>CM057472.1:81993600-83243600 GCA_030035585.1 Dugong dugon | reverse complement strand
GGGCGGCTTACAATGCTTGCTGAGGCAGGAGCTCTGCGGCAGGGCAGGGTCACTTCCCTGAATTGTCCTCCCCGCTGGCTCCCCACCACACACCTGGCCAGCCAGACTGCCTGCCTGCCTGGGGAACCGTGGGGCATCGAGCCCAGCCAGTGGGCACCCTCCTGGATGGCAGCTGGTGGCCCAGGTCCCACCAGGCCAGAAGGCTGGAGCTTGGTTGGGCACTTGCTCTAGTGCCTGGACACAGCGCAAGGCTGGGGCCAGCAAGCGAGCCAGGTGGGGTCTGAGCTTTGGCCTAAGGCCATTGGGCCCTCAGCCAGGCAGCAACATGAGTGTCTCTATGTGCAGGAGTCTATACCAGGGTGGGCTCAGGCCAGCCTCCCTGCTGCCCTTACTGACAACATCTTTTACTGTCTTGGTGGATACAGGGTATAAAAGACCCCAGCAGATATCCTGGCAAGAGAAATGCAAATGGCCAATACTGAAGGAATCAAGGAAATGTACCCAGAGCCAACCAACAGGGCTTTTTACTGATCTGATTGGCAAAGATGTAAAAGAACAATACCAGGGACTGCCCAGGTGTAGGGATATTGTTACTCTCAGGTGTTGCAGGGATGAGCGCTATTTAGGGTAAGCTTTGTGTAGGGTAATTTGACAATGAAGTACCAAAAGCCTTTGACGCAGAAATTCTACTTCTAGGAATCTTCTAGAAATTTAAGGGACACGAGCAACAATTATGCACAAAGATGTTCATCACAGCATTGCTAATAATGGGAAAACATTAGATACAACCTAAATGCTGAATCAGAGGTGGATTTGAAAACAAAAAATCTTTGGCTTAGACATGCTAAGGGATGAGGCGTTGTTGTTGTTGTTAGGTGCCATAGAGTCAGTTCCAATTCATAGCGACCCTATGTACAACAGAACAAAACACTGTCCAGTCCTGCACCATCCTCACAATTGTTGCTATGTTTGAACCCATTGCTGCTGTATCAATCCATCTCACTGAGGATCTTCCTTTTTTTTGCTGACCTTCTACTTTATCAGGTATGATGTCTTTCTCCCGGGACTGATCCCTCTTGGTAACATGTCCAAAGTACGTGAGACAAAGTCTTGTCATCCTTGCTTCTAATGAGCATTCTGGCTGTAATTCTTCCAAGACAAATTTGTTCGTTCTTCACCAACGCTATGATTCAAATGCATTGATCCTTCTTCAGTCTTCCTTACTCATTGTCCAGCTTTCACATGCATATGAGGCGATTGAAAATATCACAGCTTGGGTCAGGTGCACCTTAGTCCTCAAAGTGACATCTTTGCTTTTTAACACTTTAACGAGATCTTTTGCAGATTTGCCCAGTGCAATATGGCATTTGATTTCTTGACTACTGTGTCCATAGACGTTGATTGTGGGGCCAAGTTAAATGAAATCCTTGACAACTTCAATATTTTCTCTGTTTATCATGATGTTGCCTAGAACTTAGTCACATGGCCACAGTCAGCCCCAAAGGAAGCTGAGAAATAAACTCTTTTATCTGGGTGGTGGCACTGAGGGCAACCAGTCTCCTCCCAAAGCCACTGCCTGATTCAGGCCACTTTCAGCAGTGTGATAACCACAGATCTGATCCTCCTGCCTTAGCCTTCAAACCCTTCACCTGCTCTAAATTTGCCTCTCTAAAATACACATCTGGCCATATCACGCCCCTGCTCAAGAATCTGCGCTAGCTCCCTGGAGTGCTTGGAATAAACTATAAACTCTCAGCATGACCTCCAAAGATCTTCACAATCTGACCCCAGACTTCCCTTCCAGCTGCATCTCCAGGCATAGCCCCTCACCTACTCTGCACACAGTTCAGCCCCACAGATTCCTTGATGTTCCTCGAGTAATCCCTGCCCTTGACTAACATGCTCTTTCTGCCCTTATAATCCTGATAAACTTTAATTTGCCATGTAAGACGCTGCATAGCATGACCTTCTCCATGTGGAGTCTTTCTTGCCCTTTTGTGGGCCTCCTTGGAAGTCTCTGGAACACTCTATCCTTCACATGCCTGAAGGCCCTCGTGCGAACAGGCCATCTGGAAGGCTCAGAACTGCTCACCCGCCTGCAACCATGAGTCTGCGTCAGAGGAACTCTTGAAGGTGTTGTTTTACAGACTTGGTATTATTTGAGACAACATTAGGCCTTTCCAATTGTCTCATATGCATGTGAAATCTAGACAATAAAAAAGGAAGACAGAAGAAGAATTGATGTATTTGAACTGTGGTGTTGGCAAAGAATATTGAATATACCATGGGCTGCCAGAAGAACAAACAAATCAGTTTTAGAAGAAATATAACCAGAATGCTCCTTAGAAGTAAGGGTGGCAAGACTTTGGCTCACTTACTTTGGACACGTCATGAGGAAAGAACAATCGTTAGAAAAGGATATCATGGTTAGTAAAGTAGAGGGTCAGTGAAAATGAGGCAACCCTCAGTGAGGTGGATTGTGTCAACAATAACCACAACAATGGCATCAAACATACCAACGAACATGAAGATGATGCGGGACAGCCATGTTTTGTTCTGTCATACAAAAGGTCGCCATGAGTCGGAGCTGACTTGACAGCACCTAGGAAAAACAACAGGCCTTTCCTGCTGGACCCAAAGCTCCTTGAGAGCCGTTGTCATCTTGCTGTCCCCAGCACCATGCCTAGGGCCTGGCACTGATAGGGCTGAGTGAATGCAGGGCCCAAAGAAGACGTAGATCCTCTTCCCCCCATTGTTAGCTTGAACCAACCCTGCCACAGGCCTTACTCTCTGCTTCAGAGGCCACCTCAGTCGGCCACAGCAGGTCCTCTGGTCCTGCTGATTTACTGCCCCAGCCTCTCTCTCTGAAGTAGGGAATGACAATTTGACCATGGGCTGACACACCAAGGGATGACATTAAAATGGAACAGACCCTCACCCAGATCCACGTTGTTACAGTTATGAGATGTTTAGTCTGTACTGTCTCCACTGAGCTTGGGATCCATAACAGAGACAATGTTATTCCTGATGAGAACCAAAGCCCCTGGGACCTTGGGATCAGGGTGAGCACTGTATCTCTCACCAGACGGAGACTCCAGGCCCTTCGACCCACTACCAGCTCCAGGACAAGAGCAACGCAAAGACCTCCAGGGCCAAACTGGCTGCCTCCCAGACACTGCAGCCTCTGGACCCAGTGACCTGGCGGGGGTGGGGGAGGGGGCTGGGAAAGGGTCTTTTGGTTGCTGCTTCCTTTACCTCTGAAGGTGTGGTCCCCTCTCCCCAAACTCCCTCTCCCAGTTGCTCAGGCAAGTCCTCCAGTCCTGCCTGGCAGGCAGGCATTACTTTTTTTGTCTTTGGGGAGGTCCCTGCGGAAGATTTGTCACACTGCCTCCTTGAAGACATGGCTGGGGCATTAAGCCCTTCTTCCCCAAGAGGCCTCAGGCCCTGGTTGTAGGCCCCATCTCCCTCTCCCTTTCACAGAATCGTCTAGCTGGGCTTGGGTGCTTCCCTGGGGGAAGGGGTGGTCAGGGTTCCTAGGCCAGGGAGACCCTGATATTTATTTGATCCCCCACCTGTACACACACACACACACACACACACACACACACACACACACACACGCACACACGCACACACACGAATAATCTTCCCCACCCTTTATGTTCCCATAGTGTGGAAACTTGACTGTGGTTCTTCAGATGCTAATTCATAATTGTCTGTGAATGTCTATGAACTGGGAGCTTCTCTGTCTCCTTAGGTGCCTAGCGCAGAGAAGGGGCCCGGGGATGTGGGTGCCCTCTTCCCTCCCATTCTCTCCCCAGCATCCCCACGTGATGGAAAACGGGGTCTCTGAGGTGGGCTCCACCCCTGGAGGGCAGAGGAATAACCCAGAGGCCTTGCCTTCTCGGGGAGGGCTCGCCTGCCTGGTGACCCTTGGCGGGGTCTGCCTGGATAACCTAGTGGAGGTCAGCTTTCTCCCCAACCGCCGCCCACTTCCCCAGGAAATGATCATCATTGCTAAAATTATTTACATGTACAGCATGGCAGGCACTGTGCTCCCTAATCACCTTCCACTTTCTCATTTAAGCCACACAACCAGCCTCGGACATGGGGTTAGAAAGGTGAAAAGACTTGCCCACGGTTACACAGCTCATAAGAGGCAGGCTCTTAATCCACTCCCAGCCCGCCGGGTCCTCCTTGTCCAGCCTCCCCCCGTCTGTGTCCACCCCTCTCCATTCCGCTGCTTGCTAGCTGTGGGACATTGCATAAATGGCTTCACCTTTCTGAACTCCCATTTCCTCATCTGAAATGGGAACAAGAATACTTCCCTTACAGGTAGGTGAGAGATTTCTATATACTGAGTGTGGAAAGCATCTAACAGAGAACCTGGCTCTTAGTAGGTGCTTCATGGCAGGAGCTGCCACTGCCATCGTCCTGTGGACCTCCCGGGCAGGGTGGGGGGGAGGTGGGGTGACTGGAGTCCCAGAGCCATCCAGCTGCCGCACAAGGCAGGATAGCCCCAAGCAATCAACAGGCTCTGCAGTTCTCAGAAGGCCCCGTTCCACATCACAGCTAATTAGTTGCAAATAACTTCCTCTCCTTGTGTATCACTGACACAACAGAGAGAATGGGGTGATTGTTCCTGAGGAGGAAGGTCTCCCTGGCCCCACTCTCCAGAGCAGCTGAAAGACACAAAGGGTATGGAAGGTAGGGTTAGGAGGGGAAGCGGGGCATAGTCACAGGAAATAAGGATGTGTAGAGTCCCAGGCAGGTGGGAAGGGACTGGCTGAGTGTCCACCTCCAGTAAGCATCAGGCAGGCAGGGGATGAAGGCTTTGGAGGCGGTCCTGAGTTACGAGCAGGAAGGAGAGGTAGCTACAGGCACTGGCTCATGAGCCCAATTCCTCGACAGCAGCTTGCCAAGTAGCCCCCAGCTGGGATGGGTTGCTCCCCATCCCCTGCTATGGGGGAGCCAGAGCATAGCAGGTGCCAGACCTCTGGATTTCATGAGAGCTCTGGACACCACTGGGACCCGAACAAATGCCCTCCCTCATAGCCACCATGACTGGCTGACCCTCCAACCCTCTGGGTTTCAATAAAGCCCAGGCTGTCAAAGCTGGGGCCTGGTAAAGCTGGAAGGGGACTCGGTGTTGGGCGGCCGGCTGGACAAGGGAGCTAGCTGTGGCTCCCAGAGCCTCCCTTTCGCTTTGGTGGTCCTTGACTTTGCTGCCACCACTAAGGTAGGCCCCTCCATTAAAGCATAGGGCCAATCAGGCACAGAGTCCCCCTTTGTCATTCCTCCTAACACAGCTGAGACCAGCTGGCATTTTCACAAAGGGCTTTACTAAATACTAAGGGAGAACAAAAGGGAAATAATTACAGAAAATGCAAAAAACCCAGCCCTGGTTGCCAAGTTCCCAAAGTACAGGTTTCCAATCCTCTGGTGACAACACGTCACCCCAAAGGGCTGGGACAATGCTGCGGGCACCTTGCCTGGCTTCCCTTGTTCCCGGACCTCGTGGTGGGTACCATCTTGTTTCCCACCCATGGGAACCCCTTGGTCACCCATGGGCTCTTCTGCTGGCCCCCTTTCAGCTCAGCCGCGCCCTGGCCTCCCACTGGGCTCTGAGCTCTGGCCTGAGGCATGAGCTTTGTCCCTTGGGGGCTGGTGGGACTGTGGTGACCAACCCAGTGCATGATTATACAGTAACAGGAGGTGGTTCTCCCATGCTTACTCCTACCACAGAGGCCCACCCAAGTTGAAAAGTCTTGAATGTGGGGTCTAAGAGGACTGCCACTGAAGATAGAAGGACATTTGGATGAGAAATGGGCAGTCTTGGGAAGTTGTCCCCGGACGGAGAGGGGCAAGTGCTCTGGGATTGGCCCAACTCAACAAAAACCAACTAAGCACTTACTATGTATTAGGCAGGGAGTCCCTGGGTGGTGCAAATGGTTAAGTGGTCAGCCACTAACCTAAAGGTTGGCAGTGTAACTCCACCCAGAAGTGCCTCAGAAGAAAGTTCTGGTGATCTACTTTAGAAAGATCGCAGCCATTGAAAACCCTATGGAGCACAGTTCTACTCGGAAACACATGGGGTTTCCGTGAGTCAGAATTGACTTGACAGAAACTGGTTTGGTTTTTGGTTTGGTATGTGTCAGGCACTGCCCAACATCCTTGGTTACAAAGGTAAGTAAGAGACACAGCATCTACTCCCTTAGATCTTACAGTCTTTGGGGGAAGACAGACAAGCAACTTGGCAATTATGATACCGAAGACCACATATTACAATAGAGGGATGATTCAAGGCTCTGTGAGAACCTGGATGAGGTTGTCTCTCCCAGTGTTGGTGGCCAAGGAGGACATTGGGTTCTGCCTGGAAAGGGTGCATGGAGAGAGGGAGCTGGAGTGCAGGGTTGAGCCTTAGGTGGATCTGCAGGAAATTCCAGACTAGGAGGCAGGAAGACTTAGGAGGCCAACCCAAAGCATCTTCTTGCTGGTGACTTAGAGTAGCCATTGGCTACAAAGCATGTCCAACCTATGAAGTGAAAAGGCCTCTTGCACAGAGCTGCCCTCTGTTGTTCTCTCAGCCAGTCAGGAAGAGGGGGGCTTTTAGGGTGGATACTCTACTTCTCATCCACCTCTGGCCATATCTGGGCCTCAGGGATAGGTTCAGAAGGGGAGTGTGCTTCCCCAGGGCCATCTGAGACACCTCTCCAGAGACAGATGCTTAATTGTCATTAAGGGAGAAGGAAAAGGTGATAGCCGGGAAAGAGTTTATAGGGTCAGGACAGTGAACAGGCTAGGCCAAAATGGAAAAATGAGTAAAAAAGCTGAAAGCCAAAAAGTAGGATGGGTTGGGGCAGGTGTTAGAGAACTAAGACCATCACTAATGCAAAGTTTGTGGGTGGCTCCGTGACCCAGGGGGCCAGCCTGGCAGCCTGGAGGAGCCATGCAGGACTGGACCTCACAGCTGCTCAGGGTCCGCACTTGGTGACTATTGTTGTGGCTCAGTGTTTCTACAGCATAGACCTTCGTGTTTTACTGCATTTGCCTGACTCCCTGTCAGAGGGTCAGCTCCAGGCCTAGGATCAGGGCTTCTCCCACCCACACATCAACAATTCAGTTTGTCAAGCCTCCACTCTGTTCTGGCAAGGGAAAGACCCAGAAAAGGTTTGAGATATCGGCCCTGCCTTCAAGATACTTGAGAGACAAAAGTCATGCTCAATGGAGAATCCTCAATGGAGAATTTGTGCCACTGTGGAGAAAGACCTAAGCTTGATCTCCATCTCTGCTTCTTAATTAGTAGCTAAATGACTATGGCAAGTTACTTCAACTCCCTAGGCCTCCATTCTCTCATCTTCAAGATGAGAATAATTAAAGCTGACCCCATGGGTTGTTGTGAGAATTCAATGAGTCAAGGTGTTTAAAGCACCAGGCACACCACTTAGCACATAAGAGGTGCTCAATAGACATTAGTTCTCTCCCTGAAACAAAAGCACATAATAGTGATGATAAACAGTTAAGTGCTAAATTGTGAACTCCCATTCTGCCTTCCCCTTAGCATCTGGATCTATAAGGCCTCAAAGACAGTTGAAGACTGAAGCTCTGGACAATGATGGAGAGTTACTGTGTATGTGTGCATGTGTGTGTGAATCCCTCCATCCTCTTGCTCCTTCACAATTGGAAGAAGCGTAAGATTCTTTATCTTTTGTCTTGTGTCCATGCTGGCAAGCACTCTGCTTTATAACCATAGTGTTTTTATTTCTCGTAATAAAAATCATCCCCAACATTCACCATTTCTTGCCTCCCAGGTGCTTTATCAGTCCTCACACAATCCTGTGAAGAATATACTGTTATTATTCACATTTTACAGATGGAGGAAACCAGGGATATAAGAAATAATGAAACTTTAAAAAAAAACCCAGTTGCGGCATGGCCAAGATGGTGGAGTAGTCAGACGCTTCTGGTGGACCCTCTTACAACAAAGACCTGAAAAACAAGTGATTCAATTATATATGGAAATCTGGGAGCCCTGAACATAAAGGCAGAGTTGAGGAACCAGACTGAGTGGCACCAGAGACCCAGCACCAGAGAGTCTACACAGCCACCCAGAACCAGTGAGAAGCAGCCCTCGATGAAAGATAAGTATTTGCGTACGGCTTACCGCGCGGATCAAAAACATCCTCCTTAAGGAAAAACCTCTCTCCCTTTACCTTCCCTTTCCCTGCTCTGCATGGGGTCCCAGACTGGCTTCAGCAATTGCTGAGTCCCCTGGGCCAGAAGTAGGATCCATCACACACCCGGAACCATTCTCCCTGCCTTGGACAGTGAACAAATTAACAAACAGAGGAAAAAATAAACTGCCTGCTCCCCTAAGCCAGGAACCCAGGGTAGGCATAGCAACTTTGCCTAGGCACAGGCATAAGGGATCCACAGACTCTGAGTGCCTTTCCCCCTGCATACAGTTGTATGGGCCCATCTCAAGAGTGTAGGCCCTCATTACCGCAGTACAACAGGGTATATACCAGAAGTCTAACTTCAGCTGTTTCGGCTGTGAAGTGGCAGGCTCATGACATTTGACGCTGCTCTGCCCATTAAGCAGAGTCTTCACCTACCCACATCAGGGGCCTGAGGACTGGTGGCTCCACCCACGCCACCTAGCCACCTGCGATAGGGGCCAATGAATAAGAGGTGCCACCCCGTCCTTACAGCCAACAGCTTAGGTGCTCATAGTGCAGTGGCAAAACCCACCCACCTATGTGCTCTAGGAACAGGGACACGCCTTCTTCTTGGACACTTGGGGGTGGCCATCAGCCCCCTTCCTTGCTCAGAGTGTGTCCCCCTGCTGCAGCCATATGCCTGTGCCTACACCAATCACCCAGGCCTGTCTCAGACTGTGAGAGCCTACATCACACACTTGGTGGCTATCTACCTGGGCACCTGAGCTGAATCCATACAGGAGGAGTGGGCAGACTCCTCAGCTCACATACCTAGTAACAGATCTAACCACCTGGTGACAGGACATTAGAGCTTCAAAGGTGCCAATAATCAAACTAGGTCATACAAGCAACCTATTTGGGCATATCAAAACAAAACAAGAAGCTAGGACACAGTAAGCAAACATAAAATAAATAAATATAATAACTTATTGATGGCTCGGAAACAACAGTCAATATCAAATCACATAAAGAGGCAATCCGTGATGGCTTCAGCAAGCTCCCAGAATAAAGAATCTAGAAATTTTCCAGAGGAGGAAAACTTCTTGGAATTACTGGAGGCAGAATACAAAAGATTAATATACAGAACTCTTCAAGAAATTAGGAAGGAAATTAAGCAAAACACAGAACACGCAATAGAGGAAATTAAAAAGTTTAGAGAAGAGCATGATGACAAATTTAACAGGCTGCAAGAATCCATAGAGAGACAGCAATCAGAAATCCAGAAGATTAACAATAAAATTTCAGAATTAGACAACTCAGTTGAAAGTTGTAGGAGCAGAATTGAGGCAATGGAAGTCAGAATTAGTGAGATTGAGGATAAAGCACTTGACACCAACTTATTTGAAGAAAAATCAGGTAAAAGGATTAAAAAGAATGAAGAAACCCTAAGAATTACGCGGGACTCTATCAAGAGGAATAGCCTATGAGTGATTGGAGTACCAGAACGGGGGAGGATAACAGAAAATACAGAAAGAATTGTTGAAGATTTGTTGGCAGAAAACTTCCCTGATATCGTGAAAGATGACAAGATATCTATCCAAGATGTTCATCGAACCCCCACAAGGTAGATCCCAAAAGAAAGTCACCAAGACATATTATAATCAAACTTGCCAAAACCAAAGATAAAGAGAGAAACTTAAGAGGAGCTAGGGATAAATGAAAAGTCATCTACAAAGGAGAGTCAACAAGAATAAGCTCGGACTACTCAGCAGAAACCATGCAGGCAAGAAGGCAATGGGATGACATATATAAAGCCTTGAAGGAAAAAAAACTGCCAGCCAAGAATTACATATCCAGCAAAACTGTCTCTCAGATATGATGGTGAAATTAGACATTTCCAGATAAACAGAAGTTTAGGGAATTTGCAAAAACCAAACCAAAATTACAAGAAACACTAAAGGGAGTCCTCTGGTTTGAAAATCAGTAACATCAGATAACAACCCAAGACTAGGACACAGGACAGAGCAACCAGATATCAACCCAGATAGGGAAGTCACAAAAGTAAATCAAAGCTAATACACTGAAAATAGGGAAACAGATGTCAATATCTAAAAGATGACAACATTAAAACAAAAAAGAGGGACTCAAAAAATGTAGACATAGATTTTTCATATAGAGAGGAAGTCAAGGCGATATAAAGAAATAAAAGACTGGTATAAACTTAGAAAAATAAGGGTAAATATTAAGGTAACCACAAAGGAAACTAACAATCCTACAAGTCAAAATAAAAAACTACAAAAATATAAAGACTCAGCAAATACAACATCAACAACAATGACAAAGATGAAAAGAAAATACATAAAGAAAAGCAACTCAGCACAGAAAATTAAGTGGAACAAAGAAACTGTCAACAACACACAAAAAAAGACATCAAAATGACAGCACTAAACTCATACCTCTCAATAATTACACTGAATGTCAATACACTAAATGCACCAATAAAGAGACAGAGAGTGGCAGAGTGGATTAAAAAAACACGATCCGTCTATGTGCTGCCTACAAGAGCACACCTTAGGCTTAAAGACACAAACAAACTAAAACTCAAAGGATAGAAAAAATATATCAAGCCAACAACACTCAAAAAAGAGCAGGAGTGGCGATATTAATCTCTGACAAAATAGACTTTAAAGTAAAATCCACCACAAAGGGTAAGGAAGGACACTAGATAATGATTAAAGGGTCAGTACACCAGGAGGACATAAATATAATAAATACTTACACACCCAATGACAGGGCTCCAAAATACATAAAACAAACTCTAACATCACTGAAAAGAGAGACAGACAGCTCCACAATAGTAATAGGAGACTTCAACACACCACTTTCGGTGAAGGACAGAACATCCAGAAAGAAGCTCAACAAAGACACAAAAGAGCTAAATGCTACAGTCAGCCAGCTTGATCTCATAGACACATACTGAACACTCCACCCGACAGTGGCCAAGTATACTTTCTTTTCCAACGCACATGGAACGTTCTCCAGAATAGACCATGTATTAGGCCATAAAGCAAGCTTTAACAAAATCCAAAACATCGAAATATTACAAAGCATCTTTTCTGACCATAAAGCCATAAAAGTAGTCAGAAAAAGCAAGGAAAAAAAATCAAACACATGGAAACTGAATAACACTTTGCTCAGAAACTACTGGGTTATAGAAGAAATTAAGGATGGAATAAAGAAATTCATAAAATCAAATGAGAATGAAAACACATCCTACCAGAACCTCTGGGACACAGCAAAAGCAGTGCTCAGAGGTCAGTTTATAGCAATAAATGCACACCTCCAAAAAGAAGAAAGGGCCGTAATCAAAACATTAACCCTACAACTGGAACAAGTAGAAAGAGAGCAGCAAAAGCAGCCCTCAGGCATCAGAAGAAAGCAAATAATAAGAATTAGAGCAGAATTAAATGAAATAGAGAACAGAAAAACAACTGAAAGAGTTAACAAGACCAAAAGCTGGTTCTTTGAAAAGATCAACAAAATTGATAAACCATTGGCCAAACTGACAAAAGAAAAACAGGAGAGGAAGCAGATAACCCGTATAAAGGGTGATATCACAACAGACCCAACTGAAATTAAAAGAATCATAACAGAATAACTCTGAAAAATTGTACTCTAACAAATTTGAAAACCTAGAGGAAATAGATTTCTAGAAACTCACTACCTACCTAAACTAACACAAACAGAGGGAGAACAACTAAATAAACCCATAACAAAAGAAGAGATTGAAAAGGTAATTAAAAAACTCCCAAGAAAAAAAAGCCCTGGCGGGTGGCTTCACTGGAGAATTCTACCAAACTTTCAGAGAAGAGTTAACGCCACTACTACTAAAGGTATTTCAGAGCATAGAAGAGGATGAAATACTTCCAAACTCATTCTATGAAGCCAGCATAACTCTGATACTAAAACCAGGTAAAGACACCACACACAAAAAAAACCCAGTTGCTGTCACGTTGATTCCGACTCACAGTGACCCCATGTGTGTCAGAGTAGAACTGGGGTCACAGTGGCTGATTTTTTCAGAAGTAGATCACCAGGCCTTTCTTCCAAGGTGCATCTGGGTGGACTTGAACCTCCAACCCTTGGTTAGAAGCCAAGCACGTTAACCATTTGCACACTCATGGACTCCAAAGGAAGTTACTTAAGGTTATATAGTTGGTTAGTAGTAGAGCCACAATACAGGGGAGCAGAGCCCTGAACGCCTGTCCTGGACTGTATGTGAGTGAGAATAACCTGGTATTGGGTTAATCAGTGGGGGTTTGGGAGTCTTATTTGTTTCTGCCACTGAGTCCACCCTAGCTAACTCATCTTAAAACCCAGGAAGCTGGGTTCAGAAGGATATGGTCCCCAGTTAACTGACAAAAAGGCTGAGGCACAGCTTGCAGGAATCACAGACATTCCACAAGGTACTGAGCTCACTCAGTGGTGTAGGAAGAGAACTGTATCCCCCAGTCTTCCGTACCTCCCGCCGCCACACACACACACACGAATGTAAACTTCCAGGGAGCTTCCACATATCACATGCCCTGCACCTGGGGCAGTGCCTGAACATCATAGGGTTCAAGCAATGTGTGTTGAATGAATGAATGAGTGAATAAAATGGATGGATAAATTAATACAAACACACACATACACAATACACCCATCCCTGTAATAGTTACAGGCAAGTATGCACACCGCATAAATGCATAAATGCAAAACATTCAGTTATAGACAAGCATGTAAGACACAGATACTTAATTGTATCTGTGCACATTCATACACAATACACACTCATGCCCACATACAAAATCCACATCCAAAATAAATCTACATCCAAAAGAAAGACACATAAAAATGTGTACGTGTACATACATTATGGGCAAACATATGATCCAAAAATCACAAACATACACCTACTCACCCCCATCTACACACACAGCAATGCTCAGACACCCTCCACCATGACCCTGGGCCCAGGAAGGAGTCTGTCTGCCCCAAGAGCCCTAGCATGTTGGAGCTCGTCAGAATGTTCTTTGCAGCCTCTGCTTAGCCAGCTAGCAACTGGTCCCTGGCTCCTGGACCTCCGGGCTGGGGGCTGGCCAGGCAGGGAGGCAGCTTCTCTGGCAGCCAGTGTGGGTGGGCGGGCAGCGAACGCAGAGGTCACTGGGGTCAGATCCGGGGCTGTCCTGGCCTCACTGCTCCTGGCTGGAATGTGAGCTGGAGGGGCCGCCTTCCAATCCTCCCTCTTCCCTTGCAGCCACCCACTGGTCCCACATCCAGGCCAACCCGTGACTGGAATCCAGGTTCTTAGAGCTAGGGAACTGGGCATGGTGGGTGGAGCAGGGGGTGAGGCATGGTGAAGAACACTCGAGGACCATGGGAGGATCCACAGAGATGCACAATCACACACAGAAGCCGTCCAGAGACTCACACACAGAAGACACTCAGAGACACAGGCAGGCATGCAAACTCACAATGTCACTGCAACACACCTTCACACACACTTCTAACACACCCAGAGACATAGCAGACACATGCACATGCATAAGCACACAGGCATACAGAGGTCCAAGAGGCCGGACTCACACACAGAGCCACCCTTGGACATACAGAGGACACACGCAGACCCTCAGACCACACAGAGACTCTGACACACACGTGCACACGCAGATACCCACAGACGTGCACCCTGTCAGCAGGCCTCTGTCGCACTGGAGAATTTCCTCCTACTCCCGGGACCAGGAGGAAATGCCACACTCGGTCACTCACCACCGCACGTGCCCCGGCGCTCAGGGCGGGCCTGAGCGGACTGCTTCCCAAGGAGGAAACTGGTGCAGGACCCCCAGCCAGGTGCCCTGATGTGTTTCCGGTGACCACCCCAGAGCTGGGCCAGGCTGCTGTCTGAGTGCCTGGCAGGAAGGGGGTGCAGTGGGAGGGACAGTTCTGGAGTCAGGTGGCTTGGGTTTCATCTCTGCCAGTTCCTTGGGCACACACACACACTTTTCAAGAATGCGTATGTTTTTACAACACAAAAAGGCACAGGCACTCTGGGAGCCTCAGTTTCTTCAACTATAAAATGGGATTAGTAATCCTTTCACCCCTAGAGATTGTAGGTGTGGCATAAGTGCCACACTGAAGAAGGGCCAGACTAAGTTGCTGCCTTCCTAGGGGTGGGGTGTCCCCCGTTCCTTGCCGACACTGGGCTCCACACCTGGACGCCCGACCCAGGGTGGCCGGCCCGGAGGAGCCCGAGCGGGTGGCCCTCTTCGCTGGCTGGCACTGATGCTGTCTGGATCAGCCGGTGACCCGAGGGAGGCTGCGGGCTGGGCTTCGACAGGGCGTTGGGATCTCCCACGCGCTCCGGGGTCTGGGCCGGCGGGTCCGGAGCTTTGGACGCCCCGCCCAGCCCGCCTGGAGCCTCCCCCAGTGGGCGGGGCCTCGCTCTGAAACCCAGTCGCCGACAAGCTTCAGTCCCAGAAGGTTGCTGCTGTCTGAGGAGAAAACTGCATCTTCAGACTCCTGCCCAGCCACAAGAGAACCTGGGGTTGCGCTGGGCGCCCTACGGACCTTCCCCAGGGACCCGCCTGCCCCACACCGCCTCGACCCACCGGCTGCTCCCCATCAGGTGCCCCAGCGAAGCCTCACCTGCGGGCTCCTGACTCCCAGGGCTTCCAGAGGATGCTTGGGCCCCCGGCAGGGGCCTCGGGGCAGCAGTGAGTGCCCCCACTGGTATCTTCTCCTTCTGGGCCAGGGGCTCCCCAGGGGACGAGCATGGTGGTTTTCCTTCGGAGCCCCCTGGCCCAGGTCGTCTGAGATGATGCCTGCCATGAGGCTGTTCACCTGCTTCCTGCAGCTCCTGGCTGGGCTGGCGCTGCCCACCGTGCCCCCTCAGGTAAGAACGCCCCACCCAAAGCCTGTCTGCCCTGAGCTGCCCACCCCCAGCAAGCACTCTAAGCAGGGCCTCTTGCAATCACAGAGCCCCTCCAGGGAGCAGCACCGCCAAGGATGTCCCAGCCCTTCCCAGGAGCCAGGTTGGACCCGCATCCCCTGGGAGGACATCTCAGACTGGGCAGCCCCTCGCTCCAGCCCCTGGAGGCTGTCTTGGCAGGGATAGGGAAGCCACAGAGAAGGGAGAGAGGTTTCCTTTTTGTCCCCTGGAGCCCTGGTGGGTTTGCTAAAAGCATCTCTCCACTAATCCCAGGTGGGTCCCCGGCCTTGTGGTCAGGGTCGAGGCTTTGTGATCAGGCAGGCCCCCCCAGGACCTCTGACCTGGCCTAGTTGGGGGGAAGCCGCCTGAAGAGGCCAGCAGTGGGGAAGCTGGGCCCTGCCCCCATCAGGGTATAGGGCTGAGCTGGAGGCTCCCGGGTGGGCTGGAGACAAGACAAGGGGGCTTGCTGTGCACTTTCTCCCGGGTGGGTGGCTGGAGGTCCTGAATGTGGGGCCTGGGAAGTGAGCAGGGCCCTTTTCCCAGGAACTGGGTGAGTCTGGCCTGGAGCCAGCTTGGGCAGTGAAATCCTGACAAAGCCAATGAGCTCCCTTCCCACTGTGCTGTTCCACTGCCCTGGGAGTCCCCAGCCCCAGAGTGGGGTGAGCTGGGCAGCCCCCCAGGGGCAAAGGAGCCCCGCCACCGCCGCCTGGTGCAGGGCTGGACAGGGGTGTAACGTTACCGGCAGCAGCAGCCCATGGCGCCACCCGCTCCAGCCCCTCAGCTCCCACCAGCTGATCATTTCCCCCTGGGCTCTGGCACCAGGCCAGTGCGGGCTGTACAGGGCCCAGAAGGGGCTGGACGGAAGGGAGACCCCCACAGGATTGAAAAATCTCTGGAACACAGCAGGCAAAGGGCCTCTAATAAGCCTCTAGCCTCCTGCCCTTTTCCAAATGAGGAAACTGAGGCCACAAATGGGTGGGACTCACCAAGGGTCCAGTGGGTTTTTAGTTGCACCTGGAAAGAGGCATATCTGAGACAGGGCAGAGAAAGTGTGTGGAGCTGGTGGGAAGGGGCTCAGAGGGGCCACCTCTTGCAGAGCCCCAAGGTAGCCCACCCCGCCCCTCATCCCTGCACATTTCTGTTCACAGCAGTGGGCCTTGTCTGCTGGGAACTCGTCAGAGGTGGAAGGTAAGCTGGCTGGGCTGGGAGTGCACCTACTCACTGAACCGCTCTCCTCTTTCCTCCCAAGCCAAGGCAGAGGATGGTCAAGGACTGGCATGAAGGGTGGGTGCTGGCTGATAGTAAGTTGAGGAGAGTCTACCAGCTAGACATCCTGGCTGTTGAAGTTGGTAGGACCCGAGAGATCCCATTACTGTGACCCAGAGGGCTAGAGTAGATCTATCTCAGACCAGGGCTGCGGTTGGACTGGCTGACTCATAGCCCTTCCCCAGTATGATGTGAGGTGGCAGATAGGGTCCTGGAGAGTTGGTCAGGAAATGAGTGCCAGGGGCCAGACTGGGGGTCTGGGAGCTAGACTTGGTGGGCAAGCAGTCAAGAGGGTCAGGGAGAGGCAAGGGGACCTTCCAAGCAGCCTAGCCCTGGTGGAGCTGCAGGCATCCGACCAGGCTTTCATTGATTACAAACAGACAGAACATGAGTCTCACCCTCCCCAGCCCTTCCACTCCCTGCTCCGGGTTGCATCGAGAGGGAATCTTCAAAGGGCAGCAACGAGACATTTGCCAAAGAGACATACATGCAGAAGGCAGGAGGCCCATACCAGGCCCCCTGCCTCACTCCACCCTCTCTGACTCTCTGAGACGTGCAGAGTGGCCACACACCACGGCTGAGGCTTCCCGTGGCGCCGTGGGAGAGGGGGCGTGTAGGGACGTGCACACGCACACGCGTGATAGCCATCTGGGAGCTGGGCACACCCTTTGCAGGCCTGTCAGCCCGCCCAGCCACCCGCCCACCTGCCTGCCTGGCAGCCAACCTCTCCCGGGCCTGCCCATGTTCCTTCAGCCCCTTAGCCCCCCGAGGAAGTGGGGGAGGCAGCTGCCTTTAACTTCACTGACCCACCCTCACCCCAGTACACCCTTTGGGACTGGCACAACATTATGCTCTCAGGGATTTGGAGAAGGACCCACCCCCACCTCCAGCCCATGCCCTTTTAGATGCTTTCAGCGTAGTTCAGGCAAGAGTTAATAGAGAAGTCTAAGCCTCAGTTTCCTTATCTGTAAAATGGGAGCATTAGACTCCATGATACCTAAGATTCCTTCTTTTCCTAAGATTATAGGATTTGGTGACTCCTTGGAGGACTCCAGGGACTGGGGTGAGGAGGCATGGAAATGTAGATTTGTTAGGTTAGGTCACCTCACCTGTCATCCTGCTCCATCACGGAGCCTGTATTGTGGCCAAGGGAAGTACAATGAGCTTTGGCCCCCAGTCATGAAAATCTGAAAATATCATCCCCTCCTGCTGACACAGCAGGGTCCATATTGAGGAGGAAGGCTTTCCAGCCACAGACATTGATTTTTACTATTATTGTAATTCTGTCATGACCACAAGGCTGGGAACTAGGAAGGCATTGTTATCTGTCTCCACCTTTTATAAATGAGGAACCTGAGGCCCAGAGAGGCCTGAAGTCTCTGACATTTCCCCTGCCCCGTGGCTGTGGCACAGCCGAGTACACGGCACCAGGCTCCTAACAGCTCAGGGTGTCCCTCGCAGCAGGCTGTGACCATGGGGAGGACACCTGCCAGGCTCGGGCCAGTGGCCAGCAGCTCTGTCCAGCCCTGTGGCCCCTCCCCATTGGCTTCCTCAGGAGCTTGCTCTAGGGATCAAACTTCTTGGGCTCCTCTCTCCTGGGTGGTAGGCAGCTGGGGCCAGATGGGAGGCTCAACCACAGGGCTGGAGAGAGAGCTGAGAGCCCACTCGTGGCCCCAGAGGCGGCCAGGTGCCTGATTGGGCCACAGCCTCCCACTCCCCTCACCCCACCACCGCCTCTGGAGCTGGTCTGGGGCCAGAGGAAGTGCTCTCAGGAGCAGCTGAGCAGGGCTCTTCCTGCGGGGCTCAGCCCACATCTGGAGTGGTCACCGGCTAGCTCCCTCAGCCCGGCCCCTCGCCCAGCCCCCTCTCTTTCTCCCACACACCCGACAGGGCCTCCAGGGGTAGATTGCCCTCTTTCCTGGTGGCTGCCAGGTAAACCAGCCCCGGCCCACTTCCCTCTTGGCCCTCCCCTAACACAGGCCACCCGGGAAGTGGTGGGTCTCAGGACTTCAGAGCCCTGGAGCTTGCGTCCTGCTGACAGTCTGCATGGCTGGGTGTGGGCGTAAGAAAAGGAAATCCCTTCTTCTGTTGCCAAGGTTGAGCCAGCTCTACTTAACCTGGCTGTGGCCCCTGCAGCCCAGCTAGGTGGGTGTCTGTTTACACGATGGTAGAGGCTGGGGTGTCCCTTTTCTGCTGCTGTCCCCCTCCCTGAAGGCTGGTCCCGGGGCAGGGGCCCAGCCTTCTGTGGCTGTTTGGAGGCTGGCTATTCCTCCGCTGTTATTTATGTTTTACAAGAAGGATATTAAACGCCCAGAGTCACATCAGTGCTCATGAAGATTTTAGACTAAACACACAGCTCGTGGAGTTGACGATAGGGGGGTGCTGTATTGCAAAGGCAGGCTTCCCCTGTCTTCAGGGCTACCTTTGGAGACACAGGACTTGTTTCCCACTTGGGTCCAGGGGGAGTGTCTCAGTGGCCCAGAGAGGTGGAGTCCAGGGAGACCTCTGGGGCCCCTTCCCAGCCCTGGCCCAGCCCTAGTGTCCCTAAGCAGAGCAGGGCAGAATGGAGCAGCAGACAGCCAGATAAGCACGGTTTATTGCCTCTGGCTGCCTTGGCCAGCTCCACTTGGACGCACCGCCTCCTGGGTATTTTCCACCGGCTTGCAGCCTTTCCTCAGGGCCTCTGCTAGGGTTGAGGCTTATTCTTCCTCCGAGATTACCCTGGGACTCACATCCTCATAGGCTCAATGGAATGGACTTTGGCCCCTTCTACCACCTAGGAAGGGCCATGAAGAAGTGAGGGGCTGCTAGGAGAGGCCATTGCTCTATGGCAGAGGTTGCAGGGTCCCTAGGCGACCCAGTTCCCCTGTCCTTCCCCATCAGCTGGGGGTGACTGTCAGGCATGGGCAGGATGACCCAGGGCAGGACAGGTTTCTCTACCTATGATCTCAAGGCTGGGCTGGGTTGCAGTCCACCCACCAGAGCTGGAGAGGCCTTAGCAACCATCTGTTCCCAACCTTCTTCTCTTTCCCCAGGTGAGGAAACAGATATGCCCAGAAAGGTTTAGTGACCTCCCCAAGGTCACACAGCCAGTGTAGGGTCTGGGCTAGAAGCCAGGTCTACTGGCTCTGGCCACTCACTTCCTTTGTGCCTGTTTGGGACCTGGCCCCAGGCCTTCCCCTGAAGGAGCAGGGGTGTTTGAAGGATTCCAGATCAGCGCACAAAAGTTCCCGTTCATGACCAGCAGGGCATTGTGGGGGCTGGGGATGTCCCTGCTAATCCTCAGTGAACTGTCCTCTGATCAATCAGTAATTACTTAGCCTTTGTTTACTGGGCACGTGGAGGCTCGATTTGGTTGTAAAGGAGATAAGAGCTACCAATGGCCGAGATAAGGCAAGCCCTAGGGACCATGTTATATTCAAGGGAGAAACATTTGTTCATGCTGGAATGGAGAAGGCTCCAGAGAAGAGGTGGGAGAAATGAGGGGTAGGATTTAAATAGAAATGGACCACAAAGACTGCAAGTCCACAGGTGGGAATTCCCATTGTACTACCCCAACTCAGGGAGAGGGCTGGTCGGATGAAAATGAGGAGTCAGGTTGGGGCACACTGCTTGAATGAGGTCTCTATTGCCAGGCAGAGGAGTTGGCACTCAGTGGAGCAGGAAATAGGGGAGCCAGGGTGGGTTTTTGAGAAGAAGACTAAAGGGAAGGCCAGCCCTCCCTGGGGACCCCCAGAACTGACTGGTTTCTGCAAGTTCCCCAGGATGGAGGAGGCACCAGGTCAGGCCTGAGAAAGATCCAGAGGGGCTTGGGAGCTGCCAGGGGCACAGTCCTCGGAGCCCCAAGAGCACTGAGGCAGAGACTGTGGTGCCTGAGATGAGACTAGAGCAGAGAGCTTGGGATGCTGAGACATTCTGTTCTACTGGGATTTCCATCCAGCAGATAAGCTAAGGGCCCACCAGTCAACCTCAGAGGGATCACATCATCAGCACAGAGCAGGGGCAGCTCAGAGAGGGCTGGGGGCTTCCTGGAGGAGGGGGACTGGGAGCCAGGTCTGTGGCTTGGGGACAGGGTCCCCCCTGGCCTGACCCGGCCTTCTGTGCCTCCACACAGTGGTGCCCTTCCAAGAGGTGTGGGGCCGCAGCTACTGCCGGGCCCTGGAGAGGCTGGTGGACATTGTGTCCGAGTACCCCAGTGAGGTGGAGCACATGTTCAGCCCGTCCTGCGTCTCCCTGCTGCGCTGCACAGGCTGCTGTGGTGATGAGAACCTACACTGTGTGCCCGTGGAGACGGTCAACGTCACCATGCAGGTAGGGAGGGGCGCCGCATGCTTCCGTGTGTCCCATTGCCCATACCCATACCCCTGCTCAGAGGGCCACAGATCCTGGCCACTTGGGGGGACCCGGAGGGAAAGAGGCCGGGCCCAGCCAGGTCACAGGACTGAAACCTGCCTCCCAGGCGAGTGCTCTCACCTCCCCAGCACTGTGTCCTCCTCCTGAGCCCTATCACAGCTCTGAGCCACTCACCAACACCATGGTAAGTCCTATCCAAGCTTAGACCTATCCCAAGACCCAACAGGTTTGAAAATGCTCCGGTGGAAGTTGGAAAAGAAATCTGCCCATATTAAAGAAGGCCTTGTTTATACCGAGGTGTCCTTGGGTGGTGCAAACAGTTAAGCATTTGGCTACTAACCAAAAGGTTGGTGGTTTGAATCCACCCAGAGGTGTCTCAGAAGAAAGACCTGGTGATCTGCTTCCAAAAAATCAGCCATTGAAAACCCTATAGAATGTAGTTCTATTCCGAAACACGTAGGATCCTCATGAGTCAGAATCAACTCAATGGCAATTGGTTTGGTTTTTCTTTTTGTGTGTTATAGTGGGAGCTGTTGGTGCCCTCTCAAGCAAGCTCATTTCTGGAGCTTTACACACACACACACACAGGTTTATTGTGTATTTATTGAGAAATGCCACACACTGTGCCAGGTGTTTTACAAATGTCACCTCATTCAGTCCTTCAAGGCAGGTGCTATCCCCATTTTACAATTGAGGATGTTGAGGTTTACATTTTGTTTCACTTGTTCAGAACCATCCAGCAGGAGAGAGGGGGAGAGTGGGCTGCTGGAAACCTATGGGCCACCCCCAAATCCAGGCATCCACTTTCTCTCCCCACAGCTCCTGAAGATCCGCTCTGGGGACCCACCCTCCTATGTGGAGCTAATGTTCTCTCAGCACGTGCGCTGCGAGTGCAGGTAGGTCCTCGCCGTGGGGAGGAGGGGCAGGCCCCCATACACCTGGAAGCCTCAGGGAAGGTAGGTCCAAGGGGTCCTGGGCAGAGGCCTGGCTGCCCATCCCTGCTGTAGGCCACACTTCCTTCCCAGCTGAGGGAAATCAGGGACCCACTCTGAGGCATTCGGTGGTAGCTGCCTTTCATTTTGTCCTCAACCCCAGCTGGTTTTGCCTGGGGAGGTGTTCCTGCAGCTGGAATACAGCTGCCAAGACACCACAGGGGAAGAAGTGTCTGGGTCCCTTTACAGGGGCTGGGGGCACATTCCCCCCACACACACCTGAGATGAGAGGCAGCTGCCACAGGCCCCTGGAAGAAGCACCAGGAAGCAAAGACATTGCAAGTCTGAACTGTATTCTGGACCCAGCTGTGTGCCCACGGGAGGAGGCAGACTGGGCTGAGGAGCAGAAAGAAGGACTGGGCCTGATGGGAGGAAAGGGGTGGAAGACAGGAGGCAATGTGTGGTTTCTTTGAAGTCAGGGACCCTACCCCCACGCCCACCCCACCCCGCAGAGCCTCTGACCAGCACCAGCCTTGCCACCTGTGCCCAGGGACACTTTGAACCTTAGCTACCAGGAACAGCAGACCTGGCACTTCCAACCAGCTGCAGGGAAGAGAGAAATGGGCAGAGATGCTGCTCCTGCTGCCACTGGGCTGTGGATAGAGGCACCAGACTAGAGAGCCTGAGCCCTATCCTGGGCAGGAAGATGGGGGAGGACTAACATTTGTGCCTAGCCCCACACTTTACTGTGTTTTCTCATTTATTCAACAAATATTTATTGAGCACCTACTTGGGATACAGTGGTGAGCAAGACAGGCAAGGTCCCTGCTCTCATAACAACCCTAGGAGGTAGGTACTATTGGCCTCCCCATTTTATAGATGAGGAAATTGAGGCTTGGTAGAGTTACGTGATTTTCCACAGCTAGTAAGTATGGCAGGAGGGATTTGAACCCTGGCCCATCTGACCCCTAAGCCTGCCCTTTTTCACGCTACTTCTCATGGCCATTACCACATTCTCCAAGAGCCCCAATACTGTCTTGAGCTTGGCTCTGCCAGAATGTCCAGGGCTCTGGCCGTCCCTTTTGGCCCTCAGCCCAGCTGTAGGCCCTCTTCACTGTGCCAGTGTTGGGGAGCCTGCCTCAATCCCTTTCCTTCCACCCCTCCCAATCAGGGCTTAGCTATATAACAGTTGTTCAGTAATGAGCCCGCCCGACCAGTGCTGGATGGTGATCTTTAACCTTCTACATCACCTTTGCCCTCATAGCCACTCTGTTGGGGCAGGTAGAGGAAGAGACTGAGGCTGCAAGAGTGTCCTTAACTTGACCAAGATGGCAGAGGCACAACCAGGACACCCCCAAGAGGCCCTGGTACCCTGCCCTGGCTCCCCAGGGAGGCAGCCAGCCCCGGGCAGCATTCCCCAGCCCTGAAACCAACTCTTACCGTGCTGCCATGTGCCTCCATCCACTCTTCCCAGGGAAGACTGAGGCCTGTCCCCTTCCAATGGGCCAGGCAACAAGGGACATCTTTCTTCTCTTTTCTGGGCCAACAGCCACAGCTCTGGGAGGCAGATCCGGAACAAGCCTGGTGACTAGGGGGCTGTGCTCACCTTCCCTCACCTCCTCACGCACGCTCAGCACACATTCCCCAGCGTGGTGGTGGTAGTGGTGGGGTTATGCACTGACAGGCAGTCTTACCTGGCAGCATGGCAACCATTCCCCGGTTCATGGCCCGGCCTGTCATATACCATCCTTGAGGAAACACCCAGAATGCACCCAGAAGGCAGGGCAGGAGCAAGGGAAGAAAGTGAACAGAGACAGGCCTAGTGGGACAGCAGAGAACAGACTCAGATTTGATGTCAAGAAGCTGAGGGGTGTATAAGGGGGTGGAAAGGGCCCCAAAAGGGAATTAAGTTCCTCTCTTGGTGGGGTCCCCAGAAACTAGAGTGGGAGCTGAAACCTAGAGGCCTCTGACCTTATCTCCCTCTCTAGCTCCATGCCGCCCCCTAGTGGCCCCAATGCTAACTTTAGGGCCAGGACTGCGGATGTCTGAGGGGAGGTGTAGGGGCAACAAGGAGTCACCACTTACCGCTTTCCTGCTTCTCCCCTGCCCCTCTCTCTGTTTTCCCAGGCCTCTGCGGGAGAAGATGAAGCCAGAAAGGTAAGTGGCCTGGCTAGGGCTGGGGCTCTTCCTGCCAGCCCCTGTCCTAGCATGGGGGCCCCCAGTCACATTGTCCTGACGCTTTTGGCTTATTGCAGGAGAAGATCCAGGGGCAGGGGGAAGAGGAAGAGAGAGAAGCAGAGACCCACAGACTGCCACCTGTGAGTGTGCTGGGAGCCCAGGGATGGCAAGGAGGCTGGGCCAGAGGGGAGACCCTGCCCTGCTGGCAGGGGTCAGCTGTCTGGGAGGGGAAAAGGCAAGGCTCAGGACAGTCTTGGGGTCAGAACATGGAGCTGCACCTCCTTGAGATTCTAGGGCTCAGGAAACATCAGGGGACCTTGGTTCTTGTCCTGCTTCTCCTTGTGTGTGGCCTTGAGCAAGTCTTTTCACTTTTCTGAGCCTGGTTTTTCTCTCTGTGTGGAATGAGGGGCAGGGGGTCTGCCAAAATTCAATTATTCTTCAAACACTTACCGAACATCTACTGGGTGACAGGTACATCAGTGAACAACACAAACAGGATTTCTGCCCTTATGGTGCTTCGTTCTATCGAGAAAATTCTAGCAACTGAAAAGTCATATAAGGTTACTTCCTAGTGGCCCCTGGGGAAGGTGCAAACCCCCACTGGATCCCAGGGAGGTCCTTAGGATCCCTTTGCTGCTTCCTCTTCCCCTTTCCGTGTTACCTGCCCATCTTGGCTTCTCACCTGGGGGCAGCAGGCTGGAGTCATAGTCCTGGGTGTGGCTGTGAGAGAAGTATTAGAGAAGGAAAAACCCAAACCCAAATCTATAAAGGTAAATAGTAAAAAAAAGAAGAAGAAGAAGAAGAAATATTTCATTTGTACAGTAAGTCGGTCACACTACAAATTAACTGTCAGGGGCGAAGGACTCTCCCAGCTTAAAGGCTCCAGGAAATCAGTTCAAGCTATGGGATGGGAGCTACCCAAGTCCTGCCCTTACCACTCCACAGGCTGAGACACACCGCCACTACATACCTCTCTGAAGGTGGGGACTCTCTCCCCTGGGCCCAATCAGTGATTTGAGGAAGGTGCTGGCACTGAAGTCAGCACAGGCCCACCCCGGATGCAAAGTGTCCCATGGCCCTGTTTCCCGGGGCAGCGGTCTTCAAACATTTTACTCAGGAACCTCTTAAAAGAATTTCAAAAAACCGTATGCTCTCCTGCTCATTTTAAAGTTGGTCTTGAACCTTTTCATCATAATTACAAACAATTTCAAAGGATATAATTTCTGGTCTACTATAAACATGAATATTTTAGTATAAAGAAAGCTATTACATAACTCTTCAGATGTGTCCTATAGCATCTATATGCTATTCTAATTTAATACTCAGCGTCATCCAGTTTTTTTAAAATGAGCAACAGCAACCCAAAAAATACATGAACACCTCTTTAATAGTTGCAATTACATATTTACGTTGCTTCTTTTTTCCTTGAACTTGTTATTTCCATTTCACTTCCCTCACAGAATTTCAGCCTAATTTAGTATATTTTTAATGCTAAATATTTTTTATCACCTTGTAATATTCCTCTACCACAAAAATGGCATATACATTTGAATTATTTTAGATTTCCTGTGAGCATAAAACTCTGAGTTAAAATTTCTTTGGAATGAATTGTCAAAATAATTCTAGTAGTACCAGCTGGCCCAAACAGCACACATGTTAAACATAAAAGAGAAATTTACTGGGAAAGCATCTCAATGAGATGGATTTGGACAGTTCTTTTCCGTTAGTTAACGTGCCCATTAATGAGCGTGACTTCCCACCAGACTGAGACAGAATTCAACATTAATTCCACTCCTGTTTATCATTTTTTATAGATGAAAAGGTTGAGAAACCTTGGTTCACGTAAGTGAGTACATGGCACTGGGGGGAGTTTTGTTTTACCAACATCACTCAGTTACCGGGTTTCCTTCCAATTTACTTGCCAAAGAACTCGTAGTGATCTGCCAGCAAAAATTACTTTTAATGATCTATTAGCTGACAATTCGGTTACACCGTTCTTCAGTTTCGTTGAAAGCAAAGACTTGGAAACCACCTGACTTGCAAAAGTCTTAGTTACCCATTCATTGGTCATATTTCCTTTCTCAACATCTACACCAACCATTAGCTCAAATTGTCCTTTCGTTTAGTGTTTCTGAATATTTTTACCTTGGGGCAAAGCGCTGAAACAGGATTTGAAAAGGGCAAGATGCTGTCCTTTCTTTCTAAAAGGAGAAGGGCAGTTGTGAAAGAGGTCATCCGCTTTCTCACGCAGACAATTTTAAGACAGGGTAGGTACAGAGGCTACAGATGGATTTCTTTAAAACTATCAGTACCCATGTACCCATTGGACAATCTTCATGTATGTCCATGGGTACATGTATCCCCGTTTGAAGACTGCTGTCCTCGGGTAACCAGAGGCATCATAGCTCGAAGTCAGATTGGGTTCAAATCCTCACTCTGCCACTGACTAGCTGTGTGACCTTGGGCAAGTTCTTAACCTCTCTGAGCCTCAGCTTCTACATCTGTAAGAGGAGGATAATAATAGTATCTTCCTCATGGGTGTTGTTAAAGGTAAATGAGACCGTGCTCAGCACAGGACTAGGCATCTGGGTAAGTGCTTGGCGAAAGGTAGCTCCTAGCTTCTTGTTGCCTCGGTGCAAGCAGGGACCCAGGAGTGCTGCATCCCCCCCACGCTCACTGTCCAAGCTTTCCCTCTGGGTCTGTTCCCCCTCCCATGGGGGGGACCTTAGCCTCTACCACGTGCTAATACCCTCCGTCTGTGTTTGGTCTCTGGCAGGTGTGGCGATGCTGTCCCCCGGAGGTAACCAGCCCCTCGGCAGAGAGAGGAAGGGAGAGACCCCACTTCCGGCTCGTGTATTTATTACCGTCACACTCAGTTACCTTCCTGCTGGCACCTGCCCCCTATTTATTAGCCAACTGTATCCCTGCTGAATGACTCGCTCCCTCCAAGATGAGGGACAGGGACGAACAGGTCCTTCAGGAATTCAGTGCCTTACACAGAACGTGAGAGAAATGAAGAAAGAAGGCAGCCATGGACCTGTGGATACCTCAGCTTGAGAAGAAGCAAAACGTGGTCTCGTGAGGGGCAAGCCAGGCCCCAGAGGCCCCTGGGGGTCTCCAGGGGGCTGGAGGGGGACCCACTGCCTGTTCGTGGGCCTTGGGCTCTGCACGGACAAGCAGCCCTTACTTTGCGGGCTCCTGGCCAAGTGCGGGTGGAGGAGCCTGCTCTGAGCCTCCATGGCCCTGGCTGGGTGGGAAGGTGGGAAGGCTGGAGGTGTCCTGGCTACTTCCTCCTCTTCCTGGCAGCACCTCTTCACCCTGGAAATCATACATTCAAAGCTCTGAGAGAACAGTGGTTGCCTGGGGGCCCTTGCTGCTCCTTATCCCCTTATGGTCTCTCCTCACATTTGTCACTGCTTGTGCTGGGACATTGTTCTTTCTGGCCAAGGCACCACCGAGCTGCCCCCTCACAGGGACACAGGCAAACAGTGGGCCCTAGGCTGGACAAGGAGCGGCCCAGCCAATGGGGATGGGGTCACTGAGAGGAGGGGCCCGTGTGTCCTAGGCCAATGGCGTGTGGCAAGGGGAGCAGGTTCCCTGAGGACCCTGGCACCCCACACAAGCTGCCCCTGCGGGGCCGTCTGACTGCCAAGCCAGATTCTCTTGAATAAAGTATTCTAGTCTGGAAACAGCTTACCCAGGGGAGTGTGTCTGCTGAGGCAGTGGGCAGTAGCAGAAAATGGAAGCAGGACAAAGACATCATGGAGAAAATGGAAAAGCACAAGTTGTCTGACTCTCAGTTTCCTCATCTGAAAAATGCGGCCAGAAATAGCACCCACCTCATCAGGTTGTGGGAGAGCACATCACAGTGTATGGCAACACGTTAGCTTTCTCCTCCCTCCCTCCCTTTGACAACTGAGGAAACGGAGGCCCAGAAAGGTGAAATGACTTTCCTGAGACCTGAGAGAGTCAGAAGAACCCTGAACTGTAAGGTAGAGGCCTGGACTTTGTCCCTAACTCAACAAGTGACATTGGGTTTCCCTCTGCCTCAGTTTTTCATCTCTAACACGCAGGCTTAGCTAGACACCCCTTTGATTTTGACATGCTGAAGTGCAAGTGGGGCCCAGGCTCAAGTCTCAGTGGCCCTGGCATGGCCTCAGGGTAGCTCAGGCCTGCTCCTGTGGCACTCTCGGGTGTCTTCTTCCCAGCTGCTTTAGGCAAAACCCTGGGGTCCACTCCTCCCCTAATGAGGAGCTCCCAAGAGGTAGTCTTGCCCTCAAAGTTGGGGAGAGGCCTGGCCCCAGTCACCTGGGACACCATCAAATTAAGTGCACAGTCCCTTTCCCCTTCCCCCAGGGCTGCCACACACCCAGCCCGGAGCCCAGCCCCCAAGACCCCGAGTGAGTGGGGCTCCCAGGCATCTCAGGGAGGATGTCCTATACTGGGCCCAAAAGGACTGAATTGCAATATCCTCAGCTTGTTCAGATTGCCAGAGGCAGGGAGTTGCAGATGCTGCTCATTTCATTCTTCCCTTTTACCTCCCATCTTCCTCTGCCTTCCTCAATGTGTTGGCATGGAACAGCGACAAAAAATACTCCAGTTATTTTGTTTTTAGTCTAAACACTTTACTATCAGACTTTCCCGCAAGGTGCGTGCATGTGCCTTTTTATGTTGTGTGTGTGTTGGTGGGGAGGGAGTTCCCCACCCTCTCTTCTGCTCTGCTTCCTTATTTGAGCTGCTCAGACAAACCCACAGGCACCCAGGGGACAGGGGCCAGCTTCGGGCTTTGGAGAGAAGCCACAAATGGTCTGGTGGGGTGGGGTGGCCCTGCTGAGGCAGCTGCCTTTGGTGACCTGTTCACCGAGGCCTGGGGTCTCCTGGAGGACACTCTGATCAGAATGTACTTCTGGCTGGTGATCACAGAGTGGGTGTGGTCAGCCCCAGGGGACACTCACTTTGCAGAAGAAATGCACTTTCACTCTTGCTTCTCCACTCTTTGGCCACAGCTGTTGTGAGAGCTGTGAAGAGCACACTGAGAGCTGAGAAGAGCACTCTTGTCCCTTAGCCAGGCCTCTGGCTCAGCCCCAGGAACCCCAGTCCAGCCCATATAGCATCTCCAAGATTCTCAGCTCCACAGGGTCATCCAGATGGAGGTTAGCCTCCCCCACCCCTCCCGCCTGGGCTAGTGACCCATGAACAGAGCTAGACAGAGATCAGGCGAGCTCCTGGAGGCCAGAAGCAAAAATCCACACCCATGGCCAGGGGCCTCCCAGCAGGAACAAGTAGGAAAGGAACTGACAGGCGTATTTGACCATGTCCACAGCCCATTCAAATAATTTAGGCTTCAAAGGACCCTTTTCATTTGTTCATCATTTATTTGTGGAGCACCACCTATGTTCTAGATACTGTTCTGGACACTAAGGTTCCTTTGGAGAATCAAACACAAGGACCCTGCTCTTATGGAGCTTGCATTTCAAGTGGAGGGGACAAACCATAATCGTGTATTACTGGGCGGGTCTTTTCTGTTGTTTGAATTGATGAGTGGACCCAGAGCTAAGGAGAAAGGGGTCTTGAGTAGCCAAATTCTTTAAAAAAAAAAAAAGAAAACACATTCGCCTATAGGATTTATTAAGAGGTGGCTGAAGCAATTCTGCTACCCCTAAACATCACACCAGTACTGCCTTCCTCAGTCCCCACAAGCAGAAGACCAAGGGCGGGGGGCGGGAGGGAGAGAGAAGTGGATGGGCTCACAGGAGTCCTGGGTGGTAGACCCCTTTCCTCCTCCTCTCTGGCACTGCATTTGCTCTTCAGTTTAGCCCATGTGCTGTCTGAATGGGGAGTTGGAAGTGGAGAATTGGAGAGTGGCAGAAAGACAGAGAAGGTACATCTGAGGATATCCAGCAGGAGTTCCCCATGGGTCAGGTGGACATGGCGGAAGGTGAATCTCCATTAGCTGTCTCGCTCAAGCTCTACCAAGGGAACAGCCTGCAGATGGGGAGATCCCACAGGCTACAGGTGGTGTGATGAAGGTTGAGGCAAGAGCTAAGTGGGGGGTATAGAGCTGGAGAGGATCTCCTACCTCAAGGAACTATGCTGTGGTGGCCCTGCAGCATACTTACAAGAGAGTTGGCATCTGAGTGTCTATCATGCCAGCACGTTCATCACCAGAGAAGAAGTGGCCACAGCTGAGAGGGACTTTCCCCCGTCTTTCTTCCTGACCCTGTGTAAAAGAAAAGAAAGGGGCAGGGGAGAGGGAAGAGAGGAGTACAAGACCATGCCCCTTCCCACTTATTGGCCCAGATTCAGGCCATGTCTGGGGTCAGAAAGTCTTAAATTGGATGGGCCAACCTAGATGAAATTAAAGTGACAGGAATATTAGAAGATCTGCCCAAGATGCTGTTAAGGAGCAAGGAGAATCTACATAGTTCATCTGGAAGCAGTGATGGGAGAAAAAAAATGACTTGTTTGTACCCCACAGTTTGTTCAATAAGCAAATTACACACGCAAACACATAAATTAATAAGAAAAAGTCAGAAGATGGTTTTGGCCATGTTACAGATGATCTTGAAATCTTTGGCACTCCCCTTGAGAGGTGAAGTCTATTTTCCCTCCATTTGAAACTGAGTTGGCCTGGGTCTGCTTTAATCAATAGAGTATAGAAGAAGGGACCCTATAACGGTCCCAAGCCAAATTTCAAGTGGACTAGAAGTTTCTTGTTTGGTCTCTTGAAACCCTGAGCTGCCATGTAAGAAGTCCAACTACTCTGAGGCCACCATGTTGGAAGGAAGCCCAATCTAGCTATATAGAGATGTGGAAAGAGAAAAAGATGCTCAACCAGCCCCCCACTGCTCCAGCCTCTAGCCATTAGCGTCATCTCACCTGAAGCCTCAGACACTATGCAGCACAGACAAGCTGTATCCACTGTGCCCTGTTTGATTTCCTGGCCCACAGAATTATGAGATACAATAATAATAAATTGTTTTGGAGCAGTTTGTTATGCAGCAATAGGTAACCAGAACAGAAAATAAGGCAAGGTAATGAGATAGTGTTTAGGGGCAGGTACCCTAGACCAGGAGGTTGTGAAAGGCCTCTTTATGGAGATGACATTTATGGTGAAGCTTGAAAGACAAGAAGGAGTTGGTCATGTGAAGATCAAAGGTAAGAACACTCCAAACAGAGGACACGGCTGATGCAAAAGTCCAAAAGGAATCCCTCTGTGGCTGGAGCATGTTGGGCAAGGGAGGAAGGGATGTAAATTGTGATGTTAGGTGGGTAGGGGCCAGATCATGAAGGGCTTTGCCGCCAGGGTAAGAAGTTTGGATTTTGTTATAATGTGAGGGAAACCATTAGAGGGTTTCAAGCTGTGGAGTGAAGCTACCTGGGGAGATCGCTCTGGCCGTCATGTGGAGAAAGGACTCTAGGAGGCATAAGACTGGAGGTATAAATATCAGTTAGAAGACTGGTAAATCCAGGCAAGCAGTTATGGTGGCTTGGTCTAGGGAGTAGTACTAGGGATAGAGAGAAGTAGATAATTTAGTCTTAATTGTAGACCTCGGCTGGTTACCCTGATTACTCATTTATTCATGAGCAATTTTTGGGTCTCCTAGGACCAGGCATTTTGTAGGAGACTCATGTGTGATGGGGCAAAATATATTAACATGTGAAAGTCTTCCCAGTTTCCCCACCTGCTTGCTGAAGAAAATTCTATTCTACAAGAAATGAAGATAGTAAGAAGAGCAGTGTTAACTGGAGAGGCTAAGTTGTACTACCTAAGAAGTAAGAGAAGGCAAACTGGGAGAGGGAAAGAAATGATAAGCCTCAGGGAGAAGGGAGTTTGGGATTTGACTGTAGTGCATCTGATGATTTAAGACAAATTGGGAAGTGAAGGAAGGGCTTTGGGGAAATGCTGCTACACTTCCCTAATGCTGAAGCTCTTATATTCTTTGAGAGATTCTCACTCAATGGGACACCAGGCAGAGACTGAACCCAGTGGAGCACCTGGATCAACTAGGGTTACACAGAGATAAATAAGCTGTAGTCTCTGACCTTAAAAGTTCACATGTAGTCAGAGGAATCAGATATACACAGGTAATTATAGTAGGAGGCAAGAAGAACATACACTTTAAGCAAATGCAAGTGACCTGCTACTAGGGAAATTTGAGAAAAGAGAGATGACTTACACCTGAGGAGATCAGGAAAAGTTTGGCAAAGTTGGTGGCATTTGAGCTGTGACTTGAGGAATAGGGTAGGTAAGGTATGCTAGGTAGAGGCAACCCATTAACAAAGACCCAGAGGTGGGAAAACCTGTAGCTGTACAGGGATTTAAAGTGTCAGTTTGGCTGATGCTTAAGGTACATAAAGTGGAAGAGAGATGGATAAGGCTGGAAGGCAGGCTGGGCCCTGGATGCCACACTAGGGAGCTGGGGCTTTGTTAGATAGTAGGAGACACTTGTCGTTGTCGTTGTTAGGTGCTGTCGAGTCATTTCCAACTTATAGCGACCCTACATACAACGGAGTGAAACACTGCCTGGTCCTGTACCATCCTCACAATCGTTGTTATGCTTAAGCCCATTGTTGCAGCCACTGTGTCAATCCATCTTGTTGAGGGTCTTCCTCTTTTTCACTGACCCTCTACTTTACTAAGCTTGATGTCCTTCTCCAGGGATTGATCCCTTCTGACAACATGTCTAAAGTATGTGAGACGTAGTCTCACCATCCTTGCTTCCAAGGAACATTCCAGTCGCACTTCTTGCAAGACAGATTTGTTTGTTCCTTTGGCAGTCCATGGTATATTCAATATTCTTCTCCAATATCGCAATTCAAAGGCATCAATTCTTCTTTGGTCTTCCTTATTTATTGCCTAGCTTTCACATGAATATGAGGCAACTGAAAACACCATGGCTTGGGTCAGGCGCATCTCAGTCCTCAGGACATCTTTGCTTTTCAACACTTTAAAGAGATCTTTTGCAACAGATTTTCCCAGTGCAATGTGTCTTTTGATTTCCTGACTGCTGCTTCCATGCGTGTTGATTTTAGATCCAAGTAAAATGAAATCTTTGACAACTTCAATCTTTTCTCCATTTATCATGATCTTGCTTATTGGTCCACTTGTGAGAATTTTTGTTTTCTTTATGTTAAGGTGTAATTCCTACTGAAGGCTGTGGTCTTTGATCTTCATCAATAAGTGCTTCAAGTCCTCTTCACTTTCAGCAAGCAAGGCTGTGTCATCTGCATAACACAGGTTGTTAATGAGTTGTCATGGATTGACTTATGTCTCCCCCAAAAAATGTGTGTATTAATTTGGCTGGGCCATGATTCCTGGTATTGTGTGATTTTCCTGTACGTTGTAAATCCTGCCTCTATGATGTTAATGAGGGAGGCTGGGCGGCGGTTGTGTCAGTAAGGCAGGACTCAATCTATAAGATTGGATTGTGTCCTGAGGCAATGAGATATGAGAGAAGTTAGCAGAGAGACAGAGAGACCTCTTACCACCAAGAAAGCAGTGCCAGGAGCAGAGCGTGCCCTCTGGACCCAGGGTCCCTGTGCAGAGAAGCTCCTAGTCCCGGGGAACATTGATGAGAAGGCCGACAGAGACAGACAGCCTTCCCCTGGAGCTGACGCCCTGAATTTGGACTTATAGCCTACTTTACTGTGAAGAAATAAATTTCTCTTTGTTAAAGCCATCCACTTGTGGTACTTCTGTTATAGCAGCACTAGATGACTAAGACATGAGTCTTCCTCCAATCCTGACGCCCCATTCTTCTTCATATGCTCCAGCTTCTAGGATTATTTGCTCAGCACCCAAACTGAATAGGTATGGTGAAAGGATACAACCCTGATGCATACCTTTCCTGACTGTAAACAGGAGAGTGACCGGATCGTGAAATTAAGGGCTGAAAGAAAATTTACAAATCATCTATTTCAACTTCCTGATTTTACAAATGAAGAAACTGAGGTCCAGGCTTGTTGAAAGCCATGTAAGTTAAGTGGGCCAGAATTTTTTAAATTTAAATAAATGACCGAAATGGAATTGAATCCAGATCCAACTCCAAACCCTGTGCTCTCTACCCCTCATCACTTCATCTCCTTCTCAGGATGGGGAACAGAGGAGAGGAGGAGGGGAGGAGAACTGTGTCTGCTCCAAGCCTGAGAGCAGTCCATGCCATCTGTGAGGTGGGCTGGGTGGGTCCACAGAATAGGCCCATTTACAAACTCTGGTGGGAAATCAATGCTCCAGACAGGGCGGTGACGGAACAGAGCCTTGGTGTGGAAAGATGGCTGTCTGTCAGCACCAGAGCCCAGCAGCTGTTTTCCTAGAGAAGCCTGAGACTTCCCTTTCCTGAGTGAAGCCTGGATGCTCCGTCTCCCCTTGACACTGGCTGTGACTGAGGCAGATGAGTGCCTGGCCTCTGCTAGCCGTCTGTAGGCGCCATCTCAGAGGCCACGAGGCTCTAGGCCAAAAAGATGGTGTGTTCCTAGTCCCTGAGGTAACTTTGTTACCATGGAAACCACCAGGCAGGGCAGCAAGGCAGGGAGGAGGTTGGTGGCTTCCTCCCAGAGTTGGGCCCACTCCCTGTTGCTTGCACTCAGGGTTATTACCTGAGTGACACGGAGAGGGTCCCGCCGCCATACTGGCCTCTCATTGCGCAGCTTTGGAGAATTGGCTCCTCTGCAAGTTCACTCAGTCAGACTCAGAGTAGGAGAGAACCCCCTCCCTTATTGCTCTAAGTCTCCCCCTTCTTCTCTCCCCTCTAAGCCCCCTCCCAGGCCCACCCAGCACATCAGCCTAGGCCACCCATGAGTTACCATGTAGGCAGCAAGTAACAGGAACCTCTGTTGCTCACACAGCCCAGAATGACAGGGCTGGTTATTTACAGACATGTGACGCCTGACGCCCCCAGCTGGGTCTGAGGTTTAGACTGTAATGATGATATCCTTCCCTCCTTTAGCTCTTTATGCCTTTCAAAGCTCTCTCTGCCATAATCCTCCCCCAAGCCTGTGAAGTCTTCTCACTTGATGGACAAGCGGGAAAGAAGTACTGAGAGTGTGAGAAATGTGCCCAGGGAATTTCCAGCGGCAGCTTCTTGCAAGAGTCTGGGGGCTGACAGCTGGATGCTGCTGCTGGCACGGAGAGGTAGAAGCTGAGGTCCTAGAAGAGGCCCCGCAGGCTCTGATTCACTTGTGGTCCCAGGATGCATCAGGGCAAGGCCTGTGGGGTCCTGGAGGTCATAGTGCCAGAGGGAGGGCCCAATCAGAACCTGTGGGGCGTGTCCTGGAGCCATCCCCCCCAAGACCAATAGGAAACACAACTTCTCACCAGACATGGGGGAGGGGGAGGGGCCGGGTCTCCTCCTCCAAATCCCAAATCCAAATCCAGGGTACTCTGAACGGTTAAGATTAGCTCCAGCAGGAAAGACTACCCACACAGGCTGTTTCTCCAAGAGCCTTCATCTGTGTGTATGTGTAGACTTCTCTGCCTGTCCTGTGGCTATGGGTAACCAGTAACTCTTAGAACCAGTTTTAAACCTGTTTAATTCATCAAAGGCCACTTGTTTCAGTAACCATTCTCCTGAAAGCCACTCAATCCATAATAGCCACGCTTCTGAAAATAACCAATCAGCAACAGCCTCTCTCCAGTGACCACGCTTCTCTAGACAAAGATCAACCAATCTTTACACAATCTGAAAGTCCACCAACCCCTGAATTCTACACTTCCCAAAACCCACCGTGAGGCAGTTCTCCACTCTGTTCGGAGAGACTTTGCCTTACAAGTACAGCTCTCCCTTGCTTACCAAAACCATACCCTGTGCCGTCGAGTTGATTTCAACTCATAGCGACCCTATAGGACGAAGTAGAACCGCCCCATAAGGATTCCAAGGAGTTCTTAACCACTGCGCCACCAGGACTCCCTCCCTTGTTTCAGCCAGCAATACTTGCAGCCTTTTTTTTTTTCTCAGATTGCCTTAGTTTGCTAGTGCTGCCATAACAAAATACCACAAAGTGGCTGGCTTTAAAGAACAGTATTTTCTCACAGTTCAAGAGACCAGAAGTCTGAATTCAGAGTGTCAGCTCTAGGGGAAGGCACTTTCTTTGTGTCTTTCAGATTCTAGTAGCTGTCTACAATCTCTGGCATTCCTGAGCTTATAGATGCATCTGTCTTCCCCCTGTGTGTCTGTCCCTGTGTCTATCCTGCTCTTTTTAAAAGATGCTACTGAGATGTGATTAGGTTTAGGACCCACCCTACTCCTGTATGACCTCATTAACATAATAAAAGAAAACTCCTATTTCCAAAGAAGATCATATTCACAGGTACAGGGGTTAGGAGTTCAACATAATTTTGAGGGAGATAGAATTCAATCCCTAACATAGATATTGAGTGGTTACATCTTCTTTTGACACCTCTCCAAAAAATCTTTCTTTTCATCTACCACCAAAACCAAAAACCAAACCAACTGCCATTGAGTCAATTCCAACTCATAGCAACCCTATAGGACGGAGTAGAACTGCCCCATAGGGTTTCCAAGGCTGTAATCTTTACGGAAGCAGACTGCCACATCTTTCCCCTGCAGAGTAGCTGGTGAGTTTGAACTGTTGATGTTTTGGTTAGCAGCTGAGTGCTTAACCACTATGCCACCAGGGCTCACTACTCTACCATAAGTCTCCCAAAATCCAGAGAATGAGCAATAGATTTTTTTTCTGCTTTGGTCCAGAGTTGGCCTAGGCTGGGGCCAGATGCTCCTCCCCCTGGTCTCCCTCTTTCCTTTTTATCCCTCTGCCCTCCCCCAGGTCCCAGCTCCATCCTGGGAGAGTGACTGAGATAGATCCTCAAGTGTCGCCAAGTGGAACATCCACAACACAAGTAAATCTCTTTTAATAAACTGAATCACTTCTCTTGGCACGATTTTTATTATGGTGTGTTATGTCCAAAGTCCTGCTAACGCAACCACCAGGCATAAGGACAGGGATGAAAGGAAAAGGTGAAGGAGACATCCTGCCATATATGAGGCCATAATATACTTATTATTTTATAACTTGCTTGTTAAACTTAATACATTGTAGACACATTTCCATGACATTAGATATTCTTCTACAGTGTGATTTTTAAGTACTGAATTGTATTGCATCCTTTGGATAGTCTGTCATCTGATTAATTGATTTATTGTCAGATATTTAGGTTCTCTTTGTTGCTGTTATACTAAACAATGCTGTGATGAACATCCTTGTGGCTATGTCTTCCTGTGCAGAAGTCGCTTCTGTCATAAAAACAAGAATAGCAAAACTCAAATCCATCCCTCAATTGCACATTCTCCCTCTAGGTGCCTCCCTATACTGGTCTTCTGATTCACAGCCACACTTTTTGAAAGAGTTATTTATACTTCCCGTCTCTTTCTTGGCAATTCCACTCACTACTATAGCACCCCCTTTGCTAAAATAACTCCAGTGACTTCTGCGGCGGCAAGCAGCGTTTTCAATCTTCATCTTACTCAGCAGTATTCGTTGCTCTTAGAATAAAGTTCCCAGTCCTTTCCCCAACCTGCAAGACTCCATGAGGGCTGACCCCTGCCCACCTCTCCAGCCTCATCTCATGCCATGTCCTCTCTTTCTCTAAGCTCCAATATACTTGTCACTTGTCTTTTTTCAGTTCCTAGAATTAGTCTTGCCTCTCAGGGCCTTCACTTGTGCTGTGTCCTCTGCTGGGAAATCCCGTCCCCCACCAGCCTTTCAACCTTGTTGACTACTGTGTACGCATCGTTCATAACTCAGCTCACAGGCACATCCTCGGGAAAACCTCCCAGACACATCTCTCCACCAGATTGGGTCTGGTCCACGATTAGAGGCTTATGTAGCACTATCTACTTCCTTGTGGCACTAATCACTATCATTATGAAAAAAATGTTTTTATAATTTCAACAGTTCTTTTTCATTATTTTTTTAAATTTTATTGTTGTACTTTAAGTGACAGTTGACAATTCAAGTTTGTCTCTCATACAAAAATTTATACATACATTGTTACGTGACCTTAATTGCTCTCCCTATACTGTGACAGCATACTCCACCTTTCCACCCCGATCTCCTGCGTCCATTCAACCAGCTCCTGACCCTCTCTACCTTCTCATCTCACCTCTGGACAGGAGCTGCCCATTTAGTCTCATGTATCTACTTGAGCTAAGAAGCACACTCTTCACGAGTATCATTTTATGTCCCATAGTCCAGTCTAATCTTTGTCTGAAGAGTTGGCCTCGGGAATGGTTTTAGTTCTGGGTTGACAGAGAGTCCAGGGGCCATGGTTTCTGGGGTTCCTCCAATCTCCCTCAGACCATTAAGTCCGGTCTTTTGACTAGAATTTGAGTTCTGCACCCCGCTTTTCTCCTTCTCCATCAGGGACTCTCTGTTGTGTTCCCTGTAAGGGCGGTCATTGGTGGTAGTCAGGCACCATCTAGTTCTTCTGGTCTCAGGTTGACGCAGTCTCTGGTTTATGTGGCCCTTTCTGTCTCTTGGGCTAATACTTTCCTTGTGAGTTTGGTGTTCTTCATGCTCCTTTACTCCAGGTGAATTGGGACCAATTGATGAATCTTAGATGACCGCTCGCTAGCTTTTAAAATCCCAGACACCACTCACCAAAGTAGGATGCAGAACGTTTTCTTAATAAACTTTGTTATGCCAATTGACCTAAATGTCCCCTGAAAACATTGTCCCCAGACCCCTGCCCTTGCTACTCTGTCCCTCGAAGTGTTTGGTTATATTCAGGAAACTTCTTAGCTTTGGTTTAGTCCAGTTGCTCTGACTTCCCCTGTAGTGTGTGCTGTCCTTCTGTCATGGATTTAATTGTGTCCCCCCAAAATATCTGTCAACTTGGCTGGGTCGTGATTCCCAGTATGGTATAATTGTGTACCATTTTGTAATCTGATGTGATTTCCTTATATGTTGTAAATTCAATCACTATGATCTAATAAGAAGAATTAGCCACAGTTATACTGATGAGGTATACAAGATTGGATAGTGTCTTAAGCCAATCTCTTTTGAGATAGAAAAGAGAAAAAAGAGCAGAGAGACATGGGAACCTCATACCACCAAGAAAGCAGTGCCAGGAGCAGAGCATGTCCTTTGGACCCGAGGTTCCTGTGCAAAGAAGCTCCCAGACCAAGGGAAGACTGATGACATGGACCTTCCTCCAGAGCTGACAGAGAAAGCATTCCCTTGGAGCCAATGCCCTGAATTTGGACTTGTAGCCTACTGGACTGTGAGAGAATAAACTTCTCTTTGTTAAAGCCATCCACTTGTGGTATTTCTGTTGGAGCAGCACTAGATGACTAAGACACCTTCCCTTCACCTAAGATAACTCTTGTCTACTATCTAGTTAGTGAATAACCCTCTCTCTCCCTCCCCACCCTCGTAACCATCAAAGAATGTTTTCTTCCGTGTTGAAACCTTTTCTTGAGTTCTTATAATAGTGGTCTTGTACAATAGTTGTCCTTTTGTGACTGACTAAATTCACTTAGCATAATGCCTTCCAGATTCCTCCATGTTATGTTTCACGGATTCATTGTTGTGTAGTATTGCATTGTGTGAATATACCATAATTTGTTTATCCATTCGCCCTCAACAATTCTTGTGTAATTTTTAAAATTAATTTCAACATCACAAATAATATATCAATATATTTTACTGTTGAAAAAAATAGGACATTACAGATGTGGTAAAACTCTGTTTGATCACTGCCTGCCCTTCTCCCAGCTCCAGGACTTTTCCTCTAGTCCCTGAAGAAAACCACTGTTAGGAGCTTGATGTAATCAGCATAGTGGTCCAGAGCTTGAGTTCCGGAGCCCATCTTCTAGAGTCTGATTGCTAATACTTCCACTTACTAGCCGTGTACTCTTAAGCAAGTTACTTAACCTCTCTGTCCTCAGTTTTATCATCTGTAAGGTAAGAATTAATAATAGTAACTAATAGTGTATTTTTTAGAGTTAAATAAGATGTTCATGTTAAGAGTTTAGGATAGTGCCAGGCTCATAAGGGTTGAATAGAAGTTACTATTACTATAACTCTATATTCATAGAACATGTATAGCATTGCTCTGTGTGTGTGTGTTTAAAAATATAATGGCATTATATTGTAGATAGCATTTGGGAACTGGATGTTTTTACTCAACAATATACTTTTGAGACCTGTGTGTTGATAGATACAGATTTAGTTCTTGTTCATTCTTTTAAAATGCTTTATAATGATAATAATAATTCAATATATGAATATACCACATCTTATTAATTCATTTCCATGTTGACAGCATTTGGAATTTGTCCAATCTTTTTTGTATTTCAGGAAATGCTACAATGAATATCCATATACATTCTTATGTATCTGGGCAAATGTTTTTCTAGACTAAACGCCTACAAGTGGAATTGATGGGTCATAGATTATGTGCATTTCCACGTGATGGTCATAAAACGTGTCCTCCAAAATGTACCAGTTTACACTCTCCCAAGAAGAAGTTTTAAAAGGCGCATTCTACCTGCAGATCATATTCTTTAACGCTTTCTTCTAAAAATTTGAGGCTCTTCTTTTTTTTAATTTAGGATTTAAAATTTGGGGTTTTTTTTGTGTATGGTACAGGTAGTGATAAATTTCTTTCAAACGTTAGGTCAGTTGTCCCAACACTTCTCATGAACCCTTGACTCCTTTATCCTATGTCAAGTCCCCCTAAATGCATGGGTTTTATTTTTGGATTCTGTTCTATTGCTATCATCTATTTGCCCATCCCGGTACCAGTGATACCTGTTTTATATTCTATAGCTTTTTAACATGTCCTTAGATCTAGTAGGAAAAGTCCTTACCTCTCACTATTCATTTATTTTTCAAGGCGTTATTGTTACCCATTTTCATATACTGTATAAAATCACCGTAAGGTAGTATGCATCTACGTGTCTATGCATTTATTATCTGTATTCTCTACTACAGTGAAAGCTTCATGAGGGCAGAAATTTTGTTTTGGCCGCCACTATATACCCAGTGTGCCAGTGGCTACTAGAACCAGACCCAGTGTTGTTGTTGTTAGGTGTCATTGAGTTGATTTTGACTGAGAGCAACCCCTTTTGACAGAGTAGAACTGCCCCATAGGGTTTTCTAGGCTGTAATCATTATGGAAGGATATATCCAGGTCTTTCTCCTGAGGAGCTGCTGGGTGGGTTCAAGCAGCCAACCTTTTGGTTAACTACCACATTCTTAACCATTGCACCACAAGGGCTCCTAGACCCGTATTCCAGAAAACCAAACCAAACCTGTTGCCGTTGAGTCAATTCCAACTCATAGCAACCCTATAGGACAGAGCAGAATTGCCCCATAGGGTTTTCAAGGAGTGGCTGATGGATTCGAACTGCTGACCTTTTGGTTAGCAGCCAAGCTCTTAACCACTTCACCACCAGGGCTCCAAGAAGGCCTTCCATAAGTGTTTGTTGAATGAGTGAAAGAACGAACGAATGAATGAATATATGAATTTTACAAGCATACTGTCGAGTTCTATGAAGAATTCTTTAGATGTTTTGATTGAGATTGCATTGAATTTTTCAATTTATTTAAGGAGAATTGACATCTTGGAACTTGACACATTCTTGAGCATTCTCATTCTTGAACATGACACATCTCTCCGTTTATTTAGGTCTTTAATTATTTTAAATTGTTTTCTCTGTGAAGGTTTTATATACTTCTAATTATTTTATTCCTCACTATTTCATATTTTTGTTTCTAGGTGAATGGAATTTTTAAATTATTATTACATTTTCAAATTGATTTTGCTGATACATAGGAAAGCTATTGGTTTGTAAATATTGATCTTGTATCCAGCCACTTAGCTCAACTTTCTGATTGTTGCTGTTGTGTTTTCCCAGGTGGATAAGCAGATCACTGCCAAAAAAAAAAAAGGTTCCAATCTTTGAACCTTTTGTTTTTAATTTCTGATTGTGTTCATTGTAACTTCCAGCATATTGCTGAAAAGTAGAGGCATCTTAGTTCATTTCTAACTGCATTGAGTGTATCACTCAGAAAAGGTCAAGGTATGCTGCAGCAACAAACAATCCCAAAACCTAGTGGCTTAACACAACAAAAATTTGTTTCTCACTCATACATCATACCCAACACAAGTCATTGGAAGAGGAGGAATTTTCTTATCGTTGTCACTCAAAGACAAGCTGATGGAGGCTCCATGACTCTGTGAACATGTGCTTCCGTGGTCACTGTCATGGAGTGAGTTATGTCCCCCCAAAAAATGTGTGTATCTATTTGGCTGAGCCATCATTCCTAGTATTGGGTGGTTGTCCTCCATTTTGTGATTGTAATTTTATGTTAAAGAGGATTAGGATGGGATTGTAACACATCCTTGATGCAATGTAAAGGCAGTTTCCCTGGGGTGTAGCCTGCACCACCTTTTATCTTACAAGAGATAAAAAGAAAAGGAAGCAAGCAGAGAGTTGCGGACCTCATACCACCAAGAAAGCAGTGCTGGGAGCAGAGCACATCCTTTGGACCTGAGGTTCCAGCACTGAGATGCTTCCAGAACAAGGGAAGACTGATGACAAAGACCTTCCTCCAGAGCTGACAGAGAAAGCCTTCCCCTGGAGCTAACACCCTGAATTTGGACTTCTAGCCTACTAGACTGTGAGAAAATAAATTTATCTTTGTTAAAGCCATCCACTTGTGGTATTTCTGTTAAAGCAGCACTAGATGACTAAGATAATCACCATGACAGGAGGAAGGGGCAGGGTGAACAACTTTTAAAGCTTCCACTCTGAAGCTTTAACACGTTTGGTCCACTAACGTTTCAAAGCAAGTCCCATGGCCAAGCCTAATTTCCAATAGGAGAGACATGTAATCTTACCATGTACTAGAAGGACAACTGGACTGTGAGAATGTTTCTGACACTCCACCATCATGTATGGTGTTTGTTCCAGGTTTCTGGTAGATAACCCTTTATCAAGTAAAGAAGAGAGTTCTTAAGTTTGTTTAGAATTTGTGAAGCAAGATAAACATTTTTTTTAGGATTGTCTTTATCATGAACGAGTGTTACATTTTATCATTAAATGTAAATGATTTTATGCCATCTGTTGAGAAGAACAAACATTGATTTTTATCCCTTAGTTTGTTAATCAGTTATACATGTCATTTCTCTGCCCAGAACATTCTCCTCCGTTGCCCCCTCTGACCACTTTGGTTCATTCCTTCTCATTCTTCAGAACTCATTCATTCATTCAGCATTGCACCTGTTTGTTGAAACGTCCCAATTGGTATTCCATCAATTCCTAGAGTCTTGTTTTTTGCCATTACGTTCACTGAAGCTTGGATTTCTTCCTTCAGTACCATCGGCTCTTGATCATATGCTACCTCCTGCAATAGTTGAGCCGTGCTTGCTGAAAGTGAGGACGACTTGGAGCACTTACTGACGAAGATCAAAGACTACAGCCTTCAGTATGGATTACACCTTAACATAAAGAAAGAAAAAATTCTCACAACTAGACCAATAAGCAACATCATGATAAATGGAGAAAAGATTGAAGTTGTCCAGGATTTCATTTTACTTGGATCCACAATCAACACCCATGGAAGCAGCAGTCAAGAAATCAAATGATGTATTGCATTCGGCAAATCTGCTGCAAAAGACCTCTTTAAAGTGTTAAAAAGCAAAGATGTCACCTTGAGGACTAAGGTGCACCTAACCCAAGCCATTTTCAATCACCTCATATGCACGCAAAAACCGGACAACTGAACGAGGAAAACCAAAGAAGAATATTGAATATTCTATGGATTGCCAGAAGAACAAACAAATCTGTCTTGAAAGAAGTACAGCCAAAATGCTTCTTAGAAGTGAGGATGGCAAGACTTCATCTCATGTACTTTAGACGTGTTATCAGAAGGGATCAGTCCCTGGAGAAGGACATCATGCTTGGTAAAGCATAGGGTGAGTGAAACAGAGGAAGAACCTCAATGAGATGGATTGACCCAGTGGCTGCAGCAATGGGCTCAAACATAGCAATAATTGTGAGGGTGACACAGGACCAGGCAGTGTTTTGTTCTGTTGTACATGGGGTTGCTATGAGTTGGAACAGACCTGATAGCACCTAACAAGAGCATGCCATATAATTTATGAAATCCCATAGCCATTAGCAATCATCCCCCCATTCTCCCTCCTCCCCATCCCCTGGCATCTACGTTCTCTATGGATTTGCCTATTCTGGATATTTCATATGAATGGAATCATACAGTATGTGGCCTTTTGCTTCTGACTTCTTTCACTTAGCATGTTTTCAAAGTACATTGTAGCATGTATCAGTATTCCATTCCTTTTTATGGCTTAATAACATCCATTGTATGGTTATACCACATTTTCTTTATCCATTTTTAATTTGATGGGCATTTGGGTTGTTTCCACTTTTTGGCTATTACGAATAATACTGTTGTAAACATTTGTGTACAAGTTTTTGTGTGAATGTATGTTTTCAGTTCTCTTGGGTAATGCCTAGGTGTGGAATCACTGGGTCATGTGGTAACTCTATGTTTAACTTTTTGAGGAACTGCCAAATTGTTTTCCACAGTGGCTGCACCATTTTACATTCTCACCAGCAATGTATGAGCGTTCCATTTTCTCCATATCCTCATCAACACTTGCTATTGTCCATCTTTTTTACTATAGCTATCCTAGGGGATATAATGTGGCATTTCATTGTGGTTTGATCGGGAACCCTGGTGGCATCGTGGTTAGGAGCTACAGCTGCTAACCAAAAGGTTGGCAGTTTGAATCTACCAGGTGCTCCTTGGAAACCCTATGGGGCAGTTCAACTCTGTCCTACAGGGTCACTATGAGTCAGAATTGACTTGATGGCAACAGGTTTTGTTTGTTTGTTTGTTTGTTTTTGACTAGCCAATGGGAACCCTGGTGGCACAGTGGTTAAGTGATATGGCTGCTAACCAAAAGGTTGGCAGTTCAAATCCACCAGCTTCTCTTTGGAAACCCTGTGGGGCAGTTCTACTCTGTCCTCCAGGGCCACTGTGGGTTGGAATTGACTCGACAATAACAGGTTTGGTTTTTGGTTTACTGGCTAATGATGTTGAGCATCTTTTCCTGTGCTTATTGCCCATTTATATATCTTTTGAGAAATGCCTATTGAAACCCTTTGGCCGTTTTTTAACTGGGTTAACTGGATTTTCTTTTTATTGTTGAGTTGTAAGAGTTCTTTAGATATGCTAGGTACTCGAATCTTATCAGATATATGATTTGGAAATATTTTCTCTCGTTCTGTAGGCTGTCTCTTAAGAGTTTACTTTTGGACATGTTGAGTTTGAGATGTCTTATAGACTGACAAGTAGGCAGTTCAATATTTAAGTCTGGGAGAGTTGAGGGCCAAGAGATAGAAACACAGGATTTGTCAGTATATGGAAAAATACTATTTAAAATTATGAGACTAGGTGCAACCTCACCAAGCTAGTGAGGATAGAGGGAAGGAAGGAGATGCCAAGAACTCCAAGAACTCCAACATTACAGAGTCAGCAAGGAGAGGAAGAGCCAACAAAGACTGAGAAGGGGCAACCAGCAACTGAGGCAGGAGGTAACCAAGAGTGTGTGGTCTCAGAAGCCAGGGGAGAAAGCGTAAAGCGTTCAAGAGCAGGGCTTGATCACCTGTGTCAGATGCTACCCATAGGTCAAGAAAGATGAAGACTGAGAAACAACCATTGGGTTTAACAATGGTCATTGGTCATTGGTAACTTGACAAAGAGCAGTTTCAGCAGAATGTTGAGGAAGAAAACCTCATTGGAGTTGATTCAGGAGAGAGTAGGGGAAGAAACTGAGACAGCAAGTATAGACATCTCTTCCAAGGAGTTTTGTGGCAAACCTAAGATGATAGCAGAGGGGGAAGTGAGGCCAAGTGTGTTTTTTGTTTTGTTTTGTTTTTAAGATGGGAGAAACAGCATTATGTTTTATCAAATAGGAATGATCTACTGAAAGCAAAAATGTAATGAGAGAGGGGAGAATTACTGGAGCTGTATCCTTGAGTAGGTGATGGGGACAGGATTGATGCCCAAGTGGAAGGTTGGCCTTTGATGGGGCACAGACAGGTTGTCTGTTGGGGGGTAGGAGATGGAGAGCAGTTGGGGGTCTTTTGTTTCCAAGGGAAGGAAGAGGCAATGACTCTGGCTGAGAATGAGGATGGGGAAGGAGGCGGTGGGAGTCAGCAGAGGGGAGGAGTATGAAGTAGGGATCTAGAGAGGGGAGAACCGGTGGAGTCAGGAATAAGGAAGGATGATCGGATTCCGGTCAGCATTAAGGGCACACATGAGGTCTGTGGTCTTTAATCAGGGCTTCCAACCGGTTCATTCCAGTTCGAAACTTTGCTGAGAATTTGTTACTAACAAGTTTCCTGCTGAAAAATGGCATTTCTACCCCAGATATACTGAATCAGAATCTACATTTTAACAAGAATCTCAGGTGATTCGTATGTATGACTTTCTGGAAACTTCTTAGAAATGCAAACTTGCAGCAGGGGTTCGAACCAGAAGGAACTGGTTCAAACTATATCTTGAATTTTAGCTCAGTTCCGATACCACTTCCTCAAGAGAGCTTTCTGGCCCCCAGACTAAGTCATTCTTGGTAGTAGGTTTTACATGCAACTCTTATCATTATTGAAACCAAATAGGAACTATGTTATTAAATTCTTTAATCTCTGTATCCCTCACTAAATTCCGTGAGGACGTGAGCAGACTGGTTAATCGCTGTGACTCACCGCCTAGCTCCTTCTGCGTAGTTGACTCTCAATACGTAATTATTGAATAGTTGAATAAACGAATGAAGTAATGAATGAGAAAAATCCTATTTGCAGCATGGGTGCTTTACAATCGTCCAGGTTTCTGAAGCCGCCTCTCCCCCTCCTCTCTCCTCCATTTGCCCCTCCCCACCCCTGGGGTACCATGAGCCCCTCTTCCACCCTTACCGCCCTCTCCCTGCCACAAGCGCTCCGCAGCGCGGACCCTGTGGCTTTAAGGGCCGGCAGAAGCCAAGCCGGGGGGTGATTGGTGGTTTATTCTAACGGCTGGAGGATGAGCTCATTCTCAGCCAATGGCCGGCGCTGCACCCGGCTAGAACCCTGCACCCGGCTGCAGGGCGGAAAGCGGCCTCAGGTGCCCGGCCGGCAGGCTGGGCGAAGGGGCGGCGGCGGCAGGGGTAGGTCTGGCCTGCGCAGACCGAGCTCCTGGCTCCAGCAGGTATGAGATTTTTCCCGGCTCTTCCTCCATCCTATGACCCGGGCAAGGATCCCTCTCCCTAGCTCTCCGCAGCCTGGCCCCGCGGCCCGTGCATCTTGCGGTCCGGGGATCGCGGGCTGGAAGCGCCTCTGCCTAAGTCCAGGCGAGGCCATGCGGCTGTGTCCGGCCGTACCCGCCCGGTAGGGTGGCCTCTGAAGCCGGAGTCCTGACTCAAGCAGCGCGTCCCGGCTCAGCCAGCCCGGCGTACCCCGGGGCTAAGACCCCAGAGCTCCATGTCACCCTGCGCTGGGTGGAATAGGCAGGGTGCGGCCTCCCTCCTCCTTCTGGCCGCATCCTGGCAAGGGTCCAGCCCTCCAACTCCTTGGGGATATGGGTTCCTCGCCCCCAAGCCCCTTCCTCCTTTCCTCCCTTTCCACAAGAGGCAAAAATGACCCGGGGTTGGGAGTTTGGGCCCTGGCCCTTCCCAGGGGGGGCTGAGAGAGCAAAGGTGTGAGCTCCCGTGATCTCTACTGACCTCTCCGAGCCCCTTCGCTTCCTGCAGCCACTGTTGTTATCCCTTTGGCCGCTCAGCCACACACTGCTCAGAGGCCACATGGCCTCCTGGACTTCTCAGAGGTGGAGGCAGGACAGAGCCAGCCCCTCTCTGGGGGTGGGCTGGCCTTCCAGCCCTCCTATAACTCTGTCTCCTCAGCTTTCAGCAGTATGTACCACTCAGTCATTTCAGGTGCCAGTAGGCTTTAAGGCCCAGCTCTGCGCCCAGTGCTGCTCTCTGTGCGGGGGTCTCACTCAGTGATCACAGGCTTCAGACCTCAGGATGGAGCAGAATGAAGTAAAGCAGGGACTGTCCACTCTGTCCAGAGAGGTGCCATCTGAGCTGATCCTGGCGGGACAAATGAGAATCCCAGAGGAGGAACAGGGAGGGGAGAACATGCAGGGTGGAGGCAGCAGCCTGAGGAAAGGCCTTTGAGCCCAGAGCCCCTTCATCAAACTCAGGGTGTGGCCTCCATATGCTTAATGTGTCCTAGACACCAGGTTCTGAATCAGGAACATCCCCAGCTCTCTCCAGTGCTCAGCACATAGTAAGTGCTCAAGAAATGCTTGTCACACTGGATAGGAATTGAAAAGAAAACACAGCCCAAGCCTTGTTACTGTTACCTCCACTGAGGAAGCATCTGCCCAGTGAAGGGACCTTCCCACATTAACCCTTAATTCCTGTAGCTATTGAAGCTATTAGTCTCCCGAACATTCAGTGGAGGAAGCGAGGGTGAAGACAGAGGTGCCACTCCCAGCTGGGTCCCCCCTAACATGTCTGCCCATTCCACATCCCAGCCACAGGGCAGCTATGAGCCTGGTGGCCTGCAAGTGCCCACCTGGCCCTGGCCTGGAGCCTCAGCCCTGTTCCCGAGCCCGGTCCCAGGCCCATGTATACCTGGAGCAGATTCGAAACCGGGTGGCCCCTGGGGCACCTGACGTGACCAAGCACGACTACCTGGTGGACGCAGCCACTCAAATCCGGCTGGCCCTGGAGCGCGATGTCAGCGAGGACTACGAGGCGGCCTTCAACCACTACCAGAACAGCGTGGATGTGCTACTCCGAGGCATACACGGTGAGTACAGGGCTGACTGGGCAGGCGAGGTGGGGCAGGATGGGCCATTGCAGGTCCACACTGGATGAGCCAGCACTAGACTGGCCCTGCAGGGCCTCTGTGGGGGACAGTAATAATAGCCAGCATTTATTAAGCAGTTACTATATGCCAGGCAGGTCCCTGGGTGGTGCAGACTGTTTGCATTCAACTGCTAACCTAAAGGTTGGTGGTTTGAACCCACCCAGCAGTACTGAGGAAGAAAGGCCTGGCAATCTGCTTATGTTAAGATTACAGCCAGGCAAATCTAATCTGCAATACATGAGGTCGCCATGAGTTGGAATTGACTGATGGCAACTAATAACAGCATGTGCCAGGCACTGTTCCAAGGGCTTTACCTGTATTGACTCACGTGAGCCTCACAGTAATAGAAACTGCTATATATGTTGTTGTATATAGAAACTATTTTTTACCCCATTTTCCAGAGGGAGAAACTAAGGTCTAGGGCAATCGACTAACTTGCTCAAGACTCCACAGCTATTGAGTGGCAAAGCTGAGTTTTGAACAATTTTGGTTCCAGAGTCTTGTGGGTTTGACCACTACATTTGATCTCCCTTTGAGCTGGGCTGGTCCTCAGGGAGCTTGCATTTTAGTGGTGGAGACCGATGAGTCAATGGTGGACAACTATAGCCCCCTGTCAGAGGGGCAGTGGGGGATGGAAAAGGGAAGCTGCGGCCAGGCTGGGTGGGCATAAGGCATTTTCCAGAATTCAAAACTTGAATCTGAGCCCTGAAGAAGTGTAGGTATGTTCTGCAGCAGAAGGGCCTGGTGGTGTTCAGAGAGAGAACAGCAAAGGCCTGGAGGTGAGAAAAGTGGCCTGTTCAGGGTAACATGAGCATTTCCATGCTGGAAGGGGAGAGGCCGCCCTAAGGCTAGTTTGAGACCTGGAAGGCCTTGGTGGCCAGGTTGAGGGTGGGAGTTGGGCAAGGCCCTGACTTACCCTTCCTACCCTCTGAAAAGGTCCTAAAGAGACCATCTCGAAACCTGGGCTTCAAGCCTGACCAGTGAATTCCTTTGCCCTCCAGTCCTCATTGCCACCCACCCCTGCCCCTGGCCTTTATCGCAATGGGCATCAGAGATGGGAGAAGTAGTACTCTCTGAGAGCTTCTGTCTTCTAGTCTAAAAAGTAGACATGGAAATCCCTGCCCTGTCCCTTCCCAGGGTGTGATGATGGCCAGCAAGGTGGGGTGTGCCAACTGTAAAATGCTGTCAGCTGAGGGGTGCCGACAATGGCTCCCGACCTCCTCCCTGACATCTTCCTTCCTCCTCCTCCTCTCTGGTCTCCCCCAGCCACCCCAAGAGGGCCCAAGAACAAATCTGGGGTCAGAATCTGCTGAGCCAGCCTTAGAAATAGGAGTTTTCTCCTGTGGAAGGCAGATGGCAGGCCAAGGGAGCTGGAACCCCAGCCCCCCAAGGCTGGTGGAGGGAGGGCAGGGCAGTCCATGGTGGCCCTTGTCCCCTCACAGTTGACCCCAACAAGGAGCGCTGCGAGGCTGTGAAGCTGAAAATTACCAAGTACCTGCGGCGGGCAGAGGAGATTTTCAACTGCCACCTGCAGAGGATGCCGGACAGCGGAGCCAGCCCGGGCACAGTGAGCAGATCCCCAAGGGCCTGATGGGAGGGAGGCTCTGAGGGAAGAGCCAGAGGCCCCCACACCCACAGGTGAAGGATTGCCCTGCCTCCTATCCTGGGCTGCAGGGCCGAGCGGCCAAGTATACCAGGAATGCTCCTGCCGCTCTCCTTCCGGCTTCCTCTGTCACCCGGGCCCTGCATCATTCATTCATTTTCCAAACACTGAATCATTCTCCCCTCCAGCCTCACTCCCTCACAGAGTAGTTGACAAGTATGCACAACCTCACACCAGCTGGTACATGTGCTCACATACGCGCATGATTCTGTCCTTGTTGTGAATGGACACACAGTATTTCAAGCAGGCATGAATTCACAGGTGTGCACACACAGGTGAATACATGCACAAACATGTACACTCTTCTTGTATGGTCTTTCCTAACCCAGTGGGCAGTCTCACAGCGAGGGTTGAAAATATGTGCACACGTGGGTGTGCACAGACACACACGTATCCCTCCTGGGATCTCTGTATCTTGTAAGGCTGCTTGTCCCCAAAGCAGGGGCCTGGGCCTTGGTCTTTGAGTCTTGTTCTCTGAGACTTGCATGTTCCCAGGTTATCTCCTCACCCTCCACCCTGGTATCATCTGCCTCCTGTAGGTGGGGATTTTGAGAGGGGGTTTCAGAAGCCCCAAGCACTGCTAGGAAGGGACTAAACAGGGGTGGCCTGGCCCCCCCAAACTGGTATGGGCTCCCTGGCTTCTCCGCTCAGCCAGGGTCTGTCCCTGTGAAGTGGGGTCTGCCGTGTCCCAGTCCTGCCACTGTGGCCCCCATTACCACCCAGGCGGCGAGAAGCCCCTGCCCGCTGTTGACGAGGCCGTGGCTGAGGAGGGCCAGTTCTGAGGCTGCAGGACTGTCTCTCCTCTGCAGGGTTTCAGCAGCCTTCGGCTCCGGCCCATTCGCACTCTGAGCTCTGCCCTGGAGCAGCTGTGGGGCTGCAGGGTGGTCGGGGTAATTGAGAAGGTGAGTGGACTGATGGTGTGTGCGACAGGGGTGCCAGGTGGGAGAGACAAAGTGCTGGTGGAGGAAGCGGGTCTGTAGCAGCCACTCCCAGTCCACCAAAGCGGGTGGAAAGGGGTCAGAGGGATGAAGGAGAGGTGAGCAGCTGTGTCCAGGGGTTCCCCACCTCCCCCGCCCCAACACACACAAATCATGTCCTGGAAGGGAAAATGTGGGAAATGAGAAGCGGCAGACAGTAGCTGCTCCGCGGCCCTCCAGCTCAGACACACAAAACACCCACTCCCTCAGAGAGACAAGACAAACCACAGGCGAAGCTGTGCCCAGGGCACTCTGCCAGCACGCACTGCCCAACTGTCTCCACTTCCCGCTTCCCACAGGCCCCCACCCTGCCCTTACCCTGCACCCAGGCCTGCAGCCAAGACTCTCCCCAGACCCCTCCCCTCCCCACCAAGCACAGCTGGCCACCTCTTGTGGCTGGAATGTCATCGTCCCCTGTAACCTGTCCTGCAGAGGGTCCATGCTGGCCTCGGTCACCACAGTGGTTCTTTCCCAAACTGGCTGTTCATCAGAATCACCTGGGGAGCATCTTAAAAATACAGATGCCTGGGCCCCACCCCAGACCCATTGAGTCAGGATTCCTAGGGCTGTGCCCAGGAATCTGTAATTTTAAAATCTCGTCGGGCAATTGCCGGGTGATTCCACTGGGTCTGGGAACCCACAAAGGAAAGGAGACCAGCATGTTTTGCCCGCATCCAGGAGGAGGCTGTGCTGCTTGGGGGGACTGGCCACCACCTCAGCGCCTGGACAGTGCACAGGGCGCCACGGGCAAGTCCCTTCGCCTCCCTGAGCTTTGGTTTGCTTGTCTATAAAGTGGGTAAGAATCCTTCCCCAAAGGGTGAACTGGGAGCTAAAATGAAATAATTTTTGGGAAAGGCTGGCATACACCAAGACATTTAATAAGTGCTTGATGGCTCTAAATGCTGGTGACAAGAGTGAGTGGGGAGGCGAGTGGGTGGGCCTCCCGTCCCCCAGGCCTGGCTCCAGCTGTTCCTCTTGAGCCCCTGGAACAGGCCCCAGACTGTCAGCGTTGAGCCCAGCCAGCTTCAATCTGCGGTAAAGCCCTCCCTCCCGCTGCATTAGTCTGTGTGGTGGGCTGCCGTCCAATCTCGGCCAAGCACAGCCACTTCCATGGACAGGCTGGAGAGGTGACCACATCAGCATCCCCCAAAGTGGGACCGCTGAGCTATAGGTGTTCTGGAGAGAGGGGTTCCAGGTCAGACCATTTGGGAAACAGTGAGTTAAAGTCCCATTACTTTGTTTTTCAACTATAGAAGTTCTTAGAACTTTTAGGATGCAGATTTACATTATGAGTCTCTAAGAGGGAGGTATAGGACAGAATTCCCCACATTTGTTTGTTTAACCCCAGGACACATACTTGCTGAGCCTTTAGAAAGCCAGTATTCTGAGCTCTATGCAGATGGAAAGCACAAGCTAAAGCCGAGCTCAACCATTCTGTCTTGAGATTGCCCTTCTTTCCTTCTGTTCCATTTCTTGGACATTTATCTACTCCACCTACCTCCTGGCTCCTGCTTCCATTCCCAAACCAGGAATACCTCTTTCCCCAAATTAGAAAGGTGGTCGGGCCACTGGGCCCAAGTCCCCGAGGCCAGGCCTGGATGCCTGCTGTCACCCTCATTCCACCCCACAGCTCTGCCCAGGCAGATCCGGGCAAGAGGGGCAGTGCAGCCAGCAGCAGCCCTCAGGCCCAGGGAGGCAGCAGAGGGCTTGCTTAGAAAGAGCTGTGAAGTGCCCCCAAAGGTGTCTTAGTTGTTGGGGTTCACTGGGCTGAGAAGGGGGTCTCTAGGGACTGAAGATATGCTGGTGGGGTCGGGGGCTGGTGAGTGGGTCAGAGACTAGGCAGGCAGCTGACTGGAATACTCAAGGGTCTGCTGTCAGGGAGTGTGGGGGCCTGGGAGGTGTCACCGGGTATTTGCCGAGCTTCGTCCAGGAGCCAATCTCTGGGGAAGAAAAAAACGCTGTCCGAGTTATTTAGAGGGATGTTTAAACCAGAGCTTGTAACTGACAGGCCCCCTGCTGAATTTGGACCTCATACTTGACTTATTTGGTGTTTTTTTGTTTATTAGTCACTAACATTTAAAAGTTGGCAGATTTCATAGAAAAGTCCAGATTTCCTGCTTCTCTTGAAAAATTGGAAGATTGAGCGCCCGTGGCAGCAAAGCATGGTGTAGGGGCTGCCCACTTTAGACCGCTCCAGTCCTGTGGTTTACTGCTGTCCTGCCCCACCCAGCCCACCTTCTCACATATCCTGCCCCAGTGGGCCTTGGTGTTTGAGAAGCTGGTTGAAACTTTTGAATTTGTTTGCTCCATGAGAGATTCCTAATGGGCTTTTGATACTTGGGGCTTTTTTTTTTTTTTTTTTATTGTACTTCAGGTGAAGGCTTACAGAACAAATAGTTTCTCATGAAACAGTAGTACACATGTTGTTTTATGACATTGGGTAACAACCCCACAACATATTAAGCCTCTAAATTCTCAACCTTTTCTTTTTTTTTTTTGATGAAAATACAGATAGCCAAAGATACACCGTTTCAAAAATTTCTACATTCACAGTTCAGTGACATTGACTACGTACGCTCTTCCAACTGTGCTGTTATTCTCACTTAAGATGAAGGCTTACAGAACAAAATAGTTTCTCATTTAACAGTTACTACACATGTTGCCCTATGACAATGGTTAACAATCTCACAGCACATGAAGAATATCCTTACTCCACCTTGTGTTCCCTATCACCAGGGGACTTCCTTGTCCCCTTCTGTCTTCTGGCCCTTGTCACTGGACTAGTGTACCTCTTTAGTCTCATTTGTGTTTTTTTTTTTTTTTTTAACACCATTTCAAAACTTTTTACTTACACATTTAAGTGATATTGACTACGCTCTTCCAATTGTGCTGCCATTCTCGCCCAAGATGAAGGCTTACAGGACAAAACAGCCTCCCATTTAATAGTTACTACAAATGTTGCCCTATAACAGTGGTCAACAATCTCACAACACATCGACAGTGTCCTTACTCAACTTGTGTTCCTTATCATCAGTTTCCTACTCCCCCTCTGCCTTCTGGCCTTTGTCACCGGACTCCTGTACCTCGTTAGTCCCATTTAGTTTTACTGGGCTGTCCATTCCCAGGCTTAACATCGAGCCTCGAAGGTAACTTCACCTCTGAGCTGAAAGGGTGTCTGGGGGCCACACTCTTGAGGTTTCTCCAGTATTCTTTAGGCCAGTAAATCTGGTCTTTTTTTTTGTGAGTTAGAATTATGCTCTACATCCTTCTCCAGCTCTGTCCCTCTGTTGTGATCCTGGTCAGAGCAGTCAGTGGTGGTAGCCGGGCACCATCTAGCTGTACTGGACTCAGTCCGGTGGAGGCCTTGGTAGCTGTGGACAATTAGTCCTTTGGACTAATCTTTTCGTTGTATCCTGTTCTCTTCATTCTCCCTTGCTCCGATACTTGGGGCTTTTTTAAAAAAAGAGTTTACTGTGTTTCACCAAAGCTTTCATTATCTCTGTGTCCCAAGAACTCAGTTGAGTTTCTTTTTTAAAAAAAGGTGAGAACAGGCACCCAGAACTGCCCTCGCATCTTCCCAATAGTAATGCTTACCTAAATAAGGTACTTCCTCATTTATAAAGCGGTTCCATTAAATCCAAACAGTTGCCCTGGGAAAAAAGCCCTTTGCTGTCCAAAACAGTAGCCACTAGCCACATGAGACTATTTAAATTAGTTAAAATTAAGTATTCCATTTCTCAGTTACACTAGCCACATTTCAGGTGCTCGACAGCCAACTGGTTAATGATTCCCGCATTGTACCATGCAGATGTAGAACACTCATATTGTGGCAGGAAGTTCTGTTTGCACAGCACTGCATTTTAATAATTGTTTTACAGATAATGAAACTGAAGTTTATAGGGGTCAAGTGACTAGCTAGTACTCTGCCCCCTAGACCACTGGGCAAAAGAAGGTTTTTTGTTTGGTTAGTTGTTGGTTTAATAGAAAATGCACCCTCTGCCACCTTTTTGAGATATACTGAAAGACATAGGAGTCTAACAGAGGAAATAAAACAAAATCTCCTACCTAACTCCAAAGATTGTTGTGTTGTTGAGTGCCGGTTAAGCACTTGGCTACTAACAGAAAGGTTGGTGGTTTGAACTCACCCAGCAGCTCTGGGGAGAAAGACCTGGCAATCTGCTTCCATAAAGATTAAAATAACAACCAAACCTATGCTGTCGAGTTGATTCTGACTCATAGCGACCCTATGGGACAGAGTAGAATTGCTCCATAGGGTTACAGCCAAGAAAACCTTATGGGGCAGTTCTACTGTCATGTGGGGTCGCTATGAGTCAGAACTCAAAGATAGTCATTGTTAATGTATTCACCTAATTCTTTTTCGGTATAGAAGGGTAGATTTTAGTATTTTTTTAAAACACAGCTGTTATCAATCTATGAATCAAGTTTTGTATCTGGCTTCCACAGCTTTCTCTGCTGGTTTTTTCAGACTCTGGAAATTAGAGGGCCTTGCCCAGAACAGCGTGGTGGGGAATCCTACTGGGCAAGGGACAGTGGGGGATTATCCAGGGTGTCAGTATTGTGGGAAACTCTGTTCTCCTAGATGTCCCCAGAGTTTTCTTCCTTTTTGTCCCCAAACATTGCACAAGTTTGCCTGGAAGCCAGGGCCAGGGTGGGCCTCTCTGGCCGTTGGAGGATAGACCTCTGGTGGCCAGAAGGGATGCCTGACTTCTGCTGCATTAAGGGCCCCAGGGAGTCATCTAGTCTTCCGCCTTCATTTTACTGATGGGGAAACTGAGGCTCAGAGAAGATGGCACTTGCCAAGGTTACCTAGCTGCAACCCCAGCTATAGTTAAGTCTGCAGGGCTCTGGAATCAGCCTACCTGGGTTCAAATCCTGGCTTTATCACTTTTGAGTGGTGGGACCGTAGGCAACCTAACCCCTCTGAATCTCAATTTATTTATCAATAGAATGAGTTACTAATTATACACCCCCCTGGTAGGGTTGCGAGAATGAAGTTAAATAATCCACGTAAATTTCTTAGCACGGAGTAAGTGCTCCGTAGCAAGTGTGGGGTTTTCCCTGTGTTAATATGAACAATAGTCACTGCGGATTACTGAGGACATATTATGTTGTGGCAGGCACAGGCTGCTGTTTTGCTTGAGTTGTCTGCTTTAATAGAATCTTCCTAATGACCTCTGGGAGCTCTGGTGGCACAGTAGTTAAGAGGTCGGCTGCTAACCAAAAGGTGGGCAGTTCAAATCCACTAGCCATTTCTACACTGTCCTATAGGGTCGCTATGAGTCAGAATCGACTGATGCCCATGGGTTTGGGATGACCTCCGAGGAGCCCGGGTGGTGCGATGGTTATACACCTAGCTGCGAACCAAAAGTTTGGCAGTTTGAACCCACCAGCCACTCCGCAGGAGAAAAAACCTGGTGATCTTCTCCTGTAAAGATTACAGCCTAGGAAACCCTATGGGGCAATTCTACTCTGTTCTATAGGGCTGCTATGAGTCGGAATCAAATCGACGGCACATAACAACTTCTGAGGAAGTCCCTGGATGGCGCGAATGGCTAAGCACATGACTCCTAGCTGAAAGGTTGCTGGTTCAAAGCCACCCAGAGGTGCCTTGGAAGACAGGCCTGGCAATCTGCTTCTGAAAGGTCACAGCCTTGAAAACTTTATGGAGCAGTTCTACTCTGCACACAAAATCAAACCGACCACCACAACCAATGACTTCTGAAGTAGGTATTGCTAGGACCCTGTTTGAAGGTTAAGAAGAGCAAGGTTGGGAGAGCCACGTAACTTGGTAAATGTGATAACTGACATTCTCATGCCTTTACGATTCACAAAGTGCCTTCCCAGTGTGGCCTCAACAAACCAGCGATGAAGGGAAGGTGGATATTTTAAATTCCTGTTTGGTAGGTCACTTCAGTGAGAAAACAGGTTCAGATATGTCAGGTCACTCGCTAAAGGTCCAAAGGCAGTGCCCATTCCTCAACTGTCCCAGGTGGCAGCTGTCACCACTGCCCATGGTCTGGCCTCAAGGCTCAGCTCTCAGCGTACCTCCCACAGGCCCGGTCAGGGCCCTCCCTGGGGAGTATCTGTAGGCCAGGCCATGGCCAAGGAGTCACAGCCCCAGGGTGCTGGTCTTGCCTCCGCCTGCCCCTCCTCAGGGCTGAGTCCTCTGCCTTCCTGCCCTTGCACCTGGCCTGTGGCTCATCCCCTCCTGTGCCTGTGGCCACCCCTACCCCTACAGAGATGATCCAGGGGCCCAACTCCAAGCAAGGTCCTGACCCAGCAATTAGCAGGCCGCTGCCTCTGACCACAACCAACACAGGAAGAAAAGGGCTGCTTTCTAAAGACAACCTCCAGAGATAAAGACTTTATTTAAAAGAAGAGGTTGGGGCGGGCAGGAGATGAGACCTGAAGGAGCTTGCCAAGCCCGTGTGCTGCCGGGCATGGCTCCTTCACACTCTCAGGCCCTCAGCCTCCTCACTTATAGAACAAGAGATCAGAGGAAGTGACTGACGTCCCTTCTGGCTCTGACACCCATAGACCCTGCAGGATGGTGTCAGGGGCTCTGGCTGGGGCCTGGGGTGAAGGGTTGATCTGCCCTGGGCCCAGGTGGAAGAGGACCTCCCAGGCATGGGCAGGGAGAAGCGGGTATGTATCACCATCTTCTGCTCATTTGGGTAGCTGAGGTAGCGGAGGCTCTGAAACGACTTACCACACCTGTGTGAAGCACCTACCAAAAGCCCTGCTCCACGCAGGGCTCTGAGAATACCGAGCTGGGCAGTGTGGTCCCTGCCCTGACAGAGCTCACCATGCAGTGGGGTGACAGGAGATTAGACACAGTGGGATAAGCCTCCCCTAAGGGTGGCAGAGGAGCCCTGGTGGTGAAGTGGTTAAGAACTCAGCTGGTAACTGAAAGGTTGACTCAAGCAGCTCCCCAGGAGAAAAGGCCTGGCAATCTGCACCCATAAAGATTAAACCAAAAATACCCAAACCCCTTGCCATTGAGTTGATTTCAACTCATAGCGACCCTATAGGACAAAGTAGAACTGCCCCATAGGGTTTCCAAGGAGTGGCTGTTGGATTCAAACTGCTGACCTTTTGGTTAGCATCCAAGCTCTTAACCACTGTGCTACCACAGGCTAGGAAACTCTATGGGCAGTTCTACTCTGTCATAGAGAGCTGCTATGAGTCAAAATCGACTTGACGGCACACAACAAGGGTGGCAGAATTCTCGGCTTCCAAGCAAGAGGCCCAGGTTTGATTGCCTGGGTTTGATGCACCTCATGTACAGCCACCACCTATACATCAGTGAACGCTTGAGTGTTGCTATGATGTTGAACAGGTTTTAGCAGAGCTTCTAGACTAAGACAGACTAGGAAGAAAGGCCTGGCAATCTACTTCCAAAAATCAGCAGTCTGATCCTTTTGTGCATGGGGTCGCCATGAGTCAGGACCGACTTGAAGGCAGCTAACAATAACAATAACAAAGGGTGAGCCCAGAGAGCACTGGAGATAGATTAGGGGCCCCAAGCCCAACCTGACTGTTGGGAAGGCTTCCTGGAGGTCTTGCAAGAGTGCATAGCAAGGATGGGATCCATGGTAGCCTGGGGGATGGGCACGCTGTCTGCACCACCCGAGCCTGCCCTCCCTGCCCGGCCCCTGGAGTGGGTCGGCCTTGGTAGAAGAAACTGGGGGTTGGGACTGGAGCCATGGAGCCCCAGGAACTAGTGTGTCCCTTGACCGGTGTCTCCTGGACCTCGGCAGGTGCAGCTAGTCCAGGACCCAGCGACTGGAGGGACCTTTGTGGTGAAGGCAGGTGCCGCCCAGCCCTCTGCCATTCTGCATTCCTCTTGCGGCTTTCTCAGAGCTCCTGGAGACTTCCACTATCTGGAGACGCCCAAGCCAGAACTGCATCTGAAGCCCGTGCCTCCCTTCAAATCCAAAAGCTTCACGTTCTGCCCTTAAGCATGCCTACTACCTCCCAGACAGACTGACACATGCTGCCTTATTCTTGGATGGGAGGGTGGCGGGCCTGGGTTCCATGAGGAGTGAGGGCCCAGGTCAGGAACTGGGGGAGGCAGTTGCTCCTCAGGGTGGCTCCCACTCCTCTTCTGGTTGCCCCTGAGGCTTAGGCTAGGACTTCCCCTAGTAGCAGCAGCAGCAGCCACTGGCCTGTCCCCAGCTGACCTCCCTGGCCTGCCCCCTCCCCAGAGCCTGTCCAGGTGCCATGTGGCGAGCCGAGAGCGACTGACCATCATCCCGCATGGCATCCCCTACATGACAAAGCTGCTGCGGTACTTTGTGAGTGAGGACTCCATCTTCCTGCACCTGGAGCATGTGCAAGGTGAGGGGGCCTGAGGGGTCCATCAGCTCCTTGGGCTTTTGGGGCATCATCCTCACTTGTCCCCCTTAAAAATGCTGAGCCCTGGGCACAGACCTGCCTTCCTGGAGGATGACTGAGGGGATCAGGCCATTGTGGGGTCTATGTGGGGCCAAGGGGGTGGGGACATTCTGGGGAGGATGCCCTACCCAAGGTGGGCATGAGGCCATGTTTGCAGATGTGTCCTTTGTCACCCTTGCTTCCACTCTTGGCTCCTTTAATGTTCTGCTTTTACTCTTTGGTGTGGGAACATGGGATGGTGGTGACTGAGCTGTAATGACGGGAACTGGGTTGTGTAGCATTAATTACTGAGCACCTATAATGGTGATGGAGTCCCTGGTTGGTACAAATGGTTAACGCGCTCGGCTGCTAACCGAAAGATTTGAGTCTACCTAGAGGCACCTCAGAAGAAAAGCCTGGTGATCTACTTCTGAAAAATCAGCCATTGAAAACCCTGTGGCGCACAGTTCTACTCTGACACACATGAGCTTGCCATAAGTGGTTTTTTGGTGTAGTTTTAGCATGGTGACTTGCATATAGTAAGTGCTCAATAAACTGTAGTTGGACAAAGGAAAGAAGGAAGGAATAAAAGTCATGAGAGATATGCCCTAGGGAGGGCTCTCATGGAGGAGTGCTGCGTCATTCAGCCTGGTACAGACCTCTCACGGGTCCTGCCACTGTCTGTCTCCCAGCCATAGTCTCCTCTGTCCCCAGCTCCTAGCCCAGGGCTGGCATTCAGGAGGCGTAGGAAATGTTTTGAGGCTGGGTAAGTGGAGAGGGAGGAGCCCTGGTGGCGCAACAATTAAGCGCTTTGCTGCGAACCGAAAGGTTAGTGGTTTGAACCCACCCAGCAGCTCCTCGGGAGAAAGACCAATCTGCTCCCATAAAGATAACAGCCTAGAAAATCCTATGGGGGAATTGCTACTCTGTCACATGGGCCTGCTATGAGTTGAAATGTACTTGATGACACCCAGTAACAACAAGTGGAGGAGAGGAGAGGGCAGGCTAGGCCAAGTGATGGAGGAAGCAGAGGTGAGGGGGATGAGCTAGGCTGGGACACCTGGAAGGTAGAGTGTCCACCACCAAGGCAAAAGGGAGGCAGCAGTGGGACAGGGACCCGGTGTCCATGCTCCTCTTCTTCCCTGTCCCTGCGCTCACTGCTCCCTCTGCATGGCCCAGGAGGTACTCTCTGGTCCCACCTGCTCTCCCAGGCGCACCCTCAACAGTTTGGACTCGAGTCTGGCTCTACCCAAGAAAGGAAGAAGGCTCAGCTCGACTCCCACCTCAGCCTCGTGAGCCCAGTGCTGCACACCCCAGGCCACCCCTACTGGCAGGACAGAGTGCTCCTGGGACCTCCAAGGACTTCTCAGAGCCTTCCCCCAGCCAGGGAAGCCTCCTCCATCGGACCCCAGAGAGAGGCGGAAGGCGAACCCACAGCCAAGACCAGCGCTTCCCACTCCTCGGACCTGCCAAAGGCCTTGAGTGGCTGCCCGCATCTCCAAGCCAGGCGGGAACCTGGCCAGAGATTGGACGCCAGGCCCCCTCAAGAGCTCCCTTGGGTTCACAAGGAGGCTGGCCGGGTGCTGGGGGGCTGCAACCGAGGCAGAGTTCCAAGCTGCCCCTCAACGGTTAAGGCCAGTCTGGGGTCTGGCAGGGGCACCTGCAGGGTGAGGGAGGAGCAGGTGAAGCAGTGGGCAGCCGAGATGCTGGTGGCACTGGAGGCGCTGCACGAGCAGGGGGTGCTATGCCGGGACCTCAACCCCCGGAACCTGCTTCTGGACCAGGCAGGTAGGTGCCTGGGGGGTGGGGCAGTAGGCCGTCTCACCCTACCCCACCCCTCAGCCAAGGGGACCTCAGAGGTTATCTGCTTGACCCTCTGTCTCCATCCAGCCATTTGACACAGGACTCTAGGCCAGAGGCTGGTTGGCCAAGTTTGAGCTTGTAGAACAAGTCCCTCTGTCCTCATGAGTCTAGGGCAGCAGCCCCTAGGAATGCCCGAGGGTCTCTGGGCCTCACAGGGCCATGCATGCCCATGGGGTGGGGGGTAGGGGGGGCCCTGCCTTGTGACTGGTTTAGAGGGAGCCCTGGAACCCTGCTCCCCCATGCCAGAAGCTCAATCATGGCTAACCTCAATTCTTGCTCCCCCTTGTTTCTTGCCCCCCACACTGGACAAGGTCACATCCGGCTCACATATTTTGGCCAGTGGTCAGAAGTGGAGCCCCAGTGCTGCAGGGAAGCTGTGGACAACCTCTACAGTGCTCCAGGCAAGATTGGGGGCAGGAGTGGCCCCTGGATCTTGGGTGCCTTTGTGTGGGTTGGGCTAGGGGCTGAGGATGGCAGAGAGACATGGTGGGTGACTGGGCAGGATGTGTAGAATGGGTGAGGCTGGAACATATGCAGTTGTGTTCTTGTTCCCACAGAAGTGGGTGGGATTTCTGAGCTGACTGAAGCCTGTGACTGGTGGAGCTTTGGGTCTCTGCTATATGAATTGCTGACAGGAATGGTAAGTTGCTGGGCAGTGTGGAGAGCCGAGTGAGTGCCACTGAGGGCAAGCTGGTGTCAGGGCTGAGGCTGCCTGGCTACTGGACTGGATGTCCTACCAGCACAGCTGCCCTCCCCCACTGCCACCCCCATGGGCCATAAGAGAGGAAGTCACCCCACCCTGGCCATGCTTAGTACCACCACCACCACCCCACCCCCCACCCACACACACTACTACTAGCTAATGAGACTGTCAAACTTACGTGAAAGAGAGTCGAGTTGGAGTTGGGATGGTCAGGAAGTTTCTGGAAGAGTTGGCCTGGGGCTAGGCTTAGAGGGTGGAATTTGACACAGCCTTGTTCCTTGGAGGGCCACTGGATCACCCCCCCAGTCTCCTCTCCGTACTGCTAACTCTTCCCACCCATGCCCTTTGGGGCTGTAACCGCAGACATTGGTTGGAGGATGGAGGAGAGGGGCCAGCAGCTGCCCTGCCCAGCCTGGGCCCACAGAGAGCTCATGGTTCCGCCTGCAAACAGCCTTGCTCAGGATGGTGCTCTCAGCTCTCTGTCCTTCCCCACCTGAGCTCAGCACAGCACCTGGGGCTGGTTACATTGAGCAGCAAGGGGGAGGCCAAGCTGCATTTGAGCAGGAAATGGCCAGAATGAAGCAGAGTAACCTGAAGTCCAGATCTGACCACTCTATCCTAGCTCCCTCCTGGAGTGACTGCTTTCATCCCATGGCCCAGGACCTCTGAGAGCCCTGGATGCAGATATCCCCACAGGGTGGTTCTCTCACTCTCTGGCTCAGAGTTCCTGGCCTTCCTCATGGAAATTTCTTGTAGCTCACCTTTATCTCCAGACAGAACTCTCTGCCCTGCAAAGCTGCACCTTTCTGAGGCGCAGAGAGGTTCTGCTTTCTTCCCGCCATAGCCTTCCCTTCACCCTCCCTGACGGTGGCATGCCACGGACTGCTGTCACATGTGTAGCCCATGGAGATTTCTTTTCCATTAAGTAGACAGATTCCCATGATGTTCCCTGTTTGCACCCCAGGATTGGTGCTTCCAGCAAGCTTGGAGCCAGAGGGGCCTGGGTTCAGACCCTCACCTCTACACAGTCCCTTTACCTCTCTGGGCCCACTTCTTTAAAATGAGGGTACTAATACTTACCTTGAAGGTTGCTGTGGAAATGAAGGATAATGTATGTCACACACCTAGCACAGTGTCTGGCATACAGAAGATCCTAAGCAAAAGGCCACTTCAACATCATTACCATCATCATCTCCAGGGGAGGTGACATGGGAAGAAGTAAACTCTTGGCTGCCACTGGAGGGTACGAGTGTATAGGCAACGCTGGGTTGCCTTCTCAGAGGCCCTCCCTGTGTCTTCCCAGGCACTGTCCCAGAGCCACCCCTCAGGGATCCAGGCCCACACCCAGCTCCAGCTGCCTGAGTGGCTCAGCCACCCTGTGGCCTCCCTGCTGACTGAGGTGAGGTGCAGCCAGCCTAGAAGTGGTGGCTTCTTGGGCTGAGGAGTGGGTTCTGGGAAGGCAAAGCCCTCCCTGTGTGTGGACAGGCTGCCCTGCATAGTAGATACCTGATGTGGGTACAGAAAGGTGCAGGGACTATTTTTCTATATGTTGGTGGCCAAACGACACCAACTGTTCCTCAGGATAAAACTGGGGGATCTGTGGGCCGGGGCTAGCAGGGAGTAAGCCCCTACTGGGACCATGGTGGTATAAGTCCCCAGAGGTCAGCCCATGCCTTGGGAAGTGGCAGTAGGGGAAGGGCCGACCAGAGTGCTAACCAGGCCTTTCTCTTCAGCTGCTGCAGTTTGATCCGAGCCAGCGCTTGGGCGCTGGAGGCGGTGGTGTCAGCAAACTCAAGTCCCACCCCTTTTTCAGTACTATCCAGTGGAACAAACTGGCGGGCTAGGAGGGATGGAGAGGGCGAAGGAAGCAGCAGACCTGGTCTCGACCTCCTCTTCTCTCCGCCTGTCACCAAGCTGGCTTCTCTAATCACTGGGACTCAGGCGCAGAATGTGGGGCTGTGCCTTTCCTACTCAGCCCCTCCCCTGGGCCTCAGAATTATCTCCAGGCCTTTTCTTTGGGGCTACCGCCCAAGAAGTGACTTGGGAGTCTCCCAGTCAGCTCCTGGAGCCCTTTCTCCTCACACCCGAGGAGGAGGGGCAGTGAGCACCCACTCCCTAAGCAACTGAGACCCCTTCCACCCACAGTGAACAGATGCCTGCTGAGCACATGCCTGTGCCAGGCCCCTTGCTAGGCACGTTAAAAGGTGCCTTCTGTTGCACTGGCTGTAACTATTGACCACTTGCTGAGCCTGCCATGAGGTTCTGGGACTCACTTATCCACCAGGTGTGCCCCAATCGGGACATGGCTGGAGACTCGTCTCAGGATGCTGGTGTACTCACTTAGCGGACCCTTCTGGCTGTCATCTTAGCCATGCAACCAGTAAGCCTCTTCTGCCAGAGGCGCTTCCTGTGGGGGCTGGGGAAGCAGAGAATTTGCAGTGTGCATGGGAGCAAGGTGCAGATAGGGGGATCCACTCCCCACTCCTGACTAGGTTCCCCATCATGTGATTTCAGACTTTGAAGAGCAAAAGGAAGGGGCAGGGAGAGGAAAATAACAGAGGAGGATGAGGAATGGGAGGGAGGAATGCACAGCTCTGCCACTTAGAGCAAACACAAAACAGCATAAAGAGCTCCCTCTCCCAGCTGGCCCACACTATAAGGACGAAGAGGGGCCTGCCCCATGGGTCCAAGAGGAGACTGCACCTCAGCCTCCAGTTAAGGCAGCTAAGACCAGCTGTGTCCGTAATGATTCCCCTCTGGGGCATTCATTCTGTTTACTCTGCGTTTTGGTTTTGAGGTTCCACTCACTTCACTGCCCACTCTTACTTTATCCCCCTTTGGAATGAAAAACCACAAAAGGCAAGGTAGGACTGCCCAAGCTTTTAGCCAGAAGCAAGATGGTTCCAGTCTCTGAAGAGCTGGGAGTTGTTACCCAAAGACAATCCCCCAGGTTTGGGGGCTTTTCTTCAGCTCACCTCCTCTCCCAGTGACTCCCCATCACTAGTAGCATGGCACCTGACAAAAAGCCCAGCTCCTTCCCTTCAGAGCCACGGCACCACCAGGTGGCACCTAACACTGTTCTCTATTCTGGCTGTGAAGGCCCAACTATACTCAGAAGAGACTTGTGGGGAGGCCACTGCCTTCTTCAGGGGCAGAGGACACAGGAGAGTGCATCTGTGTATGATTCTCTGTGCTCCTTGGTCCTGGCTTGCCTGTCCCCATCCTCCCCCAACAAAATAAAACCTTCCGTTGCCTGTGGTGTCCTTGACTTATTAACGTGACAAGACAGCCACTCCGCAGGAAGGGGGGGGCGGTTGGAAGGCTCCCCCAGAGAATCTTGTTATAGGCATACGGGAGCTTGGGGCCTACTAGGAAGTATGAAGCAGTGCTGGGTAAAAGGCATGTCAGCCTGCACCCCCAGCAGAGCAGCCTCTGGCCTGAAGGGAAGTGGCAGCCTGTAAGGTGCAATGGGAAATAAAAAAGAAGGAAGAAAAGTCTTGGAGGAGGGTCAAGGTGCGGGGTGAAAAACTAGTTTAACCCCCACAGTGACTCACTGAGACAGATCTGAGAAAACTGAAGCTTAAAGAAGTGAAATGATAGGACTGTTGACAGCCTAGTAGAGCTAGTTCACAAGTCTGTATGCCTCTTGCTACTGTCCGATGTCTTCAACCACCTCCCGAAGTCGTTTGGGTCATGAACCGGAGCCTCAATCTATTCATCCAACAAACACTGCACATGTGGCACTCTGCTAAGCCCTGGGCTTAATCTTATGGGGCTTACAGTTGACTTACTTTCAATAAAATACCTACTTTGTACGTTAACTGAAGAAATCCTTTCACTGAATCCTTTTTCCTACCTGCCAGCTCTAGTTCTCTTTGGGACTCACTTTCTTCCTGTGATAGACCTTTGTATAGGAATGGCCTCACTGCAGGCAAGGTCGGCAAACCGTAAATGTGGGAAGGAGACAAAGCTGTGTTTAAGCCAGGGCACTATCTCGCCCGTCATGTGCAGTCAGTCTGGGTTGGCTATCAGCCCTGACCACTCACCTGCACAGACCACTGCTCCTAGATGGTCCACCTTCGTTTGTCCTTACTGACCTTGAGCATCTTGGTACACATGTGGCAGTCAAATCCAAGATATTATATGAGGTGCCCCCTCCTCTCCCCAATCCCTCCCTGAAATAATGCAAGCTCCCACAAAAGTGGTGTTTTGAAGAGGCTTCACAAAGGTGGAACCCCAATTTCTCAAGAATGGGGCTTGACAAGTTTGAGGAGCCAACGAGCAGGAAGCTGAGGTACTCAAAGACTCTTGTGCTTTCCTGGCTAGGAAGACAGTTGGGGTTCCACCTTCTGTCAGATTGGTACGGTGTTAACACTTCAAAAGTACAGGATATCACAGGATCATCAATGGGACATTAAGAGGCTTTCAATGCTAATGACAGCTATCCATGTAACAGTGCTGGAGACCTGTACAACTGTAGTAACCAAGAGAAGCCCAGAAACAGGAACCCCGTTTGAGAACATCTGCCCTTTAATTTCCATTTAAAACTGGTTTCTTTAAATATTTTAGTTACAAGTTCTGAATAGTGAAGACATAGTAGATGCTGCAGGCACTCAGTATTGCTCCTGCCCCTTCCCCCCTCCCCCAGGCCCTGCTTCTTCACTCAAGATACAAGTGGGCACTCTGCACTAAATAAATGGCCCCCAGGTGTCAAGTATCAGCAGCCTCAGACCTGGATGCAGTTGGATACAAAGCAATGAAACCCAGTGGCTTTCACAAGATACATTTAACCGTACTCCGAGGAATTCCAATGACTGTGCCCAGACCCAGTGGGCAGTACCCTCAGAGAAGACATCAGCCATTTCACCACATCTTGGGGCTGGTTTCCATCACAGTCCATCCTCTCCCCAGATGTGTCCTGCAGAGGAAGAGCTGCTAAGGCCCTGCTCCCTAAAGGCCCCAGTGCAGGAAGGAATAGAACTGCCTGAAACCCACGTGCCTGTACCAGCTTGAATGTAAAAGCTCAAATCAATCTGAGCCAGTCCACAGAACCCCCCACCTCCATGCCAATCTCTACCAGGCTTCAGCCCTTGGTTGTGACCATGCTCTGTCTCACTGCCATGATGTGCTAGAATCTGCTCTACACAAGGACAATGTGCTAGAATGGTTTCCAGCAGCATAGAAAGGGTCTGGAAAGGGCCAGTACTACCTCATCTGTGTGTAGTTGTGCCAAAATGTGTCTTCCTGGTGCAAGGCTATGACAACGAGTATGAGGGCAGGTCTGGGTTCCTCTATTGTCTATGTTTACAACACACGACCTCAGGAGGAATATGGCCTCCCGTCCTCCCTCTCCAACCTAGATCCCCTGGTCTGTGCTTCCTGGAAGAGGTAGAAGAGGCATCTTGAAGTCAATGAAAGCTGAGAATGAAGGTGCCATTTAAGAAGCAAAGCAGCACCTCTCCCCCTGTGTTCAATGCCTCACACAGGTGGAATCTAGTGAGGATGTGCACAGCCAAGACAGAGGCTGCTCTGAGCTTGGGAGACTGGGCAGCGCCCTAGGCATGTCTCTGGAGAGTGGACTTTCACAAGATAGAAACTTAAGAATCACATCGTCCCAGTGATTCCCCTATTACATAATGGCACCGGGGAGAAGCAAAACCATCTCTGTGGAGAGCTGATGGAAGAAAGGCAGGAATATTAATGAAAGTCCTTTAAGACTCTCTCTCTCTCAAACCTAAGGAAATAAGGTATTTGAGCATAAGAGAAGAGTGCAGAGAGGGAGAGAGCCCGGCAGGAACACCAAGAAAAGACCTGCGACTGCTGGTTACATAGTGCCCTGGCTTCCTTGCTTGAGGCCAACAGCATGTGCCTGCCTGCCACCAGGCTAACCCAGGGCCCGTGAGGGGACAGGGAGAAGACTGGTTTTCAGTTCCTGCATGGTCACTTTGGAGGGCGTCTGGCTTCTTCCTAAAGGTCCAGTAGGAGGACTCTGGGATCCTCTACCGCTGCCTTGATTTTGCGGAGGAAAGTCACTGCCTCTCTGCCGTCGATCAGCCGGTGGTCGTAGGTCAGTGCCACATACATCATGGGCCGCACCTCCAACTGCAGAAAGGAGAGGTCAATAGGCTTATCTACAAGTCAGAGAAAGCCCTGCTGATGGAGGAAGATGAGAGCATAACCCATAGGAAAGTTCTCAGTTCCAGGGTCTTTGCTATTGAAGTCACTTCTAAATAATTACAATATTTTCAAACACCAAGCCTTAGCCTTAACGCAAAGCTCCTCAACTCAGAAATAAAGCTTGACCAAGAAAACAGGAGCCCCTCACTACTGACTTCTTACATACTCTGTCCTCTTTCTCATGTGGTCTACAGGGACAGTTTTCCCTTCAGTTCTGGCTGCTTGGAGCTACATCTTTGAGTTTATAATTTACATTGTTTGCTTTTAACCTGGGGTCCACAAATTCTCTGAAATTGTATGCAAAGTTGGGTATGTGGGCATTTTCAGGAGAGAAGGTCCATAGTGTTCAGATTCACAGGGGAGTTACAAAAACCCAAAACCCAACCTGTTGCCATCGAGTCGATTCCAACGCATAGTGACCCTACAGGACAGAGTAGAACTGCCCCATGAGAGCCCAGAAAAGGTCTTAACACAGGAGTCCCAGAAAGCTTTTCCTTACCAACATCCAGGGAAGCTCAGGCCCCTCGGATCTGAGTCTCTGATCTCCTGGAGAACTTCTGTCTTATCCTACAATGAGGCAGCTCATCTACTGCTCTGCATTGTGGTCCTCTGCTTCCCAGGGACAAGAATCATGTCTTCAACTGTGCCCTCACCCCCTACGGCACCTAGAGTTAACCAACTGCCTTCAATGAATGCATAGTCGCTGACTGGTTCCAGATGAGGGAACGAGCCTTCTGAGCTCAATGGTTCTCATACTCCCACGTGCAGCAGAATCACCTGCAGTTTCTGATTCAGTAGATCTGGGGTGGGGTCCAAGAATCTGTGTTTCTAATAAGTACCCAGGTAATGCTGATGATGCTGATGCACAGACCACATTTTGAGAGCCCATGTCTTAGCTATTAATTAGAAACCAAGAAATGGAACTGAAATTATAGTGAATCCTCTGTAATTACCGTTTAGATTACATCCCCGTCTCATCATCACCCAGCAGCTAGAACCTCAGAGGTTAAGAGTTCCTACCTTGCCTCCTACGGCCACTGGCCTATCAAAGATGCCATGCATGCCCAGGATGGCAGACTGAGGGGGGTTGATAATGGGTGTTCCAAAGAGCGAGCCAAAAACGCCTCCATTGCTAATGGTGAAAGTGCCGCCATCCATATCTTCAATGGCAAGTTCATTCTTTCGGGCCTAAAAACAGAGATTTCATAAGTGAAATGTTAAGCCAACTGGGCCACCAGGTATCTTTACTTCACCTTTCTCAGGCGCTATGTACTTCTGATGGAGCAAAGTCAAACTCCAGCTTCCTGGGCACTGCTTACTAGTGAGCCCAGCCTCCCCCTGCTCTCTTCCCTGACCTGCCCAGCAGCTCATACGTGTGGGTCTTTATACTTTACCTTCTCTCCCAGTTCACTGATGGTTCGCTCAATATCTGCAAAATTCATAGCTTCCACATTCCTGATGACAGGAACCACCAGACCCTGAAGGGAGTAAAAAGCTGGTCTCAGTTGTAAATAGTACCTTCCATAGATACAATTCCCTTGATCTAAGCCAATGTTCTCCCCTCCCCAAATACCTCAATTACTCAATGTGATTAAATAGAAAGTCTAAAATATTTAGGTCTGAGGCTAACATCAAAGAATGTGGTAAGGTCAAAAATAGGTTACTCTTTTATGAGCTCCCTTCTAAAAAGACAGTTACAGAAGTGATCTCTCCTAGGGGTCTGTTTCCTCACCCAGATAAGGTGAGGGTTCAAGCCCAGAGCTCCCCACTCCTGCTCCAACATACCCGTGGGGTGGCCACTGCAACACTGATGTCAATATAATCCCTATACACCACCTCTTTGGCCGCATCGTCAATCACTATAAGAAAGAAAACACATGTTACTTACAACCCCCCCAGGGCTGGCTAATGAAGTAATATCTGCATTAAAAGAGTAAAAAGACAATCTGCAGTGCTTGGTATGGTGTGGGCTGGCCAACCAATGTGAAAACCAGGGCACTGTAAATGGTAGTTTGCACTCCTCTTATACCCATATAACCAATCAGAAGATTTCCCAAGACCCCCGGCTTCTGACCTCAGAAGAATCAGAAAAACTCAGTACACTGGCTTACACAGGATAGGGACACACTAAGTTCTTATTAACTAGCTCTACTCAAACTCGCCCTTAGCAGAGAAGGGCTAGGTTTCAGAGGTGCTCCAGAAAAGACAAATGAGCAAAGGAAAGGGGGCGGGGAGGAAGATGCTGCCCATTCTGCTTCCCACTCTGAACCAGGGGAAGGACAGCCTCTTTCCAGGAGATTCAGGAGGAAGCAGGGTGGGCTGGCTTTATAGATAGGCCAGCTTTAGGTAACAAACCAGCAGCTAAAAATGTAAAGGCTAATAAACTGGTAATCTTTATACAGAAAGAAAGTCTAAGCTGTATTAGATAAAACATCAAAGAAAAGCATGTGACATTGAGAAAGAGACCAAGAGAACTTTAGGAAATGCCTACATGCGTGCACAGGCAGAAGAAGGGAGCCAATAGAGACAGAGAGAGTGCCAATCAGGAAGCCATGAGAAGAAGGTAGAATCAGAAAGAGGTACACATTTGAGCAAAACAAAGACAGCCCTTCTACCTACCTAGAGCACACTACTCAATGGAAGGGACTAGGGTTTCTATTTCTAGATCTTTAAGAACCCTGGCACTGCTGGGGGTTGCAAATTGTCATTGTCCTGCTCTAATCTTCCAGGGAACAAAGAAGTGTCTCATTAGGAAAAGGAGAACAGCTTGTTAAGTCAACACTTCTATGATGTAGATGAAAAAAAAGGAATGAAAGCAAGCATCAAATCCATGAAAAAGGGGCCAAGCCCAAGGCCTCCCAGTGAGGCCCATCGACCAGAGATCAAAGGTCACCCTGGAGTCTGTGCCAAGTGTGGAAGTCAGGCCCCAAGATAACACGGCCTATGGGAGTGGCGTGCCAGCTGGGATGCGAGCTTCCACCCTGACATGGGACAGCCTGGAGAGCTAGGCTGCCCCAGCACTGCCTGCTGCCAGAGCAGCTGCCGAGCTATACACTGGGAGAGGAACTGTTCTCTCTTGCTAGTGGGGAGAAAGTAATCATGACGCTATTTCGGGAAACCAAAAATGAAGGCAAATCAAAAGATCACTAGAAAAGACACTCATGGCTTCAGAGGAATGAAATAAAAAGCCTGAGCCCACTGACCCCCATCTTGATGTCTGTGTGTTGGAGACAAGTCTGTGTTCATATACCTACCTCCCAGGACCTCTGTGATTCTGGCCACAGCCAACTCACCTGCATTTACAACAGGCTGTTCCTGCAAGGCATAGGCCGAGGCCTTCACAAATGCTGACATGAAACCTAGTTTGAGGTTATGTTTCTTCAGAAAAGCATCTCTGTGCCGAGCCCTCATCTCCTGGATGTTACTGCAAAGACACATTACAAAACCGACTGACTACAAATGAAGCTGTGATTTTGACTTTCAAACCAGTTTTTAACTCCATGTACACAACTGGGCAAGCTTTTCCCTTACTCAGGGCCATCTACCCAAGTTCGAGTTTTGAAACAGATCACCACAAGTCAACACAATAACCTTGTACTTTTTGTTTGTTTTACAAAAAATGGATATAAAGGAATTAGTTCCAATCTGTCTTTATGCTGAGCTGGGCCCTTACGGGGCTCCTTCATGTTCCAGAATCACAGATTTCAGTGGCAGATAACAAAAGATCACACAGCACACCAACATTTTTGCCCTAGACCAGAAAGTGATTTTTAGCTACACTAAAATCACCAGCTATTGTTGTTGTAAAGTTGATTCCGACTCATGGCTAGCCCATGTGTGCAGGACAAAACTGCTCCATAGGGTTTTCAAGGCTGTGACCTTTTGGAAGCAGGTTGCCAGGCCTGTCTTCTAAGGCCCCTCTGGGGGGGGTTCTAACTACCAACCTTTCAGTCAGCAGTCAAGCACTTACCCATTTGTGCCATCCAGGGACTTCAAAATCATGAGCTATTTACCCTGAAAAAAAGTTTTCTGAAGCACAAAGTCCACAAAATAAGCAATATTCTTATTTCTTTTTAGAATTATTTTCAAAACACCACCAAACCTGATTATGACTTATGACATACCTGCTATCTCTTGATTTGTTGTTGTTGTCAGGTGCTGTTGAGTCGGTTCCGACTCAAAGCAACCCTACGTACAACAGAACGAAACACTGCCTGGTCCTGCGCCATCCTCACAATCGCTGTTACGCTTGAGCCCATTGTTGCAGCCACTGTGTCAATCCATCTTGTTGAGGGTCTTCCTCTTTTTTGCTCACCCTCTACTTTACCAAGTATGATGTCCTTCTCTAGGAACTGATTCCTCCTAACAACATATCCAAAGTACGTGAGACACAGTCTCATCATCCTCGCTTCTAAGGAGCATTTTGGCTGTATTTCTTCCAAGACAGGTTTGTTCAATATTTTGGCAGTCCATGGTATCTGAATTTCTCTTGATTAGCGGAGACAAAAAGCCATGGGTGTACTGGCCCCACATGAGCAAAAGCAGTCATGACTCTATAGGTAGTCTTCGACTTACAATGGGGCTCTGTTTCGACAACCCCATCGTAAGTCAGGGCCTCATTTTTTTTTTTTAGTTTTCATTATTATTCTATTTTATTATTAAGTATCTTTATAAATTCAATCTTTATTTGTCTTTGGAGGTTGGAAACATCACACATAAACATACAGATATGATGGCAACAGCAAATTACACTCTGTAACACTGTATGTAGTACATATTACTAACAATAAGATGTACCCAAAAAAAAAAAAAAAAAAAAACCTGGACGGTTGTAAGTGCAGTTCGTTGCAACTCGAGTATGTTGTAAGTCAGGGACTACTTGTACGTGGAAGGGTATGGCCCAATGCCCTTTTAGGCTCATGTGAAAGTCAGCAAATTCATTCATCTCCCCAGAATTAGCAGTTCCATCCGCTTATGCATCAAACAGGTTCCAAACACTCACCACAAGTGAGCGTCAGTGCTGGACACCAAGATGCAAAGATGATTAAGACACAGTTCTTGCCCTTAAGATTAGTATAGTGGATGTGATCTCCTGGGTATTTAGAAAAGTGGCCATGTGTAGACCTAGGCCTGTTCCCTTCAGTTGAAACCTTTAAAGGTTCAAGCAGTAGGGTCTGCTGAGACACCTTTGGAACATGAAGAGCTTTTGTGCCTCGGAACTGGTTTTTCCATGTACACACTGCAGAGTCTGGGGAAATGGCTTTCCCATCATTTTGCACAGAAACTTCAGTATTTATCAGAATAGAGTTCTGTGATGGAAATTGAATTTAACTTCATATCTCAGGCCCAAATGCTCACTTCTGCCTTTCTTCCTATATTGGCCTAACTTGACATTAGCACGAAACATAAGATGGTACAACTTTAACTCTCCCCTTCAGACCTTTTGTTTTTGAAAAAGGAAGTTTTCCTAGGGGGGACTGATTGGGTTTAAAATGTTTGTTTTCCTGAGTCTAACCTTATTTAGTGCTAGGATTACCACCCTAAAGACATTACTGGTTCCCAAGACACAAGAGCTGCAGAAGAGGGAAGGAGAAGTGATAAACATCTCTGCTCTCAAACCTGCCCAAATGCTATTGTCTGGTCATTAAGTCGTTTCTATTTCAGAGCTTTGGCCTTGGAGGCAGGGGCTGGGACAATGAGGGAGAGGAGGAGGTCTCAGAAGGGCCCCTTATGGGTTAGCTGATCAGCACAAGACCCAAGGGGCACTCGATCGAAATGAGATTAGATCTGCAGTGAGGGCTGCACTGAGACCCCAGCCCACTGTTAAGTGATACCTCGATTAGCAACTGAAATGAGATCCAGCTACTGCACTTAACTTCCAATCAACGCTGTTGGGCCAACTGCATCTTTGAAGGCCACAAATATTTACATGTTTTGTCTTATTAAGGAATTGGGTAGAATTTCAAAGTCTAATTCAATTTGTGTACAATTTGGCCCTAATGCACGGAAACACAAGCTGCAGCCTTTCTGATCCATTAGGCAAGGTCCTTCCCTACATCCTATGGACAGGACAGAAATCTTTGGTTTGAATGACACCCAGTCTCTTTAGTAAGCGTCACAATAGGATGGGCCAAATCTAATGAAATAGGCCACAGAGCTCTACTCTGTGAAAAACACCACAGTACATGGTTAATAAACCACTCCATTCTCACTACTTTTCAGGTCCCCATCCAAAAGAAAACAAATTTCCTTAGGGAAAAGTAGATTAGCACACTAAACACTCAGGACAAAAAGAAGCAAAGGATGACCAGAACACTTGATGTATTACCTCCTAAATTAAATTTAAAACTTCTTACTCTGGAATTCAAAACACCCTGAAATATGGATCCAACCTTCTTTACCATTCTTTCCTATATATACTCCTCGAAGTAGAAATGACCTTTTACTATTCTCAAATGTGTCTTGTACTTTGCTGCCCTGGTGTCATGGTCCAAACTGTTAATATCATCTAGAATGACCTTTTTCCACAACTGTACCTGTCAAAATGCTACTCATTCTTTAAGGTCTATTTAAAATCTCACCCCTCCAAGAAGTCTTTCCTAATTCTACCCACTCCACCTCTGCCCCCACCCCAAAACAAATGATCTCACTCTCTTCCCCACTGCATACTCAATTCTATCCTTCTGATACTTACTTTTCTAGATTTTACTTTCTATTTGTCCAAACCAGACAGTAAGCTCTGAGAGAGTAAGGGCTCTTTTCCACTCATCTTTGTATTCGTCTTGAATTCATTATTATAGTATCTTGAATACGAAAAGCACTCAAAAAAGTCTGTTAAGTTTAACTACATTCTCTTCCCTGCAGCATTGATATTTGTACACATCAAAATCTTAAAGGAGAAAACAGGTGGGTCAATAATAACCTCACTACAAAAATGGGTATACTGAATTGGTTCCTTTGGTTTATATTCTGAGGTTCTTATTTAAAAATACAACCTGTTTTCATTTCATTATCAAAGCTGGGAAAGGTGAAAGCTATGACAAGCCTACAGCTTTTCCCCTACCCGATTCTGAGTTGCCCAACAAGCATAACGAGCAGTCACCTTGAGAAAGGAGTAGAATGCAGTGCCCTGGTTCCGGACAAGCTATCAAGCGGTACTCCATCCCAAGGGGAGGCCTGGGAATAAGCCTTGTTGGCTTGGTTGCCCCTCTCTGCTTGGCACCCCCTGACACTACTCATCAGACTTTATGACTATTAACAGCCTCATTTTATCAAAGATTCAACGTATAAAAATCTAAAACGCTAGTAAGTTTTTTAAGTCAAGAGGCGGCAAGCATGGCATTCGAAAAGTCAATTAGAGGACGAAACCAATGGGTCACTCTGTGTCGGTCAACAAAAGGCAACATGAAGAATCACCTCTTCCCTGTCAAGTCAGTTTTGGAATCAGCACTAGGTAGAAACCGGGGCAAGTTCAAGTGTTCTTCAAGGCAAAAGGGCATGGGAAATATGGAGGAACTAAAGATCTCACCTCATGTCAACCTCATTGAAAGTAGTCAGCATTGCACATGTATTCTGGGCCTCCTTCAGACGCTGAGCAATGCGCTGCCGCATCCTGTTCATTTTCTCCTGAAAGTGAAAGTGGGACAAGTATCGACAATCTGGTCTCTTCGGATCAAGCATTCCCGATTTAGTCAGAGGAAGCATTCAGTTTGCCAGGAGTGGACAGTCAAGGACTACAGGAACACAGTATATGAATACAATGAAAGCTCCGGCTTCCTGTCCTGTGGTGTGTGGCCTTGCTTCTCTGAGCAAGGAAGTCATGGGCAAAAACCACTCACTCAGATGCGCCTGAAGTCTGACCAAGAATGGAGGCCCAGGAAATGGTTTGATTCAAAAACCAAACCCAACCCAACCCAATTTATGAAAAGAAAGAGTGTGGCTTAGGTCTAGCCAGCCCAAGAATCCTTGCAGAAAGGGCAATTTCTGGGGATAGAAAAAGACTTACATGAAAATAGCTACTTGTGGAGAGAAACATGCAAAGGAAATTCACAAGCAACAACAAAGTTTGGAGGCTACTGCATTTTTAGGAGATATTATCAGGCAGGGGAACCCACACTCTTGACCATGCTTCCTTGAGGCTTTATGTCTGCCCCTGACAGCTACTGCTATTGTGCAGCCCTCGGCTAAGTATCCTGGAAGTATAGGAATAGAGCTCACTAAACCACCTCTTGGAAATGGGGAAGGCTACTAAGCTACCATCTCCTGCAAGTACTTTACTCGCTCAAGGCATATACAGTGGAAAAACCACTGGACTAGGGTTCAGAAAACCTCAGCTTCTAGTCCTGACTACCATTTAGTGGTTATGTGACTACAAACAAGTCACTTCCTGAAATTCACTTTCCTCATTTTCCAGACAGGAAATACTTGCTGTGTGCTTCAAACAAAATGATCTAACATGAAGGCACTTTACTTTGGGGTCACTATACAAACAGAAAGAATCACCATTCCAGTGATGATAATTTGAGCAGTAATTTCAGGAGGTACGCAGTCAAACAAAACTAACCCTAAAAGTCAACACTTAGTACAGGCTGGCGTAAGAGATGCTCCCTAACTGGGGCTGAAAAGATCTTATTTGTAGATTAGCTAACTTGTCTCCACATCTTTCTATATAATCCTAGAGTCAAAGCTTTTGTACCTCTTAAAGTTGAGATCTTTGGTAGGAAAATACATTCTTATTTATTGGACAGACAGAAATCAATTAACAGAATGAATTCAGTGACTACAATGAATTCAATTATGTGCATCATTTCTTCCTCCAAACACGGGATCTGACCTAAAGTTTCTCATTTAGAGAGTAATCCCTAATTCCTAAAACCCTATGAATTTAAGAATTCTGCCAAGTCCGAAGATAATCCTGACACCATGAAGTAACTTTTAAATTCTGGGAATATTAAATCCAACCTACATCCCCCAGAGGCCATTAAAGCTGTTAAGGCCAAGGAAATAAGCTGCAGGGAGTCTGGCCATTCAAAGGTAGGCACCACCACACAGTCCACTAATCTCAACAATGCCCCCCGTCTCTCTCCTCACAGTGGTCCTGAGAAGCTTACCCGGTGTTCTGAACGGAGACCTTTGCCAGCTCCTAAGTCAGCTACTGGGGGAGCAGCAGTAGGTTTTATTGCAGATACTGAAAAAGAAGAGACAGGGTCTGGCTGCATGAGAAGAGAAGAAATATTACTGAGTACCCGCCAGTGCTTTCATACTGTACTGTCACTTCATCCTCAAGATACTCTGAGGTGTGTGGTATGTTCCCACTTCACAGATGAACAATCTGCTGAGAGAGGTTAACTAGCCTAAAGTCCCATAGGCAGTAAACAGAAAGTCAGGATGTAAACCCAGGTATCAGATACAAAGTCTAGTGTTCTCTCTACAAAGCAGCCAATTGGGCCTGTTCAGAGCCATGATTAGTCTCAGACGTAAGGGAACGTGACACTAGATGAGATGTTCTTCTTCCACATAAAGACATGTGGGAGTTAGAGGCTTACCCGGTTTGCTAGCAGGAGGTTGTGCAGGTGAGGGCACTGGTGGCATCTGAGTGGGTATGGGTGCTGCAGAGGGAGGAGGAACTGCTGCTGCCATAGGCTCTGCTTTGGGGGCTGCAGCAGCAGGAGCTTCAGCTGGCTTAGCCTTAGCAGGAGCAGCTGGAAAACAGGAAAAATAGATGCCACTGGTACCATCTGGAATGGAAAGCAACTTGATCGCAGATGTTAAGCAAAATTTAGTAGCAAAAGCTCTATCTTCAATAACAAGTATCTACAAGGTATCTACTATATGCAAGGCACTAGGAGATACACACAATGATATAAGGCATTGTATTTCTATTCTCCAGGGCTCCTACATGTCCTGTATCAGATAACTGGCTCAATTCAGTTGCCCTCCTGATTTCACAAATATCTATTGATCATTAAATTCAGTAAGTACTTTCAAAGCACCTAATAAGCACAAGGAAATGTAAACTTCTAAGTTAAGAAACAGGAAATTGAAAATGTTGAACCACATACATAAAAGCAATATATTTCTAATTACGGTAATACTCAGTTTCATCTTCTATTTTAATATCACATAGGGAAGACTACTCTCAACTATTAAAAAATAAAAAGTAAAATAATTAAGGGTTCATTTAAGCTTTAGAGTTCCAAGCATTTCATCTAGGATGGCTCTCATAATTGAGGTGGTCAATAATATACTCACAACTTTAAATTACATGTTTATTTAGATTTAGATTCTTACCCATCTGGACATTAAATTCAGTTTTATACTTAAATCAGAAGAACTTTCTTTTGCTTTAACAGTAAGGAATGAAAGATCAGAAGACAGAATTCTTCAGGTGGAAGAATTACTTTTATTTCCTAGTCTTCTATATATTCTTTCCATCTGGGCTTCTGGTCTTGCCCTGCTCAACCTCAATGATGCATCTCTCTGCTTGACTATTTGAACCATAATAATGAAATAGACCTTAGCAGTTAACTGCATTTAACTGAAAACCAGAAAAAGTTATTTTCTTTGTAAGGTCCAACACAAATTCTTGCCTTTATTTCTCATTTTCTTTCCTACAGAAATACCAATAGATTTATAAAGAAACTATGTTGAATTCTCCATAACAGACAATATGCAATATTGTTTCTTCTCACTTTAGAACAGTGGCTCTCAACTCTGGCTGTGTATCAGAATCACTTGGGGGAATATTTAAAAACAAACAAAAATACTATTATCCGGATCTAACAATTCCAGACTTAGTATATCAAAATCTCTGGGACATGGGGCCTTGGCACCTGTATTATTTGAAATGCTCCCACATGATACAAAGGTTGGGGGGAAAAACACTGTCTTCAGAATCTTTGTCATTTCTTGTACATCTTTAAGAAAAGGTCCAGCATAAGAAACATGCATGGAAAGAAAAGAGTATTATGGGGTTTATTACTTCTTTAATATCCTCTTCTTCTAGAACTTGACATTTAAAGTTCACACTATATAAACACTGCCTCTCTAATTTCCTAAACTAAGGGCAGCTGGAATGCCAAAGGGTTTTGAGGTATTAGGGAATCAATACATTATGCTCAGCCCCAACTCCAAGGGGAAACACTGGAGACCTTGACAACCAGGAGAACTTCTTTACCATCAGTTTTCCTGAGTGTGAAAAGAGGAGTGCCTCCTTCCACTTTTCCCCCATCAGGTACCAAAAGAGCTTCAATCACGCCATTTGCTGGTGATGGAACCTGCACAGATGTCTGTAAAAGGAAGACAGATTGAGAAAGAGTTCAAACTTTTAGTCAGCATTAGAAAATTAAATGTATAGAATCTCAAGTATGAGTCACAAGAGTTGCAAAATAGATTGTAAGACCCTGCACAAAGAAACTTAAGCCTATACTCTCAGAGTGACAGCAAGTCAACACTATTGTGAAGAGTCACCCTTCCTGTTTTTTCTGAAAAATTAAAGCAATACTCACTTAATGTACTGTCACGTGATACATGAAAAATAACTGGAAACAGCTCATGCAAAATAAGTTGCTTTACAAGTTAAAAAGCTATAAAACTAAAACTACAAAAGTACATCCATGAAAATAATCCAAAAGTAAGTTTTTAAAGCTTTTCTTTTTTTTTTTCCTTTTTAAAGAGCTATTTCCACTTCAGTGCAGGCTGAGGTTAGAGCCAGTTAAAAATTATCTTTAAACAACAGTTCCTGTTTCTTTCATCAGGTGAAGAAGCCAAGGGGAGCACATGAAGAACAGCCACTACCACAGGACAAGCCTACCTTATCAGTTTCAATCTCACAAACCACTTCATCTTCTGCAACTGAGTCTCCAACAGCTGAAAAGATAGTCAAAGGCTACCTATTAGGAGGGAGCCTATAGTAGCCAATAAACCCCTTTTGGCAGGTATGTTACAAAATCCTTTTCCTACAGGGTCAAGAGAAAGTACACTGTATGTAGGAAACAGGGTGGAGTCATAAGGCCCACTGATTATCTTGTGGGAGGGAGGACTTTTAGAAAATATTTAAACTTAAGAAGTGAGAGGGCACGAAATCTTACCTTTCTCCCACCTGACGTCTCCCTCTGTGACAGACTCTGCAAACGCCGGGGTTTTGACTGTAATCACATCATCCTCTAGAAAAGAGCAAAAAAGAAAATCACAAGTATTCCGTTTTTAACTTTTTTCTTTAATCAAACTCAGTCAAGTGTTGCTCTTCTCATTAAAACTCCATTCCCAAGAAGACAGGGAGCTGGAGGCAGATACTCACTGCATACGGCCGTAGTTCTGAAGAAGCGAACACTGAGGACACTGCTGCCCTTAACGCTACAAAAACAAAACAGAGACATTAACCCCATTAGCATGTGAACCACTCGTATTTTATTCTAGTTCAGGTACCATGGGTTACTGTCTCTCTAAATCAGGGATTCATCATTAGGGGTGCCCATTAGTGTCACCTGGGGGCATCTTTTTAAAGCACACATATCCAGGCCCCACCCCCAGAGTTCTGACTCAGCACGTCTAGAGTGGAACCTGGGTGACTTGCGTGCCTTAAACAGTGAACTCCTCCTGTGAGTCCAGGACAAAGTGCTGCACTGAAATGTCAGCTCTCACAAAACACAGAGACCTACATTTAGTTCTTTGAAGAAAAACATAAGCAACCTGGTCCTTTGCAGACCCACCAAAAGGACTTAGCTTCCCAACTAGGTTTCTTTCTTAATTAACTATATTCCAAGTAAGATAGATTGCGTGCCCTTGGGGTACATGCGTTCTGCCAAGTACAATGGAATTTCCATCCTCAGGATTACATATTAGATCAGATAAAGTAGCAAGGCGAGACAGTTAACGTGGAAATAAAGTAAAACAAGGTGTTACATGGAAAAAAAAAAAACACACAGTAATATCTCCTATTCTGTTCTCTTGCTAAGAGGCAGCACATCAGTCCATTCTGAACTCATTCAAGAGGAACCTCAAAAGGCCAAGGCATTTTCTGATATGGCACTTACTTTAAATAATGTAAATGGGAGCACAGTATCACCTTTTATGCACAAAACCATTAACAGTGGTTACCTCTGGGGAGCAGGAGATGTAGATATATACAGGTATCTACGGGCACCTGTACATACATACACACACAGACACATTTTTTATGAGGGATGATTTGGACTGATGGGTACTTTCACTTTCTACACTTCAGGATTGTTTGAATATTCTACAACAAACATTCATTACCTTCATAATAGAAAAGCTAAACAAATTTAAGTTGCCTTTTGCTAGTTTTACTTTTAAGTCAAAATAACTGTAAGGTCTATGTAGAATCAAAGAAAAAAATGTATGTTATGGGGAAATAAATACGGAAGACAGAACGTTCTGCACAATGTCTGTAACCATGTAAAAGTATATGCTCGTGGCAAGAACTAACGGGTAAGGTACAAATGCAGACCTCTCTGCAACGATACCCAAGAACTAAGGCCACTGGCTGCCTCTGGGAAGAGGAATTTGGTAGAGCTAGAGGAAAAGGATTTAAAAACATGGATACTTTTTCCTTTTGAAGCACGTAAACGTATCACCTATTAGATAAAAACATGAAATTAAAAAAAAAAAAAAAAAAACAAAAACCCGAACCTACAATAAAAGATTTTTAAAATAAAGTGGGTATCTTATTCAGGGAAAAAAAAGGCAATACACAAAAGAAAAACAGATATTTAAAAAAAATCACTGCTGTCGAGTTGATTCCGACTCATACTGACCCTACAGGACAGTTCTAAAACTGCCCCAGAGGGTTTCCAAGGAGTGGCTGGTGGTCTGAAACGCCGAACTTTCGGTTAACAGTCGTAGCTCTTAACCACTGCCCCACCAGGGCTCCAGATATTAGATTAGGGTGATAAAATTAGCAGTGATTTTCCCTCCCCTAAAGTTTAGTTAGGAGCCCTACTGGAGCTAAAATGAAATTTAATTATCTTAATAATTTACTTTCAAACAGTTATTTTTTAGTATTTATTGCACAAAGATTTGTGGTTTTTCCAATTTTCATTTTGACTGCAGAGGAGTACCACATTTAATTTCTAAATATTTTTTTAAATGATAAACGTATTAAATGTTTACTGTAGAATATTTAGAAATAGCAAAAAGTACATTTATGATTGATTATACAGTATGAAATGGAATCATTTTGTAACCTGCCTTTTTCCACTTATCATAGTGTGAACATGTTAACATGGCATAGCTAAACCAATCCCCTGTAGTTTGGCCATTTTTAGCAAAATCTGTGGATTATCAGTTCTTCAGTATAGATTCCTAGAAATGGAATCGCTAGATCAAAAGGTATACATAGCTCAAAAATGTCTGATTGTCAAACTGCCCTCCAAAAATAACACTGCAGATCATACTTCTAGTACTGAGTGCATAATTTTCTCAATAAAAAAAAAAATCCCATTGTGATGCACAGTGAGGAAGGAGCTACTCTGCTGACTCTTCACTTTGAAGACTGTTGTGTAGAGAAAGTAGCCTGGTAGCTGTTTTTCAAACAGGTTACTAAAGAGCATCCTCTTACTACCATCCTGAAAATACTTGGAATGCAAAGTAGCATTAAGCAACATTCATAAGCAGAAGTTAATCTGAAACTCACATGGGTGGGCTTTCTCCAGACTGTGCATTACAAAATAATAATATTATCTCCAAACTAGTCGGTCTCAGGGCTCAACCAACTGGTCTTCCGCTTTTACTGCTTCTAAAACGAGTAACTATGCTACTAAGAGGATGCTCTCAATTTCTACAATAAATGTAACCTTCAGTACTTCAGGTGCACTTGTATGCAGCTAGAATATTTAGCAGCACCCTTTTATTATCTATTCCCATAAAAGAGGGTCCCAATTTAACATTCATTATAAACACCTGACAAAGACAGGCATCCTCCTGGTTCAACACCTGACATGGGACTGATGTTCAAGGTACATTACACATAAAAAAGGAACATCAAGGTCAGGTCTGTCCACTAACTACCTTGATTTCTAGGCCAAGAGGCCAGGGAAGAAATCAGATTGTCAAATTTGGTATCTTTGTAAACACCCCACAGTCATGTATCTGTGCTCCCCAGTGATACTTACATAGTCTTCCTGCTGTCAGGGTAACCTGGTCCCTGACATAACGAGACCCCTGCAAGAAACAAAACAACTCTTAACCAGCAACCCTCATCTTATAAAAGGTACCTGTTGGGAATGGAAAAGGTCTGAGAGCACAGGATCAATAGCAGAGAATGATATAATCTTGATCACACAAGAGCTCTGCTTCTCAAACTTTTCCACTAAAGTAGACTTAATAGCAGAAGGCAATACTAATGTGGGATTGAGCGTGAGTATGTGTTTGGGGAGAAATATGGGAGCACAGCCCAAAGCAGTTTTATAATCCTGTTTAGTGTAAAAATTCACCACCTTTGCTTTATCCCTATATACTTTCATAATAAAATGTCTCCATTCTCCAAGTCTTCAAATACAATTGAAGCTTAAAAAAGACATGTGATGGTTTATCCTGAGACTACACATAACCTAATTTGAGAAGCAGGGGGATGTCTGGTCAGGGTTTCTGTTTTCCCAGTTACTGAATGGACTGAGCTGGAAGTCTTATTGTCTGAACCCTAGTAGCAAAGGCTGAGATACTTTAGGGCCAGGGTCTCCAACTTGTCCTAAGACTAATCAAATCATTCTGTCCCACCAACTGTCTTTATCACAGGTTAACTACTTTTCTCCAACAATGACTAATTGCTACAGCTGCTGTTCCGTATATTCTTTCATGTCTTTTTTGTTTGTTTCTTTGTTTTTTCAGACCTTAACAGCTCTTTCTGAACTATATGCTCAGGAGGTACCAAACAGGAGACAGCTCTCTTGTGTCCACCTCCTAACAAACATCCCTAGGATTTCAGAGTCAAGTCTGCCACCTATGCAGGGGCAAATTATCCAATAGGCAAGGTATGCACAGTGCTTACCCTGCTTACCAGACCATCTTTAGTGAAACTGTTCACTAGAGATTAGTGAGTTAGCACAAGTAAGCCCATACTTACCTTGCTTACAATCCCTGACAAGGATGGGTCATCCGTCTCTGTCAGGGACTGTAAATTTTAGGAGTCTTTGATTCTGCAGGAAGGTGCTGTGGGGTTGGGAGAGAGACAGGTGCCAGCCGTATCCAGAAGCGGAATCTTTGATGTGATGAAAAAATGTGAAATTGCTGACTACAGATGATCTGGTAAGCACCATGCTTACTTTGCCTGTTGGATAAACCACCCCTGCACCTATGTCTAGCAGCCAGTACTCTGCAGTGTAAATCTCAGCACAGCATGTCTTTTGAACTATAACAGCCAGCAGCCCACACGGATTTTTGGAATCCTGAGTCAAATACAGAGTTCATCCTGCAACAAGTTTCATGTGTATAGTGCTTTAAGGTTTATAAAAAGGTTTCACATAATGACCTCATTTTGACTTTCGAGTCTGACATCTCTCTGAAGTGGAACGACCATATGCCATTATTCCCATTTCGTATATAAACAGGGCATCCAAAGGTTAAGTGACTAGCCCAAAGTGAAACCTTGAACCAGGATGCAAACCCCATCTACAAGGCTCTTTCCATTGTCCTCTAGTCTATAAAATGGAGAAAATGTTTCCTGGCTCTTTTTGGGATTCCCAGTTGAAAAGAATGTTTATTATTTAGAGTCCACTATAAGCTGCCACTGTGCTAGGCACCTTATATTCTCATAAGTCTTAGGATAAAGTCCAAAATCTTTACATGGCCCTGTCCCGTCCAACTCTGCCTGTTTTTCCAACCAGACAGGCTTCTTTTCTATTTCTATGACCGATCAAGCTCCTTTCCTGCCTGAAAACCTTTGCATAAGCAATTTCCTTTGCCTGGAATGTTGCTCTTTTGGCTAACTTCTATTTATTCTGAGTCTCAGCTTAAATGTTACTTTTTCAGGGGAGGCTTTACTGACATTTCCACCACACTCCCACCCTCCCAAGCTCCGTTACATCATCCACCCTCTCACCTGTACCTCTCTTCTGCTGTAGTTATCACAATGTAATTATGTCTTTATGTGGGCATAAATGCAAATTACACTCTGTCTTTCCAGCTAGCCAGTAAGATCCATGTGGGCAGAGGCCATCTATATCCCTGTCACTTGGCACAGTGCTTGCCATCTAGTAAGTACTCAATAAATGACCCGTTGACTACATGAGTGAATGACAACATGGTGGTTAAGAGCTCAGGCTTTGCAGTCAGGCAGACCTGGTTTGACTATAGTTGGCTGACCGACCCTGGACAAAGTAGGCTACCTCTCTCAGCCTTCAGTTATGAATTTGTAAAACAGAGATAATCTCTCTTACTGTTCTGTGATGATTAACTGAAAATGCAGAAAAAACACTCAGAACAATGCCTGGCACACAGAAAGCCCACAGTAACGTAGTTAAGATTCACTCATCCAACAAGTATTTATGCCAAGCATGTAATATAAAATAAACCACATATAATACATTATTAATGATTCCCAAAAAATTACTGGGATAAACTCTATAAACTCCTTCCAAAAGTCTGGATACCATCCTCTATCTCATGTCGCTCTCCCCCTTAACCAAAATGCACCTTTTTTCCAGTTCCTAAACACTGCCAAGCTCCTTCCTTCCCCAGAGATTTTATTCTACACATTCTGTTCCCTTTCTTTTTCCTGCTGGCTCTGTCACACTCTCCAGGTCATAGCTTTAATGTCACCTACTCAGTGAGGACTTCTCTATCCACCCTCATTTGTTTCCTTCTCAGCACTTACTCAAATTTGTAACTGTTCACGTGCTTAGCGCTTTACACTTTGTCTTTCTCACTAGAACGCAACCTCCATGAAGATAAGAACTGTTCACTGCTCTACCCCTAGTTAGTACCTAGCACAGTGCCTAACATACACACAATAACTATGCACTGACTGAATAAGTAATAGCTGTTATTATTAAACAGCATGTAAGAGGATTAAACGACTTTATTAACTCAGATTGTGTTTCACACCTATCTGCACTGAACTGTCTTTGAACATTACAAGGAGAAACACAGCCACCCTGATTTTCCTCGCATACTGATGTGCCAGGAGGAGAGCATTTTAGGTGATGGCCAGGGCAAGGGCAGAACTTACCAGGCAGGGAACGTCTCCCTAGAGGGCAGTTCCCCTGTTGAGAAACAGGACATTATCAAAGTCACCCAACATGCAACGAGGAAAAAAAAAAAAAAAAAACCATTGCCATCCAATTGATTCTGACTCATAGCGACCTATAGGGCAGAATAAAACTGCCCATAGGGTTTCCAAGGAGCAGCTGGTGGATTCAAACTGCCAACCTTTTGGTCAGCAGCCAAATGCTTAACCACTGCAACACCAGGGCCCGATACGACAGCAGAACTGTCCCATAGGCTGTAATCTTTACAGAAGCAGGCTGCCACATCTTTCTCCCGCAGAGCTGCTGGTGGGTTGAACCAACAACCTTTCAGTTAGCAGCCGAGCGCTTAACCACTGCGCGCCACCAGGGCTCCAGAGTTTTCTCTTAAAAAATCAAAACCAAACCCACTGTCGTCGAGTCCATTCAAACTCATAGTAGTGACGATTTTCTCTTAAGAACAGACTCAAAACGGGCCCCAGTGCTGGTGACAGGTATATCTCGTGACTCCAAAAGATAAATGCAACACCCAGGGCTCGTGGTCCTAGATAGCACACTGGGCCTGCCAAACTATCTCAACTTCCCAACAGCGCTGACATCCCTTGTCTTTAACAGACAAGAGGAGACGGGTCCCTGCATCCCGCTGAGGGACTCCGCGGCGCTTCCAACCGAACTCTCAGTCTCGTGTCCGGGCGGGCGCGGCGCGGGTGGGTCCCGAGCCCGGCGCGAAGGGTGGGGTGCACCAGGGGAAAATCGGCGCGGGCTGCCTCGGGAAGGCGAGAGGTCGCCGAGCTTCGCAGTCATCCAAACAAGGTCCTGAGGTCTACAGCGGCCCCGGGCAGTTCAGCCCGCGGCCTCCGCGTCCCGGTGCCCTTGGTGCCCGGCCTGGCCGGCGCGCCACGCCCCTGAACCCTGGCAACCTGTCCGCCCGCCGGCGGCTCCTCACCCACTGGGGCCCTGGCCCGGCCGGACTGTACCTTCTGGAAGGCGGAGAGCGAACGGCTGAACGCCCGGGACACGCAGCGGGACCGGGATAGCATCGCGAACGCAGCGGCGGAGCCGAGGGCGGGCGGACACCGGATATTGCGCGCTGCAACAACCGGACGTGGGGCGGGCCGCGGCACCTGCCTCGCGGCTAGGGGTGTTTGGAACGAACCATTGGCTGGCAAGTGGGCGGCGCAGGGCATCCTTGCCTCCGTCCCGCGGACCGGGCAGGTTGCAGTGGAGTGTTCGAGCCTGTTGCGCTGCCCGCCTGCCGGGGCCGGTCCTCCGAAGCTGCCCACGACTGCCCGGTGCCGGATCGCCCCCGGGTCAAGCCCTCCCTGACATTTCCACAGAGCTGGACGCTGAGCGCGGCGCCCTCCTTGCCTGGGACCCCCCGGGCGTGGCGCCATTCCGCCTCTGCTCCTCGGGAAGAAGGCGAAAGGCGGACACGAGCTTAGAACTCGAAACTTGGCAGATACGCCTTTCTGGTCTTAACATTTGTGTGGGCTCGGGCAGGTGACACAGCCTTCCTGAGTCTCGTTCCTCAGTTGTAAGAAGACCATTTGTCACATCCCTTCCACCTTAACCCAGAAACAAAGATACAACCAGGACCCCAAGGAACCTTTAAAAGGCTCCTATTGCCTTTTACCCAGCCAAAGACCTTCACCAACTAGCCTTACCTCTGCAGTGAAATCTCCCAATCTTCCCCAATCCCTATCCAAACTCTCTCCAGCCAAACTAATTGTTCCCCACACATACTGTGCATTTTGGTGGGTCATTTCTCACCCCACCCCGAGAATATAAACTCCATTAATCTTATCTTGTTCACTGCTGTCTCCCCAGCACCTAGAACAGAGACTGGCATAGGTTAAGTGCACAATAAATACTTGTGGGATGAATTTGGACCTCCCAGCTTTAGGCATACCATTCTGCCCTGCCTTCCCTCCTTAACTTCCCCCCTTCTTAAGTCGTCAGGCCCCTGAGTCTTAACCTTTATAGCTTACTTTCCTAATAAAAAAGGTGTTCTATAAGGCTCTGGCTGAATTAATAATGAAAGAATGTATGTATGAATGAATGAACGAATGACCCAGTGCCTAATCATGCTGGTTTCTTTGGCTGAATCACTTTACCTAGTCCTCAGGACCTTTCCGTGCCTTCACTCACCCAAACCCTGAAAGCACAGCCACTGGAATTCTAGAGGTGGGCAGAAGCCCTAACTAGAAATAGAGAAAGCATCTTTGCCCTGTACTTCCCTCAGTCAAGTCCTGAGCAATCTTCACCTAGATTATTTAAAAAGCTTCCTCTACTCTCACTTTCTGCAGCCTATACTCCACACCAGTGTCAAAGTTCCTTCTGAACTGCAAATCTAATCCTGTCACTCCCCTGCTTAAAGTCTTTCAATAGCGTCCCCCTGCCATAGGATAAAGTCCAAACTTCTCAGTTTGACAAGGTACCTGATAATCTAGCCTCTGGCTATGTTTTGATTCTCTGCCACTAATTTCTCACAGGTCCAGAGCTTTAGTCATACAGCACTACTAGCCATCCCCGCAATGTGCTATTTCACTCCATCACATCTTTGTGTGGGCTGTTCCACCTTCCTATTTGCCTAGGGACTAATAATTATCCTTTAAGTATCTTTCTGAATCTCTCCCTAATCCCCTTTGGCAGAGTTAACGGAGTTAACTTTTACAGTGCTTCCAAGGCGTTGTGTCTGTATCTCTACGTTGCATTGTGTGGTAATGTCCTGTTTACCTATCTTTCTTCTCCATTGGGCCAAGCTGCAGAAGGAAAGGGATGATTCTATTTTCCTGAATCCCCAGCACAGAACACAGTGCCTGGTACCTTGTGTGTACTCAGAAAACATTTGGGAAATGACTAAATATTTCCCTGCCTCAGCACTTCTGGATGCTGCTGAAGAGTTCAAGAACAGTAATCAGGAGCTATGACAACCTCTTGCCAGGGTTGCTGTTAATATTTCTTAGATAGCTATTTAATTCTCTCACAGTTTTTAATAATTGATTTTTTAGATTCTTATCTAGGATTTAGAAGCTCAAGCCTGGATAATGTGGCAAAGCACATCTCCTGGAGTTTCGGTGATCACCCAAGTGAATCTTAGACTTTACAGTCTTAGACACCACACACACACACTCTCACACACAACTGCATGGTAGCATGCAACGTCTGTCTCAGAGGATAAAGGTTGAAATTGATTTCCTTGAGATTCACATATGAGCCTTGGTGGAGTTCAAAGGGCAACCTAGTAAGCTCTCACCATCTTCTGCATTTAGAGTCCCACAGGATACAGCAACATGGTCTTTTGGGACGGGTGTTTATGAATGCAAGTTGTCACAGGGTTCCAAAGAGAATTAAAAACAGTTTTGTTGTGAAATATACATTCAAAAGGGTGTATACTTACACGTGTATGTTTTTTAAAAGAATAATAAAAGAAATAACCATACTCTCCATCCAGTTTACAAAACAGAAAAGCCCACTGTGGCCCTCCTAGGTCATCTTTCCAGAGTTAACCACTACTACCCTGAATTATAGGCACCATGGTGGTGTAGTGGTTAAGCGTTTGGCTGCTAACTGAAAGGTTGTTGGTTCAACCCACCAGCAGCTCTGAGGGAGAAAGATGTGGCAGTTTGCTTTCGTAAAGATTTACAGCCTTGGAAACCCTATAGGACAGTTCTACTCTGTTCTACAGGGCCACTGTGAGTTGGAATTGATTAGACGGCGGTGGGTTTTTTGTTTTTGTTTTTTTACCCTCAATTATGGAGTCCCTGGGTGGTGCAAATGATTAATGCAAGTTCTGCTGCTATCCTAAAGGTTGGTGGTTCAAGTCCACCCATAGGCACCTCGGAAGAAATGCCTGGAGATCTAATTCCAAAAAATCAGCCATTGAAAACCCTGTGGAGCACAATTCTACTCTAACACACATGGGATCACCATGAGTTGAAATCAACTCTACAGCCACTTTTTTTTTTTAATCCTGAACTACATATTAACCACCTCCTTGCTCTCATTATAGCTTCAATATCTGTGTCCTAAACTATACAGTTTTGCCTTTTTTTTAATTGAGAAAAAGATGTATTTACTTTCAAGTTATATAAGAAAAAATTTTCTGTTTTTAGAAAGAAAAAGTATCTCAGTTCATTAAAACAAAACAAAACACCAGAGTGGGCAGCTCACCCTCAATAATATATAAGCACTCTCTTGCCTTACCTCAAATCCCCCAACATTTGTATATGTTGTCTGAACTATGCACTCACATCCTTGCTTATACATTTGTGAGTTTTATTGACCAAATGGTGGATTGGACTTCTTTACTATCTCTGGGCTCCTTAAAATAGGAACTCCAGCCCATTGCCATCAAGTTGATTCCGACTCATAGTGATTATAAGACAGAGTAGAACTTCCCCATAGGGTTTCTAAGGAGTGGATGGTGGATTCAAACTGCCAACCTCTTGGTTAGCAACTGAATACTTCACCACTGTGCCACCAGGGTTCCAAAACAGGGACTACTATACCCTATAGTCACTTTGCATCACCCATGATACCTAGAGTCTATTTATCTATCTATCCATTCAGTTGTCATTAAAAATAATAGATAGATGGATATACAAAGAAAATCTAGACAAGTTTTTATCTTTGCCTATTTTTAAAACATAATATAAATGGAATCACCATGCTTGTATCATTCTGTGACTTACTTCTTTTAGTTAATAGAATATTTTGAGCATTTACCCAAGTCGATGAACTGTAGTTTGTTGATTTTCACTGCTGTATTTCACAGCATTCATTCTATGTCCCAAGCCAAACAAGGAGAAGGTGGCAAAATCAGGTGACATTTAGGGATGGACGGATTTGGAAGCAAGTCCTCCCCACCTGTCAGGAGTACGGCCTTTGGCTCAGCAACCAGTCTTCCCAACAGTGTCTGGGACCTCCCTGCCGAGCTGAGATGCCACACTGTGGTGCTGCATGGGTCCCAGTATCTTCAGAATTCTGGAGGGGTGGGGAGAAGGATATCCACTTTGGAGCTGCCTTGCGGGGGCATTCGGAAGCAGAGGCCAGGACTCCTCACTGGAGGCCAGAGTAGTGGAAGAAGCTGGGTAATTCAGTCTCCAGGCAAGGACAAAAGAGATGGCATTTCAGGAAGATCCTCTCTGAACTGGCTTTTCCGGGCACCTGAGTTGGGGTGGTGTGGGAGGTGGCAGGGGAACAGCCAACCAGCTCTGGCCACTATCTGCATATTCATAAGACCCCACACCGGTTGGCCACAGTAGCCCCTACTGGCCTCAGTGCCCACAGCTGCAGCAGCGCTGGGTCTGTCAGATGGTGCCTTACACCGAGACAGGACAGCAGGCTCCCCTCAACCAGCCACTTCCTGACCATGGCCCAAAGCCGCTGAAGTCGAGCTGCTCCATCTCTCGGGGTGGCGGTCCCACCCAGCCGCTGAGCCCAGGACTTGGATCTCTCTGAGGACCTCTTCTCTGTAAGTAACACCATCCTTTCCATTTGCCTTGCCAGTTCACTTTTCTTATCAGGGAATGTTTATGATGACAATTTTCAAGCATTCCGAAAAGTAGAAAGACTAGCATAATGAACATCCACCCAAAGACCCATCTCCTATATGTAACAGTTGTTAAGATGTTGCCATACTTGCTTCATCTATTTTTGTTGATCGAAATGCTTTCAAGTAAACTGCAGACATTGAGGTATTTTATCTCTAATACTCACTCAGTAATGCCTCTGCATGCATCTCCGGGGCACTTTTGAAGCTCTCCTTTCCTTGGAGATGGGGGAAGTTAGGTGATTATTGTTCACATTTTAGAGAAATGGAGAAGGTAGAAAGAAGATAAAACGTGGCTCAAGGGCAAATGGCTGGAAGTAGAGCCCAAGGCACCTGTACTGCCACAGCACAAGTCTCTGACAGCCAGGGGTGTTTCCCCAGATAGCTATGAGGCATCCCAGCTGCTGAGTGACCTTGGGCATGTCACTTCACCTCTCTGGGCTTCTGTTTCCTCATCCATAAAGTTAGGGCATGGCATGAAGATCAGTAGTTCCCTAACACTGGTCCGTGAAGTTGTCACTCGTTTTCAGAAAAATGGGAAAGGACAATGTAAAGAATTTTTTATAAAGCTAAATTTATTTGGATATTCTGCTCTTCCTTTTTTTTTTTTTAATGAAATAAAAATGATAGTAGAAACCTTAGGGGGTAGTGAGTTTATGTTAATGGGGGAGGAACAAGTCAGAAAGGGAGGGTGAGAATGGTTGCACAGCTTGAAGAATATAATCAATGTCACTGAATTGTATATGTAGAAATGGTTGAATTGATGTACGTTTTGCTGTGTATGTTCTCAAAAATAACAAGATAAAATTAAAAAGAAAACAAAAAACAAAAAAATGGTAGTTGACTGTAGTCTTTAATATTATTTTTAACAATATTTGCCCTTAGGCACAAAATAAAATGTTGACAACTCTCAAGCTGAACCAAATTTATATTTCTTTTCATTTTGTTACGGTGGTAGTCTGAAAGTCTGGAACCCACCCACTGTACCAGATGATCCCTAAGCCCCTCGCAGGGCTGAAGTTCTAGGCTGTGGGGTCTCACAAACCCTCCTTAGGAAGAAAGGACCCTACCATTTAAGGAGCGTCCATTACCAGTGCCAGACAGTGCAGGGCACTTGGTGCTTGTTATCACACTTGATCCTCATCACAACAGATGGGCACTGTCATCAACCCCATTTTACAGATGAAAAAAACTGAGGGGTAACAAGTGCAAAGTAACTTGCTTAAGGTCACAGAAGAGCTAGTGATTCTAACCCAGGTCCAGCCCACAGTAGATCATTCCAGAGTTCACGGCCACCAATGACACAGGTCATCAGGGCTCCAGCTCAGCTATGTCTGTGCCACACCTCGCTTCCCCATTTCCACCATCAGCCTCTGCAGCAGAGAGAGCTGTTCAGGACTGGACCAGAGATGAATGGGATGACCCCTGCCCGCAGCCAAGGGGGAGACAACACAGGGGCCACCAGTTGCCCTGTCTTAGGGAATGACACAGAGTTGAGGTTCTCTATGAAAATGCCTAAGTGTAAAAATGCTGTATAACTTTGAGATCTGCCACCCTGAACAAGTCTTACATTCGCGGCTAGCATCAGTTGGGTCTGGCAAGTATTTGGATGGGAGGCTGTTCAAGAGTACTGTGGGTCAGACAAAAATGTATTCGTATATAAATATATGATTAAGTGATCATTACGATGAATCGCCCATGGTGGACTCTCAGGTTCTGTGATATCTGCATACGAAAGGCTGTTTCAGGATAAGGTGCTTTCCTCCATGTTTCTCCAACTATATTGTGGGCAGTTATCTACTAGGCAGGTTCCCTGGATGGTGCAAATGGTTAAGTGCTGGGCTACTAAACAACAAGTTGGCAGTTCAAACCCACCCAGAGGTGCCTCAGAAGAAAGTTCTGGTGAGCTGCTTCCAAAAGGTCACAGTCTGGAAAACCCTATGGAACAAGCTCTACTCTGACACATATAGGATGGACACGAGTTAGAACTGACTTGACAACAACCTTTTTTTTTTTTTTTTTAATCTACTAGGCACAAAGCTGGTCCAATTGGAATCCAATTGAGTCTAGGAAATGAACGAACAAAATAATGCAAAGGAAAACACTAAGTTTCCCCAACAAAAAACAGGCAGGAACGTTATCAAGGAAATAACAATAAACCTTCCCTGCATAAATCTGGGTTGAGCTTCAAATGACAGTGATGAGAATGGATTAGCATCACTTGGGCTTCACGTGGTACCTTTTATCCAAGACTCTCCCCAGCCCACTTTGCTTGCTTGATTGGTTCCCCAGTGGCCCTGCTGGGGTGTGTCACCTGTGCTTGCAGCTCCCTAACTGTGGACGCACCACAGAAGGTGGGGGCGTAGCCTGTGGGCTGCCGGTCTCGCCTCAGCCAGCCTCGTGGGCAGCCCTTCCCCTTGGCCCCACTTGGGCGGAGTTTTGTGAGATCTCCAGGATCTCCCAAGGAGAAGGCACAGAATTGCAGGGAGAAAATCTCCTCCATTAGATGATTTATGCAAGTGATAATGCCACAGACATGGCTGATCTTTTCAGCTTGAGCCCATGAGCTTTGACACTTCTTCAGCTGAAAGGAGATGACACACTGCTTTTTAATGTCTATTATTTACTTGAAATTAAACCTCACCCTCATTTTACACTTTCTAGCTATAAAGTTCTACATCTCTTATTTTGCAGTTATCTCGAGAGCCCTGGGTTCTGTGCTTGTGTTTGCGGCTGAATTTGCTTCTTAAGTGGGGCTTTTTATGTCTGGTGCTCTGGAGTGTATGTCTGGGAAAGAGTAAATAAGAGAAAATGCAAGTTTTTAATTATCAAAAGCAAGAGCTGCCTCTTTTTTTCAAAAATTACAAAATGAAAACATGGAAGATACAGGAGAGTAACAAGTAACCAAGCATAAACCTTTTGCATCACCCAGGGAACTTGGAAGAAATGGGAGAAAAAAATTACCCATGGTTCCAACACCCACAAACAACTATTGCTAACATTTAAAAAAAAAAATTACTGTTTAAGGTGCAAGTTTACAGCACAAATTAGTTTCTCATTCAAAAATTTATACACAGATTGTTTTGTGACATTGGTTGCAATTCCCTCAATGTGTCAGCACTCTCTCCCTTTCCCTTTCCACCCTGGGTTCTCCATGTCCATTCATCCAGTTTTCCTGTCCCTTCCTGCTTTCTTGTCTTTGGGCAGGTGTTGCCCATTTGGTCTCGTATTTTTGATTGAACTAAGAAGCACGTTCCTCACATGTGTTATTGTTTGTTTTATAGGCCTGTCTAATCTTTGTCTGAAAGGTGGACTTTGGGAGTGGCTTCAGTTCTGAGTTAGCAGTGTGTCCAGGGGCCATAGTCTCAGGGGTTCCTCTAGTCTCTGTCAGACCAGTAAGACTGGTCTTTTTTTTTTGTGAATTTGAATTTTGTTCTACTTTTTCTCCGGCTCTGTCTGGGACCCTCTTGTGGGTCACAATGGACCCTATTGTGATCCCTGTCAGAGCTGTTGGTGGTGGTGGTAGGGCACCACCTAGTTCTTTTGAGCTCAGGCTGATAAAGGTTGTGGTTCATGTGGTACATTAGTGCTTTGGGCTAATATTTTCCTTTTGTCTTTCGTTGTCTTCATTTCCTTTACTCTGAATGTGATAGGAACAATAGATGTATCTTAGATGGCCACTCATAAGCTTTTAAGATGCTACTCACCAAAGTAGGATGAAGAACATTTTCTTTATGAACTTCGTTATGCCAACTGACCTAGATGTCCCCCGAGGCCATGGTTCTCAGCCCTCAGCCCCAGTAACTCAGTCCCTCAAGGTGTTTGGATGTGTCTAGGAAGCTTCCATGACTTTTCCTTGGTCAAGCTATACCGCCTTACCCTACATTGTACGTTGTCCTTCCCTTTACCAAAGTTAACACTTGTCTGCTATCTAGTGATTTCCCCTCCTCACCCCTCCCATCGGTCATAACCATGAAAGATTTTTTCTATGTATAAACCTTTTCTTGGGTTTTTATAATAGTGGTCTAATACAATATTTGTCCTTTTGTGATTGACTTATTTCACTCAGCACGATGCCCTCCAGAGTCATCCATGTTGTGAGATGTTTTGCAGACTCGTCATTGTTCTTTATCACTGCGTAGTACTCCATTGTATGTATGTACCAGAGTTTGTTTATCCATTCATCTGTTGATGGGCACTTAGGTTGTTTCCATCTTTTTGCTATTGTCAATAATGCTGCAATGAACATGGGTGTGCATATGTCTATTTGTGTGACAGCTCTTATTTCTCTAGGATATATTCCTAAGAGTGGGATTCCTGGAATGTATGGTATTTCTATTTCTAGCTTTTTAAAAAGGTGCCATATCGTTTTCCATAGTGGTTGTACCATTTTGCATTCCCACCAGCAGTGCATAAAAGTTCCAATCTCCCTGAAACCTCTCCAACATTTGTTATTTTCTGTATTTTGATTAGTACCAGTAATGTTAGAATGAGATGGTATCTCATTATAGTTTTGATTTGCATTTCTCTAATCGCTAATGATCATGAGCATTTTGTCATGTGACTGTTAGCTGCCTGAATGTCATCTGTCTTCTTTGGTGAAATATCTGTTCATATCCTTTGTCCATTTTTTAAAATTGTAATTTAAGTGAAAGTTTACAGCTAAGTTAGTTTCTCATACAAAAATTTATACACACATCGTTATGTGACCCTAGTTGCTATCCTTGTAACATGTCAGCACACTCCTTTTCACCCCGGATTTTCTGTGTCAATTCAACCAGCTCCTATCCCTTTCTGCCTTCTCATCTTTGCTTCCCAGCAGGAGCTGCCCACTTAGTCTCATGTGTCTACTTGAACTAAGAAGCACACTCTTCAAGAGTATCACTTTACATCTTACAGTTCAGTCTAATCTTTGTCTGAGGAGTTGGCTTCAGGAACGGTTTTAGTTCTGGGTTAACAGCGAGTCCAGGGGCCATGTCTTCTGGGGTTCCTCTAGTCTCAGTCAGACCATTAAGTCTGGTCTTTTTACTAGAATTTGAGTTCTGCACCCCACTTTTCTCCTGCTCTGCCAGGGACTCTCTGTTGTGTTCCCTGTCAGGGCAGTCATTGGTGATAGCTGGGCACCATCTAGTTCTTCTGGTCTTTGGCGGATGCAGTTGCTGGTTTATGTGGTCCTTTTTGTCTCTTGGGCTAATATTTTCCTTGTGTCTTTGGTGTTTTTCATTCTCCTTTGCTCCAGGTGGTTGGGACCAATTGATACATCTTAGAAGGCTGCTTGCTAGCTTTTAAGACCCTAGACGCCACTCACCAAAGTAGGATGCAGAACATTTTCTTAATAAACTTTGTTATGCCAATTGACCTAGATGTCCCCGGAAACCATTGTCCCCAGACCTCTGCCCCTGCTACTCTGTCCCTTGAAGTGTTTGGTTGTATTCAGGAAACTTCTTAGCTTTTGGTTTAGTCCAGTTGTGCTGACTTCCCCTGATTGTGTGTTGTCCTTCCCTTCACCTAAGATAATTCTTGTCTACTATTGAGTTAGTGATTACCCCTCTCCCTCCTTCCCCACCCTCATAACCATCAAAGGATGTTTTCTTCTGTGTTTAAACCTTTTCTTGAGTTCTGATAATAGTGGTATCATACAATATTTGTCCTTTTGAGACTGACTAATTTCAGTCAGCATAATGCCTTCCAGATTCATCCATGTTGTGAGATGTTTCTTGGATACATCATTGTTCTTTATTGTTGTGTAGTATTCCATTGTGTGAATATACCATAGTTTGTTTATCCATTTGTCCGTTGATGGGCATCTAGGTTATTTCCAACTTTTGGCTATTGTGAACAGTGCTGCAATGAACACGGGCATGCATATATCTATTCGTGTGATGGCTCTTATTTCTCTAGGATATATTCCAAGCCACAAGATTGCTGGATCATATGGTACTTCTATTTCTAGCTTTTCAAGGAAGTGCCAAATCGATTTCCAAAGTGGTTGTACCATTTTACATTCCCACCAACAGTGTATAAGTGTTCCAGTTTCTCCACAACCTTTCCAACATTTATTATTGTGTGTTTTTTGGATTAATGCTAGCCTTGTTGGGGTGAGATGATATCTCATTGTTGTTTTAATTTGCATTTATCTAATGCCTTTGCCCATTTTTTAATTGGATTATTTGTCATTTTGTTATTGAGGTGTTGAAGTATTCTATAGATTTTAGAGATTAGACCCTTGTTGGATATGTTGTAGCCAAAAAATTTTTCCCAGTCTGTAGGTTCTGTTTTTACTCTTTTGGTAACTGTTTAATTTTTAGAAGCTCCCAGTTATCTGGTTTATCTTCTAGTGTTTGTGTATTGTTAGTTATAGTTTGTATTCTCTTTATGCCATGTATTAGGGCCCTAGTGTTGTTTCTATTTTTTCTTCCAGGATCTTTATCATTTAAGGTTTTATATTTAGGTCTTTGATCCATTTTGAGTTGGTTTCTGTGTATTGCTAACATTTGGATATATTTCTTTCTAGTCTGTTTCTTTGTATTTTTAGTATCTAATTTTCTCTTTCTTTCCACTTATTAAACTCTTCTTAAACGTGATTTTTAAAAGTGGCTACATAATATAGCATCACATAGGTGATCCCATACTTTATAATTTATTTAGCAAGTCTCTACTGTTACAAATTAGAGAGATGGGATGACCATCTTTGGCATAAATCTATGGGTATAACAATTGTTTTCTTGGCTTAACTTCTTAGAGGTAGAATCATTGACTCAAGAATATAAGCATGTTTACATTTCTTAATATGTCGTTGTTGTTGTTGGGTGCCATCAAGTCGATTTTTGACTCATACCAACCCCATGTGACGGAGCAGAACTGCCCCATAGAGTTTTCTAGGCTGTGATCTTTATGGGAGCAGGTCGCCAGTTGTGTCTTCCGTGGAGCCATTTGATGGGTTTGAACAGCTAATTTCTCGGTTAGTACCTAAGCACTTAACCTTGCACCACCAGGGCCCCTTTATTTCTTAATATATACTGCATAAATATTTCCCAGAAATACATGAAAAATGATCAAGATCGCTGAGAATCAAAGAAATACAAATTAAGATACTGAAATAACATTTTCACCCATCATATTGGCAAAGCTTTAGAAGATTGATGATGCCCAGTGTTTATGAGGATGAGGGGATACGTGTTCCTTTACAGATATGTTGGTAAAAGAGTAAATTGACTTATTTAAAAGTGTATACAGGTGGTGAAATGATTTGGAAAAGGACAGCGAAAATGGTTGCGTAATTTTAAGAATGTAATCAATTTTACTGAATTGTATATGTGGAAACTGTTGAGATGGTGTATGTTTTGTTATGTATATTTTCATCATAGTAAAAATTTAAAATATATATACATATGCAAGCAATGCATGACTACTTTTGTAAAAATCCAAATAATACAGAAATAGAGACAGTAAAAATTGCAAGCCCTCTTTCATTTCCTCACCCTCACCCCAACCAGCTGGTACATTTCTGGAGGGCAGTCAGCAACAAGTATAAAAGTTTAACATATGCACAGTCTTTGACCCAGCAGTCCCACTTCTAGGAGTATTTCCTAAGAAAAGAATAAGTTCCCAAAGATAAATGTGGGGGTGTTCATCCCAGTATTGTTAATAACAATAGCTAACACTTACATAGCAATTAGTACATGTCAGGAACTGTTCTAAAAATGCAAGATATGTTAACTCATTGGATCCTGACAACAAGTCTATGACAATAGTAGGTATTATGGTTATGGGTCATTTTACTGATGAGAAAAATGAGATAGAAGTCACAAAGCTAAGAGGTGACTATAGGGATTCTATACTCTCAACCTCCAAACTATATTGCCTACAATGCTATAGAGTGAAAACATTGGGACAAATCTAACTATCAAAAGAGAATTTGTTAATTAAATTATGGTACATCCATGCTGTGGAATATTATCAGTTTTCCCATCGTTGCTGTAGGTTAATATTCATTGACATGAAAGGGAAAAACGGTTACAAAACTATGTATCCTGCCTCACTGCCTGCTCCTTCTCAGTTTCCTTGGTTGATTCCCCCTTTTGCCCCCAGTGTCTTCATGTTGATGTGTCCCAGGACTCACATCTTAGGCCTCTTCTCCTCTCTATCTAGACTCACTCCCTTGGTGAGCTCATCCATCTACATGATGATAATCCTCAATTTCATAGTTCTATCCTAGCTCTCTCCCCTGAACTCTAGGCTTATTTATCTAACAACTTTCTCTACATCTTTATTTAGATGTCTAATACAAACAAAACCTGTTGCTGTCAAGTTGATTCTGGCTCATAGCAACCCTATAGGACAGAGTAGAACTGTCCCATGGGTTTCCACAGATGTTTAATAACCAAAAAACCAAACTTGTTGCCATCGAGTCAATTCCAACTCATAGCAACCCTACAGGACAGAGTAGGACTGCCCCATAGGGTTTCCAAGGGGTGGCTGGTAGATTTGAACTGCTGACCTTTTGGTTAGTAGCCATAGCTCTTAACCACTATGCCACCAAGGTTTCCAGATATCTAATAGGTATCTCAAATTTAACATGTTCAAAGCTGAACTCCTGCTCTTCCCCCCAAAACTTGCTCCTCCTGTAGTTCTCCATATCTCAGTTCATTTAGTTTCATCCTTCCAGTTGCTCATGCTAAAAACTTTGGGGTCATCAGCGACACTTCTTTTTCTCTTGTACCCCACATCCAACCTGCTAGCAAATTTCATTAGCTTCAACTTCAGTATATGGCCAGAATCACCGACATGACTTTCCACTTTCATTGCTACAACCCTGGTCCAAGCCATCATCATATTTCACCTGGATTATTGCAGTAGCCTTCTAAGTAGTCTCCCAGCTTCATCCCTTCTCCCCCAGCCTCCAGTCTATTCTCCATCAGTAGAGGATGAGCCTTTGAAAACTAAGTCAGGTAATATGACTTATAACTTCATTTATCTCAGAGTCAAGGCTAACATTTTTCCAATGGCCAACAATGCCAATGGCCAACAAAAGCCCTCCATTACTACCTAAAGCACACACACACACACACACACACACACACACACACACACACACACACACACACAGCTCTCCATTACTTACTTGTATGTTATTATGTCTGTCTCCCTTTGCATGAGTGCAAGCTCCACACGGGCAGAGGATTTTGTCTATTGTCAGCACTCAATACGTGTTTGTTGAATGAATGAATGTAGAAGAAGGATTCAAGCCGGGAGAGGCTAGAGGATGAGGGACCAGTAAGGGGATATTGGAATCATCCAGGTGAAAAATTATGGGACTGTGAATCAGGACAGTGGTGGAAAGTAGCTCAGAGCCATTTCTGCTGTAATTTTATGTGACTTGGTGACCAAATCTATGTTGAGGGTAAGGACTAGGGTAGGAGTCAAAGAGAGCTTCTGGCTTGAACAACAAGATTGGTAGTAGGAGAGGTGAAGCAGAGTGAAGGGCCAGCTATAGAATTTGGGTTTAAAAATGTTAAGTTTAAAGAGAAAATGTTTAGCAAGCAGTCAAAATAATCCCTCTTCTTTTTGGGAGCGACTTAACTGAAAATATATATAGTCTTGTATCATTGTTGTACAGCCCCTCATGGTTAAAATTGCTGGCTACTAACCGAAAGGTTGACAGTTCAAGTCCGCCCAAGATGACTCAGGAGACAGGCCTAGTGATCTGCTGTTGCCATAGCAACCCTATAGGACAAAGTAGAACTGCCCCATAGGGCTTCCCAGGCTGTAATCTTTATGTGAGCAGATCGCCAGGTCTTTTCTCCTGTGGAGCCGCTGTTGGGTTGGAACAGTCGACCATTCAGTTGGCGGGCAAACGCTTTAACCCTTTATGCCACCAGGGCTCCTTCCTAGCTATTTACTTCCGAAAAATCAGCCATTGAAAACCCTATGGATCACAGTTCTATTCTGACACACAGTGGGTTGCTATGAGTCAGAATCATCTCAAAGGCAACTAGTTTTTATTAGTTAGAAAGCAGCTAATGTGCTCTTTATGATTCAGTCAAGCTTATTGGATGATAAAATGCTTTTAAAATAACTTTTTTCCCCCGGATAAGTAAAGCACTATTGAAGAAAAAGAATAAAGTAGGAGGACTCACACTGCCTGACCTCAGAACCTACTACACAGCTGCAGTAGTCAAAACAGCCTGGTACTGGTACAATGACAGACATATTGATCAATGGAACAGAATTGAGAACCCAGATGTAAATCCATCCACCTATGTTCACTTATCTTTGATAAAGGCCCAAAGTCCATTAAATGGGGAAAAGAGTCTTTTTAACAAATGGTACTGGCAAAACTGAATGTCCACCCATTAAAAAAAAAAAAAAAAAAAAGTGAAACAGGACCCATACCTCACACCATACACAAAAACTAATTCAAAATGGATCAAAGACCTAAATATAAAACCAAAAACTATAAAGATCATAGAAGAAAAAGTAGAGTCAACACTAGAGGCCCTAATACATGGCATAAATAGCATATAAACCATAACTAACTATACACAAACACATACACAAACACCAGCAGACAAGCTAGATAACTGGGAGCTCCTAAAAATTAAACACTTATGCTCATCAAAAGACTTTACCAAAAGTGTAAGAAGAGAACCTACAGACCGGGGAAAAAAAATTTGGCTATGACAAATCTGACAAAGGTCTAACCTCTAAAATCTATAGGAAAATTCAACACCTCTACAACAAAAAGACAAATAATCCAATTAAAAAATGGGCAAAGGATATGAACACACTTTGCCAAAGAAAACATTCACACAGCTAACATGCACATGAGGAAATGCTCAAGATCACTAGCCATTAGAGAAATGCAAATCCAAATTACAATGAGATACCATCTCACCCCAACATTACTGGCATGAATCTAAAAAATAGAAAAAACAAATGTTGGAGAGGCTGCAGGGAACTTGGAATGCTTATGCACTGCTGGTGGGAATGTGAAATGGCACAATCATTTTGGAAAACAATATGGCTTTTCCTTCAAAAGCTAGAAATAAAAATACCATACAATCCAGCAATCCCACTCCTAGGAATACATACTAGAGAAATAAGAGCTGTCACACAAATAGACATATGCACACCCATGGTCATTGCAGGATTATTCACAATAGCAAAAAGATGAAACAATCTAAGTGCCGATCAACAGATGAATGGATAAACAAACTATGATACATACACACAATGGAATACTATGCAACAATGAAGAACAATGATGAATCTGCAAAACATCTTACAACATGGATGAATCTAGAGGGTATTATGCTAAGTGAAATAAGTCAATCACAAAAGGACAAATACTACATGAGAACACTACTATAAAAACTCATGAAAAGGTTTACACACAGAAAGAAACAAGCCTTTGATGGTGACTAGGAAGGAGAGGGGTGGGCAGGGAAAAACACTAAATAGACAAAAGATAAGTTTAACTTTGGTGAAGGGTAAGACGTACACAATACTGGGGAAGTCTGCACAGCTTGACCGCAGAGCTTGACCAAGGCAAGCTTATGGAAGCTTCATAGATAAATCCACACTCCCTGAGGGACTGAATTACTGTGCTGAGGGCTGGGGACAATGGTTTCGGGGGACATCTAGCTCAATTGGCATAACATAGTTTATAAAGAAAATATTCTACATCCTACTTTGGTGAGTAGCGTCTGGGGTCTTAAAAGCTTGTGAGTGGCCATCTAAGATACTCCACTGGTCCCAGTCCATCTGGAGCAAGGGAGAATGAAGAAAACCAAAGACACAAGGGAAAGATTGGTCCAGAGGACTAATGGACCACAACTACCACAACCTCCAACAGACTGAGTCCAGCACAGCTAGATGGTGCCCGGCTACCACCACTGACTGCTCTGACAGGGATCACAATAGAGAGTCCCAGACAGAGCTGGAGAAAAATGTAGAACAAAATTCTAACTCAAAAAAAAAAAAAAAAAAAAGAAGACCAGACTGACTGGTCTGACAGAGACTGCAGAAACTTCAAGAGTATGGCCTCCGGACACCTTTTTAACTCACTACTGAAGTCACTCCTGAGATTCACCCTTCAGCCAAAGATTAGACAGGTCCATAAAACAAAACTAGACTAAATGGGCACACCAGCCCAGGCGCAAGGACTAGAAGGCAGGAGGGGACAGGAAAGCTGATAGTGGGGAACCCAAGGTCGAGAAGGGAGAGAGTGTTGACACGTCATGGGGTTGGCAACCAATGTCACAAAACAGTAGGTGTATTAATTGTTTAATGAGAAATTAATTTGCTCTGTAAACCTTCACCTAAAGTACAACAAAATAGATTACTTTTTTTCACATTATATAAACAATATGTATTCAATGTCAAATTGTCACAGGATGTTAAAAAATCTTTCTGTCTCTAAGAAGAGGTAAAAATGTTTCTGTCTCCAAGAACCACCCAACCTGTTGGTATAAACTTAGCAATAAAGAATTCTTTCATTTATATTAGTTGTGCAAGTCATCTATTTTTATTTTAGTAATTTACAAATGCATTAATTATTGAAAGCACAAACCTAATTATTCTGACCAGAGAACCTACCTTTCTTCCCATCAGTGATGGCACTGCAGCTGCCACTATCTCCCACCCTCTGCCCTGGTCCCCACCCTCCTCATGGCATCTCTCACAATGTGTTGGGTGTCTCTGCAGTCGCCTCGCAGCTCCAGGTGGAGGCTGTGGCTAGATCTGCTGACCCCTAGAGCTTGCTAGAACCGACTGGCTGCAGAATAGCTGAGATCTGTCTGAGGTAGAAAATTCCAAGCGAGCTTTAGGATGAAAGTGGGAAGAACAAAGCAAGCTCTTTCCTGCCAGCCTTTGTGCAAGACAAGCAAAGAGAAGTAGAGGTTTGTAGAGGAAAAAAAAAAAAATTATTTACCTCCTCTAGGAAAAGGTGAATTGGTTCAACAGACAGAGAAGCTGGTCTCTTATGCAGGTCTTTTGCTCTTCAGGGAAGCAGCTGAAGTGTGGTTGAGGTCAGAAAATTTGGTAGCTAGGGGCCACTCTCGACCTCACTGAACCTGTTTCCTCATCTGTAAAATGGGAGAATCACATTGACTCTCGATGTTGATATGAGATAAAATAAGGTAGTATGTAAAAATGTTCTGTAAACTCTTAAATGCCTTCTGCATGCTATCAGTTATAGCACTTCTTGTCTGCCAGAGGCTTCCTGGTTAAAGTACTGGATATTTTGATACTTTGTGGGAATAAAGCAGTTTTAGGCAGCCTTTCCTAAAATAGCTCCCTCCTGCTCCCCAGCCCCTCTCCCCAGTTGCCATCCCCTTATTGTCCTTTTTCTCCATAGCAGGTATCACAACCTGAAAACGTATTTGTTTATTTTCTGCTTCCTCCACAAACTGTCAGCTCCATGAGAGCAGGACCCTGACAGTCTTGTTCACTACAGTCTCTCCAGTGCCCAGAAGAGGGCCTGGCACATAGTAGGCACTCAGTAAATAATTAAGTGTTGAACAATGAATGCATAACCTGATTCTTCCAGGAAGTAGAACAACACAGTGATCAAACAGCAATGGTTCTTAAACTTCGATTTGCTTGTTTCAAATGCACTTGGGGGTGCTTGTTTCAAATGGGGGGTCCCTGCGCCAGCACCAGGGGATTCTGATTAGTAGGTCTGGTAGGGTCAACTGACTTAGCTATTTTTAGGTGATTCTGTTGCAGGTGGTCACTGACAATCTCTGAATCTGACAAATCTGAATTTGTTCCAGCCTGCCACTTCCTAGCTGTGTGACCTTAGCAAGGTGACTTAACTGCTTTGAGCCTGTCTCATTATCTGTGGAACAGGAATGACAACATTCACACGGAGCTGGTGTAAGAATTAAATTAGGTAAAGGATGTTCTTGGCATAATGCCTTGCAAATACTAATTAGCATTTTTTATTATTATTGTCATGCTCAGACAGGAGAACTTTCTCTCTGAGGGATCACTCTTGGGAATCTCCTTAAAGCATGGTTCTGACCAGTAGCCGCAGTAGCATCACCTGGGAGCTAGTTAGAATTGCAGCCCAGACCTGTTGAATCAGAATCTGCATTTTAACAAGATCCAGGTGATTCAGGTGCACATTCAAGTTTGAAAAGCAGTGCTCAAAGTCACATGTTCTGTTTTCTTCTTGTCTCTAATTTCAGGAGTCTGCCCAGGACGTTTCTAAACCTGGCATCTCAGAGTCTGAACTATCCCTCTGCAGCTACTGCTTCGCCCCCTTCTAAGTGCAGAGGAGGAACCCTCAGTTCAGCTGAGGAGATTAGGAGGAGGGATTCCTCAAGTCGCCTGGCTCCTTCACAGAGTCCTGACTAATCCCTTAGCCCGTGGAGCCAGGAGATGGATCCAAACTCCATCCCGCTCTCTCCTCAGTCCCGGACCCTCTCCCACCTGGCAGAACCCTTCATGGAAGATGCAAGGAGCCCATCCCCTCAGGAGCTGGCCAGAGACTCCCCGTTTTCCTGGAGCCAGGTCCCCAGCTCCAGCCTCGCTGACCCAGATTGGTTTTGGGATGAGCACATCCAGGCAAAGAGGGCCAGAGTGGAGACCATTGTCCAAGGCATGTGCCTCTCCCCTAGCCCTCTGGTGCTAGGGAGTGCCCGATCCAGGGACAGCCCACGCTGCCAAGAGAAGGCCCGGGAGCGGAAGAGGAAGCAGAGCCTTCCCATGCAGCAAGGCCCCCTGAAGCCAGACCCTGCTAGGGCCCGGGGCAACAGGAAGGGGCTGCGGGGTCCTTGCGTGAGAGAACAGCTTCACCTGCTGAAGCAGCAGCTAAGGCATCTGCAAGAACGTATCCTGCAGGCCACTGAGAAGGGAAAGAGCCCTCTGAGAGTAAGGCAGAGGAATGGCCATGGGTCTAGCCCCTGGACTACGGACAGTGACCACCACCAGGGCTTCTGCAGGGACCTCGCCGGAGTGGAAAAACACAGAGTGTCTGAGATTGAGCACGAGGCGGAGGAACCCGGACTCCTTTCTTCTGGAGCAGAGGCTTTGCTGGAGGTTCTGAGGGAAGAATTGACCAGGGCAGTGTCCCAGGCTGTGGATTCAGTATTACAAAAGGTACTATTAGATCCACCAGCCCATCTGGCTCAGCCAGGCAGAAGCTTCCAGGGGCTAGTGCCAGAGGGTAGAAGCAAGTCCTCCTCTTCTGGAGGAGGTGCCTGTAAAGATCTACTTCCTCTGGCTGCCTTGCCCAGGAAGGCTCAGCCACAGGCTGGGGTTCCACTGGGGAGCTTATCACTGGCCAAGCCCCTAGATTCTCCTAGGTACCCTGTCCCTCCAAGAATGATCCCCAAGTCCTACCAGGACCCACCAGCAAACTGTCCCTCAACTGTGCCTTCCCGCATCCAGGAAAATCAGATTCTCAGCCAGCTACTGGGCCATGGACCCAATGGCTATTGGGGCAGCAGTCCACCCCAGGACTCATCTTCCCAAAGGCATGCCTCCTCAGAGTCTGCCCTGCGACCTTGGGGAGCTGTCAGACTGCGACCATGGGCTTTGAGCCAGCAGCAGTACTCCCTGCCCTTCCCCTCCAACCATCTGGAACCTCTGCCCCTCCTTCCCTCGGTGAAGATGGAGCAGGATGGCCTGCAGGCTGTCACCGATGCACTTCCCTTCTCTTCGGTCCACATATCCTTTATGAGTAATTGAGGTTCTCTTTGCCACTGCCCAGAGAAATAGGAAATCTGAAGGAGGAGGAGAAAGAGAGAACAAGTAATGATATGGCATAAGGAATAGCTTTGCTTTCCAGATGGGCTTCTTCACGTTGCTTCTGGGCCTTCCTTCCCTGTGGTTCACAGCTCATTAGGTTCCTGAGAAAGTAGTAATCACATTCTGGGATTTAAGGATGCTGGGAAGGTTCACTTATCTTCTTGTGTGGCACATCAGATTCCACCTTTACTGACTTAGTCTTTTGGATCTAAAGTTTTGTTTGTTTTAAAAATCAAATGGGCTTCAAAATATGATAAATATTCTATGGAAGGAAGAGCCCCATAATTTGGATGTCAGCTGCCCATACACCTCAGCAGAAAGGGTCAAAGGAATGACCTCATCTGAGGCATGGCTCCCCAACTCCACAGTTTTGCAGGCAAAAACTTGCACTGTCTAGATAAATCATGGAAACATATGAGGGACCAGAAACTTCTGTGGTAGACGGGAAGAGGAAGTTTTCCTCAGGGAGTAGACCTGGAGACGCAGTTGGAAGGTGGAAGAAGCCTTCAGTTTAAGGAACAGCTTCCAAGCTGTACCTGAGGGGGCTGGAGCTTGGGCATGTAAGAGAGGAGGCCCCTGTGGGGAAGCCTGAGGGTCCCAGGCTGGTCTGGGTCATCTTTGCAACCCTTAGGGAAAAAAAAACCATCTGCCACTGAGTCAATTCTGACCCCATGTCTGTCAGAGTAGAACTGTGCTCCATGGGGTTTTTTTTAGTGGCTGATTGTTTGGATGTAGATTGCCAGGCCTTTCTTTCCAGGTTTCTGTGGGTGGACTCAAATCTCCAGCCTTTCAGTTAGCAGCCAAACGAGTTAACTGTCTGAGCCACCCAGGTACTGTTTTGCAACCTTTAGTCAGTCCCCATTATCTTAAGCAGTGTTTCCCAGAGTAACCCTCAGGATATTAATAGTTGTTGAATTAGAAGAAAAATTAGCCTGGGTAAATTTGGGTTAGTTTCTTAACTGCAGGACTTTTCAGAGCCTTTGACATGCTGAAGTCTGCTGTGAAGCTCTAAGAGAGGAATGTATGCAATCTAAAACTGTGTATGACCAAAGAACCCTTTTTCCAATAAGCATCTTGCAGGACTAAAGTTCCTTAGGACACATGTTGGATGTTGTATCTTTTAGTGAGCTGTGCTCCCATTGCAGCTTCTCATGGGCAGGCTGGAATTTGGTCCCCAGAGGTCCATGGGTCTGTGGAGTCACACATCCAGGTCTGAACAGTCAGGTCCTCTACCTGGCAAGCTGCAATGACGGGGGCAGGATCGGGTGGGGCAAGGAAGTGGAACTAGCTCACTACCAGTCAGGCCGGCTCTTGTGTCCTAAAGGCTCTGAACGCCCCCTGCTGGCCACCGATGTTGTAAACATCCCCAAAGACAGTTAACAAAAACCTGTTGCCGACTCATAGCGGCCCTATAGGACAGAGTAAAACTGCCCCATAAGGTTTCCAAGGAGCGGCTGGTGGATTACAAACTTCCGATCTTTTGGTTAACAGCCAAGAGCTCTTAACCACTGTGCCAGCAGGGCTCCCCAAAGGCAGTGAGCAGCTTTAAAACCAACTCTGAGAACATCTCACATGGCCTTTCCAGGCAGTAGAGAATCTTCTTGCAGGTATGGAGACACGTGCATAAATCAATTTTCTTGTCAGGCAATGGCACTCCCCACTGAAGTTAGGTAGTGGCAGAAGAACCTCAGGAAGACTCAGTCTCCAAAGATTCTTTGCTGTAAGTCCTGGCATGTGGGCGTGGGGGGTGGGGAGGCATGCTAGTATTTGTTGGGCACCTACTACCTGCTTGGTCTTGCCTCTGAACTGAGGACTGGACTCAGAGAGCTTCAGGAGGTTTCAGGGTCCCATTCCTAATAAAGACCTCCACCAGTCCTGGCTGCATGGATGAGGTACCTGGCTACGTGTGGAATGATCTGGGATCCCAGGCAGCATCCTGGCCCTACAACTGCTCCATCGTTGCTGCTGCCTATATTCCAGTGTTAGAGGTTCATTCCTGTGGGTCATGAAAGCTACCTAAGAGCAAGCTGCTTTCAAGTGTAAAAGAACTTTCACACTCACCTGACATCCTTGTGAAACAGGTAGAGCAGGTGTGAGGAGGAACACTTTCTCTGTAGCGAGCACTGCTCCAAGCAGTTCATAGGTACATGTCCACCACCACTCAGCCACAATTCTGAGAGCCAAAGAGCCCTGAAAATCCCTATGATTTTTCTCCTCTAAGATTGATGTGAACTTTTTTTGGTGACAAAGCCTGACCTGCACTCCCTGGAGGCTATTTATAGCCTTTATTCATCCCATTGAGTCATACATTTTGCTGTGGAAATAATCACTATAGTGGATTACAGACCACTGCCACAGACTCTACTGTGGTGTTAACTACTATATGGTACACACATCATATGCCCTTTATAACAGGAATTCTGAAAGCTTAAACCAGCATTTTAGATAAGGTGCTGTGGGCCTGTATTATTTCCCAAGCCTCAAGCACCCACTGTAGGATCAAGTGTCTGAGAGGCAGGGCCAGAAAAGCAAACTAACTTGCCCAAAGTCACAAGATAACAAGTGCAGAGCCAGAATTCAACCCAGGATCTGACTGCCTAGCACAAGCCTTTAACTACTACACTATGCGTTTTAGAAATGAGGCTCAGAGAAGTTAAGTGGCTTGCTCAAGGCCACACAGCTAATAGGTGGTAAAATCAGAATCTGAAACTGGGTCTTTTGACTCCCAAATCCAGGATTGTTTCTACAGCATTTATGAACCTATAAAGTGGACAAGAAGTAGGGCCATGGGGCTGAGGATAGGGGTGAGGTCTTCGGGGTAGCAGACTGGGTACTTGGGTCATCTAGGACCATAGACAGTTGGTTTAGTTTCCTCTGGGTAAATGGCTTTATCCTACTGAGAAGTCTTGATTGTCTGAAGGCTACAGCTCTCCTATGTTTCTCACCCGCCCTGAGGATGGTCCCTGGGACTACTACGTGTTCTTGTGTAAGAATCTTTATTTCCCTCCCACCCTGGTGTCAGGCAGTCACACCACTGTTCCTTGCTCTTGCTGAAGGGGAAGGAATTGGTTCCCAGGATGAGGTAGGATTTGGAATATAGTGTCCATATTGTGTACGGATTAAGGTTGATGATTTAATCACTCACTCATTCCTTCATCCAACAAACATTTATTGAGCACCTACTATGTTCCTAGCACTGGGCTAGGCATAGGGAATACAAAGATGAAAAGACAAGGTCCTTGCACTCAAGGAGCTCACAGTCTAAGTGGGGAGATAAACATGCAGTAAAAATTCCAGTAAGGTCATTGCTACAACAGGGCTTTGTACAAAGAGCTTTGGTAGCCCAGGGTAAACTAACACCAAACAAAACCCATTGCCATTGAGTCAATTCTGACTCATAGCAGCCCTATAGGACACAGTAGAACTGCCCCATAGGGTTTCCAAGGCTGTAATCTTTACAGAAACAGACCACCGCATCTTTCTCCTGTGGAGCAGCTGGTGGATCCAAACTGCCGACCTTTCAGTTAACAGCTGAGTGCTTAACCACTGTGCCACCAGGGCTCCAGCGCAGGGTAAGAAAGGCCTAATTAGGCAAGGAAAGGTGTTACAGAGGGAGTAGCTGAGCTGAGACATGAAGGAGGAAGAAAATTCTGCCAGGCAAATGGAAAGGAGGTGCAGTTCAGACGTTAAAGCTTTTTGAACAAAAGCAAAACGTGACCCAGGATTCACAGTCTGGTCAGATGCCGGATTAAACATTGCAAAGGCAATTATTAGAATGAGAGCCAGATGGGGACCATGTAGTCATCTCTTCATTTTGCAGATGAGGAAACTGAAGCAGAGCGGAACAGTAAATCTCTACCTGGGGTTTCCAAATGGTTTATCTGGGGTAGAGGTGCCATCTCTTCCCATCCTGTTCTGAAAGCACGCACACATACAAAGTACACCAGACTGTAACGGAAGCCATGTATGCCATATGACTGTTACACATCAAAATGCTTTTTAAGCTCTGTAACTTTACTCTGCACAAATGGTACCCAGCATACAGAAAGAAAAAGTTTATCTGACCAGGCTTGCTAGAGACCAAAAAATGGAGCAAATATACCATTCAGCCAGAAAAGGAAAAACAAACAAGGAACAGGACAATTACTTGCATAATTTGATAGAATTATTTTATAAACTGGCATCTTAAAGTGTTAATTTTCCTTGACATTGGGTACATCCAGGAGGGCCTGAATCCTGGTCACTTGAAGAAGGCCAAACTAATGTTTTTCTTCACACGATACCCCAGCTCCGGCCTCCTGAAGGCCTATTTCCCTGATGTTCAGGTAAAGTTCCTCAGCCAAGTTCCAGCCTCTGCAAAACTCCCATGTTGCAGTGGGTTTTGCCCTGTGTGAGGCAAGTCCTAGATGATCACGTGTGTACTTAGTGCCCCCTCATGTTGAAGAAGGAATCGTGGAGATGCTGATGCATAACCATGAATAACTGTGGGCTGGGAGGGTTGAGCCTCTGAGCCATAGATACACCCAGAAATACGTGGGAAGGGAAGGTGGGTGAGGGGAGAAACACTAGTAAATGGTGTCTTTGGCCTAGTCTTCAGTCTTTGCTGGGGACATGATGAAAAAGAAAGATTATATAAAAGGCTGACACTGTCAAATTTCCATCCAAATTCCTGTCTTCCAAAGCTGAGATCACATGTGACAAAAAGGAAAATCAGCTGATTGTTGGAACCAGATCTTGCCTGTTCCCATATAAAGTTTCTCAGGCCCTCCTTTACCCTGGGTGTTGGGTTAGGGGCTGTTAATACTTTGCATCTATATCATTCCTTTATGTTTTCAAGTCTTTCCCTCATATTCAGTTGCTTGGTTGATCCCTGCAGCAAACTCTGATTCTGATTCATTCTGCAGCTCCAAGTTGCAGATAACTTGCTCTCTGACCTGCACCCTGGCCCCTTGCCTTGGCCCTCTACCCAAGCAGAAGGCTCCAGTGCTGCCACCACACTGGCCTTGACCCTGGGCCCTCCCAAATTCAGACGTCATGCAAAGTTTTTCATGGGGGAAAAAATCTTCATAAATCTAGCATATTAAAAAAACATTTATTTTCTAATGGGCATTGTAGCTAATTCAGATTTTTCTACGTATAACTGAATAGTCTTGGAAAATAGCCATGACTTCTTTTTGAAAAGAAGCCCTTTCTAATGTTGGCAGAAGCCATTCTCATTAACCCCTATGTTGAACTGGAAACTGACAGTTCTGACTTTGAGCACCTCGTGGCAAATGTCTGACCTGATGGATCTGTTGTTTGTACAGTTCAACCGCTGTATCACCTCCCAGCTGATCAAGTGGTTCAGCAACTTCCGTGAGTTTTATTACATCCAAATGGAGAAATTTGCCCGGCAAGCGATTTCAGAAGGTGTCAAAAATCCCAAAATGCTGGTGGTTCTCCGTGATTCGGAACTTTTCCGTGTTCTCAATATGCACTATAACAAGGGAAACGACTTTCAGGTAAGATCATGTACTTGGGTCCCAGGAGGTCTGATGTGAATGCTTTCCTTTAGTGATTGGAGTTTTTAAAAGATATCCATCTTTGCCTGTCCTTAAGTCACTGAGAAGGTAGGACAACCAAAGGCCAATCTATGTATCACCCACAAAGATTACAGCCTCAGCATCTTTCTTGGGCAACAGATGGATGCAGCAAAGTGGACATACAGCCAGTCTTCATTCTGAAACTGAACAGAGGTCTGCCAGGTGTTCTGCCACTTTATGCTCAATACTCTGTCATGAGCAAGCTGCATAACTTGTTTACCTTTTTGCCTTAGTGCCAGGAGGCTCAGGACTAAATCCTGTGCTTGGTTGCAGCACCTAATCTTGGCCCACATTTTCTGTACAACCAATTCCTGTTCATCATTTGTTTCTTATCTTTATTTCCACTTGATCAGTTTTATTTGTGGGCCTTCAGTGGCAAGTCACTTCAATTCCTTTCTGGAGACAATGCATAAACAATACTCAGGCTTTTCAGTCCCTTGGGGATCTCTGTGAAGGCACACCGGTGGCACTTTAGAGGCATAGCTTCAGAAAAGGGTGAGCGCGTGGCCTGAGCTCACTGGTAAGAGCTCCTAATCAAGAGACACACTTCTTCTCATGTGCACCTGACCACTCTGTTAGGCTGGCATCTTACTCTGCCAGAGCCAGGTGTGCCTGGTCACAGGTTACACTTTCCCCTTCTTGCCTCTCTTACTCGACTGTGATCACAAAGAGCTGCTCATTGATATCGCCAAGAAAGGTAAGAGCTGCTGGCCGCAACTGGTCAGATGCTCAGCCAGATGATGCCCGGAAACCTAAGCCTACCAGTGGGGAAAACGGGCCGTGCTTCCTCTCCGAGGCTCTTGGGGCCTGGGCCAGTGTGGAGAGGGTAGAACTGCCATGCCTTTCCCCATGGAGATGGTTGTTTGCTGTGCAGTGATGGCAAGCCGCAGACTGTGCTGGATCTGGAGAACCTGTGGGAGGCCCCATCATTTATGGTGCCAGTCTGGGTGAGGGTCCTGAACCAGATTCTTGAGTCCCCTCCTAGTTGGCTTCGGAAGCAGGAGGTGATTCCAAGCCCCTCAGGTCTAGCCCCAAAATGTGGGAGGAGGTATGCTTGGGGGCACTGCTTCCCATATCAGGCATTAAGGACAAGTGTACTAAAGACACCTGTGAACCACACATCTAATTTCAATCAGATCAGAGTCAGAGTTTCCTACTTACTTACTAAAAATGTCACCATTTTTGGATGTCATTCCAAAATGAGTAGAATCAACTGCTCCTACAAAGGGCATGTCCCTGATCGGCTGTCTCATTGGGATGTCATCTTAAGGTTTGTCTTTGATGAGGGAGCATGGGATTCCAAGGGCTGCAAAAATCAGGGGCCTGTGGAGCAGGGATGCTCGTATCAGCCCCCACCACAGGAACAGGTAGCATCGGGCAGTGAGGTCTGTGCAGTGGCAGAGCTTCACAGCCTCACGTCTCTTCTTTCTTGTGGGTCTCTTTGGGAACGCAGGTCCCAGACTGCTTCTTGGAAATCGCCAGCTTGACGTTACAGGAGTTCTTCAGAGCTGTCTCCGCAGGGAAAGACTCAGATCTTTCCTGGAAGAAACCCATTTATAAAATTATTTCGAAACTGGACAGTGACATCCCAGAGATATTCAAATCTTTCAGCTATCCCCAGGAGCTGTTTCAGAGTTAAGATCCCACAAGAGGGCAATGTGAGGGATGACTGGCCAGGTTCCTGGGCCTGTCTTAAATGGCAGTCAGTAAGCTGTAGTCATAAAAAAGGGCACAAAGAGAAACCCCCAAACAGGTACTATTACTATTTCCAATCATTTACCTCCTTTTCCAGAAGCATCAGAGGCTTAACCTTAACTATAAAATATATCAACTAAATGTATTGATGTGTTGGTGGTGTACTGTAAAAGGAACACAACAGTTTGGAATAAGAAGACTGGAGTCTCAGCCCCACTGTTTCCAGGTGTGGTGAACTTGGGAACTTCTGTGTAATGAGTCTGTAAGGATTAAGAGACGATACACCCTGAAGTGTTCTATAAATGTTACTCACTACACAAAATGTTAGTTTCTTCCCCCCTTGGTTTTCAGATAAGGTTATCTAATTTTCAGTTTTTACAAATTGCTGCTTTGATTTTAGTAACCTATTTATCAAGCTCCACCTATGTGCTAGACAATTTCACTTTAAGCTTTTCACCAATCCTGAAAAGTCAATACTATCCTCATTTTAAAAATGACCACACTGAGTTATAAATGTGAAAGTTGTTGTGTTGGCAGATGTTTTGGTGTGTTTTCACCACAACAAAAAGAGAGAAAAAAATTGACCAAACTGAAAAAAAAACAAACGACCAAGCAGAAGTTTCAGCACTGTGAGGTAACTTGGCAAAGGCTCTAAGGCTAGGAAATTTGGGTTGGTAGAGATGGTCAGGAATACGGAGGAACCCCAGACCTTCTGACACTAGACTGCAGGCTGGAGCACCTCATGCTGCCTCTCACGATCTCAAACAGGCCCCCATCCCAGTGAGCATCCCACACTGATGGGGCACGGTCATCGGACAACCCTTGCCTAACACTTGGGAGTGCTCATCACCCAGATTCCTGCTGATAATTTCAGCAAGCCCAACACAGAACTCTGCAAAACTTGAGTGTTGCTATTTCTTCACATTCATCTCCTGGAAGAGTTTATCAGCTGGACAACCCAAATACTGTCTCTGTTGACCAACGCAATTGTTGCCTCAACCTCACATTTGCAGAAGAAACTGAACTGCAGACTGAGAGAGGTAGAAAGGACATTAGGAGATCATCTGGCCCTGCCTGCTTAAATCAGGAAGGAGGAAACTGAGGTGCAGACAGGAGCCTTGCATAGCCTTACAGATGATGAATGGCATAACTGTGGCACATGCAGCATCACACACAGAAATGGAAATTCTCCCACTCCATGAGGAAATTACAGTCCATGGCTGATCTTCTACGGATGAAGGAATTTGTGAAATCAACATTTTTCCCCACTGGCCAAACACAAATTGTGACTCACTCTGGGCATACAGGCAAGACATCTGCAAAGCTAAGCAACTGCATCTGTTTTCTGAGCTAGTCAGAACCAAGCCAAGGTAGGGGTGTGTGTGTCTGTGTGTGTCTGTGTGTGTGTGTGTGTGTGTGTGATTAAAGAGTGTCTGTGATGGGGCAAATGGTTAACGCACTTGGCTGCTAACCAAAAGGTTGGAAGTTTGAGTCTACCCAGTGGTGCCTCAGAAGAAAGCCCTGGCAATCTACTTTTGAAAAATCAGTCTTTGAAAACCCTATGGAGCATAGTTCGACTCTGACACATATAGGGTCGCCATGAGTTGGAATCGGCTTGATGGCAGCTGGTTAGGTTTTTGGTTTTGGTGACTTCATTAGCTTATTTCTACCCCACCTACATTAAACAAGTTTCCATATTCAGCTACCTCAATTCCATGACTTTTTGGGTGGGGTGCTAGCTGCAGCAGATGAGATAAAAATCCCTAAATGATTGCTAAATGAATCAACATAAAAAGGTATGAAAGATGACATTTTCTTTGAATTTTTCTCTTACTTCAAGCAGCTGAGAGGAGAAACAAGACAAACCTCCTCAGTCCAACCCAATCTTTTCAGGTTATTTTTAAATACACCCAATTGTACTCAGACAATCCTAGCCCTATTTTCACCTACAATGACCCTTTTACAAAAATGAGAGAATCTGCCAGACCTGTGTTCTCATAGTAGGCAAGCACTGAGTACCCTGTGCAGGGGCAGTCAATTCTCCGTGTTGGGAAGCAGCAGCAGAACCCACTATCCTGAGTGACAACATTGCATAGCCATATAAGAATTCTTAGGAAATAACTCCAAGTCCACATGACGGTCCAATAAGGAGTAGCCTACTTTCTGTCCCAAACCTGAAATTCATTAGTGTGTTTTTTAAAGACAGAGCCAAGCCACCTTCAGGGCAGTGAACCTTGTCCCAGGGACCAATTAGCTGAAATGCACAAGCTCAAACTGAAAACATTTTGCATATTGCAGTCTTTCCAGGAAGTGTTTCCTAACCACTGAGCTAAACACAGAAGAATGTATGTGCTCTGCCAACAGAAGAATTCTATTTTATTATACTTTCCTATTTCTACCAACTATATATCTCTCTCTGTTGAGAACAGATTCTGAGTGTAAGCTGAGCTGGTTATTGTGTTCTTTCAGCAGTCACAACATTGCCAAAATTCTGGTCATTCTTTCCATTAAGGTATATGTGGGTGCTATTGTCTCCCAAATTGGACATGTTCACAGTCTGGTCAAATACTGCAAAGACTGTCTAATCCTTCAATGGCAGATAGTGGGTCCTGGACTGTGGTTCATGATGATGGCACTACTGAGGATTTAATGCCAATTATAGATTAAAAGCAGGCAGTTAATTGGTATTCCATGCAGGAAAATGTTCATTAGGAACCTTTACTTCAAGCATGGTTTCATACAGAACACATAGTTCCAAACCAGATTCATACAGAGAGAGGCCAAAGGCATCACCTGGGTGTCAACAGGGCATCTGAACCACTTCCTTTCTATCAGAAAGGGCAAAGCATAAATGGCAAACAGCAATAACGCAGTATTCTTTAATCAAGTTCTACACTCCAGCCCCATCACTATATGGAGGTCTACTTTTAAAAAATTGTCTTTGTTTTCAATGACAAAATATAGAATTCGCAAAACAAACAAACAAACAAAAAAAAAACACCTAATTTTATGTGTCTTTAGGAAATATTTCTTTTTAAAATCCTTGTAAAATTAACTAAAAATTTGGTAACAGTAACCAGTTTTCTGGATAAAGTCCTGTACATTCTAAAGTTTCATAATCTTTGATGCTAGCCCTTTTCTTTGTAGTTTTGACCCTTTGCTCTGTAAAACAAATCAAAAGTAGTTTGATGTATGAATTCAGAACAACAAAACAGGTATTTTAAAAATACCCTGATGTTTTTATATAAACTGTAAGATATTTGTATAGATTTCATATAATGCAAGATCATTTTCTCAGAACTGAGAAAACCAGGAAAGATAATGAAACAGAGGGATGGACAGGAAAGAGATAAAGACAAAATAAGCTATAGTTCCATCAGGCTGCACCTGTGAATTTAAAAAGTGCTCTACAATTCTTAAGAATTGCCTCAGGGTTGGATGCTTTGGGGGAACAGATACATTTGTGACAATATGGCAAATATAATACTTTTTATGAAAATACAAAAAAATTCTTAGTCAGATTTACCAGAAGTATATACACACACAAACATCTGTAAAGAATGACCTATAATGACCTACTTGAGAGTATTAATACATGCTGGACCTGTGAAGTAGAGCATAGCACTCACATGTAATAAAAATACTTAAGCAGTCACCTGTGGAAAAAGACAATTCATTAAAAGAGTATTTTTTCAGGGTTAGAAAATTTCTATAGACCAAGAAGAATCTCTTTCAGAATGTATAAGCCTGAACGGTGTAACCACACGCACACGTCTAGAACAAGCAGGTGCTAGCCTCCAGAGGAAGAAGGGGCTATCTGATGAAATGGTAAGGGCAGGTATAGACAATGAAAACGGCAGAGGAATGTCCATCGACTCACTGAGGAGGCTGCCTTCTCTTTCACCAACAGCCTTTCAGGGTTATTTTCTCACAATCTTACCCCTTTATGTTCACAAACTATCTCGTTTCACCATTTCTAAATTTTCCAGACTCACCCCTCAAACAAATGCAAGTTCCTATTCTTCCCTTAGCAAAACCTTTTTCTTCCCCTATTTACTGATTTCTGTGACTCAGATTCCCATCTCCTTGGTAACTAACTGCTTCTGGCCCAGAAAGTTTGCCTTAGGCAAGAACATTGTCTCTCCCCTTACCTTTTCGCCATTTTATTCTCACTTTTCTGGTTTGCTACCCTCTCCCCACCTCCTAAACCTTTGTCTTCCCCCTCAGTCAACACTTTTCTTAAATAGAGTACTGTGGTTAGGTGCACAAGCTCTGTAGTGTGTATTTTCATCCTGGCTTAACCACCTACCAGCTATAGATCTCTCTGCAAGTTACAAATGTTTGGCCTTGGCTTTCTCATCTGTAAAATAGGGATAATAATAGTACTTACCTCATAGTACTGTTCTAACGTTTAGATAAAATACATGTAAAATGCTCAGCACTCTTCTAGTGTCTAGTATATGCTCAGTAAATGTTAGCTATATTATTATTCAGCAGTCATAAACTGTTAGCAAAGTCATGAATTTGTACTATTTACAGTGAAAAAAATTATCTTGGTTTAAAAACGGCACTGATGTGTGAGATTACTCAGATAAAATATATTTTCAATTTTGTTTTTACTATAATCATGCACTAACACCTGTGAGGACAACGTAAAACTTAGGTTCAAACTGATATGTTAACACATTTTCTGAGAGGTAAAGAAAACCCAGCTCATATTTACTGAGTCCTTAACTATGTGCCAAGCTTTGTGCTATAAGCTTTACATGCATTCCCTCATTTATTCTTTATAACAACCCTCTGTTGATGTGTTCATTTGGCACATGGCATTAAAAAAACAAAAACAAAAACCCAAACCCATTGCCTTTGAGTCAATTCCAACTCATAGCGACCCTATAAGACAGAGCAGAACTGCCCCAGTTTCCAAGGCTATAATCCTTATGGAAGAAGACCGCCACATCTTTCTCCCGTGGAGCGACTGGTGCATTCCAACCGCTGACCTGTTGGTTAGCAGCGGAGTACTTTAACCACTGCACCACCAGGGCTCCTTCTACCATTTACTTGCGAGTCAGTTGCTAAAATATTGGTCTGCCTTTGTCTATTACAGGTTAATACAATACATTCCATTTTTGACACCCTCTGATAAGCTCAGAAACTAATATGGTATTTCAGAAATTATTCAACTTGCTATCTTTAACCATTGTTTTCTGGGGCTGTATCTATGTCCATTGAATAGACTGTTTTTGGCTTGAACATTTTGATTAATTTCTGTATAGTTATTCAAAACAGCTTTGTAGCTGGTCCAACTCACTTTTTAAAAGAGGCTGGCTCACTGCTTTCTTGACTGAGCAGGGGTAGAAGGAATGTATATGGATATAACCCTGGTTTTCCTCTCCTAACATTTAAAACCTGTTAGGATCACTTCTCCATGAAAATTAGTTTACTTTTTTATTGACACTAATCTGGTCTCCTTTCTGGTTCTCTTTATTTCATAGTCATTAATGTTTATTATCTTCCTCTTCTGCTTTTTCACAAATGTACTAAGTGGGTTGGTGACTCCGTTTTTTAGAATACTTAAGACTTTAAATGTTTTTTTGGCTAGTCTGTTTCTAAATAAATTGACTTTTCATATCAAGCTTTATGAGACAATGGGTTTATCAATTTGACGCTTTACTGAATTCTCACTATATTAAATCCCTAACCAAAAAAACACAGCTCCATCTGGCAGAATGTATCTTTTATAAATACCCTAAAGCTGCTTTTGCTCAAGATTCCTAGCTTGGTGTTTAGACACTTCTCTTCTCATCACATATCCCATTACTTCATCAGGGCTGAGCGAATTGACCCTGGACCAACCAGAACAAATTCCAGAAACCCTCCTCTCCTATGGAATACTTGCCAAAAATAAGAGTTTCTAAGAAAGATCACAACAGGGTGCAGTATTAGAACAAAACATAAATACAAACCATGTTTCTAGAATGTAGATTTATAAGCAAATCCTGGGAACAGGAAGTTTAATAACACCAGATTTACTTCCCTAAACATCTTAGCTTTGACATGCTAGGTGCAAAGATAATTCAAATTCTCACACCATGGGAATGGTAGAATGATTATGTATCTCTAAGCTCTGGAGACAGTAATAACCTAAAAAATGTGAGTAGGCAATTAGATATGTTCTTAATGCTTAGAATATGATACTGAGTGAATATTTCCATTTATTATATAACCATGCCTATTCACTTCAAACATATCAGGGCATTCCTCTGGGAGGTCTATAGTGTAAGCAGGTCTCAAACACCTGAGGACTCTAAAGTTAGGGAACCAAGATAATTTACTACAAATGTTTGTGGAGTGCTTACTGGTTGGTAGTTGAGACAGATGTTAAGCAGCCATAGGTTCTGAGATTTGGCAGAAAAAGAACTTTCTGGCATTCAATCCATTGCTGTTATGCCAGAACTGGTGGAGCTGCCCAGAAATGAATCAATAGCAGATTTTCATGCTTTGGGGTATATACTTACGTGCTCTGGTGGCAAAGTGGTTAAGCGCTTGGCTGCTAACCAAAAGGTCGGCAGTTCGAACCCACCAGCCGCTCCATGGGAGAAAGATGTGGCAGTTTGCTCCCGCAAAGATTACAGCCTTGGAAACCCTATAGAGCAGTTCTACTCTGTCCTATAAAGTCACTATGAATCAGAATTGACTCAATGGCAACAGATTTTTGGTTTGGTTTGAGGTATAATTATTTCACTTCCTTCAAATAAAGCAAGTGACTATGCTTTACCTACTCAAGACTTAGTTATTGAGAATAGCACCTATAATGATGATCCCATGAAAAAGAAAAACCAAAGCAAACCAAACCCATCACCATCGAGTTGATTCTGACTCACAGCGACCCAACAGGACAGAGCAGAACTGTCCCCCACAGGGTTTCCAAGAAGCGGCTGGTAGATTCAAACTGCTGACTTTTTGTTTAGCAGCCATAGCTCATAACTACTGTGCCACCAGGGCTCCTGTGAAAAAGAAGGAAGACTAATAAGCCACTATAGGTTGAAAAATGTATGCTACCTACCCTCTCAAAGCAGAGGTACCCAACAATACAAAGGCCTGAACTCATGTTGGTGATGGGACTACAGCAAAGTGACTCATTCCATATCCTTTAACAGTTCTTCAGAATCCCACATGGAGTTCTGCATCTTGACTGTAGTGGTTGTCAAGTTACACATGTGGTAAAATTGCATAGAACTACACACATATGCACAAATAAGTGCTTGTAGAACAATAAGCTGCATAAGCTCTGTGGAATACACCAAGGTCAGTTCCCTGAGTTTGATAGTATACTCTAGTTATGTAAGTTGCTACCACTAGCGAAGACTGGGTGAAGGGTGCACGGGACCTTTCTACACATTTTTTGCAACTTCCTGTGAATCTATAATTATTTCAAAATAAAAAGTTAAAAAAAATCCCATGTGGAGCAAGAATCTTTGAGAAAAGAGTTCTAGTGAAGGAGTGATGTCTTCTAAGGAAGAGACAAAGCCCACACCACCATTGTCTTAGTTATCTAGTGCTGCTATAGCAGAAATACTGAAAGTGGATGGCTTTAGCAAACAGGAATTTATTCTCTCACAGTTTAGGAGGCTAGAAGTCCAGATTCAGTGCGCCGGCTCACAAGGAAGGCTTTCTCTTGGCTCCAGCAGAAGGTCTGTGTCAATCAGGATGGCCTTTTCTCAGCAGTGTCCGCAGGAAGGCCTCTCTCTGGCCCTTGATGCCTCAGCCCCTCAGCCCCTGGGCCTGGCCTCTGCCCTGCTTGGGCAAGTGTTACAAAACCCTTTAGCTCCCGCAGTAAGTGCCCAGAGGCACCCCACTCCACCAGGAAGCCTCCTGCCCGAAGGCACTCAGCTCTCTCTTGCTCAGTGGGTCACTGGTCTCCTGATTCTGCTGCTGCCACTTCTCGTCATCTTGCACTGTCTCTGGTGTTACAGCTCTCTCTCTGTCTACCAGTTCTAGGAGGTTCTCAGTGCAGGGACTCTGGGTCCAAAGGATGTGCTCTGCTCCCATCTCTTCTTCTTGGTGGTACTGAGGTCCCTATCTCTGCTTCCTTCTCTCTCCTTTTATCTCTTGTAAGATAGAAGATGTGACTCAAGTAAGGGCATGACTTGAATAAGGGTAGTAAGGGTGGTGACTGGGGTGAGGGTGGTGACTTGAGTCACACCCTCTAGTAAGGTGGTGACTCAAGATACATCTCACCCTAATCCTGCCTCATTACCATAATGGACAACTCTCTCCCAAACGGGACCATAACCACAGGCATAGAGGCTAGGATTTATAACAGATCACAAAATGGAGGATAATTACATCAGATAACAAAAATGGAGGACAACCACACAACACTGGGAATCATGGCCTAGCCAAGTTGATACACACTTTTGGGGGACACAATTCAATCCATAACAACCATAGATTAGAGTGCTTTCATAAGAACAGTTATGCCACAGACAGCTAATTGTCTTAAGCATCAAAGCAGATGATTTTAATAAGGCACATTCTAGTTTCCTGATGAAATAGCAATTTTCATTTTACTGGGGCTTATTTAGTTTTGTTCTGTTATGACTACACAGATAATCAGAACTATGGCCTAGTTCTGCTCTACTCAAAATCAGAAAGGAAAAGCCATAAAAACCCAAATTTTCCTGCCTGCTCACTGTACTTCTCCCATCTATAACCTCCACAAATCAAATTTCTCCTCTAAACTTTAAAGTTTAACTAACACTGTACTGCAACCTTCATTTTTATCTATCCACATTTTTATCTATTGTGAGGAAACGTCACCACAACTGCAAAGATGTAGGCTTGTTTTCAGGCCTAGCGGCACACATGTTTTAGATTAAAAAGCATTTTAAATCTTGGCCTTTTTTGCTTCCAATAAGCCAGATTTTCCCTGTGCCTAAGTTGTTTCTTGGCCATGAAGCACCTTTGGAAACTGCATTAACTCCTTCAGGCTATGTGGATTTTATTTTGCACATTTAAGGAGTTTCTTATTAACAAGTATCCTTCCAACAACCCCATCCTCCACACCTGCAGATCAACCAACAGACCAAGGCCTTTGGAAATTGTTTAATCTCTCTCTTCAGCTGTAGAGAAATGTTAAAATCTTCTTTAACTTACTGGTTCTCAAACTTAGCTGCACATTAGAATTACCTGGTGGACTTTCAGAGTTTTAAAAATTCCCCAGGTTAATTCTTATATGCAAAGTTTGATAACCACTGAACTCTTCCCATGGAACACTTTGTATTTCATCATTTTTTCACCAAATGATGTATACAAAGGAGTAATCATATATCTGGATGCTTAGGAAACCCAAGCAATCATTCAGCTAGAATCTTACCAATCTATGGGTTAAGGCCTCCATTGTCAATGGCCTTTCCTGACAATAAACACTGGGAATAATGCCTTGAAGATCTCGTAGAGACCCTACTAACCACTCAGGTTCATGTCTAGTGAGAAATAGGGTGAGAAACAGAAAATTCTCAAAGCATGTTGTTTTAATACCTAAATAAATTAATTAGATCCTGTCAAGAAAAGTAGGTATTTCAGACCTCACTGAACTAATGCCTTCCTTTTTTGAAAAGCAAGCACCAAAAACTATATTTTCCAGGATCACTCAAACTAGTATTAAAGAAGAGGTGTGATGTAAGAAAATATTTTCACAGGACCTGTGGATCCAGCTGTCATACTTTCAAAGGGAGCAGAGAAACATTCAGAAATTCATGATAAAGGGAGATAACATCTTGTCAAATGTCAATTTCTCCACCATTGAAACACAGCACCTAGTCCCAAAACTTACTTGTTTTGGACTACAGCTACTACTTAGAACTCATTTTCTTTATCCATATCAATTCCAAATCTAGATTCAAAAGGCAGAATTCAGATGAGGGCAGCATGTAAAATTGGAATTTTATAATACCAAGAGAAGAATTTCTTTTGATACCATGAACATTAAGTTAGGACTATCTTCAAAACATACATACGTAATTATCAGAAGGAGAAATTGTTTCACTATGCCCCAGTAAACTCCATTCTTCTGTATTTCCCTTGGGAAAATGTGAAAATGTGCCCCAAAGGACCATTTACAAGGATGTTCACTGCAACATTGTTATGACAGTGAATAACTGTCACAAATTAGTGAAAATGTTATAGACATATCATGGAATATACATATACATATGTGTGTGTATGTAAACACACACATACATATATCCAAAACATAGTGGATTTGCAGAACAATATGCAAAGAATATCACTCATGCAAAAAACAGTAAAACATATTCTTACAGGTACATTTATACATATATAAGCACACAGAAAAAGGTCTGAAAAGCCACACTCCAAAATAATAGTAATTATCTCTAGAATTTAAGGTATTTGTTGTTCAAGGGGGTTTTTAATTTATATTTTAATTTTTTATAATGAGAATGAATTCATGTTTTATGGCTGAAATAAACTTGAAAAAGATGATGCCCACAAACACACTTTAAGAAACCAAACATTTAACAAAAGTGTACCCACCTTGACACTGATAGGTGCCAACAAAGTTTTAATGACATACATCCTCTTTTCCCAGGTGGGTATAGTAGAAAGCAGTGGACAGTTATGAGCAGAATATTCTGGTCAAATTCACATCCGGGTATGGCTGCTCAGCTGCTCCACTTAACCAAAGGGAATGCTCGTTGTCTTCTTTTCTCTGGAACAGGTATGCCCACTATTCAATTGTGCACACAAGATGCTTACCTCCATCTTGAGAAATGGAGACACTGTAAGGATGCCACCCAAGGGGGAGGTGGTAGCAATATTCATGCTTTCATATGAAAGTAAGCAATGAACAAAAAATAATCCACTGCAAACTCAGCATTAGTATATTATGTATGTATTGCCATCTGGCTCAATGAAAACAGAATTATTCATTCTAAAATATCAGTAAAAAGGTGTTTGTAAAAACATTTAGATTTTAAAATATTCCCTTCAACAGATTTTAAGAATTTCAAATAAAATCAGATGTTCCCCCATACAGGTATTTTTTCCACAACAGTTGCCTTTCGGAATTGTCACTGTCTTTAGGGTATATGCCAGAAGTCCCAAAACAATGGCCTGTAGGTTATATGTAGCATCCAGATGTGATGTGTTTCACCTGTGCTGTATTGGCCCCATGGTATTTTTTTAATATTTTATTATGTTTTCGGTGAAGGTTTACACAGAGGTTTACACAGGTTGTCATTCAACAATTTATACACAAATTGTTCAGTGACATGGATTACATTCTTCACAATGCATGAACATTCTCCTTATTCTCATTTTTGTTGTTCTGTTTCAATTAATCTAGTTTCCCTGCCCTCATACTGTCATCTTTATTTTAAAGTAATTTTTTGACCATTTGGTCTCATACAGGTGATTTTTTAAAGGAGCACAGTACTTACAAGTGATACTCAGTAATTTTTTTTCTTCTAAATTTTATTTATTTTGTTCTGAGAACATACACAGTAAAACATAAACCAATTCAACAGTTTCTACATGTACAATTTAGGAAGACTGATTACATTCTTTGAGTTGTGCAACGATTCTCATCCTACTTTTCTGAGTTGTTCCTCCTTCATTAAATAAACTCACTGCCCCCTAAGGTTCCTATCTAGTCTTTCAAGTTGCTGCTGTCAATTTGATCCCCTATAGATAGTTCTTAAAAGAGCATAATGCTCAAGGCAGACCTTTTTCACTAGTTAAGCCAAACTACTGTTCGGTTTTAAGATGACTTCAGGGGATTTTTGGTTTAAGGTTTAAAGAGTATCTCAGAGCAATAGTTTCAGGGGTTCATCCATCCTCCATGGCTCCAGAAAGCCTAGAGTCCATGAGAATTTGAAATTCTGCATTTTCTCCCTTTTGACCAGGATTCATCTATGGGATCTTTGACCAAAATGTTCAGTAATGGTAGCCAGGCATCATCCAGTTCTTCTGTTCTCGTGGCAAAGGAGGCAGTTGTTCATGGAGGGATTTAGCCACACATTCCATATCCTCCTTCTATTCCTGACTCTCCTTCTTCCTCTGCTGCTCCAGTTGAAGAGAGATCAATTGTTATACCTTGGATGGCTGCTTCCAAGCTTTTAAAACCCCAGGCACTACACTACAAAGTAGGAGGTAGAACAGAAGCACTAAACACGTTTATCAGTCCAGTTAACTGGGATGTCCCATGAAACCATGATCCTAAACCTCCAAACCAAGGAACTAAATCCCACGAAGTGTTTGGTTGTATATAAGCAACTTCAGCAGTTACATTTTTATCGTTGTTGTAAATATATCACACAATTTTTGCCAATTCAACTTTTTACAGGCGTACAACTTGACAGTAATTACAATAATTGGCTGTGCAAACCTGCTTTTAATGTGATTTTTCCATCACCGTTAGTCCCCTTCCCCTCCCCCTCCTGCCCCTGGTACCACTAATAAATTTTGGTCTCTATACATTTGCCTTTTCTTGTCTTTTGATGTAAGTGAAGTCATACAATATTTGTCCTTTTGTGATTGGCTTATCTTACTCAGCATAATGTCTTCAAGCTCCATCCATACTGTAGCATGTATCAAGACTTCATTTCTCCTACTGGCTGAGTAGTATTCCATTGTATGTATGTGCCACATTTTGTTTATCCATTTATCTGTTGATAGGCATTTAGGTTGTTTCCACTTTTTGGCTATTGTGAATAGTGCTTCAGTGAACACTGGTTTACAAATCTCTGCTTTCAAGTCTTTTGGGTATATACCTAGGAGTGGAATTGCTGGATCAAATGGTAGTTCTATTTTTAGTTTTTTGAGGAACTGCCACACTGTTTTCCACAATGGCTGTACCATTTTGCACTCCCACCAGCAATGGATAAGGGCTCCAACTGGTCCCACAAATGGTTGGAGAAGAACTGTCTCACCGAGATAGGGCAAGCACTCTGCATCATCCCAGTACCCACCATGCCCTATTGCCTCCTCAACATTGAGGCTAAGGGTCAGTTGCCATATTTTATTCTGCTTCTGCTGTTGTTTTTCTCACAGTAGAGTTAAGAAGAAAATTAATACTTGTATTCACATCTCTACTAAAAGTTAATTAAGGACAGATGGAGAATGTCAAATGTTTCAAGAAAAATGGGAAAGAGGATACTTCTCCATGAGAGTGAAGAACATTCAGACATGTCTAATTTGCAAACAAAGTAATGTTTCTGTTCAAAGAATATTACTTAACATGCCATTATGAAACAATTGTCCAATGATCTCATTTACAATACTTTCCTGTCCATTGTAAGCATTTGAATTTACAATGCCTGGTTTGTATAATACCTATTGGATAAGCTACCAACCTGAAAATATAGAGGCAGTGAAAAAGCAAACGCAAAGACTGGAGTTTTGTAAATTATGCATATGTTGACCTGTATGAGTGAATTTTATTATTTAAAGTTCACTATGCCATCAATTCTAAATATGCTTGTTGAGCACCAACTATACATAAGGTACAATATTGTAAGGATGGAAGATGAGTAAAACATAGTTCTTACCTTCTAGGAGCTTGCATTTGGAGTAGGAAAAGGATGGGGAAGAAAGATAGGACAAATCTATACGTTACTCTATTAGAAAGGCAAATAAAGAAAAGGTGGTGGGACAAGTAAAAATAAAGCCCAGAGAATTGGGAGGCAGGAGCAAGACAGAAAGATCAGGAACAGCTTCAGGGAGGAAGTAGCTGGGCCTTGTAAGATAGTTACAATTTCTAAAGGATGAGAGAAATGGGAGGCAGAAAAACAGGAAACTGTAGTGAGCGTTCAATCTGCAGTGTAGGATACATGTACTAAGAACAGTGGAAGAGGAAGCTGGAGAAGTAGTTGGGATCCTGTTATTGAGAGAACTCAATGCCAAGTTGGTAAGTCTATCCTTAATAAGGCAGGTAATGGGGAACCACCAAGTGAAGCAGGATAAGATGCTTGTCACCAAAGCTAAAGCAAACAGGCTAGTAACACTGCATAAGAAATTACAGAAAACAAAATTACTTCTAAAATCAATCTGAACATCAATACGTAAATGATTTTCTCTCCTCTATACAGAAAACAAAGTGCCCTTGTGGCACAATGGTTAAGTGCCTGGCTGCAAACCACAAGGTTGGCAGTTTGAACCCACCAATCACTGCACAGGAGAAAAGATGTGGCAATCTGCTTCTGTACAGATTTCAGTCTAGGAAACCCTTCAGGGCAGTTAGACTCTGTCCTAAGGGTGATATGAATTAGAATCGACTTGATGGCACACACAATAACAAATACAGAAAACCCCCATTGTTCTTGTACAATAATTTAATGCAATACTCATTAATTTTTAAGCTTCTGTGATTAAAAAGACATATCAAACGATTTATCAAGTAATAAATGTTTAAATGAGATCCTAGGTGTACAGCTACCTTATACCTGTAAGAGTTCAAGTAAGATGGTTTCAGGGGTAATCCACTGAATCCCATTGTCCCTGACAGGCATAGTTAAAAGAGAATGTATTTTGGGGTCCACTGAATTTAGTAAACACACATGCATGCCCATGCATACAACACACGATACTGGAGTATTCACTGTCCCAGAACTTATAAATGTTCTCAGAAAGGAGGTATTGTACTTAAGGAAAAAGAAAGCACCATGCTATGGATCAGGAAACCCAAGTTCTGGCCTAGCTTTGCCATCGACTAAATGTGAGACTTTGAGCAAGCCAATTCTCTTCTTTCAGTAAAATGAGGAGTTTGACCAAAATGAACTCTAAGGTCTCTCCAATCTATTTTTTAAACATCCAGAGTTTCAAACTGGCAGTCCTCAAGTCAGATGTGACAGGCAGACTGCGGGCCAAAGCACTTACAGGAAAACAAAACAAAAACTGAAAGAAGTTCCTGGTGCCAAAATATTAGATCTTGCATAAAGATACAGATTTGACTTTTCTTGAAAACCCAGAAAATCTGGCAACACAAGATCCATATCTCCACAGAGCCACAACCAGCTGTGGCTACGCAGGCACTGCTCTATCTAGCAGAACCTGCCTCATTCTCCAGTTTGCCATGGTCTCCACCTTATGCCTTACTCATCTGTTACCTCCCGACTCTGCAGGAGTTTGTGACCCACCGTACACATTAGAGACAAACCTTCCATTGACTCATAGTTGAGCTATGCACTGAACTAGTTGTAAAAGAAACAAATATTAGATATACCTAGTTAAGAAATAGGAACTCACTGCCAGAAATAATAGATCTGAGAGTAGGATTTCAAGTTAAGGCAGAAGAGATGATTTCAATTCTTCAAATACAGTAAGAGAAGGGTTTGTAATCTAGATCAATATGATCAAACACTAGAGTATCAATATTTGGTAGAAAGTTCTTAAATAGGAAGCTCAAAGTCAAGCCTTCCCTTACACAGTAAACCATTAAATCCACAGGCTTTTCTTAGAAACACAAATACAAGGCCCTGCTGGCCTGCTGGCAGGCCGAGGGCTGTCCGTACCTCCAGAAGCTTAGCCCCAGTATTGAGGATATTCCTTGTCAAATGTGAACACAGCAGAGCCTGAGGCCTGAGATCAGATCACGTGCAGGTGCATAAATATCCAGGCACCGAGGACAGGAGCCTAAGGTCTTAACTCTCAGTCATCTGTGTGGACCAGGGAACCCTAACGGTCTCTGGCCACTCCAGTCGCTTAAAACACACCATGGTTCTTTGTTTGTCAGATCCTATCATGCAGGAATTTCCAGGAAACAAGATCTGCCTTTGCCACCTCATCACTATTAGGCTCTCTTGATTGTTCACCACTGTGTTGTGCAGGCTCTTACGTGCCCGTCACGTTTTGAGGCTCTCTAAGTAAAGGATGTCATCATTGTTAGAGATTAGGCAAGTACAGGAAATGGCAGAGTGATGAGAATATATGAAATCAACAATTTAAAAGACAGCATGAATATCCATCAGTGGAGACCGGGAAAATTAAACTATGGTGAGCTATAAAGTGAAATTCTCTGCAGCCATAAAAAAGAATGGGATGGAATACTACTCAGCAATAAAAAAGAACAAACTGTTGATACACACAGAAACTTGGATGAATCTCAAGGTAATTACACCAAGTGAAAAAAGATAAAAAGCCAATCCCAAAAGATTACATACTGTATGCTTTCATTTATCTAACATTCCTGAAATGACAAAATTATATAAATGGAGAACAGATTAATCGTTAGGGATGAAGTGGGGGAGGGAGGAAGGTGGGAATGGATACGCAAACCTACACGTGATCAAACTGTGTAGAACTAAATACATACACACAAAAAAACAATATATTCCATGCTATAGACATATATGTAGAAAAATAGTTGAAGCAATTTCTAAAATTTTTCAGTAAATCCCCTTATAATTAGAATGTACCTTTGGAAAATTAAACAAGGAGAGAGAATGAGAATGGGTATGTTTATATATAATCTGAACGACCTGTAAGACATACTGTTAAAGGAAAAAAACAAGGTAGTGTTTGTAACATTCCACCATTTGGGTAAACCAAAAATAAAAAAAATAAAAAAAAAAAAACAGGAAAAAATGTATGTATTTAATGCTTATTCATGGAATTTTTCTGAAAGGACACGAAAGAAAAAGTTAACTCTGATTGCCTCTACAGATGAGGTAGTGGGAGGTGGGGATTGGGACGGGAGACTTTAATACTCCCTTGAACCTTCTGAATTTTATTCCATATGAATATATTACCTATTCATAAAATTATTTTCTTTTTGACCATGTGAAAATCAAGGCAAATTAATGCTTCACTGCCCTCACTTTTGTTCACACCTGTAGTCTGGCTACTGCTTTCTGTTATTTACTACCCATCCTCATGAAGGTACTTATTAATCAGCCTTTGCACCTAAGCCTCATATGCCTCCATAGTGGTTCTGAAGATCAGTGTCCCTGGTTACCAGAAAATGCTTCTGAACAATTCATCTTCCAACCCACGCACACTGTACTACTTCATATGACACAGCTCAGTCTATACTTGTTGTTGTTGTTATGTGCCGTTCAGTCAGTTGCAACTCATAGCGACCCTAAAGGACAGAGTAGAACTGCCCACGTAGGGTTTCCAAGGAACGGCTGGTGGATTCAAACTGCCAACCTTTTGGTTAGCAGCTGAGTTCTTAACCACTGCGCCACCAGTCTATAGTAGCTGACTACAAAAGGAGACAATTACCTCCAACCAAATCGGAAATTTTGAAATTCAAAATAGCGTGTGAGAACAAGTGAAAGAGTAATAATAATGATGACAGCTACCAATTACTGAGCTTTATGTTCTTGTTATTGTGCCAAGCAGTTTACATGCATTATCTCAATTTAATCCTCACAGCAATCTTTAGTAGGTGTGTTTGTTATTTTCATTTTACAGATAAAGAACCTGAAGCCCAGATAGGTTAAGTGATTTGCTTAGGGTCATACAGCTTCTAAGAGGAGCCTGAATTTGTACTAGGGTCTGTCACTACTAAATACATTCTGATACTTCTAATACATACTAAATGCATACTAATACGTTCTTTTTCTATAGCTTAATTAAACTCATCTTGTTTTGGTAGCTCAGAATTAAAAGTCTAGAATCTGTTATGTTTTTGTTGTAGCTAAGAACCTGCTGCTTTTATAGTCTTAGCAGTAAGCCAGGCTCCAGGTGTCTATTACCAAAATAACTGCAACTTGCTTAGTTAGCAAGATAAAATATTTTTGCACAAAAACTAAGAGCCCTCCAAAGTAAGAAAACCTAGGCTGGAATTTTTAGTCAATCCAATTAATTTAATACTTCGTCTGTAGATGAGATGGTACCTACTTTGGTTTGTCCAATCAATGACAAGAACTCCTTAACAAAGGAAATAAATCCAACCAGAAACTGAAGATTTTATCTTTGTTAATAAAATTCTGGGTTAGTCACTGATATCTGAAATAAATTTAAACTTTTATAAAATTATGTGAATCAAATGAGTGTCAACAAATGGACCACTGTATTATTACCAGCTTCCCATCTCTGCAATCAGTAACTAAAATATTTTGAATATGCCAACTTAACGCTAAATAAGTGATTCCCAAATAGAAAAGTTCTTGCATTTCATTTACCAAGTTACTTGCCTAGGAGAGACTTTAAATTTTCTTGAAAAGATCTGAAACATTGAAGATATTAGGGACTTTCCCCAACATCAGACTGTTTTGTGTTAAGACAAAAGACACCACAAACCATTTTAAATAAATCTAATATGATTAAAACAAAAATTTAAAAACACATACCAAGCAGTTTTCTGAGATAAGAAAATAATAAAAATAAAACGCTAGCAGATAAATGGAATCCAAGTTTAGTCCGTTATATTCCAAGGACATGCCTCTTAACAAACTTAAAATATCTGAGATAGCAAGGCATTTTCTACCCACACCAAATTTCTCCAAGATATCCTTGGACTTCCTATCGTATTCTGCTTCTAATGATAATGCCACTCCAAGAATTTCTTAACAGGCCCATGTCAGACTAGCAAAGACAAATATCAGTTGAGTATTACTTTCTTTTTGGTGCCTAATCCCTGACTTTCAAATATATCTTTTTCATTAATCTCCCTTCATTGAGGTTATTCATGATACCAGTTTCCTAAAGTAGGCAACACTCTTATCTTCATCCCAAAGACCATCTTAATCTATGTCTTCTGAAAACTGGTAGAGGCCATTTCTGACTCTAGTCACTCTTCAAAGAGCCTTCCTGGCATGAGAGCACAGACACAAAGTCACGGCTGCAAGGCAAAAACATGAGTAATCCATCAGTGATTACCACCTCTTATGCCAATTTGCATATGGCCAATGGCATCCTGAATACCACAGGGTTGCCCTAAGTTGGAATCAACTCTAAGGGTAACGGGTTTGGTTTTGGGTTTTATCCTGAATATTGTCAATCAGAGGGAAAAAGGTTAAGGACAGCTAACATAAACTATCCTCTAGAAGAACACGTATGCCTCCATTTTCTTCTGAACTAGAGAATACATTCTTGAAGTTTTGTTTTTGATGATAAAAGACACCAGTAGATTTGGTAACTAGTAAATGGGTCACTGTACAAACAATAATTCCTGTGATGTACCTTCATTCAACATAATAAATATTGTTGAGAAAGATGAGGACATACAAATGTACTGTAGGCCAAATAAGCAAACGAAATATCTGATTGAATACTACAAACATCAGAAGTTAGTTAATGTAGCAAACTACCTGTTCAATATTGACTGGTTAATGAACTTAAAGCATCTCACGTTTAAACATTCAGAATTTCAGGGAAGATAAAAGTATATATAAGGTCATCAGGATTTCCCATTAGTCTTCAGTACTATAATTTCAAGTTCTTTATCCCAAAGTGATATTATTCAAATGCTAGTAAATATTAGCTCTATTCACACTGTATTTAATGTAGGTCATAAAACTAAAGGATTCTTGGTCTGTAGCCTGAAAAAGAACAGTTCAAAATCCTCAAGCTTTTTGTCAACAAACTTAGAACTTGCTGAGTTGGATTATAAAATGGAAATGGTGTTTGAGGAAGAAAGCTCTTCTCTCATGCTGGAAGATGACTTTATTTCTTTGTAGAATGAAAAAAGGAAATGAGCTCATTTTCTGTTTTTAAATAGGAATACACCTACTCCTCACTTATCGATTACTTCATTATCCAACAGTCTGCATTTATGTGCAACAGTAAAAAATCTACTACCTGACTATACTGCACATTATCGACGTATGTCTGGCAGTAACGAACACCAAGGTGCGAGATGAGAGTAATGCTGGCTATGATAGTTATGTGTCAACTTGGCAAGGTTATGATACTCAGTGGTTTGGCAGTTATATAATGATGTAGTCATCCTCCATTTTGTGATCTAATGTGCTCATCCTCCATTTTCACATAATGCCGATTTTCACATAACAACCTGGTCTTTGGAACCTAACCATGTCGATAAGTGAGGAGTGGGTATAGTATTTGGGCTTTAGCTCTGTATGTTTCTGGGTTCCACCTGGTATTATCCAGAGAGAGGAAATTCTGTGCTAAAGGCCATGCTTTCCAATAATGAGCAATCTGGCAAGAACTTGAAAACTTGGCAGGCTTCAAGGTTACATGCCAGAGGGCTCTGCATCTCTATACTCTTTCCCTGCAATCTTGATTTAAAAAATCAACAATTCAAGTTCAGCAGTAAGGCAACAAGCTCCTGAGTTCCATGGAGCATATCAGTTCTGTCCACCAAGATTTCAAAGCCAGATTACGTAAAAACCAAACAATAACATAAAGGGAGAAAGTGAAAAGAGGAAGTAAAGAAGAGAAGGTGAGTAGGAGGAAGGACTCAAAAACAAAGTTCAAAAGAAAACATCATGTTACAGAACAGATATGCTCCAGGGAGCCGACAAATATTTGAAATTGGTCTCTTAACAGTCTTCAAGACACTAAGATAGATAAAGAAATCAGCTATAAAACAAAGTTGAGTGTTTGAACATCAGTGAACCCTGTATTTATAACATGCACTATGGAATCATTGAGTTAAGTAATATTCAATGGGAAAGAGGTTTTCAGATGTTCAGCTAGCATGGCATTAGGGCACATAAAATAAAAATAAAATTAAGAAAACAAACAAGAAATGGGCCCATGCTATATAGCCCATGAATTTCATTGGCTTTATCATGAAAGTTTATTGTTTTTAATCCTACTACAATCAGCTACCAGTTACATACAGTAAAAAACAAAAACAGCCACAAAGCAATGATGATAGAGATAGTCTGTGACATTGTACAGTGAAGGAAATATTCTGTCAGAATCCTCCAGTGGACCCATCTGGCTTCAGAAGTTAAGCTATCACTCCCTCCCTCCCCAAAATAGTTAAAAAGAAAAATTAATGTCTTGCTTGCATACAGCAAGACTCTAATACCTCTTGGGGACACTGGAGAACTTTAAAAAACTAAAGCAGTAGAATACAAAACAAAAACTGAAACATGGAAGCAAGGTGACACACAACGAAGCTCTGTGAGGCCTTGGCTTCAGATCACCTCAAAGCGAACCACCTGGAAAGAAACGAAAAGGCTGTCAAGCCAGGGAAGAACAGGCAGATAGTTCACATCACTCCACTCCTTCTCAAATCTACAGAATGCAAGCTTTTCTCAGGTCTCATATTTTGTAAGTGGGTCAGGTTACAGAAAATTGCTTCCCTTTATTGCTTCCCGGTATTGTCAGTGTTAGCAACTAGTACATACTTACTCTTTTTAGAACCAGAAAATAACAAAGGGAAGACAAGCATTTTTAGTAAAGCATGCTGTCTTGTTTATCTCAAACCCTCCAAAGCAATCACACAGTAGGCTATTTATATGACTGTGCACTCTTACCTTAGAGGAACAATGATTCCGTTCATAAACTAAGTCTCATATATATTTGGTTCGATTGAGGGCTTTTTCAGCCAGGTGACCACTTTCATCTGTGATCTTCTCCCAATCAGTTTGTCCGACCACAAAACCTATGGCCCTTTTCCTGTCTGCGTCCTTCTTTTCTTCCAGGTCTGCCCACCTCACCTAAAAAGAACACAGCATTAGTCTGGGCTTTAGGAAAAATAAATATACAAAAGGCCTCCTCCTTCTCTCAATAGTCGAAGAAGTAGGATAACTAATTTGAAACTAGGAGTGTGAACAATTAAAAAGTAACCTGGGGGTATTGGAGGAAGCCATACATCTTAAGGCATATATGGCTCTCTGGTCAATCACCAAGTCTTTGCTATTCCACCTCTGGAACAGATGAGCTCTCAGCTCAGTCCTTTCCTCTCCATCTCCTCAGCCACTCCATGTTAGTTCACTGACCTCACTGCTCAACTGAAGTTAAGCACTAACTTCTACCTAGCCTTCCCGTCTTTATTCTTACCCCCTCCAAACTATTCTGCCAGAGTGATCTTCCTAAACTACACACGGTCATGACTCTCACCTCCTTTAACTTCTCCTACAACTTTTTTTTTTTTTTTTAAATTGTGTTTTAGGTGAAAGTTTATAGCTCAAGTTAATTTCTCATACAAAAATTTATACACATATTGTTATGTGACACTAGTTGCAATCCCTATAATGTGACAGCGCACTCGCCCTTTCTACCCTGGGTTTCCCATGTCCAACCAACCAGCATCCGTTCCTTTCTGCCTTCTTATCCTGCCTCCGGACAGGAGCCGCCCATTTAGTCTCGTGTATCTACTTGAACTAAGAAGCACACTCTTCACGAGTATTATTTTGTTTTATAGTTCAGTCTAATCTCTGTCTGAAGGGTTGGCTTCATAAATGGTTTTAGTTCTGGGTTAACAGAGCATCCAGGGGTCATGTCTTCTGGCGTCCCTCCAGTCTCAGCCAGACCATTAAGTCTGGTCTTTTTATGTGAATTTGAGTTCTGCAATACACTCTTCTCTTGCTCCACCAGGGACTCTGTTGTGTTCCTGTCAGGGCGGTCATTGGTGGTAGCCGGGCACTATCTCATTCTTTTGGTCTCAGGCAGATGGAGTCTTAGTTTATGTGGGCCTTTTGTCTCTCGGGCTAATATTTTCCTTGTGTCTTTGGTGTTCTTCATTCTCCTTTGCTCCAAGTGGGTTGGGACCAATTCATGCATCTCAGACGGCCGCTTGCAAGTTTTTAAGACCCCAGATGACACTCACCAAACTGGGATGCAGAATATTTTCTTAATAAATTTTGTCATGCCAGTTGACCTAGATGTCCCCTGAAACCATGGTCCCTAGACCCCAGCCCCAGCTACTCTGTCCCTCAGAGTGTTTGGCTGTGTTCAGGAAACTTCTTAGCTTTTGGTTTAGTCTAGTTGTGCTGACCTCCCCTGTATTGGGCCCTATAGCATTTTTGACAAAAATACAGAATTACTTCTAGCTCTCAGAGCACACTGGGCGTTTCATGTCTCTGTAACTTTGCACTTGCTAGTCCCTCTTCTTGAAACGTCTTTTCCCTGATACTGGACCCTGGCATGAGTCTAGTCATCCTTCTCTGCTATTTTCCCTCTTTTCCTTTGCCAGTCAAATAATTAATCATTCCTTCCCAGGAGTTACTTCTGGATTTTGACATGTCTACTTTTGAAATTCCACACTGTATTATAATTATCCAGTTATGGATCTGTCTTCCCTAGCAGACTATAAGCCCTTTAGATCAAGGACTGAGTTTTATTTCCACACAATAAATATTTCTTGAAATTTAAACTTAAGAGAGAGAAAACAGGGAGCTGTATTGTTACTTTCATTCATGAGATAAAGAGACCAAGAGACTGACCCAACTGATACCATAATTTATGGCAAGATTTTACTACAAATATACAGATCAGAGATTTTTCCTACTGGTACTCTGATTTTTTAAAAAAATGCAGATTCTTACATATTATATTAATAATATATTTAGAAATATATACAGATATATTCTGTAGAAGTTTGAATACTTCAAAAGAGAGACTATGAAACAGCTGTTTGCAGTGCACAGCACCAATGTCTACAGAAACTGTATTTTAAATATGGCTTGTGGTTTATTATCTGTGACAAGGGAACCAGCTCATGGAAGAATTCCTTGCTTTTTACACTAGACCTGGAAATTCGTTACTGCTCTCGGAGGTACACTGACCTTCCTCATTATCATTTGCAAGACTGGTAATGAAATGATCAAGCTTCTCCAAGCAGCAACCACTTGGCCAAACAGGAAGATAGGTAGTAACAGCAGTAGAATTATTGATAACACTTGACTCTTCTTAAAGATTTTGGTGTGTGGAGAACTTCTGGTTTAGTTTCTTTCATGGGCCTTAGTAAAAAGCCTAATAAATGATGTGAGCTTTTGTATACAAAGATCTCAGAGCCTTCTGCCCATTAATGTTGATTCATACACACTCTGTCAGTTCCCTCGGGATCAAGGGTAGACATTTTAGAGAAAGATGACTATGGCTACGGGAGATGAATGATGGGTGGACAGATTGGAGCCACTAAACAAGGAAAGGTAACCACCACACAGTAAATTTAAATCCATGACCATCCTTAGCACAGAGCACAGAGTTAAATACACTGATCAATCTCGCCCTGAATAAACCAAGAGTTAACTTTTAAATCCTCAGTTTAAATTCTAGGTCTTTAAAATTCAGACAGAATAAAGAATATGGGATTAGAAGAAAAAGCTTTTTTTTTTTTTTTTTTAAATAAGCAGTATGTTTTGGCATAACTGCTCAAGGTTTTAAATTTGAAATTAAAATATCTGGAAATCATTAACAAGTCTAACATACACTGATGCTATATTAAAATTATTTATTTACATGTTGGACTCCTCCATTGGAGGTTGCTCCTTAAGAAGTCTTATCCACAATGCTGATATGTGGACATTCAACGCTGTAGAACAAATGAATGATTACCAAAACACTAAAAATATTAGGAGTAGAATAAATGATCTTCAGCTAGAAACAAATTTTTGAATGCCAGTGTCCCTCCCTAATCTATCTGTTGTTGTCAGCTGCCGTGGAGTCTGACTCAAGCCAACCTGATGCACAACTGACTGGTGGCAGATAGGACTGCTATAATCCATCGAGTTTGTTTTTTTGTTTCTCCAGGTTTTATTTTGTTCTTGAGAATATGCACAGCAAAACATGCACCAATTCAACAGTTTCTGCATGTACAATTTAGGGACACTGATTACATTCTTCGAGTTGTGCAACGATTCTCACCCTACTTTTCTGAGTTGTTCCTCCTTCATTAAATAAACTCACTGCCCTCTAAGGTTCCTATCTAATCTTTCAAGTTGCTGCTGTCAATTTGATCCCATAGATAGTTCTTAAAAGAGCATAATGTTCAAGGTAGACCCTTTTTCACTAGTTAAGCTAAGCTATTGTTTGGTTTTAAGATGACTTCAGGGGATATTTTTTGTTTAAGGTTTAAAGATTATCTCAGGGCAATAGTTTCAGGGGTTCACCCAACATTCATGACTCCAGGAAGTCTGGAGTCCATGAAAATCTGAAATTCTGTTCTGCATTTCCCCCCTTTTGATCAGGATTCTTCTATAGAATTTTGATTAAAATGTTCAGTAATGGTAGCCAGGCACCAACCAGTTCTTCTGCTCTCATGGCAAAGGAGACAGTTGTTCATGGAGGCAATTAGCTACACATTCCATATCTTCCTCCTATTTTCCTGACTCTCTTTCCTCCTCTGTTGATCCAGGTGAATAGAGACCAATTGTTGTGCCTTGGATGGCTGCTTGCAAGCACTACGCAATGAATTAGGAGGTAAAGCAGCAGCACCAAACACATTATCAGGCCAATAAACTGGGATGCCGCATGAAACCATGACCCTAAACCTCCACACCAAGAAACCAAATCCCATGAGGTTTTTCGTTGTACATAAGCAGCCTCAGTAGCTACTCTTTTTTTTTTTTTTTGTCGCTGTTGTAAATATATCTATCACACAATTTTTGCCAATTCAACTTTTTACAAGTGTACAACTTATTGTAATTTTTGCAGCAATTACAGTAACTGGCTGTGCAACCCTACCTTTAATCAATTTGATTTTTCCATTACCGTTAACCCCCCTTTTCCCCCTCTCTCCTGCCCTTGGTACCACTAATAAATTTTGGTCTCTATTCATTTGCCTTTTCTTGTCTTTTTACATAAGTGAGGTCATACAATATTTGTCCTTTTGTGATTGGCTTATTTTGCTCAGCATAATGTCTTCAAGCTCCATCCATACTGTAGCATGTATCAAGACTTCATTTTTCCTACTGGCTGAGTAGTATTCCATTGTATGTATGTGCCACATTTTGTTTATCCACTCATTTGCTGATGGGCATTCATTCAGGTTGTTTCCACCTTTTTGGCTATTGTGAATAGTGCTGCAATGAACAATGGTATACAAGTCTCTTTTTAAGTCTCTGCTTTCAAGTCTTCTGGGTATATACCTAGGAGTGGAATTGCTGAGTCATATAGTAGTTCTATTTTTAGTTTTCTGAGCAACTGCCATACTGTTTTCCATAACGGCTGTACTATTTTACATTCCCACCAGCAATGGTTAGGGGTTCCAATTTCCCTATATCCTTGCCAATACTTTCTGTTGTTGTTTTGTTTTATCTTACCCATCCTAGTAGGAGTTACATGGTTATCTCATTGTGGTTTTGATTTGCATCTCTCTGATGGCTAATGACACTCAGCATATTTTCATGTGTTTGATGGCCATTTGAATGTCCTCTTCGGTGAAATATCTATTCAAGTCCTTTGTCCATTTTATGATTGGGTTGTCTTTTTGTGGTTAAGCTATCAAAGTTTTATATATTTTTTGGTTACCAGATTCTTGTCGGATGTAAGGTTTCCGAAGATATTCTCCCAGTCAGTAGCTTGTCTTTTCATTTTTTTTGGTAACGTCTTTTGATGAACAAAAGTTTTTAATTTTTATGAGGTCCCATTTATTTATTTTGTCTTTTGCTGTTTGTACTTTTGTTATTGTATTAGATAATCCATTGTTGAAAGTTATGCCTAACAGCGTTGCCCCTGCTTGTTCTTCTAAGAATTTTATGGCTTTAGTTTGCACACTTAGGTCCTTAATCCATTTTGAATTTGTTTTTGTGTATGGTGTGAGGCATGGATCCTGTTTCATTTTTCTGCATATGGAAATCCAATTTTCCTAGCACCATTTATTGAAGAGACTCTTCTTTCCCCATCGAATGGACTTAGTACCCTTGTCAAAGATCAGTTGACCACAGATGTGTGGGTTTATTTCTGGACTCTCAATTCTATTCTATTGGTCTCTGTGTCTATTGTTACATCAGTACCAGGCTGTTTTGATTCTGTAGCTGATTAGTATATTTTAAAATCAGAAAGTGTGAGTCCTCCTACTTTGTTCTTCTCTTTCAACATTGTTTTAGCTATTTGAGGCCTCTTGCCTTTCCATATGAAGGTGAGGATTGGTTTTTCTATTTCTGTAAAGAAGGCTGTTGGAATTTTGATCAGGATTGTGTTGAATCTATAGATCGCTTTGGGTAGCCTCGACATCTTAACAATATTGAGTCTTCCAATCCATGAACGTGGAACATCTTTCCATTTATTTAAGTCTTCTTTAATCTCTTTCACCAGTGTTTTATAATTTTCATTGTGTAAGTCCTTCCTTCACGTCCCTGGTTAGATTTATACCTAGGTATTTTATTCTCTTAGATGCTATCGTAAATGGAATTGTTTCCCTAATTTCCCTTTCAGATTTCTTATTGCTGGTGTATAGAAACCCAAATGATTTTTGTTTGTTGACTTTGTACCCTGCAACTTTGCTAAATTCCTCTATTAGCTCTAGAAGTTTTCTTGTGGACTCTTTGGGATTTTCTATATATAGGATCATATCACCGGTGAATAGAGATAATTTTACTTCTTTTCCAATCTGGATACCTTTTATTTCTTTTTCTTGTCTTATTTCTCTGGCTAGGATTTCTAATACAATATTGAATAGAAGCAGGGAAAGTGAGCACCCTTGTCTTGTTCCTGATTTCAAGGTGAAAGCTCTCAGTTTTTCTACATTAAGTATAATGTCGGCTGTTGGCTTTTCATATATGCCCTGAGTCATACTGAGGAATTTCCCTTCTATTTGAATCCACAGGGTTTTCACTGGCTGATTTTTGGAAGTAGATCACCAGGCCTTTTTGCATAGCCCATCTTAGTTTGGAAGCTCTGCCGAAACCTCATCAGCATCATAGCACCACACAAGCCTCCACCGGCAGACAGGTGTTGGCTGCACATGAAGTGCATTGGCCGAGAATGGAACTTGGGTCTCTTACATGGAAGAGGAGAATTCTACCACTGAACCACCACTGTCCTCATCTTTTTCTTTCCTAATCTATATAGAGGTGTTTTACTGAAATTTACAACACATTTTTTCTGGCCACCTCTCTTCATGGGAAAAAAAAATTGTAATACAGAAAAATTTTCACTAACGTTCAAAGGTTTAAGGTACATATATCTTATCCCTTACCACTAAAAATACTTCTAAAACATATGAGTCCAGCAAACAAATGCCATGGAAATGCTTACCTTCTACAGTCATCAGAGAAATGCAAATTAAAGTTCACTTGAGCTTTTTTTTTTAATTTATTGTACTTTAGATGAAGGTTTAAAGAACAAACTAGCTTCTCACTAAACAATTAATACACGTATTGTTTTGTGACACTGGTTGCCAACCCCATGACATGTCAACACTCTCCCCTTCTTGACCTTGGGTTCCCCATTATCAGCTTTCCAGTCTCCTCCTCCCTTCTCGTCCTTGCCCCTGGGCTGGTGTGCCCATTTAGTCTCGTTTTGTTTTATGCGCCTGTTTAATCTTTGGCTAAAGGGTGAACCTCAAGAGTGATTTCATTACTGAGCTAAAAGGGTGTCCGGGGGGGGCCATACTCTCGGGGATTCCCCAGTCTCTGTCAGACCAGTAAGTCTGGTCTTTTTTTTTCTGTGAGTTAGAATTTTGTTCTACATTCTTCTCCAGCTCTGTCCAGGACCCTCTACTGTGATCCCTGTCAGAGCAGTTGGTGGTGGGTGGTAGCCAGGTACCATCTAGCTGTGCTGGACTCAGTCTGGTGGAGGCTGTGGTAGTTGTGGTCCATTAGTCCTTTGGACTAAACTTTCCCTCGTGTCTTTAGTTTTCTTCATTCTTCATTGCTCCACATGGGGTGTGACCAGTGAAGTACCTCAGATGGCTGTTGAGCTACCATTTAATACCTAACTAAGCAAGTGAAAAGCAGCCCTGGTGGCACAGTGGTTAAGCACTTGGCTCCTAACCAAAAGGTCAGGGGTTTGAATCCACCAGCTGCTCCGTGGGAGAAAGATGTGGTAATCTGCTTCTGTGAAGATTTACAGCCTCAGAACCCCTATGAGGCAGTTCTACTCTGTCCTATAAGGTTGCTATGAGTGGGAGTTCAACGCAATGGCAATAGTTTTTTTTTTTTTTAAGCAGGTAAAACTTTAAAAAAATAAGTTATATTTTAAAGCCTAACCACTTAGGTAAAATTCTAGTGTGATCAGCTTTACAGAACTACCTTTTTGTTATAGAAATCAATCCCAGGAACTCATCTGGTATTTGCCAAAAAAAGAAAAAGAAAAAAAAAAAAGGATTATATAAATCAAGAGACCCCAAGAAAGGAATGAGGAATGTACGTAGCATTTCTTGCAACCTATAGGACTTCTTATGGTCTGACATTGATTTTGAAGACTGGTTTGAGAGTTAAAAACTATGTGAAATCAGGGTGTGAGGCAGGGGAGGAGACTTAAAGAGGAGCCACTGTAAAGAACTGCAAGTGAGCAGCTCAGCTCTCTTTGCCACAACCAACTCACAAAGAAAACTGCATGGGATCTGTGGTGGGATTGATTACTTTTGTGTGTGGCCTTCCTAGCCACAGTCTTGTAACTCCCACCCAGGTGACTGGGAGGGACTGTGTGATAAGGTAATTGTGGCCCACCAAGGGGATTGGTCAGTTTTGCCTTAAAAGAGCCAATTTCAGAGCAGAGAGGAGGATCCTACCACCACAAAGGAAGAACAGCCAGGAGAGAGCACATCCTTTGGACCTGGGGTCGTTGTGCTGAGAAGCTCCTGGAAGCAGGAGACCAAGACGGAAAAAGAGAGCAAGCTATAACCCTGAACATACTGAGATACGGTGGCAGGAGAGACCTGGCAGCAGGAGACGGTGCGGTGGGCTTCCTGGCCCATGGAGAGAGAAAGCTGAGTGCTTTCTGGCTAGAGGCCTAGGGCCAGGGAGAGATGCGTCTGTGAGCACAGTTGGGAAGACGCTGCACTGATGGAAGAACGTGTTCCTGAGCCTGAATTGTAACTGTTACTTCTCTAATAAACCCCATAATCCTGAGTATGGTCTGTGAGTTCTGTGTGGCCACTGCAACAAATCATCGAACCTAGTAGAGAGTGCTGTGGGAGGGACAGTTGGTGTCAGAATTGGTAAAGATGGTGGAGAGAGGAGGCATGTCTGACCCTCGCTTCACAGGAATCAGCCTTGGGCTGTTGACCCTGGTCTTCCTTCCCCCTTGTTGGGTTGGAGAAGGTCTGACACTGCCCCCACGCTGTCTTTACAGATCACCTACTCCTTTACTAAGGAAGTGGCAGCTGAGTAAAAATAGATAAAAATATTTCTCATTCCAGATTAGTTGTTATTACCAGATGTACACTGAATTATTACTCTCAAGGAAAAGCTACTTCTTCTGATGGCCCCAATCTTAAAAACTGGAATCCAAAAACCAAACCCACTGCCACTGAGTCGGTTTCGACTGATAGTGACACTGCCCCATAGGATTTCCAAGGAGCGCCTGGTGGATTTGAACTGCCGACCTTTTGGTGAGCAGCCAAGTTCGTAACCACTGCACGCACCATCAGAGCTCCAAAGCTGGAATAAGTAGCCCCTGCGTGAGGCTGGGCACAAAAGCAGGGCCACTAATTGGTCCTCCTTCCCCCATCCCCTCAAGTCATATAGATGATGGCAGGTTTAGGGACTGTTTGCAAGTATTTGAATGAGCTCTGAAATCTGGAATTCTTTGTAATGGTACCCACTGTACTGAAGTTTTACTGGTATATTTATTCTCTTACACTAAAATATTTTTTTAATATTCAAGCACTGAAGAAATTCATAGAAAAATAAAGAAATGATGTGTGTTATGGATTGAATTGTGTCTCCAAAAAATATATGTTGTAAATCCTAACCTCTATGTCTGTGGTTATAATTCCATTTGGGAATGGGCTGTCTTTGTTATTTTAATGAGGCAGGATTAGTATAGGTTATGTCTTGAGCTGATCTCTTACAGAATATAAAAGGAGCAGATTAAGCAAGCAGAAATAGGGGAAGATAGATGCCAAGACACATGAAGATCTCTAAGGAACCAGGAAACAGAAGCTAAAGAGGCAAGGACCTTCCCCCAGAGCCAACACAGAGAGAAAGCCTTTCCCTAGAGCCACACCCTGAATTTGGACTTCTAGCCTCCTCAATAGTGATAAAATAAATTTATTTGTTAAAGCCATCCACTTGTGGTATTTCTGTTATTAGCAGCACTAGATAACTAAGACAATGTGCAAAGATAAAGAAATGATGATCTACCTCATAATTTAAAAAATGCAAAATGAGATTTCTTTTTCTCCCCCCATCTATCAGATTGGCGAAAGTTTAGAAGTTTGATAATAGCACTTCTGGTGTGAATGTGGAAAAACAGGCGTTTACTTACATGTGGGTGCAAATATAGGTATAAGCTTTTTGGAAAACAATTTTACAATATCTGTCACAATTCTACAAATTTACAATATTTATCACTTTTACAATAAGTGATAAATCATGTATTCTTATAATTTTAAAATTCACCCTAGGAATGTACTTGCCAAAAGAAGCCAAGACATATGCACCATGACTTTCACCACAGTGTTTGTATTAGCAATAAAATGGAAACAATATAAGCATCCACCAACAAGGTACTGATTAAGCAACTGATGGTACAAACAATGGCATACCAGGCAGCCATTTAAAAAGAACAGTGAGTTTGTATATACTTATATAGAAAGATCAAGACAGATTAGCTGAAAAAAAGCTTGTGCAGGACAGCATCTACATCTTTTGCTTTGTTATTTTAACGGATATACACATTATCACTTTTATTGAATCAACATCTATGTGAAAGACTTGCCCAATGTCCTGGCTTCATTTCTCTGTTCCTGTTCATGGCAATACTTCTCCAAAAAGCTATCTGCATTTGCTGTCTGTTCTTCACTTCCCTTTCATTCTCAATCTATTCCAAACTGGCTCTGTCCGTCATCTCTCTACTAAAACTACAATCATCAATGAGCTCCATGTTGCCAAACCCACTGGCCATTTCTCTATTCCCAACTTACTTCTCTGAATCATGTAACAATTGACTACTCTTTTCTTCTTGAAACACTTACCTCTATCTGAACTTCTCAATTTTGGAGTCCTGAGTCCTATTAATTTTTCTATGTATACTTTCTCCTTGGGCAAGATCAGTCCCATTGTTTTAAATACCACTGACATGCTAATCACTTCCAAATTTATAATTTCAGCCTGATCTCTCCCATGAGTTTCACACTAGTAAATCCAACAGTTTAACATCTTCACTTAATTTGTAACTTAATCAGTCCCTCACTGAACTTCTGATTTTTCTCTCTCAAACCTGTGACTCCCCCAGTTTTCTCTGTCTCATAAACGATAACACATACATGAAGGGCTCATGGCCAAAACCCCAAGGAGTCACCTTTGATTCCATACACTCCCGGACCTTCCACATCTAATCCATTGAGAAGTTACACAGATTCTCAACACCCTAGTCTGCACCTGGCTCTTTTGCCCCCATGACAAAATGGCAGAAGTTGCCGCTCCCAACTCCTGTAAGGATGACAACACCTTACCTAGCCATATAAAGTTCTGTTCTCCATTTCTTAAGTTACTTGTACATTTTGATCTGATAATTTGTAAGGTCTGACTCCACTTCTGGACATGTAATATGATGTAGTATAAACTATATAGTATAAACTACATCACTCTAAAAATTAGCATTCATATAATTATCTGTCTGTAACTTTCTAAAATCTGATGCCTACAAGCCCCTTCACCTGTTGGCAGTTATCAACAAAGTTTCTTACCCTCTTCTTCCCAGGCTCAGAAGCACGAGTATCATAATCATCAGGGAGCTGGAGATAATCCTCCATTCTGCTTGCAATTGCCTCCCAGTCACGTTTCCTTTTAGTGCCAGTCCTCAATCCATCCAACTTGTCTGGGGGACAAACACAGAGCCGTGGCATTAAGGAACAGTGTGAATTTGCACAAAACACACAAACAAGGGAAAAGAAAGCTGGAACACTTTCAGAGGGCACATCCACATTTTTTAGAGCAGCATCACTTGCAGATCCAAAGTATCTTCTTGGCTGAGATAATATCAAGTTTTGTGCAATTTCCATTGTTTATCTGGTGTTCATAGTGGTAGCCATTATAATGTTGGTTAAGTAACAAATATGGGCAAACACAAGAAAAGGCACTTGTCTCCTGTCCTCCTTGTTCCCCAATCTTCCAAAATCATAGCACTTCAGCTCTTTATGTTCAGAAGGAAAATTCAAAGATGGTTTTTCCTAAGAACAATTTCTTCCACTCTTTTTTTTTTTTAAACACAATATTAGCACCACCCATTTGATCTGCTATCCTGTGTGATACTGTGTCACATAAGAGCAGGTAGTACCAAGAACACAATGAGTCAAGGTAATGTTTAAGAAAGTTTTAGATTAACAGTTTCTACTGAACAGGAATCTCAAGATTTGAGATGCTGTGTGAGGATTCACCATGAATTAATGTTTATGAATAAGCTAACTGTACAAGATCACTACTTTTTTTGGTTATACTATGAAGTGCTGTTACCATTCTAAGGCTAAGGACTAGTCAGCCAAAGTGACCAGATTTGAATTTTCTTACTGAACCCTCAATCTGAGAGGGCTAGGCTTTCCAAGGGCCCCAAACTATAATCAATTAAATACACAGGGATTGATGATTCAGAAATTATGAGATATGAGTTTAGATGTCTTCAAGAACACGCAATGAAAATGTGTGGCTTTTTTTATTTGTCAATACTGATTTTGAATATTACATGTGGAACATTAAGAGTTATACTTTATATATACATATATTTTAGCTACTTTCAAGCACTAAACTTTTGAATCATCTGGAGTAACAGAAACACACTATTATTAAGCAGGCCAATAAAGGAAAGCCTAAAATCTTTAGAGACACACAATAACCATAGTTCATTGAATTTCGTAAATGGTACAGCATGTGCAGAATAGAAATCTTTTAGGCACCAAGTGGGAAGAACTTGATATGAAAGGAGAAGTGCAATGGAAGCAGTGGTAGGAGGGAAGGTGAATTTATGTTTCAAATAGGAAAGTTTCACACACAACTAACAGTATCCATACCATACAGGCTTCAAAACTCAGTAAAATTTTGCATACTTGGCAATTTTTTATTTCCTAAATCCCTCCCCAGTAGAAGCAATATAATTGAAAAATCAGTAAGGTAAACTACAACACTATACAACTCAAGAAGACTTTATCATCCCCCTTTGGCAGAATTTGAATATGGACGACTTCAACAGAAACAGTCTTCTGATCTCTTCCATTAAGTCATACGCTGTACCAAATGGCTCTATCTACATGTACATGACACGTCGTTTTACACAAGATCTTCAAGAAGTGACCCCTTCTCTGCACAGGGACACAAGATACGGTATTAGAAAACCAACAAAGTCCCACAAACCATACAACCAGAAAAGTAGGATGGGAAGCTCTAACACACTTATTAAATAAACCCCAAATGATTTTCAAACTTAATAAGATCAGCTTTGACAATGTACTTCATAGGGAAAATTTCAAATTTTAATTCCAAGAACAGAGCATGGCCAGGCAGCAATGCAAAAGGGCAATGTGAAAACTGAAAAAACTTTTTCCTCATACACTGGGTATATGACAGAAATTACAGATCAGTAGTTCCATATTTGCAACATGGACGTTCACAAGCGCATGTATTTCTAGTCTGAGCACCCTTTTGTGAAATGTTGACTTTGAAATTTAATCGTGCTTTGACATGTTTAAAGTTTCCTCCTTGAGGCTGAAGGAAGGCTCACACCTCTTCCACATGGCATCCTGAAAGCCCAAATGCACAGATGTATGACATAAGGTGAGGGAAGAGGAATCTGGGGTGTTAAGTGCAGAAGGAAGAATGGTGTCCAGTATACCCATACTAATGATTTACAGAGGTTTGAATTTCAAAAGATGAACTTTTAATATAAAGATGAAGTTTTAAATATCCAACTCAGAAGGCCACAGAATTTTGTATCTTCAAAACAGTATATACTTTTATAGTACAACAGAAAAATTCTTTAAATACATCTATTTATATTCTAAATGTAAATGGTAGTTCTGAAAATCTGTTCAAGGTGAACATACAAGAGTTATGTGCCTAAACAAATAATAGTTACGTGAGACTCTGAAGAGATGAATCTGACATACAGACAACTCAATCCGTGCTTATGAGTTGTGTGTACTGTCCTCACTTAAAGAGAACTATACACATAACTCATAAGCACAGGCAAATGACACTGAGGTGAGAAAAGCAAAAGTTCTTGATATGGGGAAATCTAAATCAGGATGATAACAGCCTCAGATATTTCAGTCCTCACAGTTTGAGATACTAAAATCAAGTCATTGGAACTTAAGTGGCTCTGATGCTGAATCCCAGCACTGACATGACACAGAACACCCACCCTTGCATCAGGGTGCCTGTGTCCCAGCTGGGCAGAAGCCAGCCATGTGGACTGAAGGTGGGCCACAGACAGCCCTCAACAACTCCATGACACCATGCCAGGTGTAATGCAGGCCTGTTCTGAACTGTATACTGTACTTAATGAGCACAGACCAAGAAGTTTGCAATAAGATTTAACCAGCTGCACAAAAGACTACAGTTAAGAATTCATCATTGGCAGACTCATTTGTGAATCAAAATTCCTTAGCTTCAAATTCATTATGCTGGGTGGAAACATATTAGGCTAAAGCTTCATATGTTTCCATCCATCATGATGATGTTACCAAGAATAATTTAAGAATGTTGGCAAAATACTCAGAAAAATAAATTGTATCTGGTAATCAAACATATTGAACTTGTTATGATAAGGAAGGCAAAATAAATAGGCTAATTCTTAGATGCAAAACCCCCACATTTTAGAGAAGAATCTTCTCAACTGGCTCCTTCTATCAAGAATGCTCACACTCATAGGTGGATTAGCTCTTAATACGATACAAGTGGTATAAGTGGTGTAAGATGAAAGTTATTATACAAGATATCATTGTCATTCTCATTAAAAACAAACAAAAGCCCAACTGAAAACATGTTACAATTTATTTTCTAGTTCATTCATTACCAGACCTTCAAAGCCTGAAACGGTTTATTTAACAAATCCATTTCTGGAATTCACTGTCTAATGTTCTGTCTTTAACACTGACTGAATCTGTATAAAATGTATTTTCTGAGAAGCAAATGGTAGACAGGCTAGACTTTTTTCCAGAAATCAATGCTAAATTTAATACCATATTTTCTTGAATAATCATCATAATGAAATTCCATTTTCCCTTCTCTTTAGAAACTAGAAAGAAAACGTACAGAATGGACTAGCTCAAATTTTAAAAAAACATTATCCCAGATCATGTATTACATAAGGCCTGTGAAGATTATATGCTTAGTTAAGAAATTTATCACTTTTACAATCCCCTTATCTTTATTTATGATCTCTATTTCTGCCCCAAAAGATAATCACTATTTCGAGAACCAGAAAGAGAAGAACGATTTTAGTCTTACAGGTCAATCTAAAATAAAGAACTACAAACAGGTTCAATCTCATGTCAAAATAAGCAGGTCTAAAGCATTATCATTAGAAAAGTAATTTATGATTGAGTATTCTACTATAATATTTAATTGCATGTAAACACTTACAAATGCTTTAAAGGTCTAGCGAAGGAGATAGTTGGTTATCATTAAGATTTCCCCCAGAAGGAAGAATAATAGAAGAATATGTCAGTAACCACAATTTTTACATGACAAACACTAGAAATTTTTTTTTAGAGTTTATAACAAAGCATCTACCCCGATAATAAAGTAATACTACATTTATGGAACTATCTTTCAACATAGGACCTGATCAACATCAACTGCTAACACAGTTGAGCAAAACGAAAGGCAAAGCCTATGCAATTGTAAGTAAAATGTACCCTCTGATGTCAGAAGCACAGATAATGTGGTCCAGTAAGTGAAGCAGCTAAATGACTCAAACTTTTCTACAAATTGAAGATATTTAGACGGTTACTTCAGTTTTAGAGTAATAGCATGATATCGGGAAGAGAAACAGATTGACGGTCATATTTCATACATCAGTAAGCCTAATCTTCTCAAAAAGGCATTATTGCATTTTCTTAGATTTTTATTAATACATTTTAATCAACAGGTTAAATAGTTCTCTTTAAGGGAGGACAACAAATCACTGAAAAAATGTCATGTAATATCACCATGAGCTATTGGAGGAAAATCCACTGGATACATATACAATTTTCTGTTTAACAGATAACCTCCTATCAAGCAACTCCAGTTTTTTATTTAAACAACCACTTTAACTGGTTCACCTTGTAATCTAGCACTAAAGACAACTTGAAGGAAAATTTAAATGGAATCTGATAAAAGCAGGCTCCTCAAAAACTTGAATTATGTATCTACCTCCTCCCACTCAGAAATGTTCATTTATATAAGGAATATAATTGCCTTTTAACTGATTTTAAAACTTTAATATTTATTATTATTATCATCATCATCCAAAGCATTCATAATCAGGTTCAATTCTGGGCTGCAGTCAAATATTTATTATAAAGCAGGAATCTCATCAGCTCTAACATTTCTGATTTACAGAAAAGATTTTAGAAGTGACAGCATGTTGTTACTAAATTTATCACATATTTCTGTTTAAATGGTATTGAAGGCAGTTCTTCTAAAATACTTTTCTTTTCACTCTCTGTCACAAGATGTAAATACAATTAAACCAAAAGCAAGCAAAATAGATAGAAGGATGTAAGGAGGCCAAAAATCTTGGTTTAAGCAGAGGTTTGGGAAATTGGCTCTTCTTACAGAAGATCTATGACCATTACCATCAGGTATCACATATAAAAACAGGAAAAAGGAAATACCCACCTAGCTTTGCCTCAGATGTGTCCATCTCCCATTTGCTTTTCGGAATGTAACCCTAAATCGTACACAGAGAGAAGCTCGAAGGGTTAGAAAGAGACACATACATGCACATCACTTTTGAACTGGAAAAGCATTAAAACTGGGAATGGATTCGGTTTCCACTCACTAGTTATAAACTTATCCTTAGGGAAAGCAAAATCTTATTATCTTTGAAGAAACTGAATTACCAAATTTGCTAAACTTGACCGCCCGGATTTCAGAGCAGTCACTTCAGAATAGTATCATGAAGGCGCTTTGAGGCAGCTACAGTTCAGGACTCACAATCGTAGTCTGAACAACAGCTGTATAGCAAATATACTAAGAATGTACAGGTAGTTACTGTGCTAATAGTAATATCATCTGGAGTAGCATAGGATTTATATCAGCTAGGTTATTTTCTAAATACAACTGCTATTCTTGAGTGATATTAGCCATGAGGTCCAAAGAGTATTTTTCAAGAGTTACTTTATATTCCACTGTAATTTTAAAAAGTCGAAAGAAAGGAGAAAATTTGGTATCACTGAACTCAACTATAAAGTTCAACCTCATTTTAAAAAGACTCAATCCATTTATCAGTTAGATCTTACAAAGGCTAATTCTACTTAATCAGTTTCAGAGCATTTCTCTTTGATCACTTGGAGATTAGGTTATTGTTTCTGATATTGTATGTCTTCTAAATTTACGTTTTCCTATTATATGAAAATCCAGGTATCTCCACAAACAACTTACATCTTACATGTAACAAAATAACTATGTGATTTATTTCAAACAAACTCCCATATGGTTTTCAAATTTCCCAATGTATCTCTTTAACTATGTAGTAACCCTTTGAGTTTATTCACTTAGCAAATGTATGCTTTTTCCATGTGATTTATTGAGATTTTCCCTTTTCCTTAATTTGGACTCTGTTTTCTATTAATTCCTAACATGCAGAAGTTTTAATACTAAGACTTAATATTTAGGGTTGATTCATCAAAGGTGTCAGTATCTTCTTTTAAGAATCAATATATCCCTCTACTGTTGAGAATGTTCAAGTTCATAGAACAGACTGACATGCAAGTAAGTCAGAAAGCATGTTGAAGACTTTATGGCAATAGCTTCTGTGTAACAGTTTTCCATAGCATCATCATCCTTCCAGGTAACCTACAGATTTTACATATTTCTAATTTTTAAGCCAGAACTAATAATTTAGTTTTAATTTATTAGACAGTATTTCAGGTTATCAATTATATCATCTTTTTCAAATATGTCTTTAGAATAAACAAGACAAACTATGCTGAAGTAATGGTGCTAAAAATATCAATCAAATTTGTACAAGTCACATCTCAAAAATCATCTGAACACCCTAAACATCACTAAAATATTTATAAACTCTGAGCCATATCTAGTAGGTTCACCGAAGCACTAAAGAAAGCAAAATATACTCAAAACGGATTCTCTTAATCAAGAAAAGTTTGGATTTCACCAAGCTGTATTAATCAGTACAGAGTGGAAAATGCAAAGTTTACTGAGAATTCCATTAAAATAATCTGAATGACATGAACTTGTTCTTAACCCTTTGGTTAAAATTCTCCAAGAATCTTTTACTCTTGGAGTAGACCCCAATAGTAGAAGATCTGGATTCTGAATCTTAGAATGAGTTAAGAGAAGTTTTATAACATACAGATAAGCAAAATGAATATATTCATTTCCCCATGCTAGAACCACCCTGTTCTTCCTTAAAACTCTACTATCCTCCCACTGCTCTCTTGAAATGGTAGGCTATTTGGAAATAGAAGAGATAGTCCAGTAGGATAGAGTTCTAAGACTTCTTTGCCAGGTCTCTGATGTAAAAATATAGTATTACAGTGTGTTTCACTTTTTAAAATTAAAAACTACATTCAATTAAAGTTCCAAGTTTTGACCTACACCTAAGCAAGTCAGACGCTATATACTATCTCCTGAACTGAAATCTTCACAAAAGAAGATGAAGCTTTAGAAAGCTAAGTTTACAGACTGCTCACGTGACTTTACAGTACGCACGCTGCAAGTAGTTAAAGAAGCTGTTAGTCATATTCGAGAACAGCGTGGACCTTTACGTGAATTTATTTCCTGCCTACATTTTAGATCATATATACCAAAACACAACTTAAAAAACAACAGACTTTGTTTAAAAAAAAAAAAAATACTGAGACTCAAATGCCATTAACTTTAAAGCTTATTTTTTTAATCCACATTTGAAATCTAGGCATGTAGAGGTTGACGCCATCACTACATAAACACACAGTGTTTACCAAGAGCCCTCTGTATCACACATGGTTTGATGGGACCATTCCTTAGAGACTCTGTATACTGTAGGGATTAGGGTAGGAATTAGAGTCTTACTTTGTACATTTTCAGAAGAATATGAGAAGCAGCTTTAGGAAGGGCTGAGGTATTCAATAAACTGAGCAGTATTTTGTATTAAAGAAGCAACACTGTTTCAAGGCATTGCAGATCACTGTAATCATTAGCAAACACTGAAAAGTCAACATAATTCTACAGTGGCATATTCTTGAATGACAGGGTAAGGCAAACACTTCTACAGAGGTGTGATCAAAAGCATTTACAGTAGGTACACAGGAACTTGGAAATCATACTATATAAACCTCTAATCAGTCTGAGCAAAATCCATTGCCTACAAAGTCAAATCATTTTCCCCACCACTTAAAAGGATAAAATGCAGAAGAACAAATCCAGCAGTAAGTGGCAACTCTCTGTCTCCTTATTCAATAACAATTCTTCTGCCTCAGTTGACAGAAACTCAACTTTGATAACTTGCAGCAAAGAAGAGACAATTATACAACGTTGTGTAGGCTGCACCACATACCTGCTGGAATGTAAAAATGTCCTTTCATACTTAATTGATTTTCTTGATAAGTAAATACCCTTAGGGTATTTAAACTACCTACAAATAGATGAGTGTGTATAAAGGTAAGTTTCTCAGCAGTCTGTTAAAATTTTCCTTCAATAATACAGTAGAGGGTTCTTTTGGTCTGGAGAAAAATCAAAAGTATCCAAAAGTCTCCTTGGGGATGACTATGGAAACTTTACCATTAAAAGGGGTATCGAAACAGCAGTAATCTGACCACAGATCTGAATTTAAAACAATACCCTTCTTAAGAGTTTTAATAAAGAGACACTTTGTTCAAAGTGGTTGGTCAATCTCCTACCAGTTCGCTTTCCTCTTCCTCTGCATCTTTCTTTTCTTCTTTCTGTTCTTCAATATTTGCATCAAAATCTTCCATCTCCACCTACACCCCCCCAATAATTTAAAAAAAAAATTGAATTAACATTTAGGAAAATGTTGAGTCCTTCAGTGAAATCTGGAGGAGCATGGTTACCCAGGGCAAAACAACACAGATTCACTGTTAGATACTAAGAAATTTTAAAACCCTAAATTTTGAAGCAGAGCTGATAAAAGACAGAACAATATTGCAGACTTTAATCTTCCTGGGATAGCTATCTTTATAATTTTCTATGGAGTTTAGTACATTGATCTGCTCTGAGTAGATGTTCACCTGTTTTGAATGCCTATGGGTTACTAGGATTTCTTTTTAAAACCTTTAAAAATTATTTTTCCAATCAGATAAAACATATATATGATTCAAATTTCAAAATGCAAGAAAAGGTATAATGGAAAATAGGATAGTAGCTTGGCCCAGAATGACAGCAGTGGTAATATAAAGTAGAATAGATTAGAAAGGTATTTACAAGGTAAAATGGACAAAACTTACAGACTGACTGTGGTGGAGGGGTACAGTAAGAAGCTGTAATAAGAGAAAGCAAAGTCAAGGATGACTCCCAGATTACTGGTTTCAGCAACCCAAGTGGTTGGTGGTTCTAATTACTAACATAGAGAATACCAAAAGAGGAACAGGTCTGGATGAATTACATTTTGGAAGATCACCCACAATTCCTCCACTTGGGTAGAATTACTGTTAAGATATTGATATAATTCACTCCAGTCATTACAATTTAATATTAAGAGCATATACGTGGCAATCAAAGCTATTAGGAAGATTCAGATTACCTATGTAGAATGAAAATAGGGCCTAGGATAGATACAGCCCTAAAGAGTGCCAACATTTAAGGACTGGACAGTGTGATGATCCAGTGAAGGAGACTGAAAAGGCATGGCCAGAGAGGTAAGAGAATCCAGGTAAATGAGAACCAGGAGAACGCGGATTCACAGAAGCCAAGAGAAAAGTATGTTTTCAAGGTCAGCGTGGTCAATTGTGTCGAGATTGGCAAAATTAGGCAACAGGAGACGTGAGAATTGTCCATTGTCATGGAAGTTATTGGTGAGAGTCTCTGGACAGTGATGGGGGCAAAGGCCAGAAGGAAACGGGGTGAGGAGTGGCACGGGAGGTAAAAAAACAATGAAAACATTGAGTATACATAACTCACTCATGGGAAAAGGTCAAGGAAACAGAAGTACACAACTGATCAAAGTACAAAATCTCTCCTTTTTCATAATAAAGATTTACTTCCACCAAATTAATGATTGATTCAGGCAAGAATTATCAATGGGTGTAAATCTGTTGGGGAACAGGATATTTATGGTTTCAACATATTTCCCTACAGATTACCTATTAGAAAGGTACCTTTACAGTAGAAAAATCTGGCAGACATCACCTTAACCAAGTGAGATAATAAGATAAATTGATATCATATGGCTCCTGATGGGATGCACTGAGGACACATCACTTATGTAGTATTCCTGCTAACGTTTAACCTAAATTTAATCACATGGAAAGAATCAGACAAACCCAGATTGAAGGGCATTCTACAAGACAACTGGCCTATACTCTTCAAAAATCCTTCTTCTGTGTCTTTCATGACAATGACATGGCTGAGAAATTATTTTAAAGGATTGGATCCTGGATTAAAGGGAAAAAAATGCTATAAAGTGCATTATGGGGACAGTTGGCAAAATCTGAATATGGACTATATATGAGATAATTCAGGAAATTTAATTCAAGAAATTTACATTATTTAATAAAGTATTATATCAATGTTAAATGTTATGAATTTTATAACTGACTTCTACATTAGTAAGAGGATGTCTTGGTTTTTAGGAGATACCCGCTAAACTATTTAGAGGTGAAGGGTTATGAGGTCTGCAACTTACCTCTAAAATGGTTACACAATAATAATGATAACTATAATAATGAATAATCATAAGAAGAATATATATCTGTAAAATATTAATAACCGGTGAACCTCGATGAAAGAGGTACAGGTGTTCACTGCATTCTTTATGCAACTTTTCTAAGGGCTTAAAATTTTTCAAAGTAAAAAGTTGAAAAAAAGCCTCTTTTGCACTGCATTCGAGCCAAAGAACACTCACCTCTTCAATAGCAGCATCCTGCAGCAAAGAACGGATGTCCAGACGCATCATGTGACGAGGTGCAGTTTCCCAGTGATCAGCCATCTATTGAGAGATTCAGGAGGTCAAATTATCCCTGGAAACTACTCAGATAAAAACTAAGTGAGCATCCAAGATAAATCTAACTAATTCTGTGAAGTCTTAACAGGCCAGTTCCAGGAACAGCTATGCCATCCCTTTCACTTACATGCAAAGGAAAAGAAACATTTATTAAAGCAGGAAGAAAAGATATTCTGAAAGAAAATGGGATAAACAATAGTTTCCAGAGAACAGTGGTGATACTGACAAAATGAAGTTTAGCATACTCCACCATTCTATGTTTCCAAAAATCACCTTATTTATTTCTTTAAGCTTTCTTCCATGAATATTTCTCTTGCCACAAGTCTGGTTATCTGCACTCATTTCAGCCAAATATACCTAGGAAAGAATTAACAATGATTAGGCAAACAAATACAATACTTACATGATAACATAAAGTGTTTTAAAGTTCTTTTAAGTCTATACCTCAAAACCCTTGGTTTTTGCTGCACTCCAAAACTGGTCAAAATGCCTAACTCTGTCATTGATGGCATCCAGGATAATAAAGGGGAAAAAGCCATCATCCAGAGTCTTCTTGAAAGTTTTGAACATGCTGGTGCGGTAGGTCTCCTCCATCTCAGCTTCATATTCATATTCCATTACCTAAGATTCCCCAAAAGAGACCCAGAGTTAGCAAAAGAACCATCCTAATCCTCTTCTGTGGGCAGCGTCTGAATAGCTGACTTTGTAGTCCTTCCTTCACACCTGACTACTAAAGTTTATATTCAGAAAAGAGAAATTTTTCTTTGTCTTCAAAAAAGCCACATCTCCCTCTGAGCATATTTTCATTAAATACTATTACTAAATTAGGATGTGATCCGAAAGGAATATACCATACCTTCTTTTTCACTTTCTTTCCAGAATCTGGATCTTTTTCTTCTTTTTCCACTTCAGTGATGAAGTAATCATCCAGGCTTAGAACTCTGGGTGCAGGTCCTCCAAATTCTACTTCCTTATCCTAAGAATCATATAGTCAAAGAGGTTAAAGAGAATTTATGGAATAAATTAACAAATGTTCACATCAGTGTTCCCTCTCGTGACTAAATAATATACAATCATTTGGTGGTTTCGAATCAAGCAGAGGCAAAGTATTCATCTAAGGTAAAAAAAAAAATTTGTATGCGATAGCATCTATCACACAGACCAACTAGAATGGGATCAGGTGGGAGACACCTGTATCAGTATCTTGCTGCTAAGAAGGCAAGTGGCTAACAAAAGCAACAAGTTCTTCGGCTTTCTCATACTCACTCGAATGAGTTTTGCAACATGTGTCTTTCCACTGCCAGGCAATCCTCTCATTATAACAACAATCTGAAACACAATGAACACACACAAACACACACAAAAAAAGACCACTCAGAGAGGATTTTTTTTGCAATGATCCATCAGTTAAACATATATAGAATTAAAATATCTGGCTGAAACCTCCAGTACTAGTTTATTCAAGTGGAACCTAGTTCTTTTGCAATATAAGACAAATTTAAGAATGTATACTTCACTAGTAAAATAAGCCTAAGTTATCCAAGTCTTGTACCTCTCCCTCTTTTTGTTCCACATACCAGAAACCTAAAACCACTTCTCCCCTTCCTCAAAATGCGATTAACTGAGCCCCTATAAATTATTTTTTAAAGTTTTCAACATTTTTTTTTTTTTTTTGCCAAGCAACTAAGCTTTAACTTCTTAAAGATTCTGTAGGGTAGACAGCTTATGAGATTTCGATTCCGTGAAGATTTGGAGATGGTATAATGCCTTGAATCTGCTATTAATACTCTGTTACAGAAAAGGAGAGAAGTTATGTTCAGGATATTTAAAAAATCTCTTAGCTTCTGATCTGCAAGAAAACTGATCAACTTCATCAGACTCACTCTCTCAGGTCTGCTCTCTCGGCCTGGTGGTTTCAGAATGTCATCCACATTTTTAGATTCAGGCTTTTTCTCAACTCGTGAAGCTGGAGGTGGCTGGTGGCTTAGTGAAGGAGCTGGCAAGGACATTCGCTCCTCTGGGTAAGTTCTTCGCTCTCCTAGAAGTCCAGCAGTAGCATAAAATTACTATTAATACAGCAATTATTTTAAAATTTACCTCTCCCCACTGATCCTAAGGTAATACAATTCAAATCAAGTTAGATGATTTGGTGGGCCATTAATTAGAGAAAGTTTAAGGAAATGTACAAGTATTGAAGTCAAGGAAATGAAAAGGTTTAGGTATGATTTTAGGTAAACAGAATGTTCTGAAAAAATACTGAATTCACCCTTGTTTGTATTAAACTTAGGAAAACAGTATAGCAATAGGACACAGAAAAACAATACATACTTTGCTAGATAGTCCCAAGTATGATTGATAGTGCTATAACTTCCCCTTTATAATTTCAAGAACAAGAGTCACTAGCTTAGGAAAGCTTGTTCCTATAAATAGGTATACAGTTCTAGTTTAAGTATAATTTCTAGCAATGAAAAAACTAAAAGAAACATAAATGTCCAACAATACGAACTTTATATGTTATCCACACAATGGAATATCACAGAACCATTAATATAATGGGTTTACACATGGAAAAATGTGTATGGTACACCTCAATAGGAACAAGCACAGTACAGAAATTATACTTTGATTACAACATTATAAACATGTATATGGAAGAGAGAATGAGAGGAAATGCACAAAATTGTAATAGTTGTAGTATGGTAGGTAGCAGGATCCTAAGTAATTTTGTTTCCATTCTCCAAAATTTCTTTTATAATATAAAAAAGCAATTTATGCTTTATTTCATTAATTACATCACTATTTTTGATGATAGTGCTGCCATCTCTGAGAAATCTGTGAATGGATTTTACTCTGCAAGTTTAAATCCATAGAAAATGAAAAGCAACTTCCAATGTTTACATTCTTAACACCCTTATAGTAACAGGCACTGCTCTACCTCCAAACATGGATGGCCCTTCGTAGGCTGGTCGGTCAGACTTCCGATCATAGGATGGTCTATCAAACCCCCCTCTTCTGGATGAAGAATGGTCTTTTTTGTCTCGATATGACTGAGTCCTAGAAGGTGTAACAGGAAGTACTTTAGTAAATAAAAAATATTTGGAGGTCTCTGCTTTATCACACAACATCATTATCTGCCCAGTTTTCTCTATGGGTAGTGACTCCACATAGTCAGTATTTACAATTTGATTTTGCTTTTCCATTTAGGTTTGTCCTGCATACATATAACCAGAAAGCTCAGGAATTACACAAATAAATTGCTTGCCTACTAATTAAGTAATGACTGCACCTTTGTTCACAATACCGTTTCCATTCCCTTCTGGCTGTCTCCCATCTCCCATTTAATTTTCCAGAACTCAAGCTGAGAAGACTCAAGCACTTACTTTCTTTAAAATTGATCCAGAACTGGTCTTCCCTCTCCTAATTATACACATACGAAAGGAATATGTCATTAACTAAATGCCATTAGGTAAACTGACTTTTGCAGAACTTAAGTATATGGTAATTTGCACACCTAGCAAAGATTATTCTTCATAGCATACCTATCATCTCGGGGTCGGCGATCTCTGTCAAATCGATCCCGGTCATAATCAATAACACCACGATCCCGGTCTCGGTCTCTATGTGTTTCCCGATCCCTTTTAAAATCTCGATGATCTGTCATGATATTACTTTGACGATCAAAATAAGGCTCACGGTCTCTGTCTCTATCGTAACGATCACGTTGGCCTGTATGCTCTACAAAAACAAGTTGTACAAAATAAAGCTTTTAATGACATAAAAGCAGAAAAGTACAACTCTAAAACTAGTATAAACTGCCGCCCTAAATTCAATTTAAGAATCTTTTAGCTATATCAAGGGAAGGCTCAGATAATCTCACCAAAAGTAAAATTATGTGAAATCAGGTCCTAAAATGTTTAAAGGTTCTGATCTCTCTGGAACTCCTACCTGTCTCAAAAGTTGGTCTTTCAGGTATTGGATCTGGGCGCAGAGTTATTCTTTCTCCATAGGGTATCTGTTCAACTTTATTAGTGGATATATCTGGTAAATAAAACCAGGGATAAAACTCTGTAAGAACGCAGCTTGAAGAAGCCAAAGCTAAAGCTAACGGTTCCTCTAGAATCCCAAATACAAGTTCACTACCATTACTCACCTCTGCCATGGCCATAATCAACAGTCTGCTGCACTGGTGGGGGTTTGGACATTGGTGGCATACCCATAGGCATTGGGCCAGGAGGAGGAATGGAAGGGTGAACAGGTGGGAGTGGTAACACTGGACCAGATGGAATTGTTGCATTTTCTGACTTAAATTCCGAATTCAGTCCTTGATCATCATTTGTATCCCAGAGTCCATAGAAAGAATCTTCATCCCAGCGCTCCTGTTCCACACCAGAAGTCTGTGGCTTTATCACTGGAGGAGGAGGAGGTGGAGGAGGAGGGGGTGGTGGTGGTGGTATTGGGACAGGTGGCCTGCTCACAGGAACAGATGATCTTGCTGGCGGAGCCGAGGGTCTTACAATTGAACCTGGTGGTTTACCCATAGGAAGGGGTGGTCTATAGGGCCCTGGAGGCTAGAGAACAGAGTAAATGGCTTAGTAGACAAGCATACCACCATCTTTTCACAGATCAGTAGAAATTAAAATTTCATTCTCAATCCATAAAAGAAAAAAATCTATAAACTGGACTTATTCAAAATCAAAAACTCTTCATACTTCAAAAGACATCACTTTAAAAAATGAAAAGACAAGTCATAGACAGAGAGAAAATTTTTGCAAATATTGGGTTTTTATCGGCTAATTTTAGGAGTAAAAAGCCAGGCCTTTCTTCCTAGTTCCTCTTAGTCTGGAAGCTCTGCTGAAACTTATTCAGCATCACAGCAACATGCAAGCCTCCAGTGACAAGAGAGGTGGTGGCTGCATATAAGGTGCACTGGCCAGGAATTGAACCTGGGTCTCCTGCATTGGAGGTGAGAATTTTACCAAGGAACCACCAATGCCTCATATGTAGGGAAATTAACTAGAGGCCACTACAGGCTAGGAGTTAAAGACAAATTGCTGCTCTTACCTAGAGGTAAAATTTTTATTAGGATTTTTAACTTTGTTAAGAAAATGCCTACATAGGACAAAGCTATTTTCTTTGGAACCCAGCTATCCAAGCAAGGTTTAAATAGCCTAAACAATCTTGGGACTGTCTATAAATAAAACAAAAGGTTTTTTCTTCATACTATATAGCGAGAGCAAAAGATACATTTATTTTTAAAAACCTGCAGTATTTATGAGAAAGGATTCACTTCCATATTAAATTGGTAAGAAAAACTTTAGGGGCCTAAAGGATAAGCTAAAGGATAAAAACGTATACAAGAAGAAATATAATTAACAAATATGGAAAAAATATTCATGCTCACTAGTTATCAAAAATGCATGTTAAAACTATTAAATTTAGCAATAACAAAAAAAGTAACTAGCTGATGCATGTAAGGTCACAGTATAGATGTTATACAACTGTTTTAGAGAGTCATTTGGCTTTATTACAAGAATCATAAAAAGTCCTTACTCTTTGACTCAAGTATTCTACTTTAGGAATTTAAAATCACTCTAAGTAGTTATCCAAAGAAAGAACTTGATACAAAGACATTCATTATATTTGTATTAATAATAAGAGTCAAAGATCAGAAACAAAAGTTCAAAAGAAATGGAATAGTTTAATAAATCATTGTGCATCAAAAATAATATATTATGGAGACTGTAGCAATATGGAAAAATGTTTATTATTTGTTAAGCGAATAAAGCAGAAATGTGGATCTATAATTCAGAGCTCCTACTATTTGCTAGGAGATTCAAAGATAAAAGACATAGTTCCTATCCTTAAGGTCTCAGTTTGGAAGGAAAGAGAACAATCAAACTACAATATGATAAGGGATATGACAAAGGCCAGCATAAAGTGTTACAGGGGCACATACAGAGTAATCGTCTCACACAAGTGGAAGAGAAGATAGCAGAGCTGAGTTCTAAAAGATGAACAAGAACTAACCAGTTGGGGAAAAGGGAAGGGAAGAAAAAGGAAATGCTGGGCATAGAGAAAAGCATCTGCAATGTCATGGAGCAGTGAAAGAGTCCAGCACGTTCACACAATCGCATGTAACTCCACATGCAGGGAGAGTGGAGCATAAGGCTGTGGAGTAGCAAGTGATGGTAAACAGAGGTGAGGGCAGCTCAAGAAGAACATAAAAGGCCATGCAAAAGAGTCTAGAAGGGGCAGAGAGCTTATGTTCATGAGGGAGGAACAACTTAGAAAAGGAGGGTGGGAATGGTTGCACAACTCAAAGAATGTAATCAATGTCACTAAATTGTACATGTAGAAACTGTTAGTGTGTGTTTTCCTGTGTATAGTCAGAACAACAACAAAATAAAATTTAGGAAAAAAAAAAAAGTCTAGATTTTATGCTGAAAGCAATGGGGAAATACTGAAGGAATTTAAAGCCAGGGAGCAACATGGTGACTTTTATGTTTTTTAAAATGTCCACTTGGGCCAGAAATCACATCGGTGCTGCCTAGATGGTGGGGCTGATACTGACTACAAAAGGCACGAGGAAACTTTTTGGTGTAATGGAAATTTCTTCATCTTTCAGTTTACATTTGTAAAAACTCAAACTGTAGTCTTAAAATGGGCGCATGTAATTGTATGTAAACTATGTCTCAAGAAAGATGATTCAAAGAATAAAATAATCACTCTGGGAGCAGAGTGGAAAATGGATCAGAGGGGAATGAGATGGAGACAGGTGAATTAGGACATTTCTGAAATGATCTAGGCAAGAACAGATGAAGACTAGAAGTGAGGTTGTGGGGAAGAAGAGGATAGACTTGTTGTTAGGTGCCCTCCAGTCCACTTTGACTCATAATGACCCCATGTGACACAGCAGAATTGCCCCATAGGGTTTTCTTGCCTGTCATCTTTACAGAAGCAGATTGCTAGGACTTTCACTCAAGGAGCTCCTGGGTGGGTTTGAACTGTCAGTCCTTCTATTAGCAGCCAAGCACTTAATTGTTGTGCCACCAGGGCTCCTTGAGGATAGAATAGTTGAGCAACATTACAAAGGTAGTAAAATCAATCAATAGAATAGTTGATATGGATATGGAGGAGTAAGATAGAGGAAAGAGGTAAGGCTGACTCTCAGATTTCCAGTTTAGATGACAAGGTGACGGTGAGGAGGAGGAGAAAGAATGAATTTAATTGGTGGTGTGTGTGATAATGAGCTCTATTTTGCACATGCTGAGTTTGAAGGTGACACCGCCACAGACAGAAACGTTGTAGGCAGATGCATGTATAAGTTCGGAGATATGATCTGGGGAGTCAGCAACAACAGGGTGGTTGTTATCAACAACTATGTATGAATGTTATATGTTAGGCCAGGATGGAAGAGAACACTGAGTAGTGCAAACAGATAATCTGATGAAATGGTTTAAGAGTGTTTTTCCTCTCTCATTTTGCTGTTATAACGTTATTTGCATAAGATTTTTAAAGCCTATCACAGCTTAAGGGTAAAACAACAAACAAACAAAAACAAAGGCAGAACCTAGTCATACAACTCTTTAACATAAACCATCCCGCATTATTACTGCCTGAACTTGGGGAGTGAGGTTGGATCCTGCCTGAAGAGGTGGGAGCACTAGGAGGCGCACATAAATAACACTTGGAAGCCCTTAGACTGCCTAGATGGGCAACAGGAAGATTTGGACATAAAAGATTATTATGAAATTTCTACAATTCTGTGAACATGAAGCCATGTAGTTCAGCTGTGCTTGGTGTATTCATCAAAACCTGGGGAAAATGAGCATTTCTGCCATTCTTTTGGGCATGTTTATAAGATCTTCAAATATCTATTAACGTACGCTTTCTCCCATTTTCAAAATTTACATTTTTTTAATAGAATAATTCTGTACTTATTGTAATACAAAAAAACCAAACAGCATACAAACACATGAACTAGAAACCATTCATGCCCTGAGTACACATTTTCCCATACCGGATACATCCCAGGTCTCGAAGCTGTATTCTGCAATCTCGATGATTCCTGGGGTGGTGGATGGTCAGGCATCTGCGGCTCAGACCCAAAGTCTTTCATCTTTTGAAGCTGTTCTTTCTGTTCCCTGCAAACAAATAAAACAAAATTCCCATTGCATATAGGCACTGCTACTCCATTCCTACATGACTACGATTAACACCAAAGGAGAAAAAAAGACCTAAAAACCTTGTCCTAAAACCCTCTATAGTGCCCAGAGAGTACCCCTAGAGAAACCTTCTCTTGCCGTTATGTAGCTAACTGATCAGTCCTAAGACCTATAGAGAACTATAAATTATTGAAGATCTCCAAGGACGGATTCTACAACCTGCCTCAGTAGTCCATTTTAGTATTTCATCTACTTGGTCATGGTGTTCTCTCATCTAACCAAAACCTCTCTTGTTTGTTTCTTTCTATGTTCAATACTCCTTATACCAGAGGCTGCAAAATGGTGGCTTACGGGTCAAATATGACCTAGAGAGGTTTTTTCATTTGGCCTTCACATCAGTTTTTTAAATTTGAATTTGTTGCTGTTGTTTATAAAGCAAAAAATTTCATCTCTAAATGCAAATTTTTAAAGAGATTTGATAACACTCGGCCTAATTTCCACATGCCAACAATTAGGTGGAGTGCAGTGGCTGCCCACTTTAGGTGAAGCAGTTTGCCACATTCCATACCACACTCCACTGACAACACCTGGCCCACTTTCACTCATTTTTGTTACTTGTCTGGTTTATGTGGGCATTTTAGTTTATAAGTCCTGCTGTAGATGGTGAGAACAATTGTCAGTATATACCATTAAAAAACAACACTGCATATTCCTAAAGAGTAATTAAGTAAACCCTTCAGGGTTGGTTTTCTTTTTTTTTTAATCTCTGGTCAAATTCTCCTTACAATGCCTAACCTTCAAACATGTAACATTTACTGCAACCTCTTCCGACCTTTTACAACTTTCTCCCTACATTCTGTAAAGTGTAGAACCCAAATGGACAAAAAAATAAGGATGGGGTATATCAGAAGATTATTTTCTGCCTCATCTAAATCATATTCCTTATGATATTCCTTATGACTGTACACTGAAAGCATAGGCTACTTGTATTCAACTATGACCACTCTTATTAAGCATTTCCTATATTTTGTTTAATTGTGTTTATGTTGCCTAGAAAGAGCTTTTTAAAAAAGTGATGAAGGGAAGCATCTTTTATCTAGCATTTTTATGCAAAGCAATAATGGATGAAAATTATGTTTTAAAAAGAAAAGGACAGAAATCCTGGCAGCTTAGCAATATAATCAGCTTAGTGCTCTCCATAAACAACACAGATTTTAGAAATGGACAGAACTGGGTTCAAATCCTGGGTGTGTCCCTTAATAACCAAGTGAACTTAACCTCTCTAAGCCTTAGTGTCCTCACTTGTAAAGTGGAGATAATACTACTTATCATTGCAGGCCTTTGAGATACAAGGATTTGAGACGGGAGGATTGAGATAACATATGCTAAATGATTCGCACAGCACACAGTAGGTGTTCAATTAAAAATACCTATAGTATAAAAGTGAATAGTGTAGTAGCTGACTATTCTATGGCATGCTTTCCACATCTTCTTCATGACGAATCCAGAAAAAAATACACCTCTCAGGGCAAACCCTCTATAGACCATGGAGATAGGTTTTGCTGCCTAAGGCACTTGGTCTTTCATCTTTACCTTAAGCTATTTTTTTATCATCATAGTGTTCTAATCCTAAAGTTTCAATTATAATTTCAATTTGTATAATTCACAAATGCAGGTCAGAATTGATAAATGAAAGAAACACAGTACACTGAAACCTATCAAAATCTAACTGTTAATTTATTTTCTCAAAACACTACTAATTCCTAAGAAACTGCTACAAGAAACCCACTCTGTCACTGACTCCTAACTTCCTATCCTTAGGATGTAGTCTATTTAAGTGAGGTATTAAATGAGTTAATATACACAAAGCACTTTGGTACAGTTCCTGGCACATAGTAAGTACACAATAAATGTTAGCTTTTGTTGTTATTGCTACAACACAGGAAGCATTATGTAGATACCTATACATAGTTACTTGACTGTAAGGAAAGAAATCCAAATTCTATTCTCTAGCTCACAAAGAAAATATTTGATTATGTAGACACAAGCAACATCCTCAAGGAGATATCTACTTCAAGTCATAATGAAAGGTAAAACATCCCAAAAAGAAAGTATCAATGGTTAGAAGAATCTGAGGACGCTCCCAAGTAAAAGCATTCTTAGCTTCCAGAGAAAACCATAAATCCTTGACAGCACTCTTCAAAATTATATCAAAGACTAGTGAACATGAAGTCTGTCAGATCTAATACCAAAGAACAAACGGACTGCTGGGAAAAATGGAGGCCACATACGAGCCCTGTGAAATCCAGAGCACTGGAAAGTTCAACACTTCAAACATGCACAGACATGGCAGGTCAGCAACACAGCTGCAAAAGCCAAGAAGGGCTATCAAATTTTCACATTTTGGGGCATAAGTTTATAATTAACACAGTTCCTAAATACCTATCTGAATTCTAAAACAATACTGAATGACCTGAAATATAAATTAAAACTATGTGAAGAACTTGAAGTAAAACGATTCCACTCAAATATATCACATCACTTTAAAAAGAACAGTGTGAACGTGGTTTTGACTAAAAGAAATTATCTTAAGTAGTCAACTTACCGAAGCATTTTCAGTTCTTGTGCAGCCTTCAAAATGATTTCGTGCTGCCTCTGACTGAGAACCATTACCCCTCCAAGGCCTTGGTCAGAATCTAAGTTTGCATCCGACCCCATCATTTCAGAGGAATGATGTGAGGAGGGCATATGTTCCGCCATGGGGGAATGTCTATCCACATCAGATGGGTACCATCTGTCTGACAACCGTTCTCTTTCCCAGTCCATTCTGTCAGGAACATAATCTCGCTTTTCCCGCCATGTATCTCCTCTTTCTGGATACTCTCGAATCCTCAACTCACCCCTATCACGGAAATCTCGATCATAACCATGGTCTCGATTTCTTTCTTCTCTCCATCTATCATCCCGATATCTATCCAAAGGTGGAAGAGGTGGGAGGTTTGGTAAAGATGGAATAGGTGGAATATCCCGTTCATGAAACTGTGATTCTTGTTCATCCAGTGGTCTCCCATAATCTCTGTCCCATTCATTATCCAAATTTCTATCATACATATCCATGGGTCTTCCAATCCGATCCACATCTCTGTCCAAGTCCCTGTCCATTTCCCTATTGTAGTCCTCATCCATATCCTGATCCCTTTCCCAATCATCCCACCAAGGGCCTCGCCTCTCTCCATCATGAGACCGAGGTGGTGGTGCTGAAAATCTGTCCTCTCTGTTATATTGATCTATTGTATCATCCTGATACTCATGTTCACTCTCTCTCCAGTATCTATCTCTATCCCAATCATCAAGTCTTTCTCGTTCCATCGGAGCATTTCTACCATCTAATGGGAATTCTTCATGCCCTCTCTCTTCTCCATGGTTCCATGGAGCCCTAGGAGGCTCATCTCGGTGATATGGATACATTTTTTCCCCACCATCTCCTGGTTCTGGTCTGTATGGACCTCTATCACGACCAAAATCTGGTCTTCCCAGCCCCCTTTCCCGAGTGCCAGGCCCTCGAGGTGGTCCCCTTTCCCGGCTCCCAGCTCTTCGGGGTGGTATTCTCTCCCTACTCCCAGCCCTTCGAGGGGGTCCTCTCTCCTGACTGCTAGCCCCCCTCGGTGGTCCCCTTTCTCGGCTGCCAGCTCTACCCCTCTCCTGGCTGCCTTGCAGACCACCTGGCACTTTCTCCCGACTGCTTCCTGGCCTCACTAACCCTCTGTCCCGGCTGCCTTCTCCTCTGCTCATCTTCTCTCGACTGTCTTCTCTTCTACCCATCATCTTATCATGAATATCTTCTTGCTTGACCAACCCTGGGCCCCGGCTGATTACCTGGCCTCGACCTCTGTTTACCAGTCCTTTATCCCGTGTGTCTTCCATTCTGCTTTGCCCAGGACCTCTGTAAGATGAACTGCTGCCTCGACTGCCTTCTAACCTATTATCTCTGTTATCTGGCCGAGGCAGCCCTTTATCTTGGTTGTTTTCTGAATGGGACAGACCAATACCCATGGATTTAAAATCATTATCTGTAGTTAATGACGACGATGTTGCTACTGCTGCTCCTCCTCCCTCTATCCCCCCTGCTGTTGAAGGAAAAGTAGATTGAGAAGGTACAGGTTTATTTGCAAGGGGTACAGGCTGAGTAACAGCTTGGGCTTTGTCCATTTGGGCCTCCATACTTTGAGAATTCTGGTCCCAGTTAGAAGGCTCTATGGGCCCTTCCGAGACTTCACTTTTAGGTGGCTCTTGTTGAGAGTCGCTTAGATTCTCATTTGACTGAGCCGCCTTGGCATCCTTTACATCTGCAGTAATGGAAAATGCAGCTGATTGCATTTTAAAATTCTTCTGCTGGTTACTATTGGTATCTGCTAATGGTTCTTTGTTTCCTGAAAGAGGTTCTGCTTGTGACTTAGGAGGCTGCTGCTGATGTTGCTGTCCAAAAGCTGGTTTGGAGCCTTGCCACTGTGGTCCACTCTGTCGAGGACTTAGGGATGTATTGGGGGTTATATAAAACTGAGATGCTGGCCCCCGGGGAATCATTCCCCATTTGCTTTTAGTGCCCTCTGTTGGGTGACCTTCATATCTGGGTCTTGGCCCATCGGGGCGATTTCCTTCAAAACGAGGCCCTTTGGGTCTCGGTCCTTCACACCTTGACCCTAAATCCTCAAATCTTCGAGGACCATCAAATCTACAAGTAAAACAAAAGATATTACTCAAGACAGTAAAGCAGGAAAAAAATATTCTCCACGTAAGAAAATTTAAGGCAGTCTTGCCTTAGAATCTGTTTACAACAATGACTCTTTCAGTCATTAACAAATCCAAGTCACCTGTATCTTAAAACCAGTATGCTAAAGTGGCAGTGCTCAGAAGGTCTTAGGACAGGCTTTGGAAATCATGTCAGTATTATCTAATTCAGTTGGACACATACTGTGCAGCAAGTCACTGATAAATGCAATTGTTAAAAAGCAATTATATTTGGAAACAGAGAGTGGCGATGGTTGCACAACATGAGGAATGTAAAAACTGCCACTGAAATGTACACATAAAAATGGTTGAAATGGCAAATGTTTTGTTATACACATTTCACCACCAAAAAAGAAAACAATTATAAGTATTGTGCCTTAGTAGACAGAAAAGCCTACTCATTTTAAACAGAAAAAAAAAAAAAAAAATTCCATGGCTAACTCTGAGAGTACTTTTAGAATTAAAATATACCTAAAAACTAAATATGAAACAATTAATAAGAAAATACAAGATGATTATAAATATTGTTAGAGCTGGCATTAAGATCCTGAGTAACCGACAAAAGTTTAAAAAACAGCAGCGCATTGTAAAAGTGTGCTTTGACTTTTTAAAAAGTCTGGATAGAGATGTTTTTGCTGTGGACTCACTCATTCACTCAGTAAATATTTAGTGCACACACTCCATCTGTCAGGCACCACACTATGTCCAAGAGAAATACACATAAAACATCATCTGTGCCCTGAAAGAATTTATAATCCAGCAGAAAAGGAACCTAAGTATAAATAACTGTAACAGGTGTCATGATTAAAAGTCTATCTGTGTACAGTAAGGGCAACAGAGGAGAGAATACTCAATTCTACTAGGGTGAGGGCGGTGTTGTCCAAAAATAGAAGATGCTTATATTAAGTCTTGAAAGACAAACTCTCTGAGATCAGGCCGATGGACTGTGCTGGAGATGAGGGTAGTAAGCTGTAAAGGATCTCATACCGAGGAAGCATGAGAAACATGTACCAGTACAGCATGTTTGAAAGTACAAATAGTTTGGCATAGCTCAAGCAAAGGGGAGACAGAGTAGGAAAAGCTGGGAAAGAGGAAGGAGTGGAAAAACAGCACACCAAAAGATAAGGTAAAGAGGCAGGTAAGGGTCAATCCCCGGAAGACTTTATCTGCCTTGTGTGACAGAGAGTGCTGGTGGCCTTCCAATATCCACTCCCCCTTTTTCTATAGTAATAGAGCTCTCTTATTTTTAGCTGGACATAATGCTGCCCAAACTTAAGACTCCACTTCCTCTCTTGCAGCTAGGTGTAGCCAAGTTCTGGCCAATGGGCTGAAATGAAATGATTTATACAACCTTCTGGGTGGTACCCTTAAAGAGAAGGGCACATTTTCCTTTTCACCATTTCCTTTTTCATGCTGCCTACAATTTTGACATGGTAGTGAAGCATTTTGGACTACCTGGCTAAGGGCTCCATACTAGGGATGGTGAAACAACAAATCAGAATCTGGATTCTAGATCTTGTGGAGCCATCATGGAAGTCCTGAGAAAAAAATAAACTTCTAACTTGTTAAAGCCATGTAACTTTGGATCTCTGTTACAACAGTTAAATTAATTCAGCTGGTTAAGGAGTTCGGAATTACCTTATAAACACTGAGAGCCACTGGATTTGGTCTGATTTTTAAGATTGTTCTGGCAGAAAAGTGATGGATAGAGAGGAGGACAAAGTTTAAAGATGACTTTCTACCGTTTGGGTGAGTGAAGATGATGCCTGGCCTAAGGCAGTGACTAATTTGAGGATGTAGAGGAGGGGATAAAAGAAAGAAATGTGAAGAAGGCAGAACGATAGGATTTGGGAGTAGGTGGGATTAAAATGATAACGGAAAGGGAAAATGTAGAATGCAAGGTTTCTGGCTTAGATGACTGAGTGGACAATGATACCTTTCATGAGGAACAGAAGGGTTTTTGTTTCATTTGTTTGGGAAATCAGTGAAGAGTAATAAATTCCACTTCAGTATATTTTTTCTTCTCATCCCTGTGACTTTAGGCTTTGCTGGTCTTGAAGTCTTAGTTCCAAAGGGAGGGGTACTTCTACCAGGGGACACAACAATGATTCTAGTGGACTGGAAGTTGAGACTGCCATCTGGCCGTTGTGGGTTCTGAATCAACAGGCAAAGAAGGGGCTTCCTGCACCAGCTGAGGGTGATTGATTCTGGCTTTCAAGGGGAAATTGGGTTACTTCTACACTATGGGTAAGAAAGGGTCTATCTGGAATGCAGGAGATCCTCTAGTACACCTCTTAGTACTTTCATGCTTTGTGATTAAAGTCAATGGAAAACTACAATAACCTAATTCAGGCTGGACTTCTAATAGCCCAGACCCTTCAAGAATTTAGATCACTCCACCAGGCAAGGAACTATGACCAGCTGTGATGTTTGCTGAGGGCAAAGGGAATATGGAATGGAAAATGGAAAAAGGTATTTATAAATACTAGTCACTACCCAGTGATCAACTGTAGAAATAAGGACTATAACAGTTAAAGAGTACATCTACTCCTCACTTATCAACATGGTTAGGTTCCAAAGGCCAGGCTGTTATGCAAAAATTAGCGTTATGCGAAAATGGAGGATGATCACATCAGATCACAAAATGGAGAATGACTACATTATTACAAACTGCCAAATTATAGCATTACATAACTGCCAAACCACTGAGAATTATGGCTCAGCCAAACTGACACATAACCTTAACCATGACAGCCAGCGTTACTCTTACCTTGCACCCTGGCATTCGTTACTGCCAGTCATACATTGTTAATGGGCAAAATAGTTGGACAGCAGATTTTTTACCATTGTTGTAAATGTGAAATGTCAGATAATGAGACAGTCAGTAAGTGAGGAGTAGGTGTATTTCTTCCTTAATTTGATATCCATGCATTTTAATACATACACACATACATACATATTAAACAAATATTTAACTTTGGTTAATTTGTTTTCTTTCCTATCATCTAACATAAAATGTGCTAATAATAATAACTTAATATCCCAGCATTTAAGTTACAGAATATCAAAGAAAGAGTGTGAATGAACTAGGAGAAGAATAATGATTCTATCCCAAAGAAAAAAAACGGACTTTGTACCCTCTTTTGAGGAAAGAGGGTGTTTTTGGTTGCCCGGGGATAACTGTATCATGTTAGTTGCAAAAATCTCCCTTGTAGCCCACCTTAATTAGGAACATATAAGAAAAGGAATTCTTGGAAATGTAGTTCAGCCTAGTCAAGCTGCCACATTACAAAGCTATCACAAGAAATTTAAAAATACATAAACCCACACAACACAGATGAGTTATAGGATTTGGGAATAGGTTATAGGTTACCAGCTGATGAACATATTTTCTTTAACTTGGAAGACAAAAAACGAGTATGAGCGGTAACTTATGGAGCAAGAAGAAGAGTAGTTTAAGAGTACTGGTTACAGAGGGGATACAATCAAAATACGGCTGGACAGAAAGGTTCAGGATTCTCACATACCAGGGATGCTGGGGAAGGACAGGAATAAGACTTGGGAATGAAAAAATATAAATTAAAAGTCTATATTCAGCGCTATCAACCAGCCTCCCCCTAGGCTGACTATCTCTAAGTTCTTGTATTTGTGGGTCTTCTAGCATTAGCAGTCAGCTGTCTAACCTACCACTTAAAAGCAAAGTCTGACAGTTGACAAGTCCTTCACACATATACAGAGCTCCCAAAGAGCTAGTCAGTGTCTCCCACTCTTAACTAAAAGTGGACCCCAAGGATCACTAGATATTTGAGGAATGTCTCCAAAATGAAAAGGAGAGATCAAAGATAAACAGGACATGGATCTGGAAAAAACAGAGATAATGAAAAATCAGAACAGAACTTAAAAAAAAAAAAAAAAAAAAAAAAAAAAACTCAGATGGGTATCCTCAGAGGTATTCTTAAAGATATTGTACTCCTAAATTAAGAACCAAACCCACTGCCGTCAAGTCGACTACAACCCACAGCAACCCTATAGGACAAAGTAGAACTGCCCCACAGGGTTTCCAAGGAGCAGCTGGAGGATTCAAACTGCCGACATTTTGGTTAGTAGACCAGCTCTTAACCACTATGCCACCAAGGCTCCAAATCAAGAACAATTTGCTATATATAAAAAAGAACCAGAACCAGAAGAACTATAGAAAAAATAAATTAAGTTCTCAAAAAAGCCAAAACAAACAAAAAAACCTGCAATAAAAGGATTAGAAATTACAGTAACTTAGAAAGTACAACAAAGTAAAAGAGAAAAAAATAAGACACAAAGATAACCTATCCACCAGGTCCAAAATCCTACTAAAGAGGAGTTCCAGAAAGAAGAGAAAAAATAGTGAAGAAATTTCATTTCTGACAAAGAAATTTCCAGAGTCAAGAGACACTCCAATCTCCTGAAAGGGCCTAGCACACTGAATATCCAGTACAATTAATAAAACTAAAAACAAAAGAAAACAAAAAAAACCCATGACACATTACTGTGAAATTTCAGAGTACCAGGGATAAAAAGATTCTAAAAGTTTCAGGCATTGGGAAAGACAGATAACACAAAAGGAGAAAAAACAAGAACAGCACAACAGCTATACTAGGTGACAGAAGAAAACAGAACAATGATCCTAAAACCTGGAGAAAAAATTACGTTCAATTTCAAATTCTATATCCAAATTATTAATCAAGCATGAGGTTGGAATAAAGACATTTTCAGATATGTGAAGGACTCAGAAAATTTACTTCCCATCCACACTTTCTTTGTAAGTTACTTGAACATGCTCTTCTGGAAAAGGAGGCAATAAACAGGAAGATATGAGATTCAATAAACAGTGAATCCAATCTAGGAGGATAGTTAAGGGAAAAGCCATAGTGACAGTCACACTGCAGATCTTGAAAGCAAACAACTAGCCAACCAGCCTTGGCAAAAGCAAGAGGATATGGGACTTTGGGAGAGAGATCCCCCAGGAGAAAAAACAACAACAACAGTGCTTTCAGGGGTGAAGGATAGAGGATTATTTTAAAGAAGAAAGACAACTGGAAATTTTAGAAAAAGATATTATACAAACGAAAATGTAATCATAGTACACTACTTGGCTCTACAATGAATGACATTTATAAAATAATATAAACATTGTTTACTGATTTATCTAAAAACAGTGCTATAAACACAATGGACAGATGGGGTCGGAGAAGTGGGGAGTGGTGTAAGAATTAAACCTTTATCTATCTGAACAGGAAGTAATTATATAATAACTAAAATGCATAAGTCAAGAAAGAGCACCATAAGCATATGATATAAAGGTAACTACCAAAAGAAATAGCGAAAAAGTTAAAAGACATCACTGGTAAACAAATCTAGTGTGGCTTGGGACAGTGGATGGCTATTTTTTTTTTTTAACTATGTGTAGGTATCACTTTGATAAAAGTGACAAATGTATTTTTTTAAAGGGCACAGAGAGAGAATAAGGCCTAACCCGAAGGGCTTCTTCTTCTGAGACTACAAGAAAGAAGATGAGAACAGATACATACAGTGTTGAAAAATAAAGGTAAGAGCTGGAAGTGAGGGGTTTTACTGGGCCAAATAATCTTGATTTTCTCTGTGAAGCAGGAAGCTGAATTAAAAACACAAAACCGAATAAAAATGTTTGCTGAGATAAAGAAAGCAGCACTAGGGTAGACAACCTAGGCAAAGTGGCGAAGATTTAACAGGTATCGTGGACAAAGGAAAAAGGAGTTGACAAGGGCCTTGCCAAAGTATACACTGCAATGCTAAGGATGGAGACCACATATTTACAGAGAGAAAAAAAGTAACACTGTTTCAGGGCTTGTGAGGGTTTGGACCCTTTTCTTAAAGTTACATTTATAAATTCAGTGCCGGGAACAATAATATCTTAGATCATTAACGTTATACAAAATCACCTGCTCTGTATTCAATTCAGCAATTATTCATTCATACAAGTGATAAGAGAAACCTTATCAACATGTTATCTAGTATTATAATCAAATTCTGGATGTGAGTGAGCTGCCTTCCTAACTAGACTGTGAATACCTTGAGAATTTTACCCATGACTTGACATTTGGGCTTAAGCAACATTTACTGAACACCTACCTAATTATTAGGTACTGTGTTAGTGCTGGAAACAGCGTGATACCTAACTCAAGAAGTTTACAGTCCATAGGAAGATTGAGATAAGTAAATAAACAGTAAGAACAGAGTTTGATAAATATGGGACATGTGTGTTTTGCTCACGTAGTATTCCCATTGTCTGACTCACTGAAGGATCTCAACACATATTTATTGAAGTGCCATTCCTGGTCAGGAAAAATAGGAATCAGCCAAGCAAAAAATGGGAGAAAGGGTATTCTGGACAAAGAGAAGAGCATGTGTAAAGACCAGAGGAAAGGACAAAGAAACAAGAGGCACTCAAAGGTGTGCAGGTAAGAAAGAGAACAGGGTGGAAGAGTTGATAAAGGTAATGAACTCATAACCGCATAGTCTTGTGCCTGCACACATGCTACGTAGTTTCCATGAAAAAGTAGGGTGCTTTGCTTTCAGACTGAATTGATGTTCAATAGCCAAGGGCCATCATTGTATTTATTCTTTAGGGGCCAGAAAATGTTAAACCATTGAAATATACTTTCAACACTACATATAATATGGCAATTTATCAATACTGCACCTTCTAATTTTCAAAGTTCAAGGATGTTACAAAATGCTAGGCTATCAAAACCTTTTTCATTTATAAAAGCAAAGAACTTGTAGGCCTCTAGAATAAGTAAATATAAATCAATAAATATTAATAAATAATATATTAAGGATACTTATATTAAAAATTAATATATGAAAAATAAGCCATATTTATATCAATACAAAGATATTATAACCTCATAAGATAAAAATACGTATTTAAAATAAAGTAAAACATAGTACGTATTCATTAAATACAATCACAAAAATGGATGCATGCACGCAGGTTAGACAAAAAGAAAAATAAATATTTGGTGTTTAAATATCTAGAAAATTCTCCTTTGTGCTGTTGTTTTGTAAACCATTAAAAGATAAAACCACCAAAACTAGGTATAAAACCCTAAATCTGAGTATAAAACTCTAGATCTAAGTATAAAACTCTCAGATCTAGGTATAAAAATTTCAAAATTTGATATAAAACATCGAAATTGGATATAAAAACCTAAGCAGTATGCAGAAAACAAATATTCTTAAACAAGGTAATGTCTGATTATCACACTACTTACATAAATACACTAAAATCAGCAGACTATGTGAATTATAAGATACTAAATTCTGGAATCAAATTCCTACTCTTTTAGTTTTCATGTCAAATAATGCCTATTTTCTAACATGTATAAACCAAGGTCCTAAAAAAAATCAAACTTCCCGAAGAGAAGTAATCACCATAAACAAGAACATCCATGACAAATGAACACATAAATAACTATAGCATTCATAAAACCAGCTGGTGAATCAATTCTGACTCATGGCGATCTCATGTGTGTCAGAGTAGAACTGTGCTCCATAGGGTTTTCAATAGCTGCTTTTTCAGAAGTAGATTACCAGGTATTTCTTCCAAGGCACCTCTGGATGGGCTCAAATCTCCAACTATTTAGTTAGCAGTCAAGTGCATTAACCATTTGCTCTACCAAGGGACTACTAGACCAAAGGAATAAAATAGAGCTCAGAAACAAATCCAAACATATAGAGACACTTGATTTATAAAGAAGAGGGCACTGCAAAGCAGTAGGAAAACAATGACCTTCTCAATAAATAGTGCTGGGGTCAACTGGATAGCCATATAAAACATTATGAACCTTGACCCCTATATCTCACACCATACATTTAAAAAAAAAATCAATTCTATAGTGATTGTTGATTTAAAAATAAAAAGTAAAACAATAAAAGAAGATAAAATAGGGTAACATATACACGTGGCCTTCGCGTAAGCAAAGATTTCCTAAACAGGACACAAAAACAGCACTAACCATAAAGAAAAAGATCAACTGGCCTACTAAATTAAAATAAAGAATTTCTATTAATCATTGGAAACCACATATCAAATAAGGGTTTAATATCCAGAACATATAATGAACTCCTCCAACTTAACCATAAAAAGACAAACAACTCAATCAAAAAATGAATTAGGCAAAGGACTGAATAGACATTCACAAGAAACAAGAAGATACAAATGGCCAACAAGCACATAAAAAGATGCTCAACATCATGTCATTAGGGAAATGCAAATCAAAACCACAATGACATACCACTTTGCACCCACTAGGATAACTATGATTAAAAAAAAAAACAAAATGAGAAACAACACATGTTGGCAAGGATGTAGAAAAACTGGACGCTTCATCCATTGCTGGTGGGACTGTAAAATGGTGCAGCCACTGTGAAAAGCAGTTTGTCAGTTTCTCAAAAAGTTAAACATAGAATTATCATATGATCTAACAATCCGACTTCTAGATATACACCCAAAAGAAAAGAAAGCAGGAATGCAAACAGACATCTGTACACCAGTGTTCACTGTAGCACTATTCACAATAGCCAAAAGGTCGACACAACTTAAATATGTATCAACAGATGTGGTACATACATACAATGGAATATTACTCAGATATACAGAGAAATGAAGTCTTGATACAAGTTACAACATGGATGAACGTTGAAAACATTATGCTGAGTGAAATAAGTCAGTTACAAAAAGGACATATGAAATGTCTAGAACAGGCAAATGTACAGAGACCAATGTTCATTAGTGGTTATCAGGGTGGGAGAGGGAGAGTGGGAGAGTCACTGCTTAGTGGGCACTGAGCTTCTGGTTAAGGGCAAAGGAAAAATTAGGAAACAGAGAGTGGTAATGGTTGCACAACATGATGAATGTAATTAATATCACTGAATTGTACACATAAAAAATGTTGAAATGGCAAACATTTGGTTATATATATTTTTATCAAAATAAAAAAATTAAAAAATATTATTTCAGTTAAAAAAAAACTTCTATTAATCAAAAGGCACCATTAATCCTCAGGGCCCAATAGGATTCACTAAACCAATTATAATTACTAAGTTTTGTTATTTTTTTTTAATAGTTCTATTTGTAAGAACAAATATTTCATGACTTTTTTTTATAGGTCTTCCCAAACAAAAGAAAATTTAATTTTTTAAACAGAACAAAACTTATTCTAGCCTGCAATTACCATATAGGTCTCCATTAGATCCTTTTATAAATCTAAGATACATTATGGGATCTTAATGATCTTTCTTCTACATCTTGAAATATTTTGTGATTTCCTTACCCTAGAATTCATCATTACCCATCATTATTTATCAATTATTCCCAACTATTTTAAAAAAGATTAAAATAATAAGAACACAAAAGAAAGATGGCTTTACCTAGAAGGATGAAGCAATAGTAAAATAAATGGTCACAAAAAATAAAATAAACCATCAGCCCTCTTGCATTGCCCAAAATGCTGTAATTTGCTTTTAGGTTTCATTGAACACAGTCGAGAATTCAGAATTTTTCAGTCCCTGTCTATAATGACAAAGAGAAGAAACTGACATTTTGTTTCAAAATTATTAGATGAATCAGGAAGTAAATACAAAGAAACAGCAGCACTCTAGGCTTAATAATGATGTCAAACTGATCAAAAAAGTGAAGTCTCGGACTGAGACTTCAGATGACGTTATCCTAGATGAATTCTCTCAAACTCAAGATTCAATGAGTGAACAATATATTTGAAGACAGAAAGGAATGTGGTATTCTCATCCACTTATTCAACAGGTAGAATTTTAATACATAATTTGTAGCAACAACCTGGACTATCCTGTTTTGCTAAAAGAATATGTGACAGAATTATTTAATCTTTTATGATGTTTCTGTGGCAAAATTAACTTGATGAAAGGAGTTTTGGCCTTTTTAAATTTTTATTAAAATTTCTAAGAAGTTGTTTTTCACTCTCCCTTTATTCTTACTTCTGTAAATTTATTCATAAAATTAAGTTAAAGTTAAGAAAACAGAATAAAAAGAATCCATTGGACCCAAATGGTAAACAGTGAAGACTAGTCTTCTGGTATACTGAAGGTTAAGGAAGTTAAAAGGTGAGCTATATGAGAAATTTGCAACACATATAAAGAACAAAGAACTGATACCTAGACTATATAAAGAACTCTTACAAATCAATTTAAAAAACTAATAAACACACAGATAGCCCAATAGAACAATGGGGAAAAGACTTGAATCAGCATTTCATAAAAGAAGAACTCCAACTGACCAAAAACGAATTGAAAAGAAGTTCAATCCCATTAGTTATCAGGGAAATGCAAATTAAAACCATATCATAATACACTAAACATCCACCAAGATTGCTAACATTTTAAAGTTTAACAATGTCAAGTATTGACAAGGATGCATAAAAAGTAGAACACTCAAACACTACTGCTCAGAGTGTAAACTGAAACAACCACTTTGGAAAACTATTTGACAATATCTATCAGAGCAAAGCACAAACATATCATATGATCAAGCAATTCCAATCCTTGGCATATACCCAACAAAATTAAAAATACACACACACACCCCCTTCAGATATGCATCTAAAGGGATACTGTCATGGATTGAATTGTGTCCCCAAAAAATATCTATCAACTTGGCTAGGTCATGATTTCCAGTATTGTATGACTGCCTACCACTTTGTCATCTGATGTGATTTCCCTATGTGTTGTAAATCCTGTCGTTGTGATGTAATGAGATGAATTAGTGGCAGTTATACTGATGAAATCTACAAGATTAGATAGTGTCTTAAGCCAATCTCCATTGAGATATAAAAGAGAGAAGCAAGCAGAGAGACATGGGGACCTTATACCACCAAGAAAGCAGTGCCGGGAGCAGAGCGCTTCCTTTGGACCTGAGGTTCCTGCGCTGAGATGCTCCTAGACCAAGGGAAGACTGATGCATCACAAGGACCTTCCTCCAGAGCTGACAGAGAGAGAAAGCCTCTCCCTGGAGCCAGCGCCCTGAATTTGGACTTGTAGCCTACTGGACTGTGAAAGAATAAACTTCTCTTTGTTAAAGCCATCCACTTGTGGTATTTCTGTTATAGCAGCACTAGATGACCAAGACAGATACATACAGCACCAAAAGACACATAGCAGTGTTATTTATAATAACCAAAAAACTTAAATGACCATCAGTATTAGAATGGATAAACAAATTGTAGTATATTCATACTATAAATTACTGCACAGGAATGAGAATGAATAAACTACTGCTACATACAACATGGATGAATCTCGCAATAATGTAGTATTGCATGAAAGATGCCAGACTCAAAAGGATACACAGAGTCTGATTCCATTTATTTAAAGTTCAAAAATAGGCAAAATTAATCTATGGTGTAAAAAGGATATTAGTTATCTTTGCAGTGAAGAAAAACGACTGAGAAAGGGCATAATGGGGACTTCTTGGACACCGATAATTTCTATTTCTTGATCTAAGTAGTGGTAACATGGGTACGTCTATGTGAAAATTCACTAAGCTGTATATTTACAATTGTGCACTTCTCTGAATGTTACCCCCCAGGAGTAAGTTTTATTATTGAAAAGTAAGAGGTTCTAGGAAACCAAAATCCACTAATATGACAGTTTACTGGAGCAGTAGTAGTCTGGAAGACTTGGTGAATTCAACGACAGACACACACATACACATACCAGTTTCAAAACAGCTGCCTCAGATGCTCAACAGTGTGATATGCTATTGACATGATGCAGTTTTGTCACCTGACTTTTTGGGTTCCTTTACATTTTTTAGAAAGCAGGCTAAACCGAGATTTTACAAAAACTCCAAGCAATTTACAGTACTTTATTTTTATAGCACATTATTAGGAAATCAGTTATCTGTGTTCTCAATTCTTTTTTTCCCTACCCAGCTTTGTTTAGGGGGGAAAAAAAAAGAGTGGCTTACTGTATCAGTTATGTGTTTATAGCAAAATCTAAATTCAGCTAATAAAAGAAGCTCATAAGTTTCCTTAATAGCATGGATTATTCTCACTTCAGTCTCTAACTAGCTTCCCACTGACATTTTTTTACCTAAACATCCACCAAGTCACAAACTGACTTGCAACAGTCACAAACTGTACTCTATATGGGCCAAGTGGGCAAAAGAAGTGGAAGGGTGGAAGAAATAGCAATGACATAGGCTAACTTGGGGAAGGATTTTTAAAAAAACAAGGTGGGTAATGTGAACAGGATCCAATTCAAGGATGGAAAAAAAAAGCCATCCTTATCAAAGTTGCAGGTGAAAAAGCTGGGGAGGGATATCTCATACCTAAAACAATATGATCAATACTCATCAAGATTTCTGCAGACTAGAATGATGGACCAAACCTAACCAGACAAATAATAAAGATAAATGTAAAGTCTTAAATTAGAAAAAGAAAAAAACAAAACAAACAAAAAAAGCTGTACAAGTCCATGATGAGAGAGACTTGGCTTAATAGTTAATGTGAAAAAGATCTAGTAAGCCAAGTTGATATCATGCTCAACATGAGTCAACCCTGTGAGAGTACTGCCAAAAATAAAAACAAATAAAGGCAATTTGTTGAGCTTTATAAGTACATTGTTTATAATGAAGTTGGTAATAGGCCTATGGTCCTTTGCATCTGAAGTAAGAGTTCATTCTGAAGGAGACTGACAAACCAAAGGCCTATCAAGAGACAATAAGCAGTACAGCAGAGGAGGCTAGAACAAATGTTATAGTAAAAAGAAAAGAATCTGAGCTTACATGATATCTCATTTTGTGCCGCTCCACAGAGGCAGATCTAGAATCAACAGGTAGAAGTTACAATAACACATTTAGATTCAATGGAAGAAATAAACTTTCTGGAAAACTGTTGATGCCTTATATGGCAGTTCCTAACTGCAGTGCAAATGTTCAAGCATAGTTCATCAACTGCTTGTCACAGGAAGGACGATGGACTTAAAAGTTGATCACAAGGCCTTGGATTTTAATCCCATCTCAACCATTCACCAGCTATGTCATCTAGGGAAATTTATTCATATTTATAACCTCTCTAAATCTCAGCTTTCCTTATTTATTTACTTCAAGAGATCACTGAGAGGAGTAAATAAGGCAATATGGGTAAGACACAGCATGACAAACTAAACTGCAATATAAATGTGAGTTGTTGTAGAGGGGATATTGCATTAGATAATTGCTAAGATCTTTTCCAGCACTAAGATTATTAACTGTCCCTTTGAAACAAGAAAAAACAGAAAATAGGTCCTATCTATTTTAAGCTACAATTTGGTAGACAAAGGAGAGAAAACGTTAATATATCAGAATATAATAGAGCAGGAAATTTATGTTCCATAAAGTGTTAATAATGTACTTATCTGACAACCAATTTGTCACCAGATCTAAAAGGCTCAATACAAGATAAGTAGGAATTCAAATAAAAAAGACACATTGAAAAGAGAAATACACAGTTCTACAATAACAGTAGCAGACTTTAACACATCACTTTCGACAATGGACAGAACAACTAGAAAGAAACTCAATAAAGATACAGAAGATCTATAATAACACAATCAACCAACTCAACTTCATAGACATATACAGAACATATCACCCAACACAGTATACATTCTTCTCCAACACACATGGATCATTCTCCAGAATATACCATACTCTAAGTCACAAAGCAAGCCTCAATAAATTCAAAACATCAACATAATACAAAGCATCTTCTCTGACCACAATGCTATAAAACTAGAAATCAATAACAGAAAGAGCAAGTGAAAAAAAAAAATCAAATACATGGAAACTGAATTTCTTAAAAACTACTGGGTCATAGAAGAAATTAAAAATGAAATTAAAAAACTCTTAGAATCAAATGAGAACGAAGACACAACATACCAAAATCTCTGGGACACAGCAAAAGCAGTGCTCAGAGGAAAATTTATGGCAATAAATGGACACATCAAAAAAGAACAAAGGTAACTTAACCTGACAGCTTGAACAAAAGAAAAAGAACACCAAAAGAAGTCCACAGTCACCAGAAGAAAGGAAATAATAAAGATTAGAGCAGAAATGAAATAGAAAACAGAAAAACAGTAGATAAGAATCAACAAAACTACAAGCTGGTTCTTTGAAAGGATCAATAGAATTGACAAACCACTGGCCAAACTGACAAAGAAAAAAATGAGAAGAGGCAAGTAACCAAAACAAGAAATGAAATGGGCGACACTACAATAGAACAAACCAAGAAAAAGAGGATCATAACAGAATTATCATGAAAAATTGCACTCCAGAAAGTTTGAAAACCTAGAAGAAATGGACAAATTTCTAGAAACACACTACCTACCTAGACTAATATAGAGGTAAAAACATATATAAATAGACCGACAACAAAAGAAGAAATTGAAGATGTCATAAAAAAAATTCCCAACCAAAAAAAGCCCAGCTGAGATGGCTTCACTGGAGAATTTTATCAAACACTCAGGTTTAACAATTGATACCAATTCTACTCAAACTATTCCAGAACACAGAAGAGGAAGGAATACTCCCTAATTCATTCTATGAAGCCAACATAACCCTGATACCAAAGCCAGGCAGACCACCAAAACAAACCCACTGCTGTCAAGTCAATTCCGACTCATAGCGACCGTACAGGACAGAGGAGAACTGCCCCATAGGGTTTCCAAGGCTGTAAATCTTTAGGAAACAGACTGTCACATCTTTCTCCCCTTCAGCAGCTGGTGGGTTTGAACCACAGACCTTTCAGTTAGCACCTGAGCACTTAATAACTGTGCCACCAGGGCTCCTAAGCCAGGCAAAGATACTACAAAAAAAGAAAACAATTTTTTTTTTATCCCTCATGAATGCAGACATAAAAATTCTCAACAAAATTCTAGCCAACAGAATGCAACAGCATATCAAAAAAAAAATACATCATGATCACGTGGGATTCACACCAGGGATCCAAGCGTGGTTCAACATTAGGAAATCAATCAAGTTGATTCACCACATAAATAAAACAAAGGAAAAGAATCACATGATCATCTCAATCAATGCAGATAAAATCCAACACCCTTTCCTGATAAAAAATAGGAGTAAAAAAAAAATAGGAGCAAAATAGGAGTAGAAAGGAAATTCCTCAACACAACTAAGGGCATACTTGCAAAACTAACAGTCAACATTATTCTCAATGGAGAGAAATTGAAAGCATTCCCCTTGAGAATGGGAACAAGATAAGGATGCCTATTATCACCACTTTTATTCAGTATTGTACTGGAAGTCCTAGCCAGAGCAATAAGGCAAGAAAGAGAAATAAAAGGTATCCAACTAGGTCAGGAAGAAGTAAGACTATCCCTATTCGCAGATGACATGCTCCTATATATAGAAAATCCCAGAGATTCCACAATAAAGTTATTTGAATAGAAGAGTTCAGCAAAGTAGAAGGGTACAAGATCAGCGTATGAAAATCAGGTGGGAACTTCTACACTAATAAGGAGAATTCTGGAAAGGAAATCAAGAAAACAATACCATTTACAATAGCCCCCAAAAGGATAAAATACCTAGGAATAAATCCAACCAAGGACATAAAAGATTTATACAAGGAACATTATACAACACTACTGCAAGAAACCAAAAGAGATCTACGTAAATGGATAAATATCCCATGCGCATGGATTGGAAGACTTAACATTGTGAAAATGTCAATACTACCCAAAGTGATCCATATGCAATCTCAATCCAAATCCCAACAACATTCTTAACAAAATGGAAAAACTAATCTCCAACTTTATAAGGGAAGGATAAAGGCCCCAAATAGCTAAAGCAATACTGAATAAAAAGAACAAAGTAGAATACCTCACACTTTCCAATCTCAGAACTTACTACAGAGCCACAGTAATCAAAACAGCCTGGTACTGTACAATGACAGACACACAGACCAACAGAACAGAAGTGAAAACCCAGAAGTAAATCCATCCATCTATGGACAATTGCAGTCTGAAATTGATTGAAAATGCAATCAGGATGCATTGGTAATGACTGGTGACTGGAATGCAAAAGTTGGAAACAAAGGAGGATCAGTAGTTGAAAAATATGGCCTTGGTGACAGAAAGGATGCTAGAGATCACATGATAGAGTTTGGCAAGATCAATGACTTCTTCACTGCAAACACTTTTTTCAACAACATAAACAGTGACTATACATGCGGACCTTGCCAGATGGAATACATAGGAATCAAATCAACTACATCTATGGAAAGAGACGACGGAAAAGCTCAATATCAGGCCAGGCCAGGGACTGACTGCAGAACAGATGTGACTTGCTCATATGCAAGTTCAAGTTGAAACCAAAGAAAATTAGAACAAGTCCATGAAAGCCAAAGTACAACCTTGAGTATATCCCATCTGAATTTAGAGACCACCTCAAGAACAGATTTGTAGCACTGAACACTAATGACTGAACACCAGACAAGTTGTGAAATGACATCAAGGACATCATACATGAAGCAAGAGGTAATTAAAAAGACAGGAAAGAAAGAAAAGATCAAAATGGATGTCAGAAGAGACTCTGAAACTTGCTCTTGAATGTCGACTAGCTAAAGTGAAAGGAAGAAATGATGAAGTCAAAGAGCTGAAGAGAAGATTTCAAAGGGCAGCTCAAGAAGACAAAGTAAACTATTATAATGAAATGTGCAAAGACCTGGAGATAGAAAACCAAAAGGGAAGAACATGCTCAGCATTTCTCAAACTGAAAGAACTGAAGAAAAAATTCAAGCCTTGAGTTGCAATACTGAAGAATTCTACAGGAAAAGTATTAAACTATGCAAGAAGTATCAAAGTATCAAAAGAAGACAGAAGGAGAGCCATTTACCAAAAAGAACTGGTCGATGTTCAACCATTTAAGGAGGCAGCGTATGATCAGCAACCAGTGGTACGGAAAGAAGAGGTCCAAGCTGCACTGAAGGCACTGGCGAAAAGCAAGGTTCCAGGAATTGACGGAAGACCAAGTGAGGCTTTTCAACAAATGGATGCAGTGCTGGAAGTGCTCACTCATCTATGCCAAGAAATTTGGAAGACAACTACCTGACTAGAAGAGATCCATATTTATGCCGATTCCCAAGAAAGGTGATTCAGCCGGAAGTGGAAATTATCTAACAATATCATTAATATCACATGCAAGTAAAATTCTGCTGAAGATCTTTCAAAAGTGGCTGCAGCAAGTATATCAACAGGGAACTGCCAGAAATTCAAGCCAAATTCAGAAGAGGGCGTGGAACCAGGGACATCAGATGGATCCCAGCTGAAAGCAGAGGATACCAGAAAGATGTTTACCTGTGTTTTATTGACTATGCAAAGGGATTTGACTGTGTAGATCATAACAAATTATAGATAACATTGCAAAGAATGGGAATTCCAGAACACTTAATTGTGCTGATGAGGAACCTGTACATAGATCAGTAGTTAGTCATTTGAACAGAACAAGGGGATACTGTGTGGTTATAAGTCATGAGAGGTGTCCATCAAGGTTGTATCCTTTCACCATACTTATTTAATCTGTATGCTGAGCAAATAATTCCAGAAGCTGGACTATATGAAGAACGGGGCATCAGGACTGGAGAAAGACTCATTAACAACCTGCATTATGCAGATGACACAACCTTGCTTGCTGAAAGTAAAGAGGACTTGAAGCACTTACTGATGGAGATCAAAGACCAGTCTTTAGTATGGATTACATCTCAAAATAAAGAAAACAAAAATCCTCACAACTGGACCAATAAGCAACATCATGATAAATGGAGAAAAGACTGAAGTTGTCCAGGATGTCATTTTACTTGGATCCACCATCAACACCCATGGAAGCAGCAGTCAAGAAATCAAAAGACACATTATATTGGGCAAATCTGCTGAAAAAGACCTCTTTAAAGTGTTGAAAAGCAAAGATGTCACCTTGAAGACTAAGGTGTGCCTGATCCAAGCCTTGGTGTTTTCAATCGCCTCATACGCATGCAAAAGCTGGATAAAGAAGACCAAAGAAGAACGGACACCTCTGAATTATGGTGTTGGCGAAGAATACTGAATACACCATGGACTGCCAAAAGAACGAATAAATCTGTCTTGAGAAAAATACAACCAGAATGCTGCTTAGAAGCAAGGATGGCAAGACTATGTCTCACATACTTTGGACATGTTATCAGGAGGGATCAGTCCCTGGAGAAGGACATCATGCCTGGTAAAGTAGAGGGTCAGTGAAAAAGAGGAAGACCCTCAATGAAATGGAGGGACACAGTGGCTGCAACAATGGGGTTAAGCATAACAATGACTGTGAGGATGGCACAGGACTGGGCAGTGTTTCATTCTGTTGTACATAAGGTAGCTATGATTCAGAACCGACTAGATGGTACCTAACAACAATAACAACATGGACAGCTGATCTTCAACGAAGTCGAAGGCCATTCAGTGCGGGAAGAGACAGTCTCTTTAACAAATGGTGCTGGCAAAACTGGATATTCATTTGTAGAAAAATGAAACAGGATCCACACCTCACGCTATACACAAAAACTGACTCAAAATGGATCAAAGACCTAAATGTTAAAGCTAGAACTATAAAGTTCCTGGAAGATAACATAGGGACAAAGCTAGAGATCCTAATTTTTGGCATAAATACACTATCAAACACAACTAAAAATGCATGAACAACAAAAGATAAACTAGGTAACTGGGACTGCCTAAAAATTAAATACTTATGCTCATCAAAAGACTTTACCAAAAGAGTAAAAAGAGAACCTACAGACTGGGGAAAAAAATTTGGTAACAACATATCTGACAAGGGTCTAATCTCTAAAATATATTAGAAAACTCAACAGCTCAACAATAAAAAGACAAATAATCCTATAAAAAAATGGGCAAAGGACATGGACAGACACTTCACCAAAGAAGACATTCAGGCGGCCAACGAATACATGAAAAGATGCTTGCAATCATTAGCCATTAGATAGATGCAAATCAAAATTACAATGAGATACCATCTCACCACTGCAAAAATGGCAATGATCACAAAAAAAAAAATAAACACTGGCAAGGCTGTGGGGAGAACTCTTACACATTGCTGGTGAGATTGTAAAATGGTACAATCACTATAGAAAATGGCATGGCACTTCCTCAAAAAGCTAGAAATAGAAATACCTTATGATCCAGCAATCCCACTCCTAGGTATATATCCTAGAGATACAAAAGCAGTGACACAAATAGACATATGCACACCCATGTTCATTGTAGCGTTATTCACAATAGCAAAAAGATAGAAACAACCTAAATACCCATCAATGGATGAACTGATACACAAATTGTGGGTACATACATACAATGGAATACTATGCAATGATAAAGAATAATGATGAGTCTACAAATCATCTTATAACATGGATGAATCTGGAGGATGCTATCCTGAATGAGTAAGTCAAACACAAAAGGACAAATATTGCATGATAACACTTTTATAAAAAGTCAAGACATACACACAGAAAGCAATGTTCTTTGATGGTTACCAGGGATGGGAGGGCGAGGGAGGGAGAATCATTTACTAGACAGTAAAAACAAAAAAACCAAACCCGTTGCTACTGAGTTGATTCCGACTCACAGCAACCCTACAGGACAGAGAAGAACTGCCCCATAGAGTTTCTAAAGAGCAGCTGGGGGATACCAACTGTCGAGCTTTTGATTAGCAGCCAAGCTCTTAACCACTGTGTCACTGGGGCTCCTACTAGATAGTAAACACGTATTAATTCTGGTGATAGGAAAGGCAATACACAATATAGAAGTCAGCACAACATGACTAAGGTAAATGAAGACAGTAAGAGGTATGCAAGAATAAAGGACAACTATGGTAAATACTGTAACACATACAATTTTTCAACAATAGTAATAAGCAAAAAATAAGTGGTTACATATGTAAATATGTATGCTCTATGGGTGTGGGAAGGCATATGGAAGTACATGAGTATAAATATATAGGTATATTTGTGGGCATATGTATATACACGTTTGTATGTGCTGCATATATATATTCATATATACAAAAAGCACATGGGGGCACAGTTATGGATACTTCCTAGACATGTCCACATATCTCGTGGGATTGATTTACTGGGTTTCAAGTCTCAGGACCATAGTCTTGTGGGACAAGTAGGTCAATTTGCATAGCTTAGTTCATAAAGATAATGTTCTACACCCTAGTTTGGTGCATAGTGTCTGGGATCGTAAAAGCTTGCCAGTGGTCATCTAAGATACAATTATTGGTCTCTTCCTGTCTGGAGTAAAGGAGAGTGAAGGAAACCAAAGACTCAAGGAAGAAATTAGTCCACAGGACTAATGGAACACATGATAATGCAGCATCTTCTAGCCTGAGACCAAAAGAACTAGATGGTGCCCAACTACCACTACAAACTGTTCTGACCAGGGACATAATAGAAGGTCCCAGTCAGAATGGGAGAAAAATGCAGAACAAAACTCAAATTCATAAAAACAACAACAGACTCATTGGACTGAAAGAGACTAGAGGAACCCTAAGGGTATCACCCTAAGATACCCTTTTAACCTGGAAGCCACTCCCAGAGGTCACCTTTTAGCCAAATAATATACTGGCCTCTAAAATAAACAACACCCATGAGGAATATGCTCCTTTAGACAATCAACTATACGAGACCAAACGGTGAACATTTACCCAAAAGCAAAGACGAGACGGCAAGGAGGGGCAGGGAAACTGGATGGATTGAAACAGGGCAGGCAAGGTGGAAATGATGTGGGTGTTGACACACTGCTGGGACTAACCAATGTCATGGAACAATTTATGAATTGTTGAATGGGAATCTAATTCGCTGTGTAAACTTTCACCTAAAAGACAATTTAAAAAAAAAAAAAAAAAGATACACCTGACACTCAAAATGGATCAATGACTTAACCATAACCTAAAACCATAAAATTCTTAGCAGAAAACATAGGGCCAAAGCTTCAAGACTTTATTTTTGACAACAGATTCTTACATATGACACTAAAAGTACAAGCAACAAAAGAAAAAATGATAAATTGAACTCTATCAAAATTAACAACTTCTGTGCATCAAGGAACTTTATCAAGAACATAAAGAGACAACCCATAGAATGGGAAAACTTTTGGTAACCACATATCTAATATGAGTTTAATAACCAGAATATTTAAAGAACTACCATAACTCAACAACAAAAAGATAAACAACCCAACTAAAAAACAGGCAAAAGAACACGAATAGACATTTCTCCAAGGAAGATATACAAATGGCTGACGAGCACATGAAAATGTGTTCAACATCATTAGTCATTAGGGAAATGCAAATCAAAACCACAATGAGATACCACTTCACACCCAATAAGATGGCTATTATCAGAAAACAGAAAATAACAAGTGTTGGTGAGGATGTAAAGAAACTGGAACACTTGTGCATTGCTGGTGACAATGTAACATGGTGTAGATGCTGTGGAAAACATAGAGTTGGGTGGTTCCTCAAAAACACAGAGTTACCACATGACCCTAAGGAGACCTGGTTGCACAATGGTTAAGTGCTCACGGCTGCTAACCAAAAGGCTAGCAGTTCAAAGCCACCCAGTGGCTCCACAAGATAAAAGACCTGGTGATCTGCTCCTGTAGATTATAGCCTAGAAAAACCTATTGGGCAGCTCTACTCTGTCACATGAGTTTGCTACGTGTCAAAAATCAACTCGACAGCACCTAACAACAACAACCATATGACCCAGCAATTTTACTCCTAGGTTTATATCCAAAAGACTTGAAAGCAGGGACTTAAACAGATACTTGTACACCAATATTCACTGCAGCATTATTCACAATAGTCAAAAGGTGGAAACAATCCAAGTGTCCATCAACAGGTGAATGGATAAATAAAATGTAGTATATACATACAATTGAATATTATGCAGCCATAAAGAGAAATGAAGTCCTGATATATGCTGACATGGATGGACCTTGAAAACATTATGCTGAATGAAATAAGTGAGACACATACAGATATATACTGTATGACCCCACTTATATGAAATATCTAGAAAAAGCAAATGCATAAAAACAAAAGTTTCTTAGTGGTTATCAGGGGATGGAGGAAGGGGACATGGAGAGTAATTGCTTAAGGGGTACTGAGTTTCTATTTGGGATGATGAAAAACTTTTGGGAATAGTGGTGGTGATTGCACAACACAGTGAATGTAATTAATGTCACTGAACTGTATGCTTAAAAATGGTTAAAATGGCAAATTTTTTGTTATATAAATTTTACGAGGATAAATTTAAAAAAAACTAACAGTATGGATATCATTGAATCATAGCATTAAATACAGTTCTTAGTGTTTTTGCTCTGGGGACTCTGAGACTCAGCTCCGCCTGGGAGTGGACTGGGGCTCAACTCTCCCAGCCACATGACCTTGAGCAAATTCTCTAATCCTCTCAATCTCAGTTTGTAAACAGTAAAGGTAGGATAACCTGCCTAGTTCACAGGCAGGTTGAGAAGGCTACATGAGATTAAAGTCTCTAGTAAGGCTTCTGGTACACAGAAGCATTCATGTTATTGCCTCTACCTTCTCTTAGCTTTGATGCTGAACAGTTTTGTGTCACATTGTTTACAGAATTAAAACTTGGAGAACAGATAAAAGATATATTTTGCTTTCAAATGCTAAAATTAAGTTTAAATTTAAGATGACGTGCTAATCATCAATATTCTGATAAGTGGAAAAAGCAAGTTACAAGAGAATATACTTAGTACAATCCTACTGTTATGACATATATTTAAAAAATGATTACTGACAGATGGTGGAAATAGGTGACTTTCACTTTTTCCTATACTTTTCTGTAATGTCTGAATTTTGTATAAGGAGTATATATTTCTGTTATAATTTCCAATTAGAAAAATATCTGATTTGAAAATATTTTTGTATACAAAAATTATCTGGGAAGAAAAATGTTTTTATAAACTTGGTAAAATTAATTTACTATTTTTTAAAAGGCATGAAGAAAAAAAAGAAAGTGTACTAGTTTTTTTTGTTTGTTTTGCTTTTCTAAATAAAAATGTGACTTAAACAAAAGAAAAATATTTCCCTAATTGAGGAGAAGTATAAATGTAAGCTCCACAGGGGCAGGGATTTTATTTGTTCTTTAAATTCACTACTGTATCTCTAGGGTCTGCCACAGAACAGGAACTTAGTAAATATTTGCTGGAAATGGATAAAATAAAAGTTCTATTTACTCTTACACTAAATTTCATTGCTTTGTATCACTACAATATTGGCTTATTCATCTTTAACCCCAATAGTCAGCACATTATCTAACAAATAATAGCCACCAATTCAACTGTTTGTCAAATAAATGAAAAGCAAAAAAATAAATAAATTTAATAAAAATTATTTCTGAAGCTGAAAAGTCAATAACAACTTAATAAACACCACTCTTAAACACTACATTCATTCTGGACTGTAACCTCTATATACAGGATAAAGGCAATGACATCAAAGAAATGGGGGTATATTACCATTTCTAGATTTCATTATGTGATGTGTAAAAAGCTAACAATAATAACATTATTAATTTTGAGTCAGGAATGTATACAAAATAATAGTACAAAAAAGAGAATATAAAAATTAGATAAATGAAGCTTTTTATATAATCAAGGCCTACGAAGCCTAACTCAACAAAATAAACAAACATACAAAAAAAAGCAAACCTACCTTGGGCCTCTTGGACCTTCCAAGTAACTGCTTCTAGGAGGATCTGGAAGCAGTCCACCTGACCTCACTGGCATGTCCTTGACTGCAGCTGAAGATTCCCCAAGTCCTTGCTCAGATGAGAATGAACTGTATGACAGAGCTTTAGAATTCACTTGTTCTGACGGGCCAATAGCTGACTGCATTGGAGGATGGTAAGTTGAGGGTGGGGCTGAACCAAAAGACACAGGAGTGGGAAGCAGTGCTGGCCTAGGTTTCTCTGGAACTTGTGAGCTCTGAGAACTGGAAGCTGGTGGAACTGGGGCTGTTGTTAACTGAGGCGGTATCCCTTGTGGAACTCCAGGGGGAGGTATTCCTGGAGGGGGTGTGGCCGAAGACAACGGTGGGAGGGGCATAACAGGAGGAGGTGCCGTTGAAGAGAGAGATGGTGGGGGCAGAACTGGTGGTGGCCCTGCAGAAGAGAGGGAAGGTGGGGGCAGAACTGGTGGTGGCCCTGTTGAAGAGAGAGATGGAGGCATCCCTGGTGGGGGCACAGAGGTTGGTAGAGAAGGTGGCATCACAGGTGGGGGCATGCCAGGTGGTGGCACAGTAGAAGGCAGGGCTGGGGGCATCACTGGAGGTGGTAATGATGGAGGCAGTACTGGAGGGGGCATTGTTGGTAGAGGTGGAGGCATCTGAGAATATGGAACAAAAGGAGGTGGCATTGACATGTTCCCCATATACTGATTCTTCATGTTTTGCAATGAATTGACTTTCTCCTGGAGATAGGTCTGAGAGGCTTTCATATGTCCTTGCCATGTTTTCCACTGTTTCTCATACTCCTGAAGCTGATCTTTATGAGGATAGGAATGGAGCTGTTCCTCCCATAGCTGAAACTCTCGCTCCCATTCTTGGTAGAGATGTTGAAACTGCTGCTGCTGCATTTCATAGTGCCGCAACTGCATATCTACAGACATGGTCTACAAGTAAAGGAATAAAAATTGTTTTAAAACATTCACACAAGAGAATTAATCACAAGCTAAAATATTAATGAATTAAAGACATTTGAAGGCTTAAGAAATTAAAACACGAAAGACTTTGAGAGGCTGAGAATAAATTTGTCAAATTCTTTCAATGATCATTTTTCTTCCTTCTTTTAACTTACGTTTATGTTATTACAGAGTTAGAAAAATCAGCCAAACACTAAAGCAAATATCTACTTCATCAATGAGTATTTTCCAAGTGCTTAATATTAACATGGATCATTTTAAGAACTTGAAAAATGATTTATTATTATAAATATATAAATGCAAGATATTACCTCAAAGATACAAGAAAAACAAGTATCCAAGTTGCTTTATCTTTTATGATCTATTTGTTTAGAATTTTTTGTTGTTATTGTGGTTTGGTCTTTTCAGTGGATTATTTGCTTGTCTACTACTGTAGTGGTTTGTATGTGAAACACAGGTTAACTTGCAACTATGTAGTAAAAATCCTTGGTTCTTAAATTCCTTAACTATAGTACTATAACATCTAGCGAGAGTTGACGCCATTAGGAGACTCCATTATGCCGTCCTTCCCCAAGAGCATGTACATTATACCACACTTCCCAAGCCCCCAGGGTAATGTGACAGATAACTAGTTGGGCACCCCTTGGGAAACAACTGTTAACACTTGATATCTTTAGTACTTCACACTCAAATCTCTTTCAGAAGTAACAAATCCTTGAAACTTCTTGGGGCAATTTCCTATTTGTCAACTGAGGAAGCACTTGCCTGTATATGTGGTGGCTGCTGTATAATCTGCTGATACTGTTGCAGGATCTGCTGTAACTGAGTGTGCTTCTGCATTATTCCCTGATACTGGAAGCCGACTCGATGTTGCTGGTGCTGCTGCCAGTGTGCTGCTGCAGCCTGCAACTGTTTTAACCTGGCATCTTCTTCTGGGTCCTCAGACTAAAAATAAAAGAAAATACATTTTTATATAAATCATAAAACAACAACGAAATTAAAAAAAAAAAACCTGAATATTTTATAAATGTACTACTGTAAAGTTCAGAATTCCTACATGTCTAGATGAATGAGACAAGCTATTCTATCTTTAGCTCTATCCCTACTGCTATTATGGATACTAATACAAAGGCATTTATAAACTCCAGTCTTCACTGGAATGATAATCCCACCATTTCTAAAGAGGAAACCATTTCACCAGCAGAAAGTGAACCTACAATTCCTGTCCTTTTCACTGTATGAGAGGTTTCGAAGCAAATCTCTTTCTTTTTCACCTTAGTCACTCTCCACCAAAGAACTACAATCCAATCACTATGTTTCAGTAAGGTTTTCACATAAGGCTCTTGGGAGAACAATTACCTTTGGACCCGTGTGAGAACTTTCAATGTGCCAAACACTATGCTAAGTGACAAGGATTATCACCTTTAATGCCTCAACGGCTCTATAAAATAGGCACTATTTGAATATACCCATTTTGCAGATGAGGAAATTGAAGTTCAGGATGGTTAACTAATATGTCTAAAGTTGTCACCAACAAGTGGCGCTGCCTGGGCTCCTGCTTGGGCAGTCTGACTCTAGAGCTGAAGCTCTTAACTACTGTCCTGTGCGATCTACATTATAAAACCATCCTGGCACCCCTTTAGGACTTAGAGATGCTCAATGCAGAAGAGTGTCTAATTCTTTACTCTCACTTAAACCAGGAAAAAAACATTTCTAAATCTGGTAAGACATATATCTGATTAGTCCACAAACAGAATTGTACACATACTTAAAAAAATACATGTAACTAAATATCTTTGTATAAAGATGTACATAAATGAACCAAGAAAAGTCTAACAATTTAATAAACTATAGTAATTAATTACATGGTTACCTGGGGCTCCTCTGGTGGGAGAGGAGGTGGCTCCTCTTCATTAGAGGGGGGTAATGGAGGCTCCTCAGATGGAGGGGGTTCTGCTACTTGACTGACAGGTACAGTAACTTCTTCTTTTACTGGCTCTGATGCATCCTTTGCTACAAGACCCTTTTTGTGTCCAGGCAGATGTACTTTTGTTCTCTGCTGCAAACTAAGCAGGTGCTGTCGGTACCAATACTGCTGCTGTTCCTAAAACATAAACCATTTTTAAGAATTTTAATTGACAATCCTTGTATCTCTGCAACTTGGTTTGATAGGGAGTTATATTTGTGTCTGTGTTCATGTATCTATATGTAAGAAAGGCAAATCTGGACTGAGAAAGACAAATAAGTAAACAAGATGTTAATCAATAGTAGGTGAGAGAAAAATTTCAATTCATCCCCCAAATTTATAAATTTAAATTAAACATATTAATTCAACATACTTCTCTACTCTTAAAATACATGGTTTTGGAGGTTAGAACAGTTATTTGGATAAATAATCAAAGTAAACTCAGGATTAGTATTCACAGCTACTTTTTTTTTTAATTGTAGTAAATTTAACAAAATATTTGCCAATTCAACAAGTTTTACATGGACAATTCAGTGGCACTGATTACGTTCATCATGTTGTGCAGCCATTACCACTATCCTTTTCCAAATCATTCCACCACTATTAACAGAAACTCAGTGCCCCCTAAGCAATGACTCCGTTTTTCCCCTCCTCTCACCCGTAGTAATCACTAATAAGCTTTGGTCTCTTTACATTTGCCTATTTCATGTAAGTGGGATCACACAATATTTGTCCTTTCGTGACCACATTTCACTCAGCATAATGTTTACGGTGCATCTATGTTGTAACATGTACCAGGACTTCATTTCTCTTTATGGCTGAATAATGTATGGATATGCCACATTTTGTCTATCCATTCATCTGTTGATGGGTATTTAGGTTGTTTCCACCTTTGCGCTATTGTAAACTGTGCTGCAATGAACACTGGTGTACGAGTTTCAGTTTGCATACCTGCTTTCAATTCTTTTGGGACACAGCTACTTATTTTTAATCTGCCTTTAGTTTCTTTATATTTATCCACAGGGGGCTGTAATTAATGAACACACCTACTCCTCACTCACTGACTGTCACATTACCCGACATTTTGCATTCACAACAACAGTATAAAAATCTATTATCTGACTATTTTGTGCAGTAATGACATATGTTTGGCAGTAACCAACACCAAGAGGCGAGGGGAGAGTAGTGTTGGCTGTGATGGTTAAGGTTACATGTCAACTTGGGTGGGCCATGATTCTCAGTGGTTTGGCAGTAATGTAATGATGTAATTTAGCAGTCATATAATGATGTATGTTGGCAGTTATCTAATGATGTAATCTAACAGTTATGTAATGATGCAGTCATCCTCCATTTTGTGATCCGATGTAGTCATCCTACATTTTCTTGTAATGCTGATTTTCACCCAATGACCTGGTCTTTGGAACCTAACAAAGTCATTAAGTGAAGACTGGGTATATAATCAAATAATCCTACTTCTCCTCTCTAACTCCTTTCTCCTCCAGTGCGCCTCCCTCTTTTAAACACCTATGTATCATTAGTCTAGCCATACTGCACATTCATTTTAAAATGCTTTTTACTTATTCTAAAAGTCTTGGCTTTTTCTTCCAAATCACACCATAATTTTCCAGGAGCTTGTTTTGTGTTTCCATTTTTAAAAAATTACAACAGTAGTAAGTCAGTTTAGAAAAAAACTAGAAAATAGAAGCAATAATTAATTAATTAAAATCAATTAAAAATCTCACCACTCAGAAATAACTACAGGGTCAGTCCTCATTATCCCAGTATTCATTATATAATTCTCCATAATTACAAAGTTACATAAGAAAAGCAGTAGTTGTCATAACACTAAAATATTCACTAATGAACTGCCCTATATACCCTTATGATTAGCAACAGCATTTACTTCCACTTCAATTATAAGGAATGCAGGATTTTATGAAATTGATCAAAGTGATGTTGCATAACTTCTGAACTCACTAATAACAGATGAGGATCTGGCAGAAGTCTTAACCGGTTAACAACCAAAGAGAACTTTTACAACAGCAACTGGAAGAGAAGGATCTAAATATCTAAGGTTGATTGTTAACCTTTGGGAAATTTGATAAACTGTTTGGGAAACTGATAAATCCCAACAATATTTTTCAATACATCCAAAAATTAGATAAAAAGTTATACATAATGCTGCCATACAATTTTGTAGCAAAAATTATAGCACAGAAACCCAATCTATACTTTATTATTTATTCATTCTAAGACACCACTCATTTTAAGGTAACAATTCCATTAAACACAAAATCAACTTATTTTCATCATTTTGGGCTTTCTCCTTCAAGACTGTGTCCAATGAATTCTTTTACTTTTTATAATTAACTTTTGGTCCCTATGCTAAATAGATTCATTTTACTTGGTCAGTTTCTAATTCAATTATCTTTGGATAACCAGGATTTTCTATATTGTTAATATTTTATTGTATCACTTTCCCAATTTTCCATATGTAAACAGATGCATAATATATACATAACCCATAACTTCTTTTCTTACTGAACATACTGTTTGTTACCTGTTTTTTTCACTCATAGAATATAATTTTCTTACGGGAGAGATGTCTTGTGCGTTTCTGATATCCTACTTGGTACTTAAGCACAGTGCTGGAACACACAGTAGGATGTCAAAAAATGGTTGTTGATAAATTAAGACTTCCCTTCTAGGCCACTCATTTCTATGACCCTGCAACTTGCTCCAATATGTTGGGAAGAACAAGCTCCATCTCACTAACTCCATCTTGAAGTGCAGCCCATGACTGAGGTTTTTCTTTTTCATTATCATACACAGTCGTTAGATCCAGGGATATAATTACTTTTACTAACCAACGTAGAAAACAAACAAACAAACCAACAAACAAAAAACAAAACAGAGCATAAATGGGCATGATAGTCAACGATAATTTAGTATTAAAACATTTTCAACTTTTCTTCCATCATTTTAAGAAAATACTGAAAATAGCAGCAGGCTTATGCTTCAGCTCAAAAAATAAACTCAGTCCCTTTCAAAGAGAAGAAGTTAAAAGTTTCCTTTCTTAGTTTCTCTGAAAACATCACTAAAATATACAAAGATGCAAACTATCTTTTACAAACTAGAAGTCAATGGCTACAGACATGAAGAATGTACACGTCTAGACTCCTTACCAATTTGCACCCACCTTATTCTCATGCTTCATATCTTTGTCTTCAACCCAGACCAAGGCTAAGAAGAACCTTTTTAGAGGCTCAAGTTCTTGTTAATACACTGACAGTATGCCTCATATGCCAATTTCTATTGAATATGAACCCAATAAGCAGAAAACAGATCGAATTCAATCTAAGGTCTAAGGCTTCTGTACATTTCTGAAGCTTTGCAAATGAATAATGATGACATTGCTCAGAAATGTCCTCAGTAACCCCAAGAGAAGAGTGATTATCTCCCTGTTTTAGAAAGGAAAAAGGCTGCTTCGGCTTGTTAATGAAGCTAGTACTAGACACCAGTTTTTCTCAATGTCCCATCTTACCAGACAACTTCATCTCACGTGGGATATTGGCTCCTAGGTAGAGGAAAATCACAGCACATGTGTCACATTTAAAATGAGACTGAGTGAAGTGAGTTAAAATGTAAGGGATATAAGCACTATTGGTCACAGATATTTTCACCAAAAAGATGCTGATTTATTTACCAAATAGATGCTAATTTATTACTGACCACTTGCTACCTGTACAGTACTGAACTAGGTCTAAACGATTTTCCAAGTAGGGGAATAAAAAGGAGGAGGGGTCGGGGTGTTTGTGTGTGTGATGTTTTAAAGATCTGAAAGGTTACCTTCCCTATCCAGGTTGATTCTTATAAATTCCTGTAACACTGAATGTTCTATGTCTTATATTCTAAGTAGAGAAAAAGCCCTAGAAAAATAATGAATTTCTGTTTTAAAGTTTTATTTAAAATATATTTATTTTAAATATTGTTGAAATTTACATTCTACTCCAGGAATTGTTGTTGTTGTTAGGGGTCATCAAGTCAGTTTCAACTCATAGCAAACCTATGTACACCAGAATGAAACACTGCCCAGTCCTGCGCCATCCTCACAATTGTGCTATGTTTGAGCCTATTGTTACAGCCACTGTGTCAATCCATCTCCTTTAGGGTCTGCCTCTTTTTTTGTTGACCCCCTGCTTTACCAGGCATGATGTCCTTCTCCAGTGATTGGTCCCTCCTGATAACAAGTCCGAAGTACGTGAGACAAAGTCTCGCCATCCTTGCTTCTAAGGAGCATTCTGGTTATACTTCTTCCAAAATAGATTTGTTCATTCTTCTGGCAGTCCAGGGTATATTCAATATTCTTCGCCAATACCATAATTCAAAGGCATCAATTCTTCTTCAGTCTTCCTTATTCATTGTCCAGCTTTCACATGCATATGAGGCAAATGAAAATACAAAACACCATGGCTTGGGTCAGGCGCATCTTAGCCCTCAAAGTAACAACTTTGCTTTTTTTTTTTTGCCACATTAAATAAGTCTTTTGTAGCAGATTTGCCCAACGCAATATGTTGTTTGATTTCTTTACTGCTGCTTCCGTGGGCATTGATTGCGGATCCAAACAAAATGAAATCCTTGACAACTTCAATTTTTTTCTCCCTTTATCATGATGTTACTTACTGGTCCAGCTGTGAGGATTTTTGTTTTCTTTAAGTTAAGGTGTAATTCATCCTGAAGGCTGTAGTCTTTGATCTTCACCAGTAAGTGCTTCAAGTCCTCTTCCCTTTCAGTAAGCAAGGTTGTGTCATCTGCACATTGCATGTTGATAATGAGTCTTCCTCCAATCCTGATGTCCTGTTCTTCTTTCATATAGTCCAGCATCTTGGATTATTTTCTCAGCATACAGGTTAGTATGGTGAAAGGATACAACCCTGACGCACACATTTCCTGATTTTAAACCATGCAGTATCCCCTTGCTCTGTTTGAACAACTGTCTCTTGGCCTATGTACAGCTTTCGCATGAGCACCATTAAGTGTTCTGGAATTCCCATTCTTTGGGAATTCCATAATTTGTTATGATCCACACAACCGAATGCTTTTGCAGTCAATAAAACATAGGTAAACATCTTCCCAGTAGTCTCTGCTTTCGGCCAAGATCCATCTGATATCAGCAAAGATATCTCTCGTTCCACGTCCTCTTCTGAACCTGGCTTTAATTTCTGGCAGTTGCCTATCAATATATTGCTAAAATTGCTTTTAAATGATCTTTAGCATAATTTTCCTTGCGTGTGATATTTATGATACTGTTAGACAATTTCCACATTCCATCACAACATCTTTCTTTGGAATGGGCACAAATATGGATCTCTTCTAGTCGGCTGGCCAGATACCTGTCTTCCAAATCTCTTGGCATAGATAAGTGAACGCTTCCAGCATCGCATCCATTTGTTGAAACATGTCAATTGGTATTCCGTCAATTACTGCAGCCTTGCCTTTCCCCAATGCCTTCACTGAAGCTTGGACTTCTTCCTTCAGTACCATCAGTTCTTGATCATATGCCACCTCCTCAAATGGCTGAACGTCGGCTATTCTTTTTGGTACCGTGACTCTATGTATCCCTTCCATCTTCTTTTGATGCCTTCTGCATTGTTCAATTGTTTTCCCATAGAATCTTTCAATATTGCAACTCGAGGCTTGAATTGTTTCCTCAGTTCTTTCAACTTGAGAAATGCCGAGTGTGTTCTTCCTTTTTGGTTTTCTAACTCCAGCTCTTCGCATATTTCATCATAACAGTTTACTCTGTCTTCTCGAGCCACCCTTTGAGATCTTCTGTCCAGTTCTTTTACTTCATTATTTCTTCCGTTCACTTTAGCTACTCTACGTTCAAGAGCATGTTTCAGAGTCTCTTCTGACATCCATTTTAGTCTTTTTAATGACCTCTTGCTTTCTCCACGTATGAAGTCCTTGATGTCATTCCACAACTCATCGGGTTTTCAGTCATCAGTATTCAATGCGTCAAATCTATCCTTGAGATGGTCTCTAAGTTCAGGTGGCATATACTCAAGGTTGTACTTTGGCTCCTGTGGACTTCTTTTAATTTTCTTCAGCTTCAACTTGAACTTGCATATGAGCAATCGATTATCTGTTCTGCAGCTGGCCTTGCTGACTGACTGACAATATTGAGCTTTTCCGTCGTCTCTTTCCACAGATGTAGTTGATTTGAATCCTGTGTATTCCATCTGGCGAAGTCCACGTGTACCGTCATCATTTATGTTGCTGAAAAATGGTATTTCCAATGAAGAAGTCGCTAGTCTTGCAAAATTCTATCATGCAATCTTGGCGTCGTTTCTATCACCAAGGCCATATTTTCCAACTACTGATCCTTCTTTGTTTCCAACTTACGCATTCCAACCACCAGTAATTTTCAATGCATCTAGATTGCACGTTTGATCAATTTCAGACTGCAGAAGTTGGTAAAAATCTTCAATTTTTTCATCTTTGGCATTAGTGGTTGGTGTGTAAATTTGAATGACACTCAGATTAACTGGTCTTCCTTACAGGTGTATGGATATTATCCTATCACTGACAGCCTTGTGTTTCAGGATAGATCTTGAAATGTTCTTTTTGACAATGGATATGACACCATTCCTCTTTAATTTGTCATTTCCAGCATAACAGACCATATGACTGTCTTATTCAAGATGGCCAATACCAGTCTATTTCAGCTCACTAATGACTAGGATATCAGTCTTCAAGCATCTCATTTCATTTTTGACAACTTCCAGTTTTCTTTGATTCATTCTTCATGCATTCCATGTTCCGATTATTAATGGATGTTTGCAGCTATTTCTTCTCATTTTGCATCATGTCACATCAGCAAACGAAGGTCCCGAAAGCCTTACTCCAACCACATCATGAAGGCCAAATCCACCTTGAGGAGGCAGCTCTTTCCCAGTAATTCTGAGTGTCTTCCAACCTGAGGGGCTCATCTTCCAGCACTATACCAGACCATGTACTGCTGCTATTTATAAGGTTTTTACTGGCCAATTTTTTCAGAAATAGACTGCCAGGTCCTTCTTCCCAGTCTGTCTTAGTCTGGAAGCTCCACTGAAACCCGTCCACCACTGGTGGTATAGATTCCAGCATCCTAGCAATACGCAAGCCACCACAGTACAACAAACTCACAGACAATTTAGGAATTACGGCCACCAAATAGTTCCCATCTTTAAAAAAAAAAAATGCTCTTTTATTTCACCTCATCCTCCAACTCCTGTCCTCACTCTCTCTCACTCTCCTTCAGTCAAACTTCTTGAAAGAGTTGTCTATACTCACCATCCCTATTTCCTCACCTTCCATCACTCCTCAAATCAATGTAACATGGCTTCAGTCACTATGAAACTGCTCCTGCCAAGGTCAACGATAATCTACATGTCAGTAAATGCAAAAGATGACCTGAAGTCTTTACCTTCCTTGACATTTCAGCAGTATGTGACACAGCTGACCACTCCCTCCTCCTAGAAACAGTCTTCACTTTACTTCTGTGACACTGCACTGTACTGATTTTCCATCTACCTGTTTGGTCACTGGTCCTCTTAGACACTGGTATCCCAAGAGGCTTGGCCCAATGTCCTTTAACCTCTGTTCTTACTCTACACACACTCTTTGGAATACTTCATCTATTTCCCTGCCTTCAAATACCATTTTTATGCTGATGACTTACAAATCTATCATGTCCCCTAGATCTCCAGACCTATATATCTAACTGCCACCTGGACACCTTCATTTGGAATCTTAAGTCTAAAAGACCTGAAAGGCAGTTACATCATCATTTTCCTCTCAACCCCAAACTTGTTCTTCCTTCTCCTCTAAGTTTTCTATTTTGGTAAATAGAACTACCATCTACCCAGCGGCCCATTCCAGAAAACCAGAAATCATCTTGAAGTTCCTTCTCCACTTCTACTCAATCTCCAATTGTATTGTAGCACCTAAATATTTATCCAGTCCTTCCTCTTCTCTCCATCTTCTTTATCACCATCCAAGTCCAAGCCACTCTTGCCTGAATTATTTCAATAACTATTCTCTCTAAATTTCTTGCTCCTTTTGATTCCACTCTCCACACTGCAGGCAGAGTGAACTTTCAAAAATGCCTATCTGTCACATTCACCTGTACAAAATCCTTTCAAGGCTTCCCGCTGCCCTAAGAATAAAGTCCTAAATAGGCCCTCCATGATCTGGTCTGTGCCTACCACTCTCACCCTGAGCCTTCAGTTAGCCTTAAAAAAAAAAAAAAAAAAAAAAAAAAAACACCATTGTCATCAACTCAATTCCAACTGATAGCAACCCTATAGAACAGAGTAGAACTGCTCCATAGGGTTTCCAAGGAGCAGCTGGTGGATCTGAACTGCTGACCTTTTGGTTAGTAGCCTGAGCTCTTACCTACTGCACCACCAGGGCTCCTTAGTTAGCCTTACTTAACTTAATTCTTTGAACTCTATCTGATTAATTCCTACCAATGCTTCAGGTTTCACTTAAATATCATTTACAAAGGGAAGTCTCCTCAATTAGGTTAGAGTTCCCAGCTGTGTTCAGCCATTAAACAAATATTTGTTCTTCACTTATTATCTGCTAGACCCTGTGCAAGGCACTGTGAATACAATGGCTTTGTTCTTATCCAGTAATGTAGTGATATGATATAATCTCATAGCAACTGTACTTCTCTTAATTACTTATTAAATGTCATTCTTTCCCAATGGAACAATGAAGTCAATGAGGGCAGGTACCATGTCTATGTTGTTCACCATTTAATCTTCAGTACTAAGCACAGTACTTGGCACATAATTATTACTCAATAAATACTTGAACATTAAATAAATGACACCCCTAAAAACTCTAATCAAAGCCAACAGCTTTACCTAAATAAGTTGTTTTGAGAAAAGGATAAATAAAATCATAATTAATGAAAAAAGGTTACTAGGTACTTTATCTAGTAAATCCTTTAAATGTACAGAAAAGCTAGTTCTTCAAAAAAGATACATTCCATTAAATCACCAATGCTTTACTCTGAACACTAAAAATTAAATGGAAAAAAAAATTTATCCTGTTTTTCCTATATACTAACTGTATTTCTACCAAATAGCCCTAGTTCATGAGGGCAAGTTTTTCTGTAAAGAATTACATATAGTAATTGTGGAAGAAATGACAGAAAAATCACCATATTACAGCCTCTAACTAAATAATTTATTCAGGCAAATACCATCAATGATGAACCACTAGATGAAATATTAGATGAAAGATAGATGTGGAGCTCCACAGTGAAGGGACTAGACTGTCACCATCAGAATCTATTGATCAACGTTGGCACTGCTAACAGTGGGACAAAGAGGCATTGTGTGCTTCCTGATGGATGCATATAAAGTACACAGCACCACCTATGAAGTACACTTGCCGAAAGACAGTCGAATTTAAATTTAAGAAGCCTTCAGAGTTAACTTCTAGTTTACAAAAAAACATGGGAGAGAGAGGAATAAGTTAAAGGACACCACGAGAACGCAAGCTAACAGACAAACCAGAATGTAGGACATTCTATAGGACAACTGATGCAGGTTTTTCATTACATTCAATGCCATGGGGGAGAAAAAAAGAGTAGAAAGGACTGATCTAGATCCAGAGTTTTCAACCAAGGGTAATTTTGCCCCCCAGGGGATATTTTGCAATGTCTAGAAATATTTTTGGTTGTCACAACTGGGGGCTGCTACTGTCAGATAGTGAGTAGAGGCCAGAGACGCTGCTAAACAGCCTACAAATTGCATAGGAAGCCCCCAACAACAGAGAATAATCTTGCACAAAATATCTTAACATGCTGAGGTTGAGAAATCCCGATCTAGATCAAGAGTCTTTTGTGTATCCTGGTTGGATTCTGATTTCAACACACCAACTGTAACAAACAATATTGAGTCAACCGATGAATTTTAACACGGACTCAGTATTGGATGATATCAAGGAATTACTGTTATTTTTGTTAGTATCATGAGACAACAGGGTAAATCTGAATACCGATCAGGTGTTACATGAAACCAAGAAACTATTGTTAATTTTGTTAGGTGTTCTAATGTGATTATCTAAGAAAGGGTTCTTTTGTTTTTTTTCGGAATGCCTAATTAAGAATAAAGAGTATCGCAGGCAGCCTAACAAATACATGACAAGATATTTGCTATCATTAGCCATTGTTGATGTTAGGTGCCGTGGAGTCAGTTCCGACTCATAGTGACCCTACAGGACAGAGTACAACTGCCCCATAGGGTTTCCAAGGCGCGGCTGGTGGATTTGAACTGCCAACCTTTTGGTTAGCAGCCAAACTCTTAACCACTAGGCTACCAGGCTCCCATTAGCCATTAGAGAAATACAAATCAAAACTACAAGATATCATCTCACCCCTGCAAAAACAGCAATAATTATAAAACAGAAAACTACAAATGCCGGTGAGGTTGTGGGGGGACTGAACTTTTATACATTGCTAGTGGGATTGTAAAATGATACAACTACTATGGAAAACAGTATGGTGCTTCCTCAAAAAGCTAGAAGTAGAAATACTTTATGATCCAGCAATCCTGTTCCTAGATATATATAAGAGCAGTGACACGAACAGACACACACACACCCAGGTTCACTGCAGCATTACTCATAACAGCAAAAAGATGGAAATAACCTAAGTGCCCATCAGTGGATGAATGGCTAAACAAATTGTGGGTACATACATGCAATGGAATACTGTGTAACTATACAGAATAATGAGGAGTCCATGAAACATAACATAGATGAATCTGGAGGACATTAATGCTGAGTGAAACAAGTCAATCACAAAAGGACAAATATTGTATGGCACTATTTTTATAAAAAAATCAAGAATAGCTTTACACACAGAAAGCAACATTGTTCGATGGTTACCAAGAATGGGAGGCAGAGAGAGGGGGAGTCACTTTCTAGATAGCAGACACTTGCTACTTTCGATAATGGGAAAGGAAATTAGAAATATGGGTGATGTCAGCAGTGGCATCACTAGGGTTGGTGTCACCCAGTGTGATAACTCATGATGTCATCTGCCCATGCTAATTACAACATTTTAGCTAACTCCAGAAAATTTGACAAAATCAGTGACTATAAAAACACCAGCAGCAACTAAAACAACAGCACGTGCTTGTAGTGCGTGCAGACGAAACCAAGTCGTTTGAAGTGTCATTGTAATTGGGTAATAAAGATAGCTCTGCCAGGAGCACATTAGAAGGTTCTAAAAGCAAATTAGCATAGTTTTAGCCTTGTAGGTATACTGATACACGTAGGCTGGGCTTACAAAAAAATTTTGTTGTTGTTATAATTGTTGTTAGGTGTCATCCAATCAGCTCCAACTCATAGCGACCCTATGTACAACAGAATGAAACTCTGCCCTATCCTGCACCAGCCTCACAATCATGCTGTTTAAGCCCATTGTTGCAGCCAGGCTGTTTAAGCCCATTGTTGCAGCCACTGTATCAATCCATCTCATCGAGGGTCTTCCTCTTTTGTGCATGATGTCCTACAGACACTGGTCCCTCCTGATAACATGTCCAAAATATACAAGTTTCATCATCCTCACTTCTAAGGAGCGTTCTGGCTGTACCTCTTCCAAGAGAGATTTGTTCGTTCTTCTGGCAGTCCATCACATACTCTATTCTTTGCCAACACCATAATTCAAAAGCATCAATTCTTCTTCCATCTTCCTTATTCATTGTGTAGCTTTCACACGCGTGTGAGGCGACTGAAAATACCACAGCTTGTGTCAGGCACACCTTAGTCGTCAAAGTGACATCTTTGCTTTTCACACTTTTAAAGAGACTTTTTGCAGCAGATTTGCCCAATACAATATATCATTTGATTTCCTGACTGCTGCTTCCGTGGGTGTTGATTGTGGATCTAAGTAAAATGAAATCCTTGACAACTTCAATTTTTTTCTCCGTTTATCATGATGTTGCTTGTTGGTGCAGTTGTGAGGATTTTTGTTTTCTTTAAGTTGAGGTGAAATCCATACTGAAGGCTGTAGTCTTTGATCTTCATCACTAAGTGCTTAAAGTCCTCTTCACTTTCAACAAGCAAGGTTGTATCCTCTGCATATCGCAGGTCGTTAATGAGTCTTCCTTTAATTCTGATGCCACATCCCTCTTCATATAGTCCAGCTTCTCGAATTATTTGCTCAACATACAGATTGAATACATATGGTGAAAGGATACAACCCTGACACATATCTTTCCTGATTTTCTTGTTTTTTTTTCTTATTGTACTTTAGATGTTTACAGAGCAAATTAGTTTCTCATTAAACAATTAATACACATATTGTTTTGTGACAGTGGTTGCCAACCCCACGACATGTTAACGCTTTCCCCTTCTCAACCTTACATTCCCGGTTACCAGCTTTCCTGTTCCCTCCTGCTTTCTTGTCCTTGCCCCTGGGCCGGTGTGCCCATTTAGTCTCGCTTTGTTTTATGGGCTGGTCTAATCTTTGACTAAAGGGTGAACCTCAGGGGGGACTTCCGTACTGAGTTAAAAGGGCATCCAGAGGCCTCTTCTGATTTTAAATCATGCAGTAATTCCTTGTTCCCTTGTTCTGTTCAAATGGCTGCCTCTTAGTCTACGTACAGGTTGCGGATGAGCACAATTAAGTGTTCTGGAATTCCCATTCTTCAAAATGTTTTCCATAACTTGTTATCCACACAGTCGAATGCCTTCGCATAGTCAATAAAACACAGGTAAACATCTTTCTGGTATTCTCTGCTTTCTGCTAAGATCCATCTGACATCAGCAACAATATCCCTTGTTCCACATCCTCTTCTGAATCCAGCTTGAATTTTTGGCAGTTGCCTATTGACGTACTGCTGCAACTGCTTTTAAATGATCTTTAGCATAATTTTATTTGCGTGTGATATTAATGATATTGTTCGACAATTTCCGCATTCAATTAGATCATTTTTCTTTGGAATGGGCACAGATATGGATTTCTTCCAGTCAGTTAGCCAGGTAGCTGTCTTCCAAATTTCTTGGCACAGACAAGTGAACGCTTCCAGCACTGCATCCATTTGCTGAAACACCTCAGTTGGTATTCTGTTCATTCCTGGAGCCTTGATGTTCACCAATATCTTCAGTGCAGCCTGGACTTCTTCCTCCCATACCATCAGTTCTTGATCACATGCTACCTCCTGAAATGGCTGAATGTCGACCAATTCTTTTTGGTACAGTGACTCTGTATATTCCTTCCACCTTCTTTTGATGCTTCCCACATTGTTCAATATTTTGCCCATTGAATCCTTCAATATTGCAACTCGAGGCTTGAATATTTTCTTCAGTTCTTTTAGCTTGAGAAATGCCGAGTATGTTCTTCCCTTTTGGTTTTCTAACTCCGGGGATATTTTTACAAAAAATAATAAATTTCTGCTGAAACACCACACAAAAATTTTATAGACAGTCATTTTGGTGTCACCCCTAATGACAATGTCAGCCAGCATGGTGCACACCACCCCTGCATCCCCCTAGTGACGCCACTGGAAGTCAGCACAACTTGACCAAGGTAAATAAAGACACTACGTACATGAGAAAATGGGACAATTTTGGTAAATGCTATAACATATATTATTTTTCAACAATAGTAAAAACAAAAAAAAAAATACGTGTGTGATTATGTAGGTAGTTATTGATACATATATGTGTACAGGAAGGCTTATGTGAATATAGTCATTCCTCGGTACCCACGGGGGTTGGTTCCAGGACCCCGGTGGATACCAAAATCTGTGGGTGCTGAAGTACCTTATATAAAATGGCATAGTATTCGCATATAACCTAAGCACATCCTCCTGTATACTTTAAATCATCTCTAGATTATTTATAATACCAAATACAATGTAAATTCTATGTAAATAGCTGTTATACAGTACTGTATTGTTTAGGGAATAATGACAAGACACGAGGCGAACAATGCTCAAATAATGAGTGCTGGAGAGAGACTGAGGATCTGTGAAATGGTGGGAGGCTACAGCAGGGTACGCTTACACATAATATCATTCGCATGGATACAGCGTATTGCTCAGCGTGCAGCAAATTCAAGTTTTGCTTTTTGGAACTTTCTTTTCTTTTTTCAATGATTATTTCTGCCATTGGTTGAATCTGCAGATGCAGAACCCATGGATACAGAGAGCTGACTGTAAATGTACATGCATGTATAGGTCTATCTATAGGCATATGTATACACACGTTTGTGTGTGCTGCATACATACCCACATAAATAACAAACCACGTAGAGGGCACAGTTACAGAGGCTTCCAAGACATTTCCAAACAACTCGTGGGACTAGTTTACTGGGTCAAAAGGCTTGGGACCATAGTCTCAGAGTACAACTTAGTCAAATGGCATAACATAGTTCACAAAGATAATGTTCTACATCCCAGTTTGATGAGTATCATCTGAGGTTTTGAAAGCTTCCAAGTAGCTATCTAAGATACAACTATTGGTCTCTACTTGTGTGGAGCAAAAGAGAATAAAGGAAATCAAAGGCTCAAAGAAGAAATTTTGTCCACGGAGCTAACAGCCCATATAAACCACAACCTCTTCTAACCTGAGACCAGAAGAACTAGATGGTGCCCAGTTACCACTACTGACTGTTCTGACCTGGGATACAACAGAAGGTCCCAAATAGAATGGGAGAAAAATGTAGAGCAAACTTCAAATTCCGTAAAAATGTCAGACCTACTGACTGACTAAGACTAGAGGAACCCCCGAGACTACTGCCCTAAGATACACTTTGAACTTGGAACTGAAGCTACTTCTGCAGTCACCTTTCAGCCAAATAACAGACTGGCTTATAAGATAAACAATATCACTCATGAGTAATGTGCTCCCTTAAACAATGAACTATATGAGACCAAACGGTCTACAGTTATCCAAAAGCAAAGATGAGAAGGCAAGGAAGGGAAGGGAAGCTAGACCAATGGAAACAGAACAAACAGAACACAAATAATGAGACTGCCGACACATTGTAAAAATTATAATCAGTGGCACAGAACAACTTATATAAAAATTGTTAAACCCAAACCCATAGCCGTAGAGTTGATTCTGACTTACAGCGATCCTACAGGATAAAAACTGTTAAAGAAGAACTTAATTTGCTGCGTAAACTTTCACTTAAATCACAATAAAATATTTTTTAAAAAAAGAAGGAGTCCCTGGGTAGCGTAAACAGATAACCACTCGACTACTAGCCAAATCCACCCAGATGCACCTCAGAAGACAGGCCTGGTGATATGCTTCTGAGAGGTCACAGCCTTGAAAACCCTGTGGAGCAGTTCTACTCTGCACACATGGAGTCACCATGAATCAGAACCAACTTGATGGCACCTAACAACAATTAAGAACACAGGGATAAAAAGATATGGGATTTACGATTTATTCAGCAGCAACAACTAAAAAAGGCCTACATAAAGCAAATATTGCAAATCTTCATGATGGGCATATGCGGGGATCATACCATTTTCTCTACTGTTATGTATGTTTAAAATCTTTAACCATAAAAAAATTTAAATGACACATTCCAAAAATAAAATATGAATCAAAGAATAATAAATGAGTAGAGGATTAATTGTCAGAGATTGACACTGGCATGAAGAAAACATTTATTAAATAAACAAAAGTACACCCATTCTTCACTTATTGACGTGGTTAGGTTCCAAAGACCAGGTCATTATGCAAAAATTAGTGTTATGTGAAAATGGAGGATGACCACATCAGATTACAAAATGGAGGATGACTACATCATTACATAACTGCCAAATTACATCATTACATAACTACCAAACCACTGAGAATTACAGCCCAGCCACGCCAACACATAACCTTAACCATCACAGCCAGCGTTATTCTTGCCTCACACCTCAGCATTCATTATTACCAGACGTAAGTTGTTAATGTGCAAAATAGTCAGATAGTAGATTTTTTACTACTGTCATAAATGCAAAATGTGAGGTAACGAGATAGTGAGGAGTGGGGTGTATTCTAAATCTAGAACATAACAACTCTTGTATCTTATTCAACAAATCTTTGTGGAAAGCCAACAATTTGCATGCAAGGCACTGTCCTAGGTGCTACGAGATATGAAAGATAAGGAGACAGTTCCTGTCTGCAAGGGACTTACAATCAGAAGAACAGAATGAAACCAGATGGGTAAGCTCAGGCATGGTTTCATGGAGACCCTGACATCTGAGATGTGCCTTAAAAGACATACAACTATAAGGGAGGAAGGAGGGTTGAGGAAGTTGGGATGAATTCTAGACAAAGGTACAAAAGCCTCAAAATGTTTGTTTATAAGACCCTTCTTAATCTGACCAATGCATGCCTCTCAAGCCTCATCATCCATCACTTTCTTTCTGGTTCTCACCAAAGACTTGGAGGCACTGAATATTCAAGGCACTGAAAAAAGTTCACTATAGAGAAGGGTACAAAGGCAGCAAAGCAAAAGCAGCATTCAAAGTCAGCATTTATATTATAGACCAGGCTGACAAAAAAAAAGAAAGAAAGAACGAAAAAGCCAAAAAATACAATTTATTTGTCTCTCTAAAAAGGTCAGAAAGATAGTATAGTACAGATGGGCATATAAATGTCCTATTTTGGTTTGGACTAACTCTGATGGTATTTGACAACAAAAACACTGGAAATTTCAGAGTGAGGTGGGAAAGGGGACAGAAATTCTATTTAATTGACAAGAGGAATCAAGGAAGTAAGATGAGCAGGGTGGTTCTAATTTGCTGAAAACCAACAGAATCACTTATTCCACTGTTTTTACTCCAGTACCTCAAGCGTGTTCTCATGATGATGTTCCAAACATCACTCCTTAAAACTTGCTTCTGTTAATTTCTACCATCAGACCACTGTAAAATTAGAACACAACTTCCCTATCTTTGGGAAATCTTATGCATATAATCTGAGTTTGTATAATAAAAGTCTTCTATTGAGGTAGATTAGTAATTGCAAAAAAGTATCCATTTTAATAAATTGTAACAAATCATTATTCTGCTTTAGTTCTGCCTTTCTTCTCAATGAAAAAATTCATTTATTACCACTATCCTGTCAATTTTGATCATTCTGTGGAAAGCATCACTTCAAACAGAAGATTAGAGGAATGGTTCTCTTGCAAATGAAGAGGCATCACAAACTTTTTTTACCTTGGCCAAATTCCAAGGCGGTCACTTTGGAGTGAATGGTAACAACAATGAAAAGCAGCAAATTGGTCATGTCTTACACCTATCTTAAACAGATGTGAGAAAAGGATGTATGGGTCAGTTCCACCAAGAGACACACAAAAAAGGGTCAAATCTCTAGAGACATACCTATTTATTGTCAGAGCAAGTGCATGTTGGGAATGAACTACAAAACTGCAACATGCACCTATAAGCATAATTAGGATGCTCCTGATAAAACAGACTTTCATCTTTCATTTGCTGAGGTCTCCAAATTCAGGAAGCTGACAGCTATCAATGGCCCCTCTTTTTTTTTTTGAAGAAGCTAACTGGTCACACACTTTGAGTGTTAGCCCTTTGAGAGGCTTCTTCATGTTGCCTTTCAAATTGAAATTTTAGTTGAAAATGCAATTTTACAACATGGCCCTTTGCAACAGCAATAAAATCTAGGCTGGTTGAATGAAACCAAGGAACAGATTGACAAGTAACTCTTCAGCTATCCCACTACTCTGTGGTGTCTAGAACATCCTTCATTTACACAGTTCTTCCAGTAATCTACATTTAACTAATTAAAAAGCCGGGATGTCAGATCTCTTACAATCTCTGAGTGTAAATTAGCTAGTCGATGTGTGTTGAATTAGGCCAAGCACTGGTTAAAGCCCTGAGGCCTACTCACTTAGGGCCCTCTTTGTGAACAGATCCGGCGCAAGCAGATGCTTTCTTACCTGTGGAGTCATCGTAGAAGGATCTGGCTCAGGGGCGGCTTGCTGCTGTTCAGTACTCTTGTTCTTGGTTCCACTCTCCAAAGGCTCTTGCTGAACTGTTGTCTTATTCCCAGAAGGGCCGGACGGTGGTGGTGGAGCTAGCAGTTGAGATTTAGGATGGCCCTGGGAGGGGCGGGAAGGAGATGCTTGAGAAGGGGGCAAGTAGGACTGGGAATGGCTCAAATAGGATTGCGAGGAGGAGGAGGAGGAAGAGTAAGATGAGGTGGGTGCCAGGTATGATTGGGACGGTGGGGACTGCGAAGGGGACGGCTGAGCCGGAGGCGGGTAGGGCTGGGACGAGGACGGGGGATAGTACGAGGGTGGCGGTTGAGGTGGAGGCATATAAGATTGAGACGGGGGCATGTAGGATCCTGGTGGCACAGGGGGAGATGCAGGGGGGGAATCCAGCTCCATGGGAACCAAACCAGGAGGCCCGTCTCGTTGGTGGTGAAGCATCTGATGTTTGTACTGCTGCTGCTTCTGATAGCTGAGAGCCGGCCCAGGCGGCGGAGGCATCGGCGGCGGCGGCGGCTGCCAGTCCCCATAGCCGCCCCCGGGCATCACCGGCGGGGGTGGCAGGGGGGGCGGGGGGAGGTGGTGGGGCTGGAGCACGCACTGCATTTGCTTCTGGTGCATCTGCTGCAGCTGCTGGAGCTGCGCCAGGTGCTGCTCGCGGAAGCTCATGAAGCCAGAAGAGGAGGGGGCCGAGGGAGTCGTCGAGCTCGAGTACCCGGACCCCGGCGAGGCCTCAGGAAGCGCCACCGGCGGCGGCGGGACCGGTGGCGGTGGATAGTGGCTGCTCCCGCCATACCGGCCCCAATTAGGGTACATATCGGAGAAGAAGGTGCAGGGCTCGTCCTGGCGCCGTTACTCGTCGCAACCGACCTTCAGAAGCTGCGGCGGCAGCGGCGACAGCCGGAACTCGCGGCGCCTACAGGCCCCGGAGCGTGTAAACGGAGCGCGCCAGTGCGCCGGCGCTACCGAGCTGGGCCCGCGACCGGGAAGGCGGGGATAGAGCTGGGGCGAGCACGCCTGCGCAGTATCCACCGAGAGGAGAACAAAGGTGAGGTAGAGTGGGCCTTCTCTTGGCTACTCTCGGTTGCCATCTTTGGTAAGGTTCAGGTAATGCAGGCGCGAGTAGAATGTTCTCATTGAACCGAGGAACCATAGAGTGTCACAGCCGAAAGGGGTGGTAGAGATCCTATCGCCCCATGGGTTCATTTTTGAATGAAAAAAAAAAAACAAAAAAACGTTCCATTCACAATAGCAACAGTCGCAACCTCAACAGAAAAACCACAAAACAAGTAGGAAAAACTCTAATAAGGAATATGTGAAATCTATATGAAAAAAACTACAGAATGTTCATATCTGAGAGGGATAAAATTAGACCTGAAATAATGAAGAGGCTTACCATGGTCTTAAATGAAAAGAGGGAAATTGTAAAGATATTAGTTGATTCCAAGCTAAATTAATAAACTTAACGCAATTCTAACCAAAAAATCCAATTGGGAACAAATTTGTGAAAGTATGGAGGCTTGTTTTGAAGACAGAATGTAAGACTGCATCAATTCCTGCAGGCATATAAAAAGCAACATTTGCAGGTATTGTAAAAGGAGAGAAATGGAATTCTTCAGAATAGCTCAACACATAAAAATTCATGTTGGAGAATCGCAGTAAAGCAAAGATAGCACAAACCATATACAAAGATTGTCTAGAGAAGACAACCTAAAATATAAGCCTCCAAAAATCTCTCAACAGAATAGGAACATGAACTCCTTCTTTGGCTTGAGTGAATCACTGAAAAGTAAAGCTGATACACACCAGATTCTGCAAAAATCAGTACCTACCTCTGAAAATATTAAGTGTGTCAGTAGTGCACCACTTAAAGATTTGACCTTGCTTCTACCTTAGCAACCTAGATCTTCACCTCTCATAGGAGGTAGATGTAAGTAGAAAGTGGGGCATCTAGGTATCCTTCAAAAGAAAGAGCTTCTTATTCTCAAATAGGAATTTAGTTGTGTTTCTTTTAACTTTGTATTGAAGTATAACATATATACCGAAAATTACATATGTCATAAGTGTACAGTTAAGTGAACTTTCACAGACCAGTCATACTTGTCTAACCAGCACCCAGGTCAAGAAACAGAACGTTATTCAACCCAGAAGCCTCAGCTAGTTGTGCTTTTAATATGTTCAGTTGAAATTCTCTTTCAAAAAGTATAAAAATGAATGTAATTCACTATAAAAGCCAAACCAAACTCATTGCCACTGAGTCGATTCCGATTCATAGCGACCCTATAGGACAGAGTAGAACTGCCCCATAGGGTTTCCAAGGAGCTGGTGGATTCGAACTGCTGACCTTTTGATTAGCAACCAAATAATTAACCACTGCACCACCAGGGCCCCATAGTTCACTATAGTAATAGATTAAAAAGAAGCCCTGGTGGCGCAACAGTTAAGTGCTCAGCTGCTAACTGAAAGATTGGCCATTCAAACCCACCCAGTGGCTCTGTGAGAGAAAGACCTGGCAATAAGATTAATCCTATTGGACAGTTCTACTTTGTCACATGGGGTCACTGTGTTAGAATTGACTCAACAGCACCCAACAACAACAATAACAATAGATTAAAGGAGAAAACTGTATCACCATCTCGTTAGATGCAGAAAAAGAATTTGATAAATTTCAACCTCTATTCATTTTTTTTTTTTTTAAAGCTTATCAAACCAGAAGTAAAAGGGAACTTCTTTCATCTGATAAAAAGAATCTACCAAAAAACTTCAACAAAATCGTACTTACTGGTGAAAACTCGGAAGTTTTCCCACTGAGATCAAGAACCATGACATCTATTTAGCATGGTATTGCAGGTCCTGCTGGGGCAATAAGGTAAGAAAAAGAAATAAAAGATATAAGTATTGGAATATTGGAAAGGAAGAAACAAAACTGTCACTATTCACATATAGTATTATTGTGTCCACAGAAAATCCAAAATAATCTACAGACAAATTATAAGAACATGAGTGCCAAATATAAAGTAAATACAGGCAGTCCCCGGGTTACAAACGTCTGACTTACGTATAACCCGTAGTTACAAACCAACCGCAGTAAAGCCTATTATATTAAAAATTAGAGGTACGTACAATGGTTTGTAATAACAAACGGGCATTACTTAGCAATACACATCAAAGCATTATTATTATTACTGTATTATTATGTTAAAGATGTTTTAGTGTATCTGGAAGTGTTTCATTAATGTTTTTTATGTATAGAAAGGTACACTATGTACTATATATTAAGGCAAATATTTGACTAACTGACATTAGATATGGACCATACCTAACTGTTCTGACTTACATACAAATGTGACGTAAAGACAGAGTTAGGAACAGAACTCGTTTGTAATCCGGGGACTGCCTGTATACAAATAAATATATGCGCATTGTGGGAAAAATATGAATTGAAAAATAGCCACCAAAAAACCAAACCTGTTGTCATCGAGGCGATTCCAACTCATAGCAACCCTATAGGACAAAGTAGAGCTGCCCCATAGGATTTTCAAGGATTGGCTGGTGGATTCTAACTGCCAATCTTTTGAAAAATAAAAGGTTTTAATTCTCCTTGTAGAAAATAAGGGAAGAAACTCACCTCCTCCCCTGTTCTTCCAGAATTCACCCTAGATAACTTGTAATGGTAGACTTCGTTTTTCTGAAAAAAATTTATCTTAAACATGAATGTAACAAGTTGTATCTACTCAGCTATTTAAAGAATAAAATTTCTTTCTGTCTTTGCAGTCTCTTCAGTGGATTGTCTGTGATGTACCACATTCTGGTTTAATGCTTATTCAATAATAAAACTTTTCTTCCTCTTCTATTTTTATACAGAGCTTTTCTCGGTTGGGAGTAAATTTCATTTTTAGTAACTTCTTGCCAAGAACATATATATGTATGTATATATATGTATATATATATACACATACACATATATATAACCTATTGCCATCGAGTCCCATTCATAGCGACCCTATAGGACAGAGTAGAACTGCCACATAGGGTTTCCAAGGAGCGCTTGGTGGATTCGAACTGCCAACCTTTTGGTTAGCAGCCGTAGCTCTTAACCACTGCACCACCAGGGTTTCCATATATGCAGAGCCCTGGTAGAGCAGTGGTTAGGAGCAATGGCTGCTAGGCAGTTCATATGGGTTTGGTATATCGTCAAGTCGATTCTGACTCATAGCAACCCTATAGGACAGAGTAAAACTGCACCACAGGGTTTCCAAGACTGTAAATCTTTATGGAAGCTAACTGCCACATCTTTCTCCTACGCTGGTGGATTCCAACCGCCAACCTTTCAATTAGCAGCTAACCACTTTAACCACTGTACCACCAGGTCTTACTTATCTATTGCCAGTGTAACAAAAATACTACTATATATATATATATATATATATATATATATATATATATATATATATATATGTGTGTGTGTGTGTGTGTGTGTGTGTGTGTATGTATGTATCTTTCACTAAGGAGCCTGGATGATGCAAGCTGTTTGCAACTGACTGCTAACCTAAGAGTTGGCAATTTGAACCCACCCAGCAGCTCACTGAAGAAATGTCTGGTGAACTGCTTCGGTAAAGATTGTCGTTGTGTGCCGTCCAGTCAATTTCTACTCATAGTGACCCTGTGTGACAGAGCAGGACTGTCCCATAGGGTTTTCTAGGCAGAAATCTTTATGGGAGCAGATCGCCAGGTCTTTCCCCCAAGGAGCCACTGTGTGGGTCTGAACCACCAACCTTTCTGTTGGCAGCTGAGCACTTAACTATTGCGCCACCAGGGCTCTTCTGGTAAAGATTACAGCCAAGAAAACCTCATGGAGCAGTTCTACTCTGTAACACACGGGGTTGCCATGAGTTGGGGGCTGACTTGAGAGCAGTTAACAACATCTTTCATTACAAAAGTGAAAAGGAAAAACCAAAAGGTAGAGGAAATATTTTGAGAGAAATTTAGCATGCAAAGGACTTGTATATAGACGATATAAAGAAATCCTACAAATCAGTAAGAAAAAGACAATTTATAAGAGAAAAATAGGCAGAAGACTTGAACAGGTATTTCACATAAAATGAAATCTAAACGATCAATACATATGAAAGTAATTCCACCTTAATGGAAACCAGAAGAATGTGAATTAAAACCAAAATGAGATAACAGTACATGTGCAACTCACCAACACAGGTAAAATTACAGACATAATACCAGATATTGGCAAAGATGTGAACAAATGGAATTCCCTTACACTGCTGGTGGGAATGTGAATTGGGACAACCACTATTTGACAGGATCTACTAAAACTGAACATACCTATAGCCGATGACCTAGGAATTCTACTCCTAGACATATAACCAACAGAAATGCATGTATATGTTCACCAGAAGACATGGACAAGAATTTTCATAGCAGCAGTATTTGTAGTAGCTGAAAACTGGAAAACAACCCAACTGTCCACATACCGCAAAACGGATCATCAAATTGTGGTATAGTTGTACAATGGAATACAAAACAGCAGTGCAAGTGGATGTACTACAGCTACATGCAGCAATGCAGATGAATCTCATAAATGTAATGTTGAGTGAAAGGAGCCAGATGCAAAAGAGTCTATCTACTGTACATTTCCATATATATAAGTTCAAATTTAGACAAAACTGACATACAGTGTTAGAATTTAGGATAGTAGTTACCCCTGGGGGCAGATAGTGACTAGAAGGGGGCACAATGGGGACCTCTGGTAATGTTCTGTTTCTTGATCTGGGCACTGGCTACATAGTGTCTTAGTTCTCTAGTGCTAATATAACAGAAATACCACAAGTGGGTGGCTTTAACAAACAGAAATGTATTTTCTCACAGTTAGGAGGCTAGACGTCTGAATTCAGGGTGAAGCTTTCTCTGTTGGCTCTAGAGGAAGGTCCTTGTCTCTTTTGAGCCTCTGTTCCTTGGTGATTTTCGCTGGCTTGGCATTTATGTTCCCTCATCTCTGCTTGCTGGCTTGGTTGCTTGCTCAATCAGCTCTTTTTATAATCTTAAGAGATTGATTTAAGACAGACCCTACACTGACTCATTAACATAACAAAGAACCCATTCTCAAATGGGATTATAAACACAGGTATAAGGGTTAGGATTTACAATACATATTTTGGGGGGACACAATTCAACCCATAATATACAGTGTATTAGTTTCCTAGGGCTGCCGTAACAAATTACCACAAACTGTGTGGCTTAAGGTAACAGAAATTTATTGTTCTGAAGGCTAGAAGTCCAAAATCAAGGTGTTGGTGGGGCCATGCTCTCTCAGAAGGCTCTAGGGGAGGATCTTTTCTTGCCTCTTCCTAGCTTCTGGCGATTGCTGACAATCCTCAGTATCCCTTGGTTTGTAGACACATCACTTCAGTCTGCCTCCATCATCATATGGCATTCTCCCTGTGTGCCTGTGTCTGTGTCCGAATTCTCTCTTTTCATAAGGACACCAGCCATATTGGATTGAGGGCCCACCCTAATCCAGTATAAACTCATCATAACTTAACTACATCTGAATTTCCAAATAAGGTCATATTCACAGGCACTCAAATATATTTCTTACGGGTGGAGGAACATAATTCAACCCAGTACACAAAGGAATGTTCTGTTTGTGAAAAATTCATCAAGCTGACCCACTTATGATTTGTGCACTTTCCTGTTGTATAATCCAATAAATGTATCTCCAAGAAAATGTTAAATGAAAGAAGGCAGTTCTTTTATTTACTGTATAATTGATTTTACATATAGTGTAAAAATAGGGAAAATGAAATTATGATGTCAGAAGTGAGGGTAATGGTTGCCTTTGGGGAAAAGGAAAGTAGTAATGACTAGCAGAAGGCACAAGTGGGTTTCTGGGGTGCTGACAATGTTCTATTTTTTTTTTTTTTTTGAACCAACTGGTAATTACACAAATATTTGCTTTGTTAAAACTCATTGAGCTGTACATTTATGCTTTGTGCTTTCCAGTTTGTGTACTGTACTTCACAATTTAAAAAAATGTTTTAAAAAACAAAGGAGGGAAGGAGAAGAAAAGTGATGCTAGTAGAAGACAGAGAATGATGAGATTAGGTGGAGGTAGGTTTGCCTTTTCCCTTTCCACCTGGCCTGCTAGGTCTTAGCTATCACGTTCTCTATCCTGAATCCTTCCCTCAAGAGGGAGCCTTTCAGCACCTATGTGAGAAACACCACCATTGCTTAAACAAGCCCTTCAGCATTCCCCTCACTGTTTCAAGACAAATTTAGGCGTTGTGCTAAATGCTATTGGGCATCCTATCCCAAATTCTTACCTTCAGGGAACTAAAATAGTTGGCCATTCAAACTTTCTAATCCCTATAACTAATTTTCAAAAATCACAGCCATTTTCATTATACAGAACCTCTGTCTCCAGAAAAAGCTGTCCTTGTGACATTTTAGTAACATTGATTTCACATTACCTGATGGACCCCAAGCCCATTTTTTAGAGGCTAATTTTACTAGTCTAGAATAGAAAAAGTAAATAATAAAAGTAAAAAGTCTCTTATTTAAAAAAAAATAAGGAATGAAATTTCACATGGTAAAGCACAAATTACACAGAGGATTTTATGTGAGAGTTTTTAGTGGGGGTCAGTTGTTAATTGTCACTTCTGTCAAAGTCAACTACCATGAGTTTTCTATAAATGAGGTTTATAACCCAGCCACACGTCTTTCTTGTTATGTTTCATTCTTACTGTTACTAGAGAGATAGGTGATGGCTGGTAGGAGGTGGCGTTTGATTGACTAGTGGTTTGAGGCTATATTCTGACTGGCTGGTGACTTGCATGCCATTTTGTGATATAAAAATCCCTTACAGCTGTTGCAGTTTGTACCTGTCTAAACAATAGGATCTAGAAACATACAGTCTGCTATTGGGCCTATGCATGCTTATGCAGGCATTGTGCCAGGACCCTGAAGGGATAGTATCTAGACTCAAAGTAACCTAAAAACAAAAAACCATTGCCGTAGAGTCGATTCTGACTCATAGTGACCCTTTAGGGCAGAATAGAACTGCCCCATAGGGTTTCCAAGGAGCAGCTGGTGGATTCAAACTGCTGACCTTTCGGTTAGCAGCCAAACACTTAACCACTATGCTACCAGGGCTCCCAAAGTAACCTGGTCATACATAACCTTGGCAATGTGAGTGCTTCTTCCCTTTCACATCACCATGGGGCCATGTTTCCATTTTATTCTAAAGAAACCCATGTGTTTATAAGTAATCTCAATTGCCATTTTGTTAGTCCTTCTGACCTTTCCCAATGATCTGTACAGTTTAGGAGAGAGTTTGTGATATTTCAACCAAGACCACTCCCTCCATATGCACTTCCCAGCTCAGCGAGGTGTAGTCTCCACTCCAGACTGCTGTAGCCAAGAACACAGGGATCCCCCTCCCCCGCAGTTTCCAGTCAGAGGGCTTTCTTCTTGGGAGAAGCATGACTTCACCATCTCTCATCCTGCCCCCACCTACCTGTTCCTGAAGCTAAGTCCCAGGTGAGTGAGGTTTCAAGGTGTGGGCTCCCTTCTTCCACCCAACCCCTACTTGTGGAACAGAGGCTCACCTGCGACACAGTGTGCTAAGAATACTTGAGCCCCAATCACACCTCAACTCATGAGGCAGTGGTTTTGCACCAGGAGAGGCAAGCCAAGAGAACCTCAGGATGCTACCACCCCTTCCATTGAGTACTCAGCTCCTAAAGCAGGGTGTCATTCATAAAGAAGATGACTATTATATCCAACCTCAGCTCTACATGCCTGGCACAGAGACTTTGCCAGGGAGGTAGGGGGAAGGAGGATGTAAAACCAATAGCTACCAATCTCTTCTCTAAGAAACTGATTTCATTTATAACAGAGCCTGGATTTTCAAACCTAAGGGAACTTTCAAGAAGAGTTAAAATTGTGATGAAAGGCAATTGGGAGCAGATTTGTAGATTTAATGAAAATGCAAGACTGTCGGTGGCTAGTATGCAGGAGAGAACCCAGAAATAAGACAGCTGGGATGAGCCCTTCTGCAGTCAGAACAAATAACAAACAGGATCTTAGAAATTATTCCTTCAAAGGAGCCACAATTTGATTGAATTCCTTGGAGGAGCAATTTATGCTCAGGGGCGTTGTTGAAAACAATAGAGAAATCAATGGGCAATTAGTGGAGTTTAACAGTTGGATGTGGTCAGGGAAAAACAGAAAGAGAGCCCTACCAATACCACTGACATCTTAGGATGACTGTGTGCATATTCAAAATTGTACTTCCTTGAGGAGCAACATCAGAGGCTTAACACTGCAGGGGGTGGGTAGACTTCACTAAAACAATTTTTTAGTCACTAAAAAACAAACATGCAAATAACAAATAACAAGCCCCAGAATGGGGACCAGTATCCAGAGTTGCTACAATATATTCTCTAAAATGTCCCATTTCCAACAAAAATTATGAGGCATGCAAAGAAATAGGAAAGCATGACCCATATACCAAAAAAAAAAAAAAGAAGAAGAAGAAGCAGGAAACACAAAATGCCTGAGTGTGACCAGATGTCAGCTTTAGCTTAGCAGAAAAATACTTCAAATAGCCAATATAAGTATATTCACATAACTAAAGGAAAGCATTATTAAAGAAGTAAAGGAAGGTATGATGGCCATGTCACATCCAGTAGAAAATATCAATAGAGATAGAAATTATAAAAAAAAAAAACAACCAAATGGAAATTATGGAGTTGAAAAGTACAATAACTGAAATAAAAAAATCACTAGAGGGGCGCAACAGTAGATTTGAAGTGGCAGAAGAAACAATTAACAAATTTGAAGATAGATTGATAGAGATTATGCAAGCTGAAGATCTCAGAGAAAAAAAAAATAAGAGAACTGAACAGAGCCTCAGAGAAATGTGGGACACCATCAAGCACTCCAACCTATGTGTAAAGGGAGTACCAAACAGCTAGAAGAGAGAGGAGGGTAGAAAAAATACTCTAAGAATTAATAGCAGAAAACTTCCCAAATTAATTGATAATCTACACATCCAGGAAGCGCAACAAACTTCAGGTAGGATAAATGTAAAGAGATCCACAAATAGAAAATTCATAGTAAAAATGTTAAAAGTCAAAGAGAAGGAGAAAATCCTGAAAGCAGCAAGAGAAAAAGGAATCATCACTTACGAGGGAACTCCAATAAGATTAACAACTGACTTCTCAGCAGAAACAATGGAGGCCAGGAGGCAGTGGGATGACATTTTCAAAGTTTTCAAAAGGAAAAACAGTCAACCAAGAACCCTATATGCAGCAAAAGCTATAATTCAAAAATGAAAAAAAAAAATCAAGATTTTCCCAGGTGTCATGGATTGAATTGTGTCCCTGCCAAAACATCTGTCAACTTGGCTGGGTCATGATTCCCAGTATTGTATGACTGTGTACCATTTTGTAATCTGGCTGATTTCTCTATGTGTTGTAAATGCTATCACTATGATGTACTAAAATGGATTAGCGGCAGTTATACTGACAAGGTCTACAAGATTAGATAGTCTTTTAAGCCAATCTCTTTTGAGATACAAAAGAGAGAAGCAAACAGAGACACACAGGAATCACATACTACCAAGAAAGCAGTGCCAGGAGCAGAGCATGTCCTTTGGACTTGAGGTTCCTTTGCAGAGAAGCTCCCAGACGAAGGGAAGACTGATGACAAGCACTTTCCTCCAGAGCTGATGGAGAAAGGATTCCCCTGGAGCTGATGCCCTGAATTTGGACTTGTAGCCTACTGGACTGTGAGATAATAAACTACTCTTTGTTAAAGCCATCCATTTGTGGTATTTCTGTTACCGCAGCACTAGATGACAAAGACACCAGGTAAATAAAAACTGAGAGGTGTTGCTAGCAGACCTACCTTACAGTAAATACTAAAGTTCTTCTAGCTGAAAGCAAGTGATGTCAGACAGTAATTCAAATGCACATAAGAAAACAAAGAGCATCAGAAAAGATAATTCTGTTTTATAAAACAAGTATAAATACATATTTTTCTCCCTTCTTCTCATAACTGATTTAAAGAGCAATTGAATAAAATAAGTGTATAATCTATTGTTGATCCTATAACATATAAATATGTAATATATGTATATTTTCCATTAACAGCACAAAGGAAGTGTGTGGAAGCAAAGCTATACTGGGCTAAGGAAATTACTAAAGATCTGTTTCTGGATTCTCAATTCTATCCCATTGATCTATATGTATACCCTTATACCAATACCACACCCCTTTCATTACTGTAGCTTTATAGAATATTTTGAAACCGGGACATGTGCATCCTCTTACTTTATTCTTCTTTTTCAAGATTGTTTTGGCTACTTGGAGTTTCTTGCAGTTCCATATGATTTTGAGGACTGGCTTTTTCATTTTGCAAAAAAGGCTGTTGGAGATCCAACTGAAATAAAAAGGATTATAACAGAATATTATGAAAAACTATACTCCAACAAATTTGAAAACCTAGAGGAAATGCATAAATGTCTAGAAACACATGGCCTACGCAAACTACAACAAAGTGATGTTGAAAATCTGAACAGACCCATAACAAGAGAAGAGATTGAAAAGGTAATTTAAAAAACTCCCAACCAAAAAAAGCCCTGGCCCAGATGGCTTCACTGGAGAATTCTACAAAACATTTACAGAGGAGCTTGTACCAGTACTACTCAAGCTATTTCAGAGCATAGAAGAGGAAGCAACACTTCCAAATTCATTCTATGAAGCCAGCATAAGGCTGATACCAAAACCAGGCAAAGACGTCACAAAAAAAGAAAATTACAGACCAATATCTCTCATGAATATAGATACAAAAATTCTCAACAAAATTCTAGCCAATAGAATTCAGCATCATATCAAAAAAATAATACACCACGACCAAGTAGGATTCATACCAGGTATGCAAGGATGGTTCAACATTAGAAAATCAATCAACGTAATCCACCACATAAATACAAGGAAAGAAAAGAATCACATGATCATCTCAATTGATGCAGAAAAGGCATTTGACAAAGTCCAACACCCATTCCTGATAAAAACTCTCAATAAAATAGGTATACAAGGGAAATTTCTCAACATAATAAAGGGCATCTATGCAAAACCAACAGCCAACATCATTCTGAATGGAGAGAGGCTGAAAACATTCCCCTTGAAAACAGGAACAAGACAAGGATGCCCCTTATCACCACTCCTATTTAACATTGTGCTGGAAGTTCTAGCTAGAGCAATAAAGCAAGAAAAAGAAATCAAGGGCATTCAAACTGGTAATGAAGAAGTTAAACTGTCCCTGTTTGCAGATAATATGATACTATACATAGAAAACCCTAAAGACTCCACGAGAAATCTACTGGAACTAATAGAAAGATTCAGCAGAGTAGCAGGATACAAGATAAACATTCAAAAATTGGTTGGATTCCTATACAGCAGTAAGGAGAACGATGAAAAGGAAATCAGGAAAACAATACCATTTTCAATAGCCCCTAAAAACATAAAATACTTAGGAAAAAATCTGACCAGGGATGTAAAAGACCTATACAAAGAAGACTACAAAACACTACTACATGAAACCCAAAGGGATCTACATAAATGGAAAAACATACCATGCTCATGGATAGGCAGACTCAACATCGTGAAATTGTCAATTCTACCCAAAGCAATTTACAAATACAACGCAATCACGATCCAAATACCAACAACATTCTTCAAAGAGATGGAAAAACTAATCATTAACTTTATATGCAAAGGGAAGAAGCCCCGAATAAGTAGAGCACTACCGAAGAAGAAGAATAAAGTTGGAGGACTCACACTACCTGACTTCAGAACCTACTATACAACTACAGTAGTTAAAACAGCCTGGTACTGGTACAATGACAGATACATTGACCAGATACATTGACCAATGGAACAGAATTGAGAACCCAGATGTAAATCCATCCACCTGATGCCATGTCATCTGATCTTCGACAAGGGCCCGAAGTCCATCAAATGGGGAAAAGACAGTCTTTTTAACAAATGATGCTGGCAAAACTGGATATCCATTTGCAAAAAAATGAAACAGGACCCATACCTTACAGTGTATACAAAAACTACTTCAAAATGGATCAAAGACCTGAATATAAAGCCTAAAACTATAAAGTTCATAGAAGAAAAAATAGGACCAACACTTCAGGCCTTAATACATGGCATTAACAGGATACAAACCATAACCATCAACGCACAAAACCCAACAGATAAGCTAGATAACTGGGATCTTCTAAAAATCAAACACCTATGCTCTTCAAAAGACTTCACCAAAAGAGTCTAAAGAGAACCTACAGACTGGGAAAAATTTTTTGGACAGTACAAGCCAGACAAAGGTCTAATCTCCATAATCTACAAGAAAATCCCACACCCCTACAACAAAAAGACAAATAATCCTATTAAAAAATGGGCAAAGGAAATGAACAGACACTTCACCAAAGAAGACATTCAAATGGCCAACAGACACATGAGAAAATGCTCGCGATCACTAGCCATTCGAGAAATGCAAATTAAAACCACAATGAGATAGCATCTCACCCCAGCATTACTGGCACGAATCAAAAACACTGGAAATAGCAAATTTTGGAGGGGCTGCAGGGGGATGGGAACTCTTATGCACTGCTGGTGGGAATGCAAAATGATACAACCATTTTGGAAAATGATATGGTGCTTCCTCAGAAAGCTAGAAATAGACATACCATTCGATCCAGCAATCCCACTCCTAGGAATATATCCTAGAGAAATAAGAGTCGTCACTCGAATAGACATATGCACACCTATGTTCATGGCAGCATTGTTCACAATAGCAAAACGATGGAAACAACCTAGATGCCCATCAACTGATGAATGGGTAAACAAACTATGGTACATACACACAATGGAGTACCATGCAACGAGAAAGAACAATGAATCCGTGAACCATCTCATAACATGGATGAAACTGGAAGACATTATGCTGGGTGAAATAAGTCAATCACAAAAGGACAAATATTGTATGAGACCTCTATTGTAAAAACCCATGAAAAAGCTCACACACAAAATGTAACAATCTTTGTTGGTTACCAGGGATGGGAGGGGTGGGGGGGAATACTAAACAGGCAATAGATAAGTGGTATCTTGGGTGAATGGTGAGACAGTACACAATACAGGGGAAACTAGCACAACCTGTACAAGGAAAGGTCATGGAAGCCCCATATACACATCCAAACTCCCTGAGGGACTGAAATGCTGGGTGAAGGGCTGTGGGGACCATGGTCTCAGGGAACATCTAGCTCAATTGGCATCACACAGCTTATAAAGACAATGCTCTACATTCTACCTTGGTGAGTAGTGTCTGGGGTCTTAAACGCCTGTGAGCGGCCATCTAAGATACTCCACTGGTCTCATCCCTTCGGGAGCAAGGGAGAATGATGAGAACAGGATACAAGGAAAAGATTAGTCCGAAGGACTAACTGTCCACAGCTACCAAGGCCTCCACCAGACTGAGTGCAGTACAGCTAGATGATGCCCAGCTACCAACACTGACTGCTCTGACCAGGATCACAACAGAGGGTTCTGGGCAGAGCTGGAGAAGGATGTAGATCATAATTCTAACTCACAAAAAAAAGACCAGATTTACTGGCCTAAAGGAGACTGGAGAAACCTCGAGAGTATGGCCCCCAGACACCCTTTTAGCTCAGTGGTGAAGTTACCTCCGAGGTTCACTGTTCAGCCTGGGAGTGGACAGCCCCGTAAAACCAAATGAGACTAGCGAGGTACAGGAGTCCAGTGCCAAGGGCCAGAAGGCAGAAGGGGACAAGGAAGCTGGTGATAAGGAACCCAAGGTTGAGTAAGGATATTGTTGATGTGTTGTGAGATTGTTAACCATTGTCATAGGGCAACGTTTGTAGTAACTGTTAAATGAGAAACTCTTTTGTTCTGTAAGCCTTCATCTTAAGTGAGAATAACAGCACAACTGGAAGAGCGTAGTCAATGTCACCGAACTGTGTATGTAGAAATTTTTGAAATGGTGTATCTTTGGCTATGTGTATTTTCACAAAAAAAAAAAAAAGTTAACAAGTTAGAGGGTTAATATGTTGTGGGGTTGTTAACCAATGTCATAAAACAACATGTGTACTACTGTTTCATGAGAAACTATTTGTTCTGTAAGCCTCCACCTGAAGTACAATAAAAAAAAAAAAAAAAAAAAAAGGCTGTTGGGAATTTTGATAGAAATTGGGTTGAATCTGTATCTTGCTTTGGGTAGTACTGACAGCTTAACAGTATTCAATCTCCAATCCATGAACACAGGATGTCTTTTCATTTATGTAGGTCTTTTAAATTTTCTTTCAGCAGTGCTTTATAGTTTTCAGTGTATAAGTCTTTCAGCTCCCTGGTTAAATTTATTCCTAGATATTTTATTTTTTTCAGATGCTACTGTAAATGGAATTGTTCTCTTCATTTCCTTTTCAGATTGTTCACTTCTCGTGTAGACACACAACTGATTTTTGTATGTTGATCTTGGACCCTCCGATTTTTCTGAGTTCTCTTATTAGCTCTAGTAGTTTTCTTGTGGATTCTTTCGGATTTTCTATATATCGGGTATTCTATGAATACTTTTATTTCTTCCTTTTCAATTTGAACGCATTTTCTTTCTTTTTCTTGCCTAATTTTTCTAGCTAGAACTTCCAGTACAATGTTGAATAGCATTGGTAAAAGTGGATAGCCTTGTCTTGTCCTGATCTTAAGGGGAAAGTGGATATTAACTTTTGACTTTAATAAGTACATGTGGAGTCAGTCCCTCCACCCCCAAATGTTTCTGGCTCTTCACTTGCCAGGCTCATGGCACTTCTACTTCCTTTGAAATTAGGTATGGTCATTTTTTCAAATCTTCTATACTGTTACTTTTTTTTTTTACTAATGAGAGGCGAGTTAAAATTTCCCACTATGATGCTCAATTTGTCTATTTCTTCCATATTGTTGCTGGTAATTTTTGTTTTCTATATTTGAAGCTATGTTATTAACTGCATATAAATTTTAAATTATTTGTATTTTTAGTGAATCTTTTATGTTTAAGAAGTGACTACCTTTATCTCTAGTAATGTTGTTTTACCCTTAAATTATCTTTTATCTGATATTAATATAGCTATTTGTAAAAATGGCAGTGTGGTGTTAGACCTCCTATAACTTCATGAGGGGGAAGAATCATCATCAACATTAGCCCAAGGATGATGATTCCTATGAGGCAGAGCTTAGACATACCTCCTCTCTCCAACCTTTTTACCAATTCTAACATTAGCCATCCCTCCCATGGCACGCTCTACTTCTCTGCTGGGTTTGATAATTTGTTGCAGTGGTCACGCAGAGCTCACAGACCATATTCAGAGTTATGGGGTTTATTAGGGAAGTAACAGGTTACAATTCAGGATCAGGAACAACTTGGGATACAGTTCTTCTGTGAGGGTAACTTCTCGGCTGTGCCTACAGGTAGGCCTCTCCCTTGGCCCCTGGGCCCTTGACCTCTGGCCCTCAGCCTGGCCCTTTCCCTGCTTGAGCAAGTGTTACAAAGCTCCTTTGCTCCCCTAATAAGTGCCCAGAGGCACCCAACTCTGCCAGCAAGCCTTGGGCCCAAAGGTGCTCAGCTCTCTCACTCTGTGGATCAGCATGCTCACTGTAACTGTCTCACTCTGTGGGCTGGGAAGCCCATCGTGCCCTCTTGTACCAGTCTCCTGGTTCTGCTGCCATTGTTTCTCTGCTGCCACTTCTCACTGTCTCCTGCCTTCTTCAGTGTTACAGCTCTCTCTGTCTCCTGGATCTAGAAGGTTCTCAGTATAGGGACCCCGGGTTCAAATGGTACGCTCCACTCCTGGCTCTTCTTCCACTTGATGGTAGTGAGGTCTCCCCTTTCTACCTCTGGGATGGCTCATTTTAAGCCTAGTGGAATGGCAAAACTGACCAATCCCTTCATTAGTGTTCCATACACCTTATTTGCATGGTCTCACTCCCACAAGGGTTTCATACTCCTTATTTGCATGTTTAGCAAGCTGTCCAATCCCCTTGGTGGTCCACAAGCACTTTATTTGCATAGTTATACCCTAACATTTTGTGGGAGTCACAACACCATGATTGGGAGAAGGGCCACACAAAGTAATTCACTGTACCACACTACTGAAGCTATCTTTTGAATTTTATTTGCATGATGTATCTCTTCCATTTCCATTCAATAACCTCTGTGTATCCTTCTGTTTTAAATGTATCTCTAATGAACAGCATATAGCTAGAATTTTTTTACCCACTGTAATAAGTGTTGTTTTTTCACCAGAGCATTTAGTCTACTAACATTTAATATAATTACTAGTATATTTTGGTATACTTACAATTTTCTTTCATGCTTCGTATTTTTTGCACTTGTCCTGTTATGAATGGATTGAACTGTGTCTTCCAAAACACGTGTTGAAATACTAACCCCTGTACCTGTGGATGTACACCCACTCCTCACTTATTGACATAGTTAGGTTCCAAAGACTAGGTTGTTATGTGAAAATTAGCATTATGCGAAAATGGAGCATGACCACATCAGATCATAAAATAGGGATGGCTACATCATTACATAACTGAGAATCATGGCCCAGCCACGTTGACACACAACCTTAACCATCACAGCCAGTGTTACTTTCGTCTCGCATCTTGGCATTCATTACTACCAGACATATGTAATTAATGTACAAAATAGTTGGATAGTAGTTTTTTACTATTGTCATAAGTGCAAAATGTCTGATAATGAGGTAGTTGAGGAGTAGGCGTAATCCCATTTGCGAATAGGGTATTCTTTGCTACATTAATGAGGCCATTATCAGTGTAGGGTGTGTCCCAAACCTGATCACTTCTGAGTTACAAGGAGCAGCATAGATACAGATACAAGCAAGCACAAATGGGAATATAGATGCTATCTGATGATAACAGAGGCAGATGAATCTACAAGCCTAGGAACTCCAAGGATTGCTGGCTACCAGAAGCTGAAATAGACAAGGAAAGACCCCCTCCCCAGATCTACACTCTGAATTTGGACTTCTAGCCTCCTAAATGGTGAGAAAATAAATTTCTGTTCTTTAAAGCCATTCGTTTTTGCTATTTCTGTTACAACAGTACTAACAAATGAAGACATCCCATGTCCCTTTTTCTCTTTTCTGGCCTGTTTTTGGATTGTTTCTTTATTCCCCCTCTATTGGGTTGTAATTATGAAGCAAGGATGGTGAGACTACGTCTCACATACTTTGGACAATTTATCAGGAGGGATCAGTCCCTGGAGAAGGACATCATGCTTGTTAAGGTAGAGGGTCAGCAAAAAAGAGGAAGACCCTCAACGAGATGGATTGACACAGTGGCTGCAACAATGGGCTTAAGCATAACAACGATTGTGAGGACAGCCCAGGACTGGGCAGCGCTTTGTTCTGTTGTACATAGGGCTGCTATGAGTCAAAACCGACTTGACAGTATCTAACAACAACATATCTTTTCTTCCTTTTTTGTTGTAGTTTAAATGAAGTTTACATTTCAAGTTAGTCTCCCATACAAAAATTTATACATACCTTGTTATGTGACCCTAATTGCTCTCCCCACACTGTGCCAGCACACTCCTCCTTTCCACTCCTGATTCCCCATGTCCATTCAACCGGCTCCTAACCCTCTCGGCCTTCCCATTTCACCTCTGGACGGAAGCTGCCCGTTTAGTCTCTTGTATCTACTTGAGGTAAGAGGCACACTCCTCACGAGTATCACTTTATGTCCCACAGTCCAGTCCAATCCCTGTCTGAAGAGTTGGCCTCAGATTTTTTTTAGTTCTGGGCTGATAGAGAATCCAGGGGCCATGCTTTCCAGGGTACCTCCTGTCTCAGTCAGACCATTAAGTCTGGTCTTCTTACTAGAATTTGCATTCTGCACCCCACCTTTCTCCTGCTCCATCAGAGACGCTCTGTTGTGTTCCCTGTCAGAGCGGCCATTGGTGGTAGCCGGGCACCATCTAGTTCTTCTGGTCTCAGGCTGATGAAGTCTCTGGTTTATGTGGCCCTTTCTGTCTCCTGGGCTACTACTTTCCTTGTGTCTTTGGTGTTCTTCATTCTCCTTTACTCCAGGTGGTTGGGACCAATTGATGCATCTTAGGTGGCCGCTTGCAAGCTTTTAAGACTCCCGATGCCACTCACCAAAGTAGGATGCAGAACACTTTCTTAATCAACATTTCTTTTCTATTAATCTAGATTTTTTAACATGTATTTTATGCAGCTGGTATAGTCTAAATTATGCTGCAGTGCCAAAAACAAAAAACTCACACCCAAATCTCAGTGACTTAGAACAGAAAATTATTGTTCACCTTTATGTTCCCATCATGGACCAGCTCGGGTGATCTGCTCTATGACAGCCTCACATAGGGACCCAAGTCAATAGAGACTCCATCTCCATGCTTCCATGATTGCCAAGGCAAGACACAGGAAGGATGGTGAATCATACAATAGCTTTTATAGCATCTGCCTAGAAATGATATATAGCATCTCCACTCAAACATTTCATTGGTGAAAACAAGTCACGTTATCACAACTAACTTCAAAGGTGGTGGAAAAGAACAATCCTACCCCGGGTCCATAAGTAGGGAGCCAGAGATATGTAAACAACAGAAATGACTACCACACTCCACCCTAGTTACCATATGTTGACTTCACTCTCCTTACCACAGGCAAAGTACACAGAAACCCTTCTCCACAGAGACAATTACAAAGTCCTGTCCACTGCTGGGATCATACTCAAAGGCCAGGATGTCTAGATGATGCACAGCAGCCTCTACATCAGGGGTATATGTAGTAGTCTCTATATCTAGAGATACGGCTTTTCTTAATCTAGAGACCTGTGAACCAAAAGGATACATTATCTGCCCTCACACATCTAATACACACATCTAATATGGTGGAATAGAAACAGAACCACAGTGAACACTCTCATTCAGAAAAGGAAAGAAAAAAGCAGCAACTGGTTTGTACCTATTCTGTCTACAAGGCAGACAATGCAAGTGCATCCTGCTGTGGGGATAAGGAATTCAGAAAAGCTAAAAATAAAAGAATGGGTGAAAGTATATAAGGTAAACACAATATAAAAAAAGAAAGTGGAGGTCCTGCTCTTAATACCAGAAAAAGTAGAATTCAGGCCAAAAATCATTAAAAGAGGCAGAAAGGACACATTATAATGCTGAAGGCTACAAGTCACAAGCAACAAAAAGCAGTTATGAGTATCAATGCACAAAACAACACAATAGCAACTTTCATGAAGTAGAAACTCTTAAAAAGTGCAAGGAGAAATAAATAAAACACTAAATGTTAGGAAATTTTGATATATTTCTCAGTTTGAGAAACATTAGAATTAAAAAAAAAGATACAGATGAACTAAACAATGTAATCAGGTAGATTTTATGGATATATATATCAAGTCTTTTACCTTGATAATAGAGGATGCACCTACTTTTCAAGTGTACATGAAACTTCCATGGATATTGACCATATATTAGGCCACAAAAAACCCTCAGTATTTTCCATAATGCATATTTCAACAGCGTATTCCTTTTGCATGGCTTTTCTCATCTTTTTATTTATTGAGGTATAATTTACATACAATAAAATGCATCTCAATGAGTTTTGACAAATCAATATATCCAAATAACCATCACAACAATCAAAATACAGGACACTTCCATCATCCCTCAAAAATTCCTTGTGTCCGAACCAAGCCAATTCCCCACCCTCCACCCCAGGGAATCATTGATTTACTTTCTATCACTATAGATTTGTATTTTCTAGAGTTTTATATAAATGGAATCACACAGTATATATTCTCAGTCAGGATTCTTTTGCTCAGGTTAATGGTTTTGAAATTCATCTATGTTGTTGTGTGTATTAGTATTTTATTCTTTCTTATTGCTGAGTAGTGTCCTATTGTCCACAATATTTGCAATCACCTCATATGGATGTAAAAGCTGGACAATCAGTAAGGAAGACTAAAGAATTAATGCCTTTGAATTATGGTGTTGAAGTAGAATATTGGATATGTCATGGACTGCCAGAAGAATAAACAAACTTGTCTTGGAAGAAGTACAACCAAAATGCTCCCTAGAAGCAAGGATAGCAAGACTTCATCTCACGTACTTTGGGCATGTTATCAGGAGGCACCAGTCCCTGGAGAAGGATATCATGCTTGGTAAAATAGATGGTCAGCAAAAAAAGAAGACCCTCAAAAAAGAGGACTGACACAGTGGCTGCAACAATGGGCTCAAACATAGCCAACGATTGTGAGGATGGCACAGGACAGGGCAGTGTTTCATTCTGTTGTACATAGGATTGCTAAAAGTCAGAACCAACTCACTAGCACTTAACAACAACAGTATCCCACTGTATGAATGTACCACAATTTGTTATGTACTTGTCTTGTTGAGGAAAGCTTGGGTTTTTTCATTTTTGCCTATTAGGGAAAAGATAATATGAACATTGATACACAAGTCTTTGTGTGGACGTATGCTTTTACTTCTCTTGGGTAGATACTTAAGAATGGAATTGTTGGGTCATAAGGTAAATACATTCTCTTTATTTCCAACTGTTCTGTTGTCATTCTGTTTAAGGTGTGTCATAATTATCAAGAACTACAAGATTTTTAAAATATCCAATCTGAGCATTTGTCTTTTAATAAGGGAATTTTAACTAGTCACATTCATCATGACTACTGTATGTTTGGATTTATTTCTACCATCTTACTTCATGTTTATATTTATCATTTTCTTCTTCCCTCCCCCATCTGCACTTTTTTCCTTTTAGTTTTTTTAATTGAATAATTAAATATACAGATTTCCAGTGCTGCAGTTTAATGCATTTTGACAAATTCTTTTTTTAAAATTGAGTTTCCCTTTTTCCATTTCTTCTCTCTGTTGGTTTAGGAGACAAACATTCTATATTAGCTAGAATTAAATTTGAGTATATAATTAAAGTACAACCCAGGCAGGCTTTCCCAGTGTGATGGCAAATATGGTTACTCAATTTCAAAGTTTATATTACCTAACAGTTCTCCCACAGAAAAAGAGAGCAACTTTTTTTTTATAGTTCCAGTAAAGCTGTGGTTAAGACAGTTGGGTTTGACTTCGCTCACCTCGTTTAAAATAATCACTTTGGCAAAGGGAATGAGGAGATTCTGATTGGGCCAGCCAGTAGCATATGCCCACTCATATCACAGGGTAGGGAAGGAGTGAGTCACAATCCAGGCCTATGATACTGGTTTTCCCTAAGAAGTCTGTTACAAGAGAAGGGGGGAGAGGAGGGAGGGGAAGGGAAAGCATTGTTTTCAGACCTTTTACTACCCATTTATATATGAATGTTCCTGTATATTTTTGTGGTTAAAAAAAATTTAAAACATTATTACATTGTACCTAATTGCTCAACAATTTGATTCTTTCTCTTAACATTATGCCATAGTTATTTCTGTATAAATAATATAGCTCTACCTCATTCTTTTTAAATGCTCATGACATTGCACAGTATAGACATAGCATAGTTAAGATCCTTTTGATGGGCATTTAGGTTTTCTATTTTTTTCTTTGTTATAAACATCTTTCTGTATGCTTCCTTGTGCACATGTCTGTCTCTTTACACATTTCTATCACACTGTCCATGCTGAGGTATTTTAAAGTATATCACCTATACGGTGCCTTTAAATAACAAAAGAAGTAGAATTGAGTTCACAGGGTACCTGCAATTTATATTTTAATGGATCCTGCCAAATTGCCATCTGAATGGTTATACCTACTTGCACCCCTATCAGCACTGTGTGAGTACCCATTTCCCCACACCCTGCCACCACTTGTATATGTATATATGCTGGACTAATTACTTTTGTGTGTGGCCTTTATAGCCATGGTCTTGTAACTCCCACCCAGGTGACTAACAGGGTAATTGTGGCCTACTAAGAAGATTGGTCAGTTTTGCCCTAAAAGGTAGCCAACTCCAGAGAAGAGGAGAGGAGCCCACCACCACCAAGGAAAGAGAGACCAGCAGGAGGGACCCCAGCAGCGGAGACCTGGCAGCAGGAGATGGCTTGGTAGCCTTTGGGCAGAGACTGAGGGTCAGGGAGAGGCATGCCTGCGGGCACTGCTGGGGAGAGGCTCTCCTGAGGCAAGAACTGTATCCTGAGTGTTCTTGAGCCTGAATTGTAACTGTTACTTCCCTAATAAAGCCCATAATGGTGAATATGGTCTGTGAGTTCTGGGTGGCCATTGCAATGAATTATCGAACCCAGTGGGAGGGACGGTTGGTATCAGAATTGGTAGAGATGGCAGAAGGAGGAGGCTTGTCTGGCCTCCGCCTCATAGGAATCAACCTTGGGTTGTTGATCTTGGTTCTCTTTCTCCCTTGTGGGGTTAGAGGTCAGACACTGCCCCTACACCGTTCTTACACTATATTAAACAATCCGCTTGGTCAGTCACTTGTCTTAATCATTTTTGGGGGAGTGTCTTGCACAGAAATCTATACTTTTAGTATATTCAAACTTATCAATCTTTTCTTTGGGGCTTTTACATTCCTCTTATTTAAGGTTTTCTCTACCCAAAGGTTATAAACCCAAGTTTTCTATGTTTTTCCCCCCCAATAGTTCCTTAGCTTAAATAAAAAACTTTGGGTCTTTGATCCACTTGGAATATATTCTCATGAATGGTGTGAAGTAGGAATCTAAGTATATTTTTTCAAATTGATAATCAACTTGCCCTTATTATAATGATTGCTAACATTTATTGAATAACCCTTGTGCCAGGTACTGTTCAACATAATCTCACCTTATTGGGGTTGTTTGAGGATTAAACAAAACATTTTAAAGAAGAGGCAAGTGAACCACCAAATGGTTATATGGCTTGCCCAATTCAAAGACATTAGTTGGTGGAATCAGGATTATAACCCTAGCAGAATGAATCCATGTTATTTAGCCTTCTAACATAATTTCCTTTTCACATAAATTTGAAATACCATCTTTGTAAAATATACAAAATTCCCATAAATACATAAGTTTATTTATGGACTTTCTACTCTGTTTCAATGATCTAGCTGTCTACTTTTACACATTATCTTGGGATCATTTAAAAAATCTAATCTTATGTTATCCACTCCATTTAAAAATGTGTTGTGGTAAAAATACACATAACAAAACATACGTGATCTCAACAATTTCTACGTATACAATTCACTGACATTGACTACATTCTTGAAGTTGTGCAACCATTCTCACCATCCTTTTCCAAATCTTTCTACCACCATTTATATAAACTCAATGCCCCAGAGCAAAAACTCGTCTTTTTCCCCACCCTCCCATCCTTGGTAAACACTAATAATCTTTGTTTTCTATATATTTGCTTATTTTGTATAAGTGAGATCATGCATTACTTATTTTTTTTTTGACTGACTTATTTCATTCAGCATTTTAAGGATCATCCATGTAGTGGCAGGCATCAGGACTTCGTTTCTCTTTATGGCTGAGTAGTATTCCATTAAGGAGCCCTGGTGGTGTAGCGGGGTTAAGCGCTTGGCTGCTAACAGAAAGGTTGGCAGTTCGAACTCACCAGCTGCTCTGTGGGAGAAAGATGTGGTGGTTCTACTCTGTCCTACAGGGTTACTATGAATCAGAATCTAATTGAATTGAAGGCAGTGGATTTGGTTTTTTTAGTATTCCGTTGTGTGTCTATATTACACTGTTTATCCATTCATCTATTGATGGACATTTTGGTTGTTTCTATCTTTTGGCTATGGTGACACCCCGCTTAAAATTTTAATAACTCCTATTGACCTCATAATCAAGTCCAAACCCTTTAGAATACCGTACAAGACCCCCTCCCTCCTACCTCCGGAGCCTCTGATGTGGGCACAGACCCCTTCTCCCCATTATATCCCATGTTCTAGTCATAAAAACTTTCTGGCAGTTACCTGAACAGGACAATCACACTTCATGAAACATTCGTGTCTCCATGTCTTTGTTCGTATTGCTTCCTATGCCTCATCTTCTTTGCCTCATTTACTGGGCAAGCAACTACTCATTTTTTTTTTTATTTAATTTTTTCCCATACAAAAATTTATACATGCATTGTTATGTGACCCTAATTGCTCTCCCCGTACTGTGACAGCACACTCCTCCTTTCCATCCGATTCCCCATGTCCATTCAACCGGCTCCTAACCCTCTCTGCCCTCCCATCTCACCTCCAGACAGAGGCTGCCCATTTAGTCTCTTGTATCTACTTGAGCTAAGAAGCACACTCCTCAAGAATATCACTTTATGTCCCACAGTCCAGTCCAATCCCTGTCTGAAGAGTTGGCCTTGGAAATTGTTTTAGTTCTGGGCTGATAGAGAACCCAGGGGCCATGCTTTCCCGGGTGCCTCCAGTCTCAGTCAGACCATTAAGTCTGGTCTTCTTACTAGAATTTGAGTTCTGCACCCCACCTTTCTCCTGCTCCATCAGGGACTCTCTGTTGTGTTCCCTGTCAGGGCGGTATTGGTAGTAGCCAGGCACCATCTAGTTCTGATCTCAGGCTGATGAAGTCTCTGGCTTATGTGGCCCTTTCTGTCTTCTGGGCTACTACTTTCCTTGTGTCTTTGGTGTTCTTCATTCTCCGTTACTCCAGGTGGGTGGGACCAATTGATGCATCTTAGACGGCCGCTTGCAAAGCTTTTAAGACCCCAGACGCTACTCACCAGAGTAGGATGCAGAACATTTTCTTATTAAGCTTTGTTATACCAATTGACCTAGATGTCCCCTGAAAGCACGGTCCTCTGACCCCTACGCCTGCTACTCTGTCCCTCAAAGTGTTTGATTGTATTCAGGAAACTTCTTAGCTCTGCTTTAGTCCAGTTGTGCTGACTTTCTCTGTAGTGCAGTGCTGTCCTTCTCTTCACCTAAGATAAATTCTTTTCTACTATCTAGTTAGTAAATAACCCTCTCCCTCCCTCCCCACCCTTATAACCATCAAAGAATCTTTTCTTCTGTGTTTAAACCTTTCCTTGAGTTCTTATAATAGTGGTCTTATACAATATTTGTCCTTCTGTGACTGACTAAATTCACTCAGCATAACGACCTCCAGCTTCCTCCATGTCATGTTTCACAGCTTCATCATTGTTCTTTATTGTTGCATAGTATTTCGTTGTGTGGATATACCATAATTTGTTATCCATTCGTTCGTTGATGGGCACCTAGGTTGTTTCCATCTTTTTGCTATTGTGAACAGTGCTGCAATGAACATGGGTGTGCATATATTTATTTGTGTGATGGCTCTTATTTCTCTAGGATATATTCCAAGGAGCAGGATAGCTGCATCATATGGTACTTCTATTTCTAGCTTTTTAAAGAAGCACCAAATTGATTTCCAAAGTGGTTGTACCATTTTACATTCCCACCAACAGTGTATAAGTGTTCCAGTTTTTCCACAACCTCTCCAACATTTATTATTTTGTGTTTTTTGGGTTAATGCTGGCCTTATTGGGGTGAGATGATATCTCATTGTAGTTTTGATCTGCATTTCTCTAATGGCTAATGATCATGAGCATTCTTCATGTGTCTGTTAGCCGCCTGAATATCTTCTTTGGCGAAATGCCTGTTCATATCCTTTGCCCATTTTTAAATTGGGTTATTTGTCCTTTTGTTGCAGAGGTTTTGCAGTATCTTGTAGATTTTAGAGATGAGACGCCAATAGGATCTGTCATAGCCAATTTTTTTTTCCCAGTCTGTAGGTTGTGTTTTTACTCTTTTGATGAGCATAAGTGTTTGATTTTTAGGACCTGCCATTTATCTGGTCTCTCTGCTGCTTGTGCATTGCTACTTATGGTTTGTATTGTGTTTATACCATACATTAGGGCTCCTAGTGTTGTCCCTATTTTTTCTTCCATGATCTTTATCATTTTCAATTCAATATTTAAGTCTTTGATCCATTTTAAAGTTAGTTTTTGAGCATGGTGTGAGGTATGGGTCTCGTTTCAGTTTTTGCAGATGGATATCCAGTTATGTTGGCACCATTTGTTAAAGAGATTGTCTTTTCCCCAGTTAACAGACTTTAGGCCTTTGTCAAAAATCAGCTGCTCACAGGTGGATGAATTTATATCTGGATTCTCAATTCTGTTCCATTGGTCTATGTATCTGCTGTTGTACCAGTACCAGGCTGTTTTGACTACCATGGCAGTATAAGTTCTAAAATCAGGTAGTGTGAGGCCTCCCACTTCGTTCTTCTTGGGTAATGCTTTACTTATTCAGGGCCTCTTCCCTTTCCATATGAAGGTGGTGATTTGTTTCTCCATCTCATTAAAAAATGCCAGTGGAATTTGGATTGGGATTGCATTGTATCTGTGGATCGTTTTGGGTAGAATTGACATTTTCATAATGTTGAGTTTACTTATCCATGAGCAAGGTATGTTTTTCTACTTATGCAGGTCTCTTTTGGTTTCTTGCAGTAGTGTCTTGTAGTTTTCATTGTACAGATCTTTTATGTCTTGGGTTAGATTTATTGCTAAGTATTTTTCCTAGGGGGCTATTGTAAATGGTATTGATTTGGTGATCTTCTCTTTGAGGTTCTCTTTGTTGGTGTAAACGAATCCAATTGATTTTGTATGTTTATCTTGTATCTTGAGACTCTGCTTAAATCTATTAGCTCCAGTAGTTTTCTTGTGATTCTTTGGGGTTTTCTGTGTATAAGATCATATCATCTGCAAACAGAGATACTTTGACTTCTTCCCTACCAATTTGGATGCCCTTTCTTTCTTTTTCTAGCCTAATTGCTCTGGCTAGAACCTCCAGCACAATGTTGAATAAGAATGGTGATAAAGGGCATCCTTGTCTGGTTCCCGTTCTCAAGGGGAACGCTCTCAAAGTCTCTCCATTTAGGATGTTAGCTGTTGGCTTTGTATAAATGCCCTTTATTGAGAAATTTCCCTTCTATTCCTATTTTGTTGCGTTTTTATCATGCATGGGTGCTGGACTTTGTCAAATGTCTTTTCTGCATCAATTGATAAGATCATGTGGTTCTTGTCTTTTGTTTTATTTATGTGATAGATTACATTGATTGTTTTTCTAATGTTGAACCATCCCTGCACACCTGATATGAATCCCACTTGATCAGGGTGAATTTTTTTTTGATTCGTTGCTGAACTCTATTGGCTAGAGTTTTGTTGAGGATTTTTGCATCAATGTTCATGAGGGACATTGGTCTGTAACTTTCTTTTTTTGGGTGTCTCTACCTGGTTTTGGTATCAGGGTTATGCTGGCTTCATAGAATGAGTCTGGGAGTATTTCATCCTTTTCTATACTCTGAAATACCTTTAGTAGTAGTGGTGTTAACTCTTCTCTGAAAGTTTGGTAGAATTCTCCACTGAAGCCATCTGGGCCAGGGCTTTTTTTTGTTGGGAGTTTTTTAATTACCTTTTCACTCTCTTCTTTTGTTATGGGTTTATTTAGTTCTTCTACCTTTGTTTGTGTTAGTTTAGGTAGGTAGTGAGTTTCCAGAAATCTATTTCCTCTAGGTTTTCAAATTTGTTAGAGTACAATTTTTCATAGTATTCTGTTATGATTCTTTTAATTTCAGTTGGGTCTGTTGTGATATCACCCATCTCATTCTTTATACGGGTTATCTGCTTCCTCTCCTGTTTTTCTTTTGTCAGTCTGGCCAATGGTTTATCAATTTTGTTGATCTTTTCAAAGCAGCAGCTTTTGGTCTTGTTAACTCTTTCAGTTGTTTTTCTATTCTCTATTCCATTTAACTCTGCTCTAATTCTTATTATTTCCTCTTACTCATTTTTTAAAGATTAACTTAAACACCACTTGCTAACTTAAACATCACTTCCTTCCCTGCCATGGATTGAACTGTGTCCCCCCAAAATATCTGTCAACTTGGCTAGGTCATGATTCCCAGTATTATATGACTATCTACCATTTTTATTATCTGATGTGATTTCCCTATGTGTTGTAAATGCTATCACTATGATGTAATAAGATGAATTAGCAGCAGTTATATTGATGAGGTCTATAAGATTAGATAGTGTCTTAAGCCAATCTCTTTTGAGATATAGAGAAGTGAGCAGAGAGACATGGGGACCTTGCACCACCAGGAAAGCAGCACTGGGAGCAGAACACGTCCTTTGGACCTGAGGTTCCTGTGCTGAGATGCTCCCAGACAAAGGGAAAACTGATGACAAGTACCTTCTTCTGGAGCCAACAGAGAGAGAAGGGCTTCCCCTGGAGCCAATGCCCTGAATTTGGACTTGTAGCATACTAGACTGCAAGAGAATAAATTTCTCTGTTAAAGCCACCCGCTTGTGGTATTTCTGTTATAGCAGCACTAGCTAACCAATATACTCCGCATCCCAACCAAGCAGAAAGAAATCGTTCTTTCTTCCTTTATGTGATACTTTCACCCTAGTGCCACTCTTTTACTATATTTATTCATTTCCATGTTTTTCTCCCTCACTGTAATATGTGTCTTGAGGGCAGGAGTATATCTTTTTTTTTTTTGAGAGCAGAACTGTATCTTATTAAGCAGTTAGTATAGACTTAATAACTATTTGTTGGGTAAATGAGTATAAAATAAAGGTGATAAAATTATGTCAGCAACCATCTGAGCATCTGATTTATTAAAAAAAGCAATAATTTTTAAAATGAGATAAAATATTTTTGAAACAACATCAAAAAGTAAGTACACTTAACCACACTCAATTAGCCATAAAATAGCCTGTTTAATGAGCTGGAAACAGAGAAAGTCAATTGAAGGAAGGCAGAGGAACTTTGTCTTGTCAGAATCAAAATCGAGGGGCTCCATAGTCATCTGGCATCCGCTCAATATTGTACCTGATTAGGACACAAAATTAACACTGGAAAGAACCAAATGGGGAGTGCAAAACTCACCTACCAACCCATCCTTCACTGATTACAACTCTTTCTCCCCACCATGAATCTTTTTTGTCAGTAGGAACATTTTAGAGGGAAATCATAATGAATGACTACAATATGATTTTATCTTTATTCTTCAAAGTCACAAAGTTAGCAAATAGAAGGCCAGGATCTGAGTCCAGGTAAATTCAACTCCTTAGCCCATATTCTTCTCACTACATTGTGCTCTCCCCAAACTGAAAAGCTGGATAATAATGGCCTGTGGACTGACATGGAAATATTCATGAAGGAAAAAGAGCAACTTTCCAGATGAGGTGCTAATCACAGGCACCATGCTTTCAAAAAAGATTTCTGGCCAAAAAGATCAGCTTGATTTAGATTACTACTTTGTACTTAAAGCAACATATCTATTTCTTCTAGTAATCTTACTGTAACAATTTATTCTTGCTACTTTGTCTCATTTCTTCTAATATAACTATGTAAACATCTGACACAATAATCTCTTTCAATTCTTTCTCTAACCTGACCTCATTTTTAATTGATACCAACTATATACTTTTAATCACTTCACCCAAAGACATTTCTCACCTATGGTTAGAAATGTACATGATAGGAACTCCAGGGATCTTCCGGATTCTCCGCTTAAGGTCCCGGTCAACCGTGGCTACAATGTAACACTTGTGCTGTAAGAGACAGACAGAGTGTTCACACTCGAAACTCATTAAGTCTACTTAGTGACTACTGCTTATTTGGCATAACTACTAAACTAATGCGAAGAATCATTCATTTTCACAGTAAATAGCAAAAGAAAGGATAGAGCAATTTGCTGAGTAGCTACTAAGGGCTAAGATCTTACATTTATAAAATATATAACAAGTTGCCAGGGCTGAATGTAGCCCTAAGAATTTTGAGAAGAAGGCAGAAAAACTAATTATTTAAAAGCTGTAAACTATTTTCTGTCTCATGAGTGGAAAGGACTTACACATTTGGGACAGACAATTTCTTAATTTTGGGAAAACGTCCTGAAAGACTCTATGCAAATACAGAGTAAGCGCCTTAGACTGGTGGGCACAGCTCTTTCTTTTCTCTGAATCTCATGGCTTGGGCATTACTGAGGCCTCCTAGTGGTAGAGGTAGGCTACACCCTAGGCTATACAGCCAGAAGAGGATTTCATGACAAGTTTAAGCCTGGCAGCTCTGAAAGCAGTAACATTTAGTTGCAAGCTGGAAGCTATTTTGTGTTTTACTTTACTTCTTCCAACATACCTAAGTCTTCAGTTGAGTTTATAAAGAGTTGCAGCCTGCTGTCAACTGTGCCATGGGAAATTAAGGGAAATGCTTGCCCCACCCACAGGATCAAGTAGTTAAAGGGATAGCAGTGTGATCACCATATGAAGATGACTATCTTCAGCATGGCGGCATTGGTGGCTCGCTGGTAGAATTCTCCCCTTCCATGTGGGAGACCTGGGTTCGAGTTCCAACCAATGCACCCCATGCACAGCCACCACCCCTGCTAGTGGAGGTTTGAGTGTTGCTATGACTCAATGAAAACGGGGTTTTTTTTTTTCTTGGTATGATGCTGAACAGGTTTCAGCAGAACTTCCAGAGGAAGAAGAAAGGCCTAGTGATCTACTTCTGAAAATCAGTCAATGAAAATCCTATGGATCACAACAGTCTGATCCCTCACTGATCATGCGCATGGCATAGGACCAGGCAGCGTTTTGTTCCATTGTGCATGGGGCTGCCATGAGTTGGGGGGCCGATTTAATGGCAGCTAACAGCAATCTTCAGCAGAGAGGGGCTCAGATAAGGGCAATCAGTAGCAGTTCTTGCGGTGCTTGACAAGGAAGGCAGACAGAAGAATTAAAAACCTAACTGTTTTAGGGTACATGTGAGACAGCACCCCAGGAGACTCTCAGATTTAATTGAGAAACACTTCTGGGATTAGGCATGGTAGAGAGGGACATTACTGCTGCATGGGGAGTAAACGGAACCTTATTTTAGGTTCACAGGGAGGTGGGCTCTGATACATTGCTGGGATTTGAAACCTATGTTTCCTTCCCAAGTCTGTGCTCTTTCCATTATGGTAATAGTGTAAATTTTCAATCCACTTTCTCTAGTAAATGAGGGTCCCAATGCTTCCTATGAAGAGATCCTTCATATAAATATACATTTAAAAGAAACCATTTATATTCTGAAATACATTACTGACTATCAACACTCAGGAGATACCAGTTGTTTCTTTTTCTTTCTAGTACAGAGTAAAAGCGTTAGAACTTACGTTACCTGAGTCACTCTCTGTACTAAGCAGTCATCTGCATAGGTTCCTTTGTGTGTGCATGGTAATCGTTCAAATCTTGGATCCTTGGCAATCCTGTAAGGTTATAAAAGTGGATTAAAGAAAGCACTCAGGCAACTGAATAGCTTTCTGAGTCTCAATCAGTGAAATAAAAGTAACATGATCAATGTGGAGATGTTAAGGCATCTCTGCCCTCCCGAAGCTTATACTCTCATTGGGAAGATGACTCATTGGGAAGGGAATTAAAGTTTGCTGATGGCAGCTGGTGTGCCATAGGTCATTTAATTTTCACAAAACTCTGAGTTATTACATTCCTATTTTACAGATGAGGAAGCAGATTCAGAGAAACTAATTACTGTGTTCAAAGCCACAGACTGGGAAAAGCCTGGATTCAAAACCAAATCAATGTTAATCCAAGCACTTCACTTTTAGGAAGTTCAGTTGCCTTACACAAATGAACTACAAGAATACAGGTACGAGCATGGCCATAATAGTGAAAAGCTGTAGATAACTGAAATAGCCACCAGCAGGATAAAAGTTAAATATATTTTGGTGCACCTATTCTATATATTCTCTATAAAACAGAGAGAGCGAGCTGTACGTACTGACATGGAAGGACCTATTATAAACTACAGAATAAACAAAGCAAGTCACTGAACAACATATAATATGATTCAACTAAGAAAACATAAATTCCTCTGATTTTCCTTTCTCTAGATTTGCATTTGAAAGAAAATGTCTGGGAAAATAAATACTGCATTTTTTTTCTGGAAATAACCATGCCCACACATATAATTTGCATAGTGTGCTTTGGAAAATAACTGTGAAGGGGTCACGAGGTTGGCAAAAAAAAGTGTTATTTGCGTAAAATACAGTACTAAACATTCTGTCCTATAGAGTTGCTATGAGTCAGAATTGAATTGATGACAACAGGCTTTTTTTTTTGGTTTTTCAGTTGTCACTGTTGCAGTAGGAGAAGGGACAAAGTGTGAATGTGGAGGGGGGACATATACTTTTCATTGTATATACATGTTCATATTGTTTGCCATAAAAAATTCAAACATACATTACTTTTATACACATTTGAAAAAGAAAAACCCTAAGTCTGTGATTCCTAGAGCCATGCTAGATTTTAAGATGATGACTCATCAAAACAAGTAAGGTAGCACCTAATGCCAAGTACAATAAAAATAATCCATATCGTAATAGTTCAGAGCAAGCATTGGGTATATTTAGAAAAAATTAGATGGCGATGAGAGCAAATGAAGATGAAAGAACGCTCCAAGCAAAGTAGGGCAGGCACGTTCCAAACAGGGCACTAACCTTCTATAAAATGGTTTGGTGGCGTTCAGGGAAGAGGAAAGAGTACCTCTTTCTGGCTGGGACAAGAGTGTTAGGGGAGGAAGAGAGTGAAATAGGGCTGGAAAAGCAGGCTGAGGAAGGACTGGGAGAGTCTACCAGACTGAGCTGCATGATGCAGGTGATAGAGAGTCATTAAACATTTCTGAGTGACAGAGTGAAATGAGCAAAACTGTGTCTAGATTAAGCAGACTGTGGTGAGGAGAATATACTAGAAGGAAAACAACTGGTTGCTGAAAACTAGCTAGGCACTAGTCTAGGACTTCGCTCTTTTGGTTATTGCTTTCACTCCTGAAATCATGGATCGTATAATCTCTATGAGCTCTTTCCTAGAAACATAGTAACATGTATCTTCTCTATTTTAAAAATGGGGGTGGGGGTGGGGGAGGAACCTTCCTTTGACTTACACCCCCTCCAGCTAACATCCCATTTCTCTGTGTCTCTTCACGGTCAATCTTGGTGCTTCCACTTGGTGCCTCTATTTTCTTCCCTCCTACTGCTTATTTTTATTTAAAACAATGGTCCCCTTTCTCCCTTTAAGTTAAAGTATTTTAGGTATACAAAAAAGTATAAAGAATAAGTAAAGATGAACACCTTGCACTCACCACCTAGTCGAAGAAATAAAACATTACAAATAAAACAAAGCCCCTTTCCAATCCTAATCTCCTTCCACTTCCCACAAGTAACTATCACCCTAAATTTGGTATTTATCATTTCCTCACATTTTACTACATATGTGAGATTATGTATGTACACATCTGTAAAATGTAGCATAGTTTTGCATGTTTTAAAGTTTAGATAAATTATATCCTCCAAAGACGCTCTTAAGTTTTTTGTTCCACATTGTTTTTGAGAACCTTCCACAATTTATCCACTCTCTTCTTAATTTGGCTGTTTACAATTTTTTGCTATTACATAGGTAAGAAAATTCCAATACAATCTCCAATAGATTGGAATTTTCTATGGCAGTCCCTTTCCACCAGAACCCACAATATACGGTATGTACATACGTACACAGTGAAATATATATATATATACTACACATAAATAAAATATATGTATGAACATATAAAACTGAAACAGGCTTTGTGCAACAGAACTCAATCTTTACTACACGCAATGCATGCTGATATTTTAGTTTATTCTACTTCATTTAAAAAAACAAAAAACTGGTTGTGACCCATTAAATTGATCTTACAACTTATGGATTGTGACCTCCAGGTTGAAAGACACAGTGTTATAAAAATATGGCTGACCTCGATTTTATCAGATATTGCCAAATTGCTCTCCAAAGTGACTGTCCAATTTACACCCTTAGCAACTGAGTACGAGAATTCTCAATACTCCATAGGCTCACCTATTCTTGGTACTGTCAAATAGACTTTAAAAATTTTTGCCAATCTGATGGGTTTGAAATGATATTTCATTGTGAATTTAAGGATTATTTGTCTTTTCTTATAGATTTGAAGGAGTCTTTTATATATTTTTAATATAAATCCTTTGTTGATTATATGCATTACTAGTATCTTCTCACAGTCTGTGACTTGTCTTCACTTGGTTTATGGTGTCTTTTGTTATACAGAATTATATTTCAATACTAAAATTGATAAAAAATGATACGTTTTCCAGTATGGTTTGGGAACTTTTTAAAAAATCCTTGCTTATCCCCAAATCATTAAGATATTCTCTAAATTTTCTACGAAAAGTTTAGATCTTTAATTTACTGAGAACTGATTTTTGTGTAATTTTAAATCTTTCCACAGGGCTAAACGACAATTTAATAGCTTATCACTTTCCCACTGATCTAAGCAATGCTACCACCACTCTGCTACATTAAGCTCCTATTTTTCTTTTGCTTTAAAAAATAGCTTTAATAGGTACAAGTAAAATATATTGAAATTCACAAATTACAAATATATACATAGTTCAATGAGAAATTTATACATCCATGTAACTGCCATCACAATTGAGATACACAACATTTCCATCATGACAAAAAGTTCCCTTAGGACCCTTTGCAGCCAATCCCCTTTTCCCACTCTTAAGTCTGGGCAACCACTAATCTGCATTCTATGACTATAGTTTTGCCTTTACTAGAATTTCATATAAATGAAATCACATACTACATAGTTTTTTGGTCTGGCTTCTTTTACTCAGCATAATGCTATAGAGATTCATCCATGTTGCTGTGTGCATATCAGTTGATTACTATTAACTGATTAGTTTTCTATGTGGTTATATCACAGTTTCTTTATCTATTCACCTGTTGATAGATATTTCAGTTGTTTCCAGTTTTTGGTTATTATGAATAATAAAAGCTGCCATAAGCTTTGAATACAAGTCTTTGTGTGGACATATGTTTTCATTTATCTTGGATACTTGGAAAGAGAAATGCTGGGCAGTGATGAAAATGCTCCATTTCATGATTGTGTTAGTGGTTATCTGACTATATACATTTGCCAAAACTCAACAATGATACACTTAAAATTGGTGAATCTTATAGTACGTAAATTATACCTCCACAAAGGTGACCAAAAAAAATCCATTGGTCTATTTTTTCCCAATTGGTCTATTTTGCACTTTGAATGGATCTTTTACCCATGCATAAGTTTTTGGTATCATGCACTAATCATTTTGAAAATGTTGATTCCATCAGTTATATAGATCTTTCAAATATTGACCCATTTCATTATACAGTATAAAAAAAAATTCACACTCATTAATATTGATCTCAACAGAAAAGTCTTTAAGTATTGGTAATGTGATAAGCTCATGGGTAACAAATACATGTTTTCCAAAATTCTAATTTTTGCTGGAAAACTTATATTTTATCATTGGCAACAAATACAGTAAGCTTTTTCCCTGAAGTGATAGGTTCACTTCATTAACTTTTGAGAAAATATCTGCCAAATAACAAAGCCTGAATAATCAGTGCTTGTCAGTTCTTCTTTCACATAAGAACGACATTTCATTTAAAAAAGCAGCTAGTTCATCTTGCAACTGAAACAAGGACACAAATGCTTTTCCTTGAGACAATCATCCTCCTTGGTATACAGCAGAAGTGATTTATGTGGACTTCACATTTCATCACGAAGAACACTGATGTGCGCCCAAGGGTCAAGATTTAATAAAGTTAACAAATTTTACTGTTTCATCAAGGACATTCTTATGTGAAACTGGCCTTTTTTAAAACTGTCAGAGGGTAGTAGTGAAGAATTTCAAATGTTTACTTTCTTAATCACAAATAGTTAACTAGTTTTGTAAGATTTTAGTTAATTTGGCCAGCCAAGAAATCTTTGGACAGCAAACAGATGCAAGAGGATCAAAAGAATCTTCAGTACACTAATCTGGAACAAATTTAGAATTGCTCCTTCCTACCTTAGAGCCACTCGATACTTCTGCCCCAATTTCTCAATTTCAGCCATTACACAGTCAGTTATACAAGGGATACCTGCCAAAGAATACATATTAGTAACAGAACTTGTGAAGAATTTGTTTTACTGTCTCTGAATTATATTCTGCTTGGAAGCTTTAAAAGACCCAGGAGACTTCTGGAATGATAGCAGAATAAGCACACTGAAATGCACTGAGATGAACAATAAGAACCAGAGGAGGAGAAAACCCTACTTATAAAGAAACTGGAGAACTGCCCCAACCTCACACCACAGATTCCAGAAACTATTTGTCATAAACAATGGCATTCAGAAAGTCAACCTGCATCTATCTCCCCTAATCTTGAGCAGAGTGTAGACTTAAATACCTAAGTTAGACAGTCCAGAAGGGCCCTTCTAACACTCCACTCTTAATTTGGAGAAGGACCGTGTGAGTGGAGGAAACATTCCAACTACCAGTGCCCATCTTCATACTCTGCTTTTGAATCAAGACATCCGTGAAGGAACCTGGCTTGCACAGAGAGATGGCAGGAATGGGGCAGAGTGGGGTCACTAGTATTTGAAGATAGCTGTCTCTGCATGACAATAAGCCTGAGCCCAGGGTAGGGTATCAGCTATTATAGAAAATTGTTTGGAAGCCATATCCAAATTTAGGCTCCAGATGAAGTTTCAGGCTAAGCAGAGATTACAAATCACCAATATCTGGTATTCCTACTTAAGTTCTAAACTTGTACCCAGGTAAACAGGAAAGATCAAATCACCCATTCTATTCATGCAGACCCAGATAGAACCTACTCTTACAAAGATTAAAATGTGAAACAAAAGAAACAATGAAAGTAACTAGAAAACCAAAGGAAAGGGCAGTAAATTTGATCATGTAAGAAGAAAAAATTTCTATTTGACAACTATCAAATAAAAAGCCATAATAGTTTGCTTATTGTGATGGGAATTTTGGCAATGACTATGGGTGGTGGTTGCACAACATGATTAATTAATATCACTAAGTTGTACACCTGAAAAATCTTGAATTGACAAATATTGTATTTTATACATACAAACACATACACACATATTTATAACAGTTAAAAAAAGCCCTAATAAAGTAAAAAACTAAAGTGGGAAAATATTTCAGTACATTTGTCAAAAGGCTAATCTCCTTAACATACAAAAAGCTTATAAAAATAGCTTACAATTATGTGCTATTTTCCAGGCACTGTATTAAGTACTTTACAAGGATTATCGAATTGAATCTTCACTATACCATTAGATATGCATTATTATTATTATGATAATTCACATCTTACAGATGAGGAACCTGAGGCACAAAGAGGTTAAATAACCAGAGAGCTTAATGGTGAAGCTAAGATTTGAACCAAGTCTGTCAGGCTTTACAGACTGGGCTCTTAACCACTCTGCTACATTTTAGTTCACAGAAGAGGACATATAAACGGTCAATGAGCATCAAGAAGCTCAACCTCATTCCTAATTAAAGAGACAAAAATTGAAACAAGATTTCATTTTCTACCTATTAGAATGGCAAAGATTAAGGAGATGGAAAAACTCAATATTGAGTAAACAGGCATTCTCATACCCAGTCAGAAGATGTATAAATCGGTGTAACTATTTGAGGACAATTCTGCAATATCTATTAAAATGAAAAACATACATACCCCTTGATATTGTAATACAGCTTCTAAAAATTATGTCTGAAAGAAATACTCACACCATTACACAGAGACATATTCACAAAGATAATCACTACAGCCTTGTTTATAATAGGGAAAAACTAGAAATAAACCAAATGTCTAACAGGAGATTGGCTTAAGAAAGTATATGTTTAAATAATGCAATAGTATGTAATTTAAAAAAAAGAATGAGGACCATCTACATATACTGGCATAGAAAAAACATTCAAGATATGTTGTTCAATGTAAAATGCAACAAGAAATGGTTAAGTAAAATGTAGTATATTCATACAATGGAAAATTACTTGGCAATAAGAATAAATGAAGTACTGATATGTGCTATAATATGGATGAACCTCGAAAACACTGTCAAGTGAAAGAAGCCAGTTACAAAGGGCCACATATTGTATGTCCCCATTTGTATGAAATGTCCAGAAGAGGCAAATCTAGAGACAGAAAATAGATTAGTGGTTGCCTAGGACTGGGAAGTATGAGAGGATTTGGGGCTGGTATTTAAGGAGTATGAGGCTTCTTTGTCAGGTAATGAAAATGTGCCAAAATTGATTGTGCTGACAAATACACAGTTCCGTAAATATACTAAAAGCCAATAAATTGTATAGTCTGCGACTTGTATCTTAAAGCTGTTAAAAGGCATTATAAGGAACTTTCATTTTACAAGCTAGATATATATGCTTTTAACCAATAGATCAATACTTTTGTAAGGTAGAAAATAAGAAAGTTTAAATTAAAATATAATGCCCAGAAGAAAAAGCAGTTGTAAAATGGAGGTAAAATTATGGAGTCAGGGGGCAACATATGCCTTGTTTGAGAGGAGCAATTTCAGAGCCATGTAGTAGTGAAACAGGAAAAGGCTTCCAACTGAGTAAAGAAGTAGGCCTAGGATCACTACAAGGAAAGGGAAAGTAACGGGCAACATGCTGACATATAGAAGAGAAAGCTGATGGAAAGCTAACTACCCTTCTTTGTTGGACTATCAGGTAGAAATGGAAGGGACCAAACCCACTGCCGTTGAGTCATTTCTGACTCATAGTGACCCCACAGGCTTTCCAAGGCTGTAAATCTCTACGGAAGCAGACTGCCACATCTTTCTACCGCAGAGCCCCTGGTGGTTTCGAACCACCGACCTTTCAGTCAGCAGTCCATAGCTTTAACCACTGTGCCACCAGAGCTGCTTATGGAAGGGACCAGGGGCTACAAAAAGGTCAAAGACCATCTTCAAGGCAAGAGGAAGATAAAGGCCTTTTTTTTAGATATAAAAGCAAGCAAACAAAATGTAGCACATACATACAATGGAATATTATCACTCAGCCATAAACAAAGTCGTGATACATGTTACAACATGGATAAACCTTGAAAACATTATGCTGAGTGAAATAAGTCAGTCACAAAAGGACAAGTATTATATGATTCCACTTATATGAAATAGCTAGAATAGGCAAGTGTATACAGACTGAATTTTTTAGTGCTTACCAGGGGCAGTGTCGGGGGAGGAGGAGGAAAAGAGGACTTACTGCTTAGCGATATTGCACTTCTGTTAAGGGTGATGGAAAAATTTGGGAACAGACAGTGGTAATGGTTGAAAAACATGAACCTAACTAATATCACTGAATTGTATAAGTAAGCAGTGTTGAATTAGCAAATTAAAAAGAAAGCAAAGCAAACAATTAAATAAGCAGAGTAAATCTGTACTGTACTTGAATGTTTTTTCAACCTTTGCTTTGAGGTGTTATGCTACATAATCAAGCCAGTCTCACTGGTGTCGAGTCGATTCTAACTAATGGCAACCCTATAGGACAGAGTAGAACTGACCCATAGGGTTTCCAAGGAGCTGCCGGTAGATTTGAACTGCTGACCTTTTGGTTAGCAGACGAGCTCTTAACCACTGTGCCACCAGCTTATTTTTATAAAAGGCACAGTGATTGAACTACACATTATAGTTCTATTCTAAGGTATTCACACCTAAAAAAAAGCTTAACTATTGGACTAAAGCTATCCTAAACAGCCACCACCTAGATATTAGTGATAGCATTACAGAGTCAAAGAAACAATTCGTCTCCAAGGGGCCATGGATGAATCCTCCATCCGTTTCATTTACAAACATGTCACAGCATTCCTGGAGAAGCAGCTCAGATATCTGTAAGAAACATCATGGGGAATACAAAGAGCCTACCAAGTTTAGTGTCCTCCCACATACAAGGCCACCCAAGGCCCACAGAGGCACAGTAGCCCCCCAACTTCAGACTATTCTTTATTACTTCTGAAAGAATTTTTAAAAATTAAAGTATTATATGCACATAGCTTAAAAAAAGAAGGAAAGGTCTGTATGAAAAACTGTTCCCTGACTATTCCTCACCCCATCAGTTCTGATCCTTAGAGACGACTATTTTACTTCATTAGTTGTTCTCTCACCTTGATGGTCCTTCGTATCTTGATACACCTCCCTGACCCCCATCTTCCCATCTTGCTAGATTTAGTAAATTAACAAACAACATTTAAATTACTATCACTACGTATTGTTGACTTTACAATATCCTTTAAAGATTAAGGAGGGAAGCACAATATATTCCTTTGACTCCAATAATTTACCCTTTATGGCAGAGTATAAGCCAAATTTTCACCTTTAACCAGATGACTGGAAAGTACATAAATACAAATCCACGACACAATGTAACAGATTTATTAGGAAGTTATTCTCTTATGCATGGCCTAAATTTTCTCTTTCCTGCCCATCATATGAAGGAAGATCATATGAAGGAGGGGAGACCCAAATATACGAGGAAAATTTGTGAATGGCAAAATGCATACTTATGTGTAAATAAACTACCTCAGATCCTTCGTGGTACCAACAAACACCAAGCTGAAAAAAGTTAGGATTCGTTGATCATCATCCAACTATAGGTTCTGTGATCTTAAATAACAAAATCTCTTATTTAGCTTTTCCACACTGGCGTGGAATAAAGAATGTTTCCTCCTTAATTTAAAAGAATATGTCTATTCTAAAACAGAAAATTCTCCTCCTCTGTTCAAAACTAATGTCCATAACGAAGATGAAAGCACTCTAAGTGTTTTCTGAATTGTGGAAGTTTAATCACTCCCAGTCAAATTTGTACTCTATTTCAATTCACTGAAAATGGTCATTGCTACTGTGAGCAAATTAAATGGTCAGCAATTCAATTAACTAAAACCTCACTCCCCCTCTATTCATGTATTTGGATTAACTAACAGAATTAACCATTCTGTACAAATGTCACAGAAATGTGAAAGCATGATACTCACACTTGGCATACAGACAGTCCATCATTGACTGCACTAGGTCCAGTTTGGCTTTAATGGAGAAGTTGATAAAGTTGGTATCAACCAGGATGTGGTAAGGTGGGCCCAACTGTGTGTTATATTGGAAGAACAAGCAGGAAGGATGTTGGGGGCTGAAGGAAAAAGAAAACAAGGACACACAGTAATGTCTACATTGATACTCTGGTATTAACAACAACAAAAATAAATCTCTGTTTAAGACAGTTTGCTATAGGTTAAATTCCCCTTTCCTGTTCACTGAAAATAAATCCTAAAAAGAAAAGTGAGAAAGTAACAGGATACCTCAAACTCAGTTCCACTATTATACTTCACAACTTCAAAAATGCAATTATCCAAACCCAGCTCTTCCTCTAGGCAAAGTAGAACAGCCACAAGCATAGGGAGGTAGAATATAGCTATCGTGATTAGAACGATACTACAGTAAGTTTGCCATTCTCACAGGATCCTAAAGTGGCTATATGAAACGTGATATAGAAGAACAGCTATCCAGAGTTAGGATTATGTACTATAGCTAGGGCTACTTCTTATATAAAAGCCCAAGATGTCTAGGTTGAACATGGCAGTACTCCCAAATGCTAGTCCCTGGACCAATGTCCACCTATGACGATATATCCATCTGCAATCCAGGGCAAAATGAGAGGATAAAGAAAATGTGGTGAAGTTTTCATAAAGTCAAATTAATTATTTAAAAGGAATGACCTTTATTTTGAAATTACGTCCTTATTTTTTTGGTGATATATTCTGTCTTTTATAAAATGCTGATGTGTTATAAAAACAAAGACAATTATTTCTTTTGAAAGATTCCTGGCAAAGGAAAAAAAAACCCTAAAAATCCTAGATTATAACCCCAGGATTTTAGGAAGGATTTTACTACTCCGTGACATCCAAAGACTTTCAAACTGTTGGAATCAGGATATGCTCATCGATACTACTTTCATTTGCATAGCTGTGCTAGACTTACTCACAAATAACTAAACAAATCAGCTCAGGGAAAGACTTGATTTCTATGAGGTGTATAGTCTTAGAATGTCTCTTCTAGTTTGAAAGGAAAACCTGAAATTCTTGATTACTCACACTTCTCTTTCCTTGAGTGCGCTGGGATCTTTTTTTCCTTTCTTTTTAGGTTTTAATCTATCCTTTTCTTTACTAGGAAGAAAATGTAAATTAAATCCAAGGGAGAAGAAAAATAAAATATAGCAGTTATAACTTCATTCAAAAATAAGTTACTTTTTTTTGTCTACAGAGGAAATTCTACTTTGTGACTTCCCTATGTTAATATCAATGTACACTTTCTGAGCACAAATAACTCAAGTGGGAGGTAGCCTGGAAGTATCATAATTAATCAGAAAAACAATGAAAATTTAAAGTCTCTAGCCAATAATCCATAAAAACTGTAAATGGGTAAATAAATGTTGATTATATTATCATTTCTTTCTTAGTTAGAAGCTATCAAACCAAGGATCAAAATCCACTTCCAAGCAGTCTGCAAACAGTCTGACATTTATCTTCTGCAGACTCAGGTGTTTCAACAGTAGGGAAGAAGGTTTTCCAGTACGCCCTTTAAAAGGCTAAAATGTAACAACACAGATATTATACACTTTAATCCTTAACTAGAAAGAAAATATTATTAATATCTTTCCTAAAAATTGTACAATAAATTCATTACTAAAGACTCAGAATATAATTTAAAAACTCTGAATGTTCTAATGACCATTCTCTTGTTTTCAGTCTCTTAAACACAATGAAGGTCGGTCCTCATTAACAACTTTGCCCACTCTTCCCTCAAGTAGGAAAATTGTTTAGGTGCTCATTATGATAGGGAGTATCATTCCACTCTTTTCTTCCACAGTGATTTGGACTCTTATTAAGATTTATAAGATGGAAGCATTTGGGAGCTTCTCATTCTCTTTCAAAAATCTTTGAGTGTCAGGTATTGAGACACAAGACAAACTTAGTCTCTGACTTACCTTTCAACAACGACAACCATCTCTTCTGGGGAATATAAGAGCAAGTGCATAAAGATAATTCTACATATTTCACAGAACTGTTGAGAGGTTTAACTCTTAAATGGTAGAAAAGCACATAACAACGATGGGACAAACTGAACGCTTAAGTGCTTCAATTCCATTCCGTTCCTGAGTATAACCACTCAGCAGCTAAGTGACTGCTACATACCTACCTACTATCCCATGATATACAAACCCAAGGCACAGTAATATTAAAAGTAAGTGACTCCTATCTCTCTGGCCAGCTTTACGAACCCAGTTGATTCCAGACACTCACAGCCTCTGATCTCTGAGACTAAGCATTCTCTTCATGGTCGCATACTTCCTTGTTTTCTTTTGCTTCCCCTTGAAACAGAAAATCAGAGTTAAAGAGTCGGAAATACACTGAATTTTCTCGAGTCCCTTCTTTTTTCTTGCGCATTCTTCCCCCTTCCCTAAAATACCCAGCCCCTCTTTCCCTCCCTGTCCGAACCTGGCTCACTCCCCACTACCTAGAGCATCACAGGCACCGCTCGCTCTTAAACTAAGACTTGAATAAAAATCTGTAAAGGTGAACGTGGGGGAATTTTGGCCAAAGGCTCACTCGCCATCAATCTCCGCTCAAAAACGTAGTCTCACAATCTCCCTTTTCGGACCCTCCTCTCACCATGGTCACACAGCACTCCACTTCTTTCTTCCGCAATCAATGTGGGCGCGACACTTTTACGTCATCGCATGCTGCTTCCGGCAAAGGATAGCCCGGAAGCGGAAGCCACTTTCAGAAACAGAAAAACCACGAACGGGTTCTCGACCAGTGTCGAGACCTAGCTGTTCCCGGGTGTTTCCGGGGGAGGGTTGAGGGCCAGCGTTCTGCTTGGTGCTGCTGCTGCCTCCCAGGGCGGCAGAGCTGGGACTTCGCCGCGCTTCAACCCCTAGGCCGGGTAACGTTTCTCTTCTCCACTCTTGCAGCTTGGGACAGAGCCCCAAAGACCTGTACCTAAAGTTCCAGAGAGAGGACAAGGGTCGTAGGAACGAAATCCTGGATTGCCTGGTAGTTCTGGGAAACATTTTTCTCAGCCCTCAGCGGTGGGGCGTCAAGCATCGACCGTCCTCCCCTGAGGCTGTAGTTTCTGCTTGGTTCCCCTAGCCGGCGTGGTGCTTCGAGTAGGTAGGCAGACGATTCTTCCTGAGTAAATACACTGTATTGGTCTCGGTGGCGAGAGAGGTGAAGCAGCGCTTGAGGGCCTTTTTTAGATTATTGCTAAAAAATTGGGAACATAAGCCTGCAGGTATACTAGTTACCAAGCCAGTAAAAAAGTGGCATTTATTGTGAAGCCTTGGTGTGTCATCCTTAAAGGAAAAGGGAAAGTACCTACGATGTACTCAGGTGATTCTTAATCTTTTGGGGATAACATACACCTTGAAAGTTTGCGGAAAGCCAGGGACGACTCTTTAAAAAAAAAAAAAAAAAAAAAGGCGCACACACAGTTTGTCATACAGTTTTGAGAGTCGTGGATTCTGAAGCCCATCTGCAGACCCTCTGGGCGTCTGTCTGTGAACCTCAGGTTAAGAACCTTATCCTGGATACTGTACTTGACGCTTCATTTATGTTTCCTCTTTGACCTTCACAGTAACTTAGTGAAGTAAGTACACTCGTTTTACGTAAGGGGAGGCTGAGGTCCAGACCTTATTCAGGAATCGGTTTGATTCCAAAGCCTGTACTTTTCTTATTGTACTATGCCATCCCTGGAATCCAAAATAGCTACCAGGTTTTAAAAAATGACCATTGCATAACCTTTACTGTGAAACAGTATAGTAATCAACATGAACTTTGGAGCCAAACTTCTTGTTAGGTGCTTTCTGACTCATGGCGACCTCGTGTGTGCAGAGTAGAACTGTTCCATAGAGTTTTCAAGACTGTGACGTTTCGGAAGCAGATCACCAGGCCTTTCTTTCAATATGCCTTTCGGTTAGTAGTCCAGCACTTAATCGTTTTCACCACCCAGGGACCTATGGAGCCAGATTACTGGCATTAAAATCCCTGCTCTCCCTCTTACTAGCTGTGTAATATTGGGTGAGTTAATCTATCTGTGCCTCAGTTTCTTCATCTGTAAAATGGAGAAAATAATAATAGTATTTGCCTCGCAAAGATGTTATTGGTACTAAATGGGTTAAAATGTAACATCTGTAGAGCAGTGCCTGCTACAAAGTAAACCCTATAAATGTTTTCTCTTATTTTAATTATGTGTCTTCCAACACACAGTAGGTGGTAAAATTAGAACTTTATGCTGATTGTTGTATTTGAATGTAGTTGCTTTATTTTAGAACTCGAATGTGTTGATAACCTCAAAAACTTATTTAAGTTTTAAGGTCTTGAAAAGCTCAACTGCAGGGTGTTTTTTTGTAGTTTTCTTCTTGCTTCTCCTTTCTCTTTTAGGCATTCATGCGTTTAAATAAGTTTGTAGTTCACATATCTGACTCTTCTAGGCTTTGAATTTTTAACGTTGAAATATTGTTTAGTTGTTGTTGTTAGGTGCTGTTGAGTGGGTTCCGACTCATAGCAACCCTGTGTACAACAGAATGAAACACTGCCCGGTCCTGCGCCAGCATCGCAGTCATTGCTGTGTTTGAGCCCGTGGTTGTAGCCACTGTGTCCATGCATCTTGTTGAGGGTCTGAGCTTTCTTATTGAAGCATCTACAGATGTTGTATGTGGCTCCTGCCACATTTGATGTCACTTGAAGTTCCTCATCTTTTCAGAACAGCTTGTCTCCGCCAAGCTGTCATTCACGGATAGAGCTGACAGTGATCATTTTTTTGATATGCAGAGCATTAGAACCTCTTGGTGATTAGGCAGTAAGTTTTTTAAGTAAACATGGTCTTTTTTTTTTTTTTAACATTTGGAGACTGATTAGTTTTATATATAGGTTAAGGGGGAAAATTGCATATAATTGACTAGTAGTTTTGCATTTAAATTTAGGTACTTACAGAAAGACAGTCTCGTGGGTAATGTGTGCCCTGAATTTTGGAACCCATGAACAATAAATTAAAACAGAACAAAGCAAAAGACAGGCAGTTTGTAATTTATATTCTGAGAATTTTCTCATTTACTTGATTGTTAATACTTGATAGAGAGTTAAATTAGTGTATGAACACAGTAGAAGATGAGAACGTATTTAGAAAAACGCATTTTTGTTGCATTGTAATTTTATTGCAATCTGAAATTCTTATAGCCTAAGATTACAGTACTCAGATACTTTAGTGTGCTTTGATTGGAGTGAGATTGAAGAAGGTGGTGTTACTTTGTGTTGGGTGGAAGTAGAAAGTAATTGCTTTCTACAACTAGTAATTACTTTCAAGTACATACTTGTGAAAAGAAATGATTTTAGACCTTCTCAGCAGTCAGCAGGGTTGTTTTGTATATTTCTGCAGTCTTGAAGAGAGAATTGCTAAAGGTATTTGACCCACAGTTAGAACACATAATTGGACTTCATTCCTTGCAGTAACTGATCTATCTTATTTATTTAAGCTGATAACAAATTTCTATATAAAATTATTATCTCTAATGGAAGATTTCTCATGAAATACTGTACGTTTCGTTAGAGAGTTATAGGTAGAGTCACTTTTATGGCCATCAAGGGAAAAAAAATTAATTCAGAGGTATTTTCTCCATTTTCAAGTTAGAGTTTTCATGTTTATTTGTATGACACATATGATATAACTTTTATTTTCCTGCAGATGTTGTTGTGTACCATTGAGTCGATTCCAACTCATAGCAATGCTATAGGACAGAGTAGAACTGCTGCATAGGGTTTTGTCTTATCTAGTGCTGCTATAACAGAAATACCACAAGTCAGTGGCTTTAACAAAGAGAAATTTATTCTCTCACAGTCTAGGAGGCTCTAAGTCCAAATTCAGGGTGCCAGCTTCAGGGGAAGGCTTTATCTCTTTGTCAGCTCTGGGGGAAGGTCCTTGTCATCAATCTTCCCCTGTCTAGGAGCTTCTCAGCCCAGGGACCCTGGGTCCAAAGGATGCATTCCCCTCCTGGTTCTTCATTCTCGGTGACTTGAGGTCCCCCTCCTCTCTGCTTGATTCTCTCCTTTATGTCTCAAAAGAAATTGACTCTAGATACAACCTAATCCTATACATTGAGTCCTGCCTCATTAGCATAATTGCCTATAATCCTGCCGCATTAACATCATAGAGGTTAGGATTTACAACACATGGGATAATCACAGCAAATCACAAAATGGTGGACAGCCACACAATACTGGGAATCATGGGCCAGTCAAGTTGACACACATTTTGGGGGGACACAATTCAATCCATAACAGGTTTCCTATGCTGTAATCTTTACGGGACCAGATAGCCAGGTCTTTTCTCCTGCGGAGCCACTGTTGGGTTCGAACCACTGACCTTTTAGTTAGTAGCCGAGCACTTAACCATTGTGCTGCCAGGGTTCCATCTACAAACAGTAGTTGCTGTTGATTATTTTTCAATTAACTTGACTGCCCCCTAAATGTAGTAGCATCATATATAGCATGCTTTGCTCCTGTAAGTTGGTACTGAGTCAACGGCAGTGGGTTTGGTTTTTGGTTTCTGCTCCTAAGGCCTTAATAATTGGTTTGTAGGGCACCTCAGAGGTAGGTTATTGCTGCATGTTCATTCATTCAGAAAGCAGTTACTGAGGGCCTGTCCTGTCCTAGGCAGTGTGCTTGTTATTCTTCAAGAGCTCAGTCTTGTATTGGAAAAAAACTTATGAACAGATAGATTATGGTAGTGGTATAGTCGTGGTAAGTAATTTGAAATGATGTTTTGGAGGAGTTATTCCACCTGTTCATCTTTCTGGAAGTGGTCCAGGTTGGAGTACCATTATGTGATATTTATTTAATACTATCAACATACCGTATACCAGATCAGATTTTATGACCTCGATGGATTCTAGCCTATCATTTTACCTTTTAAATGGCTCTAGCCATGAACTAGTTTAGGTTTAAATTTCACTTATCTTTCTTTGGCTTCTTTTTCTTTGGAGGGGTCATGGAGGTTTAGCCTTCACTACTGTTCTTTTGTATTGTAGTTTTCACACTTGAGGTGGTTTAACCTTAGTGTAGTTTGTGTGGCCAGAGATCAAGTAAAGGTAATATAATAATGTGGTGGTGGTGTGTGTTGTCAAGTTGATTCTGACTCATAGCAACCCTATATGACAGTGTAGAAGTGCCCCATCGGGTTTCCTAGGCTGAAATCTTTTTTTTTCCTGTTGTGCTTTAAGTGAAAGTTTGCAGTTCAAGTCAGTTTCTCCTACAAAAATTTATACACACATTGCTATGTGACCCTGGCTGCTCTCCCTATAATGTGACAGCACACTCCTCCTTTCCACCCTGGATTTCCCATGTCTGTTCAACCAGCTTCTGTCCCATTTTGCCTTCTCATTTTGCCTCTGGACAGGAGCTGCGCATTTAGTCTCATGCATCTACTTGAACTAAGAAGCACTGTTCACGAGTATCATTTTATGTCCCATAGTCCAGTCTAATCTTTGTCTGAAGAGTTTGCTAGTTGGCTTCAGGAATGGTTTCAGTTCTGGGCTAACGGAGAGTCCGGGGTCCATGTCTTCTGGGGTCCCTCCAGTCTCAGACCATTAAGTCTGGTCTTTTTACTAGAATTTGAGTTGTGTACCCCACTTTTCTCTTGCTCTGTCAGGGACTCTCTGTTGTGTTCCCTGTCAGTGTGGTCATTGGTGGTAGCTGGGCACCATCTAGTTCTTCTGGTCTTAGGCTGATGGAGTCTCTGGTTTATGGGGGCCTTTCTGTCTTTTGGGCTAATATTTTCCTTGTGTCTTTGGTGTTCTTCATTCTCATTTGCTCCAGGTGGGTTGGGACCAATTGAAATAGCTTAGATGGCCACTCACTAGCTTTTAAGACCCCAGATTCCACTCACCAAAGTGGGATTAGGCTGAAATCTTTAAGGGAGCAGATCGACAGGTCTTTTCTCACAGGGAGCCGCTGGTGAGTTAGAACTGCTGGCAGCCAAGTGTTTAACTGTTGCACTACCAGGACTCCTTAATCTAATAATGTATGACCTACATTTTTTTAGTGTCTTCTTTTATCCAGAGATCTAGCCCAGGTTATTTTAACTCCTCTCTTGTCTACTTTGGGAAGTTCAACTCTGAGGATATCTCCCTGGTGTAGATGGGGAAGCTATTAGGAAGAGTGATCTAGTTTTTCATGTCTTGATGAAGAAGGAAACCCAATTGGGCTGTGTAAATGGTTTATAGAAAGATGTTGAAAAGGGTTAGAAAAAACATTTTAGCCAGTCATAACCTGAAGGGAGGCATGATCAGAATCCTAAGGGAGAGTAAGAATGTAAAGCAGAAAACTATATGTAATTCTTTAAAAATCTTTTTATTTTACAATGAATTTAGAAAAATTGCAAAGATAGGACAGAGTTCCTGTATATCTATCACCTAGTTTTTCTTTTGTTAACATCTTACATAACCACAGTACATTTGTCACATCTAAGGAAGTAACATGGATGCAATACTATTAGGTAAACTACAAACTTTATTTGGATTTCACAACTTTCCCACTAATGTCCTTTTACTGTTCTAGGACCCAATCCAGAATACCACATTGCATTTAGACCATGTGTAATTTTGATAAATAGGTTGAGATTTCCAATGAGTGTTTTTTCTGTGCTGTGTATGTGGTCCAGTAATCCCCTCTGACCAGTCCTGAACGGTGAAAGTCATTGACCATGAGAATAAATATTATTGCATAGGTAGTGTTTTGTACTCCTTGATTCCTAAAGCGCTGTTAACTCTGTAGAAGAGTTGGCTTTGCTTCTAGGAGGGTGTTGGAAAGTTTCCTGAGAAGCTGAGAGCTGATCCTGATTGAGATCCCCATCCTGGGCTCTGGTAACACCCTGGGCTCACCTCAAGCATAGATTTTACTACATAGAACTATAACCACTTGTTTACTTACCTGTCTTCTTTACTAAACTGTATGTTTGTAAGGGGTCAGGGACCATTTCACTGATTTTGGAATTCTTAGGGTCTCACCTATTGGTTGGCATATGTTGTTGTTGTTAGTTGCTGTGGAGTCATGTATGCAGAGTAGAATTGCTCCATAGCGTTTTCAAGGCTTTGACCTTTCGGGCGCAGATTGACAGGCCTGTCTTCCAAGGTGCCTCTTAGTGGGTTCAAACTGCCAACCTTTTGGCTAGGAGTTGAGCACCTAACTATTTGAGCTACACAGGGGGCCCTACTTGGCATATGGTAGGCGGTTCATACACATTTGAAGAAATTAATAAATCACTGTTTGGTAACACTGATTATTAGGTCCACAGAAATTTTGTTTTTAATACTGAGTGTTGAGCTTCTCCTTTAAACAGAGCCATCTTAAGTTGCCATTTCTGTGACTAGTTGAGTTTTTCTTTTTGGGATTGTAAATAAAACAGTATGGAATGCTCATTTAAGGTTGCTCTTCCTCTGATTATATAATTTATTTTCTTTAAAAGGTAAGAGTAGAATTGAAAATAATGGATGCTAGTAGAGCTAGAAATTTTGTTAGCATTTATGTGTATGAAGTCCCACCCCACTGGGCTGCATATCTGGCTGTTTGCCTGCCACTTCGTGCACAGTTAATGAAATAACAGCTTCCTAGACTTATTGAGGGAGACGGCTTGTCAGATTCAGAGAATTAATTTCAAAATTTTCCTGTTATAACTAAGATTCTGTGGCTCAGGTTCACATAAGCACAAAAGCTGCTATGGTACAGGAACACAGGGACCTTTCCTAAATCTATGGATCATGGGCACGGTAGAGTTAGTTTTGAATATAGAAAAAACCATCAGGATAGGAGTGAGTAAATTGAAGCTGACATTTTCTGGATTTAGGGTAAAGAATGTAACAGGGACATAGATGAGCCAGTTTTCTATTTTATTTTTCTCTTAAACATTCCACGAAGTTACAAAGTGAACAATGGTGAATTGCCACTTGTTCTCCCTGTTTATTTATGAATCTTTTTTTTTCCTTTCTTTGAACTGTGACAAGAATGACAAAAAGTTTATTCCAGGTGACAGCTGAATCTAAGCTGTGCTTCGTATACACTCTTCATTTAATTTTGGGTCTCAATATTCTGGCTTATTTTAAAGAGAATTGTGCAGTAGAATCCAAATTGAATCAAGAAGTGTAGAATTACTTTTGACTTTGCCAGTTATTGTCTTGGACAACCTTTATAAGCATAAATTTTTGCTTAACCGGTGAGTACTAAGAAAATAACTTACTCCAGCATCCTCACAGATTAGAGTGATTCAGTACAGTGAGAATGATCTTGTAAAAGTTTTTCTTTAAAACCAAGCTTAACCTAAAGGTGCATGCTATGATTGTGAAATTTTGTTGTTGGTTTTTTAAGAACCAGCATCAGGAGTGCAGAGGTTTTGTATCATTTTGAAGAGAATTGAGGGACTAAAACTGTGGCTAACTTTAGAAATATCATTTATTAGGTCTAAAGTTGGGAGAGGGATCTGCTAAACAGTAAAAGTCTTTTCCAAATTTAAAAATAGACTGTACTTAATTAGTGCTTGGTAATGTGGCAGGTTGAATTGGAAAGAAACAAAGGGATAATAAAATTGAATATGAAATTAATGGAATGTAGAAATTTAAATGAATCTTGTTAAAAATTTTGATGGAAGATTTTTCTCTTACAAAACTTTTAGATAAAACTTCTAGGAGAAAATCTTTGTGACCTTGAGTTAGCCAAAGATTTTTTTTTTTTTTTTAAATAGGGCACAAAAAGTATGAACTATAAAAGAAAAAAAGTTGGATCTCATCAAAGTTAGAAACTTTTATTCTTTAAATGATACTTTTAAGAAAATGAAAAAGCAAGCCACAGACTGGAAGAAAATATTTGTCCAACATATTCTGATAAAGAATTTGTATTCAGATAGTAAGAACTCTTACAACCCAATAGTAAGAAGAAAAAACAGCCCAATGTTTAAAAATGGTGAAAGATTTCAACAGACACTTTACCAAAGAAGCTACATAAATAGCCAGTAAGCATATGAAATGGGAAATGCAAATTAAAACCACAATGAGATACCACTTCATACCTGTTAGAATGGATAAAATTAAAAAGATCAACAATACCAAGTATTCAAGGATATAGAGCAACTGGAACTCTCATACATTGCTGGTGGAAATGCAGAACAGTACAGCTGTTTTGGAGCATAGTTTGGCAGTTTCTTATAAGGTAAATATACACTTACCATATGACCCAACAATCCTTCTCTTAAATATTTACCCAAGAGAAATGAAACGTGTGTGCACACAAAGACTTGTTCTTGAATGTTCATAGCAGTTTTGTCTCCATAATAGCCCCTAACTGGATAGAATCAAAATGTCCGTCAGTTGGTGAATGATTAAATAGATTGTGGTATGTCCATATAATACCAACATGTGTACACACACACACACAAAAATACCCATTGCTATCGAGTCAGTTCCGACTCATAGTGACCCTATAGGACAGAGTAGAGCTGCCCCATAGGGTTTCCAGGGAGCGGCTGGTAGATTCGAACTGCCGGCCTTTTCATTAGCAGCTGAGCTCTTAATCACTGTGCTACCAATAAAGAGGAGTGAACTACTGATACGTGTAACAACATGTATGAATCTAAAAAGTGTTATGCTAGGTGAAAAAAAATACCACGCACAAAAAGACTACATTCTGTATGATAGCGTTTACGTGACATTCTGTAAAAGGCAAAACGGTAGTGATAGAAAGCACAGCAGTGTTGTGAGGGGTTGCAAAGGAGCACAGGAAACTTTGTGATGATGAAATGTTCTATATCATTACATTTCATTGCATAGCCTTATACAGTTGTTAAAACTCTAATTGTATACTTTAAATTGGTTACTTTTATTATATGTAAATTATACCTCAGAAAGCTGAGTTTTAAAAAGTTTTGATGAGATTTTTACCATGATTTATGGAGGATTAGAGAATAAATTTAGGTTAGTTTAGCTCTGAATTTGTTACAGGCACTAAACCAAAAACAGCCCACTGCCATCCAGTTGATTCCAACCCCATTGGGTTTCCGAGGCTGTAAATCTCTATGAAAGCAGACTGCCACATCTTTCTCCCACAGAGCCGCTGGTGATTTTGAACTGCTGACTTTTCAGTTAGCAGTCAGTTGCTTTAACCATTGCGCCATCAGGGCTCCTTATAGGCACTAAAGTAGTTTTAAAATAATAATCAGTATCACTAAGTGAATTGCCAAGAGCTTACTAGTTATTAGTGCTGGGCCAGGTTTACATTAATATCTTTATTATTAGTGAGAAGAGATGGAAATAAGATATAACTTTATTTGAAGAAGTTAGATCAGAGAATGACAGTCCTAAATAATCCTCGTTGGGTCTTACGCTGTTGACCACCGTTTTCGAGAAGTAATCACTTCCTTTGGTCTTTAATAAACCACTTTTACGATTTTTCACCCCTTCTGATTTTTTTCTTCTCATTCTTCTTTATTAGCTCCTTTTTTGTGTGTTTGGGAAGGGGGGCATTTAGGGTTGAACCCCTCAAGGTCTTTAATTAATTTTTTTCTTGGTCTGCCTATCCATGGCAATCTTTTCCATTTTCTGTGTCTTTAACTACCCTCAGGATGCTGGTATTTCTATAGCTTCAGATGTATATTTCCATCTGCCTTTTGGATATATTCATCTGGATATTCTATAGACTCGTCATACTTAACATGTTCAGGTCAGTACTCATTATCTTTTCCTTCATATTTGCTCCACCTCCTTAATTCTCTATCACCATTCTTCCAGGTCCCCAAGCTTAGAAAATTTCCTTTTGCCCTTGGCTTCTTGCTCTCCTTCATCTTTCTGATCTCACCGGTCACCAATCCTGTTGTTGCTAACTGAGAAATTAAGCATGCTCTAGTCTCTCCTCCTCTTACTGCAGCGAGTCCTAACTAATCCCTTGGACCAGTATCCTCTTATTTGGTCTCTCGGCCCTCTGTCTGTCCTCCTCTTCAGAGTCTCTTTTACATTGGCCCCAGAATTACTTTCTTTTAAAATGTGTGATCCTCTTTCTTCTCCCTTGGTTAGAAAACACCTCTTGGATTTTGTTGTTGCTTATAGATATAAGCGATAAATCCTATGTCACCAGCTTAAAGTCTAAAATAAAATCATATTCTTTTACATTTTCAAATGAAGTATTTTTGAGATCTCATTCTGCCTATCCCATGAATACCCTTTTCCCCTTGTTAGGGTTCTTATCGAAGAAAAAATTGCACCAGACAGTGTTAAAACATGGCAAGGATGATTTTCATTCAAAAGGAAGTTGCAAGGGAGGGGAAAGGAGTAACTAAAGAGAGGCAGGATCACTGTAATGGACAGAGGGGACCATTACAGTGAGGGGAGAGAGAGACACCTGAACTGTCCGCTGAGACACAGGTCTGCGGGCTTTTTCAAAGAAAGTTAAAGGACGGGGCGGGGGATGGGTAAATGAGGTACCAAGGTTGCAATTAGGACCAGTTTGCTCAGATTGTTTTCTTTTTTTATGATCAGGCCACCTGGATCCTGGGAGATCCAGAGGATATAGACGGGGAGATTAGGAAGGGGAAACTAAAGTTATCAAACGAGCAAATCGTTAAGTCTTGGTCACTTCCTTGAAGTAAGTCATATTGGTTTCCAGAATATAAAAGGACAGGATTTCCTTAACATTGCCTGAGTCCTTCAGTTATCAACCTGGTGATTGTAGGCAAGTTATTTTAGCTTTTGTTTCCTAAACTATAAAATATGGATAGTAATAATAATATGCTTGTCTTATATGGTTGATGTGAGATTAAATGTGATGATGCAAATGAAGCACTTCAAACAGTGCCTGGCACATAGTAAGTTCTCAGTTAACATGGACTTCTGTTGTTATCATCATCCTCTCCTTGAGAGAAAACTGGAGAATTCCGTAATTTGTTGTTGTGGTTGTTTCCACATGGGATCTCTCTGGAAAATCCCTCAGGTAGCCTCAATGCCATCTTCCTCATCCACTGTGGGTTGGACTATGGTCACATAGATACAAACCACCATCATAACCTGGCAACCCAGCAGCCTGCTTTGCACATAGAGCCATTTCGCTAGAGGCACTCCTGTAGTGCCTAGTTACCTGGGTTTGGAGTTTTCAGTCTCAACCAGCTCTCTTCTCCTTAATACTCTTAAGTCTTGCTCCCCAAGAGCAGCTGAAGTCTTTCCTTTTTCAGTTCATTTCTGTTTTACGTATGAGGCAGTGGAAGCCCAGAGAAGTTAAGTAACTTGTCCGAGATCACTCAGTAGTAAGTTGTAGGACCTAGACTGATGCTGGCTACCACTATACCATACTGTACTTAAAATCAGTCACCCTGGTTTAGCCCCAGATGGTCTTTCTAACCACCCACATCACAAACACTTTACTTTTACAATGCTGAACTTCTTTACTTCTTTTCTTGACTTAGTGCTTTTGCCTATGCTGTTCTTTTCTGCCTAGTCTTTTTTTTTTTTTTCTACCTTGCAAATGCTTACTCATTTTTAAGTAAGCAGCTCCATTATCTCTCCTGTAAAGACTTCTTCACTCTCATAGGCAAAGTTACCTCTCTCATTCTTCTGCCCGCCACATTTGTCTATTCTTCCTTTATGAGACTTGCCATATTGTAATTGTAAGGCTGCTTGTCCGTCTCCCGTGTTGGACTGACAAGGGACCCTATCTTATTTATCCTTGGGACTTTAGCTTTTAGCACATAGTCTGGCATACAGCAAATGCTCATGAAATGTGAAATGAATGAAGAATAAATGTTGCAGAGGAACCTAAAGATGTGGGTGGGCAGTGAAACTACAGAGTGAAATACCATAAAAAGTTTTAACAAATGATTTTAGGCAAAGAGAAAATACATGTATCTAGTGACAGGGAACAAAGCAGAAAAATGGTATCATTTAAAATGTGAGTGTATGAGATAAGTGGTAATGGGGCAGTAGTCCAGAAATTGAAGTGGAGTGGGGGATTAGTGCTTTTCAAACTTTTTGGCTCAAGTACCTCTAATGGTAGAGGATCCGAAAACCAAACCCACTGCTGTCGAGTCGATTCCAAATGGAAGCAACCCTATAGGACAGAGTAGAACTGTCCCATAGAGTTTCCAAGGCTGTAAATCTTTACAGGAGCGAACTGCCACATCTTTTTCCTGCGAAGCAGCTGGTGGGTTTGAACCACCAACCGTTCATTTAGCCTTAACCAGTGGGCCACCAGGGCTCCTTGTGGTAGAGGATAATGACTGTGTAACCCTCTGGGGCTTGGGAACAGAACCCCAAGCAGCCCTCTTGCTTCAAGTGCAAAATATCTATGAATATTTTGAACATATCTATGTTTTATATTTAGAAATTCATATACATTTTGCATTCTGTTTTATTATCTGTGAGTTTGTTTTAACATGAAAATACTTTTTTCCCTACCCACCTTATCCTCTAGTAAAATGGATGCTGCATGAACATGTGTCGTTTATCCTCTGGCTTCTAGCACATTCTGGCATGCCCCCATACCCAAATTTGGGAAGCATTGAATAAAGTTATAGTTTCATATGGCAGCAGACTAGCTTTCTGTGTGGGGGATTGCCTATTCAAGAGTATTATATCACAGAACCAAGGAGGGTGAACTCATCTTGTTCTGACTAACAAGGCTGTTCCTGGAAGGCTGCAGTCAGTTGGAGGCACCTCATTACTAGATCGCTGGGGACTAGCTGGAGAGAGTTCACAGAAGACCCGCAAGAACGATTGAGAGACTGGAGGGGCTGACTGATGAGGAAAGGATATAAATGAAAACCGTATAACTTGGCTGAGCCAAGATAGCAGGAATATACAACTGTATAAATATCTCAAGATGTGTTGATCTTTATGGGGGAGGGCAGTCTTTTATGGTGGGACTTTGGGTTGAGGAGAATAAACCAAAGATGAAGTTAAGCAAAGGAAAAATATACATTAATAATAAATCAAAGTATCTAATGATGCATTTTATTTCTTTGAACCTTTTTAATTAGATAGACTGGAGCCCTGGTGGCTGCAGTTGCTCCTCTGCTAACCGAAAGGTTGGCAGTTTGAATCCACCAGCCATTCCTTGGAAACCTTATGGGGCAGTTGTACTCTGTCCTATAGGGTCGCTATGAGTTGGAACCGACTCAGCGGCAACGACTTTGGTGTTTCACTAAAAATTTTTTTTTTTTTTACAAAAACAGGCGGCTGTCCAGATTTGGCCTGTAGGCTGTAGTTTGCGACCCCCTGCTCTAGACCCTTGCTTTCAGTGTCAGCATTACCTGGAGGCCTGTTAGAGACACAGAATTTTGGGCCCCTTCTCAGGCCTACTGCTCTAGAGTTTAGGCCAGAGCGTCTCAAACTTTAATGTGCCTGTGAATCACGGGGGGATTCTGTGGAAGTGCAGACTCTGAGTAGTAGGGCTGAACACCATGCTAGCCACTGGGAGGCAAAGATAAAAAGTCCTAGTCAGTGCCTCAGGGAGCCCACAGTCTGTTAGGAGAAAGTGCCGTATAAACAAATAATTATAACACAGACTAATAAATGTTATGTTGTTAGGTGCCATTGAGTCAGTTCTAACTCACAGCGACTCTACATACTATAGAATGAAACACTGCCTGGTCGTGCACCATGCTCACAGTCGTTGTTATGCTTGAGCCCGTGGTTGCAGCCACTGTGTCAATCCATCTCGTATTTTCAGCATAAGAGTATCATAAAGGAGGAAGTTAATTCTTTCTGCCTGGTGTAGGGAGCATCCTTAGAGGTACCTTGAGCTAGGTTAGCAAGGGGTGGTGGTGCTTGAGTTGGGTCTTGAAGCTCACTAGAGACACTGAGGCATTGGGGTAAGCATGGTAGTTTATGGTAGAGGGGCAGAAAAGATTATGTTGGAGCTGGGAGTTATTTGATTTAATAATCAAATAGCTGATTACAGGGTTGAGGACCCACTAAGATCATAATAAATAGAAACAAAAGTTTGGTACATTCTATTTTAATTTCTTTGTACTGTTTCTTCAAAAAAAAAAAAAAAGGATAACTTGTCTGTTCTCCCTTTTATGAGAATGGGTCTCTCAAAAAATATATTTTCTTCAGAAGTAGAAATCTTTTTTTACATATCCTTGCATTGTTAAAGATTTGGAAAACACTAAAAGATATAAGTAGAAAAATAAAAATTACTTAAAATGCCATGCACCACAGATGAACGCTGTTGACATTTTTATGTTTTTCCTTCCAGTCTTCTTTATGTAATGTATTTCTAAAATTGGGCTCATGCTATGTAAACAATTTTGTGCCTGCTTTTTCATTTAATGTTTTATTTATGAGCATTTCTCTGTGTTGTTATTCCTTAAAAATGCCATTTTTAATGCTTATGTAATATTCTCTTATGGAGAGTTCTCTTATATGATTATCCTGTAGTTTATGTAGTTATTCTCTTGTTTGTGGATTCTTTAGGCTGGTTCCAGTTGCTAGGTGACCCAGATTTTGGCTCATATCTTTGACAAGTCTATTGTAGTATTCTAAAATTAAATGTACATACCACACTTGTTGCCCATTGAGTCAATTCTGACTCATGGCAACCCTGTAGGACAGAATAGAACTGCCCCATAGGGTTTCCAAGAAGCAGCTGGTGGATTCGAACTGCCAACCTTTTGTTTAGCAGCCAAGCTTTTAACCACTGTGCCACCATGGTAAAGATGCAGTAGAGTAGTTGTTAAAAGCGTGGATTCTGGGTCCAGATTGCCTGGGTTTGACTCAGGTCTACTTTTTATTGTGTATAACCTTGAGAAAGTACCTTAACCTTTCTATGCCTCAGTTTTAACTCGTGTAGAATAGGGATAATATTTATGTCTTTGGGTTGTGAGTTAATACATATAAAGCCCTGAGAACAGTCCCTGCCATGTGGTAAGTGGTTATCTCTTTTGATTGTTACTGATCAGTGGTCTTTTTTTATTTGTTTTATGGCAACTGTGTCTTTGTATGCATGGCCACAAACCCCCTTTCTGCTACATTTGGTTCATGAACATCTTTGAAAGTTACAGACTGACTTTACTGAACTTTACTCGGTAACTTATCTTGAAAGTTCACAAATTTTTTTCTTCTCAGAGTAGCGGATTTTACTGATTTAAAAGATAAAATCAGCTTTGTTTAACTATGTCTTGCAAATACATACATGAACACAAAGGGAGCAGACTGCACAGGCTGATGATTAGGTTTTAAAACTCTTGGTTTCCTCTTTCCAACTGAATATTGTCTTGATTACTTATCATGGTTTATGAGGCCTTTCCTAATCTGGCTCCACCTACCTGGCCTTTTGTCTCATTTTTCTTCACAGTTGTTCCCAGACCCTGTGCTCCATACCCATTAAACTGAAACTGGGCATGTGGTTGTGGTGAAGCTCACTCTGTAAATCTGTGCTCTGGTTTACTTCTATAGGAGGCCTGGGATCAGCTGATTTGCTTGAGCTTCCTCCTGGGGAGTGGCACGGTTACAAGCACTGAGGTTGCCGGTTGACTTTGCTTGTGGAGTTGAAGAATGGCCTCAGGGAAACTATATGGAGTTTTAATTGGGAAAGCTTGGGCAGAGTTTACCAAAACAAAACAAAGTTGATTCCAACTCATAGCGACTCTATAGGACAGAATAGAACTGCCCCATAGGGTTTCCAAGAAACCCTGGGACACTAAGAATAATGAAGAGTGGAGCCCTGGTGGCGTAGTGGTTAAAAAAAAAAGGATAACTTGTCTGTTCTCCCTTTTATGAGAATGGGTCTCTCAAAAAATATATGTTCTTCAGAAGTAGAAATCTTTTTTTACATATCCTTGCATTGTTAAAGATTTGGAAAACACTAAAAGATATAAGTAGAAAAATAAAAATTACTTAAAATGCCATGCACCACAGATGAACGCTGTTGACATTGCCTGTTCTAGCTTCTCTTTGTTGTTTTCTAGGGATTCTATTTAAGAAATAAAAACCTATTTCACTGCCTTTTATTTATTTATTTTTTTTAGGGTAGGATCCTGGAACACCAGAATAGATGCATCTTGTGGTTAATTGTGCCCTGCACTAGAGAGAAGTCCCAGGATGATATTCTTGGGCTGCATTTCTCTGCCCTGGAATTTACCCATTTCATTCAAGAAACATTGACTGTCTGCTTATGGTGACATATCCCAGTGAAGTCTGATGGACAGACCCTTTCTGTTGACCTTGCAGCTTTTTTCTCCCATGTGGAAGTTGGAAGATAAGGTGAAAGGGGCAGAAGTGATCTGCTTTGGTGAATAGGAGTGCTCCACTCAGTTCTCAGAACATGGGCCCTCGTTTAAAGGTAAGATAATAGAATAAGTTAAGATTCAGTTGTTATTGGGATGCAGAACATGGATCCAGTGACCAGTTTCTAAGCCGTTTCAGCAGGGGATGATGCTGTTGAAGGTCACAGTTGCAGTGAGAATTGACTTTGCTGCCAGCAGGGCAACTTGGAGTATGAAAAAGCCAGTGCTCCATTTTTTACAACTGATCTTCAATGCTAGGTCTAAAACTGATTTGATATTGTAATTATGAATCTTTACACAAAAAAGTAAAAGTACAAAGGATTTTAGAATATCTATGTCAGTCAACTTTCTAACATTCTCTTGAGATAGGTATTTTCAAGTACTCCCCCCCCTTTTGTAGGTAATGTGAGCCGAAGTGCTGTGGTGTTAAGCAATTTACTCAGAATTCTTTAGTGAGGAAGTTTGATATTTCTGTGCTAGATAATTGATACTGCATTCCATTTTCCTTTGTCATGCGTAATTTTTATTTCAAAAGATTTAAAAAGAGCCCTAAGAGTCTGTTTTTCTAATTTTAGCTTCACTGTAAGATTCCTCCCAGTAACAGTGGTTAATGTCTTTCATACTTTCATTTACCTGCTTTATTACATATTTTCTGTCAAACACTTTACTGTCCTTATGACTCCATTCTTTTTCATGATTGAGTATTGTGTAAGGTTAAGTAAGAGCATTGGGCTTCAGAGCCTCAGCAGTGTCACTCACCTAGCTGTGCGATGTTCAGCAAGTTAACTTTTCTAAGCCTAGTTTTTTTTTAATCTGTAAAATGAGACTAATAGTGCCTTTCTCACCAAGTTGTGACAATTATTAGGCTAATATATGTATGACACTTAATGCAGTGCTTGGCTTATAGTAAGTGGCTCAATAAAAACAAATGAAAAAAACGAAACCCTTTCCATAGAGTTGATTCTGACTCATGGTGACCTTATGGGTGTCAGAGTAGAATTGCACTCCACAGGGTTTCCTTTTTCTGTTTTTAGTAATTTTTCTTTTTTATTGTTGAAAATATACACAGTAAAACATACACCAGTTGAACAGTTTCTACGTATACAGTTCAGTGACACTGATTACATTCTTTGAGTTGTCAACCATTCTCACCCACCTTTTCTGAGTTTTCCTCCCCCATTAGCATAAACTCACTGTCTCCTAAGGTTCCTATCTAATCTTTTGCGTTACTGTTGTCAGTTGAAGGCAAGCATACTTTACTAGTTAAGCTAAACTATTGTTTGGCATTGGATTTTCAAACGGAAGTAGATCACCAGGCCTTAAGAGAGTAGCTATTGTTATTAGTTTATTACTACTACTGTTAAGCTTTTTGAGAGATGATAGCAGCCTTTTAGGAGGCAAGATGCTTGTTTGGGAAGGAGGCCTCAATAGTTGTAATCCCAACTTTTAGGTCTATACATCGTCTCTTCATAATAGACCCATCTGGGAGCACTTTAATATGTGTGTATAGACAATGCTACTGTTGCAAGTGTGGGCTTCTTTTCTGGTAGGACTTTAGACACCAGTCTGAATAGTGATTTCTGTGAAACTTGAGAAGGTCATTTCTTAAACTATTCTCTGTAGTTCCATTGGGCATATCAGAGGAACTAGCAGCCATTTTCTGTCTCTTTCTCTTAAAAATTTCTAGCACAATCAACTGTAAAAGCACACCCCTTTAAAAAAGCTGTCTTGGTTTCTCCCAAATCTGAGCCTAGAAATTTTCAGTTGTCTTGTCTCTAAGTGGAACAGTGGTTAAGAACTACAGTGAGCTACGGCTGCTAACCAAAAGGTCAGCAGTTCAAATCCAGCAGCCACTCCTCTGAAACCCAGTGGGGTAGTTCTGCTCTGTCCTATAGGTCGCTATGAGTCGGAATTGACTCAGCAGCAGTGGGTTGGTTGGTTGTTAATTGTCTCTAAGTAATCGTCTAGTGCTGATAAAAGGTACTGGATCAAGGTAACATTGATAATTTTAATATAAATTGACTTGAGAAGAGTGAATTCAGTGTATTGTATAATGGAGAGCATATACAGCCTATATCCTAAGCTCAAAAATTAAAATTTGATAGAACAATGATAAGATATGAATATCACTGTACATTGCTTTTTTCCGTGGCAATACCTTAGGATGGCTCAAACGGTAGGATAGTTTAAAGATTGAAGTCTTTTATTCTGGTAACAGAGTAATAAAAGTTTAATAACAGTGAAAGTCCCCCTACCCCCCGACCCCTGCTCCTGCTTCAACTATTCTAACCTTGGCAGGCATCACTTAGGATGAGAAGTACAGTTTCCTCCTTTTGTTCCTCCCCTTGGCCTCTGCTAAGCTTATCTTCCACAGGGCCCATTAGTTTGTCTGATTGGTAATAGCACAAATGACTTCTCTTACCCACTGCTTATTATTGGGATGACCCAGGGTTCATTTTAATTACGTAATGCCAACATGATAATAATACTTTTTAAAATCCACATTTTATGTAGCTATCTCTACTTAGATGGATTACTTCTGGAAGGAAAATATAAGTAGAAAGTGACTCCATTATCCTCTTTGCTTGTGTTAATTAGTACCACTTTGCATGGGTGAGGAAAACTGTCTTGGGAGCCCAGATCTAAGAAGATGAAAGCCATGTTATTGCACTTTCCAATTAGCAGGAAAGCAAGTGGCTATCTGTGGTATTCCTAGGGTGGTCAGTAGACTGGAAATCTTCAAGGGGAATGATGCAGTCTCTTTTTGTTTCTCTGAAATATGTCCGAAGGCACCTGTCAGGCTAGAGAAAGAGGACAGGGATAGTAAGGCTGTAGACTAGAGGGAGTTAGTTGGCTTAAGCCATATGCTCTGCTTTGTGTCACTCTGAGATGGCTGTAAGGAAAAATTGGAAAAACTAAACAAGGTTTCTTTTGCAGCTACAGCTGTGATCCTCGGCTGTCTGTCGGCATTGGAGAGACCTGATGTTTTACGTTATTGGTAAGTTATGTAAAGAGCCTTCTTTATTATCTTTTTGTTAGGGTTGCTTACATCCTTTTTGCCTCCCTGTCTACCCCCTTTCCCCTTGAAAATAGACCTAGAAATATTTCTATTCATGCCGGAATGTACCATCACAGAGTTGGCAGTGGAATTCATTCATTTGGGAGGTATTTATTGATTAATTGTAGCTAGTGCCAAACACTGTTTACTATAGAATCAAAGTTGACTAAAGCAAAAATCTGCCTTCAAGGAGTTCATAACATGAAGGAGAGATGGTCAAATCAAAAGAGGAAAGTTCTAATAGATGAACGTACACGAGTTTGAGGGAACCCAGAAGAGGAAACTGCTAACTATGGTGGAGGACTGGGGAGGGCTTTACGGAGGATTTGTTGCCTGAAGTGAGACTTGAAGGATGAGGTGAGTTTGCCAAGTGGACAAGGAAGGTGAAGGCTTCCAAATGGCAGGAACAAAATGCTCATTCCTTTTGCTACTTTTGTGAAGGCCCAGCACATGCGGAGGTTGGAGAGTTGTGGGGGAGTGTTATATGTGATCCATGGTGTAGAACAAAGATTGGCAGACTTTTTCTGTACAGGGCCAGATAGGAAATATTTTTGACTTTGAGGGCTGTGTGGTCTCTGTTACAACTACTCAGCTCTATCAAAGTAGTGCAAAAGCAGCCATAGATAATATTTAAACGAATGAATGTGGCCGTGTTCCACTAAAACTGTACAGAAACAAGCAGTGGGTAGGACTGCCCTGAAGGTTGTAGTTACTGACCCCTGGTATAGAAGTTCCTCTTGTCACCCACAGACGGGTAGTGACCCAGTGCAGTGTTTCTTTGAAGTCTTGCAGTTTCATCCTGATAAGTTATAATTTTTGATATGCCTAGCCTGTCCGTGATGAGAAGCTATAATGTATAACTGGCAGATGGTATGTGTGTTCTCTCTTTTATATAGGTGGAATCACAGTGTCTGTGGTTGCATTCTTCTTCACAATTAAGTTCCTCTTTGAGCTTGCTGCACGTGTAGTCAGCTTCCTCCAAAATGAGGACCGTGAGCCCCGAGGGGACCGGACTATTTATGACTACGTGCGGGGAAATTACCTGGATCCCCGGTCTTGCAAAGTCTCCTGGGATTGGAAGGACCCCTATGAGGTGGGCCGCAGCATGGCCTTCCGAGTGCATGTAAGGGAATGTTTCTGTCTCCGTACCCATTGGGTTTCTGAATCACTTGCTTTCCAGAGCCCGGTTCGGTCTGTTGGTGGTGTTGGCCTGAAATGTTACCATTTTTCCTGGTCTCTCAGCCCGTCCCAGAAACTTGGAAATTAGTTAATATCTAAAGACTTAGGAATTTCTCTATCATTTTGGTTTAATAGGTGCTTAGTTTTGAAGAAGTATAAAGCTTAATGTTCTGTTTTCAAAATAAGAAAAATATTCCTGGAAAGAGTAGATGTTATAGATCAGAGGTCAGCAAATTAGAACCCTAGGACCAAATCAAGTTTACTCCCTGTTTCTGTAACATTTTATTGGAACACAGCCATACCATTCATTATATATTGACGTGGCTGCTGCTTTCGCACTTAAATAGTTACAACAGTTGAGTTGTTGCATATGGCTCACAACACTGAAAATATTTACTATTGGCACTTTACAGGAAAAGTTTGCCGATTTCTACAATGATTTCCCCACTGCAGCATTATGCTTGGCTTGAGAGCCAAACCCACAACTACCCTTGCCTGGTGCTATAGTACAGTCAGTACCACTGGTACTGGCCGACTTACTTTTTAAGTTTGGGTCAGCATTGATAATAAAATATAAAGGGCTGCTAAGACAGGGGCAACGTGTATACTTAAGAAATGTCAAGTTTAAACTGATATTTTCTTGATTCACTGGTATATTTTACCCCAGTCCTCTGAACAGATTAAACATTTGCTTGTGCTTTAATTGTTTTCTTTGAGATGTTGAGAGAATTTTTTTCTCCCTGTGTTTCTGTGAGCAGGATGGTAGGAGTGCGTGGGTACTGGGATTTAGCAGTGTGACCCTTGCCAGCTACCTCCTTCCTTACCCACACTGTCTCTAGTCACATGGGGAATGTGTTCTCTCTCTGCACGCTAATGTGTACCCTTCTTCTCCCCATTGCAGTTATTCTATAAGAATGGACAGCCTTTCCCCGCACATCGGCCTGTGGGACTAAGAGTTCACATCTCCCATGTTGAGCTAGCAGTGGAAATTCCAGTGACCCAGGAAGTTCTTCAGGAGCCCAATTCCAATGTGGTAAAGGTAGCCTTCACTGTGCGCAGGGCTGGGCGTTACGAAATCACAGTGAAGCTTGGTGGATTAAATGTGGCCTATAGTCCCTACTACAAAATTTTTCAGCCTGGTAGGTTCTTTTCTTTCTTACTTTCTCTCTTTTTTTAAATAACAACTTTATTAAGATATAATTCACCTACCGTATGATTCATTAATTTAAAGCACATAATTCAGTGGTTTTTAATATGCATAGAGTTGTACAACCATCACCACAATCAATTAAGAACATTTTTATCACCTCAAAAGAAACCCTATACCTAATACCAAACAAAAAAAAACCCAAATCCACTGCTATCTAGTTGATTCCGACTCATAGTGACCCCATGGGGTTTCTAAGGCTGTAAATCTCTATAGAAGCAGACTGCCACATCTTTTCTCCTGTGGAGCAGCTGGTGGTTTCAAATCGCCAACCTTTTGGTTAGCAGTTCATCACTTTAACCACCGTGATACCTATTAGTAGTAAGTACTTCCCATTTTCCCTAATCCCCTCTGGCCCTAGGCAACTACCAGTTGACTTTCTGTCTATGGATTTGCCTATTCTGGATGTTCATATAATTGGAATCATAAAATATATGGTCTTTTGAATCTAGCTTCTTTTACATAGCATAATTTTTTCAAAATTCATACATGTTGTAGCATGAATCAGTATTTCATTATTTTTATTGCTGACAAATATTCCATTGTTCGGATATACCACAGTTTATGTATCCATTTATCAGTTGATGGACATTTAGATTGTTTCAACTTTTTGGCTGTATGAATAATCCTGCTGTGAACATTAGTGTACAGGTTTTTGTGTGGACGTAGCTTTCATTTCTCCAGGGGTGGAATTGCTAGGCCATCAGCCTGGTAAATTCTTAAGAAGTCAGGGTGCCAGAATAGACAAGAGGTAAATTCTTCCAATTTTTGAAACCTTTTCAAGTAAAAGCACCTTAACTCTAATTCCACCTGTGCTGTCAGTATATGTTTTACTTCCCACCAAAGAATGCCTGCCCAAGCGTTTGGTATCTAGCAATTGAGGCCTTCGTCTCTGCTTTTATTTAAATTTCTTTTTCATGTGTCCTCTATGCCAGAAAACAGATGCTTAAAGTCTTTTAAAAAGAGTAATGTCTGACTCCTGGTTCTGCAAAGTATATTTAGTACACTGTGATCCCATGTGCCCTGTGTGCCCTCCTTGGCTTTCTTTTGAGGGTGTCACACAGATATTGGCCAGTTTGATATCCACAGAAATGATAGGACCTTGGGTACCTGTTGGAGTCAAACCACAATGAGAGAAGCCTTAAGAGATTTGTGTATCTGTGTTTGACTGGTCTTCTGTTTTCTTTCTCTATAATAAGAGGTAGGCTCTGGATAAGATGGCTCCCAAGCCATCTCCCTCTCCATATATCTTCTCCTTTGCTTACATGCCTCACTCAGAACTCCTTTCCACATAAATTATCATCACCTCAGCTTCTTGTCACCAGTGGAGAACAATTCATATCCTTATAACATGTACCAGCATTTTGTTCTAGAATTAAACTTTTTCTTTGAGATAATTGTAGAGTTACATGTAGTTGTCAGAAATAATGCAGACAGATCCTATGTACCCCTTACCCGGTTTACCCCCATGGTAACATCTTATAAAACAATATCACAACCAGCATATAGACATTGATACAGTCAAGATACAGAACAGTTCACTACCATGAGGATCCCTCCCATTGCCCTTTTATAGCCACACCCATTTCCCCTCCAGAGCCTACTCATTTCTTAACTCTTGGCAACCCACTAGTATGTTTTCCATTTCTATAATTTTGTCATTTCAGGAATATGATATAAACTGAGTGATACAGTATGTAACCTTTTGGGATTGGCTTTTTTTCACTCAGCATAGTTCTCTGGAGAGTCTCCAGGTTGTTGAATATATCACTAGTTAGTTCCTCTTTTGCTGAGTAGTCTTCTGTGGTTTGAATGTGCCGTTCACCTATTGAAGGACATCTGGGTTGTTCCCAGTTTTTGGCTGTTACGAATAAATCTATCATAAGCATTTGTGTACAGGTTTTTGTGTGAACATACGTTTTCATTTCTCTAGAATAAATGCCCAGGAGTGCAATTGCTGGGTTGTGTGGTTGCTGCACGTTTAATATCTTAAGAAATCACACACTGTTTCCCACAGTGGCTGTAGCATTTTGCATTGTATGAGTAACCCAGTTTCTCTGCATCCTCGCCAACATTTGATATTGCCACTATTATTTATATTTGCTATTCTGATAAGTGTGTAGTGCTATCCTGTTGTGGTTTTAATTTACATTTCCCTAATGGTTAATAATGCTGAACATCTTTTCATATGCCTGTTAGCCATCTGTGTGTCCTCTTTGGTGAAATGTCTCTTTGTATCTTTTGCCCATTTTCTAATTGGATTGTTTGTTTTTTACTGTTGAGTTTTGAGAGTGCTTTATGTAGCCTAGATGCTAGTAATTTGTTAAATACGTGGTTTGCAAATATTTTCTCCCAGTCTGTAGCTTCTTTTTATCTGCTAAACAGGGTCTTTCACAAAGCAAAAGTTATTAATTTTGATATAGTCCAATTTATCCTTTCATGGATAATGTTTTTGATGTGAAGACTAAGAACTTTAACTAGCCCTAGATCCCAAAGATTTTCTCCTTTTTTTTTTCCCCTAAAAGTTTCATAGTTTTACATTTTATATTTAATACTGTGATTATTTTGAATGAATTTGTGTATAAGATGTGGGACTTGGTCAATAATTTCTGTATAAAATGTGAGGCTTAGGTCAAGGTTCATTTTTTTTGCCTGTGGATGTCCAGTTGTTCTAGCAACATTTGTTGAAAAGGCTGTGTCGTTCCTCCACTGAATTGCTCTTGCACTTCTGTCAAAAATCAGTTGGGCATATTTATGTGGGTATGAGTTGGAATTGACTCAGCAGTAACTGGTTAATTTCTTAGTCCTCTATTAGTTCCGTTGATCTATATGTCTGTCCCTCTGCCAATACCACAGTGTTGATTACTGTTGCTATATAATAAGTCTTGAAATTGGGTAAACTGACTCTTCCCACTTTATTCTGCTTTCTCAAAATTGTCTTAGCTGTTCTAGGTCCTTTGGCTTTCCATATAAATTTTAGGCTAATCTTTTTTATGTCTACAAGAATATCTTACTGGAATTTTGGTAAGAATTGTGTTAAACCTGTATATAAATTTGGGAAGAAGTGACATCTTTATGATGTTGAATGTTCTAATCCATAAACATGGTACTTCTCCATTTATTTAGATTTTTTAAAAAATTTCTTCCATCATTGTTTTGTAGTTTATAACATACAAGACTTGTATATGTTCATTAGATTTAAACCTTTTGGAGTGATTGTTCAGCACCTATTTCCAAGGCTTGTCTCATTCATAGATTCCCAGGAGAAGTCTAGGGCACTATGGCTGTAACTCTCAAGTTCTGTTTTCATCAGGTCCTGTTCTCATTTTGTTTAGTACTTGCAGTGGTTGGGAATTTGTAAAAATAAATCCCAAAGTCCATTTGAATTAATCTGTTTATTTCCATTCTTTTTCTCTATCTCTTAGTAGTGTTGTTTATCCCTAAGACGTGGGAGGGGACCCAGCTCTTTAGGACTCACTGACTGAGTAGGTCTTTGCGCCCCAAAGAGCACCTCTCTAAATGTTAGATTTCATTATTTTTGTTCCAGGAATGGTGGTTCCTTCCAAGACCAAAATTGTGTGCCATTTTTCTACTCTCGTGTTGACCTGTGGGCAGCCACACACACTTCAAATAGTGCCCCGAGATGAGTATGACAACCCTACCAACAATTCCATGTCCTTGAGAGACGAGCTCAATTACAGTTTGTCCATTCACGAGGTAAGCAATCACCCTTCTTTCTGTGCATGCTAGGGAGAGTAGGGCTCCTTCCTTTCTCCCTCATTCTTACCCTTTCTAATTCACTCTTCTCTCTTAATCCCCTCTGCCTGACTTCTGGGCTGCAGTTTCTTCATCTGACAATACCTGTCTCATTAGTAGTTGTGAGACATTATTAGATCATAGATAGGGAAGTTCGTTGTACAGAGGAAATTACCTTGCAAATTGGGAAAATTATGTATGTTAAGTGATGTTCTGTTTTCCTTCTATAGCTTGGTCCTCAAGAAGAAGAAAGCACTGGTGTCTCATTTGAGAAATCAGTGACATCCAACAGGCAGACTTGCCAAGTGTTCTTGCGACTCACCCTGCATTCTCGTGGCTGCTTCCATGCCTGCATTTCATACCAAAATCAACCAATCAATAATGGCGAATTTGACATTATTGTCCTAACTGGTGAGTTGAAGGAAACCCTGGTGGCCTAGTGGTTAAGAGCTACAGCTGCTAACCAAAAGTCAGTAGTTCGAATCCACCAGGTGCTCCTTGGAAACTCTATGGGGCAGTTCTGCTCTGTCATGTAGGGTCACTATGAGTCAGAATTGACTTGATAGCAGCAGGTTTGGTTTTTGATTTTTGGTGAGTTGAAAGAAAAGCTGTGATTTGGTCTTATTGCTGGGAAATTTGTTCTTTGCATGTCTGCACTCTTCTGACCAGCTTCACAGACATTGAGACAAACTTGGCTTAGAGTGCTATACACTAAGGTAATTTTTTTCTCCTCTGACTCCCTATTCTTTGTTACCCTTCAGAGAATGAGAAGAATATTGTCGAGCGTAATGTATCCACTTCAGGGGTGAGCATTTACTTTGAGGCTTATCTTTATAATGCCACCAACTGTACCAGCACACCGTGGCACCTTCCACCCATGCACATGAGCTCTTCCCAGCGCCGGCCTTCCACTGCTGTCGAGGAAGAAGATGAAGATTCGCCCTCTGAGTGCTATACGCCCGAGAAGGTGAAGAAACCGAAGAAGGTGTACTGTTACGTGTCGCCAAAGGTTGGAATGCCCATTCTTGCCTCAAAATCCCCCTGCCAAATATACTTGGTATTTGGTAACAAAAATCATGAGATAACAGTCTGAGAATCAGGGCAAGATCATTGACTTGAAGGATATCTAGGATACTAAGAGCGGCTGCTTAAAGTTGAGCAGAAGATTGTACCACCTTTTCTGCTGTGAATGTTTGGTTTGGACTAGACTAAACCTCTGCTGAGAGATTATGTTGGAGTACCTGTGGCATTGTGCACTTTGATTGCTTCTGGGAAGATTTTTCAAGGCATGCCTCTTAGAGTTTTAAAGAAAGCTGCTTTTAATCATTCAGAATTACTCAACATAATAATCACTGTTGGCTCCTTGTGCTATACTGAAACAATTTGATCTTTCATTCTGTGATTTGTGCAGCTACAGTAAAAGGATTGCACTATCAGGCTAGAGGATTGGAACAGAGAAATTTTGGCAGAAACAGGAAGGTGAACTTCCCAAGGCCCCTGAGCTAAGAGGCACTTTGTGTTAGGGATTTTCTTTTTAATATTTTTATTTTGCTTATTTAGCCCTCATAAAAATGATACTCTATTAAAACTTCCCAGAACATTCCTTTAATCCTGTAACCAAAATCAAGTTCTTATTCTGTTAGACTTCAGAACACTTTGCTACGTACCATTCGTTATTTTAAAATCTAGCCTTAATTAGGGCTGGGGGGTGTGGTAATGAGTGGGGGTATAGACGAAATAAGATTGACCAGGAATTGATAATTGTTGAAGCTGGTGATGGGCTCATTTATACTGTTTCCTTTCTTTTAATATGTGTTTGAAATTTTCTTTAGTGAAAAGTTAAAAAATTAAAAAATATCTGACCTACTGCATGTTTGGATAATTTTTTTTTTTTCAAGATTAAAAAAATGACTGCATTGTTTTTTCTTCTTTTGTAAATGATGTAAAAAGACCTCTCTTTATTCATATGTAAGAGATTTTTATGAACTTTCTTGGGGAGTGAGTACTTCCCCTCCACCCCCAAATCCTTGGTAACATTCAGTCAGGGACAAAGCAGTGGGTATGAGCCTCTGGTGTTTCCTGTCTGTTGACTTGGAGGAAGTCTCTCTGAGCAGCACTGAGCTGAACTGAAGTAGATTTGATTGTTTTCAGATGAAATATTCTCTACTCAAAGTGAAAACCTGATCTCAGATATTTGGAAATCTTAGTAAGACTTGAGTATTAAGATTATGAAATGTCTCTGTGTGAAATTGGGTTGTCAGAAGTTTTTAATATGCCTATTTTAAGATGGCATTGATGTATTTATTTGATTTTGTACTGATCAAAGTATCCTCTTGTTCATGGGGAAAAGTGGTTAATGTGAGAAATGTAGATAATATTTGAAATGCAATATCCAAACAGAGCCTTTTTATTTTCTGTATGTTGGCCTTCCAGCAATTCTCAGTGAAAGAGTTCTACCTGAAAATCATTCCCTGGCGCCTTTACACCTTCCGAGTGTGTCCAGGAACAAAAGTAAGTTGAACTTTACATCTGGTTCATGCTGAATAGGTATGAAACTTCTCAGCCTTTTCTTTCTTCCTAGCTAGAAGGGCTTTTGGTGTTTCTGGATATTCTCGCTGTGCACACAGGATTCGTTGCCAAATAAAGACAGGGTCATTATCTGCTTACTAAGTGGCATGAAGAATATAGAAATTCTAGAAGGATACAGAAACAAGAATTAGCAGCAACTCAGATTACTTAACAGTTACGTTTTGCCCCTAAGACTATATGTATATGTGTTATTGGAGAGGGTGTTGTAACTTTGGCCAGCGTGCTGTGGTGAACTCTTTTAGACTCAGCTTTCACATATATTTAACAAAACATTTTTTATCTGTAAATAGAGATACTTTTACTTCTTCCTTACCAATTTGGTTGCCCTTTATTTCTTTTTCTAGCCTAATTGCTCTGACTAGGACCTCCCGCACAATGTTGAATAAGAGTGGTGATAAAGGGCATCCTTGTCTGGTTCCCATTTTCAAGGGGACTGCTTTCAGACTCTCTCCATTTTGGATGATGTTGGCTGTTGGCTTTGTATAAATGCCCTTAATTATGTTGAGAAATTTCCCTTCTCTTCCTATTTTGCTGAGACTTTTTATCATGAATGGGTGTTAAACTTTGTCAGATGCCTTTTCTGCATCGATTGATAGGATCATGTGGTTCTTGTCTCTTGTTTTATTTATGTGATGGATTACATTGATAGTTTTTCTAATGTTGAACCATCCCTGCATACCTGGTATGAATCCCACTTGGTCATGGTGAATTTTTTTTTTGATATGTTGTTGAATTCTATTGGCTAGAATTTTGTTGAGGATTTTTGCATCTGTGTTCATGAGGGATGTTGATCTGTAATTTTCTTTTTTTGTGGTGTCTTAACCTGGTTTTGGTATCAGAGTTATGCTGGCTTCATAGAATGAGTTTGGCAGTATTCAATCCTTTGTATGCTCTGAAATACCTTTAGTAGTAGTAGTGGTGTTAAGTCTTCTCTGAAAGTTTGGTAAAATTCTCCAGTGAAGCCATCTGGGCCAGGGCTTTTTTTTGTTGGGAGTTTTTAAATTGCCTTTTCAATCTCTTCTTTTCTTACAGGTTTATTTAGTTGTTCTACCTCTGTTTTTGTTAGTTTAGGTAGGTAGTGAGTTTCTAGAAATTTGTCCATTTCCTCTAGGTTTTCAATTTGTTAATGTACAGTTTTTCATAGTATTCTGTTATGATTCTTTTAATTTCAGCTGTGTCTGTTGTGACATCACCCATCTCATTTCTTATTCGGGTTATTTGCTTCCTCTCCTGTTTTTCTTTTGTCATTTTGGTCAGTGGTTTATCGATTTTGTTGATCTTTTCAAAAGAACTAGCTTTTGGTCTTGTTAACTCTTTCAGTTGTTTTTCTATTTCATTTAATTCTGCTCTAATTTTTATTATTTGCTTTCTTTTTTTGCTGCTCTCTTTCTATTTGTTTGAGTTGTAGAGTTAATGTTTTGATTTTGGCCCTTTCTTCTTTTTGGATGTGTACATTTATTGCTATAAATTGACCCCTGAGTACTGCTTTTGCTGTGTCTCAAAGGTTCTGGTAGGATGTGTTTTCATTGTCATTTGATTCTGTGAATTTCTTTATTCCATCCTTAATTTTCTATAAGCCAGTAGTTTTTGAGCAAGGTGTTGTTCAGTTTCCATGTGTTTGATTTTTTTCCTTGCTTTTTCTGTTACTGATTTCTACTTTTATGACTTTATGCAGAAAAGATGCTTTGTAATATTTTGATGCTTTGGATTCTGTTAAGGCTTGCTTTATGTCCTAATATGTGGTCTATTCTGGAGAATGTTCCATGCGCATTGGAAAAGAAAGTATACTTGGCTGCTGTTGGGTGGAGTGTTCTGTGTATGTTTATGAGGTCAAATTCGTTGATTGTGGCATTTAGATCTTCTGTGTCTTCATCGAGCTTCTTTCTGAATATTCTGTCCTTTACCGAATGCGGTGTGTTGAAGTCTGCTACTACTACGGTGGAGCTGTCTGTCTCTCTTTTCAATGCTGTTAGAGTTTGTTTTATTTATTTTGGAGCCCTGTTGTTGGATGCGTAAATATTTATGATGGTTTTGTCCTCCTGGTGTATTGACTCTTTAATCATTATATAGTGTCCTTCGTTATCCTTTGTAGTGGATTTTTCTTTAAAGTCTCTTTTGTCAGAGATTAATATTGCCACTCCTACTCTTTTTTGATTGTTGTTTGCTTGATGTATTTTTTCCATCCTTTGAGTTTTACTTTGTTTGTGTCTTTAAGGTGTGACAAAAACATCTTTTAAACTTTTCTGGGCTTTTGGAATATCTAAACTTTTGCCCAAAGCATGATTATGTCTGTTAAAAAACAAAATTTCCACAATTTTAAATTTGTGTATTAACTCATAAGCTTTATCTTACAGTTCATGAACTGGGAACGTCTGTTCTGACCAGAGTTTCAAAGTGCAGTGCGGGCAGAGATTTGTAACGGCGGACAGTCCTGACTGGCCAGCTTGGGTTTCCTTTTCCAGGAGAGTCAATTGATTGGCTTGGATTTCAGCTCCTGGAAAGCTGGGCATTTCCTAGAATGGAAACATGTTTCAGTTTGCTGCTGTGGGGCTCAGCACAGTCATCTCCATTTTCAGACTAGTTTACTGAGGTTATCCATTGTTATTTTATACAAATGACTTTTCTCTAATCAGTTTGCCCAGCCTCTTTAGGCAGTGATTTTTTGCTGTTTTCTATCCCCTTAATACTTCCATTCTTCTTACGTTGGAAGGTCTGTAGTGTTGCCTCTGATTCTTACTAAATACAGTCTCTGCCACTCAAATGATTTAAAATAACATTTGAATTGTAGAGCACTGAGGTGAAAAACAAGGGAATGTACTCCTGGTAGATACTGGCTTGGAGAAAACAGGCTGAAATTGTTTTTCTTGGTTGGTACAGAGGGGTAGGATTATGGAGGGTTTTTGCTGGCTTTGAGGGTTTTATAGATAGTTCTTTCTTTTTTCTTTGCTAGTTTTCATACCTTGGCCCAGACCCTGTCCATAAGCTCCTCACACTGGTGGTAGATGATGGCATCCAACCTCCTGTGGAGCTCAGCTGTAAGGAGAGGAACATTCTAGCAGCCACTTTCATCCGCTCCCTCCATAAGAACATAGGTAAGGTTGAGCAGGGACTGTGATGTGTAAGGGAGCAGTGATGGGTGCGTGAGGTATAGAGTTGGGACCCACTGATGTCTTGTCTTAAGGCTGTAACCATGATGGCTCTTCCTTTTCCTCAGGAGGCTCTGAGACCTTCCAGGACAAGGTGAACTTTTTCCAGAGAGAGCTTCGGCAGGCACATATGAAAAGACCACATTCCAAGGTCACCCTGAAGGTCTGCAGACACTCCTTGTTGGAATCGGTGGGTAAAGTTCATCTTTGTTAGCAGTTACCAAAGTTTTCCAACTAAGAACCTCTCTAGTATTTTAGTATATTCTGCAGGTTATCTTTTTTTTTTACAGCCTAAATTTCTCTCTTTAGATATTTCCATAAAAGACCATTCCTCTATTTGTTAGATTTTATTAAGTCTGGGGCAGATTTGGTGGAGGTTTATTACTGAGGGAAGAGACTAGTTGACACAATGGTTATAAAAATCTGCACTAAACTCTAGTTCCTGAGAAATCTCATGGAACTCCCAAGTAGGGTAGGTGTAAATAGTTGTTACAGAAAAAAGTTCTTGTTACTGAATCCCTGGAATAGAAGGACTCTTGTTGAGTTAAAAGGAAATGATTTTTGTTGTCACTCTGGTCTGATGGAAGAGGAACACCTGATGTGTGTCTGTCTCCACTGCACAGACACTGGCACAAGTCATGCATTCCCTGAGAATGAGAAGGCTTGATCCCTGTCCAGAAAGGGTTTGTGATGTTTGGCTCTGGTAGGTGTGCCTAGAAACCCCTTTTCTCAGCCACATTCTCCATGTGGCATGGCTCCCTGTCTGAACCTAGCCTTGCGGATAAAGATGTCTAGTGGATAAACTATGCTTTACTGAAAACCAGGGCTCTTGGTTCTCTTGATGACAGCTTACTACTTGAGCAATTTTTACTTCTTTATGCAAGAGTTTTCTCATTACTAAAATGGAGATTGTAAAAAAAAAAAAAAAACCAGCTTCAACTTTGCAAAAAGAGCTTGCAACTTTAAAGCGATGGTATAATGATGAATTGTTGTTTTTTTAAACTGTTTATTTCTTCTGGAGATAAGTGCATTATAAATCTAAAGGGGCATTATTCAGGCATATTTCTGATTAATATGTCTAGTCCAAGTACCAGTGGCTAGTGAAACGGACAATAGCAGTGCTCTTGTGTTTTTGTCTTTAACACCCAAGGGATGTCAGCCAGTGTTCTGACAGTTTCCTTCCTTTTACTGCTTTCCAGTCTCTGAAAGCCACTCGGAATTTCTCCATCTCAGATTGGAGCAAGAATTTTGAAGTGGTTTTCCAAGATGAAGAAGGTCAGTTTTGAAATTTCATGTTCAACTTTCTAAACTCTCCTCCCTACTTTCACCTTTTCTCTTACCCCCTCCCTTAAAAAACAAAACAAAACCCTCTTTTTCTGAGGGAAGAAGAAACCATGAGTCAAGAAAAACAGGTAGTGTTTACCAGCCAGATGGCATGGTGGAGCTTGTAGTGTAGAGACACATAGGGACCGAGAAGAGGAGCTCTAAGAGTTCAGACCAAAATGGCAAAGCAACCTGTGTAGAGCCAAGAGAAGTGTCCATTTCCTGGGATCTCTGTTCTCCTGGGTTTCCACATTGGGGTTGTGGGGGGAATAGCTTAGTGATCAGAATACCTTTAATCCTACAGAAAGGGGTAGGACTTCAAAAAAGCCCACATTTTAACCCCTGAATCTGTTGTCCTGAGAAAATTTTTGAGCCCTGAACTGAAACTGTCCCCTGAAGTCATCTTCAAACTAAATAACAGTTTAGATGAATTAGTAAAGAATGTTCACCTTGAGCATTACGCTCTTTTAAAGAATTATCTACGTCACATCAAATTGACAACGGTAACTCTAAAGCATAGATGAGTAGTTTATGGGGGTAGTGAGTTTAAGTTAATGATGATGAAACAGTATGGGGTGAGATAGCGAGAATGGAGACACAACATGAAGAATGTAACAATGTCATTGAACTGTACATGTAGAAATTGCTGAATGGGTGTATGATCTGCTGTGTGTACTTTCCAAAAAATAAAATAAGTATTTTTTTTTTAAAAGTCCACATTTTAGTTGAATTGGAATGGGGAAACAATAAGGTGGTGGGATGGAGGGAATGTGGAGAGTATAAGATGATGAATAAAAGAACAAAAGTGAAAAGAAGGGGTAGGCCAGAATCAGTTTCTGTCTTTATTATACTTCTCAGCTCTGGACTGGGGAGGGCCTCGCCGGGAATGGTTTGAGCTGATCTGCAAGGCACTATTTGATACCACCAATCAGCTCTTCACTCGATTCAGTGACAACAACCAAGCATTAGTAAGTCTGTGACTTCCCTGTGGGTGGGTAGAAAATAGGGATTATGTTATAACGGATAGAATAATGAGGGTTTGAAGTTATGATACTGTCCTGGTAGTCTGACAAACCTGTTTTGTGTTCTTAATTTTGATACTTACAATGTGACCTTATCCATTTGCCTCCCTTCTCTTTGCCTTTAGTATTTCATCTGTAAAGTAAGAGAAAATACAGACAGTTGAATATTATGTGACTGAAAAACATTATAATGCAATGGATATTCTACTAATTAACGTAATAATAATAATAATGCCACTTTATCAAAACATACGTGAAACAATTGTTTTCTGTTCTAGATCTTTGAATAGGCAGAGGTGTCAGGAATATAGAAGTAGACTTTGGCTGAGGGAAGCTCTGGCTTAGAGAAAAGGCATTGAATCATCAACTGATTAAGATTCCTTCTCAGCCAGGGACCACATATAAGTGTTTCAGCTCTAAAAATTATAATATAAGATTCTTCAACTTAACGTTAAGTGCATTTTTGTCCTTTATCCTCTAGTCACTTTGAGTTACTCGTGGTGAATACCAAAAGACTAATGCCACTTGGATGGGCTCTTTGATCCTCACACTAAAGTTCTTGCTCCCTTAGAATGGGACTGGTCAAGAAGAGTCTCTCCAGGATCAGGCCTGAAGAAAAATTGTCCAGGGCCTTTCAGTCTCTTTCTTTGACAGGTGCATCCCAACCCTAATCGCCCTGCTTATCTGCGGCTGAAGATATATGAGTTTGCGGGGCGGCTGGTGGGCAAGTGCCTCTATGAGTCCTCTCTAGGAGGAGCCTACAAGCAGTTGGTCCGAGCTCGCTTCACCCGATCTTTCCTGGCCCAAATCATAGGACTACGTATGCATTACAAGGTAACGTCTTACTAGAGAAAACTCTAGTAAGGCCTCTGTCATTAGTGCTGAAATTTCTCTATCTTGAGCTTATTATTCCTAAGGTTGAAGGAGTAAATTGTTCCAAGCACTTCCAAATTTTACTTCTGGGCAAGACTATTTATGTTCTGTTCTGTGTCTTTTTATCTCCTCAGTACTTTGAAACAGATGATCCAGAATTCTACAAATCTAAAGTTTGTTTCATTCTCAACAATGACATGAGTGAGATGGAGCTGGTCTTTGCAGAGGAGAAATATAACAGATCAGGTCAATTGGATAAGGTGAGAAAGAGGACCAGAGTCTGTGAGTCCCATATCCTCGGTGTCCTCAAGGGCAGCACTGTCTAATAGAACTCTCTGCAGTGGTGGAAATGTTTTATACTTGTGCTGTCTGTTGAACACCTGAGATGTGGCTAGTGTGACCAAACAACTGAATTTTTTCATTTTATTTAATTTTAATTAGTTTAAATTTAAATAACCATGTGTGGCTAGTGGCTACCATATCGGACAGTGCACCTCTAAGACATTGCATTGCCCACTTTTTGATCTTGGCCCGTTTGAGTGGAGCAAATGACACAGATACCCATTTATACCAGCCATTCCTACCTTCCAGTGATGAAGGTAGGAAGAGAGCTTAGTGTATAAGCAGATTTAGAAGGAGTGGCAGTGTCTACATCAACATTGGTAGTGAGGATGTTCATGACTCCTATTTGTACACAATGCCTATATATCTTAAAACGTGTTATTAGAAAATTATTGATCAAAAGTATTGCTAATGCAAATGTGGTTCTGCTTACATTTTGGGGTTCAGCAGTATAAAATGGTAATGTTGGCACTAAAGTTGCAGTAATAGATAATCTAAAGAAAAATAACAATGATTGAAAAATTGAGATCAACTCAAAGCATCACCAGTACCACGGTACTGTAATCAGATCTCCTTCCTGAAGATGGTGGGAATGTAGCTGTCTGCTTTTGCACACATGTGGTTAGAGTCTGTCTTTCTGACCTGGCAAGGCAGCTAGAGTCAATAGAGTACTGAATTAGGGTTCTTAGGCCCAAGGGAGTGTGGATTTAATGAATACCAAATCTTAGTAATTTATTTCTTAGGCTACTAGATAGAAATGCATACTTACATAAAATAAGTGTCCAGAATTGTGCATGATAACAAAAAAAAAAAAAAAAAATTGTGCAAAATAACAGAAAAAAGTAAAAACCTAGATTTTGCATTTTGGGATCTATTGAGAATCCCTGCTCTGGCATAAAGAGCTCCCTCCGCCTTGCTGTCTTAAGGCCATAAAATCTGAACTTGTAACTGAATAGATGCCTTTATTCACCTGTGGAGGCAACCTTGATCACCGTACACAGATTGTCTGGGCGGGGGGGTGGTTTTAAACTATACCTTAGGGCTTTTTCAAAGTCGCTTAGGGGTTGTTTAATGGAGGGTGCCAGTTAATTTCTAGTTGAGAATCATACAGTACACAGAGCAGAAACCAGGATTTCCGAGTTTTAAGCCATGACTCTTCCCACAAACTCACACTGGAAGTAAAAGCATGTTAGGGAACAACTATTTCCATCTTAGAATTTCTGAGACATAGAAAGACTTCTTGACTACTTGTCTGGCTTTACTTACTTGCATTTGGCTGAGGGGTTTAAGAGATGAGGTCAGTAGTGGTTTAATTTTGTAACGCAGATTAAAATATCTTCTTCTTGCATCACCACTACTTAGCCAGGTAAAAGAAGAACTCACTCAGGTACTCACTTGAGAAATAGTTGCTAGTAGAGTACACCAACAGTAGTAAGAACCTTGAAGCTTAGTAACTGAATAAAACCAAATATGTTGAGAAGCCAAATGAACAGCAGAAACTTGTGGTTGGCACTGTGATGGAGTTCAGTAATGCTGTGTTTGTGGAACATACTGGGTAGATAAATCACCTTGAAAACTCCCATCCACAGCCTCTTTATCTGTCTTTTGCCTCCTACTTCAGGTTGTAGAACTCATGACAGGTGGAGCTCAAATCCCAGTCACCAATGCAAACAAAATCTTCTATTTAAATTTGCTGGCACAATATCGACTGGCCAGTCAAGTGAAAGAGGAGGTGGAACATTTTCTAAAAGGTGGGATCCTGTCTACTCTTGGCCTTGGTATTAAAATACCTATATCCATGGTGTGGATATGGCTTTAACCTGCCTACTTTGTTTTAGGCCTGAATGAGTTGGTCCCAGAAAACCTTTTGGCTATTTTTGATGAGAATGAGCTTGAGGTAAGTTCTTAACAGTTGCAAACTCCTGTTCTTGACTTAGTGTTTTCACGTGCTCACAAGGAACCAGCTTGTTGTATCTTCTATTCTGAGATGTGGTAGGAAAGCCCTTTATGCAAGAGTTGGTTTCACTCTTGTTACCCTTCTACTCATTGACCCTCTCTTCAGCTTTTTAAAAATGAGAATGTGAATATGAAAAACTAGCACATAACTGTTTATGAAGTTTATTCATAACATGAATTTGTAAAATGAATTATGTAATACTAATTACTATTTGTAAAAACTAATAGTAATATTCATTTATTCATCAAATATTATTGATACTGGTTGAGTAGTAAAGAATTTTGGTATTGGCTACAGTCTTCATAAAATCCTGATGACATTTAAAGTTGATTTAAGAGAATGATAGAACTTACTTGTTCAGGAAATATTTATTAAGTGCCTCCTGTATGGCATGTATGTTTGAGGCACTGGGCAGGGGGGAGGAGGTGGGCAAAGCAGTGACCGAGACAGAGTCCCTGCCCTCATGGAGCTACATTAAAGTGTTAGAGAGAAACCAAAAGGTGTCAAATTTGAAAGTTTTGGACCACAATATTATATAGTTAATATATTCTTATTTCAGATCCTATAAGAAGCAAAAAATGGCTGTTGTTGTTAGGTGCCATCAAGTCAGTTCCAACTCAAAGCAAATCTGTGTACAGCAGAACGAAACACTGCCCGGTCCTGTGCCATCCTCACAATCGTTGTTATGCTTGAACGCATTATTGCAGCCACTGTGTCAGTCCATCTGGTTGATGATCTTCCTCTTGTTCGGTGACCCTCTACCAAGCATGTCCTTCTCCAGGGACTGATCCCTCCTGATAACATGTCTAAAGTACGTGAGACATAGTCTTGCCATCCTTGCTTCTAAGGAGCATTCTGGCTGTACTTCTTCCAAGACAGATTTGTTCGTTCTTTTGACAGTCCATGGTATATTCAATATTCTTTGCCAACAGCACAATTCAAAGGCGTCAGTTCTTCTTCGGTCTTCCTTATTCATCGTCCAGCTTTCACATGCATAGAAGGCAGTTGAAAACATCATGGCTTGGATCAGGCACACCTTAGCCTTCAAGGTGACATCTTTGCTTTTCAACACTTTAAAGAGGGCTTTTGCAGCACATTTGCCCAATGCAGTGTGTCTTTTAATTTCTTGACTGTTGCTTCCATGGGTGTTGATTGTGGGTCCAAGTGAAATGAAATCCTTGACAACTTCAATCTTTTCCCCATTTCTCACGAAGTTGTTTATTGGTCCAGTTGTGAGGATTTTTGTTTTCTTTATGCTGAGGTGTAATCCATACTGAAGGCTATGGTCTTTGATCTTCATCAGTAAGTGCTTCAAGTCCTGTTCCCTTTCAGCAAGCAAGGTTGTGTCATCTGCGTAATGCAGGCTGTTAATGTGTCTTCCTCCAATCCTAATGCCACATTCTTCTTCATATAAAAAATGACTATAACATGGTAAATAAACCAAAAAAAAAAAAAAAAAAACCCAAACCTGTTATCGTCGAGTCAATTCTGAATCATAGCTACCCTATAGGACAGAGTAGAAGTGCTCCATAAGGTTTCCAAGGAGCACTGATGGATTCGAACTGTACGGTTTTGGTTAGTGGCTGAGCTCTTAGCTACTGTGCCACCGTGGCTTCAATATGTTAAATACCATTCTATAATTAGCAGAATTGAAGTCCATATTGTGTGTGGGCAAAAAAAGGAAATCAGTGTGTCTTTGTTTGCTGCTTGTAGATGATACATACAATGCAAGTGAGTAGTTTTTAACTTCCCATAGCCTTTACGAGGAGTGAGTTTCTGCAGACTGTTGCCTGCGGGGAGGTAGTTCTTTGAAAAAAGGAAAAAAAGGCTTCTTATGGTCTTGCACGCTTTTTATTCTTATTCACAGAACTGGCTTAGAGATAAGAATCAAAGTCCTATGCAATTTTCATCAAATGTTGTACCTTCTAGTATGAAATCCAAACTCTCCAGACCTCAGCTTTTATAACGTTTCTAGATAGACATGTTGTCTAGTGCTGTCATTTTGGGGGCTGAGGAATACCTACTGGTGGATGTTGTTTTATCATGCAGCAAAGCATTTGTAATAGTTGTTAAGAGTGAGTAGAAAGGAAGAACACAGTGTCTTACAGTTGTTCCACATCCTGCTAGTAGATACTCATGAGCTTAGCTAGTTCTTTTTGAAGGAGCCAAAGCTCCTTAGGCTTGATTTGGGCTTTTCTTGTCTCTGATTAGGATGTGTCATGTTTTATAGCTATTGGATTGAGTCCTCACAGTATGCTAAGTAGCATGCTGAGTCCTGAACCAAACTAGGATATCAACTTTATGCTTGGGGCTTTCTTGTCATTAATGTTCTCATTTTGGGGATCAAGTAGAGGCAGGGCTGAAGGAAAAGTAGTAAATGTTCAAACCAGAAAAGAAGGAAGGATCCAGGGAGAAAGGAAAGGCCATCTGGCAAGTTCATCAGTGGGGCTGGGGGTCTTCCTCAATGGGAAAGGGTCTGTGTTTTCTCCCTAGTATTCTCAGGCTTAGTCCAGAGCAGACTAGCAGGAAACACTTGGTTCTTTTTTGTCCTTTGTTTCAATTAAAAATCATCCACAACAGCAATTCTTAATCAGGGGTGCTCAGCAGAAATACCTGGGAAACTTTTTCAAAATGCACATACTCCACTTCTAGGTGTTCTGATTCAGTAGGTCTGGGGTAGGGTCCAGGTACCTACATAGTTTTCAGAAGTTCTGTGAGTTTCCCCCAACATTGGGTAGGAACCACTGGCCTGTTGTAATTGACTTTCTTAAAGCATTATTCTGGCATTATGACCTCACCTTATGTCTTTTTCCTGACATTTTTCTGTTTAGCATTTTGCATGTTAGCATAGGTAATTTTGACCTTATGTTGGATCTTTGTCCCTCTGACTGTCCTAGTAACACCTGACTGCCTTTCTTCAGCTGCTGATGTGTGGGACTGGAGATATCAGTGTGTCTGACTTCAAAGCCCATGCAGTGGTGGTTGGTGGTTCATGGCATTTCAGAGAGAAGGTAAGTGAGCCAAACTTCTTTCAGTTGGCTTTGTGTAGTGTGTTATAAAAAAAAGTTTCAGAAGAAAAAAGTAGCGGAGTCAGAGAGGTGGACATGTTGACTGGAAAAAAGTGACATAAAGACAGGTGGTTGGTTGTGCAGGCAGAATGGAGCCCTGCTCCCTAAGGGCTGCCATGCCAACTGCAACAGGAGCAGTAAGTTGGAAACATGAAGAAGTAGAAACAAGCAATCAGTAACTACCTTTCTGACTGGGCAACAATCTAAATTCCTGAAGAGGTTGTCAACTCTGACCATTCTGACCTATGTCCTCAGAGCTGCCACTGGGGCACACTCCCATTCAGGGCTCAGATCCTAGGCTGCATACTGTATATAATCCCAGCCTGTGCTCTCCCTGCCAGGTCATGAGGTGGTTTTGGACCGTGGTTTCCAGTTTGACCCAGGAGGAGCTGGCTCGGCTGCTTCAGTTCACAACAGGCTCCTCTCAGTTACCACCTGGAGGCTTTGCTGCCCTCTGCCCCTCATTCCAGATTATTGCCGCTCCTACCCATAGCACGCTACCTACTGCACACACATGGTAGGTATCTGACCACTCAGTGCATGCTCTTGGGATTATTTTTCCAGCCCTTGCCAGTGTTCTGGTGGTAGGAGTTAATCACTTCTCTCCTTGCCTTTCCAGTTTTAACCAGCTGTGCCTCCCTACATATGACTCGTATGAAGAGGTGCACAGGATGCTACAGCTGGCCATCAGCGAGGGCTGCGAAGGCTTTGGCATGCTCTGATTGCCGTCCTGTCATCCGCTCAGCTCCTGCACTCACTGGAGCACGTGGGCACACATTACAGACACTGTAACCTCTGGCCCTGACACTCACATAACCATCAGCCAAAAGATGCCGCATGTTCCCTGTGTCTGGAGTATTTTGTCGTCTACAGGCCTTGTTCTTACCTCACTCCCTTCCTGTCCATATCCACCACAGGCCACTTTGGCATGGTACATAATCTGGGCTGTGCGTTCATTCCTGAGAAGAGGACCATGCTGCTGTAATTTTATTTGGTTCTTTGAAGATCTCAGTTGGTGGAGCTGCCCCAGTAGCTGAAGGAGGTTGCACAAAGGACTCAACTCTGTTGGAAATCTGGTGTGCAGAAAGCCTGATGCCCACATTTGCTCCATCTCCCTCTGCTAGTGGTCCTTGGAGGTACTTTGTTTGGCCCTCAGTGCTGACTGGTACACGAGTCCTTCTCTGTAGGGAGGGTGTTTGCCTCTTTTCATCAGGAGCCAGGAGAAGCACAGAGAGGAAGTGACCCACATGAGCAATCTTTAGTTTCATCCCTTTGCACAATGGCAGGCACAGGCCATGGCACTGGACTACCTCTAATGGGAACCCATAGCACAAAAGAATCTTTTTTTTGTAGTATCAGAACTGGAAAGGAGCTTTCCCTGCAGGCGTTTCTGGAAATGATTAGTAATCCATAAAGAAGAACTCGCTAAGCTTTTTCTTGAATTTGAGCCAGGTGAGAAAAGCAGACAGAAGACCTAAGAATGTGAATGATAGCTGGACTGTAGCCTCCATTGCTGAACATGATCATCCTTTAGGGTTATGGGGTATGCCTAGGCACATAGCTGGCTTGAAGACTACTGATGCTCTTCCTCGAGTTTGTTCCTTACACTGAGGTGCGGCTGGGCCTGGCCGCTTCTCCAAGTTATGCAGTCTGCTAAGAGCTGAGGATTCTTGTCTGACATGACTTCAGGGGGTCCCACCAGGTCTCTCTCCTAGATTTTTGCTGAGGAAAATTTTGTAGCAAAGGATTGAGACAGTGAGAATAGCATGCCAGCGATCCCTGATTCTCTCTTTGCTTGGTGTTCTCTGGCAGCACTGAGGCAAGGGAAGAGGGACCAAGAGTTTAAGTGCTTGTCACAGTTCCTTTCCCTTGGGGTCAGGACACTGGGAACAGACACAGAGCTGTTGTCACACAGTAAATACCTAGCTTGTCCCAGTGACTTCTATCCATTCCATCAGGTACCTGGAAGGGGAACTGAGGAGGGAAGACAATATATTAGGTTCACAGTGGGATGATGATTAAAGAGAACCTGCAGCTGTCTCTTGAAAGATGACACCATCCTTTTTCATTAAAATTTGGATGAAATTTTTTCAAGATTCAAAATCTCATTGACTCCCCAAATTTCTGTTTTTAAGAAGGCTTTGCTGCAAGTTACCATTCCCAGTGGAGCACTCAACTCTGAGAATATTACAAGCCATCTTTTTGCCAAAACCCAGCAAGTACACAGAGTCCTGAGACGAGGCAGGACTTGTGGCGATGCCTTGGCCTCCTGGAAGCATGTCTGAACCCTCCCTCCCCCCAGGCTGGGTGGAGATTGCAAGGAGCAAGCCCTCCTGAACTGCCGGGGTTCCTGCCTGACTCTCTCCTTTGCAGTCGTCATTTGTCCTTTCTTGGCATGGGTGCTGACCTCCCTCACCCTTGGGGTCCAGGATCCAGCATCAGGTCCTCTACACCCCAGGATCCTCCATGCCACGTGGTCACTGCTCTCCTCAGGGACCAGGACAAGGTGCTGCTGCTTGCCCCAGTTTTTTCCTCTGGGATATGCACAGGCAAGTTTAGTCCTCATGAACACACGATGCTGCCCCCCAGGCCCACACAGGGATTTCCAGGTTGGGGCACGTGGGCTGGCTCTGCTGTCTTTGGCAGTTGTTTCACGTATGGATTCTGCATTCACAACTCTGGCGGCCTTCTTGAGACTGAAGCCAGAGATGAAACTGACTTTCTTGGCCAGGTCTGTCATTTTCAGCTCTGGTCGTAGCTCTTTTTCAGAGAACCCTGGTCACGATTGCATCCCAACCAGGGCAGCGTCATCCCTGTGGTGGTTATTCAAAAGGACTTTTGCTCTTTTTGGCCTCTTAACTTTTTTTCTAATCCTGCTTTGGTAATAGCCAATATGAGGAAAAGGTATAATATGTCAGAGAGAAGGGAGAGTGTCTGTTATTTCTTGAGCAGTTTTCTATTCACATGTCTTATTTTGGTCAGTTCTGTTATTTATTCCCTTGTGGCTCAGGTACTTGGGGCCAGCTAACCTCCTGGCCTTTTAGCTTCTTTGAAGGAGACCAGGCATCAGTGAACACCAAGGAGAATGTCGGCGTGCTTCAGAAACTTTGGCAGAGAACAAGCCCTGCTGCAAATTCATCAGGCCAGACGACAGGCCAGACAGACAGTTGCAGCTGATGATGTAAATATTTTGTACAGTAAATAAATAAATCTTTAAAAGAAGATCTAAAGAGCAAGTGGCTGCTTTAAGTGGAGAGTCAGAGCTTTTGGAGGTGGGGGAAGGAAAAGGGTTAGAAATCTTTTTGTATTTCTCCAGTAACCCCTTAGGAAGCAGTTGACTTGGGACATAATGTGCCCTGGGAGCCCAGGCCTATCCCGGGTCTTCTTGCCCTTTCACCCCTCCCGCTTCCCTGATTGCTGTCCATGGTCCAGGCAGGACCATGTTGCTTCATTCTCGTAGACGGCCATCAGGGTGGGACAAGTGCTTGTGTTCAGGTCCGGAAGAAGACACCAGATGGTAAGACAAGGATGTCTCATCAATCTTTAAATATTAATTTTTGTTTTTTACTACATTAGAAATTCAATGTGGAAAAGTTGGAAATAAAGTACAAGGGAAATAAGTCATTTGCCACCAGATAACCACTGTTGACATTTTGATGCATATCCTTATGATTTTCATATAATCACATTTATTTCCAATGTCCTACTACCCCCTACAAGTGCTTTGGACATGGCAGACAAAAACACTGCTTCTAAAAAGTGTGTGGGTGGCAGGTGCTGTCAGTTCTTTCCAACCAAAGGTGAGTTTGTCAGGGAGAAAACTAGACCTCCAATTCGAACCTAAAAGGAAAAGCACTGGGTAGCCTGGCTTTCTTGGGGACGTAATCATGGTGTCTTATGCATTGGTTCCCAGTCTGGAAGATCAAAATCACCAGGGGAGTTTTTTCTTTTTTTTTAAAATGCAGATTCTTGGGTCCCATGCCAGACCTAGTGAATCGGAATCTTAGCTTGAAAACTATGTGTCTGTCTATCATCTATGTATCTATCTATTTGTATTTTTTTTTCTGCCCCTTAGATGGTTTATTAATTTTATGAGCACTGGCAGTCCTTTAAGCCTATAAAGCTCTGAAGGAGGAGATAATATCTATTAGTTTTAAGAAACTTGGCCCCAATCATCATTGATTTTTCTTTTTTTTTTTTTTTTTAATTGTACTTCAGGTGAAGGTTTACAGAACAAATAGTTTCTCATTAAACAGTAGTACACATATTGTTTTATGACATTGGTTAACAACCCCATGACATGTCAACCCTCTCCCTTCTCAACCTTTTTTTTTTTGTGTGTGAAAATATACATAGCCAAAGATACACCATTTCAAAAATTTCTACATACACAGTTCAGAGACATTGACTACTCTCTTCCAGTTGTGCTGCTATTCTTCCTTTAGATGAAGGTTTACAGAACAAAATAGTTTCTCATTAAACAATATACATGTTGCCATATGACAGTGGTTAATGACCTCACAACACATCAACACTGTCCTTAGTCAACCTTGGTTGGGTTCCCTATTACCAGCTTTCCTGTCCCCTTCTGCCTTCTAGCCCTTGTTCCTGGACTGCTGTGCCTCATTAGTCTTGTTTTGTTTTATGGGGCTGTCCAATCCCTGGCTGAACGCTGAACCTCAGAAGTGACTTCACCACTGAGCAAAAGGGTGTCTGGGGGCCATCCTCTCAGGGTTTCCGCAGTCTCCTTTAGGGCAGTAAATCTGGTCTTTTTTGTGTGTGTTAGAATTTTGTTCTATGTCTTTCTCCAGCTCTGTCCAGAATCCTCTGTTGTGATCCCGGTCAGAGCAGTGAGTGGTGGTAGCCAGGCATCATCTAGCTATACTGGACTCGGTCTGGTGGAGGCCTTGGTAGCTGTGGTCCATGAAAACTACTCTTTTTAGAGTACGTTCATTCTGCTCTCACCTCACCAAGCTCCTGAGTAGGATGAAATGTCTTAAGAAGAAAACAAATTTCTATTCCTCTAACTTTTCATTTTTAGTTATTTACAGTTCTACATTTTTCATACTTGCTGCTCTTGTGGTTTTCGGTGGGTTACTGTGAATGTTAACCATTGAGTGGTTTCAGCCCATCATGAAGTCATAAGATATGAGAGGCTGGTAGGATTTTTCTTGAATTAACACAGTTAAATACTAGCTTCAGCCTCTCTGAGTCATTATAGTCACACTTCTCTTAGAATCACAATAGAGGCTCTCTAGCAGGTGACTTGAGACTGAGGGCTCCTTGCCTCTACATTGGTTGCCCTTTAGGACCTTCAAGCTTCAGGCATCCTGTAGCATTTTATTTAAAAATTAATAAGTCCTTTTTTCCTTCTATTTAGAGTATGATGTAATATAAAAATATGCAGATATGTACAGTATAATAAATAATAATGAAGAAATGCACATGTAGCCATAAACATTGCAACACTGCCAAGCAGTTCATTCCACCCCTTTAGAAGTAACTATTATCCCGATTTTTAAGATAATCATTTAATTAATTCCCTTTTCAAACAGTCCTGTCCTAAAAGCCATAGTGGAAAAAGGAAAAAAATCCCATGTAGTCTCTTGATAAAAAGATGCCAGCTAGGGTAGGTTGTGTCCATAGTAGTTACTAGACCTCATGATTGGTTTTAAAAGTCTTCTGAGACCATCATTATTGCCCCATGAGACTCTAATCCAAATTCATAATGATGAATCATGTTAAAAAACCACGAAGTCTCCCTTTCTATAAAGATTTTTTTCCTGTTAAACTAAATTAGATACTCCTTTGCTTTTGCACCCTGGACAGTTTTTGTGGGCTGGTCTAACATGATTGTGGTTCTCTTTGGTAGTCAGTGGGAGGTTCTTGAGTATCACACAAGAGTAGTAGGATTGAAAATGACTCAGCACAAAATTGTCTCAGATACTGTGGAAAGGGCTAACATTTCTGACTCAAAGTACTGAATCTGTGGACCAGCTAACAGCCATCCATCCCAACATTATTTGAGAGCTCAGGCTTTTTTGTTTTTTGGTGGTGGTAGTGGTGGTAGTGAAAAGATTAAGAGATCTGCAGGGGGTGTTGTGATCTTGCTTTGTATATCATAGAGTGGTGCTACCTAGAGTTAGGAAATGCCTTGCTATGAGTATGTTTTTTACCCCCAGATTCAATTCTCCTTAGTTTTGCTTATGTTAAAACACTTTGTGATAGCCACAGTAGGAAACTGGGTTCTCTACAGTGAATTCGGGCATGACAACTCTACAAGATGGTCAGTGAATTCCTGGTAAGGAGATATAGAGGACACAGTCTCTTTCCAGAAGTCAGGAGAATAATAGCAGTACATTTTTGATACAGAATCTGAGGTGGCTTTAGCAAAGTTGTCCAAGTTGGCAATATAGCCCTGGCTTGTCAATACCAGCCAGCAGCCGTAGCTTCTTGAACATGAGGTGGTGACAGTGTTGGTCTCTCTAGGGATCAGACACACCAGCACAAAACCCTAACATCCAGTCACTTTGCGAGAGCAGTGTGGGACTCATCATCTGCTTCCCCTTTTACAAGCCTTCCCTCAGAGAGATGATGGATAACTTACTCAGGGGGAGGCCTGTGGGTGGCAGTTGCTACTTCTTGGCATACCCAGTAACCATGCTGTCATGGCCTTCATAGTCTTTGATGGCATGAATCCTGTCTTAGTTATCTAGTGCTGCTGTAACAGAAACACCACAAGTGGATGGCTTCAACAAAGAAGAATTTGTTCTGTCTCAGTCTAGGAGGCTAGAAGTCCAAATTCAGGGTGCCAGCTCCAGGGGATGGCTTTCTGTCTCTGTCGGCCCTGGGGAAGGTCCTTGTCATCAATCTTCCCTGGTGGAGGAGCTTCTTAGTGCAGGCACCCTGGGTACAAAGGGTGTGCTATTCTCCTGGCTCTTGTTTCTTGATGGTATGAGGTGCCTATGTCCCTGTGCTCACTTCTCTTATATCTCAAGAGATTGACTTAAGACACAACCTAATCTTCTGGATTGAGTCCTGCCTCATTAACGTAACTGCCACTAATACCATCTCATCAACATCATAGAGATAGGATTTACAACACAGGAAGATCACATCAGATGACAAAATGGTGGACAATTACACAATACTGGGAATCATGGCCTAGCCAAGTTGGCACATATTTTGTGGGGGTGGGGAAGACGATTCAATCCATGACAAATGCCTTGGACCAGGTTCAGCTGGCAATCCAGGCAAATTTTTGAGAGGGCAAGGTCTTAGGACTTCACCCTTTAGGGATGACTCCAGGAAGAAGTCAATCTCAGACTACTACAGGAGCTAGGAGAGGAAATAAATCTTTTCTAGAAACCTCATATCCTTGACCAGGTGACCCTGCCTGACGTCAGGACCCCACTTGTTATCCTGTGTTTCTGACTCTAGGGCCCCTGCGTCTCCAGCACCCTCTGCAGCACAGGCATCTCCTGTCATTTGGTGTTTTCTCAAAGAAGATGCCCTTGGACACTTTTGCATCCAGTGCAGAAGGAGACTATCAAAGGACAGAGCCATGAATTGATGCACTTGAATGTTCATACTTTATTTTTAACTCTACTTTTCAACACCAGTTTTCTGACCTGCAAAATAATGCTATTAACTAAGAAAATTGACAAATAATTGGAGCTCTCTAAAAAAAGGTTTTCCTATATATAATCGGGAGCCCTGGTGGCACAGTGGTTAACAGCTACAACTGCTAATCGAAAGGTCGGCAGTTAAAATTCACCAGCCGCTCCTTGGAAATCCTATGGGATAGTTCTACTCTGTCCTATAGGGTCGCTATGAGTCAGAATCGACTCGAAGGCAACGGGTTTATATATATATATATATATATATATATATATATATATATATAATACGTGAGATATATATATATATAATATGTGATACCATATTGACCGTGGCTTAGGGCCCTGGTAATTTTCACAGCTGGAGGCTCTGTGGATCTTGGGGCAGTTGAGGGTACTAGAATGGATTATTGATAAGTAAATTCCAAGGGCTGGTGTCTTTCCAGCTTGCCATGCCCAAGCAGGCCAGAGACAATGGGTATCCAAGACGCCTAGCCCAAACACCTGTGAAGAAGACCCCAAGTCAGAAGAGACCTCCTCACTTTCCTTTGCATGACCCTCCAGTGGCCAGAGAAGGTAAATCGGGGCTATATATCAAACTTACATCATAAAACTGCCACCCCAGATTGTAAGGTAGTAATCTTGACTTAACTCACCTGATTACCGAATCATAATAGCTAACATTTTTTGAGCTCTTCCCACATGCCAGGAACTTTATTATCTCACATTCACAATGATCCTGCAAGGTAGGTCTTGTTTTCTCCATTTTACTCAAAATAAAATTGAGTCTCAGGGTAAGTCACTGCCAAGGTTCCTTAGCTAGTAAGTGGCAGAGCTGTATTTGAACATAGGTCTGTTTTCATGTCAAAGCCCAAATTCTTTCCACATTTCTGGTTTGTCTCTAGCAGATTGGCTTAAACTAAGAAACAACCCAGGCACTGGGCCACCAATGCTCAGTGACTCTGCCTCACATTTGCTTGGTGACCCTGTGTGTGACAGATGAATGCTTTGAACGTGGATTTACCTACCAGTCCCTTGGGGATTTGAGATTTACGGGGAGAAGTCACTAGTCAACCACTATAGAGGTCTTTTAAGACATATACCTAATTGCAGTGACTTTAAAACCTTTTTCATATAGAGAGTTCCGTAGAATACCAACTAATGACTTGAGTGAAATGATTTCCAAGTTTAAATGAAAAGAATTCTGCATAAAGAATACAAGACACCCTTGAGGATATAACTGAGGGGAAAAAATCCTGAAACTTTAATATCCTCACTTTGGTAGAAAATCCATAGGTCACGTGCAAATGCAATAATTAGAATGAGGTCAGACTCACTACACAATACCCTAATGTTTATCTCTGGTAACTAAGTCTGCAGAAAAAGACTCATTTAAATAAATCTTTTGTCTCTAAACTCCTTACATGAAACATAGCACGGTTTGGGAAAGTCCAAATTCCTGGTGTATTATCTTGAAAACCTTTTCAAGAATGCCAGAATTGTTCATTAAAGGGAGGCACACCACCCCCCGAACTGTGATTCTGCTGAAACCATACACAGTATCTTCTCCAGGGTGAGGGGTTCCTGTACTTCTCTAGGACTAGATCACTATTTCTACAACCCCCATTTCACCTCATTATGGCTTTGCACATGAAGGAATCTTTCTGAATCTTCCCATTTTCCACAGGCCAACAATGTTCCCTCTCTCCTCAACTCCCACTCGCTGGAGTTGCCAAGACATTCCTCTGGTTGCCCATTAGCAGTCAGGGATATCAGGATTTGCAAGCCAACTGGAGAGCCTTTGATGGCTTTTATGTTACGTTGAAAACAAAATGTTGTGTTACTGTGTACCATCATTTTGCACTAGTTCTCCTAAGTCCTAGGTCTAATCCTGCCCCAAGTTGTCATTTTATTTCCTATAAATGTTCCTTATCCACTCCCATGACGAAAAAAAAACCAGACGAAACACCCACAAAAAAAGACTCACTGGTGTTACTGATCCATCCCTGAAGGTTTTTTTGGTTTTTGTCTTTTTTCTTGTGTTCTGTGCATCTCCACATTTCAGTAAACATTTCTGGTATACCAGGCACTGTGCAGGGAGCTAGGGACACACAAAATAGGATGTGATCCCTGCCTCTGAGCATCTCATAGTCTTGTAGGGGGAGGCAGACATAGAAAATCCATTTTCCTTAATTTCCTTCCTTCAGAGTTTGGGCACCCAAGCCCATCACACCTGTCCCCATAGTTTCTCTCATTCCTGTTTAATTTAGGGGAAAACATTTCTGTTTATGCATTTGGAGACTTTCCATACTATAGAGTAACGGCTGCAAGTGAAATTTGTCTAGCTCTCACCACATATACAAAGGGAGGGAAATTATCCTCCCTATTGACTTTCAGAGAAGCAAGAACTCTTGCAAGCAAAGATGAGATTCCAAATCAAGAGACCCATGGATCAAGGTCCTCTCCAACCCCCACCCCACCATTTTGCCACAGATAAGCCATCACCTGAGCAGGCCCTGGAAAAGGGAACTCAGTGATCTTAGGACCCACTCTCCCTTACATTTACTGTCTCAGACAAAGCAGACCCGAGGTGTTGACTTTGGCAGTGGGGGACTGGCCAGTATCCTGTGGCTCAGTGAATGAAATTAAAATCCTGAGTGGATGGGGAGATGGAGGTGTCTCCAACACTAACACAGCAATCAGAAAGGTTCATACTGTGGTCAGAATAACTAGGGGTGACAGAGGAAAGACAAAGCAATGCCATTTCCAGTGAACCAGAGACATGAAAAGGCAAATCAACTTCATGAACAGCATTAAGGTTGATTGGTTGTGATCATGGGTGGAAATACTGAGCCTCATTCCAATTTTCCTTGATGTTAGACCCAAGCACCTGAGAGTCCCTGGTCATCCCCTTGCAGTGGGCTGCAGCTGATGCCTGTTCCCCTCTGGGATTTGGACAGGTTTTGAAGCTGATTCCTCAAGTTTCTAAGCTGGACAGCAGCTTAGGTTAGGAAAGCCAGCTCTTTCTTCAGGCTCTTTTTCCCAAAGGGATTTTTCCTCTGAAACCTTGCTCATGATGATGCCAGCCTGTGTCTCCTATAAAAGTCAAAGCAGCTGAATTAAACTTGGGTGTTCTATAAATCCAGCACTTGATATCCCAGTCCAGGTAGGAAAAATGTGGTCGGATCCTGGCAGACTTGTGTGTGCAGTTCTGGAGCTGTTTGAGGAGGGTGTGGTGCAGCAGCCACGCATCTGCATACTCCACAAAGGTTCTGGCTTCAACAGTGCTGACTTATTATCCCCCTAAACCTTAAAAATTCTGTTGTCTCAGAATCCAAGCTATGTCTTCCAGACAGCCTCTCTCACCCGGAAGCAGCACAAAACTCTTTCGTCAGACCGTATCTTGAGTTTTGGCTCTAAAAATGTCATTGTGGATTAGTTATGGGGAGGGAGGGAAAAAAAAAAAGCAAAACTCCAGTCCTGACTTTTGGGGGTAAGACTGGGTTTAGGGGCTTGGTATGGTGGAAAAAAGGGGCCAAGATAGTGGTTGGCACAAGCACATAGAAAACTTTGGAAGTGAAGCCAGCCAGAGACTCTGAGGACTGAGGCCCAGGAAAGCTTGGCATGGGTAACAGCTGGGTATTTAACCAGGAACAGTCCCTCTATTTTTCTCAGCCTTGGCGGTAGGTCAGAGCAACAAGCAGTTCTCGGAGGGTCCACATCCTTACTATTGTCTCCACCCTAACCTCACTCATCTTCCTGAACATCTGCTTCAGATTTGGGCCCTTGCCTCCCACCTGATTTCTGTACCAAACTGCAGGTGGCGAGTGTGAAGGGGCAGGTCTGCCCGTGTGGGACAGGAAGAAGAGGAGTAAGAAGCTCTGGCAAAGCTGCATAAAGGTTGTTTCGGGTGGTGCAGAAGGAAGAGGGGTCTGCCTTATAAAAAATGTATGTAGATATCACCAAAACCAAGCCAGTAGGTTGTTTCACTTTCTGTGAAAAGGAAGCAGCCTGAGCGAGGGAACCGGGACCAGCTGGGGAAGTCTCAGGGCCAGGCATGGCCTGCTTTGCAAAGGCAGCTCAGAGGCACTCCAGAGGGAGCAAGCTGAAGAGATTAGTGCTCACAGCAAGCAGTCAGGAGGTGCTAATGAGGTATTAAACACCTCTCCTCCCGTGTAAACTAAATGCATGTAAACTGAAACAGACACTGAACTGAGCAGTGGAACTCTCCTGGGCATGGCAGTGTCAGGAGAGGGGAAGTAGGCCAGAGCTAGAAGCAGCATCCTTGAAAGTCTCACAAGGAGAAATTAAAAAGCATCTCTAGGACTTGTCCTGAAATCTCAATCCATTTTAAGTGGCAGAAGCACCCCAAGGGAAAATACTAGTGAGCCTACTGGCATAATCTGAGAACTCTTGTCATAATAACAATGCTGTTAGTTGCCATTGAGTTGGCTCCAACTCATTGCACCTGTCTTAGTTTGCTTGTGCTGCTATAACAGAAATACCACAAGTGGGTGGCTTTAAAGAACAGAATTTTATTTTCTCACAGTGTAGGAGGCTAGAAATCTGAACACTGGCTGTAGGGGAAGGTTCTTTCTGTCGGCTCTAGGGGAAAATCCTTGTCTCAGCTTCTTTAGTCCTGGTGTTCCTAGGTTCCTTGGCGATCTCATCTTGGCATCTATATATCCCCTGTTTGTGCTTGCTTGTCTCTGTGTCTATGCTGCTCTTTATATCACTGGGAAACGACTCAATTTAGGACATGCCCTATGCTAATAGGGTTCATTAACATAACAAAGACCCTGTTTCTAAATAGGATTACATCCATAGGGATAAGGGTCAGAACTCCAACACATGTTTTGGGGGGATACAATTCAATCCATAATAGTGACCTTAAGTACGTCACAATGAAATGTTGCTTGGTCCTGTGCTACCTTCATTTAATATGTGCTTCTTTTGTGCCAGACCCTGCTCTAAGCACTTTGTCTGCATCAACTTGCTTAATCTTGACACCTATCTATAAAGTATAGACAGTTATTACCCCCACTTTACAGATGAGGAAACTGAGGTTCAGAGAAGTAACTTGCTCAAGGTTACATGTCCAGTGGGTGATGGAGCCAGAACAGGAATCATAGGTGTAGGCAGCCTAGGTGTTTGTCCCTGACACCTTTGTCTCCCACAAACTATGGGGAGGTGGAGTCTGGTGACAGGTCAGTCACATCTAGAGAACCCTGGTGAGAGAGTTGCTAGCGTTCTGTTCATCCACCAAACCAGAGAGACAGACTGGGGGCCCCTGGCTTCTGGGACCTTGGAACCAGCTCTGGCAGGCCCTCCTCTATCCAGTCCCACCCACTCTGTGTATCCTGAGGCTTCACTTTCACTTACCACCTCCCCCTCCAGTGCAGGAGGCCCCCCTCCATGTCTTGGCCCAAACAAGCTGGGGGAGGCGCCTGAGGGAGTTGCCCAGGCTCCAGGGCCCTGATAGAGAATGGAAGAGGAGCTAAAAGGCAGAAGCTGGCCAAGGCCCGTGGGCTGCCAGGAGCCCCCATTACACTTCAAAGCTGAGGGGTGGGAGCCAGGCCATCACTTGGCTGGGAATCTGGGAGTCTCGGTGACATACCAGCTCACACTGGCAGGCCTCCATCTTATAGAGAGCAGCTATATGGGTAGTGGCCGGCTGCAGGACTAATCCAGCTGCTGCTTCTAGGGCTGTGCCAGAGCCCATTTAATGTGGGGGCAGCCCCTTTCCACTAAGAGAGAAGAGTGTGCTGGTGAGAGGCCCTAGAAGGCCTACCTGAGCAGGCCAGAGGCCCGGGGACAGCAGCTCTTCAAGCATGGCCAGCTCTTAGAGAATGTGGCTGGAATAAGCTCAGCTCCTTCCTGCCTTTAAGCATTTGCTCATGTCATGCCCTCCACAAGGATGTTGCCCGTCTCTGTCCATCAGCCAGCTCCTGCCACCTCCTCCGATGACTCAAGCCCATTCTTTCAAGAGAAAAGTAACAAATGGGAACCTAACTTGCTATGTAAACTTTCACCAAAAACACAATAAAATTGTATTAAAAAAAAAAAAAAAAAAGAGGAAAGTAATACCTACCCTACCTGGCTAATGTGAGGATTAAATGAGCGAATTCAAGAAAAGTACCTAAGCCTCAAAAAGAAAAAAAGTATGTATTAATATTTTATTACTATTGTTGTTAGCTGCTGTTGAGTGGGCCCCTGACTCATGGCAACCCCATGCACAACAGAATGAAACACTACCCAGTCTTGCGCCATCCCCATGATTGGCTGAGGATCAAACCATTGGGATCCATAGAGTTTTCACTGGCTGATTTTCAGAAGTAGATTGCCAGGCCTTTCTTCCATTATTACTATTAAAAAAACCAAAACCTGTTGCTGTCGAGTCAATTCTGACTCATAGCAACCCTATAGGACAGAGTAGAACTGCCCCATAGGGTTTCCAAGGAGCAGCTGGTGGATTTGAACTGCTGACCTTTTGATTAGCAGCTGAGCTCTTAACCATTGGGACACCAGGGCTCCATTTATTACTACTAGCAAAGGTAAAATAAATAATCATTGCTGTCTTTGGCTATGTTGTGGATTTGAATTTGGAAGATTTGGGTTCCAAATCTTCTTAGTTGTGTACTCTTGGATAAATTGCTTAGTCTCTCTTATCCTTAACTGGAAACCCTGGTGGCTCAGTGGTTAAGAGCTACGGCTGCTAACAAAAAGGATGGCAGTTCAAATCCACCAGGCACTCCTTGGAAACCCCGTGGGGCAGTTCTACTCTGTCCTGTAGGTTCGCTATGAGTCGGAATCGACTCGAAGGCAATGGGTTTTTTTGGGAGTTTATCCTTAACTGGAAAACATTGATTCTAACGCCTACCTGGTGCACCCCGCATGAAGATCAAATGAGAGAATGGATGTGAAAAGTGATTTGTAAATCTTAAAACCGTCCTACCACTGCTGGCATTGCCTTTCCCACTTCCAGGAGCTCATGCTGGGCTCTGGCATTGGTGAAGCCACAGCCACCACCAAGTCTGCAACTTGGGCTGGTCCCTGAGACTGGCCTGGCCTGGGTGTAGCTAAATCCCTTTGTCCTTCCATTCAGCAAACACAAGCCTGGAATTTTTTCAGAAGGAACTTTGGTTTCAAAATGAAGAGGGGAAATTAAACCAAGAAAATATCAAAGGAGGGGAGCAATTGGGCTTATGAAATACTGAAGCCTCCTGCTACAAAGTCCACCCTTAGGGGCCAAACTCACTGTTAGCTGCCACCATAGCCCCTCCTTTGCTGTCCCTCTTCAGCCTTGCCTGGTGGGCACAGGGTCTTCCTGACTTGGATTTGGGGATGAGGGGCACCAAGGAAAAAGAGATCCCAGAACAATACTGAGCCACGTCCTCCCTTATACTCACAGAGGATGTGGCTGAAACCCACAGACTGAAATTTTATGTATGGGAGCCTCAGAACAAGTCCAGCTACTAGAGGCAGATTTCCTGAGATGCTAATGAAGCACACACTTAAAGGCCCCTCACTTAGGGCTCCGCGTAAGCCCCTTCCAAGGTTATATATTATTACAGTATTTGTGAAAGTATGATTTTTTAACCGTAGTCAGTTAAACTATCTCTTCCCACACTGAGTTCCCCTCTGTCACACCTTCCTACATGTCACATGGAGATGGAGGGTCTGTGGGCATTTGGGGGCCTAGCTAAGGGAATTTGGTTTGGTAATACATTCAGTTGGCTTTGGTGTAACATGTTCATGGCTTATGTTGGGATGCGTTCATTTGGGTCATGTTCAGTATATTTATGTAGTATAATAATTTCTTGTACCACCTGTTTCTCATACAGTGGTAGCCTGCATTTTACTTTGATGCTGGTGGAAGCTATGCTACTGGTATTTCAAATATCAGCAGGGTCACCTGTGGTGCACAGGTTTCAGCAGAGCTTCCAGACTAAGATGGACTAGGAAGAAAGGTCTAGTGATCTACTTCTAAAAATTAGCCAATGAAAACCTTATGGATCACAATAGAATATTGTCTGACTTGCTTTGGACACGTCATTAAGAGGGATCAATCACTAGAAGAGGACATCATGTTTGGTGAAGTAGTGGGCCAAGGAGGGTGTGGGAGACCCTCAGTGAGATGGATTGGCACAAAAGCTGCAGTGATGAGCTCAAACATGCTGACGATTTTGAGCATCATTCGGGACCAAGCAACGTTCTACTCTGGTGTACATAACGTCGCCATGAATTGGAGTCAACTCGACGGCAGCTAACAACAACAATATATTTATTGCTAGCCATCCTGGTTAGAAATGGGTTCCAGGAATATTCCCACTACACACTGTGCTGACTCACTTGACACAGTGACAGGTGCAGGGACCAGGGTCTTATCACATCCGGTACCAGAAGATGAGGGTAGGAGAGGAGAAACGAGGTTTGAAGTGTATAGAACTGGAAGCTAGTCAGCAAAGAATTCTTCCAATCGTCACATGTTCAGGGCTTAGTGAGGTATTTTTGTTGTTTGGAGCTTATATAATTTGGGAGCCCTTTTCAAGAAAAGGAGCCCTGGTGGCACAGTGGTTAAGAGCTCAGGCTGCTAACCAAAAGGCTGGCAGTTCAAATCTACCAGCCACTCCTTGAAAACCCTATGGGGCAGTTCTACTCTGTCCTATAGGGTCACTAGGAGTTGGAATTGACTTGAAGGCAACAGGTGGTTTGGTTTTGGGTTTTCTTCAAGAAAAAAAATACAAAATTAGGTATAAAGGAGACTATTTATGTGTCTCTGCCCCATGTAGGTCTACCATGTGCCCTCCTCTGATAGGATATGAGGAGAGGGGCAATAAAAGGTTAACTTCAGAATGATCACTTGGGGTTCCCAAGAATAGAAAAAGAAGGCAATAGTGAAATATGAATTTTATGCCAGTGTTTGGCACCTTGTGCAAGTCCCTGGAGGGGCCGAGAGCTGCAGGCCGGGGGAGATCTCGTCAGCTCCCATGGCACTGGCCTTTGCCATGTTCAAATCCAGGGAGCACAGATTTCCTCAGAGTTGGCAGGCTATCGTGACTGATTGCTTAGAAACTTGGGGAGATCTGCCTTGACCAAGGGCAGCTCTGCAGGGAAACAGGGTCGCACAGCTTAGGAGACAAGTCCTAAAGTTTACTTGGCATTCCCCAGTGGCTTCAGTGGTGTTCCCTAGAAGCAGATCCTGCAACAAGAATTTATGTGAAAGTGATTTCTTAGGAATCTTCCCAGGAGTGGGGGAGTGGGACTGGGAAGAGAAGGAAGCCAAGCAAGGGTGCTGTGTTGAACAGAAGACTGCAGAGGGTAGTGGCTCAGTCTGCAGGGAGCTCTGGAGATGGAGTAGGTATTTATGCCCCTACACCCAGAAGTCATTTTGGGGGCAGAGGGATGTAACTTCCCAGGCACTTCACTGCCCACCCCCGACACCCTAACCCCCACAGGTGGCCAAAACAAGTTCCAGCAGCCTGGGGGCAGCCTGCTGACACAGAGAGTCAGGTGCTGGCTGTTGAAAGTGAAAGCCAAGGGAACTGCATGACCTGCAGTAATACAGGGATATAGACAGCGCATTGACAGAATCTGCTGCACCCATGGCCTGTCTGCTGCTGGTAACAGCTTTAACTGTATAATTATTATTAGTGGTGTATTAGCACTACTACCAGTACCAGTTGCTGTTGAGTTAACTCTAACTCATGGCGACCCCATGTGTGTCAGAGTACAACTATGCTCCATAGGGTTTTCAATCGCTGATTTTTCAGAACTAGATCACCAAGCCTTTCTTCCGAGGCACTTCTGGATGGACTCAAATCTCCAATTCTTTCTGTTAGCAGCTAAGCACGTTTACCATTTGAACCACCCAGGGACTCCGTTATCCCTACTAGTTACCATGTATTGACTACTTACTGTGTACCAGGTTTGGAGCTAAGCGGGTTATGTGGACTATCTCATGAATCCTCATAACAACTCTGGGATGCAGGCACTGTTATCAGCCCCATTTCATGGATGAAGAAACTGAAGCTCAGAGAAACTCAGTCTTCAGCTGAAATGTTATTTCCCAGGTCTTCCCTGACGATTTTTCCATGTCTCACCGCCCCGTTTGTTTCCTTCATGAGCAGAGGCCACCTGTCTGGTGTGTTTACCACTCAGATCCACTGCTTAGCACACTATTGGGCAGGTAGGAGATGCCTAATGCGTAATGATTTCCAGAACAAAGGGCTTAGCTACTACACTAAATCCAAGCCGCCTGAGACCACGCCTTACATGTGTTCTGAACAAGCTCAGCTCCTTCCTGCCTTTAAGCCTTTGCTCATGTCATGCACTCCTCGAGGAATGCAACCCATCTCTGCCCATCCATCCTTCAACCCATCTCCTGCCACCTCCTCTGATCACTCAGGCCTATTCTTGTGAGAGGCAAGTAATACCTACACCACCAGGCTGACATGAGGATTAAGTGAGCAAATTCAAGAAAAGTGCCTCACACCATGTCTGACACATATTAAGCCTCAGAAAAGTCAGTATTATTATTACTATTAAACTCATTGCCGCTGAGTCAATTCCGACTCATAGCAACCCTATAGGACAGAGTAGAACCTCCCCATAAGGTTTCCAAGGACTGGCTGGTGGATTTGAACTGCCGACCTTTTGATTACGAACCCAGCTCTTAACCACTATGCCAATAGGGCTCCAATATTATTGCTATTAGCAGTGGTATATCAATAACTACAGCTGTCTTTGTTGTGGATTTGAATTTAGAAGATCCGAGTTAGAATCCTAGCTTTGCCACTTCTTAGTTTTATGTTGTTAGCTGCTGTCAAGTCGGCCGCCCAACTCATGGTGACCCCGTGCACAGTGGAATGAAATGCTGCCCAGTCCTGCACCATTCCCATGATCAGTTGCACATCAAACCACTGTGATGCATAGGGTTTTCACTGGCTGATGTTCAGAAGTAAATCTCCAGGCCTTTCTTCCTAGTCCATCTTAGGCTGGAATCACCACTGAAACCTGTTCAGCATCAGAGCAACACGAAAACCCCTGCTGACAGACAGGTGGTGGTTGTGCATGAGGTGCCTTGGCTGAGACTTGAACCCTGGTCTCCTGCATGGAAGGTGAGAATGCTACCACTGACCTACCATTGCCCCCCTCTAGTTGTATACTCTTGAATAAATTGATTAATCTCTCTCTCTCAGCCTTAACTGGAAAAGATTGATTGAAACACCTGCACAGTGCACCCCAGTGCTGGGGGCTAGAAGGCGCCCATGGGTCCTGGATGAATGCCTACTGGGCGGAGAAGATGGCCCTGAGCAGAGACCTGGAACATGACAGGGAGACAGCCCAGCTGTCTGCAGACGTGTTTGTTAAATGCTCTCCTGGTTCAAATTGCTCTCAAAATGATTCCAGTCTCCTGGGAATGGCAACATCCTATTTATGGATGGTTTTCAATATGTTTCCCAAGTTCCCCAAAAGTTGTATAACATTCACAGCCTATGTATGAGTTTAAATTTAATTTGTGAGACACTAGTAGCCTCTGGATGGCAGTCCCTAGGTGGTACAAATGGTTAAGCACTTGGCTATTAACCAAAAGATTGGCAGTTTGAATCCACTCAAAGGTGCGTTGGAAGAAAGGCCTGGCAATCTACTTCCAAAAGATCACAGTCATTGAAAACCTATGAAGTTCTACTCTGATACCTGTGGGGCCACCATTAATTGGAGTCAACTTGATGACAACTTTTTTTTTCTTTCTTAACGTCCTCTGAAGTATGTCCCAAACGGTCCTGAGGTCCTACCTGAGAGCTCAGAGGGCTGTAGTCAGACCCCTAAAGGAAAAGAAGACAAGTAGATGTGGAGGCTGTGTCAATTGGATAAAGTATTTGGACTGTATACAGGCCAGAGAAGAGCCGATTTGCTGTTGGAGGCTGTCTGGGGCACCATGGGGGCTGAAGGGATGGGCTGCTCAGCTCTATGGAGAGCAATGAGGATGCAAAACCCACTCCATCCTGCCAGCCTGCCCTTTACCTGGGCCTGGGTCCTTGGGGGAAATGGGGACCCTGGCACCCAGCTGTCCTGCTTTTCCCTGATGCTGGAGTGGGCTGGACTCAGGCAGGGGGAGGAGGAGGTGGAAGGGGGGGCATGTCACACTGAGTGGGACCTGAAGCTGGGGAGGGGCTGGGGCAGAGCTGCTCTTGCAGGCTTTGGAGCTCCAGGCTGGTTGCCACCTGCCCTCCCCAACTCAGACTAAATATCCAGGCCTGCGGGAAAGTGAGAAATTCTTGGCCTCAGCCTGCCCGGGCCTCTCTGGCTTAAAATCTCCTTCCTTCATGGAACCAGGCTGCTGTCTGCCCTTGGCCTGTTCTTCCTGTTCCTCACCCCGGGGGGCTCAAGCTGATTGGCAGACTTATCCAAGCTTGGAGGGTAGGGGCACTGGGCTTGAGAAGCAGCCAGGGGGGAGAGGGAGGGAGGGAGAGCCAGAAAGGACAGACATGGAGTCAGAGCAGACGTCTGAGAAAGAGAGGCAGACAGAGAGTAAGACAGGAGGTGACGTGAAGACAAAGACACAGAGAGAGAAAGAGAGAGACTGGAGGACAGAGAGAGTGAGAGAAGTAGAGAGACACAGAGGAGAGGCAGAGAGAACAGAAACATCCTGTAAGAATGCAAGAGAAAGCCAAGAGGGAGGGTGAGGAGAGGATGCCAGCAAGTGACCAGGCTCTTAGTTGGGGATCACGTGGGTGCCTGAGTCCTGCCTTGCCCTTCACCCTTTTGCAGGAAAGGGGTGTGTCCTCTAAGGTGGGCCTTAAAACCCTGGAGCAGGACTTTAAACTCCCACATCTGCTTCCCATCTGCATGCCCCTCACGGCTGATTTGCATCCCCAGGCTTTGTCTGCAGAGCCACAATCCATTCAAAACAAACCCTGGCTTTCCATTTCTATCTACAAATCCATGCAGACATCTGCAGCTCTCTTGGGTAGCTTGGGGCCCCGCAGGGCTCTAGGCAGTGCCAGCAGAGAACCAGGGATGGTGGGGGCGGGGGGGGGGGGGGTGCGGTGGCAGTGGCAGAGTAAGGAGAACAGTAACCGGCTCTGACCTAGAGAGGACTTGAAGTCCTTGTTGAAGGACTTCTAGGAGGCGCCCAAGTCCACTGGACAACCCGGTCCTTCCCCAGAGGCTGCACCTGGTTCACTGGCCATGTGGTTCGTTTGTCTCTCCGGGATCTGGGAAGTGGGACATGCCAGAGCAGAGCCCTCAGACGCCAGAACTGGCCACCTCAAAGCAAGATGCACAATGTCCTTGACAAATGACACTTGTGTGAAAAAATAGTTTGTAAGAGCTCATAACACTGCTTTTACTACCCAAGCCCGTTTTTTTATATAACCGAAAGGCTGAGACCTGGGGGCATCTAAGCTCCCTCTTGCCATTCAGTGCCCCATCCTCCCCACCAGTTTCCTGCCTCTGCCTGCCCTCCTCTCCCTGACCCCAGGCCACACCCCTTCTAGGGTTTTGTGACTCATTCTGCCATTCCACTAGGAGTCCCTGAGTGGTGCAAATGGTTAAGCATTCAACTACTAACAGAAAGGTTGGTGGTTCCAACGCACCTGTCTTGGAAGAAAGGTCTGGAGATCTGCTTCTGAACGGTCACAGCCTTGAAAACCCTACGGGATGCAGTTCTACTCTGCACACATGGGGCTACCATGAGTTGGAATCAACTCGATAACAACTTTTTTATTTTTTTGCCATTCCATCCCAGTCCTATTACTGTCTCTCCTCATTCATTCACTCACTCACTCATCCCACCATACATCCAATTTATTCAACCATTCATTTCTTCATTCAGTGTTTATTGGGCACTGTGCTAGGCTTACAGTCTAGTCAAAGAGGCAAATTTTATACTGAGTGCAAGTTAACATGAAAGGAATTAGAGAACAGCACGAGAAATGTCATAAATCAACATATGATTAAATAGTGTTCTCACAGTTTAGGAGGTTAGAAGTCCAAATTCAAGGTGCCAGCTCCAGGGGAGGGCTTTCTCTCTCTGTTGGCTGTGGTGAAAAGTCCTTGTCATCAATCTTCCCTGGTCAAGGAGCTTCTTAGTGCAGGGACCCCAGGTCCAAAGGATGTGCTATTCTCTTGGCTTTAGTTTCTTGGTGATATGAGGTCCCCCTGTCTCTCTGCTCACTTCTCTCTTTTATATCTCAAAAGAGATTGACTTAAAACACAATCTAATCTTGCAGATTGAGTCCTGCCTCATTAACATAACTGCTGCTAATCCCACCTCATTAACATCATAGAGGTATGATTTACAACACAAAGGAAAGTCACATCAAGTGACAAAATGGTGGACAATCACACAATACTGGGAATTATGGCCTAGCCAAGTTGGTAGATATTTTTGGGGGACACAATTCAATCCATGACAAGTGTAGACAATACCCTAGAATTTTGGGAAATCTTCCCAAAGGAAGTGGGATTTTGGTCTCCCCTTCTCTCCCCTTAGGACATGGCTTTCTAACAGGACATGGAGGTGGGAAAGCTGGAATATCCTTGAGTCATCTGGGAAGCTGCCCAAGCCTGAAGTTCCAAGAAGACACCAGGGATAAGAGATTAGGTAATGAAAAGGGGCCTTCTAGGTTGTAAATAAGCCTCGATGTGACTTCTGAGGTTGGTGGTGGTATTCTGCCACAGCCATCTGGGACTAGGCAGGGGCCCCTTAGTCTTGCTGGAGAGGAGGAGGCAGGGCCACAAGAGACGAAACTGAGGGCTGGGGATGCAGCCAGATCTGCCTCAGAAGAGGCTTGGGCAGAAGAGCTCGGGAAGGAAGCAAGGTGAGGAGAAGGAGGGAGAGGCTCCAGCCCTGTGGCGGTAAGGGCGGGGAGCTGATCCCTGTCTTTGTAGGGTTGAACTGCTTTTATACCTGGAGAATGTAAGCTCCATGAACGCAGTCACGTCATCAGGGTGTTGTTGTTGCTGTGTGCTGTTGTCGAGCAGACTCCGACTCCTAGCGACCCTACAGGACAGAGTATTGCTGCCCCATATGATTTCCAAGGAGCACCTGGTGGATTCTAACTGCCGACCTTTTGGTTAGCAGCCTGAGCTCTTAACCACTTCACCACCAGGGATCCTTGTCATCAGGGTAGAACAGAGGAAACCAAAATCCTACTTCCTTTGGAAAGATTTTCTAAAATTCTAGAGATCTACCATCTAAGTCACTTAATCATACATTGATTTATGACATTTCTTGTGCTGTTCTTCTGTTATTACTGTTGTTGTTGTTAGTTGCCGTTGAGTCAATTTTGACTCTGGAGACCCCATGTGTGTCAGAGTAGAACTGTGCTCCATAGGATTTTCACGGCTGTAGTCTTTCAGAAACAGACTACCAGGTCTTTCTTCCAGTGTGCCCCTGGATGAGTTTCAACCACCAAGTAGTCGAACGCTTAACCATTTGCGCCACCCAGGGACCTAGGTAGTTGTTGTTGTTGTTAGTTGACATCAAGTCAATTCCAACTCATGGTGACCCCATGTGTGCAGAGTAGAACTGCTCTATATGGTTTTCAAGGCTACGACCTCTTGGAAGCAGATCGACAGGCCTATCTTCTGAGGTGCCTCTGGATGTGTTTGAACCGCCCACCTTTTGATTAGTAGCTGAGAACTTAACTGTTTGTGCCACGCAAGGACTCTGTTATTATCACTTGCATTTTAAGGATAGAGAAACTGAGGCAGAGGGAGGTTACACAGTAAGTAGCAGAGCTAGGGTTCAGACCCAGGCATCTGGCTCCAGTGTGTGTACTCTTAACCATGACCCCATATTGCTTGGTAGATGTGGAAAGCCCATGAGTAGAACTTTCAGGGCTGACTAGTTTCCTAGCCTACAGTTTCCACAGATAAAGTTTCCTTTGTCTTCAGGTAAAAAGTTTGTCCAGCTTTCCTTGGCCTGCATGGGGCAGCAGAGGAGAGTGATTCAACGGAGCATCAGAGTATCTCCTGTTCCTCCTTCCCTCTGAGAATTGGATATTCCTCATATTCAATTCCTAAGGTAGTCACAGAAAGGCTGAGTTTATATACAGATGCCTTCTTTTTCATCCTACCATTAATTCATTCAAAAATATTTACTGAACAAGATGGATCTGGAACACCTTGTGGTGTCAGAAAATAAGGAAGTGCTTGGGAAAAAATGGGGCATGTCAAAAGGACACAGGAGCTTACAGAAGGAGCTCCCAATGGCTGGAACAATTTGAGCGTGAAAACAAAATAATGATAATATTGGATTATAACCCATAGAACAAACTAACACCCATGAGTTCCTATACAAATAAAAAATTGAATAAAGAAGTAAATGGGGAAGAAGGGACAGCTTGTCTTTACAGAAGAATTCCAGTTAATAAATAGAGAAGAAATGAGGGAGTTATAAAATCACAACTAGGCAAACACAATAGTAATAATTGTAGGCAAGATCCACCAGTGATGGGTGCTAAAATTAGTGGGAGAAGTTTGCAGAGAATTGGGATATTTGCATAGTCTCAAAATATCCTCCCAAGATATTAATTAATTACAAAAAGGAAGGATAGTAGCAATTTTACAGTGGGGGAACCTTGTCCAACACAACCTTAACCAAGTGATCAAGGTCAACATCACTGGTAATAAGACATGTGGATGTCATGTACCCCTCAGATACAATGCTCTGAGAAGGGCACAGCATCATATCTGAGAAACTCTTACCAAACACGCATAACCTCATTCTAATCACGAGAAAACATCAGACAAAACCAAACTCAGAGACAGTCTACAAAATAACTGACATATACTCATCAAAAGAGTCGAGGTCATGAAAGACAAGGACAGAATGAAGAAATGTCTTCTGAGGTAACTCTGGGTGCATTCGAACTGCCAAACTTTCAGCATTGGAGAAAGCTGGGTGAAGGGTATATATGTAAACACTCTGCACTATTTTTGCAACTTTTCTCTAAGTCTAAAATTATTTCAAAATAAATAAAAAGTTAAAACACCCATTTATAGAGTACCTACTTACTGCCAAGCACTTAGAGTACAAAAGCTTAGTTGTACAAAGATAACTCAGTCTGGGATCCTGCTTTCAAGTAATTATGCTTCTTAAACTTTAATGTGCATTCAAATCACCAGGGATCTTTTTAAAATGCAGGTTCCAATCTAATACGTCTGGGGTAGGGCCTGGAATTCTGCATTTCTAACAAGCTCCCAGGTGATGCTGATGCTGCTGGTCCGTGAACTACACCATGAGTGACAACGGCTTGAAATCAGATATGAGAGCAAAACACGCACACCCATGCCCACAATAAAAGTCAGAGAGTGAACTGCGCAGTGAGAGGCAGAGATCAAATGTGACAGGAGCTTCTCACTGGGGCTCCTGGGCAGAGAAGGATCCTATGGGCTCTGAGCTCCTTCTAGCCTCAGCCTGGTTCTCACAAGTGTTGGCCAGTTCTTTCCGGGCTGCTCCTGGCTGCAGCCTTGCTGGGCCATGCCCGGCTGGAGCTAAGTGCAAAGGGACAGGTGCAGAGTTACTGACGCACTCAGAAATTCCACTGGGCCTGGGGCTGCACACATGTTCCCATTCAGGCCCAGCTTCCCCTGGAGCTATCCCTCTGATCAGTCCCAGGCAAGGAAGTGCCTGTGAAATGACATACAGCTCCTCAGGGCTCTCTGGGATGAAAGAACGTGCACAGACACAGAGCCAGCCAGTGCAGAAGGGCACATTATTTATACTAATCAACATATATGTTCATACAAGTCTGCTCACAAAAGCTGCTCAAGTATGCCAAGCACCCAGTTACTAGCTTAAGCCACACTCTGCAGTGATACCATTTTGTTCTGGTTTTCAGTTCCACTGAGTGTGCCTATGCCATCCCCTTCCCAGCCAATCTGCTACTCAGTGAGTTCTCATAGCACCCCACCGTCAATCAGTACAAGGCCATTATAGGCTTTAAGCCCAGTCAGGGCACACATCAGACCCCTGGGATCCCAGTGGACAGGATCTTCCCATTTAGTTTACCTCTGCTACATGGAAAGGCATGTAACACACACACACACACACACACACACACACACACACACACACACACACACACAGAGGACAGTGCAGAAAGATGTGTATGTTTATAAACAGGTAACGACTGGAATTCTGGCTGGTAGATTTAGAATCCACAGCCAAGCAAGTGAGTTCCTTAGATGGAACCTAGAGAAGGTCAGCTGAACCATGGTGATAACTTCAAGGAGGCCCCATGCCAGGCATGCCTCATTTGATCCACCCAACAATGCCTTTGCCTCAGGGGGGTAAGGTTGGAGGGCTGGGGGGTGGGGTGGAGCAGGGGAAGAGGTGGAGAGAGGAAGACTCTAACACTACTGTTAGCTGGGAAACTGCTTACCTCTCAATTTCTAGGTTAAATCCACCCCCCTGATTTTTGCAGCTTGAGTGAAGTTGAAGCTTCTCCCTAAGATTTTTGTGAACTCCTACAGACTTGCAGGTCCATACTGTGCCCATATTTGCTGGGACACTCCTGCCACAGCCATGGCAAGCCAAGCACAACTTCCTCAAAGCAAACTTGTCCTCAGTGTGGATGTGGCAGAGGATCAGTCTGACTCTGGCCAACCCTATGCCCTGGGCCTCCCAGAGGATCTATTGCCTTTCTCCCTCTCTAATCTGATGCTAGAAACCCAAGGCAGACCCCATAGGTTCCTGTTGAAGCCCTGAGACATTTCCTGGACAGCTAAGTCGGCCAAATGACACTGCTTCAGAGGCAGAACAATATTTAGTGTCCCAAGGATGGGGGCTTCCTGATGTCCCATTTTTGGGTTCCATGAGTCTTCTTTCAGAGGAAAGTGTTCTGATTCTTTCCTGAGCAAAAGCTGAAAATTTATAAGATGGAACAGTAAGGCCAAACTGAAACCTCTTCAGTTTAGGATCTGGGTAGCTTAGTCCAATCCCCTTGTCAGTCCTAAACAAGGACTGGAATCGCGAGGCCTGGCAGCTCCTTCATTTAGGTGGTTAAGAGCAAAGGCAGGTTCGACTCCCAACTCCACTCCTTCTGAGTTGTGTGACCTTGACAGGTTAACCTCCCTGAGCGTCTATTTCCTTATTATCAAACAAGTATGTGATAACAATACTTGTCCCATAGAGTACCCATGAGGATTAAACAAAATAATATATATCAAGAGCATAGCATAGTGTCTGATACTTGGCACAACCAATAGCTATTATTACTTTCCTTATCTTAAAAACCAGTTGCTGTCAAGTCGATTCCTGCTTGTAGCGACCCTATAGGACAAAGTAGAACTGCCCCGTAGGGTTTTCCAAGGCTGTAATCTGTATGGAAGTAGACTGCCACATCTTTCTCCAGCGGAGCAGCTGGTGGGTTTGAACTGCCGACGTTTCGGTTAGCAGCCAATCACTAAACCACTGTGCCACCAGGGCTCCTTTTCCTTATCTTAGGACATAAAAGTTGCTTTGCAAACTCTTCCTTTCCCAGACTCTTAGCTTTTTATGTTTCACTTTGTTCTGCTTTCCCCTAAGCTTTCTAGATAAGCGTCTGCTGAAAAATTCTGGCCGTGCCTTGGCTGAACTTTGGGAAAATGAGCATGTCTGTCCCTAGAACAGTGAGTGAAGGCTGCCTTTTGAGCCCAGCCACCATGGTGACAGCTGGGATCTGGGGACACTGAGGTAAATAGTGCAGCAAAACTGGAAAGGTGGCCACTTGGGATGGTGGGGAACAGTTCAGATTTTCTTCTCTTCTCATATGGAGGTATGAACTTATGGTCTTGCCTACTCAACAAACTATAAGCCCCTTAATTAGGATTCTTAATTTCTTTGTGCCTTAGTTTCCCCATCTGTAAAATAAGAATAATAGTGGCATCAACCGCAGAGGGTTGTCATGGGGATTAAATGAGACAATACACGTAAATTGCTTAGCACAAAGCCTGGCAATAGTGTATGCTCAGCAAATACTAGCTTTTATTCTTTCACTGTGTCCATGACGCTTAGCTTTGCTGGGCACACAGTGAGGCTCCCTGAACCCTAAATCCACTCCCCCAGGAATCAGTGCCCTCTGCTCTTTGCTGCCTGAAGTCCACCCTAAGTTCAGCCCCACCTTCATGATTCAATAGGGAGCTGATGTTGAAAGCAGCTGTCTGGGGACTCTGAATTGTTTCGTGACATTGTATCAGCAGTGTAAGGGGCCAGGTTACAGCTGTGCTTAATGAGGAAAACAGGAGCCCAGTGGCTGCCAGAGGGCAACAGAGCGCACAGAACACCAGCCTTTTCCCTGAAGGAGACACTGTCTGCCGAGGCTCTTGGCAGACGCACGTTATGAAATCTGACTTACCTCTTTTTGTTTTCTTTTTAATATAGAATGACTTTCTCTACTTCAGGCCCTTACCACCCACTCTCCCGCCCAATCTCTAGCTTGGAAATGGACTTAGAAACATTTGGGAGCACCCTGTCCATCAATCACCCCGTTCTGATAGTTCAAAACTTTCAAATGCTTCCCCATCTGTCCCTCTTCACCCCCTGCCCCGCTAGGAGTATCCACGGCTAATAAAACAGGAGCGAAGATCTTCACCTTCATTTTCTCATTCAGTCATTTCTATGGAGCCTTGATGGCTCAATGGTTAAGCACTTGACTGCTAACTGAAAGGTTGGCAGTTCAAACTCACACAGTGGCTCCGAGGCAGAAAGACATGGCGATCTGCTCCTGTAAAGATTACAGCCTAGAAAACACTATAGGCAGTTTCACTCTGTCACATGGGGTCACTATGAATTGAAATTGACTCAATGGTGCCTAACATGAAAGAGCTTTCGTTCATCCCATTTTTACAGAGGAGGAAGCAGAGTCTCAGAGAAGTTGAGATCTTTGCTAAAGATTGCACAGTTGGGATGGGGAGCAGCTGGGACTTGAACTCAGGCCTTCTGGCTCCTGCTCCCTTGTTCCTTTAACCTGCCTCCTCTAGGGCAGGATGCCAGGTGCCCAATGTTCACAGAGCAGTGTGCCCAGATGAGGGGCAGAAAGGAGAAGTGGGAGGAAGGCGGCTGTTGGACAAGTTTGCCTCAGGCCAGCTTTGGCTGATGAAACCACTTCCAGAACCTAAGGTATTTCTCTCTCCGTTGCTACACCTGATTCTGGCCTCCTCTTTCATCTTTGGAACCTTCTCACCAGCAGGACCTGCTTGACTTTTGACCCCTCACAGACCTACAATTCCTGTGCCGCCTGCACCCCTGCTGGGTGACTCTTGGTCCAGCTGTTGTCTCCAGGCTGGTGGCTGCCTGTGGCTTCTGTCCCAGGAGCTGCTGACAGGTCAGCAGGGGTCTCCAGAGGCCAGACCCCAGGGTTAGATAGATGAGGACCATCTGGATTGGGGCAGGAAAATCTCAGCCTCCTCTTGAGGCAGACAGAGCCTCACTCCAGACTCCGGTCATGCACCCTCCTTTCCCATCACCAGCTCTCTGCTTCTTCTTCCGGGACTGAAGCTGCTGATCTCTTTAGGCCCCTGCTCCCGGGCCCCTTCCCCTTGCAGCCCTGCTTTGACGGCCAGCTGAGTGCTCTCCTCGCCAGACTGTCTTCCTGGTAGCTGCCCTTCTAGCCTGGGGGTAGTAGCTGTAGACATCAGGAGGCGCCGCCGCTCCCCAGGGCTTGGGAAAATACCCAACACTTGACCCTGACCCTGGGGTGGAGAGGAATGTTGAGGCTGGAGCTGGAGTGGTATCTGCCGTCCTGGCAGGCGTCCTGCCTGTGCCTCAGGATGAGTGATGAGGAGGGGCGTAGGGGATCAGGGACTCTCCAGCACAGGGGCAAAGACTGAGAGCCCCAGGGGCAGGCAAGGGGTACAATCTCATCCTTGGGGGCCCACCCCCAGGCCAGAGCCCTGGACTGGCTCTTGAGGCTGACCCCTCTTCCTCCTCCTTCTTCTTAAAAAATATTTTATTGTGTTTTAGGTGAAATTTTACACAGCAAATTAGGTTCCCATGTAACAATTTTTGTACAAATTGTTCTGTGACACTGGTTACAATTTTTTACAATGTGTCAGCATTCTCATTTCCATTTTGTTTGTTCTGTTTCCATTGATCTAGCTTCCCTTCCCCTCCTTGCCTTCTCATCTTTGCTTTTGGGTAAATGTTGACTGTTTGGTCTCATATAGTTTATTGTTTAAAGGAGCACATTACTCATGGGTGATATTGTTATTTTATAAGCCAATCTATTATTTGGCTGAAAGGTGATCTCCAGAAATAGCTTCAGTTCCAAGTTCAGAGAATATCTTAGGGTGATAGTCTTGAGGATCCCTCTAGTCTCTATTGGTCCAGTAGATCTGGCCTTTTTTAGGAATTTGAATTTTGTTCTACATTTTTCTTCCATTCTATCCACAACCTTCTATTGTGTTCCTGGTCAGAACGGTTGGTAGTGGTAGCCAGGCACCATCTAGTTCTTCTGGTCTCAAGTTAGAAGATGCTGTGGTTCACATGGGCTATTAGTCCTATGGATTAGTTTCTTCTTTGAATCTTTGGTTTCCTTCATTCCCTTTTGCTCCAGACATTGTTGCTGTGGTGGTTAGGTGCCGTCAAGTCAGTTTCAACTCATAGCGACCCTATGTACAACAGAACGAAACAGTACCCAGTTCTGCGCCATCCTCACAATTGTTGTTATGTTAGAACGCATTATTGCAGTCACTGTGTTAATCCATCTCATTGAGGGTCTTCCTCTTTTTTCACTGACCCTCTACTTTACCAAGCATGATGTCCTTCTCCAGAGACTGGTCCCTGCTGATAACATGTCCAAAGTACAAGCACACGAGACGAAGTCTCACCATCGTTGTCTCCAAGGAGCACTCTGGCTGTATTTCTTCCAAGACAAACTTGTTTATTATTCTGGAACTCCATGGTATGTTCAATATTCTTCACCAACACCATACAAGCAGAGAAGAGTAGAGACCAATAGTTGTATCTTAGATGGCTGTTTGAAAGCTTTTAAGAACCTAGATGCTACTCACCAAACTAGGATGTAGAACATTATCTTTATGAACTATGTTATGCCATTGACTAAGTTGTCCCATGAGACTATGGTCCTAAGCCTTTTATCTCAGTACACCAATGCGTCAAATTGTTTGGATATGTCTAGGAAGCCTCTGTAACTGGTGCCCCCTATGTGCTTTGTTATATATGTGGATATATATGCAGTCCACACAAACATGTATACACATATGCCTATAGATATACCTATACATACATGTGCATTTACTCGCATATACTTTCCTATACACATATATGTATGCATATCTACCTAGGGTCGCTATGAGTCAGAAATGATTTGTTGGCAGTGGGTTTTGGGTTTTTTGGAATCACACATGTATTCTTTGGTTGTTGTTACTGTTGTTGCAAAGTTGTATATGTTATAGCATTTACCAAAATTGTTCCTTTCTCTCGTATGCTTCTTAGTGTCTTCATTTACTTTGGTCAAGTTGTGCAGCCTTCACCCATATTTGTTATTGCCTTTGCCGTCACTAAAAAGAATAAGTGTCTACTATCTAGAAAGTGATTCCCCCTCCCTCCCTCTCCCATCTCTGGTAACCGTCAAAGAATGCTACTTTCTGTGTGTATATCTCTTCTTGACTTTTTATAATAGTGGAACCATACAATTTTTGAAACCTTAAGATTTGCAGTGTCCTGTCTCAGTCTTCTCATTTGAAACTGGGCTGGATTAGTGGTTTTCAAGCTGTGTTCTAATAAGCCCTGGGGTTCCCCTGAGATACTTCAGAGACTACAAGGCAAGGAGATATGTAGGGGGGTGGGTCGGGGATCAGAGATAGGCCCTGGACCCTGTCCCCTTTCAGCCACAGCAGTTTCCAGTTCCCTGTTTTCATCCTTGATCTTGCCCATAAGCCCTGGTAGCTTCATTACTGCATCATTCCACCTTCATCTCCTGCCACCTGCTCACCTTGCATCACCAGAGTTGGCTTCTGGAACTTCCTCGAACACAGTGCTTTCCTAGCTTGGGCTTTTTCTCCTGATACTCTCTGCCTGGACCATTCTTCTCCTTGTCTCTTTGCGTATTTCCTCTGCACCTTTCAGATCTCAGCTCCCATGCCACTTCTTGGAGATGCTTTCCCCAACACCCCCGCAAACCTATAGTAGAGGTCACCTAGCTAAGTAGTCTCATTCATAGCTCTATTTCAATTGCAATTCATTATTGATCTACCTATGTAATTATTTGTTTAATGTCTTTCTTGCCCACTAGGCTGTAAACTCATGAGGGCAGGAATTAGTCTGTGTTGCACAGTGTTGGCGTGTTGGCAGACAGTCAGCACTCAATAAATGTTTACTGAATGCTGAAAGACTGCACAAAGGTTTTTCCTGCTTAAAAAAAAAGATAAGGAAAAAAAAAAAACTGGCCTAGAGGCTGTCTTAGGTCCCTTCCAGTTCTACATTTGTGGTCCTTAAAGTTTAGAAGCAGTTACTTTAGCCACCAAAATATTTCTGGTCCTCCCCATTAAAATCTTATCTGGCTCTTTCTTAACTTCCAAGATGCTCAGAAGGGGGTGAGTTTGGACAGTAATGGGAAGAAAAATAAAGGAATCCCAAGAAAGAGAGGGAATAGCTCCTCCTACCCCACTGGAGAAATGGACAGGGGTGGGGAGGACGGCCATGTGCTGGAGGAAGAGGACAGGGCCCAGTATTCAGGTCTCCTCTCCCTTCTGAGTTCCAGAGTATACCTGTACCAAGTCCATCATACTGTCTATCAGGATTGGGGTGAGCAGCCCCTCAGATCACAGTGACCATGGCTCTCAGGCCAGCTATTTCCTTGCCTTTGAATCGGTGGCTGACCCTGGGCTGTCCCCAGCCTGTTCAGAGCAGCCTGGGAGACTTCCAGGCATGTCCTTTACAGGCCAGATGTGTGTCCACTGGATGTGAATTCTTCCATGGAGAACAGGTGGGTAGTAATTACTCTATCAGGAGCCAAACGTGACTGGAAGCTAAAGAGACAATTCTATTGAGATGTCAAGACCAGAAACAGTGCTTTTTCCTTGAGCTTGCTTTTATAGGGAGAGAGGGAGATGGAATACAGGGCTGGAGCAAGAGTCTTGCCCCCCTGGCAGATTCTGGAGTGTCCTGGAAATTCCCATACCCCACCCCACTCATTTCCCTCCTTTCTAAATTGACATCCCATGTGTAGTGAACATCTGTTATGTGCATATGCCTAGCACTCCTCCCTCCTCAGGTAACAGAAACTCAATTTTCCTTTGGGGAATTCCACCTCCTCAATTCCATGTGTTCTTGGTGGGGCTGCCAACCAGGGGGACCCTCCCAACCCCCACTCCTAAAGGGTAGGCACAGAACTGAAGGTATGTCCATCAAATTCTCTCCTGGAGAATTTGGACCTGGGGTGGAGCCACATACTGACAATGGAAGGCGGTTGGCTTAGAATCATCCAAAGGCAGACAGCCCAATAGTTCCTGCCACCTGGAAGGCCAGAGCTGCCATGGTCTCTGGCTTCCCAGGCCTGGTGTTGAATGCCTCCTTCAATAACATATATCTTTCCAATAAATTCTTTTTTCCCACTTAAGTTTGCCAGAGTCAGCTTCTGTAATTTGCAACCTGTATTAGGCTGGGTTCTCTAGAGAAGCAAAACCAGTGAAGCATATATATATATATATATATATATATATATAGAGAGAGAGAGAGAGAGAGAGAGAGAGAGAGAGAGAGAGAGAGAAAGATTTGTCTTAAGGAAATGGCTCATACAGTTGTAGACACTGGCAAGTCCCAAGTCCCAAGTCCCAAGTCAGGTGTCAGGCTGGAGGCTTCCCCTGACTCACATAGCTGCAGGAACTGATGAACCCAAGATTAGCACATCCGATGGCAGGTTACTGGCTCACAAGTTGTGGAGGCTGATTAATCTTAAGATCGGCAGGCAATACGGCAGGCTGCTGGCTCAAGTCCCAAGAACCAGAGGTCAGATGATGATCAACCAGATGCAGGATCCAGAGTGAGTAAAAGCCAGTGAGCTTCACCAGAGCGTCCATATATATTGGATGCAGGCCACACCCGCAAGGAAACTTCCCTTACAACTGATTGGCTGGTCAGATCAGATCACATAATGGAGCTGATTACATTATATCACAAAATGGAGGATAACTATATCATTACATCATTACAAACTGCATCATTATGTAACTGCCAAACTACTGAGAATCATGGCCCAGTCAGTTGACACACAGCCTTAACTATCACACAACCAAAGCTGACATGTGTCCCATACACTTGTATCCCAGCTTACTCTTCTGGCCCTTTCTCTTCTTCATGTTCTACCTGTAAACCTCTTCACATTCCATATCCTGAAAACTTTCATGCTTCCTATCCTCATTCTCCTATCAAGGTCTCCTCTCAAAAAAAGGTCTTCACCCATCAGTTATACTCCAGAGGGAATGAAAACATGGTGTTCACTCTCCTAGGGGTAGATGCATTTACAGCCCTATTTCTAAGTATTGACCAAGTGCCTTTGCCTCCTCTTTCAGGAATCAGAAGTATTCATGAAGAACTGGGAAAGATACTTCAGAGGACAGAGTGGGCCTTCCCCAACACACCCTTGAATACTTCTTTCTTGCCCTCATTGGTCACTTGTAAGAACAGGAATTACCTCGTCCCAGCACTGATCTGTTCAGTAGTTGTTTATGTCTGTCCTCCAGGTATTATCCCCTGATACTCATTAAGTTTTATTGCCACTGGAGGTAACTGTTTGAGGCTATAAGGATTTGATTCAATGCAATTATACACAGTATGAAGGGTCCTGAGCCAGGTGTCTGGGATACAACTGTGTGTAAGTTGTCATTGTTCACAGCCTTGTAGAGCAAAGAGACCTTACTCCGCCATGCGTCTTACATGAGCTGAGTGCTAGGGGAGAGCTGAGCCTGGGAACACAAAGGAGGGAGGGCTGCAGAGAGCAGAGGCCCAGCATCCAATCCACCTGGATCCTTTCACTTGCTTTGTGTATAAATTAGGGTTCTTTGGTTGCAAGAAACAAGGACTCTGCATTAAAAAAAAAAAAGAGTAGGATTACCAGAAAGCTCCTGCGAGCAAACAGATTAGAAATAAGAACTGAACAGCCAAGAAGGTCAGAATGTAGGCAGCAGCAGGGCTCTCAGCTCCAGGGTACTTTGGACTGTGTCTTTTTGGGCGCTGCCATTGGATTGCCCAGTTATAACCGTATGTCTCTGCTTCAGGATCAAATCATGGGAGAGATCATCTGATTGGGCCAGCTTGGGTCACGTGCTCTTGGCAGGTACTGCTATTGGCTGCCCCACCAGAACCATCTAGAAAGAGGAAGGGCAAGTCTCTAAAGGAGGGGTGCTGGACAGAAAAAATGACAAAACCCACTGGAGTCACAGGTTGGGAGGGTGACACCTCTGCCTGCTGGGTATAACTTTGACTTGGGCGGTTCCCATAGCAACCACAGACTAAGTGAGAGAGCCTGTAACCAATTAAAATCGCTGGGTGCAGGGTGGGCTCAGTCCTGTCGTGTTACCAAAAAAAACCCACTGCCGTTGAGTCAATTCTGACTCATAGGGATCCCCATGTTAGGGGTAGATAAACTGAGGCCTCAGGAGGAGAGGTGACTTGTCCCTGGCCACAGTTCACATCAGTGGTGAAAGACAGACAGGTAGGTGGTCAACCCCACTCCCCAACCTCAATCCTACCCTGCAGTCTGCCTGGAGGCCTCCCAGCCAGTGCTAAAAGAGGAGCACAGGGAAGGTCAGACAAGATCCACAGACTTCTGCCTCTGCTAGATGGGAGCCATTGGGAGGGGTCCTAGGACCCTGCATATGAAAAGGTTAGACACTCCACAAATATTTGTCCTACCACCCTGGCCACACCCCAGTGCTGGGAGGCAGAATTAGCTCCCCCTCACACTTCTAGAAACTTCCAGGATCCAAACAGAAATGCCACTCTTGAGTTTCTAGATCCTGGACCTGAGAAAGGAAGAAGCACCTGCTGGAGGTTACCTGTTCCTTGCAAGCACTTAGGACAGTCCCGTTCTCTGTCTGGGGCTGTGCCCAGCTCCTGGCTCTAGCGAGGCTTTCTGAACTGTCCCCAGGGCTCCCAAAGTGACCCTTCTCTCCAGCAGCTCAGGAGAGTCCACTGCCACTACAGAGACTGCCAGTCTCAGGCCTCCTGCTCCCCCTGCCCCGTCAGGCCTCGCCAGATCCCTGCAGACCCAGAAAAGCCCTGTCCCTCCTGGTGTTTACAGTCTATGAATACTGTAGCTATTTTTGCCATTCTGGCGGGGCTGGGAGGACCCACCTGCTCTGCCAGCCCTTACTAAGCCAGTTGACTGTCCAGCGTTTGTCTCCACTCTGCTCTTCTCCTCAGAGGCCTGCAGCTGCAGCTAGCACCACCCCACCCGAGGTTCTCTCCCTCCTCCGGGCTGGGAGGGCGCCTCTGCAGCCCATCTACTGTCTCTCCCTTGATGCCATGGTTTCTTGGCATCTTTCTAATCCCCTTCCCCTTGGAGGCCTCGTTTCAGCCTCGGTTGATCAATCCTCACCTTCCAGCCCCTTCTCCTGGAAGTTCCACCTCCAGCTTGAGAACCTAGGGTGTGGGGAGGGGTCAGGCCCTGTTTCCACCCAGCTTGGTCCTCTCCTGTCCAGCTGGCATTGGAAGGCTTTCTCTTTGCTGGCCTTCATACGCTGGGCTGTTTCTGCTTGCTTCCAGTTCATTAGTGCAGGTACGACAGGAGCCAGACCTGCCTCCTGCCCAACACTGAGCTCACAGCTCCCACCCTGGCTGGGCCTCTTCCCACTCCCCTTCCCCAGCCCACTGTTTCCCACCCAGTCCAGAGCACTTGGCACAAAGCAGGCAGCCTTCCTCCCCTTGTCTGCCCCAGCAGGTCTCTTCTCTCTCTTTCTCTCTAGAAGGCTTTCCCTGGCCTGGCTCTCTTTCCAGGGTCTGGAAATGGGGAAGTCTTTCTGCCCGGGAATCTTGTGGATTTAGCCAAATCTCCATCAGCCAATACCAGGCGAAAGACAGAGTCCATCGGCAGGTTTTCTTGGTGCAAGCTAAAGAGGTCATGAACCCCTAGGGTTGGACAGGACCTCCTCAGGCCATCTAGTCCTTCCCCTGTCTTCAGGAAAAACACTAAACCACCCCAGATTGATGAGAATTTAACCAGGTTTTAACAACTACTGTCTTAGCCTTACTTTTACAGGAGGAAATGTCACGTGAACCCTTTTCAATGTGTAAAATCTCTGACTGCCCCATTCCTCGCTCATTGTTGTTGTTGTAGCTGCTGGCTAATTGATCCCCAAATCATGACAACCCCACAATGGGACTGGACCGTTGTGGTACATAGAGTTTTCGTTGGCTGATTTTCAGAGTAGATCTCCAGGCCTTTCTTCCTAGTCCCTTTTAGTCTGGAAGCTCTGCTGAAACCTGTCCAGCATCATAGCAACATGCAAGCCTCCACTGACAGACAGGTAGTGGCTGTGCTTGAGGTACATCTGCTGAGAATTGAACCCATATCTCTCGCATGGAAGGTGAGAATTCTACCACTGAATCACCACTGCATGTACTCACCCACAAATCCTGTGTCAAATCGAAATCTTTTCCACTGTAGTTTTACTCAGCTTCCCATTACCTGTCCTAAGCAAGCACGAAGAGTGCTGGTTGCCATCTATGACATTAAACAAACAAAGCAAAACCTTAATACATATAAAGACCTGATAGAATCTTCTGTTTGCCTCCTTTTTCTCTGGGCTGAAGGGTTTCAAGATCTTTCTTCTGGGGCCATGTAAGTTGACCATCTTTATTGCTTCTTCATGACCTGACCTCTTGATTTGTGCTGAGCTATCCCGACCTCTGTCCAGGACTCCAGTGACTGAGCCTACACCTCTATCTAGGTGAGTGTTGAAACACATTAGTGGGGTGTGAATTTAATTTAGCGAGTCACAACCAGCATTTAAAAAACAATGAAATGGAAGAGAGGTAATAGAAGACATGAGCATGCGTCACACATAGCAAAGGCAAGTTGTTGCAGTTGTAGATAGATGTCTATGTGCACTGAGCATGTCGTAAAATGTACTTCTTTTTTTAGGTAAGAATATTTTATTGTGTTTTAGATGTAAGTTCACACAGCAAATTAGGTTTCCATTTGACATTTTTTATACAAATTGTTCTGTGCCATTGGTTACAGTTTTTACAATATGTCATAACTCTCATTATTTCCATTTTATTTGTTCTGTTTCCATTGATCCAGCTTCCCTTCCTCTCCTTGCCTTCTCATCTTTGCTTTTGGGTAAATGTTGACCATTTGGTCTCATGTAGTTAATTGTTTAAAGGAGCACATTACTCATGAGTGATATTATTTATTTTATAAGCCAATCTATTATTTGGCTGAAAGATGACCTGTAGAAATAGCTTCAGACTAGATTCCTCTAGTCTCTATCAGTCCAGTAGGTCTGGCCTTTTTTAGGAATTTGAGTTTTGTTCTACACTTTTCTCCCATTCTATCGGAAACCTTCTATTGGGTCCCTGGTCAGAATGGCAGTAGTGGTAGCTGGGCATCATCTAGTTCTTTTGGTCTCAGAATAGAGGAGGCTGTGGTTTGTGTGGGCTATTAGTCCCGTGGACTAGTTTCTTCTCTGAGCCTTTGATTTCCTTCATTCCCTTTTGCACCAGATGAGTAGAGACCAGTAGATGAATGTCAGACGGCCACTCACAAGCTTTTAAGACCCCGGATGTTACTCACCAATCTAGAATGTAGAACATTATCTTTGTGAACTATATTATGCCAATTAGTTAACTTGTACTCCGAGACTATGGTCCCAAGCCTTCTCACCCAGTAAACCAATGCTGCAAGTTATTTGGATATGTCTAGGAAGCCTCCATAACTGTGCCCTTATGTGACTTTTTATTTATGTGGGTTCACATGCAGCACATACAAATGTGTATACACATATGCCTACAGATATTCCTATACACGCACGTGCATTTACTCATGTATGCCTTTCCATACACATATATGCATCCATATCTACCCATGTAACTGCACACATGTTTTTTGGTTGTTTTTACTGTTGCAAAATATTATATGTTACAGCATTTACCAAAATTGTCCCTTTCTTGGATGTAGAACGTACTTCTTACTGTGGGTCATGGTTTCAAGTTTGAAAACCACTGTTCCCAGCTGACCTGTGCTGCTGGCACCATTTGGTGTGGAAGTGGAGGCACAGTCATCTGTGAGCCTGATGGGCCCTAGGATTCTCTTGGGTTCAGGACATAAGGAAGGAAAGACCAGAGAAGACAGAATCTGGAACACTGTCTAATGGAACCTGCAGGATCAACAGCAGACGGCTGCTAGGAGAGTGAAGGGGAAGCAGATGGGCTGGAGGCTAGTTCACCCCCAAGGTCCATTTGGACTTTGAGATTCTGCTGAGGTCCCAACTCATGCCTTCTCCCATGTGCTGGGAGAGTGACCCCAGGTCCCTTGGCTCTGGTTCCTCATGCCATCAGATGTCATTAGGAACCATAGTCGTGGTTAGTCGTCAGTGTTCCCTGTGGCTGGGCAGGCAGCAATCTGGATATCAGTATTGCCGTCCGCACAATAGGAAGAACATACTATTGATGTCTCCTCCTTCTTCCTCCCTAGTCCTCCAGCTGCAGTTCTTGTCCAGAGACAAGCAAAGAACATTTGGTTTAGCTTCATAAGGCAGCATGTACTTAGCTCTTCTTCCTCCATCTCAATTGCCCACCGGGTTGGCATAGACCTTAGAACTTTGGGACATTTTCCTTCATACCTTAGAATGAACCGGCTGCAAGCTCTGTGGGGGGGCCTGGCACACAGAAGGCGCCCAGGAAATGTTTGTGGGAAGAATGAATCGTCTCTTGAGCATCTGCTTTGGTGACCAGGCGGCAGCGTCACTCATCAGGTTCTCTTTGGGGGCTGGTAAGAAAGATTCCTTCCACTTTGCCATGGAAATCAGAGTTCACTGTTGGAGCCTTAATGGCAGCTACAGTCATGACCATCAGCATCTCAGGCAGTGTAGAGCTCCACACAGCTTTCCAAGTCCTTGAAAATAAGACTTCTAACCTCTACAAAGGCCAATGTTGCTTATTATTTCTATACTATGGAGGCTATTTCTGGTAGGTGACTGAGACAGGCATCCAAAAAAAAAAAAAAAAAAGCCCTAATTAAAAGAACTGCATTAAATTCCTCTCTGAAATCTACTCACATGACTGGGTCCCCCACCTTCCTCTTTCCCCTCAGGAGGTGTGCACATAAAGAAACCGGCCTGGGCACCAAAATGTGGTCATAAAATTTGTGTTTTATCTCCTCTTCTTCTTCCTATCTCAGGAACCCTCCATGTGGTTATCATCAACTTCATCTTGCATCCTTGCCTTCCCAAGTCTTATATTGGGGGGACGTTGGAAGAGTGTAAGGCAGAGACACAAAGGTAGCTGTGGGACTGGCTTTTAGGCACAGATTTAAAAGTGAGCACTGTCCTCTTGTGCCATCTCTCTGGCCCTTCAGCCTCTTTTCCTCTGGTGTCCTAGGATTACTCTGTTCTCCTTGACTTTGGTGAAACCCACTGCTGTGTGACCGCTGACCCCTGAGCTCACAGTGGTTGAAGGACTCCTGGCCAACAGCACTGAGGACCACTCTGCCTTCCCACATGCTAGGCTCTCAGTGTCTGTGATGAGGAGCCCAAGGTCAAGTATGGAGAAGAGATTTTGGGCAAAGAGAGCTAATACAATCTTAGGACAAACCTGGACCTTTCATAGAATCAGATATTCCTTAGAGATTATCTCAGATATTCACCTTCCCATAAGAAATCCTTTCTATAATACCCCATCCAGCCTCTCTTTGAATACTACCAGGGTCAGAGAGTTCATTACTCCACAGTGGAATCTGTTTTGCTCTTGGGCTACTCCAAATGTTGTGTTTACTCTAAGTGAAAATCTGTGTCTCTGTTTTTTTATGGTTCCTGATGCTGCATATGGAACAACACTGTGAACCTCACTGTGGCAGAAACAATACTATTAACTTTCCATTTCGTGTGACACCTCAGTAATGTTAAATAGAGTTGACAATACTTTCCTTCTTTACATCTTCTCTTTCTTTGGGTTCTGTGCTACTTTCTCCTCTCATCTGGGTATTACTTTGTTGTCTCCTTTGCAGGATTATCTCTTCTCCCTAACCTCCAAACACTGAACTCTTAACTCTTTTTTTTTTTTTTTTTAAATAATACTGTTGAGGCATATTTTGTATATTATATAATTCACTCTTTCCAAGTATACGATTCAATTACTCTCTAGTAAGTTTACAAAGTTGTGCAACCATCACCAGAAATGAGCTTTAAAATATATTATTACCCTCAATAAAATCCCTTGTGCCCATTTACTGTTAATCCCTGTCACCCTACTCCCACATCCACCCCAAGAAACCTCTAATGAACTTTCTGTCTCTATAGCTTTGCATTTTCTGGATATTTCATATAAATGGAATCATACAATATATGGTCTTGGGTGACTGGCTTCTTTCACTGAGCGTAATGTTTTTGAGGTTTATCTGTGCTGTAGCATGTATCTGTAGTTCACTCCTTTTTATTCATAAATAGTATTCCACTGCATGGATATACCAGATTTTGTCTGTCCTTCTACCAGCTGATATTTAGATTGTTTCAAACTTTGGACTATTATGAATAATGCTGCTAAGAATATTTATGTGCCAAGTCTGTGTGGATATAATAAATCCTTAACTCTTCTCACTCCTACTCTTTTTCTAGGCAGTCTCTTCCAAACCCACAACTATAATTGCCACAGGTATAAAGCCCACAACCACAACCTTTTCTCCTAGGCACACAGGCTACATTTCCCAGCCTCCCTAGCTGTAAGGCGTGGCCATTTGACTGCGTACTGGACAATGGAATGTGGTCAGAAGTGATATTTGCCTCTTCGAGGCATTGCCCTTAAAAAATCTTCTGTGCAATCCTCCACATTCTTTTTCCCTCCCCATCCATTGGCTGAATGTAAAAGAAGAAGAATCTCTGTAAGGTATTGGAGCTCCATGATGGAAGAAACTTAGGTTTCTGAATGACTGTGTGGATCAGAGCCTGCCCATCCTCCTGCTTGATTGGAGTAATAGGTAAACTTTTTGTTCCTTTTTTTATGGCCGTTAACTTGTTATGACTAATACAAGCATGGAACAAGCTGACTTCCTTTTTGCCCAGTAGTTCAGTTACTTGAAGATTGCCAGAATCTTCTCCCACCAAGATTTCTCTTTTCTGGTAGCTCAACTGCTCCACCTGGGTTGTATTTGTCATCATTCAGGTCACCTCCCTTGGAAGTGCTTCAGGGTTGTAATAAGCCATTTAAAACATGCCATCAGAAATAAGCACAAAACCTTCACTGTGTCAGAGAAGCTTGGAGCATACTGTTACCCTCCATGCCATGTATTCTATCCAAGATGGCACTAGACTTTTAAAAAGGTTGCACTGTTAGTTTATTTTGAACCAGTGGTTAACTAGGCTCTCCCTTTTCAGTAGCTTCCCCTACACTCATCCCCCAAACCAGGTCATTTCACATGAACTGCTATCAAAGCAAGTCTTCCTCATACTTAAATTACATTATTGAGTTTTTGGACCAAGATGCAAGACTTTTTCACTTATCTCTATGAAATTTCATCTTACCTAGATCAGTTTATATCCTGCTGCTATCATCTAATTTTATCATTTATTCCTCCAATTCTATGTCATGTGAAAATTTAATAAGAATGTCTTCTCTGACTTTCTCCAAACTGTGAGCAAAAGTCTTGTATATGTCACAGCCCTGTCTCATGTACAACTGTAGATCTCAGTGACCTCTATCCATTTATCTATATGGGGAATGGCTGTTTAAACATCTATTCATATGCCTAACTGTACCACCATGGAGTCCACATTTTCCCAGCCTATCCACGTTGAACATCATTTCAAAACTTTTTTCTTTTTTTTTAATATGGTAAGATTTTTCTGATCAGGAACCTCATCAAAAAAGGAAATGGGGGAGACCCTGGTGTGGTTTAATTTTTGTGAACCTGACTCTGGTAATTACTGCTTTGCCTCCTCTTCCTCATCTCCTCCACCTTCTCCTAGCTGAGACTTGCTCAGCCTTCCAAACCCAGCTCAGACACCACCTTCTCTAGGACCTTCTCTGACCAATCATCTCATACTCCTAGCCTGTGTTGGATGCCCTGTCATTGTATTCATGTTGCACCTTGAGCTTATCTCAATCACAGCACTTACCAGGGTATATGTTGTCTGCCTTTCCTTCTATCCTGGAAGACCCTTAAGGATAGGTATTAATACTAAGCTTTATTCTTCTAAGCAACTCTGATGCCTGTCCAAAGGGGGTGCTGAGTAAATGATGGCTGAAATGCACTAGGCACACCCCAGCTGTTTGGAATGAAGCACATCTGGCTTATCTATCTATGGGACAAACTTCGAGGGAAGCTTCAGAGTGAGTGGGTATGAAGATGTATGTTGTGACACTCAGACATGATGTAACTTCAAGCAAGATGAGCTTGTGAGTTCAGGGAGGAACCCGGGGCTGTAGGAGGAAGGCTGGGAGGATAGGAGCCTGACTGGGAGGCTGAGCCCCCAGAGGAAGCCTGGGCTCCAAAGGGAATGGGGACTTCAGACAGGGTTCAGACAAGCAGAGGTTCCTGGGGAAAGGGTGAGAAAGGATGGGAAACATTCTGGTTGGTGGGTCATGGCAGCAAGAACCTGGGGACCAGGCTGGCCTACTACATTGGCAGCTCCACAATTTCTATAAAACGGGGGCCATGTGGAGGGATGGACTGGTTGGAGATAGAGCTAGAGGATTGTTTTATGCATGGTAAGCTTGCCTGCTTTATGTTGATTGATGTTTCTTTGGAGTGGCTCTGGGTGGGTTGATGGAAATTAACAGTGTTCTCTATCTCTGCCCCTACCTGTGCTCCATGCAGGCAACTCCTTGGTGGTGCTGTTGACCAGAAGACAGCGGTTTCAGAAGGCCAGATGAATAGTCTGTCCACTCCAACGCAAGCAGTGGCTTCCATGTGGGGAACAAGTCTATTGTTCCTAATGAAGAAGCTACCTAGAGCTAAGTCCTCATAAATTGGCACTAACTTACCCCTCCAGCCTCATCCTCTTCCATACCATCCTCTCCTATTTCTACACAAGCTCCTTGCAATTCCTCCCAGGAGCTCAGGGTTTGTCTTACATCCAGGCCTTTGCACATGCAGTGCCTTCCCCTTGGCGTGCCATCCTCCTTGCTCCCCAGTCCTCCTTAGCCTTCAAGATTCAAGTCAAAGGTCACCTCCTCTGCATGGCTAGCAGCTCTTCTTCAGTGCATCTAAAGACTGTTAATTCCTCTATTGAAGCTCTCAGCATCACACAGGCAGTGAGGACGGCCTATCTATCTCTGTGTCCCCAGTGCCAAGCACAGTGCCTGACACCTATTAGGTGCTGAAAAAATGTTTGTGGAATGAGAACATCAGGATACCAGCCAAACAGGCTGACCATTAGAAGGTAGTCAGATGCAAAGGTTTTTGGGTGGTGCAAATGGTTTGCACTCAGCAAGTAACCAAACAGTTGGTGATTTGAACGCACCCAGCGGCACTACGGAAGAAACAGACCTGACGATCTGCTTCCATAAGGATTACAGCCTGGAAAACCCTATGGAGCAATTCTATTCTGTAACACGTGCGGTCTCCATAAGTCACAAAAACAACAACAGAAGGCAGGCAGGTGCGTAGAGACATCTCAGGCAGCAAAATAGCAAGCCTAAGGATACCAATACACACTTTGAGACTAAGACGGCAGGTGGCAGGTTTCAGCGGTTAGGCAGGGTGGACAGTGTGTGCGTCCTGTGTGTGTATGTGTGTGTGTCCGTATGTGAGAGAGAGAAAAGACACGAGTCCTCCGGGGAGCAATAGCTCAATCCGAAATGGAGACTGTTTCTCCTCAATCATTCGTGGACCCTTCTCTGTCTCTCCTTGCCAACTGGAAGAGGAAAGATGCTGACAGCATATCTCCAATGCGCCTCGCCTGACCCCCCCAGCCCCAGCCCTCCCCCAAGCGGCTTTGGCACTGTGCTCTCGCTGTCAGAGATGTTCCCAGGCTCTGAGGCCCCGCTGCTGACATGCACAGCGCCTCTTGTCTTCCCTGGCCAAGATGGCCAAAAAGCTCCCAGCTTCTTGGAGGAGTTGAAAGAGAAAGAGTTGAAAGGCCTGGGAGTTAGGAGACCCTGGTTCAAGTGCTGGTGGTGCTAATAACCAAGCATGCGACCTTGGACAAGGAACTGCCCCCTTTGGACCTCAGTTTCCTCAACTGTAAATTGAAGGGAATGGGCTGGCTGATCCCTCACGGCCATCCCCTCCAGCGTTCACATTCCATGATCCTGCAGTTCTGGAATCCACACCCATCCCTTGCCTGTCTGCTCCTCAAATCAATATCTTCGCGTTGACAGGGAACTTTGAATTCATCCAGTAAAATACTCTCTTTCTGATGAGGAAACTGAGGCCCAGAGAGGGGAAGGGGCATGATCAGGGCCATACCAGAGGCAGACATGGGACAGGAACCAGGATCTGTGCTCCCTTGGCTTTTAATGACTGCTTTGAACGAAGGGTGGTACGAACAGTTAAGTGCTCAGCTGCTAACCAAAAGTTTGGAAGTTTGAGTTCACTCAGAGGCACCTGGGAGTAAAGGCCTGGAGATTGATCTACTTCCAAAAAATCAGCCACTGAAAGTCCTAAGGAACACAGTTCTACTCTGACACACATGATGGCGCCATGAGTCAGAATTAATTTGACAGCAATTGGTTTGAAAGGAGTTTGCTCCAAAGCTGCCCAAGTGCCCAGAGCAGCTCAGTGCAGACCACAGTGCCTCCTTCGTCTTCATCAATCAGCTCTGGGCCATATCCCTTTTGAGCCTGTAGCAGAGGCGAAACACCCTGGACCAAACCCTTGCCTCATGCACATACCTGAGCTCTGGCCTTCTCTCTGTTATTTACTAGCTGTGTGACCCTGGGCAAGCCACTTCACTTCTCTGGCTTTATTGTTCTGTAGTCATATGAACCCCTATTGGACTGTAAATCCACAGGGTAGGGACTTGCCTATTCTGGGCTTTAATCTCAGGGCCTGGCTATAAAACTAAAGTCTCTGAATTCAGATTTTCAAAAGAGAATCAGATTTTCCCAGCAACCAATGCCATCTATATTCAAGTCAGCCTGCAGAAGTCTTAGGTCACTGAATGATCCATGAAAGGGCTGTCCTGGGGTCAGGTGCTCTTTCTTGGTCCAATCAGTTGTAGCCTGGAGTTTAGCATAGTATCATTGGTAAACACAGTTACTTTTTCTAGGCACTGTGGGTAGAAAGATGTCTATTACAATCTCTATCTGATGGCTGGCGAAACAGAGACTCAAAGAGGTTAAGTCACTTAGCCAAGGCCACACAACTGGTAAATAACAGTGCTGAGGTTAGAACCCCAAAGCCCCATGCTCTTCCCACTACTCCAGGATGGACAGCTGTTGACTAGTCATGCAGAGCAGAGTGAGGTATGGCTGAGAGCTATGGACTCAGTTTTCCAGATTGAGGGGCTGGGAAGTCTTCTTGGAAGAGGTGGCCTTTAAGATGGGAGTTAAAGGACAGGTAGGGATGGGGGAAGAACATCCCAGGTAAAGGAAATAGCTGTGAACCGAGGTATTGGGGTGAGGGGAGGTAGAAGAGGAACCGGGGTGGGGGCTGGATTCTGAGTAAGTGGGACTGTGTTGATACATGGAGGGGAAGGATACGAGACAAAGTGTGTGTCAGGCCCAGTAACAAGTTTGGGCTTGATTTGTGTGGTAGTGAGGAGCCATTGAAGTTTGTTGAGCAGGTGAGTGACCTGATCAAACTTGTGCTGCTAGAAAATGTATGGTTAGTTGCTTACAAGTCTGTTTCTCTTTGTCTCCATAGCTGCTGCCACAGGCCCTGGCACATAGAAGGTGCTCTGTGTGAACTAACGAATGAAAGAAGGTGAACTGGGCAGAGGTGGGGAGGAATGGAATGGAGCTGGGCAGATGCTGGTGGCTGCCACCACCTTCCAGAGAGGACCTGAAGGGGAGTGAGAAGAGAGTGGACAGTGGCCAGGCCTTCAGGACAGACTGGATGTGGGGTGAAGAGGAGGAGGAGGGGCCAGAGTCGCCTTCCCTTCCTCCCTTGGCCACCAGCCCCTGCTGGCCTGAGGTCTGGTCTGGTGAGGCAGAGTACAGAGCATGCCTCTGCTGTCTGTGTGAGTTCCTGAGGAGTGAGATCTTTAATTTTTGTCTGCTGAGCCCTGATGGGCTAGGGGCCAGCCTGTGTTACAACCTCCCAGAGGCCCCTGGGCCAAAGCACTCAGACCAGAGTGGACGGAAACAACGAATGAGTCACACAGACTGACTGGGGCCCACGAGGATCTGGCTGTACCTTACCACTCCTTTCATCTCTCCTTCTTGACCAGGTGTCCCTGCCCTTTCCTGGGGGTCTACAGAATTTAGGCCTGTCTCTGAGGGCTTGGGGCCCTAGAGAGCATGTTGGGGACACCAAGGAAAACCCCACTGAGTGTCCCTATTCTCAGCATATGATCCAGGAAAAAGTGGACTTTGGGAGATGATGACAGAAGGTGTCATCCCTCTTTCTTTGCCTGCGCAATGAAGAATGGAACAGAAAAGACCCTATAGCAGCCCCCTTGTCTTCCCCCACAGCCTCCACCCCTTGGGTTGTGAAGGATGCTGCTGTGTCTCAGCAGGCAAATCAAAGTGGGGTCAGGTTGGAAGTCTCCAGTGACAGCCAAAGAAAGTCACTCCCTGCTCACCTTGTCCTCAAATTCCTGCCTAGCCTTTCCAGAATCCTGGGTAGGCTTGCACAATCCCTCAGCCTACAGGGGTTTCTCCCTGGGAATTCTGAAAGACTAATACAGTGTGTGATCCATCCCTATCTAAATATCTCTGCCCCCAACCCCAGTCAAGCATGTGAAGTCCTTGTGATCTTACTGGGAGAAAATAAAAGGAGGCCTTCCAGTCTGCTCACACGGTTCCCCTGTTCAGATCTTCAGACACTCTGCTTGAGAAGAAGTTATGCTTCAGTCTCTAGGAGTTCTGGAAGATTCGGCCCTAGCCAGGGGCCAAAAGAATTTCTGCAGGTAAATCAGAAATATTGTCTGAGCTTATTGGTAAATACATAGAGCTTTCAGATCAGCCCACCCTGTGCCAGAGACCGAAAATGAACGGAAACAGAGCGAAGTCAGGGATTTTCAAGAGCTGCCCATTTCACAGTATTGTAGGACATACTGGAGTGAGGGCCGCGTGCTATAGTGGAAACAGCCTGGACTTTGGAGCTGTTTAGACTTTTTAGTTGAATCCTGGCTCAACTCCTAGCTGCGTAGCCTTGGAAAGAGACTTCACCCCTCTGAGTCTGTCAAGTGGGGGTTGCAATGTCTACCACACAGGGCCTCATAAATGCTCTATTTCTGACACTTCTTTTTTTCCCCCCCCCCCCCCCCCAAAGAGAAAAGCTGTGGGTTGAGACGGAGCCTTATATAGCAATGTGCAAACTACTTGATGGAGAGGAAACTTGATTTCCTTCCTTTTCCGTGGTGGGTGGGAATCAGTCACTGAAACCCACCATGATGACTTTTGTCCTCTTACCCAGGGTGGACCTCTAGCTGGAAAACAGGCCTGAGGAGGGCAGGATGTCTTGATGGGGGTAACTTGTGATAGGAATTCCATGTGACCATCAGCAACCCCCGCCACATCAACAACTGTAAACACTTCCAGTTCCCAGAAAAACTCAGCCAGAGGTGGTCCCCCTCCCCGAAAAGCTGACATTGGTTTAGTGTCTGGGACCAGAAAAACCAGGAGTAAATCCTAGTGCAGCCACTCGCCAGCTGTGTGACGGTGGGTAAGTCACTTCCTCTCTCTGAGCCTTCATTCCTTCATCTGCTACATTTGAGGACAAGGTGAGCAGGGAGTGACTTTCTTTTATGAAAATGAAAATCTTATTGTGAGGGTTAAATGAGAAAATGAGGTATTTTCTCATTAATCCTCCCAATAAGACTATTGTGAGGGTTAATGAGAAAATATCTGTCAAACATTTAGCACAGTGTCTGGTGCATTTTAAGCACCCGAGAAATATCAGCTGGTAATGGAGTAGCAGTCATTGACCCCCTCCCATGATGGTAAATAAACCGAGAACCACACCTGTTGCCGTCGAGTCGATTCCAACTCACAGTGACCCTACAGGACAGAGTAGAACTGCCCCATAGGGTTTCCAAGGAGCAGATGGAGGATTCAAACTGCCAACCTTTTGTTTAGCAGTTGTAACTCTTAACCATTGTGCAACCAGGGCTCCATGATGGTAAGTAAGACTGGTTATCTAATTTGCCCTGAAGGTGGGAGTGGCAAGAAGAGCAACATTATCTCCATTTTCAGATGAGGAAATAGAGGCCAGGAGTATCTCAGAACTCAGCTCTGTTCATAGAAGAAAGAAACATTATGTTGGGGGGGGGGGGGAGTTGGTAAGGGCCCTTTCCAGAACATTCTGCAATAATAGGCCAGGTCACCTGAACCCTGCACGGGCCATTGTGCTATGGTCGCCATCACCCAGCCAGCACGTCATGCCTAGAGGAGGCAGGCACTGGCAGAGAGGGGGGAGGGGGGATGCCATGTTGTGGCATCTGGGATGGAGTGGTCCTGACAGCCTCTGCGGGCCTTGAAGGCCTTGTGCTGGAGGGAGCTAGTACCTCTCCATACAGCCTCCACCTTCCGAACTGGAGGCTGAGGCTGCACAGTGCAGGGGTACAAGATGCCCAGTGTCTGAAGAAGGAGATCCAAGCCCATGAGCCTCTCCCATCTGGAAGGCTGGGGGCCCAGTCAACCTTCCTTCAGCTGTTTTGCCCACTGATTAACCAGGAAATGTGTTACTTGTTCTAAGTGGAGGAACAAGCTCTCCTGGGGAGAGGAATTCAGGGCTGGAGGTCCAGTCACTTCCAAGGAAGAAACATCCCTGGAATTCTGACGGGAGTCTGGGTCTCAGCAAAGGGAGCAGAAATCCCGTCCTTGTTTACCAAATTAGTTAAGGTTCTGGTAGCTCTCTGGCCGCCAGCATTGTTCCAGCAAGACATGGGAAAGCAATTAGATTGTCCTGGGTGTCCAGCAGACTGCCATCCCCTCTGGTGATGCATGTGACCAGGCAAACCTTTCCCTGCTGGAATCTCTTTATCACTCCCTTGGGACTCTCTGCAGGGCTCTCCAGAGATGATTTCTGTCCCCAAACCCAAGACATGGATGAGGAGGCTCAGTATCATTCTTTGCCCCATCAGGGAGGCAGCTGGAATCAGGGGTGGGGAAGTGAAGTGACACACAGTGAGTCAGGGGCCATGCCGGAAATAGTCAGCTAACCCCCCCTCCCTTCTATTACTGGACAGGAAAGGAAGAGGGGAGCAGAGCATTCAGATAACCCCAGATCTCTAGGAATTGAATTATGGGCTAGCAGGCAGGGAAGAGGGAAGGGGTACTTTGGTGGTGGCAGTGGCGAGGTGGTTGGGTAGGTGCCACTTCAGTTGTGAGGCAGTCTATCGACCCATAAACTTGTGCTTGAAGCAAGATGGTGCAGTGTTAAAAGCTTGGGCTGTGGCGGGAAACAACTAAGTTTAGAATCCTGCGTCTGTTACTTATCAGCAACGTGATTTTGGGCAAGCCTCTAAGCTTTCTCAACCTCAGTTTTCTCCTTTTTATAGTGTGGACACCATAATGTCTCCTTTGTTTGGTTAGATGGGTTGATTTATGTAGCATGCTTAGCGAGGCGCTTGGACCATAGTAGGCTCAATAAATTTTGGCAGTTTAAACACCCACACACATAATTCAAAGTGTTTGTGGGATTAGAGATTCTGAAGTGCTGCGTCTACAGGTCCCAACAGTTACAAGAAAGGGAGTGATGATGGGCAGTAAGGGGGAGGCAGGACAAGGAAGATGGGGCTGGGATGGGGGTAGGAGATGCCAGTCTTTGGAGTAGATTAGCCAGACTGTGGACTCCCAGGAGAACAGGGTGGGGATTTCCAAGGACCACTTATTCACCAAGAAGTGGGAGGGGCGCCTGGTGGTGAGGGAAGTGTGTCTGTGTGAGGGTTTTGGCTGAGGCCAAGCGAGCAAGTGGTGAGACGCTGAATGGGCGGCAGACTTCCAGAAGTGCAGACGGAGGAGACGGAGCAGTAATAATGACTTGGACACACAGGAGGAAAAAATAGCTCAGGGACGAAGACGATGCCAAGGTTTCTGGCCTTGAGAGGCTCATAGGGACCTGAGGTGAGCGCTGAGGGATGAAGAAAAGAGCTCCTCCTGAAGGAACTGGGCAGATTGTGGGGAGGGGAAGGGAGCCTGGAACCAGAGAGTTGGGCAGGTATCTGGAAAGAAGAGGGAAGTGTGGCGCTGAGATTTTCCCATAGCTGTGGAGGGAGCTGAGCATTCTGGGAATTGAGATGGCATTCATCCCAAAAAGCAAGAGAATCTAGACCTAAAGGTCTTTAGGGCTAGACCTAAAGGCTGCAAGCACGTGAACTTGTGCCAGTAGCTATCACCCAGAATCTCAGTTTTTATTTCTTGGTCGAATGATACCAGTCCCCTGTACTTGATGGGATTATTCTGTTACTCATTCAGTTAGCCCTCCATTCACATACGTTTCTTGGCTGTCTATTAGAGTCAAGCACTATTCCAGGCTCTGGGAAAACGGTGGTAAGCAAGGCAGGCAAGATATCTGTTTTTGTAGAGCTATCACTTTGGTTTGAGAAGTCAGATGATAAACAATTTATGGATTGTTGAACAGGTCTTTTGATACAATCTTAGAATTTCTGCTAGAAAAATAAGGGCTAAATATCCTCTCATTATACAGAGACGTACCAGACACCTTACTAAAAGCAGATCAGATTGAACAACTATCCAATCCCATTCTTCAATTCCAGTCTACAAATGGAAGGGATTGAAGAAAGCCACTGGACTAAAGAACTATTGCCCTAGTAGCGAGGGCTGAGATTTCCCCTCAGAGGGTGTTCCCCAATGCGAATCAAAGAAAGGGAGGCCCCAAGAGAACCAACCATAGAGATTGGGGGCCGGCAAGAAGGGGAGACCAGCATGACTCCCCACAACTCTCCCTCCACTGAAGCTGGCTGAGTTGTTGGAACTTGCAGACCACCCCGGTGCCTCAAAGCACAGCAAGAAAGTTCTTGGGAGAACCCAACATGTATTTCTAGGAATTGACAATTGAAGAGCTGCATCTACAGGTGTGCACTTCCTGTTTGGAGAATTCTGACTGTGGAGACTGGCTGGGGGTGGGGTGGGGGGAGGGACATATGGCAAAATGAAGAGCAGACAACTCACCACTGGTTTGTCTGGCATGACCATGAAAATCCCACGGGGCAGAGGGTGCAGGGGTCTGCACAAGGTTGGCCAGACAGTGCGTCACTACAAAAGTGTAGGGGTGGGGGTGGGGTGCAGTCCTCCAGAAAGCCCACCAAGCACCCACAAATGTACCCATGAAAAAGCCAGGGCATGGCACCTGCAGATCAAGGGTACCTGTCACATAAGACTTTGCCACGTTTTCTCCAACATCTCTTCCCCACCCTGACATGGAGAAGCCAAAGCAGAAAAGGAAGGTCAGAAAAACAGACCACTCCCCACTCTCCCCACTACAGGTTCTTGAGCCAAGGGACAGGTCTGTAGGGGGAGGGGAAGAGTTTTAAATTGGATATGAGATTGAAGTTTTGATTTGGACAGGATCAGACTTCTTAGACCCTGAAAATTGGTCTTAATTACCAAAAGGAGACTGTTCTTGTGACTTCTAAGGATGGAAAAACCAAGGACTCTGAGATGTCATGAAGGGTGGGGAAGGGAAATTCATCATAATACCATGGAAAGAAATGGATGGAGAAAAATAAAGCCATTTCCTGATTGTCTCTCTTCTGGTTCAGTCTATTCAGTAAATCAGTTATACAAGTAAACAAATAGTTTCAACTGTTTATTAGAGCAATGAAGATAAATAATGAATAAAACAGGGTGATGTGATAGAGAGTGACTTGGTGATAGTGGTGGTGGGTGGGGATGCTCTATACTGAGTGGTCGGGGACAGTCACTGCAGGTGATATTTGAACTGAGAGGTGAGGTGATGAGGAGTTAGTCCTAGAAACATCTTGGAGAAGATGTTCCAAGCATTAACCGGGCTTGTTTAAGGAGCAGAAAGAAGGCCATTGCAGCTGCAGTGTGGTGAGTTCTGGAGCAAGGAGTGAGATGAGGCCAGAGAGGGGGCCAGATCATGTAGGGCTTTGTAGGCCAAGGTCAGGAGCTGAGGCTTTCTTCCAACATGAAGTATCAGCTGTGCTGGTCCTTTGTACAGTGTGGGAAGTTGCAAACTGGTACCTTCCTGCCTCCTTCACTCCGCCTCATGGGTTAGGAAACCCAAACCCACTGCCATGGAGTCGACTGCACTCATAGTGACCCCATAGGGTTTCCAAGGCTTTAAATCTTTATGGAAGCAAACTGTCACATCTGTCTCCCACAGAACGGCTGGTGAGTTCAGATCACTGACCTTTTGGTTAGCAGCTGAGCACTTTAACCGCTGCACCACCAGGGCTCCTTGAATTAGGAAACAGTAGGCTGTAAAAATGCCCTGGAGCAGCCATGTTTGCCCACGCCTTTAGACTTTGGGGCAGGAGGCCATGGGTGTGCATGATAAGCTGATAGTTGGGGTACTCAGCTGATGGCATTTGGCTTGGAGGCCCTCCCCCCTCACTGCCAACACAAGAAGATGTGAAGTACACCCTTACACCCTCCTCGTCTGGGCTTGAGCACCAGCTCAATCAGTGGCTCATGGAATCTCCCTCTGGGAAACTCCCAGGGAGTGAGGGTCTGGGTGGTCGAATCCAGGGAATGGAGCCCTGAGCCGGAGACAGGATGCCAGGATTTCATTACCCTCTTTGACACACAATGTCTCCTTGAGTGACTTATTCGAGAGGCCGCTAATCTATACTTCTGTGAAAACAGAACACCTCTTCCAGCTTCCTCCATCACCAACGACCGTGAAGCAACAGGAAAAGGATTAAGATCAAGGAGGGAAGGGGTTGAAGGGGCCACTTCAGAGCTTCCCGCCCACACACTATCCTGGCGGTTGGAGGGCGGCAGGCACAGGCGGATTAATCAGTAAACAAGGTACCGCCGCGGTTTACAGTAAGCAAGGTAACCGTGAAAAACCCGTTGCGGTCGAGTCGATTTCCACTCAAAGTGACCCTATAGGACAGCGTAGAACTGCCCCATAGGATTTCCAAGAAGTGGAGGGTGGATTCGAACTGCTGACGTTTTGGTTAGCAGTCGTACTCACGGGCTTAATTGTGTTTACTTACTAATATTTAGTGCACAATTTCACGTGTAGTGCACAATTTCACGTCAAAAATGTGGTGAAAAACAGGTGAAATTGTGCACTACAAGTTCGTAAGTAAACACAAATAAACCGATGCGTACCTTGTTTATTGCGTAATCCGTCTCTGGCGACAGGTCTCTTCTCTCTCAAGCAGCAGGATGGCCAAGGACGCGGCTGCCTCCACTAGAGGGCGCGCGCTCGCAGGCGACTTTCCAGGGCTCTCGCGTCCTGCCGCGACCGAGGGAAGCCAGCTCCCTGGCTCTGCCCAGAGCGGGTTGATACCCGGGCCAGGCGCCCCCAGCGGCTAGGGCACGAAGCGTAGGGGGCTGGTGCCGGTCTCTTTGGCCCTGTCCCTGTCACGCAAGTTTCAGTACCTCTCCTGGATTCCTTCGGACCTCCGAGGCTGCAGCCTTGAGCATCCTACCGGGAGTTTGTTCCTGAGGTCGGGGCTGGAGATAACCTCGGGACAGGTCGGAAATTGGAGCTTGCCCAGGGCAGGAGAAAGGTGGCGCAGGTTCCCCTGCCCGGCAGGCGCCATCTCCCGTACCAGTCCTCAGGTCAGCTCTGCGCCAACCCCAGCTCCTCAGGGGTTAATCCCCCTCGCCGCCCGCTCGCTTCCCGGTGCCAAAGTGGGTGTTGCTGGAATTCCTCTCTCCGTCTCCCGTAATGAGGGGGCTGAGCTGTCCCTCCAAGGAGGGGGCATGGTGTGGATAAAAGAGACGAAAAAGCAGGGGAGGTTTCCAAAAATAAAACCCTCCGGTTCCCTTCGGAAGGCTTCAGTGACAGGCGAGAAGGCGCGAAGGTGCAGCGGCGGTGCGCTCCCGGCTGTAGACGAAGCGCGGACGCGAAGCGCAGGACGCGCAGACCGTGGCCGCGTACACGGCCCGGCCCTCGCCCTGGAGATATCCCGACCACAGTCGGCTTATTCTAGGGTCATCTAGACGAGGAGAAAGCGGGCCGCCTGGCAGGGTCCGGGGCACAGCCCGCGGGCAGCTCGGGCACGCCAATTCCAAGCCCCCGCGCGGCTCTCCGCGCCCACTGCTCTCCCGCCGCCATGAGGCCACCGCCCGTCGCCCGCTGCCCCGGGCTTCTACTGCGGAAACCCTGGAGGGGCTTCTTGCCGCTCCTCCTGGCTCTCTTCGTGGGCATGGGTCATGCCCAGAGGGACCCAGTGGGGAGATACGAGCTGGCTGGCAGGGACGCGAATCGGCTGAGGCGCCCCGGGGGCAGCCACTCCGCGGGGACTGCAGGGAAGGTGTACAGTCTGTTCCGGGAGCAGGACGGGTCCGTCCCGGGTTTGCCGTCCCAGGAGCGGGCCCAGCCGGACTGGGGGAGCCGCAGAAATCCCGCCGAGGCTGAGGCCAGGAGGCCGCCCAGCGCGCAACAGCTGCGCGGAGTCCAGCCACCTGCGCAGCAGCGGAGACGCAGCCCCCCGGCCCAGCAGCAGCCCACAGCCTGGTCCCGGGCCGCCCCAGCTCTGCCGCGCCTCCGGACCTCGCAGCGGCCGGGGGCTGCGCCCCCAACCCCGCCGCGAAGGCGGCTTACGGGGTGAGCACGGGAGAGGGGTGCATGGGGGGAGCGAGGGCCGGGGCTCATGTCCGTGGACTCGTGGAAGGGTGTGCAGGGAAGAGAAGAGGGAGCCAGGCCGTGCCCTACGTCCCCCTGGTCTCAGTACTGCGGCATACAGCACCGAGTCCCGAAGCTAGGGCTCGAACATCTTACTCGCTTTCGAGGAGCTGAGAGAAAGACCACCACCATGCCCACTCTTTTCGCACTAGCTCGCGCGGAGCCCCGACGCGAAGTCCTTCCTTAAGACATCTCTGCGTTGGCCAGCGCGCCTGCCGCCCTGGCTAACCTGCGTTCGCAGCGCTGCTTGGCTTCAAGAGGGAACCGGGCGGGGGGCAGCAGGGAGAGAGTTCTGGCAGGAGCAGGAGTGGCGGGAGCAGGAGTGGCGGGAGCCGGGAAGCTAGAAGCTGAGAGGAGGCTGTGCGGGCTCAGGGTGGAAGATGTCGGGGTTCCAGGGCCAGGAGGCAGACGCATCTCAGGAAGGGGGCTAGCAGCTGCGCAGGCGCACGTGGACAAGAGTGTGGATTGGGATGCAGGTAGGCCTGGGCTGCACATGGGAATGGCGGAGGGGACAGGCTCAGGCTCAGGGACACTTTGGGCAGGGAGCCTAGCCCTGATGTGGCTGCAGCACAGTGAGTATGTGGAGAATTGAGTCTGTGTTTGCGTCTGTGCGTCTAGGTGTCGGCGCCACTGAAGGACTTTGCAGGGCTACACTTCCTCCCGGCCCTGCGATTTACTCTCTGTCCTCCCCCTGGGCACCACCTGCTGCCCACCGGGGTCGCCCTTGCAGCGTACGGAGATTCCCCAGCGCTACTTCCCCCAATAGGGAATCGCCGTGGCTGCCGGACCCTCAGCTTGCCTTGGGCATGACAAGTGTCTCAAAGTGGAGGGCACAGGAGAACTGGGCTGGGTGGGGCTGTGGGGGTGCCATCGGCCTTGGCCTGCCCCTGATTTACCATTTGGGTTTAGTCAATGTGCTCAGCATAAAGGACAGTTGTAAGCCAGTTCTACTCCAAAAGAGGTTCCCACCTCAGGGCCTTTGCACTTGCTGTTTCCCTTGGCTGGAACACTTCTCCCATAATTCAGCCCTGTTCACTCTCTTGCTTCATTGAGACCTTCTTAGAGAGACCTTCTCTGACCACCCTGCCCCGTCACTCTCTCCTTTTACCCTGCTTTATGTCTTCATAGCACTTAACACCATCTAACATATTACATTTCTATTTGTTTGTGTATTTATGGTCTGGCCTTCAGCCCACACTAATATAAGTTCATGAAAGCAGAGACTTTTGTTTGTTGCTGTGCCTAGTGCAATGCTTGCAGAGCATTGGTGTTCATTAAGTCTGTTGAATGAGTGAATGAACTCCCTGCTCCCCATGGAAGGTCCAGAAAAGTCAGCTTAAAGCAAACAGAGAGTAGACCCATGCACTGCCAAGTCTCTTACTCGCTGGGTCACTCAAACAAGTATTTATGAAGCATCTGCCACGTTTCCATTTTTCTTTTCCTGGCCTGTGCACGTGAATGTATGCTTCCTAACAGCCTGTGTGCAGAGCATGGCTTAGGTCATGGGAGACCAGAGACAAAGGGATTGTTCTTGCTGGGAAATGGACAGATATGTACTGGTGTACGTGCTTTCTAATACTGGAAGCTTCATGCTAAGTGCAGAAGTGGCTGAGGAGCTCAGAGGACAGGGAGACTGGGAGCGGGAGCCGTGAGGCTCTAAAGGCAGCATGTGGGGAAGCAGAGGGGAAAGAAAAGGTGGTAGGAGTAGGGTCCAGAGGTGAGGGTGACATGCAGGTGCCATACTGCCCAAGGTAAGGAAGTGTCACTGCTGGCACTAGCCCAGAGGCAGGACTGCAGCCCTGGTGTAGGGGAGCCATGGTGGCTGAGGCTGGAAGGGTAGTCTGGGCCAGTTCATGGAGGACCTGGTACAGTAGACACTTAGGCAGGAGTGAGGTGGGTGAGGGGAAGGTGGAGGAGTGGAGGGTAGGGGTTGGAGGGTAGGCTATTAGAAGCCATGAAATGAGGTGGTGATGAGCAAAGAAGATCATGTCCAGAATAAGGCTGATGGATGTGTACAGGTGTGTGAGGACATGGACTGGGAGCCACCCAAGTCACGTGCAGTACACAGGTGCACGTATCACATCATGTGTGGGTTTTGGCTCCTTCCCCAGATTATCTTCTGCAGCTTTGATAAAGGGTAGGTTCCTCTGGCCCTCCAGATTGTCATGCTATGTCAGCTGGGGAGGGGCCAAGTAAGAATCTTATCCATTGGCTTCCTCTACCCAGGTCCATTCTGGTCAACTGCTTCTGGCCAGATTGATCACTCTGGCTATGGCTATTGCCTTGTGGTCTGCTCAGGGCTAAGGATCAAGTGCCACCTGGTGGTGAAGCTTGGAACTGTCTCACTACTACTGGGGATTGTTTTCATTGATTCATTCAACAAATTAGTGTGGAAGGCTTCCTATATGCCAGGACTCTCGGGATACAGCAGTGGCTAAGAGAGACAGCCCCTGTGCTCATGGAACTTGCAATGTAGTGAGGATTTATTGCACACAACGAAGATTTATTAAGCCTGTGCTAGGTGTCTAGGATACAGCAGTGACCAGAGCAGACACAGTTCTTGCACTCATGGAACTTACAGTCTACAGGGGACTCATTAAGCCAGTGTGTCCCCAACCTCAGTGATTCTTGAACCAGCCTCACAGCATACCACCTTCATAATTTTTTTCCTCTACCTTCTCTTTCTCATTTTATTATTGAGATTTTCTTTAATTTATATACTTTAAAAGGACAGGATTTTGTGTTTTCTCCATTTTTAAAATATTTTGTATTATGAAGTTTTACAAGCATACAAAAAGGTATTGGAAATAATATAACTCACAATCCAGCTTTATCAAACCTTAACATTTTGTCATATTTTGCTTCAGATTTTTAGTTGACATTTCCTCTATAAAGTTGCCATCCTTTCTCCCAGAGTTAAATACTATGCTGAATTTACTTATCATTCCCGTGTATGTTTTCATACTATTACTACAGATCCAAGTATACATAAAGAAACATAATATTGATTTTGCATCTTTTAAACTTATGTGATACCATGCTGTGTTATTATTCTTCTACAAGTGTCTTCCCCCCCATTAGACATTTGAGATTGAACCAAGTTAATATAATTAGCCCAAGTTTATTCATTTTAACTGTTGAGTATTATTCCATTGTCTGAATACAGCACAGTTTATTTATCTATCCTCCTGTTTTTGGACGTTTAGATGAGTTACATTTTTTTGATATTACAAACAATGCTTGACTCATTTTTCTACATAAGTAAATCCATTTCAAAAGGACACTTGGTATCACGATCATAAGCTGAAAATAGTACCACTTACCATAAAGAGAAGGTAACTGAGGGAAAAATGGAAACAAGAACAAAATGTTCTTCAATTCTAGTCTGACGCCATTATTTTAAGAGGCTCAACCCTGTAGGTTGTTCTCCCTGTTGAAAAGCGAGACTGGCAAGTGTTGGAGGAGCCTCAGATGGAGACTTTACAATTGACCTAGTCAGGAGGCTCAAAGATCATTGGAAGGGGATCGCATCCTCACCATGGGACTCAACATTGCTGAGTAAACCTACAATCCTCTTTCCCAGCCTCACTGCTGCTCCTCCCACTTTTTGGGAAACACTGGATTAAGTGAAGTACTAAAACCAAAAAAACCCATTGCCATCGAATCAATTCTGACTCGTTAGCAACCCTTTAGGACAGAGTAGAACTTCCCCATAGGGTTTCCAAGGAGCGGCTGGCGGATTCGAACTGCCGACCTTTTGGTTAGCAGCCAAACTCTTAACCACTGCACCACCAATGCCCCTAGTGAAGTACAGAAGTATTAAAAATACACCATGTGTCAGGCACTGTGTTAGGCCCCAGAGTCACACTGAGGAAGAAGAAAGAACCCTCAAGATACCCAGGGAGGAGACACGCACAGCCAACAACTTGAGACAATCAGTACTAAATGATTATGGTGGATGGTGAATGGGGAAGGCTGGGTAGATGTCAGTGGAGGTTTTACACAAAGGAGGTAACCTTTGATCTGGAAGTCTCAGAGTATGCAAAGGATTCCAATCAGCCAAGAGGAGAGAGAAGACATTCTAGGCAGAGAGAGCAGCTTAAGCAAAGGCATCCAAGTGTGACCATATATGGTGCAACTGGAAGATGACAAAGTTTGTTTCCCTGGAGGATTACATCCTTGGGTGCAGATGGTTGTGGAGATGAGGGAGGGCTGATGGCGGCAGTTAGGCTGCACAAGTAGGTGTGCGCCAGGTTGGCTCTGTGTTGGCAGTGGGGAGCCGTGGGAGATTTTTAACAAAGGACCAGCACGATCAGATTTGTCCCAGGCGGAACAGCTTTTGTCCCAGGCTGTGGTTAGATGCATCCCAAGGGCTGGGCCGTGGTGCTAGGTATTTAGCTCATGTTAGCTAAGTGGTGTCACTTGGAAGATTGGGTACATATGACCTCTGAGTGGTATCTTCCAGCGAGTCAGAGCCACTGAATTGTGTGTCCCAGCTGTAGTTGTTGTTAGTTGCCATCGAATTGGCTCTGACTCGTGGTGACCTTATGTATAACAGAACAAAACATTGCCCAGTCCTGTGCCATCTTCATGATTGTTGGTATGTTTGAGTCCGTTGTTGCTGCCATTATGTGCCCCAGGTAGTCAGGCTCATTTGTTCTCTCCAGTTAGCCAGAGCCTGAAAATGGTCATCTCCCAGCTTGTCACCTCCCTTGGCCTAGAAGAGTCCCTTGGAGGCCTCCACTGGTACCTGAGTCCCTCTTCAGTGTCCTCCCAGCCCCAACCTGGCCCCTCAGCTTTCATTCTGGCTGTTTGTAGGCAGGGCTCCACTGAGGGCAGGCAGGGCAGGCCCGGCTGCTGCCCTCTAACAGTCAGCTGCAAAGCCATCCTGAAGATATCTGGGATGACAGCTGGATCTGGGGCTGGGCTCCATACCATGACCTCCCTGGTCAGGCAAGTCCCTCGGTCCGTGTTGTCTGGGTTCCCACAGGCCCTCATTCTTAGGAAACTGCTGGGCATGCAGCCTATTTTCTCTCACAGACCTCCCAGCTTCTAAGAGACCTTGTCACCACCACAAGTGGTAGTGACTTGCAAGCGGGTGTGCAATTCTCCCCTTCCACCAGGGCACACACTCAGGAACCCCAGGGATGGGGACCAGCCTTTTCCCCAGAACCTGGTGACTTGGGCCCTGATAGGGAGGAGGTCTTCACAGCTCTGGCAAGCTTCTGGGTGGAATCCAGAGAGGCTTCCAGGGGGCCGGGGTGGCACAGCTCTTGGTTGGGAGCACATTCTGAGAGTTCCCTGGAAGGCAGCTCCCCACAACTTTGGGCCAAAAGGCCAGACATGGGCCTCAGCTTTTGCAAGCGGCAGGAATTTATTTTGAATTCTTTGTCAGGCTCCAAAAACCACACAAGCTTTGGGGTCCACTCAAATGTCAAACAAATTCCTAAGTGGGACCAGATGCTTGCCATGCTGGCCACAGCATTCCCAGGGATGGCCACCCTGCTCTGTCCTTTGCCCAGACTCTTGAGCCTCCCCACCTCTGCCTCCCCATGCACCCTCCAGTTTCAGTGGTGCTTGGTGGACAATTTCCAATGACAATGACGGGGTCCATGAAGGCAGAGCCAGACCCAGTCTGGGCCAAGGAGTCAGCCTCCAGAGGTCTTCTCTAGGAAGAGCCCTTCTAGGGAAGTCACCCTGGCCCAGGGGTTCGGGACTTTGGATGGAGAGTAAAGACTGGGTGGAAACTGCTGGCGGTGCGAGGCTTCCTGGGAGCATCTGTTGGCATTGGCCAGACCCTGGGGGCCTCACCAGACAGCATGGTGCGAGGCTTCCTGGGAGCATCTGTTGGCACTGGCCAGACCCTGGGGGCCTCACCAGACAGCATGGTGCGAGGCTTCCTGGGAGCATCTGTTGGCATTGGCCAGACCCTGGGGGCCTCACCAGACAGCAGGACAAACATGCAAGGCAAAGTGTGGGCAAGCTGAGTGAGTGGCCTAGCTGTTACTGAAGGTTAGAGCCTCATGTGGGTGCCTTCAGTGCCAGCACCAAAGAGCCGCTGGAGTAGGGACTCTAGCCACCACATTAGCCTTCCCAAAGCCTCCCCCAATAAAAAGCACGTGTTCACTCTGCAGAGGCAGCTTAACGCAGGTCCCTAGCTCCTCTTCCCACCAACTTGCCCACCATAAGCCCCTCCTAAATAGCAATGTCTGCCTCTCAGTGCTCAGCCCCCCAACTTTCTTACTGTTCACCAGCCTGCTGGAGGACTAAGGTTGCTCCTAGTGTGCATTTGTTGGTAGGTGACACATATGTATGTCCCTAAGACTGAGCGGTAGAAATGGTTAATACACTCAGCTGCTGTCTTAGTTGACTGGTGCTGCTATACCAGAAATACCACAAATGGGTGGCTTTAACAAACAGAAGTTTATTTTCTCACAGCTTAGGAGGCTAGAAGTCCAAATTCAAGGTGTCTTTTCTAGGGGAAGGCTTTCTCTCTCTGTCGGCTCTGGAAAAATGTCCTTGTCTCTTCTGAGCTTCTGCTCCTGGGCAGTCTTCATGTGGCTTGGCATTTCTCTTCCCCCAGTCTCTGCTTCTGCTAGCTTGTTTAATCTCTTTTATATCTCAAAAGATATAGACTCAAGATCTCTAACTCTGCATCAGTAACATGCCAAAGACAACCCATTCCCAAATGGGATTATAATCACAGGCATAGAGGTTAGTATTTACCTATGGCCTTGGCAGAGCCCTGGTGGCACAATGGCTAAGAGCTACTAACTAAAAGTTCAACAGTTTGAATCCACCAGCTGCTCCTTGGAAGCCCTATGGAGCAGTTCTATTCTGTCCTATAGGGTCGCTATGAGTCAGAATTAACTCGACGGCAGTGGGTTTGGTTTTTTGGTTTTATGGACTGGGTGATAGAAAAGGAGATCGCATGATAAGAATTTTGCAAGACCAACAACTTCATTGCAAATACCTTTTTTCAAAACCATAAACAGTGACTTTACACGTGGGACCTTGCTGGTTGGAATACACAGGAATCAAATTGACTACATCTGTGGAAAGAGACGATGGAGAAGCTCAATATCATCAGTCAGAACAAGGCCAGGGGCCAACTGTGGAACAGACCATCAACTGCTCATACGCAAGTTCAACTTGAAGCTGAAGAAAATGAAAACAAGTCCACAAGAGCCAAAGTATGACCTTGAGTATATCCCACCTGAATTTAGAGACCATCTCAAGAATACATTTGACACACTGAACACTAATGACAAGACGAGCTATGGGATGACATCAAGGACACCATACATGAAGAAAGCAAAAGGTCATTAAAAAGACGGGAAAGAAAGAAAAGACCAAAATGGATGTCAGAAAAGACTCTGAAACTTACTCTTGAACTCGAGCAGCTAAAAAGAATGGAAGGAATGCTGAAGTAAAAGAGCTCAACAGAAGATTTCAAAGGGCCGCTTGACAAGACAAAGTAAAGTATTATAATGAAATATGCATAGACTGGAGTTAGGGAAGAACACTCTTGGCATTTCTCAAACTGAAAGAACTGAAGAAAAACTTCAAGCCTCAAGTTGCAGTAAGGAAGGATTCTATGGGCAAAATATTAAACAACTCAGGAAGCATCAAAAGAAGATGGAAGGAATACACAGTCGCTATACCAAAAGAGTGGGTCAACATTCAGCCATTCCAGGAGGGAGCATATGATCAAGAACCGATGGTATAGAAGGAAGAAGTCTAAGCTGCACTGAAAGCATTGGTGAAAAACAAGGCTCCAGGAATTGACAGAATACCAACTGAGATAGTTCAACAAACGGATGCAGCACTGGAAACGTTCACTTGTCTATGCCAAGAAATTTGGAAGACAGCTACCTAGTCAGCCGACTGGAAGAGATCCATATTTGTGCCTATTCCAAAGAAAGGTGATCCAACCGAATGTGAAAATTATCAAACAATATCATTAATATCACACGCAAGTAAAAGTTTGTGGAGATAATTTAAAAGTGGTTGCAGCAATACATCCACACGGAACTGCCAGAAATTCAAGCCAGATTCAGAAGAGGATGTGGAAAAAAGGATGTCATTGCTGATGTCAGATGGATCTTGGCTGAAAACAGAGAATACTAGAATAATTTATCTGTGTTTTACTGACTATGCAAAGGCATTCTACTGTGTGGATCATAACAAATTATGGATAACATTGTGAAGAATGGGAATTCCAGAACACTTAATTGTGCTCACGAGGAACTTGTACGTAGACCAAGAGGTAGTCATTTGAACAAAACTTGGGGATACTGCCTGGTTTAAAATCAGGAAAGGTGTGTGTCGGGGTTGTATCCTTTCACTATATTTATTCAATCTGGATGCTGAGCAAATAATCCAAGAAGCTGGACTATATGAAAAAGAACATGGTGTCAGAATTGGAGGAAGACTCGTTAACAACCTGCAATATGCAGATGACACGACCTTGCTTGCTGAAAGTGAAGAGTACTCGAAGCACTTATTGATAAAGATCAAACACTACAGCCTTCAGTACGGATTACACTTCAACATAAAGAAAACAAAAATCCTCACAATTGGACCAATAAGCAACATCATAGTAAATGGAAAAAAGATTGATGTTGTCAAAGATTTCATTTTACTTGGATCCACAGTCAATACCCATGGAAGCAGCAGTCAGGAAATCAAATGTGCAAATCTGCTGCAAAAGACCTCTTTAAAGTGTTAAAAAGCAAAGATTTCACTCTGAGGACTAAGGTGTGCCTGACCAAGTCATGGTATTTTCAATCACCTCATATGCACGTGAAAGCTGGATAATGAATAAGGAAAACTGAAGAAAAATTGATGCCTTTGAATTATGGTGTTGGCAAAGAATGTTGAATATACCATGGACTGCAGGAAGAACAAACAAATCCGTCTTGGTACAGCTAGAATGCTCCTTAGAAGCAAGGATGGCAAGAGTTTGTCTCACGTAGTCTGGATACATTATCAGGGGGGACTAGTCCTTGGAGAAGGACATCATGCTTGGTAAAGTAGAGGGTCAGCAAAAGAGAGGAAGACCCTCAACGAGATGGACTGATACAGTGGCTGCCAGATGGGCTCAAGCATAGCCAGATTGTGAGCATGGCACAGGACTGGGCAGTGTTTCGTTCTGTTGTATGTAGGGTTGCTATGAGTCGGAAGCAACTTGACGGCACCTAACAACATTTTGGGGGTGCTAATTCAATCTATAACAGCTGCTAGCTGAAAGGTTGGAGGTTCAAATCCACCCAGAGGCACCTTGGAAGAAAAATTAGCCATTAAAAACCCTATGGAGTACAGTTCTCGGACACACGTGGGGTCTCCAAGAGTCGGACTCAACAGCGTCTGGTTAAGACAGTTTTGTCGTATTTTCCAGGTGTTTTCTTGGATTGTCAGCATTTACTGGGTAAGGGCCATGTGTTTAGTTTTTGGTGAGCGGCAGTGTAGAATTGGAGCATGGCTTACAGAGGAGCCAACCCAGGCTTGAAGTGGGCTGTGCTGCTTTCCTGTTGTGTACCCTTGGTAGGTTGCTGAAACTCTCCAACTTGTTTTTTAATCATCTTCATGATCACTGTCAGTATTGCCACGGTTGAGTGTTTTTTTGAGTCAGGTGCCTTACAGCCCTATCTTATTTAATCATCTCAACAACCCAATTAGGCAGGCATTATTATTTCCACTTTACAGATGAAGAGAGTAAGGTTGAGAGGTTACTTTCTCAATAGCACACAGAGGATGGCAGAGTCAGGATTAGGTCTTAGATTTGTCTGATCCCAAAGCACTTGCCCCCGGGCCCTGCAGCCTCAGTCCACCCAGCCTCCTAGTGTTACCTGAGGCCCTGCCTGTCAAGGGTGGGACCCTCAGGGGGGCTCTGAGAATGGTCCCTGCTCTGATCATTCTTGTGCTGACCCTGTTCTGGTGACCCCACAGGAGAAACGTCTGCGGGGGACAGTGCTGCCCAGGATGGACGACAGCAAACAGCACCCACCACTGTATCAAACGTGAGTGCCTCCTCCCCTATCCCCCTTCCCCACTTCTCTCCTTCTGGGAGGTGGGCCAGGCTGGAGGACTCCAGAACCTGAATTAGAACTGTCTTCCTCAATTGCCTTCTGGGACACAGCCCAAAAGGTTAAAGGTTCAAGTCCACTCAGAAGCACCTTGGAAGAAAGGCCTGGCAATCTACTTCAGAAAAATCAGCCATGGAAAACCCCATGGGGTGCAGTTCTACTCTGAAACATATGGGGTTGCCATGAGTCAGAATCGACTCTACATAGGCAACTGTTTTTTTTTTTTTTTTAGACCTGACTCCAGGATGCCTCTTAATCACTACACTCTGCTGCCAGGTATCTTATCTTATCTTTTCACTTCCTACGCCTGTGAACATGCTACTACTACCAACAGCACCACCACATTACTGCTACTCCTACTGTTACTATTTCTACAACTTCTACTCCTGCTGCTACTGCTACACTAGTACTATACTATCAGTGTAGTACCACTGCCAGCTAACAGCTGAGTGTTTACTATGTGCCCAACATTGCTAAACTCTTTACATACATTGTCTTAGTTTAGCCCCTCAATAATCCTCCAGGAAGGTACGGGAGAACTTGCGAAAGCCAGAACCTGTGTGAGGCGGGAACCTGTCAGAGAAAGAAAACTCAAATATTTCCCAATAATAGAGAGTGATAGAAAACTGGTAAGATGGCGCCCCGTCAAAGGTAGAAGACTTGTGAGACCCCCAAAAACAAGGCAGTCCTGTCGAGTTCTGGCTCTCACGGGTTTCACTGTATTTAGTTGTCATCCCCACTTACAGGGGAGGGAACTGAGGCGCATGTTAGTTAGAAAATGTGGTCAAGGACATACTTCAGCACATGCTGGAGCTGATGCTGGACCGAGGCAACCTGAGGCTGGGGCATTCTGCTGCTTGGGACTCCCACAGATGTGGGGCTTTGAGGAAACCCCTTGAATCTTTCTCCTTTGCACCCAGGGCCCCTCTTGGGCCCTCACCAGCTCCCTTGGTCTTTGTGGCAGCTCCAAGGGGTTCTGCCTGACTGTCCCTCTTGTAACTGACACTATCTTCTTCCAGGCCCAAAGCCTGGCTGTAAAGCCTCAGTCCTGCCAGCACCCCTTCCTGCCTGCAGGACAAGCACCCAGGCCCTTTTCAGTGTGAAGGTTTCACAGCCACTAGTTCGGGTGCATGACAAGATTAGTGGAGTTCCCCACACTGATTGGATGCCCCCCTCCCTGTTTCTCCCCATGCCTCCCGAGATGGGGATGACATGGGGACACTTTCGAGTCTGCAGGGATAGGAGTGCTGGTTAACCTCATGGCCCTGCCCTTTTTCCAGTCTAAAGATGCAGCTCAGGAAATCCGGGGTGGAAAGGAGGAGTGTGCTGTCACGGTATAAGGAGAGCAACTAGGGTCACATAACAATGTGTGTATAAATTTTTGTATGAGAGACTAACTTGAATTGCGAACTTTCACTTAAAGCACAATTAAAAAAAAAAAGTGTTAAAATGAAGAAAAAAAAATTAACCAGTAAAAATGCAGCTCAGGCAGAATCTTGTGTCTCCATCTCCAGGTAAAGAAACCAAAACCTCCAAACCAAAACCAAACAAAAAGCAGATCTTCTGCCTGAAAACCTGTTCCTTTTCAGGGGAACTGGATCGGTTGGGGCTCTCAGAGGTCAGGCCTTCTCTGGCCGGGGGCAGAGTCAGGGGAGGGAAACTTGGTCCTCATAATTTTAAAGGTGAAGAAAGTCAGCCTTGGAGAGGTGATGACTTGCCCAAGGTCATGCAGCTCATTAGAGAAGGATGTGGGGCCCCAAATCAGCTCTGAGTGACTTCCCAGGGTAGAGACGCCAGGGCGTGGGTGGCCAGGTGCTTTTATACTAAGCAGATTCTCTAGAGGTGAGACCTGGACACTGATAGTTTTCAAAGCACCCTGTGTGATTCTAGCATGATAAACAGAGAGAAGACAGAAGTTGTCAAGGAATTTCATTTTACCTGGATCCACAATCAATGTCCATGAAAGCAGCAGTCAAGAAATCAAATCACGATGCATTGCATTAGACAAATCTACTGCAAAACAACTCTTTTAAGTGTTAAAAAGCAAAGATGTCACTTTAAAGAGTAAGGTGCGCCTGACTCAAGCCATGTTGTTTCAATCACTTCATATGCATTAGAAAGCTGGGCAATGAATAAGGAAGACCAAAGAAGAATTGATGCCTTTGAATTATGGTGTTGGCGAAGATTATTGAATATACCATGGACTGCCAGAAGAACGAAATTTCTCTTGGAAGAAGTACAGCCACAATGCGCCTTGGAAGCAACGATGGCGAGACTTCCGTCTCACATACTTTGGACGTGTTATCAGGAGGGATCAGTCCCTGGAAAAGGACATCATGCTTGGTAAAGTAGAAGGTCAGTGAAATAGAGGAAGACCTACAATGAGACAGATTGACACAGTGGCTGCAACAACGGGCTCAAGCATAATAATGATCATGGGGATGGCACTGGACTAGGCAGTGTTTTGTTCTGACTCAGAGGGTTGCTATGAATCAGAACTGACTTGAGGGCACCTAACAACTGGGTAATTCTAGCCAGGACCGAAAACCACTAAACAGGGTTTAGGGTTGATCATAGGAGGATTCCCTTGGACTCTACTCCCTGGGGATCTTATTAAAGTGCAGATGCAGATTCAGCAGTTTTTGAGTGGGGCCAGGGAGGCTGTATTTCTAACAAACTCCCAGGGGATGCTGATGCTTTGGGTCCATGGACCACACTTTGAATAGCAGGGCCTTAGGGGACTCTGGAGGCCTGGGAAGGGGTTTGGGGTGGGAGGCAGAGAGGAGGGTTGGTATGTTCCTCTACCAGGAGGCAGCATTGGCCGGTGGAGAGTGTTGCTGAGGTCTGAGGTGAAGTTGGAGCTGGGTGGCTTCAGAGGTGGTGGGCTTCAACCCAGCTGCTGGAGGGATCTGGGCTTGGGCCTCACTCGGGCCCTCCAACCCTAGAGGTTCGTAGTTTCCTTACTTGCTCGTGATTTTCCAGCATGACTTTCTGCCAAAATGGAGTTTCAACACTGGAAACTCGTGGCTGGGTGAGTCTGCAGATTGGCACAGTACCAATGCGTGTGTGCACCCTTGTGCCCAGCGAGGTGCTGCTCCAGGATGCTGCCAATACCCACTCTAGACTCAGTCCCTTCCATCCTGGGGTTCTCACCCCTATGGCTTCTCTGCCTGGCCCTCTCACCCTGCCGCTCCGGGTCGCCCACTCTGACCTGGGCACGAATGCGGCCGCTCTCCTGGAGCAAACTGCCTGCGGGTGTAGACCTTTCCCACTTGAGGTCTGCTTGCCCATGAAGCTCTGTGTGCTAATTAGCTGATCCCTGTGTTTTTGCCTGTTGTTGTTTTGCTGCTAATGAACCTAACGAGAAGCACGTGGGCGGTGGGGTGTTGGCCTTGGATGGCTGGGTCTGCGGCTGTGGAGAGCTTGTGGAACGTGGGGCTCTTGGCTCCACACACCCTGTCAGCTGGCGCCCCTGCTTCCCCAGCGGCTTTGCATCTCCCTCACCCCTCCCCACAGCTGCCCTCCTGGCTAGAACGGAGACTGCCAATGCCGGGACGCTCATGGCTCTGTCCTAGCAGTTTCACACATGTGGGTGCCTCCCTGGGCTGACAGAAGGGTACGTGACACCACCCCCCCACCCCCAGCACCAAGAATGCAGTCTACTTCCAGAACCATGTGGAGACTAGCCTGTCCCCTGGTGCCTCCAAGATAATCTGCGGGCTGACCCAAACCCTTGTGGAGAGAGGTGGTCCTTGCTCAGCGGGCCACCCCCGGGCCTCCCTTACTCCCTCTCACCTAATCCTGGGTGGCTGGAACACACCTGTCCATCCTCCCTCTCTCTTTCCTCCTCCATACCCCTGCTCCATCCCTGCTCAGTCTGCAAATGCCCATTGCCTCCCTCCCTTGGCGGGGGTCTCGAGCTGGCCTGTCATCTCTTCCTTTAGTCTTGCTATCTGCCTTTCCCTCTGTGGCTTTGCCAGCTCTCTAGCGCAATTTATGTGTTTGTGTATTTGCAGAGGCAGCTGACTCTGGGGACTGCCGGCCGGGCTCAGCTGAGGGGAAGGACAGTAGGGTGTGGGGTGACAGCATCCTGTTTATAGTTGCTGCTTTTGGAAGACTGTCCCATCTTCCCAGACTGGCTCACCTCCATCGACACTCCAACACACATGTGCGTGTGTGCGCGCACACGGACACACACACACACACACACAGGCTTTGGGGGCTTCTCCAGGCTAACACTGGGGAAGGGGATCTAGAGGATTCTCTGGATTTTCCTTTATTTCTGCCTCAATGCTCAGGGGCTAGGATTGTTGGAGGTGGGGGCAAAGTCATCCTTGCAGCTGTTGAGGAGGGGACTAGATGGATTATGCCCTCCACCCCAGTAAAGAATAAGGCTCAAGGTTAAAAGCATGTGCTTTGGATCCTGGTGGCAGGTCCAGGGAGATTTGAGTTCGAATCCCAGCTCTGTGTCCTCGGGCAAGCGATTGGCCCTCTCCTAGCCACAGAACCTCATTCTTAAAATGGGTATAATAATCTGGATAGAGTTGTTTCTGAGGGTTAATAATAATACCACTTTATAGGTCTTACTGTGTGTCAGGTATTATTCTAAGCCCTTTATATTCTTCAGTTTTAATCCTCACAACAGCTCTATGAGCTAGACTTGAGTTTTATCCCTATTTACAGAGAAGGTTAGCTATTTGTCCAAGATTACACAGCTGGAAATCAGAGAGCCTGCATGTGAAGCCAGGTAGCCTGGCTCTAGAGTATAAGAGTTTCACGCTACACTTTGCTAAATGTGTAGAGAGCCTGACACATGGCAAATATAGCTGTTATTTTTAATTCTAGATCCAAGAGACTGTGCTGGACTGCCTGGGTTTAAATGCCAGCCCCACCAGGCTGTGTGACCTTGGACAAGTTGCTTACGCTCTCCGTTTCCTCTTCTCTAAAACGTGGCTAATATTAGTCCCTACCTCACAGAGTTACTTGCAAGGAACAAATGAGATAATTCAGGTCAAATGTTTAGTTCAAGGCCTGGCGTGTTCTATGTGCTCTACAAATGTTTGGCATTGTTCTTGTGGGCAGGGACTGTGTTACCGCTCCAGCAGGCAGCACATTGAGTACATGGTTGCGGTTGTTGTTAGCTGCTGTGGCGTCGGCCCCTGACTCATGGTGACCCCGTGAACAATAGAACAAAATCCTGCCCGATTTTACTCCATCCCCATCATTGGTTGCAGATGGGACCATTTTGATCCACAGGTTTTCCGTGGCTGATTTTTGGAAGTAGATCCCCAGGCCTTTCTTCTTTGTCTGCCTTAGTCTGGAAGCTCCACTGAAACCTCTTCAGCATCATAGCAACATGCAAGCCTCCAGTGACAGATGGGTGGTGGCTGTGCATGAAGTACACTGGCCAGGAATTGAACTCAGGTCTCCTGCATGGAAGGCAAGAATTCTACACTGAGCCAATATGTACTGAATAACACAGGGTCCATCCCAGGCCTGTCCTGAGGGGTTCCTTTCTGTAGCCCCAAGTTCTATCAGCCCTTCTAGAAGAATCCCTGCAGTGCTCAGGGGATGCTGGGGATGGAGATGCAGTTGCTCCTGCCTTCTTGGCCCAGGGCTATTATGTGCACGGTGGGCATTGGATCTCCTTGCTCAGCATTCCTTCTGGTCCACAACTTACAAGGACCCCATCACTCCTGCTCTGGCCTTCTCCTTGGCTTCCTGAGGGAGTTTTTCTAGCCCTACCCATCTTAGCTCTTTAGTGATCCCATCCCACAGGAGAAGATTATGGCAAGATGGGTAATAGCCCCACCTTTGGAGCTAGCCTCCCTGAGTTCAAATCCTTGCTCCATCACTTACTAGCATGGTGAGCTCAGGCAAATGCTTGACTTCTGTAAGCCTCAGTTTCCTCATATGTCAAATGGGGACGAGAGTAGTCCATTAGTAGTTATAATACATGGAAAGCAGTCCATGCAGAGCCTTATAATGGTAAGTACTTAACAAATGTTAGGAAAGGGTCAGGGAAGGGGTGGGACTTTCATGTTCTTCACTGTTTGGGAGCTACCAGGAGCCAGAGACTTGTACCTGTGGTTGGCTCATCTTTGGAGGAAATGTCTTATGGAATTTAGAGGAGCCTTGGTAGTGCGATGGTTAAGCGCTTGGCTGCTAACCAAAAGGTAGCAGTTCAAACTCACCAGCTGCTTCTCAGGAGAAAGATGTGGCAGTCAGCTTCTGTAAAGATTACAGCCTTGGAAACACTATGGGGCAGTTCTACTCTGTCCCTTAGAGTCACTATGAGTTGGAATTGACTCAACGGCAATGGGTTTACAGGTTTATGGGACTCAGCAGTTGGCAGGGAGTGGTGAAGAGGACGGTAGGACGTGGCTAAGGGGAATAGTTATATGACCTCAGTGGAGACCAAACTAATATAAACTGTGCAGTCCCAGCAAGAGACCCTGTCATCTCTCCCCCTCCCATGTGGTGGCACCTTAGACTTTCCTGGTGAACAGGTGCGTGTTCCCCTGAGGCTCTTTGCCCAAAGGGATGTTAGGAGATGGCCTTGCCTAAGAACTTCCTGAAGTCAGGCGCTCTGCCGTGTTCACACCAGCGGTTTGGTTCACACCAGTTTGGTTCACACCAGTGCCTGGCCCTCTGTACGTACTTGTGTGTACTCTGTGCATGCTTTGTATATGCTTGTTACAGGACTGACTGGATGAATGATCCTGTGGATGGCCTGACTCCCCACCCTCCTTGGTCGCTGGATGCTTCTTGGCATCCCTTGCTGGCTTCTCCTTGTCTGTCTACCCAACATCTAAATGTAGGGCTTCCTCTGGACTTTCCCCAGGTCTTCCAAATCCCCCATCCTAAAGTGGGTTCAGTGGAAGCCAAGCTGAGCATTAATTGCCACCATTTAGCGACCAAAAGTTTGGCGGTTCAAGTCCACTCAGGGGCTCTCGGAAGAAAGGACCGTCGAGAAAACAAAACAAAACAAAACAAAACAAAACAGCCACTGAAAACCCTACGGAGCACAATTCTGCTCTGACACACATAGGGTCGCCATGAGTCAGAATTGACCTGACAGCAACTTGTTTGGTTTTTCATTGAGTGCTGGTAGGCACTGTGCCAGACAATTAACATGCAATAATAATACTAGTAATAATTGTCAGTGCTTTCTCTGTGCCAGGGGCTGTGCTAAATCCTCCTTCAGCCCTCTGAGGTGGGCATCGTGTATTCCCTCCTGGGTCCCTGCTGGCTTCTCCTCTACCCAACAACTAAATGTTGGTTTCCCAGGACTTAGCCCTGGGTCCACTTCTTTTCTTTCTCACTGCACCACTCCAGGAGTGATTTAATGCATTCCCAAGGATATAAACATCGTCTCTGTGCTGATGATGCCCAGATTTATATATATATCCTGCCAGACCTCTCCTCTGACCTCCAGACTTGTGTGTCCCACTGCCTCCTCCACATCTGCACTTGATGCCTCCCAGACCTCCCAACCCCAACTTGTCTAAAACAAGACTTGTGATTTCCCTCCCTCTAAGCCAACTCTCCTGCCCTGGTCTTACCCATCCTATTAAATGACATCACTATCGACCTGATTGCCAAGCCAGACACTCAGGGGCCACCCAGGACACCTGCCTGTTGCTCAGGCTTTATATCCAACCCATCGTCACGCCCTACTGATTTTACTTCCTAAATCTCTGGTGAACCTGCCTGCTTCTTTTTCCCTTGCTACTTCTGTAGTCCAGGGTACCATCTCGGCTCTCTTGGGTGACGGTACAGCCTGTTGACAGCTCTCCCTGTTGTCACACTTGCCTTCTGGATCTTTCTCTGTAAATTAGATCATAATACAGCTCTGCTTCAAACCTGCTGCTGCAGTGTATCAGACCCTGTGTAGTTCTCAAGCCTTGTCTCTCAGCACTCTTCCCCTTGCTCCCTGAGTCCAGCCTCGGTTCCAGAAATGTGCTGCCCCAGGGCTGTTGCACATGCTCTCTCTCTCTGTGCTTGCTTTCCCTCATCTCCTGATGCGGCTGGCTCCCTATCATCTTTCCAGGCTCCATTTCAAGTTCCCTTCCTCTGAGGAACCACTCTGGGCAGAGCTGCCCCCACCAGCCTTGTTATCCTGGGTCTTAGTCCCTTGGTTGTATCCTTCACAACTTGTATTCCAATTTCTGTTGTTTTATAATTTGTTTGTTTACTTGTTTTGTGTCTGTCTCTCTAACTAAATCGAAAGCTTTGTGAAGAAAAGGACAGAGTCTGTTTTTTTTTTTACCATCCTAAAAAACAACAACAAAAACCAAACCGACTCATGGTGACCTCATGTATTACAGAGTGGAAGTGTTCCATGTGGGTTTTTTTGGCTATAACCTTTACAGAAGCAGGTCATCAGGCCTTTCTTCCGTGGTACCACTGGGTGGGTTTGAACTGCCAGCCTTTAGGTTAGTAGATGAGTGCATCCAGGGACTTGTTTACCATCCTAGGCAATTATAAACACTGAATGCATGGCCATTTTCTAGATAAGGACACTGAAACTCACAGTGGTTAAGAAGCTTGCCAAGGTCCCACAGTCAGAACTCAAATGCAAGTCTCTGACTACAAGACCACGCTCTTCTCCAGGCCCTTCCCCTGGCCTTGGCTGAGTTGTAAGTGAGAATGAGTGCTCCTTCCCTTCCTACCCTCCTGGGTCTTCGACATGGAGCTGGTGTTGCTACAGGAGGGATTGGATGGCTCCGTGTCGGCCATAGGGCTGTCTTCCATGCCCTTGGAGTTACTCCCCTGGGAAGGACTACTCCCCAGACTGGTCCCTGACAGTGGAGGCCGCAAAGCCCTGACTCCAGAGGCAAAGTGAGGGTAACAAGCATCCAGGGGCAATCTCTAAATTTGTACCCGCCCCCCTTCATCCAGGGGTGTGTGTATGTGTGATTTACCAGCTGGCCTCATCTGGCTTCGCCTTGGACATCTGGACTTGCGCCCAGAGGCAGATACCCCTGCAAATCCCCCCTCAGTATGCCTCTGCCTGACTGCTTCTGGACGAGACCCTCAAGCCTGTGGTGATGGCCAGGTGACTCTTCTGCTTTGGGGTAGGAGCTGGAGACAAACCCAGGTCTTCTTCCTCACGCCTGTTGGAGCTGGTAGGAATTGGGGCTGCTCTCTGCCCCAGCCCCTGGCCCCCAGCTGGCCCAGGGTTGCAGCATTTGTTAATGCAATTAGCAGGGCGGTCCATGCTGAGGGGCTGGGGGCCAAGGTCTGACTCACACCTCCCCTTCCTCCCCTCCAGCCGCCAAACGGTAGAGGCCCACTTGGCCTGCCAGACGGCGTCTGCAGAGAGTGCGCAAGAGGCCAAGAACGGCATCTTTCTCTCATTAGAGGCTTTTATGTGAACAGAACTGCTATTTTGGAGCTGGGCATTTGGCCAGGCCCCTGAGCCACAGTGCTGTTTCCAGCTGGCCTGAACTGCGGCCCCGCACAGCTGTGGTGGGAGCTGGGCAAGTCCCCAAGGACCTGACTTCCCCATAGCCTGGAGTCTCAGCACCCAAAGTCGGGGCCTGGGGACACAGGCCCTGGGAAAAGCTTGGGTGTGGAGAGGATGAGTCCCAGGGTGGATTCTGAGGAGGTGTATGAGCCTCAGGCGATCTCTGACATCAGGGTCCCCCTCCTGTGGAAACCAAAGGTCAAGGCTGTGGAGAAACAGATCAGCCAAAGGTGGACCCCCTCCCATCTCCCGCAGAGAGTGAATTCTAGAGACACACTGAGGCCCCCAAGTAGGGGCTAAGGTGGAGTGCCCAGGGAAGGGCTGAGGTACATATTGTGAGTGGGTAGGAAACTGTTTCACCTGCAAAGGCTTCTGTGTGTGGAAGGGGACAAGACCCCACTCTGAGGGAGTGATCAGGCAGGCCAGTGGATAAGTTCTTAGTGTTCCACTGACACAGATTTTAGGAAAAGATGGAGGTTTAACTGGGGAGCAACTGCGCTTCAGGTGTGGGGCCCAGAGTCTGGTCTGGAGCTGAGGTTCACCTCCCAGGTAAGAGGGTGTGGTGCTGGAAGTCTCGGAGGAAGGGAGAGGCTTATGGGGCCCACCCTGAAGTCAGTGCCTCATCTTATGGGTCATATGTAAAGGGAGAAGGTGTTCTGGAGCCCAGGTGAGGGAGCCAATGACAAATGCCCTGCCTGGGGCATGGGGAGGGACAGCGAGGGGACTGGCCGTATTTCACACCTGGAAAGCAGCCCCCACCCCTGTACCACACTCACCGGTTTACTGCCCTAGCTGTCTATCTCTCTAACCGGAGTTGATATTGCCTTTCCCTGGGAAAAGCGTCAAGTCTGAGAAATTGAGGCGCCACCTTGCCTCTGCAGGTATGGTGTTTTTAGAAAGCTTTGCAGCACCATCCAATAGAACTTTCTATAATGATGGAAAAGTCATGTATCTGTGCTGTCCAATAAAGCAGTCACATGCAGCTGTTGAGCACTTGAAATGTGGCTAGTGTGACTCAGGAACTGATTTTTAAACTTTATTTCCTTTCAATCAATTTAAGTTTAAATAGCCACATGTATCTCAAGGCTGCTGTATTGGACAGCTTAGCTTTGGAGAGTACAAAGTACTTCCACATTCATGATCTGTTGAGACTCGGTAGCTCTCTGACACAAGAATTATCAACCCCATTTTATGGATGAGTCAACAGAGGCAGCGAGGAGGCATCTCAATGAGATGAGACATGCCCAAGGTCATGCAGCTGGGATGTGGCTGAGCTGGGGTCAAACCAAATCCTTCTGGGCCCCAGCCCCATGTTCTTTCCACTACACCAAGTAGACAATCTCCAGAGACTCTGAGCAGATGGTAGGCGCAGACTCCACGGCAGGGGTTGTTTCCAGAGTCTCCCCCAGGCCTGCCCATTCCAAGTTTGGTTTCCTCTCGAAGGAGAGGTTTTTTGTGGGAAATCTGAGCAAAGTTCTGATCGACTGCTTTGGAGAAGAGTGAAGGCTAGAAGGGGCACAGCCAGGAAGGCAGGGGCTGAGAGAGTGATGACTTATATTTCTTGCTTTCAAAGCAATCTCAAGAGTTTTCTTTTTATTCCCCCCTCTTTTGACATTCTGCTAGCTCCGCAGTGCTGAACTCCCAGAGCTGAAACCTTCCACACGTCCAGTCCTCAGTGAGGAAGAGAGTGCCTAGGGAGTATGGACAAGACAGGGATCAGGAAGAGCACAAATTATGAATGGCTAAAGACTGATGAGGAGCCCTAGTGGTGCAATGGTTAAGAGCTACGGCTGCTAACCAAAAGGTCTGCAGTTGGAAGCCACCAGCTGCTCCTTGGAAACCCTATGGGGCAGTTCTACTCTGTCCTATAGGGTTGCTGTGAATTGGAATCGACTCGACGGCAACGGGTTTGATTAGGAGAGTGGAAAGAGAAGAGTTTATACTCCATTCCCATAGTGTAGACAGCCAGAAGCTCAGCCCAGAACAAAATGCTTGAACACTTACGTGAGGAAGTCAGATAGTTACTTGTATCTTGCTGAGACTTTTGAAAATGACGCAAGGGAGGATGCAAGTGAAAAAGACAGCACGTGGAAGGCTGGTGAGGACTGGTTCAAACCCTCCAAAAACAGGAGACTTGCTGCAGGACCTGCCCCAGCAGATCAGGCCTCTATGCAAAGTTTCCTAAATGGTTGATCCAGAAGGGTTGTCTTCCCGAGCGGGTTTTTCTGCCAACAAGTCTGGCTGGTTTGGAAGTTGATGCCTTGCAGAACTTTTATTTACTGTTTTATATACATCTGTAAAGTGCCATTTTAATAGCTTTCTCCCTAATCACCCATTCTCTATAAGCTGTTAATTGTACCAACCAAAGTTTGCCACTCATGGGCCTCATTAAGGACCTAACTCTCTGCTTGGCACGGGGCTCCCAGGGTTATTGAGAACACACCACTGGGCAGAGTTTCTACCAGGGATATGTCTTATTCATCTTTGTGCCCCTGGCACCCAGTCTGACCAAGAGAAGGTGCTCAATGAATGCTTGTGGAGCGTATTTGCAAATGAGATAGGATTGCCTGCGGGAGCTTGATTTGGGATCTTGGGTTTCTATATACCAGTTGCCGTCAAGTTGACTCTGACTCCCTGTGACCCCATGTGTGTCAGAATAGAATTGTACTCCATGGAGTTTTCAATGGATGATTTTTCAGAAGTAGATCCCCAGGCTTTTCTTCCAGGGTGCCTCTGGATGGACTTGAACCTCCATCCTTTTGGTGAGCAGCCGAGCACATTAACCATTTGCCTTGGGTTTCTAGAGAGTGAAAGATCTTAAAGTCAAGGATGGGCCATCCCAGAGCTCCAGAGGGGAAGGATCCAAGCTAGACTCTTTCTAAGGTCCATCTTAAGGGAAAGGACCACCCACGCAGATGTGGAAGTGAGTCTGCAAGAGGCTACATGCTCTGTTCGCACACCCTCGCCAGGCTTTGGGTCTCTGCCTGCAGGGAAGTCTGGGCCCCAGGTGCTAGGAGTAGTGCAGCACTCACAGTCCACTTGGGAAACCACTCAGGACTTCCCTTTCTACTCCCTGCCCCTCCACAAAACCAGGGCCAAGGCCCATCCTGGGCACATCTTTGTCCCCCTGTGCTTGCTGGCCATGGTTTGGCGGCTGTGTTTCTGGTGGTGTTGGTGACGGGGTGGCTAAGTCAGCTTGGGCAGATGGAGTGCTGGCCAGGTGATGGGCCAGAATCCTGCTGATGTTGTAGTTTGTGTTTGGGGGAGTGCTCTGGGTTACAACACTCTGACATGGTTTGCTATCCAGGAGGCCCTGAGGCCTGCCAGAAAGTAATCTGGACCCCTGAGGCAGATGCTTTGGCCATGGGATCCATCTGTGGGCTCCTTTGAGATCCTGGAGTGAGACCTGATATTTCCTTAATCTCCTCACTGCCCACCCCTGAATAGGCAGGCTAGCCTTTGGGTGCACTTGTTGGGCTTGATCCCAACCTACTTACCTTTGGGGACTCTGGGCCGCATCACCTTCTCCTTGCCTTCTCTGGATCTCCCTACTCCCTACCTTAGCCTGGGTGACCCAGCATTAACCTGCTGACCCAGCACTAACCACACCACCTGTGTGTCCTGGCTTCCATGTCACACAGGTGGGCTGGTAGATGACTTAAAGTCAACAGATCCCTTTTGTTTCATCATCAGTTCCACGCGGAGGCTCAGAGATGGCAGGGAGTTTAAGAACCACACCAGCCCTTCTTTGGCCCATACCCTGGGGTGCTGGTGGGTTGGAGAAAGCCCAGGCTGGATTCAAATCCTAGCTCCACCATTGATTAGCTGGATGACCTCAGGCAACTCTTTCAACTCTCTGAGCTTCAGAGGCATTACTTGTAAAATGGGAATCATAACTGCACCTGCTGCATAGGATGGCTGTAAGGATTAAATGAGATAGTGTATGCAAATACAGTGCCTGGCATATTGTAAGCACCCAGTAGACAGTTGCTGCCATAACAATAATAATAATTTTATTATTGTTAGGCATCATGCTAGGAGCTAAGGATACAAAGAGGTGTAAGGGACAATCACAACACTTCCAGGGGCTGACCATATTAGTTGGGGATCTGAGGTACATTTATAAAAAGCCTCTGCCACTTCACACTTCATAGGATGGCTATCACAAAACAAACAAAAAACAATGGAAAATGACAAGTGTTGGTGAGAATGTGGAGAAACTGGAGCCCTTGTCCGTTGCTGGTGGGAATGTAAAATGGTGTAGCCACTGTGGAAAAGAGTTTGGCAGTTTCTCGAGAAGTTAAACCCCAGAGCTATCATATGACCTAACAATTCCACTCCTGGTTATATACCCAAAAGAACTGAAAGCAGGAACTCAAATAGACATTTGCATACCAATGTTCACTGCAGCACTATTCATAAAATCCAAAAGGTAGAAACAACCCAAGTGTCCATCAACAGATGAATGCATAAACAAAATATGGCATATACACACAATGGAATATTATTCAGCCAAGAGAGAAAAGAAGTTCTGATATACGCTACAACACGGATGAACCTTGAAAACCTTGTGCTTAGTGAAATAAGTCAGACACAAAAGGTCACAAATTGCATGATGCTAGCCCATTGCCATCGAGTCAATATTCTGACTCATAGCGACCCTATAGGACAGAGTAGAACTGCCCCCATAGGGTTTCCAAGGAGCAGCCGGTGGATTCGAACTACTGACCTTTTGGTTTGCAGCATTCCTACCACACCATAGACAAATACGTAGAGACAGAAATAGATGAGTGGTTACCAGGGGCTGAAGGGAGAGGAGACTGGGGAGTTATTGCTTAGTGGTATGGAGTTTCTGTCTGGGGTGATGAAAAAGCTTTGGAAATAGTGGTGATGGTTGCAAACAAAACAAAAAGCCCATAGCACTGAAGGTGGCACAGAGGCATGCCCAGTGAGTGATGTACACAGTAGGTGCTATTCCTAGTTGTTCAGAGGAGGGAGCAGTCACTGAGAGGTGGGTCATCAGGAAAGGGGAGGTGGGCCTTAGGTAAGTGGAGACAAACAGGGACAGAATTCCAGGGAGGGAAACAGCACGAGCAAAGGCAGAGAGAAAGGAAGGCAGAGGCTGTCTTGAGCCAGAGCCAGCAGGCCAGTTTGTCTGGAATATGTTTACTTAGAGGCATTGTTAGGGATGGTTCAGACTGGGCAGAGCCTTCAGTGCTAGTCTATGTACTTGAATACTGAAGGCACTGAGGAGCCACTGAAGGTTTCCGAAAGGGAGGTGATATGGGCCAAGTGAAATTTTGGAGAGATTTATCCAGGCCGGTCCCTAGGTTTGGATTCTAGGCCTGTTCTCAGAAAGGAGAGTTCAGCTCATGGAATCCCAGGCACTTGGTGTGGGTAGCAGTGACTGGTACCAAACTCCCTACCTAGATGACAGGGGTCTGCGTAATCTGACCTCTATGTCCCTCCTGACCTTGTGTTACTCTCCCGTCTGTCTGTCACGACACCCCATCCTCCCTGGATATCTTGAACATGCCAAGTTCTTTCCAGCCTCCAGAGCTTTGCACTCGCCTATCCCTCTTCCTGGAAGACCTCATATTCTCCTATCTTCCCCTTCTCACCACCCACATCTCACCCTTCGGAGGGGAGGGACCTGCCCTGACCACCCAACTAAATCTCCTGCCTCAGGCACAGACCACTGCACCACCCTATTTAATTGTCTTCACAGGCCTTGGTACTGCCTGAAAGTACATCATACTGTTGTTTTCTTGTTTCTCATCACTCTTCGCCTCTCGACTGTAAGCTCCATGTAGGGCAAGGACTTTGTCCCCAAAGCCTAGCAAGTAGTAGGGCTCCACAAATATTTGTTGAATGAATGAGGTACAGATAGATGAGACACTTGGGTTTAGAGGGTCCAGTATGAGCCAGACCACACTCTTCTTGGGTCATATATGTTCCCAGGTGAGGTCTTGGGGAGGGGTGGAGAAGAGCTCCACACCCCAGCACGTGCCTCTGCATGTCACTCTACCTTGGCCATTGGTCACTGGATGTGGCCACGGACTTTGCAAGGTGAAGGACAGTGAGGAGAGAAGTCACAGTCTGAGTGGCGAACTGGTTGCTACTGAAAAGTGGTGGCTGGGAGGAAGGGACCAAGTTCCAACCCCACCTGGCCCCCAGGCTGGCTCCAGAACACCCCAGTCAGGGATTCCACCCCTTGTCTTAAAGGGGCTGGGAGATCGAGAGCCGATGCTCTCTCTTGCCCAGGTCAGAAAAGGAGAGACTCTGTCATGATGAAGATGTCTTCAAGAGACCCTTAGAGTCCCTCCAGCCCCCTCAGTCCACCCTCATGTGATTTATGAGGAAACTGAGACTCAGAGAGTCCAGGTGAATTGCTCAAGACTACATAACTCATGAGTGACAGAAAAAAACCCAGCGACACAAATCTCCTAACTTTTAGGCCAGTGCTGAGCCTTTTCTTGTAAAATAGATTGCCTCCTTCCTCCCTCCCTTCCCTAATTAATTAATTAATTAATTCAATATTTATTGAGAGTCTACTGTATAACAGTCTCTCTTCTAAGTTCTGGAGCTGTAAAAAACCTGATGTCGTCAAGTTGATTCCGAGCCGTAGCAACCTTATAGGACACAGTAGTACTGCCCCATAGGGTTTCCAAGGAGTGGCTGGTGGATTTGAACTGCTGACCTTTTGGTTAGCAGCCAAGCTCTTAACCACTGTGCCACCTGGGCTCCTCTGGAGCTATAGGAGGGAACCAAACAAAGCATCTGCCCTCATCGAGCTCACTGTATGGTAGGAGAGACGGATAACAGAAAGTGAACATTTAAGTGTATACTGTAATATAATGTCAGGCAGGGAACTTCCCTCTCAGGGTGTCTGCCTCAAGTGGTGGTGTCAGCCCACTTCACGACCCTGGTCATTTAGTCTTGGGTTGGTTGTCCAAAGATCAAAGGTGTACCTCATCCTGGTGGCTTGTGGATGGAGGAGAGACAGAAATGGGCCAAGGAGTCTTCTGAGACCAGGAGTTTGGCTTCCTGCTTGAGTACAGAGGCCAGGCAGCACTCTCCCTTGAGCAGGAGGGCCCTTCTGACAGGAGGGTGTCAGAGCAGCCCATGCCCTTGGGCTCCCTGGACCCTGTTGTCACCCTTTTCCCTGTCTCCTCAGCCGTTTGCCAGCCGCCATGCCAGAACAGGGGCTCCTGCAGCCGGCCCCAGCTCTGCATCTGCCGCTCAGGCTTCCGCGGAGCCCGCTGTGAGGAGGTCATTCCAGAGGAGGAATTCGACCCCCAGAACTCCAGACCAGCACCCCGACGCTCAGCCAGCGGTTCCCCCAATCTGCGCAGGAGCAGTGCAGCCAGAGAAGGCACCGTGGCCAGAACACAGCCGCTGGCAACACAGCTGCCACTGGCCAGGTAAGTCTTCCCCTTGGTGGGACCTCTGGGTCCTGGGGCTCAGTCTGTCTCTGGAGGGACTTCTTCCTTAGGGCCATGAATCCCTTTGGCATTTGGTGAAGACCTTGGTGGAGAGGGCTGGAACTGCCCTTCCTTCCCTCCCCTTCACCCTCACCCTCTGTCCCTGCCAGAGGTGTGAGCAGGAGAGCAGGTATAGGGGTTGGCACAGGCTTTGTCAGGCTGAAGTGGAGAGGGGAGGTGGGAGGTGAAGTCTTTACCCTTAAGTGCCTGGGAGACAGTTGAGGAGGGCATGTCTGGGGTCAGAGTCTCTTGTTTCGAATCTTAGCTTTGCCACTTCTAGGTTGAAGGGTTGATTCCAACTTATAGCGATCGTACAGGACAGAGGAGAACTGAAGCATAGGATTTCCAAGGAGCAGCTTGTGGATTCAAACTGCTGACCTTTGGGTTAGCAGCTGAGCTCTTCACCACGGAGCCACCAGGGTTCCTTTTTTTTTTTTTTTTATTGGTTTTAGATTGATCACCTTGGGCAAGTTTCCAAAACTGTGCCTCCAGTTCCTCATCAGTAAGGTGGGGGCAATGCTAATACCTATCTCATAGGATAATTGTAAGGATTAAATTCGTTAATATAAGGAAAATGTTTAGAACAGTGCCTGGCACATAGTAAGCTCTTTATAGATTTTACTTCTCCTTCTTCACCTGTGGTCTATGTGATGGAGGAAGGGTCCTTCTGCCAGACAAAGACCCTGTAGTTCACCCACTGCAACCTCTCCTTGGAGGGGAAGAGGAGGAGCATGTTGGGGGAAGGGATGAGTAAAAAGTGGGCAAGGGTAGTGTTTATGGGCAAAATTTCCTGGCCTCTTGGCAGCCAATCTGGCTAGACTTTTTCTACTCAGGACAGGAAATCTGAATTTTGTAAACTGGTCCATTTCGAGGGGCTGTGTTTTCCTTTTGGTTTTTCAGTTTGGTTTTTCCATTCGTTTCCTACTTAGGAAGTTTTTTTCTGAAATATTGCAACCTTGTCTCACTGAACTAAGGGGAAAAAGATGTGTCCTCAAAGGCCAGGAGAACCAGGGAGAGGAGGCTGACCTTGAGTTCAGGTCCCCAGCGGGTAAGCTCAGAAGAGATTGGCTGAGTTGGAGGAAAATAAGAATGAGGTTGCCAAGCTCCTCTGAAAGGGGGTGAGGCCAGGCCGACCAGGGTGTTGGTAGGGTGGAGTTCCAGGGCCCTGAGCACCCAAGCAGTTTGCTGAGGGCAGCCGAGAGCAGGAAAAGCTGAAAGATGGTCTCAGGTCAAGGCCTTGGAGCTCCAGGATCAAAACCAGAAGAGCTAACCCCTGTGACGAAGGCCTGGGGATGTTGGGGTAGAAACAAGGGACAGAACCCAGGGGCCTGGTGGACAACACAGTGGGCAGGGCTGTGAGCAGGTAGGCAGGGCCTGAGCCTATTCTGATAGTCCCAGCTGCATGTCTGAGGTGGATCTACCTGGAGTGAAGACACTTGGAGGAGCACCAGAGGGGCCATCTGAAGGCCAGCCAGGGGCAGGGGTGGGAGCAGGGTCCTTCCAGCTGGGTTTTCCACTACAAACTGTCTTTTGGTTTGTGATCTTCCTTCATTTTATGATGGATTGATCCATGAGGTGTGTGTGTGCATGTGTTGGGGAGCAGTTGCTTGTCAAGTCACTCTTCCCTTACACTCTTGAATCAGATAGTCCCACCTCCTCCAAAAAGTTCCCCCGCCCAAGCTGTCAGCCCTGTTATCTGACCCCTGCAGCAGTTGTTGCCTCCAGCACACACTTGGTGCTCATCCCTGTGTGTCTGTGTCCTGCATCTACACTTAGATTCTGGGTGGCCCGTGCCCTCGGAGGCGGGGACTCCGTCTTGTACTCTGGATTTCCTCAGAGCTCCTGCCACAGTGCCTGCCTAGCTTATAGGAAGTGCTGAATTCATATTAGCTATCTCATGCCTGGTCTAAACTGAAGAGTTAGCCTTGAACTCCAACCCATACCCAGAACCCCACATGCTGCTCCGAGTGCAGGAGGCTGTGCAGCTTCCTGCCGGTTCCCATGGTGCTCCATGCTTCCTTAGTGTTCATTTGCTGGCTATCTCCCCTACTGTATCAGGAGGTCCGAGAGCAGGGACTATGTCCTTCTTGTTCATTCATTTATCCCTGATACTAACACTGCGCCTGGCACATAGTCAGTGCTCAGTCAACATACGTTGAATGAATAAATGAATGCGACTAGATGCTGGGGAGAGAAGGAGACTGTGAAGGAAGGAGGATGGAGTGAAATGGAGGTGAGCCTTCAAATCTCCCAGGGAAAGGTTTCATGAGGTGCAGAGGCAAAGGCTCTGGGTGAGATCTCCAGCCATGGCAGGTCTATCCACTTCTGTTTCACAGGCTCCCTAGCCAGGGGCTACTGTGATGTTCTTAATGAGCTGCAACCTCCAGGCCAGCCCAGTCTCCCTCTGCCCTGGGGCCTCAGTGCCATGAAATCTGGAAAAGTTCGAGTGGGCCCCGCTGCTGGCCCAGCTGTGTTTTGCTTTGGGAGGCCAAGTCCCGCTTGCCTGGTGGTGTCAGACATTTCCTGTGCGCTTGGCCAGGTTTCCCAAGTAACTCCTGGCCTCTCTCCTGATAGCAACTTGGAAAGGCCCTTTGTGTACAGATAGAGGGAGTGACATGAGGCAGAGGGCATTGGGGGGTGGGGAGAGGATATGTGGGGAGGGGAGACACTGCAGGATTGGTGATGGTCAGAGGCCAAGAGATTTGTGTCCGAAAGGGTGATGAGGAGGAGGGGCCAGGAGAGTCCCAGGCAGCAGTCAAAGCCCCTACAGAGTCAGATGTGCACTGACGTTGTCCAGCTGTGGCTTGGGCTGGCTGCAGGGGCCTGGGATGCCCTCTGAGCCCCAGGCCCAGGCATCTTCTCCAAGACTGGGCAGAAGGCCTGCCCCACCTGGGGAGCAAGAGCCAGGCAGCTAGAAAAGGACTTTGAGAGTTGGGGTAGAAGGGGGCTGTTACAAGAACCTGGGACTAGCAGGCTTTGGAAAATAGTAATTTAGATCAGTGCTCTTGCTACTTCAATGGACATGTGAATTACTTGGGATCACTAGGGATCTTGTTAACAAGAAGCTTCTGATTCAATAGGTCTGCAGTGAGCATCTCTAACGTGCTCTCAGGTGATAGCCGATGCTACTGGTCTGCAGACCACACCTTGAGTAATGAGGGTTAGAGCCTGGTCTTTGATTCAGACAATCCTGGGTTCCAATTTTACATTTACCACTTACCAGCTGTGTGGCATTAGGCAAGCTTCTTATCCTCTCTGAACCAACGGTCTTCACTGGATAGGACTGCACGGAGGATTAAATGAGATCAGGGCTTTGAACTGGTTCATTCTGGTTCGATCCCTGCTGAGAATTTGCCTTTCTAACAAGTTCCCAGGCGAAGCTAATGCTGCTGGTTAGGGACCAATTCTGAGAACCACTAGCAGAGCAGTGGTCCTGAAAATTTATTATATATGAGAATCGCCTGGGGATCTTGTTAAAATATAGATTCTGATTCAGTATATCTGAGGTGGAAATACAAATTCTCAGCAGGGGTTCAAACCAGAACGAACCGGTTTGAAGCCCTGAATGAGATCATGTGAGCAGAGCACTTAGTATGGGCTTGACAGGAGCTGCCATCAGTGGGCTGGTTCTCTTTGCCATGAGGACTTGGGCAGTTGGGAGGCAGTGGGTGGCCAAGAACAGACAGAGAAAACTGTGTGTGTGTAGGGGTGGGTACAGACTTGCTCTGGGGAGAAGTGGGAGCCCCAGACGTAGTCTCAGGGGAAGAGTGACTAGCACATTCTGCACAAATAGTGGCTTTGGCTGGCTTGGGTATAGTTATTCCACCAGGACCATTCTTTCCAGCCTTGCATGAGGGGAGTCAGTGAAAGGGACCTCCACTGGGTTTGCTCCTTAGCCTAGACCCAAGGTCCTAGAGGCTGAGCCCTGAGGATATCCTAAGCAGGCTTGGACAATACTTGGCAATGCGGGACGTGGAGGGTGGTGCTGGGCAGGGCAGGTAGGGAGGTCAGGGGGATGTCTGGGAAGCTGTGGGCCCTGTGGTGGTGGCTCTCTGCAGGCTGATCCCCTAAGCTTCAGCTGTGGGGAGGGGTTGCATATGTGTTGGGATGGCCTGACAGTACCCCCAACCTCAACCCCAAGGCAGCTCACTTGGTTGAGGTTTCCCCCATCTTCTCATTGGGCTCATGGGTCAGCCTTTTTACCAGCCTAGTCTCTTCCTCATCTTCTGGATTTTCTTCTCTCTGTACATCCCACCTCTTTATCCACTGTACTGGTTTTCTATCACTGCCGTAACAAATGACCACAAATTTAGCAGCTTAAAAGAACACAGATTTATTCCCTTACAGTTCTGGAGGTCAGAAGTCCGGCATGGATCTCACTGGGCTAAAATCAAGGTGTCAGGAGGCTATGTTCCTTTCCAGAGGCTCTAGGGGAGAATCTGTTTGCTTATTCAGATTGTTGGCAGAATTCAGTTCCTTAGAGGTTGCCCACATTCCTTGGTTTGTGGCCCCCCTCTTCTACCTTCAAAGCCAGCTACAGCAGGTGGAAGCCTCACTTTTCTGATCTTGGCCTCTCTCCTCTCTGTGTCCCTCTCACTGACCCTTGAAGGACTGCAGTGTCACATGGCATCCTTCCTCTGTCTCCCTGTCTCTATGTAGCCACTCTTTTTTTCTAAGGACACCAGTCATATAGGATTAGGACCCATCCTACTCCAGCATGACCTCATGTTAACCTAACTGATAACATCTTCAAAGACCTTATTTCCAAACAGGGTCACACTCACAGGTACAGGGTTAGGACTTAACATATCTTTTTGGAGGACACAATTCAATCCATAACACTTCCCTTCAGGTGTCTCCTTCTCAGTGAGGCCCTCTGTGTTCACCAGATTTAAAATGCATGCACCCAAACATCCCTATCTCCCACCTGGCTATTTTCCTGCCCTGCCCAGCACTGTACTCCAGGCCCTTTGTTGCTCAAATACTGTCCAAGCCTGCTTAGGATGTCCCTAAGGCTCATCCTCTAGAACCTCGGGTCTGGCTAAGGAGCAAACCCAATATATAACATCGTATATATTTTATTTATTTATTTGATGTATTGTTTTTCAACCCAGTAAAATTTCAGGCCTGGGAGGACAGGGATTTTTGTTCACTTTCTTCACTGATGTGTCTCTAGCACCTCGAACATCCCTCAGCCCAGAGTTGGTGTTGAGTAAGTATTTGCGGAATGAGCAAGCTCATTTACTTCTCAGGACTCTCTACAACAGCTTCCCAAGGGTTCCCATTCTATTGATGAGGAAAGGCTCAGAGAGGTGACTTCACTTGTCCTCTCTCCCACAGCCTGCGACTCCAGAGCCTGTGCCGTTGGCCACTCTGCTCTTTCGCCTTTGGGGAGAGGGAAGAAGGGCAGGTGGCACCAGTGCAACTCTTGCCAAAAGGCCAGTCTTGAGTGGTGAGTGCCGGGGATACTGAACTCACATGTAGTGTGTGCCTGCATGTGGGTGCTCACCCTGGGAGAGGCTGTGAAACTCCCTGCCTCAGAGCAGCCCCTTCCCAGCCCTGAAGCAAGACCCCAGCCTCATTCACACCCCAGCATTCTTCAGGCCTCACACCTCCCTCCACCCAGGGCCCTCTTGGCACTACCTGACATGTGACTTTAACCTACTGTTGCTGAGAGTGAGCCCGTGGGTTGTCTATGGGAGTGGCTTTCCCTGTGGGGGATATGAGGACTTTGCCCCCAAGTGGGTTATCTCTACAAATCAGGGGGAGCAGAGCATCCTCTCAGTAGATCACAAACCAGGAGCCACTGCAGGGGAAACCCAGGCATCCCTGGGGGTAAGAGGGATGAGGAAGACAGCACCCCCTATCTTACAGAAAGGAGACTGGGGACCCAGAATCAGCAACTAGGTGCCATGGGGAGAAGGCAGCCGGGAACAGACACCCAGCATGGTGAATCCACTTATAAATGTGTCTCCTTCCCCCAACACCAGCAACCTGGGGCTTGGGGGTAGGGGTGGGAGGACAATACAGGATGTCTTAGTTTCCTAGTGCAGCTGTAACAGAAATACCACAAGTGGGTGGCTTTAAAGAACAGAAATTTATTTTTTCACTATTCTGGAAGCTAAAAGTCCAAATCAGGGTCTCAGTGGTGTTGATTCCTTCGTTGTTGTCAGCTCTGGGCATTCTGTGGTTCCTTGGTGATCCTCACATGGTATCCGTTTCCCCCGTGTGTGTGCACATGCCTCTGTGTCTATTTTGTTCTTTTTATAACTCAGAAGTGATTAGGTTTAGGATCCACCCCACACTGGTATGACCTCAACTGACTGACTGATTACATTACATTGCATTGCATTATGGAAGGTAATCTAGTCTACCCAGGACCAACTGATTTAATCACACAGTTATATCATAACAGCATTGGCCGAAATCAATACATATTTTAGGGGGATGCAATTCAATCCATAACACAGGACAAGGCTTCCTACAGGGCTGTTGTGGACAAGTCTTCTGATATTATGAATCTAGGTTCAGGATTCGGGCTTGACTGACAGGAAGGAGGGAGGCCCAAACCAAAACCAAACTCATTGCCATCGAGTGGATCCCAACTCATAGTGACCCTACAGGACAGGGTAGAATTGCCCCATAGAGTTTCCAGGGAGTGGATGGTGGATTTGAACTGCCGATCTTTTGGTTAGCAGCCAAGTGCTTAACCACTGTGCCACCAGAGCTCCGAAGGGAGGCCCGATGGTGTTGATATAGGGGAGCAGTGCAGACTGATTCCTGGCTCAGGCAGCAAGGTGCAGGAGGCAGCTCTGGTGTGTGTGTGTGTGTGTGTGTGTGTGTGTGTGTGTGCGTGCATGTGGTCTGTGTGATGAGGACAGGGCATTGGGCTTTGGTGTTATGCAGAATTTAAACCCTGGAGGCCTCACAAACTAGTTATGCAAGTTGCTTTATCTCACTGAAACTCAGTTTCTTAGCCTCTGAAATGGGGAAATGAATGCCTATCTTATAGGTGGTGGGGAGAGTTAATTGAAATAATGCATGTAAAGTGATTGGCGGGTTGTCTGCAACACAGTAGGCCCAATAAATGCTAAGCCTTTTATCCTACCTGCTTTGTCCCTGTGCCTGTGACAACTCAGTGGGGGACACCACGTTTGCCGGGATGGATTTTTCTCCCCCCAACTGCCTGTGTCTACAGTTGGGGAAGCTGAGGCAGGATGAAAGTTAGCAGCTGACTGCAGGCTGACAGGTCGCTAAGGGCCTAGCGCAGGCACCCAGGAGATCCTGACTCCAGGCCAGTCTGAAGGCCCTCTGAGCCTGGCTCCTGCTCCAGCCACCTCCACCCACTCCTTTCCTCTGCCCCAGGCTTCAGCAGGCTGCCATGCGCCTTCTGCTGGCTCCTTTGGGCAACATGATCCCCTATTTGTCCTCCCTCCTCATTCAAGCCTCTGGGACCCAAGACCATTCTCTACTCCAGCAGGGACATGCAGAGACCAACTCATGCTTGGAGGCCTTGGGAAAATCCCTTACCCTCCCTGGGCCTCAGTTTCCACATTTGTAAATTGGAGGGATAGAGTGGATCTTCTCTAAGGTCAAGAGCTAATGGTCTTAGATTCTGGCCTCTGGCTCGGTCATTTCCTGTACCTGATGTTGAAATGTGCTTACTCCTCCCTTTGCCCATTTCTAAAGTTATGACAAAGACATGAGATGCCTTTCATTAGGGTGGGCCTTAGCTGTCCCTGGCAGTCTGGCCTTGAATCCTTCCAGGCAAGGCTACAAGGGGGTTAAGTAGCCTGCATTCTTTGTGCTGTGTCAGCCCCTTCCTCTTGGCCGCTGAGTGTCCCTCCCTGCTGGGTTACTCAACCCCCAGAATCCTGAGTGAAGCTTTCTGGTCTCTGGGTGCTGGCTCCTTCCATCCGTTCCTGTTTTTTTTCCATCTAGCCTTTTAAAATAATTTTGGTTTTATTACTCTGAGCCCCAAGCTTTCCCTCCTGGAGTTTTCTGGAATTCCTCAACCGTTATAGTCGTTGTTAGCTACCCTCAAGTTGGTCCGCCCACCCCAATTCGTGGCAAGCCCATGAACAATGGAACAAAATGTTGCCCAGCCCTGCACCATCCCCATGCACAATGAGATCACACCATTGTGCTCCATAGGATTTTCAGAAGTAGGTCGCCAGGTCTTTCTTCCTAGTCTGTCTTAATTTGGAAGCTCTACTGAAACCTGTTAAGCATCATAGCAACATGCAAGCCTCCACTAACAAACCAGTACTGGCTGTGCTTGAGGCACATTGGCCAGGAATTGAACCCAGGTCTCCTGCATGGAAGGCAGGAATTCTACCACTCAGTCACCACTGCTCCTATCCTCAGCCCTTAGGACCTTGGAAGACTATTTTGAATATACTTAGAATCAGGAGACCTAGTTCTGGTTTCGTCGCTCTGTCACTAGCTGACTTTATGACCTTAACTTCACTAAGTGTTAATATCCCTGTCTGTAAAATGGGAAGGATAATTCTTACGTCACTGGGATGTTGTGAGAATTAATTAAAATGATGTGTGTAAAAGAGCGCTTTGTAAACGGTGACTTGCAAATATTTATTATTGTTGTTACTAAGCTGTCCTGACAGTGGCCTGGATATTTGCTTGTACCTTGTATGTATGTGGGGATCACTTTCTTGAAGAAGCTCCTTAATGAGGCCCTCCTTGACTTCCATATTTAACATTGTAAGCCCCCAACTCCAGATCCCCCATCTGCTTCACTTCTTATTTCCATAGTACTTACCACTTTACAACATAGCACATAATTTACTTATTTATTATGTTTCTTGCTTATTGTCTGTTGTTCCCCAACTACAATGTAGGCCCTTCAAGGGCAGGGATCTTTCTTTGTTCGCTGATCTATCCTAAGCTCCTAGAACACTGCCTGGCATATAGTAAGCACCTACTAAATACCCAGTGAATGAACATCCTGGCCATACATCCCTGTCATATCCTGGAACAAAGAATCGCGAGTCCATTCCCTTCAAAGCTGGCACTCTGCCCATCCTTTGGCACGTTGTTGATCAGGAAGGGGCTCTCCCAGCCCAGGTCCCTGCCAGCTCAGAGCCCTTGGCCTTGGGTGGCTGAAGCCAGGGCAATCCAAGGGTAATGCTTCTCTCCTGGAGGTGGCTGGAGTGTTGTAAGAGCAGGGCTCAGCAGCAATGACGTCAGTAGAGTTGGTGTCACCCAGTGCGGTAACTCATGGTGTCAACCCTCCCAGGGACCTCCTCCCATATCAGACCATACAGAATCCAGCCAGGCCCCCAGGGCCCCCGGCACCGCTGCCTGTAGGTGCTCCCGTGCCACATGCACCACGGCCTCGGCCCCGCAGGCTGCATGCCCTAGGACCCAGCGCCCATCGGCTGCCTCCTCCTGCACCAGCATCTGGCCCAGCTGTGCCACAGCGCACTCACCTGTGCCCATGCCCAGCCTGGGACCTGCCAGCATCTTATGCACCAGAGCCCACGGCTCGCACTGCACAAAAAATTTATGGACAGTCATTTTAGTGTTACCCCTCTGACAGTGTCACCCAGTGTGGTCCACATCACACCCCACACCCTCTTAGTGGTGCCATTGCTTAGGAGACCCTTTGGAATGCCAGAAGACTGGTGAGGGGCTGCAGCAGCTGTAAAGGGGTCTCTTTCCAGTTCTTTCCCTCTCTCAGGCCTTGGAAGAGACCCATGAGTCCCCTTCCCTGGGCTATGGGTTTGAAGAGGGAGGGCTCAAAGGGTGTCATCAGAGGTGGATACTCACTCGTAGACCTCCAGCCAGACCAAATGGGAAGGGCTTTATTTTCCCTAGTCTGAAGTCGCAGAAGCCCTGCTGCTGATTTTTGAGGAGAGTTGGCAATGGGGAGAAAGACCTGCATCTCAGCTGAGAACTCCTTATCACTGCCACCACCCCTGCAGGGGACTCTGGGAGTGTAGACGGTTTGCGGAGGGCCCCTCTGCATTCAACTCCCTGCTGGCCCAACAGACCCCCACCCCAGCAGAGACCCCTTAGAGTGACCGGTGGGTCTGAAGCACTCCTTCCCAGCCAGAGGGAGGAGGGAGACAAGCCTTCTCCCTCTGCCACCCTCCATCCAGTGCAGACGCCTCTGGGCTGGTGAGTGTATTAGTTTGCTAGGGCTGCTATAACAAAGCACCACAAAGGGGGTGGCTTAAACAACATTCATTTATTCTTTCACAGTTCTGAAGGCTAGTAATCCAAATTCAGGGTATCAGCAGGGCCATGCTCCCTCTGAAGACTCTAGGGGAAGATCTTTTCTTCTCCCTGGCTTCTGGTAGTCCCAGGCATTCCTTGACTTACAGCTGCAGCATAACTCCACTGTCATGTGGCCATCTTCCCTCTGTCTGTCACTTGTGTACCTTCTCCTCTTTTGTAGGACTCCAGTCAGATTGAGTTAGGACCCACCCTACTGCAGTATGACCTTATGTTAACTGAGAACATCTTCGAAGACCCTATTTACAAACAAGGTCATGTTCACAGGCACCAGCAGTTAGGACTTCAGCATATCTTTTGGTAGGACACAATTCAATCTATAAAGGTGTGTCTAGAATTATGGTAACAATGATGAATCTTTTGGTTAGGACCGGGTAGTATCAGGGTTGTAGTTAGGGTAATATTCTATTTAATAGTAGAGCGGTGGTTAGAGTAAGATTAGAGGTATAACTTTAGTGTGCTATTAGGATGAGGTTGTGGTTAGGGTTGGATTAGGGTTACAGTTAGGGTTAGGTTAGGGTTATGCTAGAATAGAATTTAGGACAGTGGGTTTTTTCAAGTGGATGTGGTTATTGTTTTCACCTACCCTTTACAGAGCCTTATTGAGTAAGCAGACCATACTATGTGAAGCACTTTACAGGCACCACCTAATTTAATTCTGGGAGACAATATTGCCTAGTGGTTAAGAGCATGGGCCGTGAGTCAGACAGACCTCAGTTCCGTCTGATTCTATTGCTTACCAGCCATTTCATATTGTGTGAGTTTTCTTTACCTCCCTGAATCTTGGAGTAAATTGATGATGATGCTAATACTGCCCAAATAGGATTGTGGTCAAAATAAAATAAGAGAATATAGACAAATTGCTGAGTCACATTGTGAAGTGCTCAATAAAAGCAAAACCAAACTTGTTGCCGTCGAGTCAATTCTGACTCCTAGTGACCCTATAGGACAGAGTAGAACTGCCCCATAGGGTTTCCAGGAGCAGCTGGTGTATTCAAACTGCTGACCTTTTGGTTAACAGCCTAGCTCTTAACCACTGCTCCACCAGAGCTCCTGAAGTGCTCAGTACTCGATAGCTAGTATTTTTCCTAATCTATGTCAGTTAGGAGACTGCACCCAGCAGGAAACAGATGGCATACTCAGTGGGGAAGGTTTAGTAAAGGGTCTGTTTACCAAGGGTTAGAGGAAGACAACAAAAGATGGCAGAGCATCTGTTATGGATTAAATTGTGTTTCCCAAAAATATGTATTGTAAATCCAAGCCCCCTATACCTGTGGAATGGAAGAAATGATGACGTAGAAGAGCTAAATAGAAGATTTCAAAGGACAGCTCAAGAAGACAAAGTATTATAATGAAATGTGCAAAGACCTGGAGTTAGAAAACCAAAAAGGAAGAACACATTCAGCATTTCACAACCTGAAAGAACTGAAGAAAAAATTCAAGCTTCAAGTTGCAATACTGAAGGATTGTATGGGCAAAAAATTGAGCAACTTAGGAAGCATCAAAAGACGATGGAAGAAATGCACAGAGTCACTATACCAAAAAGAACTGATAGACATTCAACCATTTCAGGAGGTAGAATATAATCAAGAACCCATGATAATGAATGAAGAAGTCCAAGCTGTACTGAAGGCATTGGTGAAAAACAAAGCTCCAAGAATTGATGGAATACCAATTGAGATGTTTCAACAAATGGATGCAATGCTGAAAGTGCTTACTTGTCTATGCTGAGAAATTTAGAAGACAGCTTTCTGGCCAACTGACTGGAAGAGATCCATATACATGCCTATTCCAAAGGTGATACAATGGAATGTGGAAATTATTGAACAATGTCATTAATATCAAATACAAGTAAAATTATGCTGAAGATAATTCAAAAACAGTTGCATCATTGACAGGGAACTGCCAGAAGCTCAAACATGATTCAGAAGAGGATGTGGAATGAGGGGTATCATTGCTCATGTCGGATGGATCTTGGCTGAAAGCAGAAAATACCAGACAGATGTTTACCTGTGTTTTATTGACTATAGCAAAGGCATTCAATTGTGTGGATCATAACAAGTTATGGATAACATTTCAAAGAATGGGAATTCCAGAACACTTAATTGTCCTCAGGAGGAAACCAGGAGGCAGCTGTTCGAACAGAACACGGGGATACTGCATGGTTCAAAATCAGGAAAGGTGTGTGTCAAGGTTGTAGCCTTTCACCATACTTGTTCAGTCTATGTGCTGAGCAAATAATCCGAGAAGCTGGAGTAGATGAAGAAGAGCCCAGCATCAGGACTGGAGGAAGGCTCATTAACAACCTGCAATATGCAGATAGCACAACCTTGATTGCTGAAAGTGAACAGGACATGAAACACTTAATGATGCAGATCAAAGACTACAGCCTTCAGTATGGATTACGCCTTAACATAAAGAGAACAAAAAATCCTCACAAGTGGACCAATAAGCAACATCACGATAAACGGAGAAAACATTGAAGTTGTCAAGGATTTCATTTTATTTGGACCCACAATCAATGCCTATGGAAGCAGCAGTCAAGAAATCAAATGACTTATTGCATCGGGCAAATCTGCAAAAGGCCTCTTTAAAGTGTTAAAAAGCAAAGTTGTCCCCTTGAGGACTAAGATGTGTCTAATCAAAGCCATGGTATTTTCTTTATTTTTTTCAAAACCATGGTATTTTCAATGGCCCCATACAAAAGCAACAACAACAACAACAATAAAAGCATACAAAAGCTTGACAATGAATAATGAAGACTGAAGAAAAATTGATGCATTTGAATTATGATGTTGGTGAAGAATCTCGGATATACCATGGACTGCCAGAAGAACGAACAAATCTGTCTTGGGAGAAGCACAGCCAGGATGTTCCTTAGAAGCCAGAATGGTGAGACCTTCGTCTCACGTACTTGGGACATGTTATCAGGAGGGACCAGTGCCTGGAGAAGAACATCATGCCTTCTTAAGTAGAGAGTTAGGGCAAGAGAAGAAGACCCTCAATGAGATGGACTGATACAGTGGCTGCAACAATGGGCTCAAACATAGCAATGATTGTGAGGATGGCAAAGGACTGGGCAGTGTTTCGTTCTGTTGTACATAGGGTTGCAGTGAGTTGGAATTGAAGGTATCTAACAACAACAACAGCAACATACCTGTGGTTATAATCCCATTTGGGAATGGGATTTCTTTGTTATGTTATTGAGACCTAGTATATGTTGCCGTAAAAATTAGCACAGTGTGCTTTCTAAAATACCTGGGGGGAGGGGTGCGCATGATTCAAGTAAAAATACAGTAGTGTACGGTGTATCTTAAATCAATCTCTTTCGAGATATAAAAGAGCAGATTAAGCAAGAAGCAAGCAAGCAGAGATGGGGGAAGAGAGATGCCACATGAAGCTCACCAAGGAGCCAAGAAACAGAAGCTGAAAAGAGACAAGGACCTTCCCTCAGAGCCAACAGAGATAGAAAGCTTTCTCGTAGAGCTGGCACTCTGAGTTTGGACTTCTAGCCTCCTAGACTGTGAGAGAATAAATTTCTGTTTGTTAAAGCCACCACTTGTGATATTTCTGTTATAGCAGCACTAGATAACTAAGACAGCATCCTAGGGGTAGCAGTGTAGGAAAGCTCTTAATCCGCTAGGTCTAATGGGGCAAGAGGTCAAGGGTTACTGGAACCCAGAGGATAGCTACAGCTGTAGCCTCCAGTAGAAGAACACAGCCACTTTCTACCCACAGTGGCCCTTCCAAAAGTATGGGAGGATCCATATCTCCACTCACTCTTCTCCTGCCCTCTGGCCTCTTGCTGGGGCCCATGTTTGGCTGAACTGGACTGGAAAGCAGCAAGTGAAGGAAATGACTAATACCATTTCAGTGACATATCTATGCAAAATAGGGCCTATGGCAATTAGTTTTAAATTGCTGAATGATCTCTCACAGCTGGCAATGGAAACTGTGATGACCCATAGAAACTGCTCACTGGTGCGTCACTGCTCAGGCTGCACCCAGGGTACGCCTGCCATACCTTAGATACGCCTCTGCTGGATGCCTCCCAGGGCCCAGGGTGGGGTGGATCGGGTGGAGAAGGGTTTGGAGGGGCAAGTGGAAGACCTCTAGCACATTAACCAGTCCTCGCAATGACCCTATGAGTAGGATATTCCTATTACTTCACAATGAGGAAACTGAGGGTAAGGGTGATTCCAGGCCAGGTGTCTCAACTCTTTGCTAAACAGTCTCTAGAGCAGTGAGCCCAGGTGAGTGCAGGGAGAATAAAGCTTGGCTTGAGCGCTCTGAACTGGGTCAGGCAAGGCATCCCGTGTCTTTTCAGAAAAGTACAGAAATCTAGTGAAAGCTTGGAGCAACATTCCCCACAGCCTTGTGTGGGGAGGGGAGGGAGCTTGTTGGGGTCATTAACACATTAATGTACGCAGTTTCCAGCATCTGTCTTAAAAAAAGAAGCAACAAGAATTTCAAGCCTGTGGCTATACTCATTGCATTTAATGGATTTAAATCCTTTAGGATTTTTGTTTGGAAGGAGAATGTTAGCGAGACATGAAGCAAGAAGGGAATGGAAAGACAGTCAGAGCCCTTTTTCAGATACCCCAGAGAAGGTCTGTCCCATCTGGTTGTTTTGTACAGATCTGGTGGCTCAGTGAATGTCACCTTCTGGGGTGTATGAGTGTGTGTGTGTGCACATGTGTACTTATGTGTGCCCGCGTGTGTGTGAGTGCGTGCGTGTGAGAGCTGGGGCATGGGTGGAAGCCTGGGCTGAAAGAACATGCCTCAGGAATCATAATGGAGATTTTTCAGGCCCTGTGAATTCTCCTTTTGAGCTCAAGGTTTTCAAACATGTATCACATTTCATCCCTTGTCCAGGATGCAGAGGAAGTTTCTGATTTATGGGTCCAGTAGTTTTTCCAGTTATGTGATCTTTAAATCTGCTGTCAGTTAATTAATTTGCCACTGTCAGAAAAGGCACTGGGAGCTTCCCAGGTGAAAATCACTTTACCAGAGCAAAGTGGTATTATGATAACAGTCATAAAAAAGTGACTCTGAAATGTATACTTTTTTCCACTTGTGGAACTAACTGAATCAATCTCTTAGCATTTCTCCTCACCCTCCCTCTAATCAGCGAACGCACGCGCACACACACACACACACACACACACACACACACACACACACACACACCCACCCCACCTCTGAAGAAACACTAAAAAAAAAAGTTGCTGTTGAGTTGATTCTGACTCATAGTGCTACCCTACAGGACAAAGTAGAATTGCCCCAAAGGGTTTCCAACGTTGTAATCTTTATGGAAACAGACTGCCACATCTTTCTCCCGTGGAGCAGCTGGTGGGTTCAAACCGCCAGCCTTAACCACTATGCTACCAGGGCTCCTGGAAAAAAAAAAAAAAAAAAAACCCACTGTCGTCGAGTTGATTCCAACTCATAGCGACCCTGTAGGATAGAGTAGAACTGTCCCATAGGGTTTCCAAGCCTGTGTGATCTTTACGGAAGCAGACTGTGACATCTTTCTCCCGCAGAGCAGCTGATGAGTTTGAACTGCCAGCCTTTCAGTTAGCAGCCGAGCGCCTTAACCACTGTGCCACCAGGGCCCACTGGAGAGGCACTAAGGGGGAAGATTTAAGCCTTGCAGGATAATTTCCCAGGAAACAATTAAAAAGGGAAAGTGAGTTAAACGTCAAGTTGACTAAGGAGGATGGTTCTAAGACTGATTGCTTAGGACCCAGAGGGGTGTGGATGTGTGTGTGTCTGTCTGTCTGCAGATGACATAGTTAAGATTGCTAAATAATTTCCAATAATGAAATGTGAAAACACATAGTTCTTTTGTTAGCCACATAGCTGTGGTTTTGTGTCCGTGATTCACTGTGGAAGTGAGTAGCTGCAACAGGCATTTTGTGGGTTTTTGTTTTTCTTTTTCATCTTATTTCTCCTAAAAAAATATTTGTGAAAGATCTAAAATTCAAGGAAGTTGAGTGCTTTTTGAAAAGAAAAATCCCCATTCCTTGCAAAATAAAGGCTACAAATCAAAACCTCTTGGAGCGATCACATTTCTGCTTCCAGCCAGTCGTCTACACTGTATTTTCCTCCTGGGCCCTTAACCCATGACCACTAACATTTCCACCCATGAGTGCACCAGGCTGGGGGCTGAGCAGGGGAGTGTTGGGGAGTAAGGGACATAGATTGTATCAGAGACTTCCAGAGGGAGTCTGGTACTTTGGTGAGGTAGTATCCTCTGGAGATTCCAGCCAGGCCACACCCTTTCAGGGCACATTCCTTGGGGAAGAAATTGATTCCACATTTCTTCCTTTTTTCACTGTCTTGGGTCAATGTCAGAGCACCTATGTGTGAGGGAGGAATTGTGAAATAATTTAAGCCTTGTAGTCAAATAGACCTGGGTTTGAATCTCGGCTCTTCCTCTTAACACTTGCCTAGTACAAGCCTCAATGTTCTCATCTGTAAAACGGGGGTGAGAATTACTACCTTATAGAATTGTTAGAAGGATTTACTAGTACGTGCAAATGCATCTGGCAGTTTCAGGTCTTCTATGAATGGCACCCATTCTCTCTCGCTTTTTTTTTATTGTAGTTTAAGTGAAAGTTTACAACTCAAGTTAGTCTCTCATACAAAAATTTATACATACATTGTTATGAGACCCCAATTGCTCCCCCTATACTGTGACAGCACCCTCCTCCTTTCCACCCCTGATTTCCCGTGTGAATGGCACCCATTCTTATTTGTCCCTTAACTTGGGGTTAACTGAGCCTTTTGCCTGGATCAGAAAAGCAGTAATAATGACTACAAACTCTTGAGAATTTGCCCAGACCACTTGAAGGCGTTTCTGTCCCTAGTGAGGTTTCCTGACATAGTCAAGGATGAACAGCAGGGTGGGGAACGTCACCACCAAAAGCAGACAGACCTCAGGCCATGACACCCCACCCTGGCACTTCCCTGTGGGTGGGGACCTCAGGCAAGCTAACAACATCTCTCTGCTTCCTTCAGTGTTCTCGTCTGTGAAATGGGGGATGATAGCTCCTATATAATAGGGTGGTTGTACTAATCAAGTAAGGTATCGAATGTAAACGACCTAGCAGAGAATAAAAAAAGAAAATGCCTATAGCAGGTGGCTGTCTTGCTCCCAACAGGTTGATTGGTTCTGGCGGTTACATTGCCAGACACTGCATGGAGATTTCTTAGGCTGGGGTCCTAGTTCCTGTAGAAATCTTCCTTTGTTTACGGCCCCGTGGTAGATTTTCAGACTGGAGGAAGAGCAGGCTGGCTACAGGCTGCCAGCACTTCAGCCGGCCCCTGAGGAGTGTGTCCTTGACCCAAGCACTCCCGATCCCTCCCCGCACCCGCCTTTGTCTACAATGGGCTTGTCCGGGCAGGGCCAGTAGTGGGGTTACCTCATCTGGAGTCATAGGCCTGTGTTTGCTGTGGGATAAAGCAGGCCTGCTCAGCCTCCCTCTCTCTGTTTAGGGGGTATGTTATGAAAGTCGAGAGGCCACAGGCTGGGAGCTTAGGATTTCAGGAGGTGGGAGCATCAGAGCCAAGCCGGTGGTGGTAAGATGCCCATATATCAGGTTCTCCGTGGCTTTGGGAAGCAGTCCTAGCTCAATCCCCTCAGCCTAAAGTCCCTCCTCTCCCTCTTCCCCCTTTCTTTCTTCTCCTCTAAGTTCCTGTCACACTTGCCAGGCGCCTGTAGGCCCTGCTTTGTGTTTTCATTCCCCTTTAATGGCTTCTCCTCTCCAACCACTTCCTTTTTTTGTACACTTCTTTGTAACTCTTGCAGGCAGCATTGACATAGCAGCTTGTGGTGATCGCTCGGGTGGCAGTGGTGGAAGGGACGTGATGAGCGTTAGAGTCCAGCAGACATGGGCTGGAATCCTGGGTGTTGTCACTCATGAGATAGGTGAGCTTGGGCCAGCTACTTACCTTCTCCACATCGGTAATATTTGGATAGTGAAACCTACTCCTCAGGTCGTTGGGGGAAATTGATAAGATGACGTTTGTCCAGTGCCTGGTGCTCAATTAAGGCTCAGGAAGCATAGCTGTTATTTGATCAAGGTGGGCTGTGTGGAGAGTACTGAGGTTCTAGAAACTCTACCACCTCGTTCCTGCCACCTTTTTGGGGCCACAAAGATACCCAGAGGAGATACAGCTGGACAAGTGTCACTGTGGCCTGCTCTCTGCCCCTCAGCATGGCTGGCTTCCTGTCCTTGGACTTGGGCAGGACCATCCCCTTCAGCACCAGCAGACATCCTAATCCAGTAGCCAGAGGAGGCCCAGACCTTGATCTGGTCTCAGCAGCATGTTCCAGGTACATCTTTACTGTCCTTTAGTTCAACATCCCCAGGTATCTGCTCCATAACAACCTGTGCCTAGAGGGAATTTCTTCCAGTTAGTTCCCATAACCACATCCCTCAATAGATATTCCAAGCAATAAGCCAGGTATAAATAACTTTCTTCTTGTGTGAATCCCACACTCCCTGTTACTTCCTCTGCCATTCATTCTGTGTGTGTCTTGGGTGGGTTTTCAGGCCAGTTGGAAGAAAAGATGCTCAAAACAGGGGTTATCTCTGAGTCAGACATCTGATAAGGCCTTTATTCAGACTTAGGCATGGAGCCCATCCCGTCTTCCTTCCTTGCTTTCTTCCCTTCTTTCCTCCCTCCCTCCTTCCTCCAACAAGTCTATGTTCCTACAGGGCACTTGGCCAGGCACAGGGAGTACTAGATGACTTGGACCCAGGCCTTGCCTCTAGAAGCTCAAATCCACCCGGGGCGATCCCACATACACAGGTAGCAAAAGCACCAGCCTGTGAAAACGCCTTTATGAGCGGTCCAGGCATGTGCTCAGGGAGGCAGAGGGAAGGGAGACCTTCCTTTTATGCACAGGATGAGGCCCAGACACTTGGTCGGGGAGGCCTACAGCCCAGCCCCAAAGAACAGTTCTCAAGTATAGCACAAAGATTTAGAGGCAAGGCTCTGGAGCCAGACTAGCTGCAGAATATTCTGTGTTTGATTCCTATCTCTGCTAGTTATTCAGTGTGTGACCTTAAGCAAGCTACCTAACCTTTCTGTGCCTCATCTATAAGATGGGGATAATAATAGTAATACCTACCTCCTAGGGTTGTTGTGATGATTAAATGAGCTCAAATATGTAAAGTGCTTAGAACAGTGCCTGGCATATAATAGGCACTATGTAGCTATTTGTTGGAGTTCCTGGGTGATGCAAATGGTTAACACGTTCAGCTTCTAACCGAAAAGTTGGAGGTTCAAGTCCACCCAGAAATGCCTTGAAAGAAAGGCCTGGTGATTTTCAAAAAAATCAGCCATTGAAAACCCTATGGAGCACAGTTCTGACACACATGGAGTTGCCATGAGTTGGAGTTGACTCAACAGCAAGTGGTTTAGCTATTTCCTATTAATATTGTCATCTTTGGCCCGTCTCACTTTCCCTTTAACCAGACAGGGCCTGTTACCCTCTGACTACCACTGCTAGCTAGCTTGTACCTGCATTTGTCCCTCTGTGCTCAGGGGTCTCTCTGCCTTGGATGGACTCTACCCACCCCACGCCTTCTCTGGCTCACATAACATAACCCCTAAGAGGCCTTCCCCAAGCACGAAGTCTCCGGGCTGCCCCTGCCTAGAGAGGCCCAGTGCATCTTGGCTGGACACCTCAGCTGGCCCTGATACTCCTGGCACCTGCTGCTCTCCTACTTTCCCTCCTGGGATTGTTATGAAACATTCACGTGCAGAGTCTTATCCCAGGGCCACTGAATAGGGGGGGTGCTTATTGCACCCTGCATGGAGGTACCAGTTGGGGATGAATGGGGCTAAAATCGGGCCTGGGCTGTGCTCAGTAGGCCCTGGGACTGGGCTGCATTAGCCTGAAGGAAGTGGGGCAACCCTATGTGCGTCAGAGTTGAACTGTGCTCCACAGGGTTTTCAATGACTGATTTTTCGGAAGTAGATCACTAGGCCTTTCTTCCAAGGCACCACTTGGTGTACTCGAACCTCCAATCTTTCAGCAACCTTTTAGCAGCCGAGCATGTTAACCTCTTGTACCACCCAGGGCCTCCTAAATTGGCCACCCAAAGGGGGCCACTTTTCTAATTTACATGAAAGCATGTGAATTTTCATCTGCCCCCTGCCTCGCCCTCTAGACCATAAAGTCTCTGCAGCAAGATGCCTTCTCCACGGTGCCTGCATAGACCTGTACACTTTACAAGGCACTCCTAAGTGTACCTTGGAAGTAGTTGAATGATGCATTAATGAAATCCAGGCTCCCTGCAGCTGACAAGTCTTCCTGGGGGGACACAGGGCCAAAGGCTTCAGACTGCCTGCTGGCCCTGGCTGGCTGTGGAGCAGGGCACAGCCTGGGCGAGGAAGATGCTTTCATGAGGCGGGAGAGCTGGGCTCTGCCATGGGGAAGTTCGAAGTTTAGTGTGATACATATTCTGAGGGCAGCAGCTGTGTGCCCAGTAATGTGACGAATCCGTGGACGATATAAAGAAGGTAATACCCAGTCCCTGCTCCTCTGTGGGGATCTGTGTCTCTGGTGGAGCCACAGCCCTTTGAGTGGTCCTGCTGAGCACACAAGGAGGCCAAGTTGCTCTTGGAGGGGCTTTTTTTTGGTGGGAGGGGGCTATTGCACCAGCATTTTGACACTTAGGGAAAACTAGGTGGAAAATGACAGGCGTCTCCCAGGGCCCTGGGCAGCCCCTCAGGCCACCTTCTGCTCCTGCTTCTGCCCCCATAGGTGCCCCAGGTGTGACCTCAGTGCTGGGCAGCCAGCCTTGGCTTTCCTGCCTTGCTTGCTTGCTTAGGCAGGAGAGAACAAAAGCGATGCAGAGTCTCGAGGGGTGAGGGCTTGGCAGCCAAACACCAGGCAGGCTGCTCAGTGGAAAAGTGCAAGCGGAGGGTAGAAGAGAGGGATGCGGCTCAGAGGAGCCTCTGGACCCTCCTAGACTGAGGCAGGACCAGGCCTGAGGCCAGGGCTGGGTGCCTCAGAGATGTTCCCTGGGACACTTAGAGCCTGGCGCCTCCCTCTGCCTCTTAGTTACCTGCAAGGAAACAGGGATGCTTGTGTCCCCTGGAGAGCTGGCTCAGGGAGTGGAGCAGGGTGTGGTTCTGGGGAGGAGAGACTCCCCCGGGGGTCCGCTCTCTCCACCCCTGCCCCAGCCTGGCAAGGGCATCCCTGGGGTCTGTGTAGAGCTCCAGCCCTCTCAGACCTGGGTGTGGCCGTGGAAAAAGCTAGAGGCGCAGAGCCACTGAGCAGGGGAGACGTGACTCACCTGCAACAGGGTGGGGCTGGGTGGGGGCCTTGTGCTGACTGGTGAGGTGGAAGTGGCTGGGAGTGGGAAAAGCAGGAACAGAAGGAACAGCAGTAGGAGCAATCTTGAGACACTTGAGGAGAGGCTGGTTCTCACCCTTTGGGGATGGGCACCAGGGAGTGAGAACACTGGAGCTGATAGTGCTCAGCAGTGAAACAGAGAGCCGTGGGTGCTGGGCTCTGGCTGAGTATGCCACCTCCCACATGTCTGTGGGAAGTGATGAGCCCCACACTCCACCTTGAGTGGGAGTGCCTTCTACTGCATCTCTGGCACATGGGAATACAGTTTACAGGATTCCAGTGACAGGAGCTGCCTGCCTCACGGGGGTCACCACTTTGCTGGGCAGCTCTGGATCTTCAGAAAGCCTTCCCCACACTGTGATGAAACTCGCTCCCCTGGGACACTGGTCCCAGTTCTGTCCTCTGGAGATCCAGTCTTTTCCCTCACCACAGCCCTTCTAACACTTGATGGCAGACAGCAAGGTTCAGGAGGATGCTGCCTCTCCCAGGCTAAGCCAGTCAGCTATGAGGGCAGTCTACAAGGGGGCAAGGAACGCAGTGAGGGCAGGCAGAGGAAACTTCTAACCACACACTTAGAAGCCAAGATAGACCTTCTGTGTTCAAATCCAGGCTCCTCTGTTGTTTATCTCTGTGATGTCCATTACAGAGCCCTGGTGGGACAGTGGTTAAAGTGATCGACTGCTAATTTAAAGGTCAGTGGTTTGAAACCACCAGCGACTCCACAGGAGAAAGATGTGGCAGTCTTCTTCCGTAGAGATTTATAGCCTTGAAAAGCCTGTGGGGTCGCTATGAGTTGGAATTGACTCGAGGGCAGTGGGTTTGGATTTTTTTTTTTTTAGCCACATGTGAAAGGAGCCCTGGTGGCGCAATATTTAAGCACTCAGCTGCTAACCAAAAGGTTGGCAGTTTGAGTCCACCCAGTGGCCCCACAGGAGAATAACATGGCAGTCTGCTCCCATAAAGATTGCAGCCTAAAAACCCTATGGGACAGTTCTACTCTGCCAAATGGGATAGCTATGAGTCGACATGGACTCCAAGGCACCTAACAACAACAGCCACGTGTAGCCCTTTAAATTTAATTTAATGTAGAATTCAGTTCCTTAGCCACACCAGCCATATTTCCAAGTGCTCAAAAGTCACAGGTGGCTAGGGTATTGGATAGCATAGACTACAGAGTATCCCATCATCACAGAAAGTTTTACTGGACAGCACAGTTCTAGATGAATGATCTTAGACAAGTTCTTTAACCTGTCTGTGCCTCAGTTTCCTTTTCTGAAAAGTGGGGTTAATAACAGTACCTAGACTCTAAGATTATTGTGAAGATTAAATTCGTTGTTGCTTTGTTAGGTGCCATCAAGTTGGTTCCGACTCATAGCAATCCTACGTATAATAGAACAAAACGTTGCTCAGCCCTGTGCCATCCCTACAATTGCTGCTATGTTTGAGCCCATTGTTGCAGCCACTGTGTCAATCTATCTGTTTGAGGGTCTTCCTCTTTTTCCCTGACCCTTTGCTTTACCAAGTATGATGTCCTTCTCCAGAGACTGGTTCCTCCTGATACCACGTCCAAAGTATGTAAAATGAAATCTCGCCATCCTTGCTTCTAAGGAGCATTCTGCCTGTACGTCATTTTTGACGTTATGCAAATATAACCCAAAACCAACCAAACTCATTGCCGTTGAGTTGATTCCGACTCATAGTGACCCTGTAGGACAGAGTAGAACTGCCCCATAGAGTTTCCAAGGAGTGCCTGGTAGATTTGAACTGCCGACCTTAACCACTACACCACTAGGATTTCCACAAATACAACAGTTAACACACAATTCTTAGCACAAAACTAGTGCATACATTTTCATTTTTATTGTCTAGGACACGTGGGGGCAGGGTTAAAGATTCTCCCTTCCTCACAGTGACACTAGGAACACCACACACCTGGCACCTTTGATACCTGCAGGCTAGAGAAGATGGCCTTCCAGTCTTATCCCATGTACAGGGCAGCTGGGGTCTCCCCTGCTCAGTCCTCAAGCTGTCTGTCCACCACCTAGAATCAGCCGGCCACTGGCATGTGTGCCAAAGGCAAAGAGTCTCCACCCCTCTACCCTCCAGGCCTGGGCAGCCCCTTGTTCCATGCTGAGGCAGGACAGGCTTGTGCTCAGCTTCCTCCCCTGCAGCTAGACGTTTGGAATTGTCAGCAGCACAACTCAGGTCCCAGGGGTTTGGCAGCCAAGGGCCAAAGCCTGGGTGTGAGGCCTGCCTGGCCAGCCAGGAAGAGAGGAGCAGAGGCTCAGCAAGGGCTTCCCCCTGCTTACCAGCCACACAGATCCTCAGTAGAGATGGATCCCAGGGTGGAAGGGACCTAGGCGATGCTAACCTTGCCTGAGCTGAGCTTGCAGTCATGGGAAGGAGCAGGCTTTGTCCCTTTAGCCAGGAGCAGAGACAGAATTCTGGAAACTCCTTCCTCTGTTAATGCTTTCTGCTTGTTCCTCCTACCTCTCTGGCTGCTACTTCTCAGATGCCTTTGTAAGCCTCTTTCTTCCTCCTCCTGCCCCGTAAGTGTCAGTGTTCCCCAGGGCCTCTCCTCCGCCCTTTATTCTCTCTTTACTCCTATATTTCTCAAAGTGTTTAGATGTCAGAGCACCTGGAAGTCATAAGGAATACCAGGAACTATCAATATAGCTAATTCCTGGATTAGAGCCGTGAACAGTTTTATTAGCAGAAACTATGACTATCGTCTGCGTGTGCAAAATAAAAACCCGGCCACAGGCATGTGCATGTGTCCATGAAAAGAGCAAGTTATCAAACGAAGTGTGATGGGCTGTTGCCACGTTTTCCCATTAATATTCATTTACTACTTGTTCATTTATTTTATCGTGTGCTAGCAGACAAGTGGTAGCGGGCACCAAATGTTGGAGAAGAATTTACGGGAGCAAAACTTAAAACTGAGACCATTCTGTTCATTAACACATTTTTCCCCCTTTAAATTGGGAAGTGTTAGCAGAGTTCACGCCTCAGTCCAGCAGTGGAACCCTGAAGCGTAGTTTATTCTCCTGAGCGTACTCTCCTGAGTGATATCATCCACCTCCTTAATCTTATAACCACCAACTTGACGTGTACGACTTCCCTGACTCTATCTGCAGTCCCAGTCTCTCTTTGGTGTTCTGGATGCCTAGAACCATCTGCTTTCTGGGAGTGTCCATTTTGAGACCCCAAATGTACTGAATGCTCAACTATTTCTTCAGTCTCTCATTTTTGAGATCTTGGTTCCTGGAATTCCTTCCACCCAGTTGTCCAAACCAGAGCTGGGAATCATCTATGTCTCCTAATGTTATCTGGAATCCATGCCCTCTTCTTGGTTCCGTCCTTGGTTCAGGCCTTGGTCACTGCTTGCCTTCCAGATGGCCTCCAGCCTTCCCCTTTCTGATCCATCCACCACCAGGCAATCTTTCACCAGAAGAATCATTCTAAAATGCCCATCCCATCATGTCATAGAGTTGCTCAAAGACCATGAGTATCTCAAGGCTAATATGTGGCTCCTCCGTGCCCCCACACTTCTGCTGGGGCACTGGTCCCTTTGTCCAGCCTCCATCCAAGCTGAGCGGGTAAGAAGGTCTTTCTTTGTGCAGTATGTGGCAGGCACTGCTTGAATGAGTAGAAGAGGGCAGCTGCTCCTCAGATCATGTCATCTCCTGGCTTCAAAATTTCCAGGAACCTTCCCCTCCTTTGCATTCAATGAAACCCCGATGCCTTCCCCTGATATTTCAAGCTCCCCAGCATATGGGCCCAAACTTATCATTCTTTAATCCCTCAAAGCCTCAGTGTCCTCATCTGTAAAATGGCAATAAACAACAACAAAAAAATGGTGAGGTGGCTTTAGATTAAAGTTACCGGGTTTGGTAACCTGGTTTTTGAACTTATGATTTCTGTAACTTTCACCAAGGTATCTAATGTTCTTACATTTCCATTTTCTCAACTATAAAATGTATAGTTGAGATGTTGTTGTTAGGTGCTGTTGAGTTGGTTCCGACTCATAGCGACCCCATGTACAACAGAACAAAACACTGCCCTGTCCTGCGCCATCCTCACAATCACTGCTATGCTTGAGCGCATTGCTGCAGCCACTGTGTCAATCCATCTCGCTGAGGGGCTTCCTCTTTTTTGCTGACCCTCTACTTTACCAAGCATGATGTTCTTCTCCAGGGACTGGTCTCTCCTGACAACATGTCCAAATTACGTGAGACAAAGTCTTGCCATCCTCATTTCTAAGGAGCATTCTGGCTGTACTTCTTCCAAGACAAATTTATTCCTTCTTCTGGCAGTCCATGGTATATTCTATATTCTTTGTGAACACCGTAATTCAAAGGCATCAATGCTTCTTTGATCTTCCTTATTGATTGTCCAGCTTTTGCATGCACATGAGGTGATTGAAAATACCATGGCTTGGGTCAGGCGCACCTTATTTTGTATGTATGTGTACATATATATAGATAGATAGATAGATAGATAGATATATACATACTATATATATATCTATATATATATATATATACAATATATGTGTTGTATATATACAGTTGCTATGAGTCGGAATTGATAGCAATGGGTTTGTTTTCTTGTTGTTTTGTTTATATATGTGTGTATATACACAAAATATAGTATATCTCTATCTCTGTCTCTATAGCTATATCCATACTATGTATCTGTACAACATATCTATACATATATGTATCTATACAATGTGTTAAAAAAAACCGTTGTCGTGGAGTCAATTCCGACTCATAGCCTGTAGGACAGATTAGAGCTGCCCCATAGGGTTTCCAAGGCCGTAATCTTTATGGAAGCAGACTGCCACATCTTTCTCCTGTAGAGTGGCTGGTGGGTTCGAAACACTGACCATTTGCTTAGCAGCCCAGCGCTTAACCACTGCACCACCAGGGCTCCTTATACAATGTGTAGATACATTATATATAGTTGCTATATACCTATGAAGCCCTCGTGGTGCAGTGGTTAAGAGCTACGGCTGCTAACCAAAAGATAGGCAGTTCGAAACCAAAAGGTCAGCAGTTCGAATCTATCAGCTGCTCCTTGGAAACCCTATGGGGCAGTTCTACTCTGTCCTATAGGGTTGCTATGCGTCAGAATTGACTCAACGGCAACAGGTTTGGGTTTTATATATATACACATATAAAAGGAGCCCTGGGGGTGCAGTGGTTAAGCACTCCGCTGCTAACTGAAAGGTTGGCGATTTGAACTCACCAGCTGCTTCCATAAAGATTATAGCCTTGGAAACCCTATGGGGCACTTCTACTCTGTCCTACAGGGTCTCTATGAGTTGCCATCTAGTTGATGGCAATGGGTTTGGTTTTTTTGGTATATACATATAATGTATAACCAGTACCTAGCTCTTCCGGGTATGGAGATAGTGCACTAAGGTTATGGATAATTCATGTATGATGCATTATTGGCACAGAAGCTGCCACAGAGTCAGCATTCATTAAACTGTGGTGCCAATTTGTTACCCAGCCACCCATTCCCCACTCCCTGCTGGTCCCATATACACAGGTACCCACTGTTACTAATTTTCTTCCTTCCAAAGTTGCCTTAGGAATATGCACATAAATGCAGCATGTATCCTTATTTTCTCTATTTCTACACAAAAGGTTACGTGCCCTACATCAAGAATTCACAAACGGACAAATATTGTATGAGACCTCTGTTGTAAAAACCCATGAAAAAGTTTACACACAAAAAGTAACAATCTTTGTTGGTTACGAGGGATGGGAGGGATGGGAGGGAAATACTAAATTGGCGATAGATAAGTGGTGACTTTGGTGAAGAGTAAGACAGTACACAATACTGGGGAAACCAGCACAGCTTGTACAAGGAAAGGTCATGGAAGCTCCCTAGACACATCCAAACTCCCTGAGGGACTGAATCGCTGGGCGGAGGGCTGTGGGGACTATGGTCTTGGGGAACATTTAGCTCAATTGGCATAACACAATTTATAAAGACAATGTTCTACATTCTACCTTGGTGAGTAGCGTCTGGGGTGTTAAGAGCCTGTGAGCAGCCATCTAAGATACTCCACTGGTCTCACCCTTCTGGGAGCAAGGGAGAATGAAGAGAACAGGATATAAGGAAAAGATTAGTCCAAAGGACTAATGGACCACAGCCACCCAGGCCTCTACCAGACTGAGTCCAGTACAGCTAGATGGTGACAGGCTACCACCACTCACTGCTCTGACAGGATCACAACAGAGGGTTCTGGACAGAGCTGGAGAAGGATGTAGAACAAAATTCTAACACACACAAATAAAGGCCAGATTTACTGGCCTGAAAGAGACTGGAGAAACCCCCGAGTGTATGGCCCCCAGACCCCTTCTAGCTCAGTGGTGAAGTCACTTCCAAGGTTCACCGTTCAGCCGGGGATTGGACAGTCCCATATAACAAAATGGGACTCATGAGGCACAGCAGTCCAGGGACAAGGACTAGAAGGCACAAAGGGGCAGGAAAGCTGGTGATAGGTTGAGAAGGGACAGTGTAGACATGTAGTGGGGTTGTTAACCATTGTCACAGGGCAACATGTATACTAACTGTTTAAAGAGAAACTATTTCGTTCTAAGAAAACTTCAGCACCACAAAAAAAAGCACTACAAAATGACAGCAACAAACTCACATCTATCAATAATTACACTGAATGTAAATGGACTCAATGCACCCATAAAGAGACGGAGAGTGACAGAATGGATAAGAAAACAGGATCCATCAATATGCTGTCTACAAGAGACACACCTTAGAAACAAAGATGCGAATTTATTAAAAGTCAAAGGTTGGAAAAATATATATCAAGCTAATAGCTACCAAAAAGAGCAGGCATGACAATTCTAACCTCAGATAAAATAGACTTTAAAACAAAATCTACATAAAAGACAAAGAAGGACACTATATAATGATTAAGGGGATGATCCATAATGAAGACATAACCATAATAAACATCTACGCACCCAATGACAGGGCTCCAAAATACATAAAACAAACTCTAACAACACTGAAAAGAGAAATTGACAGTTCCACAATAATAGTAAGAGACTTCAACACACCACTCTCAGTAAAGGACAGAACAACTAAGAAGAAACTCAGCAAAGATACAGAAGACCTAAAGGGCACAATCAGCCAACTTGACCTCATAGGCATATACAGAACACTCCATCCAACCGCTGCAACGTACATGTTCTTTTCCAATGCACATGGAACGTTCTCCAGAATAGACCACATCTTAGGCCACAGAGCAATCCTCAGCAAGATCCAAAACGTTGAGATAATTCAAAGTATCTTCTCTGACCACAATGCCACCAAGGTAGAAATTAACAATAGAAAGAGCAAGGAAAAAAAATCAACTACATGGAAACTGAATAATACCCTGCTTACACATCAGTGGGTAATAGAAGATATCAGAGATGGAATCAAAAAATTCCTAGAATCAAATAAGAATGAAAACACATCATACCAAAACCTTTGGGACACAGCAAAGGCAGTCCTTAGAGGACAATTTATAGCAATAGATGCACATATCAAAAAGGCAGAAAGGGACAAAATCAAAACATTAACTACAGAACTCAAACAAATAGAAAGAGAACAGCAGAAAAAGCCCACAGCCAAAGAAAGAAAGGAAATAGTAAAGATCAGAGCAGAAATAAATGAAATAGAGAACAGAAAAACAATAGAAAGAATCAACAAAACCAAAAGTTGGTTCTTTGAAAGAATCAACAAAATCGACAAACCACTGGCCAGACTGACAAAAGAAAAACAGGAGAGGACACAAATAACCCAAATAAGAAATGAAATGGGGGACATTACAACAGACACAACTGAAATAAAAAGGATTATAACAGAATATTATGAAAAACTATACTCCAACAAATTTGAAAACCTAGAGGAAATGGATAAGGTTCTAGAAGCACACTACCTACCCAAACTACCACAAAGTGATGTTGAAAATCTGAACAGACCCATAACAAGAGAAGAGATTGAAAAGGTAATAAAAAAACTCCCAACCAAAAAAAGCCCTGGCCCAGATGGCTTCACTGGAGAATTCTACAGAACATTTACAGAAGAGCACCAGTAATACTCAAGCTATTTCAGAGCATAGAAGAGGAAGCAACACTCCCAAATTCATTCTATGAAGCCAGCATAACGCTGATACCAAAACCAGGTAAAGACATCACAAAAAAAGAAAATTACAGACCAATATCTCTCATGAATATAGATGCAAAAATTCTCAACAAAATTCTAGCCAATAGAATTCAGCATCATATCAAAAAAATAATACACCACGACCAAGTAGGATTCATACCAGGTATGCAAGGATGGTTCAACATTAGAAAATCAATCAACGTAATCCACCACATAAATACAAGGAAAGAAAAGAATCACATGATCATCTCAATTGATGCAGAAAAGGCATTTGACAAAGTCCAACACCCATTCCTGATAAAAACTCTCAATAAAATAGGTATACAAGGGAAATTTCTCAACATAATAAAGGGCATCTATGCAAAACCAACAGCCAACATCATTCTGAATGGAGAGAGGCTGAAAACATTCCCCTTGAAAACAGGAACAAGACAAGGATGCCCTTTATCACCACTCCTATTTAACATTGTGCTGGAAGTTCTAGCTAGAGCAATAAAGCAAGAAAAAGAAATCAAGGGCATCCAAATTGGTAATGAAGAAGTTAAACTGTCCCTGATTGCAGATGATATGATCCTATACATAGAAAACCCTAAAGACTCCACGAGAAATCTACTGGAACTAATAGAAAGATTCAGCAGACTAGCAAGATACAAGATAACATTCAAAAATCAGTTGGATTCCTATACACCAGTAAGGAGAATGATGAAAAGGAAATCAGGAAAACAATACCATTTTCAATAGCCCCTAAAAACATAAAATACTTAGGAATGAATCTGACCAGGGATGTAAAAGACCTATACAAAGAAAACTACAAAACACTACTACATGAAACCCAAAGGGATCTACATAAATGGAAAAACATACCATGCTCATGGATAGGCAGACTCAACATTGTGAAAATGTCAATTCTACCCAAAGCAATTTACAAATACAATGCAATCCCAATCCAAATACCAACAACATTCTTCAAAGAGATGAAAAAACTAATCACTAACTTTATATGGAAAGGGAAGAAGCCCCGAATAAGTAAAGCACTACTGAAGAAGAAGAATAAAGTTGGAGGACTCACACTACCTGACTTCAGAACCTACTATACAGCTACAGTAGTCAAAACAGCCTGGTACTGGTACAATGACAGATACATTGACCAATGGAACAGAATTGAGAACCCAGATGTAAATTCATCCACCTATGGTCACCTGATCTTTGACAAGGGCCCAAAGTCCATCAAATGGGGAAAGATGGTCTTTTTAACAAATGGTGCTGGCAAAACTGGATATCCGTCTGCAAAAAAATGAAACAGGACCCATACCTCACACCATATACAAAAACTACTTCAAAAAGGACCAAAGACCTGAATATAGAGCCTAAAACTATAAAGTTCATAGAAGAAAAAATAGGACCAACACTTCAGGCCTTAGTACATGGCATTAACAGGATACAAACCATAACCATCAATGCACAAACTCCAACAGATAAGCTAGATAACTGGGATCTTCTAAAAATCAAACACCTATGCTCTTCAAAAGACTTTACCAAAAGAGTAAAAAGAGAACCTACAGACTGGGAAAAAATTTTTGGACAGTACAAGTCAATCAAAGGTCTAATCTCCATAATCTACAAGAAAATCCCACACCTCTACAACAAAAAGACAAATAATCCTATTAAAAATTGGGCAAAGGCAATGAACAGACACTTCACCAAAGAAGGCATTCAAATGACCAACAGACACATGAGGAAATGCTCGTGATCACTAGCCATTTGAGAAATGCAAATTAAAACCACAATGAGATACCATCTCACCCTGGCATTACTGGCACGAATCAAAAACACTGGAAATAACAAATGTTGGAGGAGCTGTGGGGAGATGGGAACTCTTATGCACTGCTGTGGGAATGCAAAATGATACAACTATTTTGGAAAATGATATGGCGCTTCCTCAGAAAGCTAGAAATAGACATACCATTCGATCCAGCAATCCCACTCCTAGGAATATATCCTAGAGAAATGAGTCGTCACTCGAATAGACATATGCACACCTATGTTCATGGCAGCATTGTTCACAATAGCAAAACGATGGAAACAGCCTAGATGCCCATCAACAGATGAATGGGTAAACAAACTATGGTACATACACACAATGGAGTACTATGCAACGAGAAAGAACAACAATGAATCTGTGAAGCATCTCATAACATGGATGAAACTGGAGGACATTATGCTGAGTGAAATAAGTCAATCACAAAAGGACAAATATTGTATGAGACCTCTATTGTAAAAACCCATGAAAAAGCTCACACACAAAATGTAACAATCTTTGTTGGTTACCAGGGATGGGAGGGGTGGGGGGGAATACTAAACAGACAATAGATAAGTGGTATCTTGGGTGAATGGTGAGACAGTACACAATACAGGGGAAACTAGCACAACCTGTACAAGGAAAGGTCATGGAAGCCCCATAGACATATCCAAACTCCCTGAGGGACTGAATTGCTGGGCGGAGGGCTGTGGGGTCCATGGTCTCGGGGAACATCTAGCTCAACTGGCATAACACAGCTTATAAAGACAATGCGCTACATTCTACCTTGGTGAGTAGTGTCTGGGGTCTTAAAAGCCTGTGAACGGCCATCTAAGATACTCCGCTGGTCTCATCCCTTCGGGAGCAAGGGAGAATGATGAGAACAGGATACAAGGAAAAGATGAGTCTGAAGGACTAATGGTCCACAGCTACCAAGGCCTCCACCGGACTGAGTCCAGTACAGCTAGATGGTGCCCGGCTACCACCACTGACTGCTCTGACAGGATCACAACAGAGGGTTCTGGACAGAGCTGGAGGAGGATGTAGAGCATAATTCTAACTCACAAAAAAAAGACCAGATTTACTGGCCTAAAGGAGACTGGAGAAACCTCGAGAGTATGGCCCCCAGACACCCTTTTAGCTCAGTGGTGAAGTTACCTCCGAGGTTCACTGTTCAGCCTGGGAGTGGACAGCCCCGTAAAACCAAATGAGACTAACGAGGTACAGGAGTTCAGTGACAAGGGCCAGAAGGCAGAGGGGGACAAGGAAGCTGGTGAAAGGGAACCCAAGGTTGAGGAAGGATATTGTTGACGTGTTGTGAGATTGTTAACCATTGTCATAGAGCAACATTTGTAGTAACTGTTAAATGAGAAACTCTTTTGTTCTGTAAGCCTTCATCTTAAGTGAGAATAACAGCACAATTGGAAGAGCGTAGTCAATGTCACGGAACTGTGTATGTAGAAATTTTTGAAACCGTGTATCTTTGGCTATGTGTATTTTCACCAAAAAAAAAAAAAAAAGGTTGAGAAGTTAGAGGGTTAACATGTTGTGGGGTTGTTAACCAATGTCATAAAACAACATGTGTACTCCTGTTTCATGAGAAACTATTTGTTCTGTAAGCCTTCACCTGAAGTACAATAAAATATTTTTAAAAAAAAAGAAACTATTTTGTTCTGTAAACCTTCATCTAAAGTGAGAATAGCAGTACAACTGGAAGAACGTAATCGATGTCACTGAACTGTGCATGTAGAAATTTTTGAAATGGATGGTGTGTCTTTGGCTATGTATATTTTCACCAAAAAAAAAAAAGGTCGAGAAGGGAGAGGGTTGACATGTCGTGGGATTGTTAACCAATGTCATAAAACAATATGTGTACTGACTGTTTAATGACAAACTGTTCGTTCTGTAAACCTTCACCTGAAGTACAATAAAAAAAAAAGGAAAAAGAAAAAAAAAAAAAGAATTCACAAACTTCTTCTGTAAAAGTCCAGAGAGTAATTATTTAGGCTTTGTGGGCCACATGGTCTCTGTGGCAACTATCCTGCCATTGTGGCAGGACTGCAGTGACAATGAGTGTGGCTGTGTTCCAATCAAACTCAATGTATGGAAACTAAAAGCTGAATTTCCTATCATTTTTCTTTTATCGCATAATATTATTCTTCATTTTATTTTTTTCAACCATCTAAATTGTAAAACCCATTCTGAGCTTGCAGGCCATGTAAAACCAGGCTACAAGCCAGATTTGGGCTGTTGTTTTTTCACTTTTCAATATGTGTTGGAGATTTTTCCCTGTCAGTGTATAAGGAGCTGCTGCTTTCTGTTTTGAGGGCATTTTACTCCATCCTGTGGATGTATCCTAGTTTGTCTAACCAATGCCCTATATTTAGGTTGTTTCCAATCTTTACAAAAAATATTTTGCTACTACAAAATAGTGCTACTATGCATAATCTTGTTCCTACATCATTCTGGACATTTACAAGTATCTTAGGACAGCTCCCCTAGAGGTTGAGCCTGAGACAGAGGGTGTGTGATTTATTAGGGGAGTGCTGAGGGAGGGAGAGAAGCAGAGTAGGGAAGTAGAAAGAGCCAAGCAAGGGTGTGGTCTCAGGCACATCAAGCCTTGGCCTGATGGAGGGTGGAACTTAAATCCCATTGCAGATTTGTCCCACTTAGAAGCAAGCTAAGGAGCGCCGGTGGTGCAACAGTTAAGTGCTCAGCCGCTAACCAAAAAGTCAGCAGTTTGAACCCACCAGTGGCTCTGCAGAAGAAAGGACCTGGGGATCTGCTTCTGTAAAGAGTACAGCCTAAGGAACCCTATGGGGCAGTTCTATTCTGCCATACAGGGTCACTATGAGTCGGAATTGACTTAATGGCAAAAAAAGGGGGGGGGGAGGGCAAGATGGCCACAGTTTTAAACTTCCATTTCAAACAGTCATTGGTTGCATGGTCTTGGTGTGGTGGGAACCTCTCAGGTGTTTCCCATCAGCCAAGGGCACAGCCCAGAGAAGTCAATGGTGTAAGACTTTAGCCAATGTACTTGCAGTCACTGGAGGGCGCACCAGCTGGAAATGGGACTTGGGTGGGACAGAAACAGCGGCTTCCATGGCAAGTTTATCTGTGTGATAAGCCCAGGGGGTGGACTGCCTGGTCAAACCATAGACGCTTTCTGGTTTGGGTAGACACTGCCATATTGCTCTCCATAAGGGTTGTATGTTATTATATGTCTAGATTTTTGCTAATCGGAAGGGTTTAAAATGCCATCTCAAAGTTTTCATTTGCACATCTCTTATAATGAGCAAGGTTGAGCATAGTTTCATACGTTCAAGAAGCATTTGTATTTTCTTTTTTTCTGTGAACTATGTGTTCATAGCCTTTGCTGATTTTTCTTCTAGGGTTATTGGTCGCTGTCTTTTCCATTTCTAAGAGCTCTTTACATATTATGGAGATTGATCCTTTGTCTATGAGTTGCAAGTGTTTTTCGAATTTTATAATTTGAGTTTTTACTTTGTTTAAGGTAGTTTTGGCCAAGCAGAGGTTTTTGGTCCTAGGATTGTTTGGACAAGTAAATGATATGTCATGTAAAACACCTAGCATGATGCCTGACACTTGGTAGGCACTGAATAGGTGCTAGTTTCCTTCCTTGCGCCCACCTTCATTCTGTGCTTTACCCAAATTATAATACTCATGTGTCCCACCTCCGCGCAATTTCTTATGTTATTTTTTCTACCTGAATTGTCTTCCTCCTCATTTTGGACTGTTAAAATCCTACCCATTCCTTTAGCTCCACCTCAAATGTCACTTTCTTCTTGAAGCTTTTCTAGATCCTTCTACTAGATGTGGTCTTTCTTAAATCTGAACTGTACCTCATTAGCCATCACAGTCCACCTGGCGTCCTAGTTAGTTGCACACATTAACCATGCTTCTTCTGAGCCTCAGTTTCCTTATTTATAAAATGAATTTGCTGAGAAGGATTGAGTTTTTTTAATTAAAAAAAATACGTCTATTAGAAAAAATAATTCCAAAAATATGGAAATGTCTAAAATTTAAAATGGTAGTTACACACCCTCAGGTTACTCTTAGTCGCAAGGAGCCGCCACTGTTCACAGATCCTTCCGGACCTTTTCTATGCCTGCATAAATATACATGGGGGGAAGAGAGAGAAGTCTTTTTTCTTAAAGCACAAAATTGGAGTCATGACTATCCATATTATTCTGCAACTTAGTTTTTTCACTCAGCAAAACAACATGAATAGGATGGCATATTTAAATCACCTGGCTCAGTGCCTAACACATAGTAGGTGCTTGATAAATGGTAGCTCTAAATACTCTCTGTACCTTGTAGTGATGTTTTTAAACTTTGGACAAGTAAATGACATGTTAGTAGCAGAACCCTTTTCAAACAAGCTATCATTTGGAAGCCCAAATTATCAATTAGATAGTGTGGTGCTGGCTAGGGGGAGGTAGAGAGGGTGGACGGCCTCTCATCCACTTATCTCTGTATGATTGTTTGAAAACCTTAGCGTGTCGAGCAGGTTGTGGCTGCACCATGCAGCTTGAACTGAGTGGTATCATTACGGTGCACACTGTCCAGGCAGTTTCCACTTGGGTCTGAAGACCCCAGCCAGCTGGAATGGTAACTTTTTCTCCCCAAATTTGTTGAAAGAGCCCCATATTTCCTCAAGCAGGAGGAGACCTTGATGGGTTCTGTGTCCCAGTGGCTCCCAAGTCCCAGGCCTTGGTTTGTTGCTGGTCTGTTGTGGAGTTTTCATTAGTCCATGAAGAAAGGAGGACAATAAAGTCAATGTGGTGAGATGTCCCTAAAGCTAAGCTTATACAAATGTTTCTTTCTTTTTGGCATTGAACTATTTTTTCTTTCATGAAATCATGGTGATAATAATTGGTAGTTGTATGTGTATGTTTTAATGACTTACCTACCTAAATAAAGATGGCAACTTTACGTTGGTTCCCAGAATTTGTTTCAAAATTTTACTTGTCTATCACATGCTGAAGTCTAGAGCCATCTGTTCTGGTCTATTATGGATTGAATTGTGAAAGATATATTGAAGTCCTAACTCCTGTTAGCTGTGAATGTGACCTTGTCTGGAAATAGGATCTTTGAAGATAGTATCAGTTATAAATTAACATGAAGTCATACTGGAGTAGGGTGGGTCCTGGTCCGATTATAGTGGTGTCCTTATAAAAGAAGAGACAGATAGACGGGGATGATGGCCAAGTCAAGGTGCATCTGCAAGCCAAGGAACACCTGGGGCTACCATAAGCCAGGAGAGACAAGAATCTTCCCCTAGAGTCTTTGGAGAGAGCACGGCCCTACTGATAACCTAAATCCAAACTACTAGCCTCCAGAACTGTGACATAATAAATTTCTGTTCTTATAAGTCACCCAATTTGTGATATTTTGTTGCAACAGCCCTAGGAAACAGATAAATGGTCCATCATGGCAGCTTTGCTAGGACTGCTCTGGTACAATCCCAGAGAGATAGTAAGTTTCATTCTTGTGCTGGTCTAGTTTAGAAACTGCTGTCCTTTGATAATATTGCAGTAGCTTCTACAAGGCTGGTAGTGGACAGAGCCTCTCCATGGGGACTGTTGTCCAAGAAAGTCACCTTCTTGTTGAGACTCTTGCTTACCTCCATTGTCACCCTCTACAGACCCTTCTCTTGATGCCCCATAATCTAACTGAGACTAGGATGGGACACGCAAGTGGGACTTGTCTAAAGGCTTGTGATTTGCTCAAGAGAAAATGAGTGTGAAGATAACACAAGTCCAGGCGATTGGATTTACAAACTCCACAGCTCACAATCTCCACCCTATCCTAACTGCCTAAGCCCTTCCAGGTGGTGATGGCAGCAGTAGCCAGCTGGAGACCACCGGGGGCCAGAGTTGACAGAGTTGAGCTGAGAACCCAGCCCACAGTCCTTCACACGTGGACAGCCTCCTTCCCTGCCTACCTCCAAGGATTGGGCTGGGGTTTATGAATGGAGACAACAATCTCCTTATAGGGGTGATTTCAGTTAGCTTTGCAGATTTCTCAGAGAGTCAGGGGCTTTCTCCTTTACTCTGCTATGAGCCTCCCAGGAGGCAGGGCTTTTTTATTCCTGTCATTTAACCCAAAAATCTGTTACAGCAGTAACAAATATATTTTGGAATGTTTTATTCCCTCCTTAGATAGGGAAAAATTTTTAGTGACTCAGCTACATTTTCTTATTTGGCTTGGAGAGAGGTATTTTGTCTGTACTTTTTTTTTTTTCTTTTCCCTTTTTTCCTGTGGTTTTTTAATTCTGGCACATTCTTCAGCTTGTGACCATTTACTTGTATTTGCAAAATAATCTCTTTTACACTGACAGGATTTGGGTGTTCATGCTTCCTTTTACATGGTCTCACTGTTTTCCTTTGTCCTTGTAGCAGCACAGTGAGGTCGATATTATTATTCCTGTTTTACTGATAAGGAATCTGAGCTCAGAGGAGCACACAGCTTGTAAGAGGCAGCACTGACATCTGTCTGTCTTCTCTGCTCTGTACAGCCAGGTTCTATATACAACTAGGGAATGCAAGGGCTTTTTCTTTCTTTCTTTTCTTTTTTTCCCTCTCTCTGCAAAGCTAACCACTGGCCCTTAAGGGATTTGAACTCAGGAATCTTGGTGCCATTATACACTGAGTTCCAATAAGAGAAACAAATGGCAGCAGCAACAACAATGACAGCAAATCACAAAGGAAGAACCCTTTGTTTTCATCTTGGCCAGATGAAAGAGCTCTTTGACAGGGTCAAGTTAAAAAAAAAACTAGGTGGTGCTAGGCAGAACATGGGGCTACTCTCTTCTCTCTAGGGTGTTTTGTGTGCTGATACTAACCTAAGTCATGGCAACAGCCTGGTACCACCAGGAGAAGACTCCTGCCCACCCACCTGCCCGCCCACCTGTCCTGGGCATTCTCTTGGGTGTCACTGGAAGGATTTCATTTTCTAGTTGTGCGGACCTTCACCTGGGTAACGGGGAGCAGGTGCCTGAGGTTTGGGCTCCCAGCTCTGGCCCATTACAGCTCCTAGAGGTTCTGGAGTTGCTAACAGGACCTCTCTCCCACCCTAGTCCCCAAACTTGGAAAACAGAGTGAGTTATGGTTGGGGCCTGAATGGGTGAGGATTTTCTGATGGTAGAATTGGAAGGAAGAGCAGTATTGAAACTCACTGGGACCAAGCATGGGTCAAGAGGACTGGGGAAGGGCTGGAGAGTGCCAGGGTAAGTTAAGATGGATGGAATGGCCAGGCTCTGCCATCCTTCGGGGTTTGGCTTCTGCCAGGAAAGGATAAGAAGGAGCTTTCCCATGGCCTGGGCACCCAGGGCCAACAGCACTGGGGTGTGCAAGGGAGACCTTTTCTCACTTGGGCAAGTCATCCAATAGCGAAGCCAGAGATGGGACCTACTCAGGAAAGGAGTACCCCAGGTTTGATCAGAGGTCTCCAGGGCTGAGCTGCCACCATGGTCTGGCCTGTTTTATTGAGTGATACAGAGCACAGGCTTTGGAGTCAAGCTGCCCTGAGTTGGAATCCCGATACCACTGTTTACCTATTGTATAACCCTGGGCAAGTACTTAACTTCCTTCAGCTTCAATTTCCACAGCATACTCACATCTACCACAGTTCCAGATACTGCCTGCTGTGGTCTGTATACATTATGACATTGACAAATTATTTCCAATAGAGGCTATCTTATCCAATGGCTGGCCTAATGATAAACAATTCAGAACATGTTCAAATTTATGAGACAAACAACTCAAATAGTTAAGAGGGCAATGGAGGGGAGCAGAAAGTTTTCATAAGTGGTAAACAGACATGTGAAAAAATGTTCCAACTCAGAAGTATTCAAAGGAAGAGACATGAAAGCAGCATGAAGTACTATTTCATAATTATTTAATTACCATAGTATAAAATAATTGATATTACTCCATGCTGGCAAAGGTTGTGCTTTAAGTGGTATGTTTATACATTTGGGTACAACCCTTTTAGAAAGCAATATACCAGTCTGCAACCAATCATGGGGATGGCACAGGACCAGGCAGCGTTTCATTCCATCATGCATGGGGTCGCCCTGTGTCAGGGGTCAACTTGACGGCAGCCAACAATAACAACACCTAGATCCGTAAGTGTTTATAATCTTTGACACAGTCATTCTATTCCAAGAAATTAACCCTAAAGTTCTAATCCTTTTCAAAAGTTTTATTACGAAAATTTTCAAACATAGACTAGTGTAATGACTCAATAGCCTAATGAATAGTGTAATGAAGAAACAGAATAGTATAATAAATATAAAGCAATATTTTAACAGAAGACAAAAGCTGTATGGACAAGGATGACCATAGATGAACACTGAAAATAATCTAAATATGTAGCAGGAGAGTGTCTGAAAAAGTTGTGATTTGTCCTAGACTGTCAGGTAGCAATTAAAATAATAAATATGAAAATGTGGAATTGTATAAATTACGAGCTAATGTTAAGTGAAAAACCAGAATTTAAGATGTATGTGTTAAATAATGACAATTGTGTAAAAACGTATGTAAGCAAAGGTTGAAAGGAAATATGCAAAATTATGTGCTGTACTGGGGTGAGGGGGATGATAAATAAGTTTTTTTCTCCTTGGATATTGGTGTTGTATTATTTTTACAATCAAATTAAATAAGAGGGAGAGTCTAGGCTCCACTCCAAATCAATCCGCGAACGTGTTTGTTGGGGATCAACTCCACAGGTAACTATATTAAAGGTTGCAGTAAGAAGTGGCAGGGGAAATTTATAATCTCATTGATGGAGGCAGAGGACTCAGTTTTAGGGCAGGGGCTGGTCGGTAAGTGGGCTCTCAAAGAGTCTTATAATGTCAGAGCTAGATGGGAACAGTCTAACACCTTCATTTTACAGTTGAGGAGCCTGAGGGCCAGCGAGGCTAAGTGACTTGCCCAGAATAAGCCAGCAAAAGCCTAGCTAGTCCACAGAGGGGTCAGCACGTCTACTGAGCTAGGTAGCTGGCCTTTGGATCAGTCTCCTGCATTAGGGCACCTCGTGTCCAGGAGTCACTGGCCAAGCAGAGAGCACTCTTCTGGTGCAAAGACAGGGAGGTAGGCGGGCTGATGAAGGGGGACAGAGAGGCTGCTCCTCAGATGCAAACCCCTGTGATGCGGTTGCCTCCACAGGACCCTGAGTAGGCTCAGCCAGACCCGACCCTCCCAGCAACAGGTGGGACTGTCCCGGACTGTCCGACGTTACCCGGCTGCTGCTGCCAGCGGTCAGCTGACTTCCAATGCCCTGCCCGCGGGACCAGTCCTTGAACAGAGGCATGGCGCCCAGCAGGCAGCATATCCGGGCCACCTCTCATCCTCCTGGGGTAAGGACGCCCTGTCTTGGGGTCCCCCTCCACTCTCACCTTCTTCCTCATTCTTTCAGCCAATCAACAAACAGTTGTTGGGCACTTGCTTTGTGCCAGGTTCTACGGGTAAAAAATCAAGCTGATCTGGACTTTGCCCCTGTTGAGACTGTTCAGCCTTGACTGCCCCATTTCCACCCAAGCTGTCATCCCTCCTGCCTTTGCTTCCTTCATATCCAACCATGAACTTCAACTCCCTGACCCTGGTCCTTCCATCTCATCCTTCCTGAAAATCCCAACCCTCCCGGATCAACCTACCCAGTTGCTTTCTTAGCACCTACACCTGGGCCTCCACTTCGTATAGGAGAAAACGAAGTATATATATGGATCCAGGCCACAGCAGATTCTTGGTCCCCTAGCTGCATCTGTACCTCTATTACTGCCCAACAACCATTCCCCATGTACTTGGACACACTCTCTCTCCAATTCCTCAGAACAGCTACTCAAGCCTTTCCCATGTTCCTGAGTCTCCTTCCCACTGCCTTCCCCTTCGTATCAGCACATAGGCATGCCTCCCACCTCCCAGAGAGCTCCCCAACTTCCTTCCCATCTCCCCCACCCATCCACGCCACACTCTTACTGAAACCTGTGCTCAAGCTGACCTCCTTTCTTGCAATTTTGAAAGGGATGCATCTTTTTCCCTGACTAAGGCACATTCCTACCCCGCTTCTTGTTTCCTCTGGAACTGTAGGCCATTATTTGTCTTCTCCCTTTTGTATCTTCAGCCTGTCCCTCTCTATTATCCCCTTCCCTTCAGCATATGCACCTGCTTACAGTTCTCCCATTGAAACATACACACACACACACACACACACACACACTTCCTACTTCTCTCTGGCTTCTTCTATCTCTCTTGCCTTCACAGTCAAGCTTCTTGCATGAGGGATCACATGTACTTTTTCCTCTTCCTCACCTCCCACTCTCTCCTCAATGCTCTGCCTTCTGGCTTACCTTCCTGGGCTCCCCATACTGAATTAATGCCCCTCCTTAGTATTCCCACTGCCGCCACCCTCATTAAACGAAGTGACCTCAGTGCTGTAATGACCTCCCAACTGGTCACCCTGCCTCCTGATTCACCCTAACACACCACAGCTGGGATGGGAATTCATCCTCCTGCACTTCTTCTTTGATCTCTTGCCGAAAAATTTTCAACGACTTTCCCACTATCCATCAAATAAGGCATCTGATCCTCATTCTGGCAATCAGGTCCCCTAAAACTTGACTCCAGTAATCCTTTCTGGCTTTCTCTTCCTGCACTTCTCTTAGAAAACTCCACTCTGGCAAGCCTGAACTACATTCCATTCCCTGCTCTTGACTTTAAAACCCAGCTGCAGCACTTGCTAGCTATGTGACTTGGGGCAAGCCACTCAACTTCTGTGAGCCTCATTTTTCTTTGCTGTAAAATGGAAATATTAGATGGAACATGTGAAAATTGCCAATTTCTAATGGTTCAACCTAAAGTGATACCTACTCAAGAGGATTGAGAGTTAACTTAATGTGCATAAAGCCTGAACTCAGTGGCTGGTGCATTGGCAGCCCTCAATAATTGTTGGATTGTGAGCTTCTCAAAGGCGTACTCCCCATGGGACCTTGCATGGAAGGATTCGCCCCAGTCTTGTGGGCCTTTTTAACCTGGTTCTGGAGGTCATGGCTGTGCCTCTCAGCCCTGCCCCCTGGACCCAAGCCCTCTCTCTGCAGGGCTGAACCTCACGGAGAAAATCAAGAAGATCAAGATTGTCTTCACTCCCACCATCTGCAAGCAGACCTGTGCCCTTGGGCACTGTGCCAACAGCTGTGAGCGTGGCAACACCACCACCCTGTACAGCCAGGGCGGCCATGGGCATGACCCCAAGTCTGGCTTCCGCATCTGTGAGTGCCTTGGGCTGGAGCCCAGATCTCTGTAGGAAGGAAACCCACTGCTCTTAACTTCGCGCCCATAAGTGGTTCCAAATCACACAGGGAGCTGAGTCCTCACCCAGATCTGCCATGACCTAGCTGTGTGACCATGGGCAAGGCACATAACTTCTCTGAGCCCAAGTTTCCTCCATAGAGAAGTGGGGGAGTTAATAATAATGCCACCTGCCTCCTGTCTCCCAGGTTATTGTGGGGTCAAGGAAAGACATGAATGGGCTTTTTAGAAAGGCAATGGCTGGTTATTATCTTCCCTTCATCACTCCTGGGTCTACATATCAGGGGTGCCTGGCCTCCCAAGCCACCAGATTTGGGATCCTGCTTCCCTTGCTTTTCTGTTGTCATCTGCCAGCCATATGGTGGGTGCTGCTAGGTTCTTCCACCACCGGTCACCTTGAGGGTTGGTGTTGTAGATTTCTGCCAGATCCCCTGCCTGAACGGAGGCCACTGCATCGGCAGGGATGAGTGCTGGTGCCCTGCCAACTCCACCGGCAAGTTCTGCCACCTGCCTATCCCGAAGCCAGACAAGAAGCCTCTAGAGGGGGTCTCCCACCACAGTACCCTGCTGGAAGCCCCCCTGAAGCAGTCCACCTTCACATTACCTCTTTCCAACCAGCTCGGTGAGTGCCAGCCCAGGATGGGTGGATGCTGGTATCATGATGGAGGGAGACAGGGAAGCTGAACCTGGCCTTATATCCAAGCCTCCCTCCTTCTCCTCTACCCTCAGGACTGTTTCATGCCCTAAACTTCTCTTTCCCCTTCCATCCAAGTTCATCAATATTTTCTGCCCTTACCCTGTGCTAGGTGCTGTGGAGGAGGCAAAGCAGGATAAGGGCAGGGTCCTGCCCTCAGGAGCCCAGGGTCCTAGACAATAGAGTGAGGATGGGTGGGAAATAGAATATCAACATAAAGCATTTCATTTTCCCTGCCTTCCATTTTTAGGTGACAAAGAAAGGGTACAAAAATCACACAGTGCTGTAGGGGTTCAGGGAATGGCGCCCTCTGAGACCGAGTGCTCAGGGAAGTCTGCGTGGGTAGATGGACTTCACTGAGACCTTGAGCAATTGGTGGTTCTTGGTCAAGCAGAGGGGAGTGGGGTGGGGCTCCTCTGGCAGAGGGACTGGCCCTAGCAAGGGTGTGGGGGTGGGATCACGCAGGGGTCAGCTTAGCTGGCGCTCAGGGACTGTACAGGGTCTCAGGGGAGAAGAGATCAGGAAGGTAGTTTGGGGCTTATTAATGGTCATTCGTTGAAGGGCGAGGAGTGAAGGTGTTTGTGCTTCATACCATCCTCACTGGGGAATGGTTCCTGGGTTTTGACTTAGGGAGTGAAGAAATGCAAGAGGAGTCTTAGGGAGACACCCAGGAAGTGCCCCACCTGGTCAACGGATGGCGGGCACTCTTCTCAGGGAGGGACAGTGAACGTGGGGCCCTGTATCCCCAACTCTGACCCCAGCCCCTCTGCCCAGCCGCCGTGAACCCCTCCGTGGTGAAGGTGCACATCCGCCATCCGCCCGAGGCCTCGGTGCAGATCCACCAGGTGGCGCGGGTGCGGGGCGGGGCCAAGGAGGCCACAGAGGACAACAGCGTGGAGACCAGGCCCTTGCCCGGGCTCCCCGCCATCCCCGGCCGCAGCCACTGGGACAGCAACAGCATCCTCACTCGCTCTGGAGAGCCCGCTCAGCCACGGCCCCCCGCGGCACCCAGGCCCTGGGGACTACTGGGCCGGTGTTACCTGAGTGCTGTGAACGGGCAGGTGAGAACGCAGCTCCTGTCTCAGCCCTGGAGGCTTCCAGGCAGAGATAGCATCGCACTCCGCCCTCCTCCTCCTCCTCTCTCTCCTCCTCGTTCTCTCGGAATGTTAGTGTCTGTGGTCTCCCATGTCCCAGATGGGAAAACCCAAGGCATAAAATTGCCGGAGGATGGAGAGGCTGAAACTCCTACCTGGGCTCCACTCAGTACTTGTCAGTGCCAGGCACACAGAAGAGGACCCAAGAGAGTCCTCAAGTGAAGGCAGCCTAGAGTCCCAGGAAATTCTGGGATCTCTGGGAGCGGAGCCTAGGACCCTTGGCACATGGGCAGGAGGGCTGTGTGGGGAGAAGGAATTTGGTATCCAGTTGAGATTGAGGTTGCAAAGATGTGGAATCGGCAAAGCCAGGTTGAACCCCAAAGCCCTGGGGCTTCAAAGATGAGAGACACCCCCTCCGCACCCTGGAGCCATCCACCGTCAGTGATGGGAAATGAGGGGAGATTTTCTGAGCCCAGGCATCTAAGAATAGGGGTGGGGCCAGGAACAAGGTAGATTTTCTTGGCGTTGCCATTCAGTATGACCAAAAATCTCTCCTGAAGTTAGGGAACTGCAGAAGGGAGAGAGTAGCCACCCAGCCCTCTCAGCTTGTGAGTCCCTGAGCCTGGGCCCTGCTCATGGTGAGGCCCACACTCTGGGTGACACTGGATGTTGCTGGAGTTTGACGGAGGAAAGCATGTCTTTGGGACCCTCTCTTGGTGGGCTGGAGACATGGAGGGCTCTTATGTCTGGGGTGTGAGACCCCCAAGTCAGCAGGGACTCGAGGGTCTGGTGGAGTCAACTGCAGGTTTCTCTGCTGCCCCTTGAGTCATGAGCTGTCTCCCTTCTCCCCTCCCTTGGGTGGGGACTTCCTCCAGCAGAACGTGGGGCATAAGCTCTGTGTCCCAGGCTTTCCTGGAGCATCACTGGCACTGCAGGGGAAGGAAAGGAGGTCACCAGTGTCCATGGCCTTTTTTCCAGTGTGCCAACCCCCTGCTGGAGCTGACGTCCCAAGAGGATTGCTGTGGCAGCGTGGGAGCCTTCTGGGGGGTGACCTCATGCTTCCCATGCCCGCCCAGACCAGGTGAGTGCTGGGTTCCCAGACGTCGAGGGTTGTGGCAGAAGCTCTCCCCAGCCTGGTCTACTCACCCCTCTGCTGTGGGGCATCCCCATCAGTCCCCCACCAGGCAGGTAGAAGAGGCTGGTAAATCAGGCAGGCTTTCCAGAACTGCCTCGAGGGTGCTTCTGGCTGGCAGTTGAGGCTCCTGACAGGTCGGGCAGCTCAGCCCCTCTGCCGGGGCAGCCTGGTCTGCTTGCCTCATCTGACTGTCTATGAGGGGCTCCCCTCTTGTCATTTGTTCTCACTCAGATGGCAGGGATCCCAACCTGTGCTGGGCACTCTGCACCCCCAATGCCCCCCACACACACCCCTGCCCAGGCAACAGGGGCTCAGAGTTCTTGATGTGGTGACTTGGTGTTTCCCTCATTCTCTTCTTGGAGGGGCACCCAGCCTCTCCCCACGATAGGCTGTGCCTCCTTACCTCCTGTTTCCTGCCTCGTGGTCTTTGAAGCAGGGCTGAGTGTCTATCTCAGAGTGTCCTTCTAGTGTATGGGAAACTCAGTTCCCTGCCCTCTTCTGGATGGTGGGGAAGACCTAACATTCATTTATTCAGAAAATACTCAGCATGTACCTCCTGTGTGCCGAGTGCTGAGGGTTCAGGAGTGAGCAAAATGCCCATTTGTCCTGCTCTCATAGGCTTTGTCCTTGCAGTTGGAAGGGGGATCTGTGCTTAGGGTGGCTTCCTCGTACTGAGACCTACGCCTGCTCAGCCTGCCTTCTCCTCCAGGCCGCATTCCTGGGCTGGGGCCTGGCCTGTATGTCTTTCACCTGTTAGCAGCCAACTTGGTGAGTCAAAGAGGCTTCCTATAGATGGCTTCATGGGGATCCTGGACCAGGACCCAAAGGTGAGCAGGTGAGGGCTGGTCCCAGGAGCTGAGTCAGCTGTGGAGCAGCCACCATACTTCCTAAGCTAAAAATAAGTGTAGGTGGTTTCATACTGTGATAGACTTTTTGTGAAACAGGCTTGAGCGTCAAACACATACCAGGTACCAGCCCCAGCTCTGCCCCTTAACCTCTTTCTTTTCTCCTCATCTGTGAAATGGAGACAATAATAGTGACCGTGTCCTAGGGCTGATATGGAGAATAAATGAGATGATACATGTGCTTGGCATGCTCGTTAGTCAATAAACAGTAGCTATTACTGTTATCATCTTTATTATTATAGTCATGTGCTATGTAACATCCATTCGGGCAACATTCGACCCCATATACATCTGAGGTCACATAAGGTTATAATAGAGTTCAGAAATCCCGGAGAACAAGATAGAGTGGACATAACCAGATGTAACGAACGCAACAACTTCCTGCACACGCCATGTATATCTCATGTCTCTTGTATACAAAGTAATTGCACTGCCAGGCATATAATGGTATAGTACATATATAACCTATAGCACATAATGTCTTGATAGACATAATAAATGCCTATGTTACTGGCTTATGTATGTACTGTACTATCTATCATTATTTTGATGTGAACTTTCCCTACTTACAAATAAAAAGTTTGCCATATAACAGTGTATATTTCAACTTGTAGGCAGAAGCATCCAATGTTGTGTATTGCGCGTCTCTTGAATGTTGTAGCGTTATCTCTCTGTTTAATTTTCTTTCAAAAATATTACGTGAAGTGCATCATGGCTCCCAAACACAGCAAAACCAGTGCTAGTGATAGCAGCTGCAAGAAGCAAAAGAGAAGGATCGCTTTGGAAGTGAAACAAAAGTTATCCCATATAAGTTTGCTAAGTATATAATACGGTCTTCAGACAATGTCCAAATCACATAATGTCCTATTTCACAGAACCTGTCGTGGATGTTAAGTGACACATGACTATATTATTCTTATTAAGTATCAAGTATTAAGTATTCTTATTAAGTATCAGGAAGGGAAAAAAGGAATAGACCTACTAGGGAGGAGTTCATTGAACTGCTCAGCTTCTCCCCCTGCAGGTTAGGGCTGGTTCTGCCACTTTTCTTCTTGTTTTCCTTTTGCCTTCCTATTAGGTGGACTCTTGAGACTTCCACCTCCCACATTCCATTCGGTCAACAAATATTGATCTTGACCAAGCACCCATTTGAAGTGCCCATAATGTGAAGACCTTGACAGACAGTGGAGAATGAAGGAGAAACAGTCCCTCCTCTCCCCAGGTTTATAATCTGGGGGAGAGGGGCCCTAAACAGTGGGCATCAGAAATGAGGAGTGCTTGTGGAGTGACTGACTAAGTGCCAAGTGCTATGGGAACACAAGCAGGGAACCAGGCCACTGCTAGGCCCTGTGGCACCTTTGTGCAAATTAGGAAAGTATACCCCTTCCATTTTTTCAGAAACGTCTTCATAAATATACAAGTCTAGGCTGCCAATGATTCTCGTTGATGTGGTGCTTTTGTGCAGTGCACAACCAGCACGTCCACACACCATGGGGCAAAGGACCCTAGCTCAAGCTGGTGGATCAGGGAACACTTCTTAGGAAGGTGACATCCAGAATAATTAAGGGTAGGTCAATCAAAGAGGTGGGCAAGAGTTAAACAACCCGAAGAAATTGCATGTACAGGTGAGACCCAGGGAGTGAGCAACAGCAATATTGTGTCTCCTGCTCGGTGGGCCCTCCCAGGTCTGGCTCTCTGGCAGGAAGGCAGACACATCAGAAAGCTTGGCACAGTCGGGGCCCCCAAACCCCCTGCCTGGGCGGGTTCTGGTTCCCAGGAGCTGGTTCATTCACACAAGTGGGTGGGGTCTCTCCCCCATCAGCTCTCCAAGGGACATGTGGTACCTGCTTCTGCTGTGCAAGGTCCTGACCTGTCTGGGGACCACCTGCCCAGCAGCACTGGCCTGGGAGAGAGCTGGCTGTGCTGGGTGGGAGCAGTGAGATTTCATCCAAGTGACAATGCATGCATGACTGCCTCGGAATTTTCTTCTCCTTGTTTGGGGGCTCAGAATTGTTCATGGCATTGCCCTTGGCATTTGAGAGACAGTGGAGGGGAGGAGACGGGCTGTGGGTGGTGGAGAGATGGAGTAGAGTGGTGTGGCTGAGAAACGGGGTTCTGGGAAGGGCTGCCATCCCACCCCTCCTCAGAGTCCTGCTTCACTTCTGGATTCTGCATCCTGCCTTCCTCACACTAAGGCCTACGCCCTTTCGGAAACTTCCTCTGAGGGAGTCTTCAGTTCCTGAGGTATCGGACGTCTGGCTAGCAAGTACGATTCAGAGCCGTGGAGATGTAGCCCTGTGAGTGAGGGAACAGCACTCAGAGTCATGCAGGGTCCTTGGAGCTGGTGTCACCCCTCCAAGCCAGTAGGCCATCTTGAAAAGTGACATTCATGGCTAGAGATCTATCAGGTGATGTTGTTGTTGTTGTTAACTGCTGCTAAGTTGGCCCCTGACTCACAGTGACCCCATGCACAACGAAATGAAACACTGCCCGGTCCTGCGCCATACCCATGATCGTTACAGACCAGACCGTTGTGATCCATCCATAGGGTTTTCATTGGCTGATTTTCAGAAGTTGATCCCGAGGCCTTTCTTCTTAGTCCATCTTAGTCTGGAAGCTCTACTGGAATCTGTTCAGCATCATAGCCACATGCAAGCCTCCACTGACAGATGGGAGGTGACTAAGCATGAGCTGCGTTGGCCAGGAATTGAACCTGGGTATCCCATATGAAAGACGAGAATTCTGCCACTGACTCACCACCGTCCCCATGTCAGGTGACATTAGTGAGAATGCAAACAGAAGCCACCCTGAAGTCTCCATTTAAATGCCACACCCACTGCCTAGAGGGTTTAAGCAGAGACCGGGAGCACATGGGACCTTCTGTCCAGGACATGGGAGCCCATCAGGGACACAGACATGCAAGCTGCAAGGCCCAGAGCTAGGGACAGCTGTTGTCGGTGACAAGTCCCAGTCCTGCTCCCACAGCTGAGACTGACAGGCACAGCGACCATGTCCCCAGACCTCAAAATTATCTTTGAGTGCAGGGGGAGCACGCAGCCCTCACTGGGAGGATGGGGGAGCTGGGGAATGGGACAGAAGATCAGATTCTGCACTTGAGGGGCTGCCTGCCCGCCAGCTGCCCCCTCCTGGTGCCAGCTGCATGCCAGCCTCGTGATCTCAGCCCACTGGGTGCCGGGGGCCCTGCTTCCTTGCTCTAGCTGAGCTGGCCATCTCTGTCCAGGCAGGGCCTGTAGCCAGTGCTTGTGGGTATGGGGACAGAACTCCGTGGGTCAGGTGCCCCCACATCACACCTGGGTGCAAAACACCAACTGCCACCCTCCTACACACATCCAGGGCTCAGCCCTCGCTCACCTCTGCTTCCCATCCCAGGTAGGCCCCTCCCCTTGCCACTGTGTTGAGTATATCTCCGGAAGCTGGGCACCAGGGTGCAGACCCTGGAATGCCAAACATTCCAGCACACCACACAAGAATTAACAAAGACCAGGGCAACATAAACATTTAAAACACATTAAAGTGCAGCTGGGCATTGTATAGGGAAGGGGCAAGACGTGGGAGAACCTTATTTGTGTTGACAGACTGCCAAGCACTGAGCTCCACGCCTGAGCCTGAGACAGGGGCAAGGGATATTTAAGTAGGCATGACAAGCAAGCTACTGTGCAAGAAACAGAGGCAAAGAGGAAGCTGCTGGGTGGATTTAGGGGGCAGGTGGCAAGACAGGCAAGATTTTTGGTTCTAGAACATCCTTGGCCCTAAGTGGCTTTGCCTCTCTGAGCCTCTGTTTCTCCTCTGATAAAATAGGGCTGTGCTCCTCAGGGAAGGGCATTGTCATCCCCAAAGATGTGGTCTAGCAGAAGCAGATCATGATAGGACTTTAAAGCCAGCAGCCCGGGAGCCATGTGACTCCATGGGTTCCACTCAGTCACCTTTTGGCTTCTGAGGCTCCATACTCGAGGCTGTCGAAAGAAGGGCCCTGCAGAATGCTGCTCTTTCTGATGTGGAAACCGAAGTCTCAATTGACTCGAAGTCTCAGTTACATGGCACAGACAGATCCCTTTTCTTCCAGAAAAATTCCACAGAGCCCTCTTCCTTGGAGAGGTGGTAAAAAGAATCAATCCAGCCAGCCCTTGGTTGCTCTCTTCTCCCTTAGACTCTGCATGACAGAGGCAGTATGTGCCTAGCTGACCTCCAGAGCTTAGCCTGAGCCGCGTATTCCTGACCCCATGGGACTTATCGAAGGTTCCCGCTCAGAGCCTCTGCCGGCCTCCGCCAGCCCCTGCCAGGTTCTGGAGCGCATACAGCTCTCTAAAGCCACTTTGATTGGGGCCACATTTTTGAGTTTTCATCTGAGAAAGACAGACATCTGGATCGACTGGAAAGTTGGCTGCTGCCCCATCTGGCTTGGCGCTGGCTGTGTAACCCCCAAGGCCCATTTGCTGGGGCAGGCGGGGCTGGCACAAGGCTCCTGGCCTGCAGTGGTGGGCTCCAGCTCTTTGCCACAAGATTGTCTTTCCCTCTGCCTGGCGTGGGATGAGTTCACCTCAGAACCCAGCCCCTCCTTGTATCTTCTGGGAGCACTGATTCTCTTGCTCTGCTCCTCCAAGGAATTCTACCTCTTTCCCTCTTAAAAACAACAATAGCCACTAGTTACTGAACTTTTACACTATGCTGGGCTCTTCACCTGCATTATTTCATTTAATTTTCACAACCACCTGCAATCTGAGGATCTTTATCCCCATTGACAAATGAGAGAAACTGAGTTCAGGAGGTTAAGGAACTTGTCCAAGGTCACACAGCTAGGGCAGATGGAGCTGGGATTCAAACCACAGTGTGTCTGATTCTCAGCTGACTAGGACCTCTAACCATTCTGGGGAGGCCTGGACCTGCCTGGAGACAACAAAAATCAGGACACTAGACTAGAATCTCACAGCCAGAAGATGCACTCCAGGATTGTATTTCACAAGTTGCTTGTGCATGAAGGACAATGTCCCTCGAGAAGATTGTGGTTGAATAAATAGGCAGGGCTGCAACTCCACATCCCAGGCCTAAGAGATGATAAAGATGTGTTGGAAGAATTGTTCCAGGGAGAAGAGGGTGGGCTTGTTCCACGTGTGCATGTTTCTGGGGAGCAAAGCTCAGCTCAACACTGAGCACAATGAGCAACTTATGAAAACTGCCGCTTCCCGACAATAAATGGATGCCCTTGGAAGCACTAAGCTCCTTGTCATAGGTATAGAAGGATCTGGGGAAGGAAATTGATTTTAGAGGGAATGGATGTTTATGTATATACGTATATGTATATATATTTGAAAATGTATTTGAAACCCCCAGCAGAAAGAAAACTTTGGTTTGGTTTGGTTTTGCCATCACCCTTGTCCATGAGGAGTGGTACATGTGTAGCTCTGTGATGCCAGCTGGGGAGGGTGTTCGTGTGTGTGTGTGTGTGTGTGTGTGTGTGTGTGTGTGTGTGTGTGTGTGTGCGTGTGTGGATGATATAGGCATGAAGGACAGGTTCGGAGCAGAGAACCTTAGGGCCAGTGCTGAGTCACAGCAGCAACATCATGGTTATCACTGTTGTAAGAGCCAGGCACTATGCTAAGCACTTTCAATCTCTCTCAGAGTTGGGTGCTGTTACCTCCATTTTGCAGATAAGGAACTAGCCCTGAAACCCAGGTCTGTGTGACTCCAGACCCTGCTTCTAACTGCTCTGTAGTTTACCTCCCTGTGCTGCTTCTTGTGACTTGGCTCGGGCATTTGCTAACTTTGAAGACTCCAGCTTGGGGAACAGCTGTGCTGGGGTGGGGCACCCGTTCTCTGGGACTCTGGGTGAGACACCCAGTCTCTTGCCCTAAAGAAATGGGATTTTCAGCATTCCAGTTATTGAACTGAGAAGCAGTGTCTCTGGCCCAGGGACGTTCAGAGAGCTCCTTCCGAGGGACTCATGGGAATTATGCCTCTGACCCAAGTCTACACCCTCCTTACCTCAGCAGGGTGTCACTGACACGTGTCGCTTCTGCCCCGGAGAGCTCTAGGAAGGATGGGGGTGGGGATGGAGTGGCATCTGCCTGAGCCAGGGGTCCAATCAGACCCCTTTCTATCTCACTGTGTGACAAAGATGCCCACTTTTCCAGTGACGCCTTGTAGAAGCAGTCAGAGCCCATCTTTGGGTGAGATTTCCATAATCATTGGGGTCTAGAATAATGGACATTATGATAATTGATTATATGTGACAGGCATTGTGCTAAGATGTTTACATCTTACTTAGTGTTCATCATAACCCCATGAGGTAGGGGTTTTACCGATAAGAAAACCAAGCCTCAGAGAGATTGAGTGACTTGCTCAAGTCCATCTAGCTAGTGAGGGGCAGCAGATCAGCTCACTACCCTTCAGGCTGTACCACTAGAAAGAAGGGAAGGGGGACTAACCCTTATTGAGCACCTACAGGGACTGTGCCAGGCATTGTTCGAGGCTTAGTCTGACTTGCATTGTTTCAGTAAAGTTAATCCTCATAACAATCCCACAAACTAAGAGTTTCTGTCCCCACTTCTGTGGGTGAGAAAATGAAGACTGACAGAGGTTAAGAAATGTGCCCTGGGTCACAATCACAGGGCTAGTCACAGTGGAGCCAGGAGTTAGATGCGGGTCTGGCCGCCCCAGCACCCACATTCTTTCCACTGCTCCGGGGGAGTAGAAGTTCTCTCCAGCTTACCAGCCTGAGAAAACCAGGCTGTCAGCTTCAGCACACTCACATCCCCTGTGGCGGGGGGCTCAGCCTCATCCGGTGGGTTTGTCTGTTCTCTGGGGCAGAGGGTGTGTGGCAGAGCACCCTCCATGTCTCCCTGGTGCAGACACCTGTGGTCGCCAGCTGAGATGGAGATTGGAGTGGCATGTCAACAGCCCTGTGGCCAGACGCATGTCTCCACATCTCCTTCCCCACGTCTGCTCATGGAATCAGGGCCAAAACTGTCTCAAGCAATTAGTTAGCCCTTGTTAAGGCCTCTTGGGACTCCCAACTGCCAAGGGAAAGAATTAGCAGGGCAGGCTGCAGCCAGGGGCCCCTCTGCTTCTTTCCCGGTTTGTGAGCAGGCCGAGGTGCGGCCGAGGGTGGATGGGGCTAGAATCAGGGGTCAGAAAGTCTGAGTTCTAGGCCCACAGGGTCCAAGTTTCCTTATCAGGAAAGTTACCGACGTCTGCCCTATATGCTTCTTGGGCATTTTGTGACGTGCAAGCTCCCTGTCCAGGTTGATCCCAGCTGACCTCTCAGCAGTGGTTTTGACTTTCTTTGGCATAAGAGTCTCAATTACTGGGACTCCCGCTGCTCCCTGAGTGGTCTCCACAAAGGGTCTGTGGGATTCACAGCTTAGCTACCCTCTCTGTCAAGACTGCCTCACATTTTCTCTTCTCCTTACTCTCTGACCTTGTGATATCCTTCATCTGGCTAAGGGACCTCGAGGGGTAGGACAGGTTCTTGACCACTGTCAAAACTGCACAATGCTTTGGTATCTGAACTCTGCCTTATCAGTTGAAGCTGAAGCAGGGAGAAGAAACTGCCTGTTGTTTACATTCAGGAGCATTTATCAAGCATCCAATTAGTTCTTCTGACCTCCTTCCGACCATCCTTGCCTTTCTTTTTCTATTCACTCTCCTCATTTCTCATTAAAAAAAAAAAAAATGGGGCTTGCAAGAAAGGTGATGGGTTTCCAGCTGAGCAGGCATCTCCCTGTGGCCTCTGGAATCTAAGGTTCTTGACCTAGACAACTCCTAAGACTTGTCGTTAATTCATTCATCCGTTCATTTGAAGGCAGTGGAGAGGAATGGTTCAGAATTCCCATTCCACCACCAGCTGTGAGACCTTGGGCAAACTTTGTAACCCCTCTGTGCCTCAATCTGCTTATCGTAAAAAAACCAAACCCATTGTTGTTGAATTGATTCCGACTCATAGTGACCCTATAAGACAGAGTAGAATTGCCCCATAGGGTTTCCAAGGCTGTCATCTTTATGGAAGCAGACTGCCACATCTTTCTGCCACAGAGCAGTTGGGGAGTTCGGACCACCGACCTTTTGTTTAGCAGCCAAGCACTTAACCACTGCACCACCAGGGCTCCTGCTCATCATAAGAATGGGGATATTACTAAGTACCTCCTCGGGTTGTTATGAGAATTAAATAAATTAATACATGTAAAGCCTTATAATAGGGCCTGGCCCATAGTAAGTGCCATTTTAGGATTTGCTATTATTATTCAAAGATTCCTAGGTGGTGCAAATGGTTTGTGCTCAACTGTTCACCTAAAGGTTGGCAATTTGAACCCACCCAATGATGCCATGGAAGAAGAGACCTAGTGGTCTGCTTTTGTTAAGATTACAGCCAAGAAAAACCTATGGAGCACAATTCTACTCTGGGGTCGCCATGAGTCAGAATTGACTCAATGGCCACTGACAACAGCAGCATTATTATTCGTTCCAGTTTTGACTGAGTGCCTTCTGTACTGTCCTGATGCTGTGTTTGGCACTAAGGACATAGTAACAAAGAAGAAGACAAGGTCCCTGTCCTCACGGAGCTTACAATTTAGTGGGGGAAATAGACGAGCAAATAGGCAGTCACAACACAGCACAATGCATGCTATGACAAGGGAAGGCCAATGTGTGTTGGGAGTACTTAGGGGGGTCGGCCGGCATGGGTGGCAGGGACGAGGACACCTGTCTTCCCCCATCACTGCGAATCACACAGCTCGCTGGCTGCTAAATTCCCAGGTTTCTCCCCTCCCGTGTGTCCATCTAAACTTCTGCTTCTTTTCCCCAAGGAGGTCTTAGCTGATTTTTCTGGATTGGATGCTGCACTTGGTCTTGCACAGCTGGGACCTAGCTCCTTACAGACTGCCTCTGGGAGGTGTGAGGAAAAGCGCTCAGGGCCCTGGATGGGGGTCAGGGGTCAGGGGCTGTCTGTTCTTGGCCTTTAGCAAAAATGGGAGCTTCACTAGGGACTGTGGCTTCGGTGTTGATTCTTCTCTAGAAGCCTGTCTTCATGAAGGGCTACCATCCAGCACGTTCTCTTTGGGCCAGCAAGAGGGCAGAGTCCGTTTTCCGAGAGAGGACATCACTTTATAGAAAAAACACGTGTATTCAGACTAGTGAATGAATCCAGCTCCTCTCAGCTTCACTTTTTCCTCAGGTTCTCACGGTTTCCTGCAGGCGTCAGCAGCTGGTTTCACCCTTGCTCCCGGCTCGGTTCCAAGCTCTCTGTAACTTCTCTACTGATCATTAAAGAAGGAAGATCCTTCTGCCGAATTTCTCCCTATTGACATCTAAGGAGCCCTGGCGGTGCGGTGGTTAAGAGCTCGGTTGCTAACTGAAGGTCTGCAGTTCAAATCCACCAGCCACTCCTTGGAAACCCTATCGGGCAGTTCTACTCTGTCCTATAGGTTCACTATGAGTTGGAATTGACAGCAGTGGGTTGACATCTAAAGAGGTGATGTTGTCCTGGCCTCTGGGTTCACTTGAATCACCCTGACTGGCCTCTCTCATCTCAGAGAGGGGTTGGAGTGGAGTGGAGGAGAGGCAGCCTTCACAGCCAGAGGTCTGGCTTCAAGCCATGACTCTGCCCTAGCTAGCTTTCTTACATGAGCAAGTTCTTTAACCTCTCTGAGCTTCAATTTCCTTTCCTTAAAAGGGAGATAATGATCCCTGCCTTATAGGGTTCCACCAACCATCTGTCAGTTTGTCATACTGTGGTGGCTTTCATGCTACTGTGATGCTGGAAGCTATGCCACTGGTATTTCAAATACTAGTAGGGTCACCCATAGTAGACAGGTTTCAGCAGAGCTTCTAGACTAAGACAGACTAGGAAGAAAGACCTGGCGATTTACTTCCAAAAATTAGCCAGTGAAAATCTTATGGATCACATCAGAATACAATAGATGGGCACATCATCAGGAGGTTTAATTTCTGGAGGAGGACATCATGTTTGGTGAAGTGGAGGACCAGTGAGGATGAGGGAGACCCTTGGGGAGATAGATTGGCACAGTAGCCCCAACAGTGGGCTTGAATATGCCAATGATCGTAAGGATGATAGAGGACTGGGCAACATTTAGTTCTTTTGTACATAAGATGGCCATGAGTCAGAGTCAATTCAACAGCACCTCTCTCTCTCTCTCTCTCTGTCTGTCTGTTATAGGGTTATTGTGAGAAAGACAGGACAGACAGGGTATTATGCACCAATGGCCTTGCAACTATGAAGCACTGTACAAATGTTAACTTATGATTACTCCTTGGCCTCTGGCATCGGTCTTGGGTTATTCTTTCCCATCTTCTGCTCCTCATAATGTTCACAGCCTGCATCTAATCAGCCTGCTTTCTGATCTCTCCAAACAACTTCCTCTCTCTTCTCTTTCCTCCTCCCTTTCCTCAGTTCATACCACCAGGCCCCATGCCAGGGACACTCACATTCCCCACCCTCAGTCCCATCCTTTCGTCTCAATATCAGCATTTTCAGAAACCACATTTACCTCTGAAGGAACAGCCTTTTCGTCTGGAGCCTAGGCCCCACACTGGAATGTGCAAACCCAGAGCGAGAAAAAGTACTACATCTTCAACTGACATTTTTTCATCTTAAAAAGAAAAATTAAGCTTTACTAATTTATGCCCTCACTTGGTCTGTCTGTATGTCAGGGTGTGATATGTCAGGTCCTCAGGGAGTAGTAGAGGGTCCAAGAAAATATGGCACCTCCTCGTGTTTGTCTTTAGCATATTACAACACAGTGTGGTTCACAGTGGTTGGTTTACTGGATTTCCAGTTATGTTGTTTGTTGTTAACTAAACTCACCCTCAAAAAAATGGATACGAGGGGGAGAATGTTAACACATCGCAGGGTTGGCAACCAATGTCACAAAACGATATATGTATTAATTGTTTAATTATAAACTAACTTGCTCTTCATCTAAAGCACTATGAAAAGAAAAAAAAAAAAAAAAGATAAGTGACTCTAAAAGATTCCTGCAAAGAAACTATGGATTCAAAATAATACCAATAATACAATCATAAGCAATCATTAAAAAAATGCAAAGCTGATACTTCTTTTCTTCCTGTGACCTCTCACATGTAATTAGTCTCATTAGAAAGCAAAAATGATGATCTAACTGAAAATGTATCCCAGAATATAAATTATCAAGAAGACTCTATGAAATATGGATGTATATCCACTATCAATAATAATGAACTTTGTATTAAATGTATAATATGCCTTGAAGTAGCAGCTAATGATATAGAGTAAAAGCCATCTTGATTTAGAAAAACATTTAAAAATATTGAGACAATAAAAACTTTGCTATACAATTGAATGAAAGTACGGATATTTCTAGCATGTCTCTTGGTGTTTGCAAGATTCTATTTCAACAATAAAATATAGAAAGACTATCTTTTTTTTTTATTGTGCTTTAGGTGAAAGTTTACAGAGCAAATTAGTTTCTCATTAAACAATTAATACACAAATTGTTTTGTGACATTGGTTGCCAACCCAGCAATGTGTCAGCACTCTCCCCTTCTCCACCTGGGGTTCCTCATTTCCATTTATCCAGTTTTCCTATCCCTTCCTGCCTTCTCGTCTTTCTTTTTGGGCTGCTGTGCCCATTTAGTCTCGTATACATGGCTGAACTATGAAGCACATTCCTCACGTGTGTTATTGTTTGTTTTATAGACCTGTCTAATCTTTGCCTGAAGGGTGAACTTCAGGAGTGACTTAAGTACTAAGTTAAAAGGGTGTCCAGGGACCATACTCTTGGGGTTTCTCCAGTCACTGTCAGACCAGTAAGTCTGGTCTTTTTTTTGTGAGTTTGAATTTTGTTCTACATTTTTCTCCCACTCTGTCCGGGACCATCTATCGTAATCCCTATTAAAGCCGGGCCCATCTAGTAGTGCTGGACTCAGTCTGGTGGAGGCTGTGGTAGTTGTGGTCCATTAGTCCTTTGGACTAATCTTTCCCTTGTGTCTTTGGTTTTCTTCATTCTCCTTTACTCCAGACAGGATGTGACTGGTAGATGTATCTTAGATGGCTGATCGCAGGCTTTGAAGACCCCAGACACTACTCACCACAGCCGTATGCAGAACATTTTCTTTATAAACTATGTTATGCCAGTTGAGCCAGATGTCTCCTGAGACCATGGTCCTCAGCCCTCAGCCCAGTAACTCGGTCCCTCAGGGAGTTTGGATGTGTCTATGAAGCTTCTATGACTTTGCCTTGGTCAAGTTGTGCTGACTTCCCCAGAATTGTGTCCTGTCTTACCCTTCACCAAAGTTACCACTTATCTCCTATCTAATTAGTGATTTCCGCTTCCCAGCCCTCCCTTCCCCTGTAACCATTAAAGATTGCTTCTTTCTGTGTGTAAACCTTTTCTTGAGTTTTTATAATAGTGTTCTTATACAGTATTTGTCATTTTGTGATTGATTTATTTCACTCAGCATAATGCCCTCCAGATTCATCCACGTTGTGAGATGTTTTGCAGATTCATCACTGTTCCTTATCGCTGCATAGTTTTCCTATCCCTTCCTGCCTTCTCATCTTTCTTTTGGGGCTGATGTGCCCATTTAGTCTCGTATACATGGTTGAACTATGAAGCACATTCCTCACGTGTTTGTTTTATAGACCTGTCTAATCTTTGCCTGAAGGGTGAAGTACCTTGTGTGTATGTTCCATAGTTTGTTTATAGAACTATCTTTTTTGTGAGCCACTAAAGAAAAGATAAGGAGCCCTGGTAGTGCAATGGTTAAGCGATGGGCTGCTAACCGAAAGGTCGGCAAATCGAACCCACCCATCGGCTCTACAGGAGAAAGACCTGGTGATCTGCTTCCGTAAAGATTATAGCTTAGAAAATCCTGTGGGGCAGTTCTACTCTGTCACATGCGGTCACTGTGAGTCAGAATTGACTCAATGGCACCCAACAACAACAACAAAGAAAAGATAAACCAGAGAACATATCTTCTCAGTAGCGAATGACTTCTGGAATAAAAATAAGTTTTCTGAAACAACTCTATAAATGTAACTTCTGATGCTATGATTGAGTAAAGCAACAGAGCAACATTCATAGGCAAGCTATTGCCAGGAAGAAATGGAAGCAGGAAGAAGACAGATTGCTACAGGAAGGCATCATGTGGTTAACTTTGTAAAACAAGATCTTTAAAGTATAACGGTATCTTTCTGGCACTTTGTATTAGAATAAAGAGTGTCTGTTAAGATCCCTTATCCCCCTTGAGAATGTCTGACTATCTCTTGGCAAAGGAATTATGAAACTTAAAAGATTTTGAGTCATGCTTTTTTAGTTTTTTGGATTTTTTTTTACAAAAAGACGTATGTTCCAAATTTGTCGCCTTTCTCTATGACAATTGGCTGTCTGTAGTGTACTACCTGCTAGAGTTTTTCAAGATGTTACGGGTGATGCAAACAATTAATGCTCTTGGCTGCTAACTGAAAGGTTGGATGTTAGGGTCCACCCCGAGGTGCCTTGGAAGAAAGGCCTGGTGATCTACTTACAAAAAATCAGCTATGGAAAACCCTGTGGAGCACAGTTCTATTCTGGCACACACGGGGTTGCCATGAGTTGGGTAGACTTGATAGCAACTGGTTTTTCTAGAGCTTTAAAGAAAATTGATATGCTGTCCCTCCAAAGAAAGGGAGATATTTTCTGTGTTCTTATTTAATGTCAATTGTTAAAGAAAAAAAGGGGAAAAAAAAGGACACTTCTATTTTTCCGTCAAGTAAAGGGAGATGTTGGGAAGTCAAACCAGGACGTGTCTCAGCACCAAAACACTGAGAACAGTTTTCTTGTTGTCAGACATCTCCCCAGTTTTGTCTGCGACAGACTTAAGCAGGGCTGCTTTTCAACAGGCTTGTGCTGCAGAGGGAGCCTTTTGAAAATAGATGTTTGGAAACTGTTCCATCGTTATGCGATTTGGTTGCTGAAAACCGTATCCATTTGCACACTTGGAAGACTTGAGAAATGAAATTTTCCAACATATTTAAAAATCTTCCAAACGCAGCTCTTCTGTGGACTTGAACACATTTGGTAAAAAAAATAAAACTGCAATTCACTGATGAATTTGGAAGACCAACCAACCGACTTCAGGGAAGATGGAAATTTACTAGCCAAATGTCATCAAAAGCATTGCACAGTTGGTGGATGGGAGTGAAAAATGAATGTCATGGTTTTATAAGTGTGATCAGCGTTGAAGCTCTTCCTTCCTGATCTGGGCTACCTTGTTAGCTCTGACAGCCACTAAAACCAAGTATCAAAATCAATGGCGCGTAGAACCAGACTGCGAACTGCTGTTGTCCAGTGTTTAAAAATAATAAAACTATAGTTATGTAAAATGTAGCCATTGGGGTAGCTGGGTGATGGGTACATGGGGCTTCTCTGTATTGTTTTTGCAACTTCCTGTAAATCTAGAATTATTTCCAAACAAAAAGTAACAAAAATAATAAAATACATTTAATCACATCGTATATAGCGTAATATGAATACAGGATAGTACATGCCGTATATAATATTATAAAGGAGCCCCGCTAGCACAGTGGTTAAGCTCTCAGCTGCTAACCAAAGAGATTGTCAGCTGGAATCCACCAGCCCCTCTGCAGGAGAAAGATGAGGTAGTCTGCTTCCGTAAAGATGACAGCCTTGGAAACCCTATGGGGCAGTTCTAGTCTGTCCTATAGGGTGGCTATGAGTCGAAATCTATTCGACGGCAATGGGTTTGGGTTTTTTGTTCATTTGTTTGTTTATATAATATTATAACTATAAATACATTATACGTATAGATATATATATAGTGGCTGCAACAGTGGGCTCAAACATAGCAACGACTGTGAGGATGGCACAGGACTGGGCAACATTCCAATCTTTTATACATAAGGTTGCTATGAGTCGGAGCTGACTACATGGCACCTAACAACAAAAGCAATTGTAGTTAGTAAGAAGTTTTAAAAGAAGTCAGGCGGCTGAGAGGAGGGTGGTGAGAGCAGCAGAAGAGATTACAGCCAAGGAGGCACAGCTGTCTAGGGTGATGGCACAGGGGACGGGGCTCAGTTGTTGAGTGGGCTGGGCATCTAGAAGACACCCCACTTCCCAGCAAGCATGGCAGAGGAGCCTAAGGCCCTCCAGCGAGACCTGTCTGTATCTTCCCTCTTCAGCCTCCCCGGTGATTGAAAATGGCCAGCTGGAGTGTCCCCAGGGTTACAAGAGACTGAACCTCACTCACTGCCAAGGTAAGGACAACCAGGGGCAGGGCTGGGCTTGGGGAGGGTAAGGGACGGAAGGAGGCCTGATGATGCAGGTGCACCAACCCTACCCAGACACGGGGAGCGGCTTGCACTGCCTGGGGATGTCCGCTGGGTCCTTTGGCAGAACTGTAAGAGTAACTGGTTCCAGGGACCTAAGGAAGGCAGGGGACTTGTTTGATAGAGGGAGTCAGGGAAGGTCCTGGGAGCTGAGGCCCTCTTCTCTGCCCATCTCCACTCACTCCCACCCAGAACATGGGCCAGGTGCCCCTCGATGATTCTGTGGTGCTGTGTCTGAAGGGTGCCACCCAGTCCCTGGACATCCATTCACCTCCCAGGCTGGTTTCCTTGAAATGGGGCAGCTTTTGATCCAGGGTAGGAGATCAAGTCAGCCTGAGTGGGTAGGGACCTCTGTGGGCTTTTCCCAACAAAGCACCGTCAGCCACTCAGACCTCCCTCCCGCTTGTCTCAACCCCACAACCAGGGTGGAGACCAGAAAGGGTGGCCTGGCCGATGGGCTCTGTAAGGCCAGCTGAGGCTAGGGTGGTCTGCATTAGAGAGTCTGCCCAGGGGCAAGGTCCAGGGACAGCTATGGCATTGTCACCACAGGGGGTTTAAGTGCAGATAGGAAGTAGGACCAGATGACTGACTGAGGGAGTTTCAAGGGACTCAGCTGCACATTCTCCACCTTCCAGCCCAAACAGCCCCCCTTTACTTCTTTCCTCTGTTTGCATCCCAGCATACCGCTTACCTTGGTTTCTTCACCTGTGAAACGAGGATATGTGGGCCTGCTTCGTAGAATTGCTTGCGAAAATTAAATGGGGCATCATAGGGTCACTATGAGTCGGAATCCGCTCCATGGCAATGGTTTTTGTTGTCGTTGTTTTGTTTTTTCAATTCATACGTAAAGCTCCCTTCACAGTTCCTGGCATACGGTAAAAAACCAAAACCAAACCAGTTGCTGTCAAATCGATTCCGACTCATGGTGACCCCATGTGTGCAGAGTACAAGTGTGCTCCATAAGGTTTTCAAGGCTGTGACCTTTCAGAAGCAGATCACCGGGCCTTTCTTCCGATGTGCCTTTGGGTGGGTTTGAACCTCCAACCTTTCCATTAGTAGCTAAGCACTTAAATGTTTGTGCCACCCAGGGACTCCTGGCATGCAATAGGCACTCAGTAAACATTAGCCCTTAATATTATCATCTTATCCCACACTAGGTCTTAGACTACGTGGTTTATAATTTTTATCTTATTTTATCCTTATAACAACTGTACCTGGTAGTTACCACTATTATCCCCATTTTACAAATAAGGAAATTGACGCACAGAGCGGGGGGGTCACACTTAATAAATGGCAGCTGTTTTATTGCTGTTGTTGTTGTTTTATTTGGAGAAAGGATTTGGAGATCCCTGCCCCAGACCCTCCCCTCCGTCGTCAGGCCTCGGTGGGTGGGTGCTGGATCATCTTCTCATCCCTGCAGATATCAACGAGTGCTTGGTCCTGGGCCTCTGCAAGGACTCAGAGTGCGTGAACACCAGGGGCAGCTACCTCTGCACGTGCAGATCTGGCCTCATGCTGGACCCGTCTCGGAGCCGCTGTGTGTGTGAGTGCCAGCAGGGGCCAGGGGTGGGGGACTCACATACACAGCAGAGGCAGGATGGGACTCTTAGGGCCCATGGACCAGGCCCTGAGCAGTAATTTTCCACAGACCCCATCACCCCCTGCCCAGGGCCTGGTGTCTGCTACTCAACCTGGAGTCGGACCCAACGTACGCAAACTGATCTGCCTCTCGTGCTGGACATGGTTACTGCTTCACTTTTTACTTTAGGCATTTCTTCTGGGGCTTTACAGTTTGGGATTAATATTTTCTATCTCTTCTGGAGTTTTTCCCCCCGAATCATTTGTGTCCCATTTGCTGTCTCATTTACTTTGGGGGGGTGTGAGTTGCTTCTGCCATACATCTGGCTGAGACATTGCTGCCTCTTCTGTCCTGGGCTTAGTGGCCTGGTCACTTGGCCGCAGACCTTCCTTAAAGGGCCGTGGTGATACACAGGTCCTGTCCACATATTCGTGGTGATGCTGCCCGGTCCTGGGCCCTTCCATAATCCTGTGGTGCCTTGTGGCTCTGGTGAGTCTCTGCGTGTCATGCATTGCTCATACTGACTCTGAATATTAACATCGTGTCCGTGTACATGCATGTGACGCATGCACACCAGACAGTTTTGTTCCCAGTGACCTCTGTGGTTTCCAGCTGGGAGAGGCCCAGGCTGGCAGCCTCCCCACCAGATGCAGACCTGACACTGTGGCCCAGACGGGGCTTTCCTAGTGCAGAGAGGCTGGACCAGAGCTGAATAAAACCAGTCCCAACTGGCCTCTGAGAAGCACAGCCCAGGGCTGGGACAGGTTGTCCCCACAGCTCAGCAGAGCCCCCTGTGGCCGGCCAAGCCTCAGCCTGCAAACTGCCTGGTCTGGGAAGGCTCCGAGGTTGTCCAAAGTGAGTTTCCACGTGAAGGGGGAGATGAGACTGGACCCAGTGCCTCCAGTGAGAGGACACAGTGAGAGCCTTAGGAGGCACCCAGAGAGGGAAGGGCCCAGACTTCGGAGAACAGGAAGGGTATTCTCTCAGGAAGCCTTCAGGGAGGTGGAGACATGGAATGGAGGCCTTTGGGACATGTCATGCTTCCTTCTCCCCCACTTCACTTAAACCAAAAAAAGACCAAACCCATTGTAGTTGAGTCAATTCTGACTCATGGCAACCCCATATGTTACAGAGTAGAACTGCTCCATAGGGTTTTCTTGGCTGTAATCTTTATGGAAGCAGATCGCCAGGTCTTTCTTCTGCAGTGCCACTGGGTAGGTTCAAACCACCAACCTCTGGATTAGTAGCCGAGCACAAACTGTTTTCGCTGCCCAGGGATCTTCCCACCTCACTTAGGATTCCTTTATCAGGCAGGCATGTTTAACATCCGGGGTGACTTTTTAATTTATTAGTCCCAGGATGAGACCCTGTTTCAGCTAATGCAGGGAAGCAGGAGTGGCCCTGGGGTGTTCCTTATTTTCTGCCCCTCCCCTGTGTCACTCCCTCCAGATGGGGCAAGCACGATGTTTCTCTTCCCTTCGTTTCTGGGCTTTGTCCTCCCTCCCTGTCACCTGCCCATGACGAGTACAGCCATCTACGGGGACCTCTCTGCACGGGCCCAGCCTCCTGATGTTCCCAACTGGATCATCTCTACCCTGGGGCTCAAAGGGACTGAATGAGCTCTTCCCTGTAGTACCCGAAGGGAAGCAGCTGCTAGAGAGAGAGATTGCACCTAGAGATTCAGGGCTTGTGGACTGAATGACAATTTACCTGTGCATAGCACATCACCTTATATAAGGCTCTATCACACACATGGAACCCTGGTAGCACAGTGGTTAAGTGGTTGGCTGCTAACTGAAAGGTTGGCGGTTTGAACCCACCAGCAGCTCTGTGGGAGAAAGATGTGACAGTCTGTTTCCATAAAGATTTACAGCTTTGGAAACCCTGTAGGTAGTTCTACTCTGTCCAATATGGTCACTATGAGTCGGAATTGACTCGGTGGCAGTGGATTTTTTTTCCTTGTCACATACATCACCTTGTTTAATCTTCATGACAGTACTGTGAAGAAGTTATTAGTCAGGAGTCTTTAGATTGCAAGTGACAGAAACCCAGCTCAAACTTTTTTCAGCCAAAAGTCCAACTCGGAAGACCAAGGGTAGTTGTGGCTTCAGGCTTGGCTGGATCCAGGCACCCACAATATCTTTACCACATTTCTTGTTCTGTTTCCTCCGTGTTGGTTTCATAGTCCCAGGTCTACACCCTACTAGCTTTGTAACCTCACTTGAAAAAAAGCACCTGCTTTCTAATAAAACCCTAAAAACCCATTGCCGTCCAATCAATTCCAACTCATAGTGGCCCTATAGGACAGAGTAGAACAGCCCCACATGGTTTCCAAGGAGGCTGATGGACTCGAACTGCCGACCTCTTGGTTAGCAGCCAATCTCTTACTGCACCACCAGGGCTTCTGCTTTCTGATAGTCCAGGAAAAGTTCTAAAGCTGATTATCATAAGGCCAACTTGGTCGTGTGCCCATTCCTGACCCGATCCTTGTGACCAGGGTTATGGACTACACTTCTGGAGCTATGAAGGGGCGTCAGCCCCTACTCCAATCACATGGGCCAAGAGTAGGGATGGGGTGGTTGCCAGAGGAAAACCAGCGTGCTGTTGCCAGAATATGGAGGCATAGATGCCAGGCAGGCAGAAATAGGATTATCATCATCATCCTTATTTTACTCACAAAGAATCTGAGGCCCTGGGGGGTCAGGTAGCTCATGGTGAAGCAGGGATTTGAACTTGGTCTGCTGAGTCCTGGGCCCCAGCCAGGACTCCTCCAGCATCATCACTTCCTCAGCTTTGATTGTTATTCTCACCTTCTCCGAGTTCAGCTAGCCCTCTATGGATTCAGCCTCTTCCAACCTGGTATGGCCACCTCATCTAACATTGAGAACATTTACAAGAGAGTATTCTTTAGTCTTTACTATCCAAATACAAGAAAAAGGTCAGTGTTGGTGGTATTGTTATTATCTAAACTAGCACAGCTGAAATTCACTGTGGTCTACAGTATTTTGATTCATTGATTCAGTTTTTGATTGGTTTGTTGATCTAGCCATCCACCCAGTGATTCACCAAGCATTCACTGAGCATCTGCATGCACCAGACACTGTGGAAGAGACCTGGCTTACAGAGATGACCAAGACAGGGTTCCTGTCCTCAGAGCTCCCATCAGGTTTCTTTGGCTCTCACCTTGTCTCATGTCCCAAGGGAGGCTGTGGCCTTCGGTACACCCTGCTCCCCACTTAACCCCAGACACACATTGGGCTTTTGGTAACCACCTGTGAATTCAGCCCCTGGAGACAAGCAGCTACATGGTCATTTCCTGCTCTCAGGTTCAAGGGTCTCATCAAACGAGAATAGGAGGAGGTGCTCAGGTGTCCCCCTGCAGCTGTCCCTCCAAAATTCTTGTGAGCATTCTTTCTTGGTGTCCCAAACTTCCAGGTTAAGGAGTGGGCCCGGCCATTCCCTGGGTACACATGGCCACACCTCCATCCACGACCCTCCTCCCTGCTTATGCATCCCTCTCTCACTGGCCGTCTGTCCACTGCCACATGCTGTGTCTTGCAGCGGACAAAGCTGTCTCCATGCAGCAGGGACTGTGCTACCGGTCGCTGGGGCCTCACACCTGCACCCTGCCTTTGGTCCAGAGGATCACCAAACAGATATGCTGCTGCAGCCGTGTAGGCAAAGCATGGGGCCCTGGGTGTGAGAAATGCCCCCCTCCTGGCACAGGTAACCCTCTGCCTCCCAGCTCTGGTCACCAAAGCCGGTGACTATTTTTCCCCAGCCTGGGTGGGCCTCCCTCAAGCCAGCGGACCCCTAATCTTCCCTCCCTGCTCAACCTCTCACCGCAACCTGGGTCTCACTCCTCACTGCCTCAACTGCCTGTCCCCAAAGGGAGGGAGGGAGGGCCCTGATTTCCTTCTGGAGTGGCACCTCTCAGCTTCTCCTCTGGTTGTTGACCTTGCAGAGGCCTTCAGGGAAATCTGCCCGGCTGGCCATGGCTACACCTACTCAAGCTCAGACATCCGCCTGTCCGTGAGGAAAGCTGAGGAGGAGGAACTGGCCAGGCCCTCCAGGGAGCAAGGGCCAAAGAGCGATGGGACCCTACCTGGGTCGGCAGAGAGGCAGCCACTCCGGGCAGCCACCAGCACCTGGCTCGAGGCTGAGACCATCCCTGACAAGGGTATCTGGGCTGGGGCGGGATGCCTGAGGGGTTCCCCTTTCCCCTAAGGCTATAGCACTCCAAATAGCCACTGAGTGTTTATGCTGGGTGTGTACCCTGGTTTATCTGGGGCATTAGGAAAGAGAGCTTGGAGCAGCAGCACCAGCCCTGGAAACCCTCTGTCCTGTCCTGGCCTGGCCTGCCAGGAAGGGCTTTACCCCCTCCTCTCCCATATGGCCTGAAGAGGTGCCCACGTCCCAGGGAGTTGCTTCTGGAGGATGGAGAAGTCAATAGTAGCCCCCATCCCAGCTGACCAGCTTCTCCTGCCCCAGCCCCCAGCCATGCATCTTCTGGAGCTGGTGCTTGCTGCAAGGCGTGGAGAGCTGGCAGGTGGGTCCTGGGGAGCCTGCATGTTTTAGAACCCCTCCCCTGGCCTTAGAGCCAGAGCACCAGCTCCAGCTCAACTGCCTTGGACCCAGCAGGCATGGGGTTGGAAAGAGCCCAGGCTTGAGGCTCCCCTGACAGGTGCCCTGGAGACACACGGAGAGGCACACCTGGGTTACTAGTAGCAGTTGCATTCAGGCGTCCAGGAATGTATTAGGACCAGGTCACCTATGAGATCGCCAGTATCTACCCCAGGATTTGGGAGCAGACAGACAGGGAAGGTAGGACAGAGCCCTAGCCGTCAAGAGAACTGGATACTGGCCAAGCTAGGAACAATTCCTCTCCTTCCTAGAACTGGTTCCCCTGGTCCATAGCCCAGGGCAGGGGGGCTGACTGACCATGTGTGGCTGGGGTGGGGGGTTGGGAGGGAGGAGGTGGCAGCATACGGAAGTGGATTACAGCTAGGACTGATGGGGTCGATGGCACAAGGTGGGGGGGAGACGCCTGCCACTGGAAAGCCTGAAAGAAAAGCAGTGAGAAGCTAAGGCCCTCCAGACCTGGGGATTCCGGGAGTCTGTGGTGACCAGTTCCAGGGGTGGGGGGTACTGAAGGGTGGCCGTGTAGGCAGGTAAGAAAATCCAAGCTCTCCGTGCTGCTGGCCCTGTCTAGGACAAGGTCAAGAGGGTGCAGTCTCTGAACCAGCCCAGGCCATGGACAGGAGGGGGAGGGCAGCCAGACTCTTCTCCCTGAGCCCATGCTCTCACCTTTCCCCCACCAGGTGACTCTCAGGATGGCCAGGTGAGTGAGTCCTCCCACGAGGGAGCTGGGCAAGTGTGGCAGAGAGCGGGGACCTGGTAGCCTCTGAGGCCCGAGGACAGTGTCCCCTGAGGGAGGAAAGGGAGAAAGATGGAGTATGTGTAGGATATTACTTGGAGAGAGGGCAAAGTGGGAGGGGTGAGCCAAAGACCCAGTTTTACCCCAAAGGAAAAATAACGTCTGCTCCTCCGTATGGAGCAGCTACTCTATGCTAAGCTCTGTGCCAGCTACTCTGCAAGCGTTCTCAACTGGGATGGTCTGGGGTCCCTTCAGAAAGGAAATTGGAACGCGTCCTATTAATCCTGGTGGTTCTGCAAGCTTTAAGCACTGCAGATGAGGTCTAGAGCTGTTTCCAGATTCATTCTGGATTCAGCACTTTCTGAGCCCATTTTGCTTAAACGTCAAGTTCTCCTCTGTGAGAGGCTGGTGGGGAAATAGAGTCACAGCTGTGAATATCCTCAAACCACTTCACTGAGAAAGGGGTCCTGCCCTCTTCCTTGTGCCTAGGATTCCCCAGTAAAGAACTGGGTGTCCTCCTGGAAGAACATTCAAAACAAGTAAATCTTCTTCCCTTGGCAGTCTGCTAGTCCCTCCCTCCTCCCCAGCCTCTCCAACCACATACCTGACTGTCCCCAAATACTGTTTCTCCAATGACTTTGTTCTCTCCCTGGAGCGCCACATGTTCGTTTAACCAAAGCTCTAAATCTGCATCGTCACAGACCCCAGCGGGCTCCAGTCCCTCTTTCATCTTCTGCCCATTCTTCTCCTGCCATTTTCCCACTGCCCGCTGCTCTGCCTCTGTCCCTGGGCTGTGGTAAGGGGCACCAGATGTCGTGCTGGGTCCCAGCTTCACCAAGTATGGCTCCGTGACCCCAGGTAGGCTACTTGACCTCTGGAGCTTCCAAGTCTTTACCTGAGAAGTGGAGACCATAGCACTGGTGCCATACTTGCTAATCTTCCATCACATGCCAGACACTGAGCTGGCACTTCCCAGTCGCTAGCTCATTTAATCATTATAACACCGGGGGAGCACTGTTGCCGTACTACCTACCACACAGGATGGTTGAGGAGATAAATAAGCCGCTGATATAAAGTATCTAGCAGAATGCCTGGCACATAGTAAGAACTCATCAATACCTGGAATGAATGAAAGAGCAAATGAGTGAGTTGGACAGAAAGGTGGGGGTGAATGTGGTGGGAGAAAGCACGTCATGGGAGTGACAGAGGAGCCAAGACTGACCTGCTTCTGTTTCTGTGCAGGTCACGACCAGTGTCACCCCTGCACCTATCTTGGTCCCAGGTGAGTCCCTCTTCCTGGTGGCTCCCAGGGAAAAAAGAAGGGATGGAAGGAGACACTTTAATCTGGTGGTGAATTCACTATATGTGAACTGATCCATGGGGCTCAAATCAGATGAACTCATGAGTGACGTGACGTACGTGAATGCTCTTTGTGGAGCACATGCGCTGGGATGCTGTGCAATACCTTCCTAGCCACCAAGCTCTTTCTGAATGTCGTGTCGCTGCTCGGCACATGAACCAGACCCAAGAGGAGGCAATACCTGGAGCAGGGGGTGGTTGGGTACCTGAAGCGCTTTCCCCCAGTGGCCCTGTCACACCTCCTCCAAGCTGTTCAGGCTCTGCAGAGCAGCTTGACCCTCGCCACTGCTGGGAGTCAGGAGGCTGAGCTTCAGCTTTCTCCACCTGTAAAATGGGGCAATCATGCCTGCCCTGCTGCCCCGCAGGGCAAATAAGATAGTGACATTTGTGGCAGAGCTCTGTACAGTGGGAAGTGCTTTGCAAACAGAAGGGAAAGAATGCTGAAGTGGCAATCAGAAGACCTGGGCTTGAGCTCAGCTTCTCACAGGCTGGCTGGCCTTGGACAAGCAGCCATTTCTGTGAGCCTCAGTCTCCTTGCCTGCTGAAATGGGGTGAGACTAGATGACTCAGACTCCTGTTAGAGTGTCAGATTCTCTGATTCCATATGTGGCCGGATCAAGTTTCAGGAGACCAAAAGGCAGACGGGTGCCCTGCCCTGGGATCCACCCTTGGTTCTTGGGAGTCTGAACAGCAGGGAGGAGGGAAAGGCCACTCTGGAAGGAACGCCTATCCTGCCTGCTCCCTTCTCCAGATGCCATGGGACGACCCACGCCACCACTACCAGCACAGGTGATTACAGAGACCTGGGAAGAACAGCAAGTGACCTCCCTCACCGACGTGCTGGTGACCCTGAGCCCCCCAGGTACCTGCAGCCAGTCCTTTGAGGGCTCTTGGCATCCTACCCTGCATGGTCTGGCTGTCCAGAGCTGACTCCAGGGCAGGCGCATGAGTGGAATTCTCTAGAGTTCCCCTTTAGTGAACTTCTGGCCCAAGCTAAGGGTCCCTGGCCTCATCTTACAGGGTAGCCCTAGTGAATACATGAGCTTCATCTGGAGACTGTCAAGCCCGGGAGCAGAAAAAGACGGGACTCTGTGGGGAGGGTCTTACTCCAGGAGACCCCCAGGGGGCCTCCCGAGGAAGGAGAGCCCATGAAGCTGGGCTTCCAAGCCTGGCCCGTCTATAGGCTGTTTACCCAGAGTCAGCTGAGTGCCCTGGCAGCAGAAGGCCTCCTGCCCACAGGAAGGGCCAATTTCCAAGGTTCTGTTTTTCGAGGTTGTTAAACCGCCTGAGAGCAGCCTGCATTCCCCTCCCTCTGGCCCACTGCAATGATGGAGGTGGGATGGGGGAGATCCTTGGCAAATCCACCTTGCTCTGGAATGTGCCCTCTTCAAAGTCACATTGTTTGGGGACTTGGTCCAAAAGAAGCAGGCTGGTGTTGTTGTTGCTGCTCCCTGTGCACGTGTGTGCTCGCATGTGTGTGCACACGTGTGTCACGTGCTGTCATGTGGGCGCCTCACACGTTCCCTCTCCGGGGGCTCGCTGCTGTCTTAACCTCACAGACCTAGGTCTGAAGGCCCAAGTCAGACTGGGGGGATTTCTGTATTTCATCTGGCAAAGGGAGAGACCCTGTGGTTTGTGGAAAGGTCCAGGGGGCGAGGGTTCTGGCTTTCCCAGGCCTGAACCAGAGTGTCCCCCCTGACCTCTCCCAGGACCTCTCTCCTCTGGACTCAGAGCACTGCTCCAGGGAGCATCCATTTCCCTTCTTTGCTCAAGAAGCAAGGTGTGCTGAGCTAGGGGCTCAGCTAGGGGCTCAGCTCTGGTCCTAGAGGCAGGGGCAAAGGCAAGGGGTAGGGTTGGGGGGAAGGGTAAGGCCCAGGCTTAGCAGCCATTCTCAGCTATGTGGGAGGACAGAATCCCCCACCACCACGACTACCAGCAGCCTCATCCTTCTCGCCTGCCACCCTCAACCTCACTCCTCTGAGCAGATATTTAGAACCTATCTGAGGGATCCTTACGAGCCCCCAGGCTGACACAAACTTGGAACTAGGCCAGAGGACAGAGTAACGTTGCAAACGGGACAGTGTGCATATTCAGTTCAGCCCAATTTAGCAAATACTATTGAGCCCCACTGTACCAGCACAGGCCACTCCTCAGGCCATTCCCTGCATCTCTCAGCCCATTCCCAGCACCTCCAATGCTGTGGAGGAGCCCTGGGTATGTGGGCTTCAGGCTAAGACCTCAGTGGGCACAGAGACTGACCGCATCATTATTCATTCATTCAGCACGTTCTAAGTTCCAGGAACTTTTCTACTATTGGGAACACAATTCAAAAAGCTAGTATCTGCCCTCTGTACAGTCTCCTGAGTCCTGTTGAGTCTGCCCCCGAAATGTTTCTCCCACTTTTCATTGCCAACACCCTAGGCAGCCCTCGTTTAAATTATTTCAGCAGCTTTCTAGGGACCCCCTGTGTCTCCCCACCACAGTCCGTCTGCCAACTTGTTGCCTGAGAGGCCTTTCTGAGACAACTTTCTGATCACACTCACACCTCCTCTCACCCCCTTGCTCACAGGCCAGTCTCAGTGTGGCCCACCTCTCCCTTTTCCCCTGGTAGTCTCCGCCAGGCATCCTGCTCACCAGATCTGCCCATTGGTCTAGAAGAAAATGGGCAAGTGTTGCCAGGGAGGGGTAGCACTGGGCATCATGGGCGAGAGCAGTGCCTGGATTCAGGGTGAGGTCAGGCCAGACACCCTTTGTGGAGAGGCACAAGTTACTGGACCCTGCTGGGTCTAGGTCAGGGGGATGCGCTATTTTGAGCTCCTTCCTGGTAGAGCTCAGGGCCCTGGGGGGAGGGCCAGTGGGGTCTTAGACGAAGCTGTGCTGTGCACAGTTGTGGGAGGGCCTGGCTAAGGGTAGGGTGAGACTTCTGTTGGTCCTCTGAGACCTCTATGCCCCACCCCCCCGACACTCTCCTCACCCTCCCCACTGCCTTTGCCCATCCCCCACCCGCCATAACCTCTGTGCTGCCCTGTCTCCCACAGTCATTGATAGATGTGCCGCGGGAGCCACCAACATCTGTGGCCCTGGAACCTGCGTGAACCTCCCGGATGGATACAGATGTGTCTGTAGCCCTGGCTACCGGCTACACCCTAGCCAGGCCTACTGCACAGGTACTGACTCTGGCATCCTGGCTCACCTAGTGTCTGGGGAAGATGGGAGCAGGGTGAGGGACTGAGTCGAGAGTGCAGGCAGCAGAAGCTCCAAGCAGTGCTGCGTGGGTTGATGGGTTTAGGAGGGACGTGGTCCCCGTGGACAAAGCTAACCATAACCTTCGGGAAAAGACCAGTCTCTGTAGCCCCATCGGTGAGTCTCCAGGGCTCTGGGAGGGTGGGAATCCACACCAGTGCCCCGAGATCAGCCAACCCCTCAGAGTGTGCATCTTGCTGCCCTACTTGTAAATGTCTCACCAGGGCCATCCCTGAGGGAGAGGTTTGGGGCCCAGATAAATCTCCAAGTGTAGCTCAACCCCTCCCCTCACCCCAATATTTTTATACAAGGGAGATCTGATTTAAATGAATATTTGCTGTGGCCTTGGAGGAGAAAGGAGGTGACCGCAGGGCCACTGGGAGAGGGGTCAGGGAGCAGGAAGGAGTGCCCTTGGTGATGGGCTACCTGTGGGGTTCCCAGCCCTGGAAATTTTTCTCCCCGACCCCCGGCCTCTGTTCCCTCACCCTCCCTGCCCCATAGCACTATCCCCTGCCCAGCCCCCTAGTGTGGGCAGGTTGCTGGCAGCTGCCCCAAGAAAGGCACAGTGGACATCCCTGACCTCATCTCTCTTTCCCTCTGGCTCAGACGACAACGAGTGCCTGAGGGACCCCTGCGCGGGAAAAGGACGCTGCGTCAACCGTGTGGGCTCCTACTCCTGTTTCTGCTACCCCGGCTATATGCTGGATACCTTGGGGGCCACGCAGGAGTGCCAGGGTAAGCCGAGCCCACCCTTACCCCCGGATGGCCCAGGAGAACGAGTCTTGGTGGGGCTCCTCACTGAGCAGCCCCGTAGGGAAGGCAACAAGCCTAGCTGCTGCACCACCTCACTCCTAGGAGCCCACTGCTCATCCTTCCTTCACCCAGTCAGCAAGTCTTGGTGGCGGGCCTGTTCTGCCAGGCACGGGGCTGACATGGACACTCTCCGTCTAGAGTTGGGGGTGGATGAGGAAGCAGGCGTCTACCACACCCAGCCACAGTGCTGCAGTGTGGGGCGTGTAGGGGGGCCACAGGGACAGACAGGAGGGCTTGAACCTGGGCCTGGGAGGAAGCAGAGCCTAGCTGAGACCAGAAGGAAGGGTACCATTCCAAAAAGCAGTAACATTCGCGAAGCTCCAGGAGCTGTGGCTGGAGCAGAGAGTGTAACGAGGTCAGGGGACGTGGCTGGAGATGGAGACTAAAAGCCAGGTCCCCAAACTCTGGGTGACGAGGAGCTACTTTCATTTTGGGGAAGGAGGGCGACCCGTGAGGACCCTGAGCGGGGGCCCCCAGCAGACTGGGGAGCAGGGCGTGCCTTTGAGAGAGGATCACATGTCCCCAGCAGCTTGGAGACGCCAGCAAGGCTTTGAGTTTCCCTGGGAAGGCCTGGTCCACTGCTTGGGGACTTGCAGTAAAGACAGCTTCCAAAGCAAACCCTTTAATGTGCAGTATTTATGCTGCTGTGGCGCCCTGGTGGCACAGTGGTTAAGAGCTATGGCTGCTAACCAAAAGGTCAGCAGTTCAAATCCACCAGCTGTTTCTATGGGGCAGTTCTACTCTGTCCTATACGGTCACTATGAGTCAGAATCAACTTGATGGCAAAAGGTTTGGTTTTTTGGTTTATACTGCTGTACAATACACTCCACATGCTTTTTAACGAATGAATCCACCAAGAATATACCATGCAGCCCTTTCCTAGCAGTGCCTTAGGATTCATAACCCAGCTGGAATCCTCTTCCTGAGAACGGCACACATTGGGCACACATTGCTGGTCTGGCCAGTGGTCACTCACAGGCCTCTCTCAGGAGGCAAGGGACTGTATATCCTCCCATTGCCAGAGTCCCCTTGCTTCTAATCCCCATGCATGTCTGCCCAAGATCTGGTATGCAGAGACTTGATTGCGAGCAAGGAAGAGTGGAAGAGACATATCCCCTAACTTAACTGAAGAGTGTGCATTCATTTATTCATTCATTCCCCACTCAAACACGTGCCCAGCACTGTGCTAAGCTCTGAGGATACTGAGATGAGTGAGGTATGAATAGTGACACTGTGGGATCCAGATCAAGAAGCACTTGGCTCTGTACGAAGAAGCAGGGGAAGTTTCCCAGAAGGGGGTGTTTTAGCTGGGGGAGAATAATAATAAAACCAATTGCTGTTGAGTCGCTTTTCATTCATGATGACCCCATGTGTGTCAGAGTAGAACTGTGCTCCATAGAGCTCTCAATGGCTGATTTTTTGAAAGTAGATCACCAGGCCTTTCTTCCAAGGTGCCTCTGGATAGACTCATGGCAACTCCATGTGTGCAGAGTAGAACTGCCTCATATGGTTTTCCAGGCTGTGACCTTTCGGAAGTAGCTTGAGCACTTAACCGTTTTTGCCACCTAAGGACTCCTCTAAGAATAAATAGCTACCATTTAATGCAGCACTGTCCTGAGCACTTTATTACGTGAAGCTTATCATCCCAACCCCACGCAGTAGAAATCCTTATGCTCATTTTATAGTTTAGGAAACTGAGACTCAGAAAGGTGACTTGAAACACCCAGGGATCTCACACCTAGTCATGGCAGAGCTGGGAACAGAATCAGTCATTCCAGTTCCACACCCTGCTTTGCTTCCAATGACGCACTTCTTTAGAAGCAGGACGTTGGCATAACCGTGGGGCATGGATAGGGATAGAGGGCACAGAGGGTATTCTAGGTAAAGGAACCACTTCTGCAGAGTAGAGTAGTAAACAGGCCTGGTTTGCGCTGGGAATGGCGATAAATTCAGTGTGACTGGCGCATGGACACGTGGAGGAAGTGGCAGGAGTTGAGGCCAGTTTGGGGAGTGTCTGAGTGCCAGGCTGAAGTGCTTGGACACCGTCCCATGGGCAGTGGGCAGCTGGAGGCGTTTGTAAGCAAAAGGGTGGCGATGCAGTCAGCTGGCTTTCAGGGGGTGACTCAAGCAGCAGGGCTTAGAACAGGCGAGGGGAGCGAGGGAAGGGGCCAGGGGAGCCAGCGGAGGGGCCGGGAAGCGAGGGGAGGAGCCCAGGAAGCTAGGGGAGGGGCCGGCGAGCGAGGGGAGGGGCCGGGGAGCGAGGGGAGAGGCCCAGAAGGCGAGGGGAGGGGCCGACGCGTGGTGGGAGGGGCCGGGGGGAGCCAGGGGAGGGGCTGAGGCAGGGGCTTCTCGGGACTTCTCCGCAGCCTAGCTGGGCTTGTGGGCCAGGCGCTCTGCTCTCTGCAGGCGGAGCCGGGGTAGCTGGCCGGGACAAGAAGTGGCTGCTGCAGGGGATGGTGTCTCTACGGCTGACCCAGACAGGGAGTTCCTCATTTGCCAGCCCGGTGTCGGGGTATCTCTGCTATCCCCAGCAGCTAATTGGGGTGGGGGGCATTGTCCGGGGAAATGCTTCTCCCATCGAGGCCTGGCTGCTGCTTGATGAGGCCTTACCCGAGACCATATCCACTTTGTAGATTCTGCCAGTCTCATGAAGTGTATCTCATTACTTTCATTATTACTAGGGATAAGGGGAGCACCTCTTCATGTTAGCCTTTTGGGTTTCCTCATCTGTAAACTGCTGATCGTATCTTTCGCTCATTTTTCCAGTGGTGGTTGCTGTATTTTCTTGTAGTTTTTTTTAGGAGTCCCTTACGTTCTAGGGAGCCCTGGTGGTGCAGTGGTTAAGTGCTATGGCTGCTGTACCAAAAGGTCAGCAGTTCAAATCCACCAGCTGCACCTTGGAAACCTATGGGACAGTTCTACTCTGTCCTATAGGGTTGCTGTGAGTCAGAGTTGACTTGATGGCAATGGGTTTGGTTTTTTGCTTTTATTTTTTTATTCTAGAGTCCTTGTGTGGTGAGAACGGTTAACATGCTCAGCTGCTGCTAACCAAAAGATTGGAGGTTTGAGTCCACCCAGAGGCCCCTTGAAAGAAAGGCCTAGCAATCTACTTTCGAAAAATCAGCCATTGAAAACCACATGGAGCACAGTTGTACTCTGACACATATGGGGTCACCATGAGTCGGAGCTGACTGAACGGCAACTGGTTTTTATATGTTCTAGATACTTTGCTAGGTTTAGATATTGCAACCTCCTGTCCTCTGCCCTTTAACCTTATCCATGTGTCCTTCTTTGAATAGAAAGTCTTAATTTTGATATATTGAAATTCACCTTTTTGCCTTTTTTGTGTATTTTTGAAGCTTTATTTAAGAAGTTCTTCCCCACTCTTTAGTCACAAAGATATTCTCCATGCTCTCCTATTAAGGTTATATTTTCATCTTTCACAGTTATGCTTTAATCTACCTGAAGTGCACCTTTGCATGGTGGGAAGAACCCACTTTCTTTTTCTCCATAGATTGAGACACTGTCCATCAGACAACCATCTTGGCCCCACTGATTTTTTTTTTAATACACATGGCTCTACCTCCTAGTTTCCTGTTCTGTTCCATTAGGCTTAGAGTTTCTCAAACCAAGGGCCAATTGTTTCAGAATTGTCTGGGGAGTTATTAAAATGCAGGTTCCTGGGCCCACCCAGTACTGCTGGGTCAGAAGCTCTGGTTGTGGACCTAGGAATGTGCATTTTCACACCTGCCAGCAACTCTCTCAGACAATGAAGTTTTTATGAAGCATTGCTCAAATGAAAACACTATCCACAAACATAGGATTATTATTTGATTCATTCAATCAGCACTTATTGAGGCTCTGTGCTGGGCATGGGGGACCCTGAGATAAATAAGGCACGTTCCCAACCCTGACATCAGGGTGAGGGGACAGCTGTGAAGGCCCAGAGGGGGCCCTAAGAGTAGCCTACCAGGGAGGGAGGAGCTGAAGGTTAGCAGGGGCCTGTGCTAGATCTGTGTCAGACCTGGCGTAGGGGCCCCTCCTGCCAATCGTGGCTGCAGCAAGGACACCTTCCCTGCCTGGACCCCAGCATGGCCTCTGGAAGGGAAGCCAGGTCCCCTTCCAGGCATGGCCCCAACTCAGGACTTTTCTGTGTGTTTACAGATATAGACGAGTGTGAACAACCAGAGGCGTGCACCGGGGGGCGGTGCACCAACACCGAGGGTTCATATCACTGCGAGTGTGACCAGGGCTACTTCATGGTCAGGAAGGGACACTGCCAAGGTAAGGAACAGAAATAGGGCGGGCAGCCTGCCACCTGCTTATCTCCTGGTCCCTCCCCTTGCACTGCCCACTACCAACTCCCCTTCTAGCTTGTCCCCAACTGGGCCCCTTGAGGCTGAGCCCACTCCTGTGGACAGAGATGTGTCTGGGGATTCCTGAGTCCTTCCATGCCCTCACTGATATTTTGGCATCCTGTCTGCAGCCCGCCGTGGGTGGGGGCAAGTAACTTTATCTACATGAGATCCTGAGAACATCCCCTCTGCCTCTGCGGCATCTTCCACCTGGCCCAGGCCTGCCCTAGGACACCTCTGCCCCCTTGCCTTGAAAATGCTACTCTCCTCGTGTGGCAGAGGGAGAGAGTCGGTCTACCTGGGAGTCACCTGGGTCCTCAGCCTTGGCCTTCTGCTAAAGCTTGTTGGAATATGAGCTCCTTGAGGGCTGGATCAATCCTTAGATGGCCCAGGCATGGACATACAATAAGCACTCAACAAACCCTTGTTGAATGAATGAAAGAATCAAACAATGAATGACAGAACCTGGATCCTTGCCCCCTTTCCCACGCCCAGTCAGAAGGCAGCTGCCGTGTTGCCACGTGGCCTCCTCACAGACTGGCTGAGCCTGCCATTATCAGCCCAGCTCTGAATACCTGGTAGCAGGTCCGCCACCACCACCCACCTGCCAGGCAGCAGTTTCAGATGCTTGCAGGAGGCCTAGGTCATGTGCTCCCAAGACTAGCTGAGACAGGAGTAAACGAGGGTAAATCAAGGCTTTCTCTAGAAAGAAACCTTGCCCTGGGTCTGAACTTAGGCCCAGACTCATCCTAGCATCCAGGTTTCCCTAGCCAGGACTTTCCTGGTTGCAGAGGGCCCTGGAGGTGAGGGATGAGCTTGTGTACCTTGTGAAGGGAGAACGCCCTTTCTCAGACTGCTACCATGGAAGCAAAGACCAGAGTCTAGAAGGTCTTAGCAAAGAAGAAGGATGCAGGCGTAGGACAGCCAACTCTCCCCCTGTCTGAGCTCCCTTGCATGTCACCTAGGGTCTCTCAACGCCTCCCTCTTGGTTCCCCCCCTTTAAAATTGAGGCCTAGACATGATCAGAGCCAGAGCCCACTCCCTTTGTCCTCATTAGTGTGATGGAGACAAGACAGCTTGGCATTTCCAGGACGAAGGAGAGTGAGGGAGTTAGCATTTGATGGAAGCCTATTTTGTGTGCCAGGTACTTGATAAATTACCTAACTTAAGCATGACAACAACCTTATGCATTTGACATTGACTTTATTAAAATAAAGAAAAGTGAAACTAACAGAGATAAACCAAGAACATACCAAAACAATTAAAAACATCTGACTTATGAAATACTTGCTAATCAGTCCATGTTAAGGGCACAGGCTCTGGTGGAGACAGACTTGGGTCTGGCTCTTATCTCAACATCTTAAAATAGGGGCCATAATATCTATCTCATAGGCTCTTATGAAAACCGAATAAGCTAATATATACAAAGTGTTTGGCATTGTCTCTGGCACATTCAGACCTTCAGTAAAGAGTGAGTCTTTACTATTTTATTAAGTAGTATTTTGCTATTCTCTTTACAGGCCTCATTCTTTTTCATATCTAGACTCCCCCCATGCCCCATCCAGTCCTCTGGATTGTCCCCTTCTCTTCCAGAGGAAAGGTCTAGACATACGCCTTGGCTGGGAGGTCAGGCTGAGTTCCTGGCCCAGAGCAGACACTCAGAGTCTGTTGAAAGAAAGAATGATGTAGTCTGTACACTTCTCCAGGTTTCCATCAGTAACCACAGGCCCAGCCCATCTCCCCAGGAGCCCAGTCAATTTCCTCTCCCTCTTTCTTCTTTCTCCAACTGAGAAACCACTCTCTCCACTTAAAACTCAAGGTCTGTGGTTAAACGCCTGAGTGGTCTGGAGAGTGGCCCACCTAGCTGTCTCAATGGCATTTTTATCACACCAGGACTCTGGGTTCCCATGGATAGGAGTTGGATTCCCCTGCAGACTACCAGGGTCTTTGCTGTCCCCTTTCCCTATCCAAGGTCACCTGAGCTTCTGGCCCCTGACTGAGCACCCCCATCCAACCCCGCGTTCTTACAAGGAATAGAGGTGGGTGCCTTTACATTTCCTCATGCAAAGGCTGAAGCCTGGTAAGCTGTGGGCTCTTTATACTGTACAGACGGCAGATTATGCTGGTTCCCCGGATAACTGCTTCTGCAGGTCTTTTGGGGTCTCTTCAGTAGCCTCAACCAAGAGGGTGATGGGTGAAGTTTTAGGCACATGGCCCTGTTCTTTGGTCAGCAAACATTTGTTGACTGACAGCTGCATGCCAGCCACATGCTGGGGAGATAGCAATAAATAAGACAGATTGCTCCTGCCCCCGACAACCTGCTAAAACATAATTTTAGATAAACTTCAAACCCTAGGGTAGGCAGAAAACCTGCACCCAGTGACTGGCCCCAGTCCAAGCACCAGGATTGGTGAAGCAGCCTCAGGAAACTGGTCACAGAATCCATTTCATCCAGAATCTTTATCTGGCTCCTTGCGATTGGCTAATGTCTCAGTTATATCCACTCCCATTCAGGAGAGCCCTGCCATGGCTCAGGTGGAGACTCAAGGTTGCTCTCATCTCCTGCCCTCTCTCTCCCCCTTGCTGACAGATCTCTCATGTATGATAATCACTGGCTGGGGCTCTGGACTGAGGGAGGAAGCCAGCAGTGATGTGCCAGGATAGTCTAGGTTATGCAGCATTAACAAATAGCCCCCAATCTTAGTGAGTTAGAACAGCAAAATTTTATATCTCACCAATGCCAATGCCACTTGTCCTTCGTGGGTCAACTGGAGGCCTTTTCCCATGTTTCCTCACTCTAGAACCAGGCTCAAGGAAAGCCAATATCTCAAATGTGGCCCATCTCCGCAGAAGAAAAAAAAAAAGCACTCGGCAGGGTTACACACAATTAAATGCTTTGGTCCATAAACTGCACACATCATAACCACTCGTAACACATTGGCCTGCATTAATCCCATGACCCCACCCAACCACAAGGGCCCAGGAAGCACGAGCCTACCATAGGCCAGAAACTGGGGAGCTGGAACTATTTAGTGACCAGAATCAGTGGCACATGTGTCCTGAATGCCCAGCATAAGACACTTTGTGCACCACCTCCAGAAGCTATGCTGAGGCAAGATAGACCTCAGGGCTCCTTGCTCCTGGTAAACATAATCTCCTTCCTGTGTTGCCTGATCCCTGGGAAAGAGGTCCAAATACTTCATTTTTTCTCAGCCTAGTCTGAGGAAGATCCTTGCCTCAGTCTCTTTTCTCTTCATCCCTAAAGCCTCACATCCCTGAAGCAGGGATTGCTTATCATTCCCAATGGCTTTGTCCATCCTCCATCCTCCATCAGGCAACTCAGCCAAAGCCACTAGGCCATGGCTGCTCTCTCCTGGGTGGCCAAAGTAGGTGGTCCTAGATCCTTCATTCCCTCCATCTCTGTCTCATTGTCTCTGTCTCTGTCTTTACAGAAACCTTAGAATAGTTTAGCCTGGTGTCACCACAACCCAGCTTGGGGCTCTTTGCTGCCCTCTCTCCAGAGATAAGCCTTATCTCAGTGTCCCCAAGATTGCCCACATCTGTCCTGGAGAGTTCTGGGTGTCTCCTAGCCAAGCTCTCTGAATGACTACCTGCCCTGTGGGATGTCTTCCTACTCTGGACCCTCTTGGCACACTGGGAGGTTGACAGAAGCCACCCTCACCAAGGTGAAGCTTTAGACTTTTGAGGGCCTTAGTCCCCTGGGAATGAGGGTTTTGATGTGTCCTGACTTCTGCTGCCCAAACAACCTCAGGGGGACTCATTTCACCCTCAGGTTTAGGGTCTATGTCCTGTTCTGCAATGACAGTTGCTGGGCTTTAGCCCTTTCCAGAAAGCCTGTGTTCAGACCCTTGGCCCTGCTTCCTGCAGTCCAGAAGTGTGTCCTCTATTCATGCATGGGTACTGACTAGATCTTCTTCCAAGGCAGTACAGATCTCAATCCAGAAGAATAAGAATTACCTATTTAGGAAGAATAAGTCCTTCTGCTTCCTCTGGAGCTTAACCAATCTGTCTGTCATGAATAGTGACCAGGATCCTTGACACTGGGCTGGAGGAGACTAATGTCCTCACAATTTTGACCCAGACTTCAGTCCCTATGATATGACCTCCCTAACTTACCCCAGGTCCTGTGGGTGCCTTGGGGTGTTTGCTATGATGGACTCCCCAGGATGCCAGGTCTCATCAAGAAGAATCCTGTCCTGCAGCTCCTGGGAGCAACACCTCCCTCCTCCTTCTCCTTGTCGGTGTCCCAGGACTGGCTGTCCTGTCTCTCCCTGGGCCTCCTCTTCCCCTGCCTGCCCGGCTGGTGCTCAGGCTCATCCTTTCTGTCTGGGGTCTTACCAGAATGGGTGCTGGGCACCCTACTAGGTGGAAGAAAGGTCTGACACCTCTCCAGTGGAGACATCTTGTCAGCTTCCACCCAAAGTTCATCCTGGCCTCAAGGCTAGTCTTGGCAGTGTCCAAGACTGAGGACTCATCCTCAGGCCTCATTTCCTGGTGCCGGGAAGCCCATTTTGCCTTTACTGCCCCTCTGGTGATCTATTCTAGGGCCTCTGGCCACAATCCAACTGGTTGCTGGGCCAGGCACGCCCAATCCCAGTAATGGCCACCGGTTGTAAAGGCAAGGAGTTCACCAAGGGAGTTATGAAGGCCCACCCCAAACTGTCCAGCTTACAAAGCAGAGCTCTCTGATCCGCCCACAGCTAGTGGTCACCACAGCCTATTACACCCACCCAGGGTATCTCCCCTTCTAATTTTTAAATCCTTCCATCTCTCTCTTTTGTCAAGGACAGTGGGTGGGAGGTAGAGTTAATGACCAAGGCTTGGGAACACAGGATGACTCACTCTTTCCTATTTTCATCTGCGTAGAAACTGACATCCCTCTCCCCAACCAAGGACAGGGTCAAGGAGTTGCTTCCTCACAGACCTACCCATGTGCTGTGGTTCTCAGGGGTGACTGAGGGAGGGAATGATATTTTGCAGATATTGATGAATGCCGTCACCCTGGCACTTGCCCTGATGGGAGATGCGTCAACTCCCCCGGCTCCTACACTTGTCTGGCCTGTGAGGAGGGCTACAGGGGACAAAGCGGGAGCTGTGTAGGTGAGGGCTGCTTGCCAAGGCACTGAAGGGGCTGTTTGGCCTTGGCACATCTGGTTGAGCCCATACAAAGGGAGGGAAAGAGGTGGGTAGAAGGAGGCAGCTTGGAGGCCCTTGTTGCTGGGCATAGGATGGATGTGTGCTTCATGGGATGACACCGGGCATGAGATGGGTGTGTGCTTCAGTTCCTGCCGCTCTGCCCTCTGAATCAGCTGGGGTGGGGGCCCCTTCTGCTCCTCGGCCTTATCCGTCCAGGAGCTACAGCTCAAGGTCCTGGAAGCTTCTGTGGCTGGATCCTGTTGGGCTGACTCTGGTGACGAGCCATGCCCTTCTGCAGTTCCCAGGGGGGTGGGGTCTTCTGTGTCTAAATAGCAACATCTAAACAATGCCTTCCTTAACAGTGGTTGCCTCCTCTCTCCAGAGGGGGTTGCATGACAGCAGTAGGAGTGTTCCTTCCCCTCAGCCCCCGCAGGAAGAAGGGCCCAGGGTTCAGAATGCCAGGAGGGGCTGAATTTTAAATAGATGCTCTGAGGATCTGGAGAGGGCAGGCGTTTCCCAGGCCCTCGAGATTGCCACTCAGCCACCCAAGTCTGGCATGGCTTCTCTGTGGTGCCCACCCACCCACTGAAGTTGGTTGTTGGGCTGGGAACATGGGATCATACCAGTTCGGTTGGCAAGTAGGAGGCCAGAGAGGTTCAGACCCACTGTAAGGTGAGCCCAGGGTCTTGGACACCTCGCCCTAGGCGTCCTCAAATAGACCTGTTCAGCTCCAGGGCTGGGGGGATCTGGTTTCCTTTTCTAGGAAATATGCAAGGTACTCTTTATTACTAGATAGAGCTGAAGTGAACTTAGGCGTGGGGCACACTGCCTTGTTGAGGTGGGTGAGCCCGGGAGCAGGAATGAGGGAGCATGGCCTCATGACCTCCCTCGGGTGGCCTGTAGCCCCCCTGAAGGCTGGTTCCCTGGTCTCATATTGAGATACTCTAAGCCTCTTGATAGGGGGCTGCATGAAGGAGAGGAGGCCAGACGCCATCTTAGACTTGTCTCCTATAGATGTGAATGAGTGTCTGACTCCAGGGGTCTGTGCCCACGGAAGGTGCATCAACCTGGACGGCTCCTTTAGATGCTCTTGTGAGCAGGGTTACCAGGTCACCTCAGACGAGAAAGGCTGCCAAGGTACAAAGATCTGAAGCATTCTTCCTCCTCCAGACCAGAGCAACTCTAGCCTGTGGCTTCTTCTCCTCTGCACCCACCCCCTAATCCACTCCTGGTCCCACATACCTAACTACGCTGGCCCAACATGTTTCTGCTGAGTCCTATCCTTTCCCCACCCCTGCCTGCCTGTCAGTCTTTGGCTGCCCTGGGCATGGCTGTCCTACAGAGAGCCCCCACACAGAACTCAATGGCCCATTTCAGATGTGGATGAGTGCACCAGCCGGGCTGCATGCCCCACTGGCCTCTGCCTCAACACCGAGGGCTCCTTCGCCTGCTCAGCCTGTGAGAGCGGGTACTGGGTGAACGAAGACGGCACTGCTTGTGAAGGTAACTCGGGTGGGGTGGGGCAGGAGAGGGAGGAGCAGAGAATACAGGCTTTTGTACCTTCCAAAGAACACTCCATTTGTCCCCCAGCTTTGGGCTGGTCTGAGATTAAAGCCACCCAGGGGATGAGCCCTCCCTGAAGCTGAGGGTCTCCAGGTTGGGCTAGGGGGGAAAAAAAAACCAAACCCGTTGCTGTCGAGTCAATTCTGACTCATAGCGATCCTATAAGACAGAGTAGAACTGCCCCAGAGGGTTTCCAAGGAGGAGCTGGTGGAGTCACACTGCCAACCTTTTGGTTAGCAGCCGTAACTCTTTACTATGCCACCAGGGCTTCAGCTGGGCTAGAGGACCCTCTAAATGGACTTGGCCTCAAGAAGAGCTGCCAGTATCAGAATCCCCAAGTTCAGAGGTGGGGACAGGAGGAAAAGAGAGTCACAGAGACAAGAGGAAATTCTGGGGAGAGGATTCTGGGGTTGCCTTACAGAAGGCCCAGAGCCAGGGCCTGCCCTTCCCCAGAGGCCGAAGAGTGTCCTACAGGCTCAGAGAGGGAGGCCAGAGGTGTGGTGAGGTTCCTGTGTCGGGGTCGGGGGAGCCCTCGCAGTTCCCTGGGTAACTGGCTGTCTGACTGCCCCAGACCTAGATGAGTGTGCCTTTCCGGGAGTCTGCCCGTCGGGAGTCTGCACCAACACTGTTGGCTCCTTCTCCTGCAAGGACTGTGAGAGAGGCTACCAGCCCAGCCCTCTGGGCCACACCTGTGAAGGTAAGAGACTTCTAGTGGGGGAGGAGAGCACAGGTGGGGACTCAGGAGACTAACCTGTCACCCTTGGAGAGGGCACATCCAGACCAGGGGACCCTCTGTCCACCTAGGGACATCTCACCCCTCCCCCAAACAGGAGCAGGTGGACAACTGCAGACTTGGGTCTAGTGGACCAAGTTCACAAACTTCAGAGTGGGTCAGCATCACTAGGGGACTTTGTTAGACATGCAGCTTCCTGGGCCTGACCCAGACCCACAAAATCAGGCTCTGGAGGGAGGCTGTGGAATCTGTTTTCTAATAACCACTTCAAATGTTCCTAGGGAGGGTGTGTGCCAGGACCATATTTTGAGAAACAATGGCCTGTGTACCAGGCAATCTGAAGACCAACTTTAAGAAGGTTAAGAAACCTCAGTTTCTCTGAATCTCTCCTCGGTTTATTTCTTGTTTGTTTTCCCATTGCTTCTCAGTAAAATCTAAATCATCTCAGCCATGATAAGAGCAGTAGGGTTTGACCACCTGAGGCCAGGGTTGCTGGGAGAGGCCGAGTGTCCCCAAAGTGGGTGTTTTGTGAGCAGCTGCAGAAGGCTGGCTGAGGCAGGGGCTGGGTGGAGGTGCCGAGCAGTCACATCAACCATCCTTCCCGAAGTCTCCCTCACAAACTTCTCCCAGCTGTGCTGCTTTGTAAGGGGAGGATGTTCCACGGGTCCAGCCTCCTCAGACAGTGATGGGTCCTCTGGAGACCTCCCTCTTGGTTCCTGCCTTGGGAGGTGCTCCCATCAGCTGCCTTCCTCTCTTGCGTGGCCCTGCAGATGTGGATGAGTGTGAAGACCCCCAGAGCAGCTGCCTGGGAGGCGAGTGCAGGAACGTGGCTGGCTCCTACCAGTGCCTCTGCCCCCCAGGCTTCCAGTTGGCCAACAGCACCGTGTGTGAGGGTGAGTGGCCCCTCCGCAGGGAATGGGGGGCAGTGAGTGCATGTGAGGTGGAGCTGTCCAGCAGACACCATACCCATCTTCTCGCTGCAGACGTGGACGAGTGTGTGGCAGAGGAGCACTGCGCACCACGCGGTGAATGCCTCAACAGCCACGGGTCCTTCTTCTGTCTCTGTGCACCCGGCTTTGCCAGCGCAGCGGGGGGCACGAGCTGCCAGGGTAAGAAGCCAGCGTGGCCATGTCCATTGGTCAGCAGCAGGGGGCGCTAGAGGCTACGTCTGGAGTAAAAACTGTAACCAGCTGCCGTCCAGTTGATTTTCATGCTAGTACTGAAACAGAGGAGTCCCTGGGTGGTACGAACTATCCACATGCTCTGCTGCTAACCAAAAGTCACCCAGAGGCACCTCAGAAGAAAGGCCTGGTGATATACTTCCAGCAAATCAGCCACTGAAAACCTTACGGAGCACAGTTCTACTTTGACACATGTGGGATCACCATGAGTCAGAGCCGACTTGGCAACTGGTTTTACTGGTTTACTGAAATAGAAAGCTTGTGGCCCCACCCCGGGGATGGGAGGCTAGGAGGCTGGGTGGGAGTTATGAGCAGCAGCTCAGTGTTCAGGGAGGCACTCAGAGTCCTTCACCAGGGCCTCTGTGTAAGGTCTCCACAGGCATGTGCCCTCTCTGAAATGCCTCTCCTTTCCCCCAACACAGCCCCAGTTCCAGTGCCCCTTCCCCCAAGCCTGGCCGCTGGCTTCCGGCCCTGGGCTCTCCCACTGACCTGACCCTTTATTACCCTGAGCATCCCTGGCCCTCCCATGGGCTTCTAAGGGCCACGGCTGGGCCTGCTGACAGACAATCTTCTCTTCTAGATGTGGACGAGTGTGCAGCAACAGACCGGTGTCTGGGAGGACACTGTGTCAACACTGAGGGCTCCTTCAACTGTCTGTGCGAGACTGGCTTCCAGCCCTCCCCAGAGAGTGGGGAGTGTGTGGGTAAAGACTTGGGGGAGTGGACGAGGGGCTGCCCCATACCTGCCTTCAGTTCCCTGGGACCAGGACCTGCAGCCTCCCAGGAAGCAGAGTGCTTTCCACAGATGAATCATCCACTGGATAATGCATTTGTTGAGGTTCTGCTGGCTCAGGGGCTGTCTGCCGGCCACAAAGTGCAGACACTCATGATCGTGTGCTGGCAGAGCACATAACTCTTTTAAAAGGCTAGATGATTCCAACAGACATTTATTGAACACCTGCTAGGCTCAAGGTCTTTTGCCAAGACAAATAAGACAGTTATAGGCAGTCTTGAAATTGAGCAAGACAGACAGCTATGAAGACAACTCTCGGTAACACACTATGGTAAAGGTTTGATACAGAGAGGTATAAAGTGCTCAGCTGGTGGGGAGACTGGGGTGGAGGAAAAGGAGTTGCAGAAGGCTAAGTAAGGGGGCTCAGCGCTTTCCTAGATAGCACATCCCTGCTGGGTCGGGGTAATGACCCTGAACTTGATGTACCGGGGCTGAGATGAGCACAGTAATTCAGAACACAGCTAGGACCCCAGATTGTAGGCCATGACTCTGTAATACCAGACAGATAGGGCCCGAGCAGTGACCTAACCACCCCTGTCCCATCTCTGCCCTCTCTTACGGCTCTGGGGACAGATATTGACGAGTGTGAGGACTACAGCCACTCGGTGTGTGGAGCCTGGAAGTGTGAGAACAGCCCTGGCTCCTTCCGCTGTGTCCTGGGCTGCCAGCTGGGCTTCCACATGACCCCAACTGGAGACTGCATTGGTGAGTGCGGGGCAGGGGGAGACTCAGAGGTGGGAGGGCTGAGGACACTCACTTTTCTTGGGTTGATGTAGAAACTCTATTTTCTCCCAAAGACGTGATTTTTGCAGCTGTTTGAAGTTTGTGTATTTTCTGTACTGGAGAGCTTACACAAAAAATTGAAGAGGAATGTTAATATTTGAGTTTTCTTATCCTGTGTTTAGGGTTGTTTTTTGCAGATCTTGGTGTTAATAGACCAAATAAATAAATATTCCCAGTAGAGAGGGATGGGGGGCAGGGCGCCGGGGGAAGAGAGAGAGGCCCTACATCCTGGTCCCCTCTCTCCCACAGACATAGACGAGTGTGCCAACAACAGTGTGTGTGGGAGCCACGGCTACTGTGACAACTCCGACGGCTCCTTCCGCTGCCTCTGTGACCAGGGCTTCGAGACCTCGCCCTCGGGCTGGGACTGTGTTGGTGAGAGGTTTGTGGGCTACTAGGCTCTGGGCCCGGGAAGTAAAGGCCCTTGGGCCCTTCTTCCCATCTCCACAGATCTTGGCCATTCTGAACGGAGACCCTAGGGCACACCTCCTGAAATGTTTATGGTCACATGACTCCATAATAGGTCCCCGTAGAGCCGGCAAGGAAGGCTTCAAGGAAGAGGGAGATTTCACCTCCATCCTACAGCCAGTACCTTGGCCAGCTGGTAGGGGAAGCATGGCCGTGTTCTACCAGCAGGGAAGCAAGCACATTAGTGAAGGTGTCGCGCTTCTCTAAAGACCCCAGGGTTTCAAGCGGCACAAATTCTGGGGACTGTGCACAGAGGGAGTGGACCTTCCTCTCTGTCCACTTTAGTGACCCCGTTTCTCTACCACTCCTCTCAGTCTCTCTCCCTTCCCATACCCTCTGTTCATTTGTTCCTCCTTCCTGCTAATTCATACCCATTTTTGCTTCTTTCAAAGCCTAGCCTGTTTGTTTTGGGGGGATGAGATGAGGGCCTGCCTGCTGGGCTGGAGTCAGGGGCATGGGCTGCCTCTTCTCTGCCCACAAGCCTGTCCTCACACCTGGCAGATGTGAATGAGTGCGAGCTCATGCTGGCCGTGTGTGGGGCTGCTTTCTGTGAGAACGTGGAGGGCTCCTTCCTGTGTCTCTGCCCCAGCGACCTTGAAGAGTACGACGCTCAGGAGGGGCACTGCCGTCCACGGGTGGCTGGAGGTGAGGCCCGGGACACTCACGGGACATCCTTCCCACCCCCCATCAACATCCATGACAGCTCCATGGCTTAGAAAGCACTTCCACTGCTCTGGCTGCCTGATCCTCCCAACCTCCACCCTGTGAGGCTGGCTAGCCAAGGGGAGGGAGCCTGGACAGGGCCTGGGCAATGTGGAAGAGGTGCAGTCCAGGAATGGAACCTGGAGGACCACGGAGTCTGAGGGTATGGCAAATGTCAAGACAAGAGCTAAGAAATGTCTGGAACATGGCAGGGCTGTGACGATGCCACAGGAAGCTCTGAAGCTGACTTAGAGGGCCTCAGAAATCACAGATTGAGCCTTGGAGGGACCCTGAATCCATCAGCCCCCGGGAGTCCTCTGGGTGCGGGAGGGCTTGAAGCTAAGCTAAGCTGGGCTCTCCTTATCTTACTCCATCCCACAGCCACTGGGCTCAACTTCTCACCTCAGCTGGACTAGGCCTCATCTGGCCTTTGCTGACTTGGGGAAAAGGAGGCCACAAATCACCTTTATGACAGTTACTGCTCAGCTCAGTCATAGAAGGAGAAAGGGGACCTAGAACAAGGAAGGGTGGTAAGTGGGAGGGACTGGGGTACTTTGTGAAGTAAAAGAATAGTGTAGAAGGCTGCCCATAGGTATGCCAGGAGTGGGGGCATCCCACTACAGGGGAGAAAGGCAGTGTGACATACACTAGGGATGTAGTAGCTGTGTGGCTGTGGCAAGTCACTAAGCTTCTCTAAGTCTCAATTTCCTCATCTGTAGAAGGGAGATGATAATAACACCCACCTCATTAAGTAGGATAATATCAATAAAAGCATTTTGTACACTGTAAAATGCTATATAAATGTTAAATTTAAAAATTAAATTCAAGGCTGGGATGGCTCAGAGGGCCATGAACTGACAATAATCACACATAGGTCAGAGTATCCCTGAGGCCCCAACAGTAGACCACCCCACGGGCCCCATCCGCATGGAATGCTACTCTGGACAGAGGGGCCAGCCTCCCTGCTCAAGAGTCCTGGGCCGGAACACCACGCAGGCTGAGTGCTGCTGCACCCAGGGTGCCAGCTGGGGAGACACCTGTGAGCTCTGCCCATCTGAGGACTCAGGTAAGGCCTCCAAGTCCCCAGTCCTGAGGGTCAGCTCCACAGGATGACACTGAAAGGAGGGGAGAGAGGAAGGATGGCAGAGCCCTCCCCTCTCTGAGCTTGGCTGCCTCCCTGCACAGTGGAATTCAGCGAGATCTGCCCCAGTGGTAAAGGCTATATCCCTGTGGAAGGAGCCTGGATGTTCGGACAGACTACGTACACAGGTAACCTCCCTGCATGCCCTCATTCACTCCATTCACCTGAGCACCCCAGCCTAATCCTCCAGGAGGCCTAGGGAAGCTCTGGACCCAGCCCTGCCCCCCATGTAGCTCCTGTCCTCTCTGTTCCAGGATTGACCCCTTGCAGATTTTTAGCTGAAAGTTCTGACCCAAGCTCTTCTGGAGTGTCCATACAAGCCTCACCCCAGTCCCCCTGGAGGAGAGTCTCCAGGAACAAACTATGATGCCTTGACTGACTCATCCTCCGCCACATGTAGGCACAGGGACAGCGTGGAGAGTACTGCTGTACAGAGGCCATAGACATCTGCTTCTCTCCTGTGCCCCATTTATGAAGCCAGAGCCTTGGGGAACCCATTCTCACAGTGATGTGGCTCAGGTGGCCCCACAGTGCCCTAGTCCTGAAGCTGGAGAAGGAAATAATAGAAACAGAAGTAGCTTTCCCTGAGGGCTTGCTATGGGCCAAGCCCTATTTTAAGGACCTTACATATATTAACAGCATTTAATCCTCATAACAACTGTAAGAGGTAAGTATTTTAATCCATATTTTATAGGTAGGAAACTGAGGCAAAGAGAACTTAAGCAACTTGCCCAAAGTCACTCAACTAGTAAGCGGCAGAGCCAGGAATCAAACCCAGAGAGTCTGGTTTTGGATTCCCCAGGCTTAAGTACTGCCTCATACTGCTTCTCAACTTCCCCTCGAGTCAGCTCTGCCTCCCACAGATGCTGACGAGTGTGTGATGTTCGGGCCGGATCTCTGCCAGAACGGCCGGTGCCTCAACACGGTGCCGGGCTACACCTGCCTGTGCGCTCCAGGCTACAGCTACGATGCCTCCCGCAAGAAGTGTGAGGGTGAGAGCACACACCAGCCCTACCCCCCACCGCCGCCATCCATTTTTGGGGGAAGTTTCCCTTCCTGGGGAAGATGCCCCCTGTGCCAGGCAGGTCTGAGGTGAGGGGAGCCACGGGGCTGTCAATAATCACGTGGGACCTGTTGGAAAGGCCTCCCGCGCTGGGCTGGGGTTGGGGGGCAGTGGAGAGTGCTACTCCTTCATTATTGTTCACAGGAGAACCCCCTTCCATGAAGGTGGTCAGTGGGTGATCGCCTTGGCACTTCTGCCACACTTTTCTTCCTCCTTCCTGCCACCACAGATCACGATGAGTGCCAGGCCATGGCCTGTGAGAACGGCGAGTGTGTGAACACGGAAGGCTCTTTCCACTGCTTCTGCAGCCCACCCCTCATCCTGGACCCCAGCCGGCAGCGCTGTGTGAACGGCTCCAGCAGCATGGGTGAGTGGGCCTGAGCTGGTGGGGCAGCAGGGAAGTAGTGGGCGTGGGCTTGGGCGGGGGCTCACGTGCCTCTTTGCCCTGTGCGTTCAGATGACCTTCCTGACCATGATATCCACACCGACATCTGCTGGAAAACAGTCACGAATTACATGTGCAGCCAACCCCTGCGTGGGCGCCGCACCACCTACACAGAATGCTGCTGCCAGGACGGCGAGGCCTGGAGCCAGCAGTGTGCCCTGTGCCCCCCCAGGAGCTCTGGTGAGAGGGGCAGCCTGAGCCTGCAGTGGAGGGGTGGGGGGACAGCTGCAGAGCTGGGCTGGGCCCGGGCTAGGGGGTGCCCTCGCCTTAGAAGGTGGAAATCTAGAAAGAAGGAGTAGGACAATCACAGTGGTGGCCCCTGTCTTGATCCCTCTTGTTTGGGGACAAAGTAGAGGGGAGGGGAGCACTGCCAGGAACTCCAGAGGACAGTAACTGGAGTCATGGAGATGAACGCTACTTTCTTAACTTAATCTGGACTGTCCTACCTGCTGCTCTGATTGTCAGTCCTCACATGCTCCCTCTCTCCTAGGGGGAGGTGGGCTGGGGAAATAGCCAACTAGGCTTTAGCTGCTAGGAGTTGGGGCCCAGCGTCTCTCTCCCTCCTCCCTGACAGAGGTCTATGCTCAACTGTGCAACGTGGCCCGGATCGAGGCGGAGCGAGAGGCCGGAGTCCACTTCCGGCCAGGCTATGAATATGGCCCTGGGCCTGATGACCTGCTCTACAGCCTCTATAGCCCCGACGGGGCCCCCTTCTACAACTACCTGGGCCCTGAGGACAACATCCCTGAGCCATCCTTTCCCAACATGGCCAGCCACCCAGGGGACTACACACCCATCCTTGAGTCTCCCCTGCAGCCTCCAGAAGCCCAGCCCCGCTATGTGGCCAGCCATCCAGGTCTGTGTTGCTGTAAAAATAGGATAAGAGGGCACTGAAGCTGTCACTTCCTTCTCCTCCACCTGTCTTATTACCAGCAGGATGAGGATGAGGAAGTGAAAAGATGCACCAAGCCAGATGCTCCCCCCTCACAGGTCACTCAGGGACAACTCCGAATGCCAGGGGTCAGACCGAACGACTCCCTATGATGAACTAGCACAGGGGCACAAAGAGGTGCAAAGCACATTCTCAGCCCCTATGAGCTTCCCTGTGGGAGTCGAGAGAGTGAGAGAAACCGGTTACACTCTGGGTCTGTTTTTCTCATTCAGTTACCAAGTCACCCTCCATACCACTTAGAGTATGAAGAATAACCTGCTTTAAGGAAACCCAGCCTTCAGACTTGTGGCCTGGAATGTGAATTAAGGCTATCTAATCACTTTAAGGAGCCCTGGTGGCACAGTGGTTAAGAGTTGGGCTGCTAACCAAAAGGCTGGCAGTTTGAATCCTCCAGCTGCTCCTGGGAAACTCTATGGGGCAGTTCTACTGTGTCCTATAGGGTTACTTTGCGTCGAAATCGACTTGATGGCAGTGAGTTTGTTTTTTTGGTTTAATCACTTTAAAGGCCCGCTGTGGTGACTTATTTGTAAATCGTGATGACCCCAGCACTCAAGACTTGGATTCTAATGAGGAACTTAGGTTAGGCCTGGCACCTGTGCAATGAACACAGTACCTGACACGACCTCCTCCCCGCCCCAACAAAACCAAAAACTGTAACACCCAGCTGCTCAGGAGCCCTGGAACTGTGAAAGCAGTGAGTCCCAACCCTTCCATGTGCTCACTTCAAGCACAGCATGTCTCCCCCACCTGAAATGGCACGTAGGTATTTTTAAAGAGTGTTACCTTTCATTTTAAGCACCTTTCTGTGGAGTTCAGCAGGGGCATCCCAGAGGGTGAAGTTCGAGGGTTGGAGAGATGAGAGTCTGAGTATAAAGCCTCGGCTTCCTTCTCCAACTCCCTCCTACCAGAGCACCAGGCCGGCTTCGAAGGGCTTCAGGCAGCTGAGTGCGGCATCCTGAATGGCTGTGAGAATGGCCGCTGCGTGCGCGTGCGGGAGGGCTACACCTGCGACTGCTTCGAGGGCTTCCAGCTGGATGCGGCACACATGGCCTGTGTGGGTAAGTTTACAGTCAGAGGAGCAGGCTGGCTCTGATGCAGGTGTGGAGAAGGCCAGGCTGGTGCTCTGCTCATGCTGCAGATGTACTGTTGAATTTGACAGCTGGAAAGTCCACTGCTGCCCCCTAGTGGGGCTGCCCTGCATCAGGCTGGGTTTAGAAAGCCCTTTCCATGGAGATTCCTAGACAGAAGGCAGGCAGGGACAAGAGAGCATGGTCACTCTCCAGGGCATGGTGTGAGCTCACTACCTCCTGCTTTGTTTTCCTGAGTTGCTTAGTTTGGGGAAGTGACTTCAGCCTCGGCTGCCACCCCTAGGAATTGACTGCAGGGCAAGTGTCAGGGACTGGTTCCCAGAGGGGCAGAGGCAGCAGGCCAGAGCCTCCTGGGCTCCCTACAGCTCTTCCCTCCTTCCCTCCCTTCTAGATGTGAATGAGTGTGAGGACTTGAATGGTCCTGCCGCGCTCTGTGCCCACGGCCACTGCGAGAACACAGAGGGCTCCTACCGCTGCCACTGCACCCCAGGTTATGTGGCCAAGGCAGACCCCCCACACTGCGCTGCCAAGGAGTAGCAGTGAGGGGTGTGGGAAGCTACCTGGAAATGGCCCCTAGTCACAGGTGGGGGCCTTGAAAATGCTTTCCTGGCTGGGAAGATACCATGATAACATCAGGCAGGAGGCTCTGGGGCCCAGCCCACAGTCAGCCTTGCCCACTTTTCATCTCTCAGCTTACACTCTGGCTGTGAGCTTCCACCAGTGCCTCCATGCCACCATGTCCTTGCTTGGCTCAAACACCACCAAATGCCTTAATGCTTCAGCCTTTGGCCATAAGGACCACTCCACTACCTGTCCTAGCCTTGCTATGGAATGCTTACCAAAGGCTGCCCCTCAGAACCCCTCTCGAGCTGTACAAATAGGCAAGGTCCTTCTGCCTCACACTGCAGACACCCCTTTCCAGCCATGATCCACACATCATCCTGATGATTCCACACCTGGGACAGAGGCTACATCTGCCCTGGGACAGTCCTTCAGAATCCGTGGAGCAAGAAAGTGTTGGGGGGAGTTTGGGGAGTGACCCCAATGCCCCCTCCCAAGAACCATCACTCAGCCAGTTTGGTCTGGGCCCTGCTTTTTGCCACATCTCCATCCTGTAACCAGTACTGTGGCCCCAGGGAGGGGCAGAAGATGCCCTCATCTCAGAGAAGCAAGACTGATATTAGCTTGCTGAGTGTAAAAGACACAAATGAAAAGGAGCAAGGAGCCCAAGAAAGCAGCAAGAAGGAAATGTGAAAAGTATGGAGAGTCAGTAAGAAAGGAGGAGCCAGGGCTTTATACAAGTCCAAAGAAAATATTCAGTAGCTTTGGGTAAATAACCATTCAAAATCTACCAGGCAATAGCCCCTGTGCACCAGCAGCAAGGGCTGCCACAAGACAGGGTGCCCATCTCCAAAGACCTTTATTAAATATACACGCCCTCTTACAGGAACCAAGTCTCTCTTGTGCTCCCTTTTTGTGAAACCAGTTTGATGTGCTACAAATAAAAAGGTCTATTTTCTAGCTGGTAGAGTACAATGTGGTCTTGTTCAGGAGAAGCCAGATTTCCAATGTCTTTTCCCTCTACTCAGAAGACTCTGCCCTCCTCCCCTTCGTGGAATGGATGGTTGGCATCCCTCTGAGTTTATAAGGAGAGACCCAGCTCTAACCCAGGCTACTTGGGGACTGAAAACCATGGTGGAATAAAGATATGCACATTTGGGCTCTTCTGATCTTGTTTTTATTTCATATTAGGCCACATTTCTTTACCATGTTAGCTACATCTAAATATTAGAGATGAGGCTGTGCTTACCCCCTTACCAGCTCTGCTGATGTCCTATGGATTTGGTTCCATGGAAAAAGGTTCTTTACTATCCCAAGACAAAGAAAGCTCTGATGAATGGCAATATAAAATGAAGAAGGCTCTGTGTGGCTGGAGACATGGAGGTAAACCGCTACTCTCTGAACTCAATCTGTACTGTCCTACCTGCTGCTCTGACTGTCAGCCATCACATAATTTATTGAATGCTTACTGTGTGCCAGGCACTGTGCTGAGTGCTGTACATAATTTCATTTATTCACCCAACAATCCTACTTACTATTTTTATTCCCAACTTATGGGTGAGGAAACTGAGACACAGAAAGATTCAGTGATTTGCTGTAGGTCATTATATTAGTTGAGATGCTTCAGCAGACAGAAATGATTCTTAAACATATGAAAATATTCTGACCTTCATTCATAATAAGAGAAATGCACATTAAAACCACACTGATACTGTTTTTTAATTATCAAATTGGCCAAGATCAGAAAGTCTGATAAGACTCCTAATGGGCAAACATTTGGGAAATACATACTCATAGCTGATGGGCATATACATTGGTACAATCTCTGAAGGGACAATATGGTGATGTCTTTCAAAATTATAAAAGCACTTACTCTTTGATCCAGGAATTACACTTGTAGGAATTTAACCTTCAGATAGTCTCACCAAGTGTAAAAAATACGTTAGAGGTTATTCATTACAGTATTGTTTGTAATAGCGAAAGACTGGAAACAACGAACTGCTATAAAACCCAAAAACCAAACCCACTGCCATCAAGTTGATTCCAACTCATGGCGACCATTAGGATAGAGTAGAACTGCCCCATAGGGTTTCCAAGACTGTTATCTTTAAGGAAGCAGACTGCCACATCTCTCTCCCATGGAGCAGCTGGTGGGTTCTAACCATGGACTTTTTGGTTAGTGGCCAAGCACTTACCCACAGTACCACCAGGGCTCCTATGAATTGCTATGGGGCCCTAAAAAAACAAAAAATCTGCTTTAAATGCCTTGATAGGAAGAATACACAAAAGAAATTAAGGGGGAAAAGGAAGGTATATACAGAGTATAGTGTAACATATGCTGCTATTTGTTTAAGTGGAGAGGTGGATATCTGCTAACCTCATCCTCACCACTCCACCTTACACCCCATATTTCAGAGAACTTCTTACCATTCCTCAGATAAACTCTGCCCTTTATCCCCAGATAAACTGCCCCTTCTTCCAACCTGCCTTCTTGCTCGCTTTCTCAGAAATATTACATGCAGAGACAGAAAGGGCCACATAAACCAGAGACTTCATCAGCCTGAGATCAGAAGAACTAGATGGTGCCCAGCTAACACCAATGACCGCCCTGACAGGGAACACAACAGAGAGTCCCTGATGGAGCAGGGGAAAGGTGGGTGCAGAACTCAAATTCTAGTAAAAAGACCAGACTTAATGGTCTGAGACTGGAGGAACCCCAAAAAGCATGGCCCCCAGACTCTCCTGTCAACCCAGAACTAAAACAACTCCCAAGGCCAACTCTTCAGACAAAGATTGGACTGCACTGTGGGACATAAAATGATACTCGTGAAGAGCGTGCTTCTTAGCTCAAGTAGATACATGAGACTAAACAGGCAGCTTCTGTCAGGAGGGGAGATGAGAAGGTGGAGAGGGTTATGAGTTGGTTAAATAGATGTGGGAAATCAGGTGGAAAGGAGGAGTGTGCTGTCACAGTATAGGGAGAGCAACTGGGGTCACATAACAGTGTATGTATAAATTCTTGTATGAGAGACTGACTTGAATTGTAAACTTTCACTTAAACTACAACAATAAAAAAAATATTACATGCATATATGTACTTTAATTAAAAACACAAGTAACAGCATCCTATGCATGTTGTTGTGCACTTTGCTTTGTCACTTAATATACACTTGCACATAAAGAGCTGCCTTATTTTATAGCTGTTCAATATCCCATGAAATGGATAAACCAAAATTTAATCAGTCCCCTATTAATAGACATTTCAATTGTTTCCCATCTTTTGCTACTACAAATAATGCTGTAATGAATATTCTTGCACATAAGTTATTTCACATTGTATCTGTGGGATTCTATCTGGGATAAATTCTTAGAAACAATGGTAGTTTGTGGAAAGGGTGAGTGGGGGGATGAGGACAGGACTGGGAGACTTTTCACTGTATCTCGTTGTGTATCTTTTTGAATTCTGTACCGTATGTATTACAAACTTAAAAAAATAAAATATTTTTAAATACAATTGCTGGCCACAGACTGATTAAATGCTCCCTCTTTTTATATACTTGTCTAGATTTAACAACTAAGGCCAGGTGATAACTTATTTCAAAATTCCTTAAAGCAAACTTCCTTTAAACAGCACTGTAGTATTTCTGAGGAGTCTCTGGATGCACAAATGGTTAAGCATTCAACTACTAACCAAAGGGTTGGCATGGTATTTTGGTAGAGAAAGAACGGCAAACAGGGATTTTAAAAGAGCGATGATAAACAGCAATACTAGATACCTTCAAAAGTAGAGTTTTCGAATGCAGAACAGACTTTCAAATTCCCATGGAATCCAGACTTTCTGGAGCCATGGAGGCTGGATGAACCCCCGAAACTATTGTCCTGAGATAATCTTTAAACCCTAAACCAAAAATATCCCCTGAAGTCTTCTTAAAACCAAACAATAATCTAGCTTAACTAGCAAAGAATATCTGCCTTGAGCATACGCTCTTTTAAGCTCTAACTATTCAGAATCAAATTGACAACAGCAACTTGAAAGAGAAGATAGAAAACTTAGGTGGCAGTGAGTTTATGTTAATGGGGAACAACTTAGTAAAGGAGGATGAGAATGGTTGCACAACTCAAAAAATGTAATCAACGTCACTGAATTGTACATGTACAAACTGTTGGATTGGTGTATATTTTCTTGTGTATATTCTCAAAAATAAGTTATTAAAAAAAAGAGAGAGGAATTTCCTGCCTTTAAGACAAACATGTAAAACCATGATATTTCAGGCAACAGCATTAGGTCCTGCCCAATGCCAGCTGTATAACATCAGCTTGGGGCCAGAGTTCCAGGGAGGGCTATAGCAACCAGAAGGATCAGCTACCATCAATGCTGCCCGCTCCCTCGTACCAGGATGCTCCTGCCAAATGTCAGCCCTCTACTCTGATGCTTTATAACGAAAGAGCAAAAGAATAGGGCTCAATTCCTAGAAGAGAGAAAAAAGAATATCTTTCTGGACACCTAATTTAGTAGTCCTTCCTTCTGGACCTGTTTTCTCCTAATCCTTTGTAATCAGTCAACATTCCTACACGGAAAAAACTAAGAGTGGATGGGACATAAATAGTTCCTATGCCACTTACCACTATCATCACATAACTAAAGAGTGTGATTTGACAGTAAGATCTGGACATTGACCAAGAGGTCCTCTATTTGAGCCCCCAACAACATAAAGCTGATTCACAACATAAAGCAGATTCAAGGCTCCCTTGCCTTTGGTCCTTGCACTACGGCATCACTAAAGCAAAGGTGGGAGGGACATGCTGCCCCAGCCAGACAATGACTTGCATATCAAGTTAATTAAAGCCAATTCTGCAACAAATAAGGCTTTGAAAAGCTCCCCTTGCAAGTAAGATGGAGACAAAAGATCTTCCAATTGCTACTGGAAAAGTATAAAGTTTCCCTAAATGAATCTGCATAGTGAACGTTTGTGAAAATATCTGCTGGAAGAGGACATCTGGTCAGAAAGGGCCTGCAAAAGATGCTAAGCCCACTTCACCATGCTTACTGTTTATTCCAAGCAAACTGTCCTGTGTCCCCTTGGTGTCATCATTCTCCCATACCCTGTCCTTAAACTATCTACACCCCTCCCCCAAAATGGAGACTTCTTACCACTACAGGTTTCCCCATGAAGCTTTCTCAGTGTGATGAAGTAAGGCAATTTCTCTCAAATCCACCTCACCTAAACACAAAATTCCAATTCTCCCACTAACAATAGGAACCTACGTACAGGCTTCTGCCTTCTAAGGGACCCTGTGTCTGCCTAGTAGACCACTACAATTTAGTGGATTATTTAACAACTAAAGCTACTCTGCTTGTGCTCAGTAGGAGTTATAAAATCAATAAATAATCCACAAAAATATTATGAAAGACTAGGTCCTAACGTTTAAAATGCAGCAAAATCCCTTCTTAAGGAGGATGAAAGGACTTAGGTAGTCTGAGCTGAAAATCTTATGTTAAGTCCAGGTATCGGCAGCAACTCTCAGTATCTGAATAACTTTACACACAGACGCTTTCATGGTACGCTGCTCTCTGCCTCGTCCCAGCACTCAGGTTTCTCAGTGTCCCTTTCTTTCCTCTAACCACGAGGTTTTTCTCTAAATCATAGTTTTATTGGAAATGTTTAAGTATCTGAGCTTCTGCCTCAGATATGTTGTCTCTAAACTCTTTATTTCCACTTTTTTTTTAATGGTAAATTCTCATACTGAATGACTAATTCCAATCCAGTCCAGAAATGCAAACTTTTGGCTCCTGAGCAAAAGATGGAGTTAACCATTAATTTTTCCAGAATCAACTTTGTTGCACTTTGCCCAACATTAGCAGTAATAAATCATTTTTTGTTGTTATGAAGTTTTTTCTTTTTTTAGTTGTCCAGACTGTTCTGGCTCTCCCAGAAGTCATACAGGGATCATGATTATTTTAAGCTCTGTAGCCTGTTTAAGTACCATACCCAAATAAATACTTTAAAATTGCAATCTGTAATTTAAAAAGCTTTTCTTCAGTGACCTGGAAGTAGGTTGCCAGGTTTAGTAATGAATAGTAATTTGTTAGTTTAAGTATGTCACAAATACCGCATAAGACATACTCGTACTAAAAATTGTCATTTATCTAAAATTCAAATTTAAAACTGGGCATCCTATATTTTATCTGGCAGACATACCTAATAAAAGGTCCCAAAGTGTCTGTTGGAGCCCTGGTGGCAAAGTGGTTAAGAGCTACGGCTCCTAACCAAAAAGTTGGCAGTTCGAATCCACCTGGCACTCCCTGGAAACCCTATGGGGCAGTTCTGCTCTGTCCTATAGGGTTGCTATGAGTCGGAATTGACTTGATGGCAATGGGTCTCTATTATCTATATTAGCAAAAGGACCACTTCCTGCTTATGCACGAGACCAGAGACATTTTACACCATAATTTGGTGAAGCAACATATTCTGAAAAGATTCAGTTACTAAATGATCACAGAATCTTGAAATGTCCATATGCGTATGCAATATAGAGGCTATTTTTCAAATGATTCAGGTATCAGTGGGAGTTTAGTCCAAGCTGTGTGGGTAATGGGTTCTTGTTTTGAGTCTAGCAGATCCATGAGTATGATTCCCTACCAATGGGAAGTGGAGAGCTGGTTGCATAAAAAATAAATCAAGTAGGATATTCACAAAAGCTTCAGATGAAAAGGAGACTATTTCATTTGCCTTTTTCATTCTCTCTGGCCTAGTAACCAGTATTCAAGCTATCCAATCTGTGACCCTGATTCATAACACAAGTAAATGGGGACTTTCATTTAAAATGTAGCTTTTATATATAGCTGACCACATATGTACAAGCAGCTCTAAAGACCAGAGCAGTAAGTCCAAATTTTGGAGCCTTGGAGGCTCTATAGATTATACTGGGTTTCAACCAGTGATTAAATCTGAGGTAACAGCATGTGGAGGCATGGCCTTAGAATTGGGGCAGGGGTGATTATGTCAAGAGTAAGCTTCACATTCTGACAATAAGAGTAGCAAAACACAACACTCCTGGGTCAAAGGAAGTAAAATTGAGAGGGGAACATGATTAGATGGAAACCTAATCTCAAGTTCCTCAAATTGGTAGAAATGGTGGTAGTGTCTGGGTCACTCATTATCACATTAAAGTTTGACAGAGAAGGATGACCCACAGGAGCAGCCTTGCTGTGCTTGAGGATTGTTCAACACTTGAAATGAGCTTCGGATAAGTTCTTGGCTGAAGTCCACCTGGGCCCCTTTCACAAAGGCCAAGCTATCAGAGTCAACCACCACTCTTGCCCCACCCTGTTCAAATACCCTGGAAAGAGAGGAAGAAGGCATTAATTAATATCACAAACATCCAAACCATGACATCCTCTGACCTCCCAGGAGCACACCCTATTCTCTCAAGTACAGAGGGAGGATTCCTTATCACCTCTAACAGGTGTTGATTTTCATTCGGGCAAAAAAGTGTCAATGAAATGCGTACAGGGAAATATTTAAGGAATTAGGCCTGGGATCTAGTCCAGCCTGACTCTCTACCAACTCCCTGTGGACCCGGGCACGTCAATTTTTCTCCTGTAACTTTGTCATTTTTAGGTCAAGACAACAAATGTTCACTGCATCCTCATTGTGTGAGGTTGATGTTAACAATGCTTAGAAAATCTTTGAAATTTGGAATACAACTGCATATTATACCGGAGAGACACTTTTCTCTCTCCCGAACAGCCTCTGATGTCGCACCCCTTCCTCCTTCTTGCCTGTCATCGGGGTTGATAACTGTATCCAGTGAAAATTTGTATTGGAATCCGGAGCATCCACCTCCTTCCACCTGCAGTCTGAGGAACTCTGACCCTTCGGTGATTTCCAGAAGCCTCTGAAATGCAGAAGGGGGAATTAAGAACTCCGAGAGACGGGGAAGAGAAGTGTGGGCGAAGAGGAGGTACCGGCGCTCGCCCGGACACAGACGCCGCACGTGCGGCCTCCTACCTGGACGCAATTGTCGGTGAGGTGGATCTGCCCTTCGTCGGCCTGGGGGATAGAGGACGACGCTTTCCGAAGCACCTGAGACCTGGGGAAGGCCGCAGGGAGCCTGCCACGCAAGGGAGGAGGATGAACCAGGGGGATGAAGGCGCGCCTGACCCCGGCCAGGACAAACTCACGCCAGCCTCCCTCCCCTCCACAGCCCCTCCCACGGGCCTTAGTTTCCCACTTGTCCTGGAGGCGCAGAACTTAACACTCCCTTCCTAGGAGGCTTTTAAGATTGGTACCTGCCCCTCGGCCAGGAGGTAAGCCCTCTCAGTGCAGCCGCCGCTAGGGACAACCCCCAGGCGGCCGCCATCTTCCTCCACAAGCTCCGCCCCTCCCGGAGCCCCTATCCCTCCTCAGCCTGGGCCTCGGGAGGCGGGGAGAATGGGCTGGGGGGCGGGACCGCACGGAGACCCCCTCCTCCGAGCAGACCTATTGGGTAATGGGGAAAGAGAAGGGTCTTGATTGGCTAAAACTGCTCCAGATCCCGGAAGCAAGGAGTATCGTCAAAGCCCGGACGGAGGGCTGAGGGGAGGAGCAGGGCGGAGTTGGATCCTAGCCCCGCCAGCCGCCGAGCTGAGAAGATAGGCGGAAATGGGCGGGCATCGGAGCCGGTGGTTGAATGTGAACGGTCGGCTGACTGGACCCCTCACCGGCCCCGCCCCGGCAGGTTTATCTTATGACCTTGGCGGACAGTTCTTCCTTCCTTGCTCTTGAACCTTTTTTGGCTGCGATGCGGTTTCAGGCCGCAGCGTTCCTGCTCCTGGCGCTCAGCGCCGCTTCCCTAGCCGAGCCAGTGTTCTTCAAGGATTGCGGTGAGTCCCGGGCCGGTCCGATGTGCCGGCGCCCACTACGGGAGCCCGCGCCGAAGCCCCGCGCTGGGACGCCGGGCTGGGCTGGGCAGGTCCCGCGGGCGGCCAGGCTCAGCCTCGGACCGCGCGTGCAGTGGACTGGTGGTGCTAGGGTTGGGGGAGAGGAGGCCGGCCTCGATTAAACGCGACCGCTCCAAACTTTGTCTCTTTCCTTGAAACGCGTATTTTGGGATTCCTGAACAATACTAGAAGGAGCCCTGGTGGCGCAGTGGTTAAGCGCGGGGCTAACCTAAAGGTCTGCGGTTGGAACCTGACCGCCGCTCTGCGTGAGAAAGATGTGGCAGTCTGCTTCGGTGAAGATTGACGGCATTGGAAACCCTATGGGGCATTTCTACTCAGTTCTGTAGAGTCGCTATGAGTCGAAATTGACTCGACGGCGGTGGGTTTGGAAAACTTGTAGAGGTGGACGTTTTGCTGAAGTTTTTCTAAAGTTCGTAGGGCAGACAACGGAGGGTCTAGAACGGAAGGCTTGGAGGTGGGGCGTGGGGGGCAGAACTTCATTTTATTTGTGCTTTGTGTCTTGGATAACCTCCTCCCAGTCTGTTTGCTGACAAGTCAAGAGTCTGTTCCCCTTTTCTTGATTTATTCCGAGCCTCCTTTGGGCCATGGAATTTTGTTATTCAGAATTAGCTGGTTTTTCCTCCTATGAGACTCACCGTGTTCCTAATCCCGTCTCGTGACACACAACCCCCTCTCGCCTCTATGGTTAGAAGCTTTGTTGGAAAATACATCAGGGGATAGAAATACTGAGTTCATTCAGTCAAATCTGCAGAATTTATTGTTCTAGCAGAACTTTTCTAAGTTCCAGAAGCACTGAGTTCTAAAATTAGAACTGTTCTAATAATTGTAAAATTTTTGAGCTGGAAGGAAACTTGGAGATCCTATAAGCAATCATTATATTCCAGAATCACACAGCAGAATGGAGCCAGAATAAGTTTGCTCATTTATATCCAGGGCCTAACTGATAGCTACTGCTCAATAAAATTTGTTGAAAAACTGAATGAGGGAATACTCTTTCCCCTATGTCGTCAAAGTCCATGTTGAGGCAAAAGCAATGTTGGGGGCTAGGGGATAGACTCCATTAAGGAATAAAGAATGCTGGCCTGCCAGCATTTAACAAATAGTGTTCCACTGAATTAGCAGACAGACACTTGAAATATCCTATTATTGTCTCAGTTTACTGCTTTTCTTAACAGTAAACTTAGTGGCCAACGTTTGGATGAGAACACTGTGTTAATCTCTACAAAATCTGGTTTACAGATGAGGAAACTTAGGCACATAGAGTAACTTGCCCAAAGTCTCACAACTAGTAAAAGGTAGTAAACTGGTGGGTGTTTATGAACCACTTTGAGTTTCAGTGGTAACATTAAAAGAACAAAGAACAACTAAGGGAAATAAATCCAAAAATTGTTCTACTCTGTTGAAAAAAAGCAGATGTACATCTATGGGAAGATTTCCTGGGTAGTGCAGAGGGTTAACACACTGGCCTGCCAACCAAAAGGTTGGCAGTTTGAGTCTATCCAGAGGCACCTTGGAAGAAAGGCCTGGTGATCTACTTCTGAAAACTCAGCCCTTAAAAACCCTATGGAGCACAGTTCTACTCTGACACACATGGGGTCACCATGAGTTGGAATTGACTCCAAGACAACTGGTTTGGTTACATCAATGGGGAGAACCTCTTAAGGGAAGAAGGGTTTCAGTTACAGATTTTCCATTTACATTTCAGTTGGGAAATACAATGTAAAAACTTCTGGATGAACATCAAAAGGGTTTGAGTCCCGCTCTACACTCCTCCTCCCCTGGGGTGGGATTTCCTCAAGTGAGAGATGGGGCCAAGCAAACTTGAGGTTTATAATGTTTGCAGGTCGAGGCTGAGGAATTTGTTCTATTGACATTAGAAGTCCAAGAACCTCTTGCAGCAAGAAACTAGATGAAGGAGCTATACCCAAAAACTGGTTGCCATTGAGTTGATTCCAACTCATAGAAGGAGCTATAAGAACTACCTTTTGCTCAGGTCCTACTAGATCATGTGACCTAGCCTTGAAAGCAGTAGAAGCTGGACATGGAAAGCCTTGACATAAGCACTGATTTTTCAATAGGTTGTTGACTTTTTTCTCTCTATCCATAGAAGATGGAATAGAGTGGAAGCAAGTGCTTGTCAAACTGCTTCGGGTGCTTAGGAAAATCCTTGTATGTACAGTTTGAGAACTTTGTCATGATAGAGAAGCAAGCTGGAGGATAAGGGACTGCAAGGTATTATTTACAGACCTAGCTGGAGCAGTGTTGGTCAATATGATGTCGATTCCTACTCATGGCAACCCCATTTGTGTCGGAATAGAACTGCATTCCATAGGGTTTTCAATGGCTGATTTTTCAGAAGTAGATCAATAAGAACCCTTGGAAGAAGTACAGCCAGAATAGTCCTTAGAAGCGAGGATAGTGAGACTTCGTCTTGCTTGCGTTGGACACGTCATCAGAAGGGACCGGTCTCTGGAGAAGAACATCATGCTTGGCAAAGTAGAGGGTCAGTGAAAAAGAGGAAGGCCCTCAACAAGATGGATTGACACAGTGGCTGCAACGATGGGCTTAAGCATAACGATTGTGAGGATAGCGCAGGACTGGGCAGTGTTTTGTTCCATTGTACATAGGGTTGCTATGAGTCGGAACCGACTTGATGGCACCTAACAACAACAACTATATGTATATGCATGTCTTAGTTCTTGTCATGGATTGAATTGTGTCCCCCAAAAATATGTGTCAATTTGGCTGGGCCATGATTTCTAGTATTGCGAGATCGTCCACCATTTTGTCATCCCATGTGATTTTCCTATATGTTGTAAATCCTGCCTCTATGATGTTAATGAGGCAGGATTAGAGGCAGTTATGTTAATGAGGCAGGACTCAATCTACAGTATTGGGTTTTGTCTTAAATCAATCTCTTTGAGATATAAAAGAGACAATCAAGCAGAGAGACATGGGGACCTCATACCATCAAGAAAGCAACACCGGGAGCAGAGCACATCCCAAGGTTCTTGTGCAGAGAAGCTCCTAGACAAAGGGAAGATTGATGACAAGGACCTTCCTTCAGAGCCAACAGAGAGAAAGCTTTTCCCTGGAGCTGGCACCCTGAATTTGGACTTCTAGCCTATTAGACTGAGAGAACAAATCTGTTTTTGTTAAAGCCATCCACTTGTGGTATTTCTGTTATAGCAGCACTAGATAACTAAGACAGAATAGAACTGCCCCGTAGGGTTTCCAGCGAGCAGCTGGTGGATTTGAACTGCTGACTTTTTGGTTAGCAGCCAAGCTCTTAACCACTTAGCCACCAGGGCTCCATTAACATCACAGAGGTTAGGATTTACAACTCATACGATAATCACATCAGATCACAGAATGGTAGACAGCCACATAATACTGGCAACCATGGCCTAGCCAAACTGATATGCATTTCTGGGGACACAGTTCAATCCATAACAATATGCTTTACTGGTTTTGCTTCTCTAGAGAACCCAGCCTAAGACACTGAAGATAGCAGTATTCTTCTTTAACACAACTGGTACTTCTGCCATCTCAGCTGTGTGAATTGGCCATATTCGAAGTTGAGTTTAATTAAGGCCCTTAGCTTATATTGGAGCTATAAAGACCTTGACCTCTGTCCTCCTCTTTATCCTTTCAGTAGTTCGTCCCTTTGATTATTGGAAAAATCAAGGTCCTAATAACTTGGTCAAGATTTAAGGTACTGCCTGTTATTTTTCCAGCCAAAATATTTCATCACTCCTAAGTGAGTCTCTTAGATTTCTTCCCTAAAAGAATGTGACTAAATAACTGAAGAGAACTCAGAAGTACATGGGAGATAGTGCAGTTCCCAGTACAGAAATAGTAGGTAGTTCCTCTTTTAAGGGTCATTCCCAGTTCAAATGCTGTATAGAGTCATTCCAATGTTAAAATGGCAGTTTCTCTTAAATTGCTTAGTCCACCACTCAGAAGTGAGTAGGCTTCTTGAATCAGCCTAATTTCAAAAGCTAAAGCAGGAAGGGGGAAAATGCAGAACACAGTTTCTAATTCTTATGGAATCCAGACTTTCTGGAATCATGGCAGCTAAATAAACCCCTGAAACTATTGCCCTGAAGTAATGTTTAAACCTTAAGCTAAAAATATCCCCTGAGGTCTTAAAAGCGTATGGGTGGCCATCTAAGATACGCCACTGGGCTCACACAGTCTGGAGCAAGGGAAAATGAAGAAAACCAAAGACACAAGAGAAAGATTAGTCCAAAGGACTAATTGACCACAACTACCACAGCCTCCATCAGACTGAGTCCAGCACAGCTAGATGGTGCCCAGCTACCACCACCGACCGCTCTGACAGGGATCACAATTGAGGGTCCTGGACAGGGCTGGAGAAAAATGTAGAACAAAATTCTGACTCATTAAAAAAAGAAAAAAAGACCAGACTTACTGGTCTGACAGAGACTAGAGAAACCCTGAGAGTATCGCCCCCGGACACCTTTTAGCTCAGTAGTGAAGTCACTCCTGAGGTTCACCCTTCAGCCAAAGATTTGACAGGCCCATAAAACAAAATGACACTAAATGGACACATCAGCCCAGGGGCGAGGACGAGAAGGCAGGAGGGGACAGGAAAGCTGGTTATGGGGAACCTACGGTCGAGAAGGGGAGAGTGTTGACATGTCATGGGGCTGGCAACCAATGTCGAAAAACAGTATGTATGTTGTTTAATGAGAAGCTAGTTTGCTCTGTAAACCTTCATCTGAAGTACAATAAAGTGAGTATATATATATTTCCCCTGAGGTCTTCTTAAAACCAAACGACAGTTTAGCTTAACTAGTAAAGAATGTCTGCCTTGAGTGTGTATTCTTTTAAGATTTATCTCAATGAGATCAGATTGACAACAGCAGGGTAGGAACTTTAGGGGGCAGTTGTTGTTGTTGTTAGGTGCCATTGAGTCAGTTCCGACTCATAGTGACCCTGTGCACCACAGAACGAAACACTGCCCGGTCCTGCACCGTCCTCACAGTCACTGTTACGCTTGAGCCCATTGTTGCAGCCACTGTGTCAGTCCATCTCAATGAGGGTCTTCCTCTTTTTCTCTGACCCTGTACTTTACTAAGCATGATGTCCTTCTCCAGGGACTGATCTCTCCTGACAACGTGTCCAAAGTACGTAAGACATAGTCTCGCCATCCTTGCTTCTAAGGAGCATTCTGGTTGTACTTCTTCCAAGATATAGGGGGCAGTAAGTTTATGTTAATGAGGGAGGAACAACTCAGAAAAGGAAGGTGAGAATGGTTGCACAACTCGAAGAATGTAATCAATGTCACTGAATTGTACCTGTAGGAACTGTTGAACTGGTGTATTTTTGCTGTGTATTGCTCAGCAACAAAAAATATATAAAATAAATTGTATATTTTTTAAAAAAGGATATTCTGATACTTTTTATTTTTACCTCATACCTCTAATAAAACCCACTGCTGTCGAGTTAATTCTAACTGATAGTGACCCTATAGGACAGAGTAGAACTGCCTCATAGAGTTTCCAAGGCTGTAATCTTTACAGAAGCAGACTGCCACATCTTTCTCCTATGGAGTGCTGGTAGGTTCAAACCGCCGACCTTTTGTTTAGCAGCCGAGTGCTTTTACCACTGTACCACCTGGGCTCCATACTTTTAATAGTACTGCTTATTTCTCTAGGAAGCCAGGTTGGGGTTAAAGAATGAAGAGATTTCAAGAAGATAAATTATTGGGCAAAGGATTTGCCAGGAGATTAGGGGAAGGTTTGTAAAATCTGATCGAATGTATCTCTTCATCACCAAAAATCACAAAAGATATGAGTATTGAATCTCTAGGATAGAAGGAGAATAGTGGTAAGGGCCAAGGAGGTGGTGCTGAATCAAGATACCTGAAAAGGCTTTGATTGAGTTAAGAGGATCAGGATCTTCATCCAGAGTCCTCACGTAGTTCTCAATCAGGAATTTCTTTGGGGTCTCCTACCATTTGTCACTATGGCTGCTTATTTAAAGCTTCATTCAGGTTCTAGTGAACTCTGTCCAAGAGCTTCAAAGTCAGACAAACCCACTGAGTCTTGGTTCTGCCCTTTATAGGTAGTGTGAGCTTGGACAAGTCACAACAATCTTTCTGCTCCTCTGTTTTCTTATCTCTGAAACAAGGCTGATAAAACCCATTGTTGTGAGGTACATCATAGTTCATTCTCTTCTTCAGATTCATTTGGCCATCATTAAGGTGCCTCAGCTTTCCCATGTCTGTGCTACCCAAGGTACAATTTCCACAGGATCTAAAACAAATGACTTTCTCAGGAACTAGAAACTCCTGGATCTAGGGACTCCAAACAGATTCCATATGTTCTGATAATCTGGCCGACTTCCCAACATACATTAACAGACATCTTAAGTCAACATGTGCTCTTGTAGAACCTGAGGTGGAAAGATAACTTAACTCATCTTTCTGACTTAACCTCCTTGGAGTTTCAGATTCCAGGTTTTCCTTCTAGCTACTTTTTGTGTAAGATACAGTTTTCCCTTAGTGGAGAACTTTCAGCAAATGTTGAGTGCTTATCTCTTTGCTAGAAAATGAACGGGAAAGTAGGAATATTTTAATTAAAAGGAAGTTTGAGGCAAACATTTAGGTTTCAGTTTGAACTGTGACCCCCTTACCATTAAGAATGGAAGACAAGAAAGGGGAAAAAATGCAGAACAGAATTTCAAATTTTCATGGACTCTAAACTTTCTGGAGCCATGGAGGGTGGATGAATGCCTGAAACTATTGCCCTGAGATACTCTTTAAACCTTAAACCAAAAAATCCCCTGAAGTCCTCTTAAAAACCAAATGATAGTTTAGCTGAACTAGTAAAAAAGGTCTTGCCTTGAGCATTATGCTTTTTTTTTTAATTTTTTTTTTATTGTACTTTAGGTGAAGGTTTGTAGAACAATAGTTTCTTGTTAAACAGTACACATATAGTTTTATGACACTGGTTAACAACCTTACCACATGTTAACACTCTCCTTTCTCAACCTTGGGTTGCCTATTGCCAGCTTTCCTGTCCCCTCCTGCCTTCTAGTCCTTGTCCCTGGGTTGTTGTGCCCTACTAGTCTTGTTTTGTTTTATGGGCCTGTCTCATCTGTGGCTAAAGAGTAAACCTCGGGAGTGACTTCATTACTGAGCCAGAAGAGTGTCCGGGGGCTGTACTGTCAGGGTTTCTCCAGTCTCTGTCAGGTCAGTAAGTCTGGTCTTTTTTTTGTGAGTTAGAATTTTGTTCTACATTTTTCCCCAGCTCTGTCCAGGACCCTCTGTGGTAACCCCTGTCAGAGCAGCCAGTGGTGGTAGCCAGGCACCATCTGGTTGTGCTGGACTCAGTCTGGTGGAGGGAACATTATGCTTTTTTAAGAACTATCTATGTGGGATCAAATTGACAACAACAACTTGAAAGATTCAGTAGGAACCTTAAGGGACAGTGCGTTTATGTTAATGAGGGAGGAACAGCTCAGAAAAGGAGGGTGAGAATGGTTGCACAACTCAAAGAATGTAGTCAGTGTCACTAATTTGTATGTGTAGAAACTTAAATTGGTGTATGTTTTGCTGTGTATGCTCTCAACAACAATAACAAAATAAAATTTAGAAGGAAAAAAAAAAAGAATGGAGGACAAGAACCTAGGAAAATTTGGAGTTCCTGTGGTTGTAGCTTAAGTTTAATCATAATCTTTTGTGGGTATGGTCTCTGGATATTATTTAGCTTAAGAGATACTAACTTTCTCATGGTCAAGAAACCAACTAGCTCCCTTTTCATCTGATTTATAGGATATGATTTTAGCAGTAAGATGAGTCAAGATTCTGATTTTCAATTGAACATTGTCTTGAAGATTTGATTCCAGGAAAGCAGTCAGAAGAGAATGAGTTCACTCTATTTGGGAGAACAGAGCACCTTCCCGTTAGGTAGGGGGCAGCTTAGGTGGTTTATTTTTCTTCCTATTCCAATTCATTCTTCTTCTTTTGCAGGGTCTGTGGTCGGAGTTATAAAGGAAGTGAATGTGAGCCCATGCCCCACCCAGCCATGCCAGCTGCTCAAAGGACAGTCTTATAGTGTCAATGTCACCTTCACCAGCAGTGAGTAAAACGACTCTTACCCTCAAATTCATTCTAAGGAATAACATAAATCTCAAGTATAGGAATGAGCATGGGAATGTAATGAAGGGAATTTGCAGTCCAGAGTTCTGTGACCTCCCTTCCAACTCATGCAAAGCTAGGATTCACTACTCCCTTAGACATCCTTCTCATACCGGGTTCCTGTATGCCTGTATTCCACAGTCCATGGCTGCCAGACTCCCGTTAAGCCAACAGGGAGATTTCCATGTGTTCACAGGTTAGAGACAAGGGCTCGGCTTTTCTCTGTCTTGTCTTGGTAATATTGCACAGCAGGCTTTTATGGGAATATCAACTCTGCAGAGTATTAGTACAGACCCCAGTTCTTTAGATTTTGAAACACCTCCAAAATGTCATTTCAAGCAGTATACCTTTCAGCTATCGTGCCTATGACCTGCCTAAAAAGGAAGGTGCATTTAATACTTAACAGTCTCTGTAAGGTTTAGGAAATACAGTGGGAACCCAAGAAACAATCAAGAAATTGGAGCTTTCTCTTGTGAGTGGTTATCTAAGATGCTCCACTGGTCCCACCCCATCTGGAACAAGGGAGAATGAAGAAAACCAAAGACAGAAGGGAAAGATTAGTCCAAAGGACTAATGGACTACGACTACCACAGCCTTCACCAGACTGAGTCCAGCACAGCTAGATGGTGCCCTGCTACCACCACTGAGTGCTCTGACAGTCTTACTGGTGTGACAAAGACTGGAGAAACCCCAAGAGTATGGCACCTGGACACACTTTTAGCTCAGTAATGAAGTCACCCCTGATTCCCCCTTCAGGCAAAGATTAGACAGGCCCATAAAACAGAATGAGACTAAATGGACACAGCAGCCTAGGGGCAAGGACGAGAAGGCAGGAGGAGACGAGAAAGCTGGTAATAGGGAATCCAAGGTCAAGAAGGGGAGAATGTAGACATGTCATGGGGTTGACAATCCATGCCACAAAACAGTATGTATACTCATTGTTTAATGAGAAGCTAGTTTGTTCTATAAACCTTCATCTAAAGTACTGTTGACAAAAAAAAAAAAATCTGAGCTTTCTTCTTCAACTTGAAGAAATATCGTTGGAACTTGTTGCTTTCTTGTACCACGTTCATCACTTTCAGACTCCCAAAAATCTAGACAAATGCAGAATGTTTATTTCTGGACAGTCCATCTGCCTTGACTCCTCCTTATTTTCTATCCTATGGAACTAGACTAAACAGTCTGATAAGAAACCTAAAAGTTCCTGTCTTCTCTTGTTTTTAAGCCTAAAGAGAGCTTCAAGAACTAGCTCCCTATCTTCCCTTTTGAACTATAACCTGGCCCCTCCGTTGTTCCAAACCCAAAAAATAGAATTGACTTCTAAAAAAAAATGCCATCTCCAAACCAGAGAGAAAGAAAGAAACAGAACCGATACTCTCTGAATCTCCAGAATATGCTAACAGCTTCTAACGCTGGTTGCTCTAATTTTATAATACCTTTATCCCTCTTGCCAAAGATCTCCGCCTATCTTGTGATATGCCAGGTGGAGGTTAATAAGAAATGTGCTGCCTCTTTCTAATCTTCCCCAATTTCTAAAGGTTTTCCTTGTTTCACCATTGTTACAGCCCATGGCATTTCTATGGGAACTTCTTATTCCATGCTCTTTCTGTATTGCCATCCATTGAATTCTTAATCTCTAATGAAATCCTCTGGGCAGACATGGGGGACAGGGTATTTGAGAATTCAGAAACCAATCATCTAAAACTCTTTAAGACACACAATACACTCTGACAGAAACTGATTAAAATTTACTGGCAAAGGTTGGTTACCTTGTTGGATAAGGTTATTTATCCAGGTATCTCTGATTCTCCTGAAAAACTATGAAAGGCAGTGAAGAGCCAACTGGGGTTAGAGCAACAAAAACAACCCCTGTGTATTGCTGCCTTTTTTTTTTTTTTTTCTTCTTCTTCTTCCCAGTAATTCATTAATATTTCATGTTTTAGAGTGAATGCTTGGCCTGTGCTTGGTACTAAGCATAATTACAAAGAGAAATAGACCCTGGGAATCAAGAGTACAGGCTTTATGGTGTGCTTTTATAGCAGTGCCATAGCTTGAGAATACATCCAAATTTTTTATTTAGAGTTTGGAAATAGGCTGTTTCGTTTACAATCTGATCCTCTTTTTCTTCCCCCCCTCTGTAGATACTTTTTCCAAAAATAGCACAGCCTCGGTGCATGGCATTGTGATGGGCCTCCCAGTTCCCTTTCCCATTCCTGAGCCTGATGGTTGTAAGAGTGGAATCGACTGCCCCATCCAAAAAGACAAGACCTATTACTATGTGAATAAACTACCAGTGAAGAGTGAATATCCCTCTGTAAGTGACATTGTTGTTGAGGACCCTGAAGGTCTGTGACTGGATTGAAAATCCAAGGGGAGGGGTCAAGAAGCAAAGATTGGGATAAGGGGTCCCAGGGTTCCTCATCTGTATGATGAGGAGGCGGAAGCCTGAGGAAAAGTAGATAGGTTTGATTGTTAGGAATCATGTAGTAGGGAAGCTGTTTTTTGTTGTGTCCTTTTGTTCTTTGACTATTGCCTAATGGTTAGCCTAGGCCTAGGGATGCCATTTTTACATGTAACATTTCATTTGATTCCTGTGGCTACCCTATGTAGAGGTAGTAATATTTCTATTTTGCAGATGAAGAAATTTGAACTTCAGAAGTTATGCAATATGGACAGGATCTGTTCCACTAGTAAATAGTACAGCCTAGACTTAGAGCTGAGTCTTGTGACTCCAGAGTCTGTGTACAATGTTAAAAGATGTTAACTAGATACAAAATAGTTCAGGATCCAAGTTGTCTTAGCATAGTAATAAAAAATAAAAATAAAAATCTAGTGTATCCATTTATCTCTTAACAAAAGAGCAATAGTTTGTTAGCTCCATAGTAAAGAGGTAGCTTTTTCTACTCTTTTTTCTCCCACTTCTACCTCAGACCTGCTCTGGTAGACCTACTTCTTTTCCTACCAGGCTCTTGTGAGATTAGATCCTGCCTGAGTGAGCTTTGTATTAAAGGTATAAAGCTTGATAAGAATGGAAGAAGTAAAGAGATTACTTTTTTCCATGGGAAAAAAAATGGCTGTATTTCTTGAAAGGAAGTCAGGTGAACCTAGGGGCAATCTGACCATTTATTTTCTAGAAAAAGCAAGTAATTAAAGGACTTTCTGAACAGACTCTGATATAGAGTCTGTGCCTAAGAGATGCTGGAGACCCTAAAGGTCAGGGACAGGTTTGTAGATTAATTTGCAGAGTATCCATCTAATCATGGGAATTTCTGAACCTCAGTTAAGCATGCAGGGTGTCAGTCAGGATATGACTAGCTATTTTTTAAGTAAGTTACATTTAATTTGAAAAAACAGCTCAAACTCCGTTAGTTTAAGCACTAAGTGAAACAGTAATTAATGTGTACTAACTAGTCTTGAAAAACTTACAAAACAAGTTTCAAGAAGCATTGTCCCTCAAATGTTGTGTTGTGAGGAAGCAGTTGAGTATAAAAGAGAAGTAATAACTAATGACAAGCAAGCTAATGTCCACATAAGAAAGGACCGACCATAGGTTGGTGAATTATTAAGAATTAGAGGAGACAGCCATAATAGGGGTGTAACAAGTCAAGGCAGACATCTATAATGAGATATACTATTAGAAAATAGTTTAAGGAAATTAATTGAATTTATATTGCTACAAAGAATTGTTGTCACTGAAATTATTCACATTGCTGTAAATGCCTTTGGACCATCCTTTGTGCTTTGACATTTCCATTTCCAACTAATAAGAAAGTTTCTTTTTATCTAAGAATCTAGTCTTCTTACTCTCTGGTCTTCATGGTTAGAGTTGGAAAAAGCTGGATCACATTGCCATATACATGAGAAATTGAACGTAAAATTATTTTTCATGTAAGGCTTCACTTACCTATCATTGATCTGAATGAGAAAAGAATGCTTTAGAAATTGTATTTGGTAAGGTCATTAGGTAGTCTGAGGTGCTGCTAATACCAAATCATAGACATAACTTGGTTCGTTCTTCTAATTTTTAAGGACACAGGTTCTGCCCACATCCTAAGTAACCTTCATGATGTCACTACTTAAAAAAGAAAAATATGAGGAATTAGGCAGTTTGTTACAATCTCTACCCAGGATTGTAAACCAATTATGGATTGAGGTCGGGTCCTAGTTTCATTTTTCCCAATTTCTTTTCTCTTTCTCCAGATAAAACTGGTGGTGGAGTGGGAACTTCTGGATGACAAAGGACAGCATCTCTTCTGCTGGAAAATCCCATTAGAGATCATATCCTAGAGATATTTGATGCCAGTATGTCTGTCTGGGGGTGAGAGGGCACAGGTAGGGGAAGGAGATGAAGTAGAGGAAAAATCAAGTCGGAAACTAAATCAGTGCCATAAGATGAAACGAATTTCCAAACTGCTGTCTTATGCCCCTCAGCCTCCAAAAGCAATCTAAGACCCTGTTTCCTGAAAGCTCAGAACTGTTTCCTTATGACACCTTTTGTAAAAGGGTTGAAGGAAAGAAGAGAGGTAAGACTGTGGGACTAAGGGATTGGTTAATTGTCTCCAGTGTTCTTTGCAGTAGTTATTGGGAGGGTGCAACCAGACAGGACCTGAGGAGATTGCTTAGGGATATCAGGTAACTTGCCCTAGGGTTGTTGGTCCTCACATTGGAGGACAGGTCCAAGCCACATCTATCCAGCTGGGATATTGCAGCTACAAATTCTTCATCTTCAAGTGCCTCATTGAGTTCAGTGCATCTGGCCGTCAGCACCTCCGGCTCCATTGCTTCAACAGCCATGACTTGCTCTCTAATGGTGTCCAGTGTTTCACTGGAGGGGAGGTTCTACGAAAGAAATTCAACTCTGGATGGCTGGTTCTCTGTGGTTGTCTCATGTTTCTTTTTCTTAGTTTTTTTTAATATAGCACTTGGTTAATAGATACTTGATTTAACAACATTAACTTGTGGCCTCTTTATGCACCTAGAAATATACCTTTGAATAAAAACTTGTCAGTCCTGTCTTCTGCCTTCGGGCTATAGTTGCCTGCTTCTTTCAGTCAGAGTGTGTCCCTAGGTCCGTGGAAGGTGGACACCCAGTTCTAGACAGAAGCTGTTAACAGCACTCAGGCATGGTCCTGTAGTGCACTGACCTTCAGAAACTGCCTTTTCTCCCCTTTTTGCCCAGTTAGACCTTACTTACCTACTTTATACAAAGTGACCTCCTTGTTTTGCTTTATTTTACACAAACTTGTGACTTATATTTGTGTTGTTGGAGCTGCCAATCATGCTTGAAAGAAGCAATGAAAGCAAACATCAGCTAGTTGAGTAATAACATCCTTCTTCTGAAGGATTGAGGAAACTGAATTTCAAGGATAGAAGTAGGGACAAAGGGGTTGCATATTGGGAGACATAGTGATGTTTTGGAACCCTCTGCCATGATGAGGAAAGCCTAAACGCTTAAAGATGAAATGTGAAGTTAGATGCCATAGGGCCAATGGAAAAATGAAATACTGTAACAGGTAGTAACTAAATTACCAAACCTTGGAGCTTCCTCCTCTTTTGAAGTACAAGGAAGTCTTAGTTATCTAGTGCTGCTGTAACAGAAATACCACCAGTAGATGGCTTTAACAAAGAGAGATTTATTTTTTCACAGTCTAGTAGGCTAGAAGTCCAAATTCAGGGCGTCAGCTCCAGGGGCAGTCTTTCTCCCTCTGTTGGATCTGGAGGAAGGTCCTTGTCACCAGTCTTCCCCTGGACTAGGAGCTTATCTGCACAGGGACCCTGGGTCCAAAGGATGCACTTTGCTCCCGGCACTGCTTTCTTGGTGGTATGAGATCCCCATGTCTCTCTGCCCGCTTCTCTCTTTTATACCTCAAAAGAGATTGGCTTAAGACACTATCTAATCTTGTAGATCTCATCAATAGAACTGCCACTAATCCATCTTATTACATCATAGTGATAGGATTTACAATACATAGGGAAATCGTATCAGCTGACAAAATGGTAGACAGTCATACAATACTGGGAATCATGACCTAGCCAAGTTGACAGGTATTTTGGGGGGATACAGTTCAATCCATGACAAAGTATAACTGTGAAGTAAATACTTTGCTGTGAGCTTTGAATCAATCAACTGTTAGCTGTCAGGGATTAGAACCCTGTTCACAAATGAGTAATGTGAACTTTGGAAGGTTATCTGTCTTTATGTTGGGGAAGAAGAAAGGAACTAGTTTCTTAGTTGAGCTCATACAGAATATGAATGAAGCAAATAATTTGTTTGGTTTAGTTATTCCCACTCATTGTACTAAAAGAAAAACAAGAAAAACCAAACCCACTGCCGTTGAGTCAATTCCGACTTATAGCGACCCTATAGGAGAGAGTAGAACTGCCACTAGGGTTTCCAAGGAGCAGCTGGTGGATTCAAACAGCCGACATTTTGGTTACCAGCTCAGGTCTTAACCACTCTACCACCAGGGCTCCAATCATTGTACTAGACCCTTGGATTTCTTTGCCCTGTGAGTTTCCCAGGAAAACCACCAGGGGACAGCAATAGATCTGGAATAAAGTTCTCAACAGCCAAGATTTACTTGTTAATTCGTGGAGGCATCCAACCACTCTATTTAGCTAAGATCTTTTGTGGATCCAGGGGCAGATTATCCCATAGGCAAGGTAAGCACAGTGCTTACCTTGCTTGCCAGATCGTCTTTAGTGAACAATTTCACTTTTTTTCACCACATCAAATGTTCTGCTTCTAGGTATAGCTGGCATCTGTCTCTCTCCCAACCCCACAGCGCCTTCCTACGAAATCACAGCCTCTTTTTAAATTTATAATCCCTGAAAGGGACGGATGACCCAGTAAGCAAGATAAGCACAGGCTTACTTGTGCTTACTAACTAATCTGCATGATCTGGTAAGCAAGGTAAGGTAAGCACCGCACTTAACTTGCTTATTGGATAATCCGCCCCTGTGTGTATCCTATCACATTGTTTCTAGAGGGGCAGCCCACCCCATCCCTGACCCTAGGTGCATCAGAATTGTGTGCATTCCAGAGGTGATAGCTTGGTTATTGATTGCACTGGTCTCTGCTTACAGAATGCCTGAGGTTGAATTCTGACTCCACCAATATAAAAAGATTAACAGTGTGATCTTTAAGTCACTTAATCTCTGTGCTTCACTTTCCTTCTCTGTTGAATAGGGATTATAACAGGACAGTTGTTTTAAAAGAGATGATCCATGTAAAACACTTAGAATAACCCCAGCATATAGCATACAGTCAGTAAATGTTAACTATTGTAGGAGATGGATGTTGTTCCTCACCTAGAAACAGCAGAAAAACCGGAAGGTTCAATCTGATGTGTGACTATATGTCTCTTCAGAAAAACGAGGCTGCCCTCTGTGCACAGGGGCTTTCTGAGGTGCCTGGTCCTAGAAAGCTCAGCTCTCGAGTTGTCTGCTAGCTCCCTATCCCCAGAAGAGTCCTCATGTCATTCAGCTCCTTTGAGGTTAACAGCTACCCTGCATTTCATACTTCTCTGCCCTGATGTGTTAAAGGAAGATGGAGAAGAAAAGCAGTTCAGCTAGTGTATCGCCCTCCATCAGAGCAGCAGGGTAACACAACAGCTTGTGACTATTTACCAGCCATTGTGAGGCTATGTGGAGCCTGCAGCAGGGAGCTAGGTGAGGGCTCCCATGGGGGGATTAGTTTGAAAGGTTGTCTCCTGTACAGACAGTTCCCAGTCACCCCCTGAGTCATTAAAACATTGAGAAGTGCTGTATCTTAGGCTATTTATATTGAAAAAGGTCATGCTCTTTCCAGTGACAGTCTCTTGCTTTTCTAGTCCGCTGAGCAGGCTGTGGAGGCTTAGACAAAACTCTTGCATGAATTCCAGGGCAGGTCATTGTTCATTCTGCTTACAGAATAGAGCACGCAACACCTAGTATCTCCAGTTGGAGTGTGAGGCCTATTGTTTAGCCAAATCTTCATGCAAATGAAAGGCAATGAGCATGGAGTAATTTCAAATCTTGTATGCTTGGTTCTGAAATCTGAGTTGAATTTGTAAAAGATACAGATTGATCTGAACCATGCTTTGCATGGGTTGATAAAATACCCCCGGACATAAGGAGGGTGGCCTGAAATAGGTGAGGTTCAGGCTAAGGGAAGATGATCTGGGATTAGCCATTTACTTCACATAATCCAAAAAGCAAATAATACTTAAATGACTGGCTTGTATAAAGACAAGGTCTTGGTACATAGCAAGAGCATTGGTACAGAGGAAAGAGCTGTGGGTGAGAAATTTACCTGGGTTGCTATAGTGATAATCACTCTACCCACCCCCCCCACCACAAGTGTTATTGGTTATTGGCAGAGTAGTATGAAATGCAGGGCCAGTAGCTGTTAACCTCAAAGGAGCTGAATGATATGAGGACTCTTCTGGGGATAGGGAGACAGCAGGGTGTGTTTTCCCTAGCGCCTTTGGAAAGGACACAGCAGGAAGTAGAGCTTGGGGTCTGCCTTGTTTAAAGGCCTAGGATACTCAGTTGAGGGGTGATTGTGTTGAGCATGGAAGTGGGTGTTATCTGGATCTAGACAGATATTGCCTAAAAGTTTTTAGAGGAGTTGTCTTGAGTGGTGTGTCTTTTTCTATGAAGAGAATCCGCTAGTCTATCCCTAAGATTCGAAACTGAATCCTATTCACTTACAGCTGTCTTCTGACTAGCAACTAAATGGTCTGGGTGTTGGTTGCCATGGAAACAGCTAAAAGGCCCATTGCTATGGGAACCTACCCTGCTCTCCATACCAGGGGTTTGATTCCTAAAGAGGGGTTGAGGGGAGGGTGGAGCCCAGGAGATGGGCTGCATAGGTGGCCTTGCTTCTTGTGGGTCCCAGAGAAAGTGAGCAATTGACAGTGGCAGTGTGGGTGAGCAGGCCTGGCTGGCTCCTTGCAACGGGCATAGAAGGAAGAGTGCTCTCTTCTACTTTCTACAGGCATTTTCTGCCTGTTCTCTGCTCATTGCCTGGTGGTAGCCACAGAGCACAGATGTCCGCTGTCCCTAATGGAGTAAGGGCATGAGATTCTGGGGCTGACCTGGTGTGTCAGTGCTGCTGCCCTCATCTGCAGGGGTGCTGAGAAGGAACTTCTTGGCTCCTCTTTGGCAGGCCCTTCTCCACAAATCATATGTCCCGGATAAGCAGCCAGCAGGTGAAAGGATCGGCTTAGCTCTGACTGCCAGTGGGTCAGGCAGATATGGAGCCTGGCAAACAAAACAGATGGCTGCTGGCCTTGAACATGGCAGAGATGCTGGGGGTTCCAGATCAGAAAGCAGAAGAGCAGGCCAGCAGCAGCAGTCTCTGTTCTCAGCGTTAGGGAAAGGCGTTACTCTGTTCTCTACCCACTATATGCCCCTGCCACAAAAGGGGGTACTGCAGATGGATCAAAATAGTTAAGACGAGGTTGGATGGAGATGCTTGATGTATATGCACAATGGTGGTATGATTCTTTTCTGTGTTTTGCAATCAAGGCAAATAACTTTTCAATTCTTGTTTTATGGAAAGATGACCTTTTACCAAGACAAAGAGAAAGCAAGCATCCTAGTGGCTCTAGCATTAACTACTGTTGATGTGTAATGGACTAATTGAAGGTATTGGACTGGTTGATCTCTAAAGCCTCTTTCAGAACTAACAGCTTATGATTCATTGAGGCATTGAAGGGAAATTTGAGCACCACAGGCAAGAGGGCACAGGCTAATCTCTGTTTTCACTTACTCATACCCGTAAAGGCAGGGAATATCCCTGAAGGCCAGAGGGGCTTAGGACTGAGATCGAGGCCAAGACATTTGGTTTAGAGACAGGCTCTGATATGTTTGGCTCTGATTCTCCAGAATTCTGAGATGCATGGTCTCCTAATCTTGCCTTCCCCTGCCTGGAGCTGTTGGTCTCAGCCTCTCACAGAGATCTTCAAGCGTCTAGGAGCCTGGCACCAGGAAAAGAGATGCCACCCAGAATTTGGATGCTCCAGAGGGCAATTGAGCATTTCCCCAGCCACCCAGAATTTGGATGCTCCAGAGGGCAATTGAGCATTTCCCCAGGATTGGGGAGGGGGTTCACTTATGGAACACAGCAGTTGTTTCTAGACGTCTGTAACATTTAAAATTTTAGATACAAGTGGGCTTGTATCCCATCTCCAACTCTTTCCAGCTGATTGACTTCAGATAAGGCGTCAATTTCCTCAGCTGTAAACTAGGATAAGAACCATCCAGGTGGTTCTAATGATGACAGGCAGCAGTGTATGGAAAGTGCTCAGTGCAATGCCTGGCGCGTTATAAGCACCAGAGGAGGGTCATTAGCATTATTGTTATCATCCTAGATAAGAAAGGTGGAGTCCCTCATTTCGCTGCTAACCAAAAGATTAGAGGTTTGAGCCCACAGAGGTGCCTTGGAAAAAAGGCCTGGTGATCTATTTCTGAAAAATTGGTCATTGAAAACCCTGTGGAGCATAGTTCTACTTTGACACACACGGAGTCATCATGAGTCAGAATCAGCTCAGCAGCTACTGGTTTTACTGGTTAGTTAGATAAAAAAGGAAGGTTGCAGCCATGATATTCCACCCTTGGAAACTGGGCCCCCCACAAAAAAAAACCCTGTTGCTGTCAAATCGATTCCAACTCAGCCACCCTATAGAACAGAGTATAACTGCCCCACAGGGTTTCCAAGGAGTGGCCAGTGGACTCGAACTGCCAACTTTTTGGTTAGCAGCTGTAGCTCTTAACCACTGCACCACCAGGGCCATGTGGCCTCAAATCAGGCATTTGCCACGGGTTTGTCTTCCAAATTTCATTCCAGGAGCTTTTTGATGCTGATGGCCTGTCTCTCTGATGCTCTTCTCTGTGGTTTGCTTTCATTAAGCCAGATTCTAATCCTCTCTTTGACACTTAACCACATTCTTTTTCATGTATAATGTGTGTGTGTGTGTGTGTGTGTGTGTGTTGAGAAACTTAGCAATTTTTTTTTTTTTTTTTTTTTTTTTTTGGACATGGAAAAATGCCCTGATTCTTGGGGCTTTGAATCTGACCATTTAATCCTACAGCAGCCTTTGTCTCCAAAGGGAGGTGAGGGGAAGAGTAACACTTTCCTGAAGAGGAGCATGGGTCTGCCCTCTCCTGGGCTCGCATCTTCTAGAAGCAGGCTGTCATCACTGGCAACACTGGCTGTCTCCAGCCAGAAGGCTCCCAGCCCTGGGCTTAGGAGCCCTGCTCAGGAGGAAATGGCTCCCCCTCCCCTCCTGGCTGCTGTCTGTTTTCGGTTCAGCAAGCCTCCCGACTGCTCCTGGCTGCTCCTGGCTGGGTCATGACGATAGCTCTGTAGCTGCAGGTTGTATCAGGTCACCTCTGAGAGAGGGCTAGAGAAAGCAGATCTGGCTTTCCAATGCTTCTGCTCTCCAGTGCACTGAACCTTTGCAGCCCCTGGCAGACCCCTCAGCTTCCCGCCAGAGCTTGCCAGTGCTCCACTCAGCAGGAATAAGGCCAAGAGAGCTATATGGAGCATCTCCCAGACTGTCTGCTGAGAACCATCTTCTTTTAAGGTGGGTAACAGGGAAGACACTGGGCCGGGGAGTAAGGCAGTAGAGCTCTTGTAGGAGAAAGAGCCTCCAGGCCTGACTAATTGGCCCGATGACCTTGGATAAATCATTTAACCTCTTTTAGTTAATACCTCATAGAGGTGTTACGTGGACAGATCAAAAAGGTGAGTGTGCACATGTAGCTTGGCAGCACAAAAGCTATTCATACTCAGGATATTAATGTCATAGGCTAATGCAGAGGACTGGCAGTAGTAATCCTTTGTATTTTCCTGCTAAGATACTATTGACTTGGTGAGCTGAGTACAGAACCCACAAGATAAACAAGTCTCAGATTTGATCACATAAAGCAAATTTAAGATTGCACAGTAAATGTCTGTCTTTGGCCACAAAACAGACCTCTAATACTGCTGAAATGGTTGCTGTTGGTCCTAAGGGTATAGAAAGCTTAGGGCAACTGCACACTTCTGCCATCCTGAGCATCAGGCCGTCTAGTTGAATTCATATGCACAGGGCAACGTGATTCCTTCAGCCGACACTCACTGAGCACTACTACATGCCAGGCACTGTGCTAGGCTCCGAGGATGAAAAAATGAGTAAGACACTGATTGCTGCCTTCAAGGAGCTCAGAGTCTAGTGGGTGAGGCAAGCGGCAAACCGTTACTGCAGCCCAGTGGGACAATGCTATGGCAGTCACGTGCAGAATGCCATGGCAGCAAGAAAGAAGAGCGCTGTGGGTGGTCTGCTCTGGTAGAGGCAGAGCCAAGTCAGGCTTCTGCTTGGAGTATGGTTGGTAATGGAGATGTCTAATACTGTCTAAAAGAGGCACTGGTATTTCAGTAGTAGAATTCTCATCATCCACGCGCGTGACCCGGGTTCGATTCCCAGCCAATGCATCTCATACACAGCAACCGCCCGTCTATCAGTGGTAGATTGCGTGTTGCTATGATATGGAACAGGTTTCAGCAGAGCTTCCAGAGTAAGATGGACTAGGAAGAAAGGCCTGGCAAACTACTTATTAAAATCAGCTATGGATCACAATGGTCTGCTCCACAATCAATCGTGGGGGTGATGCAGGACCAGGGAGCATTTCATTCTGTCCTGCATGGGGTCACCATGAGTCAGGGGCAGACTCAATAGCAGCCAACAACAACAACAATACTGTACTAACTCTTAATTTATCCACCATTCAGCCATTCTTTCATTCATTCAACAAACATTTCCCTGCCCTTTGTCTACCTCCTTCTGAACTGCTAGTCTTGATTAATTTGTCTTTACTTAAATTTCCTTCTACTTAATTTACTCTGGAACTAAGTAAATAAACATGTTTTGTTGTGTCCTGACTATGCACCCAGTGTATACCCCGCTAAAATTAGCTATTTGGATTTTAGAATTCTGTCCCCCACCTGTTTCTCCATTCCGTCTTGCACCACTTCCACTTTCTCTGTCTGCTCCAGCCGCACTGGTCTCCTTTCCATTCCTCATATTGGCTGTGCTCCCTTCTACCAGCCACGGGACTCTTACACATGCAGTTCCCTCTGCCTGGAATGCTTCCCCTACTCCCATCCCCTTCCATCTGTGTTGTTACCGTTAGGTGCCATCGAGTCGGTTCTGACTCATAGCGACCCTATGGGACAGGGTAGAACTGCCCCATAGGGTTTCCAAGGAGCAGCTGTTGGATTTGAACTGCTGACTTTTGGTTAGCAGCCGAGTTCGTAACCACTATACCACCAGGGCTCCTCCTTTTATTTAGTTAGATACTGGGAATAGCTAACTAGCTCCTATTCATCCTCTAGACTTCTGCGGAAATGTCTCTTCATCAGGGAATCCTTCCCTGACCACCTCCCTCAAGCCAGATCAAATGCTTTGTTGTACATTCTTTGCTGGCTCCCTTCATGGCACAGTTTGAAATTGCATACTGGTAGCATTACTTGATTAATGTCTGTCTTTCCCAGTAACTTAGCATCACGGGGTAGGAAACCTGTCTGTTTGGCTCATCATTATATTCCCAGTATCTAGCACAACTCTTAGCAGCAGCGGTTGCTCAATAAATATTTATGAAAGAATTAATAAATGGAATGATTAATGGCTTTTTTTGCTACTATCTGCCTTGGGCCTAAAGGGTTGGTGTTCAGAAACAAAAACAATACCAAAACATAAACAAGGACCAGAATCAAACAGGGATCCTCCCCTAAGAGAGGCACAGAAAGGAGGTAAGACAGGGGGAGGAAACTTTCAGAGCCAGGAGGAGTGGAGGGTCAAGGTAGGACAAGTGGAGAGACTGGAGCCTCCTGACAAGGTCGAACCTGGGTGGTGGTCTGGGAAGGAGGGAGAATTCGAAGCCCTGCTGTCTTGTACCTTTATGGGTTTTTAAATCAGTAAGTAGATGTTGAGTATCTCTAACCCTGATCCTCAGGGGCTACTTGTGTCTCTAGGGGTAAAATCAAATAAGACCTCTTTAAAGTGTTAAAAAGCGAAGATGTCACTTTGAAGACTAAGGTGCCCTTGACCCAAGCCTTGGTCTTTTCAGTAGCCTCATATGCATGCAAAAGCTGGATGATGAAAAAGAAAGACCGAAGAATTGATGCATTTCAGTTAGGGTATTAGCAAAGAATGGTGAATATACCACTGACTGCCAGAAGAACAAACAAATCTGTCTTGGAGGAAGTACAGCCAGAACGCTCCTTAAAAGTGAGGATGGCAAGACTTCATCTCACATACTTTGGACGTGTTATCAGGAGGGACCAATCCCTGGGGAAGGACATATGTTCGGTAAAGGAGAGGGTCATCAAAAAAGAGGAAGACCCTCAATGAGATGGATTGACACAGTGGCTGCAACAATGGGCTCAAATATACCTACTATTGTGAGGATGGCACAGGACTGGGCAACAACAAAAAGATTGGATGAAATTAACCCATTTTCCTGGTGCTTCAATGTGAAAACGACTGAAGGATGCAGGGTTGGGAAAGAGGAGGAGGATTTTATATTAAAACTAATATAGCATAGGATACAAAGTTCATATGATTATAAAAACTCACATAAGATTTTTAAAGACATTTAATGCTGTGAGTTTAGCGGCAGTTCAGTGAGTCTGAAAAGCAGTAGTACCTCGAGGTATATTCCAGAAGGATTCTGAATTAATCAGTTTTGTAGATCAAATAATATTAGAAATGCACTGAGGATATGCTCTTTAGAGGCAAGACTTTTCTTGTTCTTTTTTGTACGGTTCACCACTCCCACTAGGGCCCTAGCACAATGCCCTGTATGCTCAGTGGTTGCATACTACGTGTCAAAATGAATCCACAGCAAACAACCCACTCTTTGGTCTGTAAGTTGTTCATTGGATTTTATGATCAAGATTCGTCTGGAGACAACTGTGTCTCTCAAAAGAGGATGTAGATACATGAGGCTCCATGAAATGTTGTTGCCAGACTATTCCAGGACAGGAGAGAGAGGCTTAGGGAACTGTGGAGAGATACGGGGAGGCAACCAGTGAGATGAAAGCAGAAAGTAAGAAGATAATTTAACTTCCTGTGATTGCCTATAAGACAATTGTTGTCTAGTTTCTCTGCATGTTTCCGTAGTTATCTGTGTTTTCCTTGACTCCAGAACTATGAGCTCCTTGAAAACAGGGCTGGGTCTATTTTTAATACTGTTGTTGTTAGGAGCCATCCAGTAGTTTCTGACTCAGCAACCCCTATGTACCACAGAACGAAACACTGCCCAGTCCTGCGCCATCCTCACAAGAATTACTATGTTTGATCCCATTGTTGCAGCCACTGTGTCAGTCCATCTCGTTGAGAGTTTTTAGCACTAGGCACCTTGAAACCATGCCTGCATAACAAAAACTGGCCCACTGAAGGGCCCAGGGAATCCCCAGGATCAGAGTAGATAAAATTGTGGTAAAGATAACCATCTAGATTGCAAAGCAAAGTTCTCCGAGGTAGAAGGTAGGAAACAGGAAGTTGCAAGAGTAGGTGTCTGAGGAACACTGGTGGGTCCTTTCTCTTCTCTCCTAATCTACCTCACAAGAGTGAGCTGTGCCTTGGAGAGCAGCAGTGGTGATAGGAAAGGTGATTACAGGAACTGATTCTCAGCAGGGGCTGAGATGAAGGAGACAATGTTCTCCGACTTAATCGCTGCTTTTAACTCCCCCAACATAATCTCTAATGGTCCCTGGCTGGTGCCACTCAGAGCCTCCACCCCCAGACCCTCCACTTTCCATACCTGAGCAAATTCTTCCCAGTTTCTCAGCAACTCTCTATCTCAGATCCGTCCCTGCCCCCACCGTTCCCCTGCGTTGTGTCCCTATGTTTCAGTGTTCAAAGAAGGAGAAAGAGTGAGGTTGAGGTTGCATCCCTGCAGCCTGAATACTGCTTCTTATTGTTAGTTGCTAGAGTTGATTCTGACTCATAGGGACCCCATGTGTGCGGAGTAGAATTGCTCATAGCCTGTGTCCTTTCGGACACCTGTCTTCAGAGGTGCCTCTGGGTGGGTTCGCCTGCCAACCTTTCTGCTAGTATTCAAGCGAGCTCTTAGCCGTTTGCGCTGTCCAGGATGCTGTTTCTAGAGTGTGTCAAATCAACCACAGCTCTTAGATGAGGAGATCAGACCTGCAGAGCCTAGAGGGCAAAATGTAGCAAGCCTTCTGAGATGATGGTAAGAGGGGATGATTCTGCACAACAGAGGCGTGGGAGGTGCCCACAGGCAGTGAGGTGGTTCAGAAGCAGTGGGCCAGGTTGCACCATGTCAGGAAAGGGCTGGAAATAAGCCGAAAAGAGCCAAGTGGAAAAACCGGAATCATCTGCAGCAAGGAAGGGAAGGTAGAGAGCCAAGGGTGGGGGCTTGTTCCCTGGAGCCCCAGAGAAGTTCAAGATGAGGACAAGAGCGCCTGAGCAACACTCTCCTCCATGCCCTCTTGACTATCTTTCCTCCTTTCTGAATAACCTCCGGGGTAAATCACCTGCCATTGTAACTGTGCTGGCTGCACCCACTTGAAGCTGCAATCTGGCAGCACTGAGATTGGCATTCATGGGCTGTCTTTGTCACGAAAACCAGAATTCTTGTTTATTTTGTAAATTAATTGCTGGCACAGAGGGCTTTTCATTTTCCAACCAGAACAATTAAAAAAAAGAAAGAAAGAAATAGCAGGGTTGGAAAGCACCTAAAGATTACTCTGGGCTGAGTTGGCAGACCTAGCAGCAAACAGACACTGCTCTCGGCCTCTCTGAATTTAAAAACACAAAATAGGCCAGGACTATGTGCAGAGCTGAAACTGTGCACGTAAGCAAGCCCATAAACCTTTGTCCTGTAGCAGTGGGCAGGTAACCTAAAGAAACTAACCTGCCATTCAGGTAATGGGTGGCAATGTCTGCACTTCATCTTGGGACATGATGGGTAACCATGTCTGCATCTCATCTTGAGACAGTCTCTGCCACAGTTTGCAGGTGAGGAGTTCTGCAGAGTAGGGCTACATTAGGACACCATGTGGCCATGTTTCAGTGAGAAGGCACTAGGAAGTCTCACTGTCATAAAGGTCACTGTGGCCACTGCCCCTGACACTGTCCTGTTATCTTCCTAGACACCAAACCTGACCTGGTCATATTCCTACATAGTGAATCTGCCAGTCGGTCTGTAGCCAGTATCCTTCTCACCATGGGGAACCACTGGGAAGGATGACCCTCAAGGGACTTAACAGAACACACAAACTCTCACCTCACATATGCACTCATGACAGAGATGCCAGTCCTGTTACATTCTAGAAAGTGTTCAAGTGAAGGAGAGCAAGATTTCAGTGAGGCTGCTCTGGGAAGGTTTTCTGGAAGGGAGAAGATGTTTAACTATTTGAAGGATATTTACTTGATTTAGTAGCGAGAAAGGGGAAGACATTTGAGGTGGTGTATGAGGAGACAGAAAACCCTAGTGGCGTAGTGGTTAAGAATTATGGCTGCTAACCAAAAGGTCAGCAGTTTGAATCCACCAGGCACCCTTTGGAAACTCTATGGGGCAGTTCTACTCTGTCCTATAGGGTCACTATGAATCAGAATCGACTCGATGGCAGCGGGTTTGGTTTTTGGTTTTGGTGAGGAGATGATTTGGAGGCAGGAGGAAGAAGTAGGCTGGAGCGAGGGTCCACACAGGACTTTTGCCTTAGCAAGAGCTCAGTGCCAGAGTCCTGGACTAAGGGAAATGCTGAGGAAAGAAAGCTCCTCTGAGAAGGAAGGTGGATGGAAGCTCAAAGGAGGGGGAGAAATCGCCCCGGGCTTCACTGGAGCAAGTTTACAAGAGCAGGAGGAAGAAGAGCCTAGAAGAAGCAAACACTTCGCTCTCTGGCCACTGAATAAAACCTTGGATTTGTGCCATTTTAATATTTAAAACAAACATGTTTCCCATCTGTACTTATTTGATGAGAGCATCTCTGTGATATGGGCAGAATCAAGTGTTATCGCCATATAAGAAGTGAGGAAATAGAGGTACATAGAGGTTAAAGTAACTGGTCCAAGGTCCTAATCACACCCCATTCCTTGTGAAATGCAGGTCAAAGAGGACCCTCTCCCCAGGCTCCACTCTTGGTCAGCACTCCCTAAGTGGGCAGCCAGTTTCCTGGATGCTCGGCCACTAGCTCCCCACTTGGAACCTGAGGTAAAGGCCCTACTATGCCCTGGGGTTCTCTGACCTCAGAAGGGGATTGGCCGTGATCCGACTTCTCTCTCCTAGGCTTTCTCAAAACTCCTTCCTCAAGTCCCCTTGCTAGCTCCATATCAGCTTGTTTCTCTCCTGGATCTGGCGGTAGGTTTGGATCATCCCAGGCCAGCCTCTCCCAATCCACCCTCCTACTCCCTTGGAAGGGCCTCCCCTCAGCCCCTTCTTATCCTTTCTTGGGCACTTGGTTTTCTCTTATTGGCAAAAGAATAATTGGCTGAATGGGAGCTTGCTTGTGTTTTATTGCTCAGATAAGGATTTTCATATCAGACCTGATGAGAGGCACTTGATGGGCTATGCTAACCACCCAACCAGTCGTTAAGAGGTGATTTCATTTGGTTTCTTGAGTCTGGAAGCGCTTGGGGAACTGAGCTTCGCTGGGGTGGAGGTAGGAGTTGCTGCCTTCCTAAACTGAGCCAAGTGCTCCACTCCTGGGGCTGAAAGGGCACTGCCCTTCCGCCTACCTGGAGCACAGCCAACTTGGCTGCTGTCCTTTCTCAGCCTCATTTTAGAAACTTCCTCCTCACCCCACCCCCAACCAGGACCCTTATACTAGAGGGGACTGGGAAAGAGACTCTCAAACTTATGAAAGGAAATAGCAGCAGGGTGACTCATTAATGGTAGATAACTGTGTTTATAGAGCTTCTACCTCTAAGCCCAAAGCTGGTAATCTGAAAATATTCTTCAGGCAACAGGGCCCAGGAATTGTCCCCTGTTGAGTGTGAGGGGCTTCTGGGGCGGAGGAGAGAAGGTTTAATCCAGGGGTCTTCACGTTTCCCATTCTTTGTAAAATTTGTGCTAATTCTGGAGTCCCCCTGGAGCCAGCCATAGTAACCCAAAAAGGATTAAAAATACACTGAGCCATAGCTTCCAAGGAATCCTGGGAGTAGGGAGAAACCTTTAAGATTGTCTGGCCCAGTCATTGTCACACCCTTTAGCCACAGGACTTGTCGTCTAAAAGAATTCTTTCCAGAAAGCGCAATATCCAGAACTGATAAAAAATGATTCTGGCCTGATGGAAGGGGTAAGAGAGTCCTGACAATTGTTACTTGCGATTCTCCCAACTCAAGGCCAGTAGGAGCCCCTGGTTTACAGAGGGTGGTGGGTTGAGATGTTGGTGGAGGGGGAGAAGCCCATGGAAGTGGTCTGAAAACCACTCATCTAGGCCCCTTTTACAAATGAAGAAACTGAGACCAGAAGGGGTAAGCACTTGCCCCAGGTCACACAGAGTTCCTTCAGGGTCCTGGAAGTCCTGCTCTCATCCTCCCCTCTGGGGGGGGCCCTGCTTCCTCCACGCATCCATGCATGAAATCATGCTTCCCTCCACCCACTCCCCCATCCATTCATTCAGCCAGTATTGGGGGAGCTCTGTGCACGGCATACTGCAATGAATATGACATATATGACATGGGCCCTGCACCTCAGTCAATGCCACCTTCTCAGCAAACCTAATAGCTGCGAATATTTCCCACCCTGGCACAAGCCCCCACCCTGCCTGTCAGTCAGGCTCCCAGCAGCCAGAGCTAAAGATAGAATTGAGGGCAGCATTTTAAGTCAGCAGCAACAAGCAGACCTGGCTGGCCAAGTGGGGAAGGGGAGCTCAGCCGAGTTAGACCTCCTCAAAGCAGCCAGGCTGCATTTTTCTGCTAATGAACCCTACCCATGAGACTGGCAATCACCACTGCTGGTCTTCCTCATCCCATGGAGACAGGCCTGGACAGACAGCCCTGGTGGAGGCTCCATCTGACTCCTCACCCCAGATTCCAGCCTCCGCTGGGCTTCAGATATGTCTCTTCTGACTTCCCTTTGTACCCACTGCTTCTCTGAGCCTGGGGTATTGATTATTCTAACTTCCACAGATCTGTTCTGCCCTCATAACCCTCATTCATAGATTAGGGCTAGGACCAGGGAAGCTGAAAGATGAAGCCCAAGGCTAGAGAGGCCTGGCCTTCCGCTGCAGCCTGCAGGGCTTATCCCCTGGGGGATTTTGCTGGTGGGCAGGCAGACCCTAGATGCTGCCTCCAGAACTTTGCAGAGAATAGGGTCACCATCAGAGCCCACCCATCTACATCACTTCTTCCAATCTCTGGGCTAAGAAGCCCTGGTGGTGCAGTGGTTAAGCACTCAGCTGCTAATGGGAAGGTCAGCAGTTCAAACCCACCAACCACTCCATGGGAGACAGATGTGGCAATCTGCTTCCATAAAGATTATAGCCTTGGAAACCCTATGGGGCAGTTCTGCTCTGTCCTATAGGGTCACTATGAGTTTGAATTGACCCGACAGCAAGGGAATTGGTTTGTCTGTGGGCTACCTTCTTCTCTTTGCTGCTCCAGCTGATGGTCTTAAACATCACCCTCATGTGGCAGAGAGGTGAGGGGTGGGGGAGACCTGGATTGATCCCCACTCCCACCATAGCTCTCCACTCTCCAGGCGTGCTGGGCTTCAAGCAGTGGTGGAGTCGTGGGAAAAAAATTAGAAAAAGAGGGAGGACAGCTGCCTCAAGCTGCTCACCCTTCCTTAGAAATGCAGAAGAGGAAATAAAGCCGCTTCCCTTTAGTACCTGGGCCCATTTGAACTCTGAATCAAGTGGCTCTGAAGAAGATGAACCAAAAGTTCCCAGGGAGATAGGTTGCCTCAGAATTTAGCCCAAATTTGAGGCTGGTCCTGACCTTTCTGGGAGATCAGCTGAGCACCACCCGTACCGCACCCCACCCCCCCAGCACGAACACAGCATCAAATGAAGTGACACAGACACAAGATACCACCTGCAACCGTCCAGACAGCTGGTGGCCCTGTGTCAGCTATGCTTTCTAAGTCAAAGGGTTTGGTGAGAGCCCTCAGGGAAGGGCAGGTGGGAGGGCCCAGGGAGGCAGATCTGCACCCCCATTCACCCTCTTTCCCCCACAGTGGCAAAAAAAGGGACTACCACTCCAAGAACCTGCTTTCCAGGTACAGAAATAGTATGGAAGGGTGGGGTGCGGGGGCTGGGGCTGCCACATGCTGCTTTTTCATGGGCATTCTGGGTAAGAATAATAATGAGGTTATTAATAACTTCTTACCTCTAAGTCTTAAAGACCTTTCTCAAAATGTTTTCACCGCCTGCACACCCATTATCTCATTTGGTTCTCAAGACAACCCTATGAATCTGTGGGATCATTACCCCCACTTGATAGATGACGAAACTGAGGCACAGGGAGGGAATGGTTATGTGCTAATGAGGTCATGCTGCTAATGAGTGGCTGAGCAGGAACCAAAGCCTGATTTCCTTGGGTCATCTCTTCAGTTTTCCTATTGAAATGTGGTTCCAGAAAGCCAGGGCTTTCTGCTGGGCTAGGTCGAACTTATCTCTAGGGACAGTGTAATACAAAGTCCTCTGTCTTAGTCATCTAGTGCTGCTATAACAGAAATACCACAAGTGCATGGCTTTAACAAAGAAATTTATTCTCTCACGGTCTAGGAAGCTAGAAGCCCAAATTCAGGGTGCCAACTCCAGAGGAAGCCTTTCTCTCTCTGTTGGCTCTGGGGGAAGGTCCTTGTCATCAGTCTTCCCAGGTCAAGGACTTTCTCAGGCAGGGATTCCAGGTCTAAAGGACCCGCTATTCTCCTGGCTCTTGTTTCTTGGTGATATGAGGTTCCCATGTCTCTCTGCTTGCTTTTCTCTTTTATATCTCAAAAGAAATTGGCCTCGGACAAACCTAATCTTGTAGATTGAGTCCTGCCTCATTAACATAATTGCCACTAATCCTGACTCATTAACATCATAGAGGTTGGATTTACAACACATAGGAAAATCACATCAGATGACAAAACAGTGGACAATCACACAATACTGGGAATCATGTACTAGCCAAGTTGACACGCATTTTGGGGGATCACAATTCAGTCTATGACATCCTCCAGGGCACTGTATTTCTTCCGCAGATCATAGTCATCAATTAGTTGAGACCCACTTATCCAGCACTTCCCATGATCTAAGCCCTGAGTTAGGTCCCAGAGACAGCCATCAACAACACACAGCTCTCTCCAAGGCTCACAGTTTGGTGAGGAGAGATACAAATCCTTAAGGAGCAAGGTAGCACAGAGTGTTGGGGGAGCCCAGAGGAGGAATTCTAAACCAATGTGATGCATCAGAGAGGGCTTCCTGGAGGAGGTGATGCACCGACCAGTTTCTTAGCCAAGGTTATTCTGCCTGATTATGCTCTTTTCTAACTACCAGCCTATGCCCTGCTTTGCTTAACCATCCCTGCCAATGGCCCCAGCCTCTTTCAGGACTGCATAGCCAAGCAGCATGAACTAGACTGCTCTGACCCTAAAGAGCCACAATAAACCCCTCCGGCAGCATAGAGTCCCGGGGTGATGAAAATGGTTTGTGCTGACTACTAACCTAAACGTTGGCAGTTTGAATCCACCCAGTGGTGCTGCAGAAGAAAGGCCTGGCGATCAGCTTTTGTAAAGACTACAGCCAAGAAAACCCTATGCAGCAGTTCTACTCTGTAATGCATGGGGTTGCCATGAATCAGAATTGACTCTACGACAATAGGTTTGGTGTTTTTTTTTGGTTTTTTTGTTTTTTTGCAGCACACAGCTTGCCACAGACTCCACGGCTAGAAACAGACGAGAGTCTGGGTTCTGAGCCTGGCTCCACCCTGGACTGGCTGTTCAGGCAGCTGTGGAAGTGTGGATCCTGAGGCAGGAGGATTACCCAGCCCATTCGCCCACCCTTAGCTCAGTCTACCTGGGAATCATCTCAGATGTGCAGAAACTTAGCCTACTTTAAAAAATTTGCTGATCAGATTCCACCTTGCTCTAGCTAATTTCTGGCATTTAACGCTTCTCTTAGTTTCTAACCCGGATCTGTCATTTCTGTTATTACTAAAGCTTAACCTTTTCCTACTTGCTTTTTGGAGAACAGAGGCAAGTTGGCCATATTTCTCAAAACAAGGGGCCTCCTTAGATTTGAAAAGCAAATTGCCCCTCAGGCTTCTCCATCTGAGGCTGATGAATCTCACTTACTTCCCTTATTAATTTATGGCTTTGTCTTTACCTCCTCTTAGGGCCTCTCCCCCTCCTCCTTTGGTTGAGGGGTCTAACACTGGACAAAGGGTAGCTCTAAGGTACTGATCGATACTGGATCTGTACTGATGACAGCAGGAAAGCAGCAGGAGCCATGAGACATTCTGTGGAGTTGGCATGTAGAGTGCAAGGTGGTGGGGGCAGTGTCAGGAGGCCAGGTTAGTGAGGCCAGATGATGCAGAGCCTTAGCCACTGTCTTAGCTTCCTAGTGCTGCTGTAACAAAAGATGGCACAAGTGAGTGGCTTTAGAGAACAGAAATTTGTTTTTTCGTAATTCTGGAGGCCAAAAGTCCAAATCAGGATCTTGGCTCTGTCAATTCCTTCTGTGAGTTTCTCTTCCAGTTTCTGGTGATTGTTGGCAATCCTTGGTGTTCCTTTCCTTGTAAAGAATCCTCACATGGTATCTGTCTTTCCTTTGTGTACTGCATGTTTGTGTGTGTGTCTGCACCTACTTTGCTCCTTTTGTAAGACACCACTTAGAGGTGATTAGATTTTAGGACCCACCCTACTCTGGTATGACCCTATAAACATAGCAAAAGAAAACTCCTCTTTCCAAACAAGTCATATTTATAAGTACAATAGTTAGGACTTCAACATAATTTGGGGCAGAGGGACATAAATTCAACCGATAACATCCACCAGGCTTAAAGAAGTGTACCCCAACAGAACCCTGGGGTGCTCCAATCCTTAAGGGATGGACAGATAAGTGAAAAGAAGCCTTGAATACAACTGAGGAAGGGTCAAAAGGTCAAGGAAAACCAGGAGCATGTGACATCAAGGAACCAAGGAAATAAGTGTTTGGCAAAGGAGGGGATACTCAACATGGTGGAATGTTGCAGAGAGAGCACATAATTCTGAGAAGTGGCCATTGGATATCACAATAAGGAAGTCATTAGAAACTTAGTGAGAGCACCTCTTCAGAGTGAAGAGTGAGAGCAAAATGTGGAGATAGTCAGTGCACAATTCTTTGAAGAAGTCTGACTGTGAAGGAGGGTGTGGTAGCTGGCCTCCAAGATGACCCCTAGTGATCCCCACCTCCTGGTATTCTCACCGTTGTAAAGTCCATATTTTATTGGGATTGGTCTATGTGACCAATAGAATACAGGAGAAATGATGTAAGAGCACTTCCAAGATTAGGGTATAAAAGGCATTACTGCTTCCATTCTGGGGTACGTCATGAGTCCCATGTGGTGAGGAGTCAAAGCCTCCTGCCAACAGCCCCATATGAGTCAGTCATCGTGGAAGTAGATCCTCCAGCCCCAGTCAAACTTTTAGATGCTGGAATGCCCCATTTTGACTGCAACCTCATGCGAGACACCGAGCCATCTTGCTTAGCTGCTCCCAGAGCCCTGTTTCTCAGAAACTGTGAGATAATATGTTTGTTGTTTTAAGCTGCTAGGTTCTGGGGTATTTTGTTATACAGGAATAGATAACAAATACAGGAAGATTAAGATAAGGTAGGAATCAGAGGCGGATCTAGGGTTAAGGGATAGGATTTTGTTTTGCTTTGCTTTCAAAGAGTGAATCTCAAACATGTTTAAATGTTAATGAGAAGAAGCCAGTAGAGAGGAAGAAGTAGAAGATAAGAGAGAAATGAATGGAAAATCAATTGAATGTGTTTTCGAGGAGGTGAAAGGGGAATGGGTCCAAGACATTTGAAGAGATTAGCCTCAGTTCTTAGGAAGAACCCCCATGTCCCTACCTCTTCCATTGTGACCAGAGAGGAAAGGATAAGATCTGTCTGATGGCAGGATGTTGATGGAATTTCTGCCAAATTACTCTTATTTTCTGTTAAGGTTATCTGCTGAGAATGTGGAGAGACGTTGGCGGAAGTCAAATATTGAGGAGAATGGAAAAACCAGTAACTAACAAGTAGATTCTGATTCAAGACAACTCCTGTATGTCAGAGTAGAACCGTGCTCCATAGGATTTTCAATGGCTGATTTTTTTGGAAGTAGATCACAGTCCTTTGTTCCAAGGTGCCTCTAGGTGGACTGGAACCTCCAGCTTTTCAGTTAGCAGCTGAGCGCATTAACAGTTTGCACCACCCAGTGACTTCAAGGAGACTGGAGAGGGCTTGAAATAGCTAGTGAGAGAAAGAGCTGACTAAGGAAAGAGAAGAAAATCCTGGGCCGCTTTGAAAGTCTGGTTGTGATGGAGGCCATGACTGTGTAGTCCCCTCAGTCTGTGTGGCTTTATGATTTGTCCAACAGCAACTGGTATTTCAGTTATAGGTACAAAGAAGGTGGATAATTACATTAACTTTGGGTTGGGATTTTGCCAAGACAAGGGGTCAATGCAGATGAGGCTATTAGTCTAAGAGTGATTAGACGCAATGGAATATGGACCCCAGGCTGGCCTGGGATGGAAGGGAAAACAGGAGGGGCCAAAAAAGGGGGTAAATCAAAGGCCAAGGAACCAATGGAGTCATGGGACAGTTGGAGGAAAGGGTGTGAGGTTATGGCCTGCCAGCAGGAACCTTGGATTTTATCTTCCACAGGTGGTAATTTCCCTGAAATCACTAGGTTGAGGGGTAGCCAGGGAGAGGGAGATGCAATGCAGAGATGGGTGAGGGGTCAAAGGCCCAAGAGGTCAAGCCATTGGGACGGTGGTCTATGTAGACGCGATGTCATCCCAGATGATGGCAGGGCTTACAGTTGCTAAGGTTTTCCCTGGGACAGCAGTGTCTTCCAGGAAGATGCTGATCGTGAGGCACCTAGGAGGAGCAGAGTGTAAGGCAGCCTGCTTAGTGGAGCCCAGCTTTCACCATACAGGGCAGGGCTTAATGGTTTGTGGAGCCTGAGGGTGCGATTCTACCTCCCAAACCCAAGGGCGGAGAGGAAAGGGCAGCCTCCATCTGAGCAGGCCCAAAGGGAAACCATGTCCCCAGGGGAGAGCCACAGTCCACCAGGCCGTGGAGGTGAGCAAGGAGACTAACCAGGGGGAAATTTTGGAGTGATGGGAGCATGGGGGGTACAGAAGCGGATCCTAGAGGAGTACGGGGGTGAGAGCAAAGAAGAGTCTGGCAGGTAGAAGGGGCTACAACCTGGGACATGATGACTTAACTGCCTGCAATTTTTAAAGGAATTCATCCAGGCAGTGAGTTATTAGGGCTTTCTGAAGGAGTCAGCAACAGCCTCCATTATTCTTCATACTTCTGAGGGAGCCCTGGTCCACCTGAGCAGGCTGAGGCCGTGACTCTCACCCTGTGTAGGAATTAGCAATGGCCTCTGTTGGCTAGGGGGTCTTTGGCTCATTGGTAGAGAGCTAGCTGAGGCCTGGGTAATTACACTGACCTCCCAGAAGGGGCTGCAGGTTCATGCACAGTCTCCTGCACCCTAGCCCAGGCCTGACCCTGTGTCCTGAGGAATGTGGAGTACCAAGCGTTGTTTGGAAAGTGATCTGTTTAGCTGGAGGTTAGCAGATAAGAACAAGATCTTGCTAAAATCTGGCTCAGAAGCTCAGTCATGCGACACACTATGCCTCTTCTTATGTGTCCCCATTTCCCACTGGTGTCTGACCAACAGCTGCTTGACAACACTCTGACCCTGACGGCTTTCCCCACCATGCTCCCTTCCCTCTGGAGATGGTGCTGCTTGTGCCACCCAGGCCAGCTGGGTGCAGGCTGCTGCCGTCAGAGCTCTACTCTGACTGTTCCGGAGAGCTTCTCCAAGATGCTTCATGTGCTGCACGTGTGACGCACACTCACACACACACCCATCACACATACTCACAGACACACTCACACACTCACACACAAATGCTCATTCATTCACACACACACACACTCACACACACCCATAGACTCACAAACACATGCATGTACTCACATACTCACGCACTCATACACACTCACACACTCATACATACACACACTCACCCATACGCACTCACTCTGACACTCATACACATTCACACTCACACACTTGCACTCACTCATACACTCGCCCGTACACACTCACTCACACTCACACTCATACACACACACTACCCAACACCCCCACTTAATCATCACAGGAATAGGTATCCTTCCTAGTCCACCACAGATTATGGAGGAGGGCAGGGAGAGCGTGAAAGTGCAGGGGGCAGGGGAGAAAACCAGCAGAAGCCGTAATGCGGAGTTTCCAGACCCAGTTCTCCTTATCCATGGGATGGGGCTAATCTTCTTTGCCTTACCTGCTTTAGAGCAGTTACATGAAGATTCATCAAGGTGACGTATGTGTAAACTTTTTGTTAACAGAACTGTTCACAAGTGCCCATTTAATAATTTTCTGCTTACGAAGGGGGGCCATGTGGAGCCATAGTGACCGTCTGGGCTTGTGTGTAATAACTAGTATTTGCACAGCACTTTCCAATGGACAAAGCACTTCCAGAAGCAAGCCTGAATGCAATTATATTTGAAAGGCCCTGGCATGGAGCCTGGTCTACAGATAGAGTCAATAAACGATAGCTATTACTTTCTCACTCAGTCTTCAGAGTTCCATTTCATAAATGAGAAAACTAAGACTTAGAGAGGTTAATGGTCTTGCCCAAGTTTCTCTCAGAATTAGTTCTGAAGCTGAAACCTTCTGATTCCATGTCTTTGGGCCCTTTAAGATGCACCATGTGCCTCTGTCACGGAGTCCCTGAGTGGTGCAAATGACTAGCATCCGACTATTAACCGTAAGATTGGAGGTTCGAGTCCACCCAGTGGCACCTCAGAAGAAAGGCCTGGCAATCTACTTCTGAAAAATCAAGCCATTGAAAGCCCTGTGGAGCAGAGTTCTACTCTGACACACATGGCGTCACCATTGGTCAGAGTCGACTCCGTGCAACTGGGTTTTTTTTTTGCCTCTGTTACGAACTGTAGCCCCCTTTTCTCAATGATCCTAAGCTTGGGAGAGGGCAAAGAGTCACCGAAGAGGGAGTATGGAGTGCCTGGCTTTGGACCTCCTTCTGCCCCATTCTGTAGGGCAGCCCTGAAGAGCAGCCTACAGAAAGCCCAAGTCCTGGAACAAGTGGAGAAAGCAGGAGTAGGAAGAGGGAAGGGGAAGAAAATAAACAACCCGGCTGAAGACAGCCAGAGGAAGGAAGCGCGAGCAGCGAGGCAGAGCGCTGATGGATGGCAGTGTCTCTGGAGGAGGATGGAGAGAGAGGCCTAGGCGAGGTGTTGGGTGAGCCAGGCGTGCAAAGAGCCGTGCGTTCCTTCTCAGTGCAGGATGTTGATAGTTATTGACCCAAGGCACGGGAGAAGGGTGACCTCGGGGATGGGGGGCTTTGCTCAGGGCTGGCTGTGGGGAGTGGGGGAGGGTGGGCTGTGGGCCAGGGTGGGAAGGGGGGCCTGGGCAGAGAGGAGAAGGCTGAGAGGAGGACCGTGTGAAAGGGAGGGAGCAGGTGGGCAGCGTGACTCCTTGTGGAGCGGGAAGGGACGTTGGCCCAGCACCAAGCTCACTGCCTGAGGTCACTTGGGGTCTCTGGGGCAACTAGAAACCACCATGGCCTCGGCCCTGCTCTTCCCACGCTGCATCTGTCTGAAAGCCTTGGATATCACAACTCTGCTCACAAGCCCATGCTGGCCTTAGATGCTTAGTTAACATGCATCGGACAACACCCAGACTACTGCCACAGAATTAGCCAATTTCCAAAACCCATTAAATAGGCCTCCTGATAGCATCTCTCTCAGGGCCATTTTCAAAAGCATGAAATGCCTGGGGAGGCTTCATCGTGACTAGTTCTGGGGTCCACTGGCTGTCCTTTCCTCTCCTCTAGCTTCCCTCAGGACTTCTGCAGGGGCTCAGCCCTGGCACCTGGACTCCGGCCGAGGGACTTACAGCGGCTTCCCCGGAAAGTCCTGTTGAATCACCGAGCCCTGGCTGGTGATGCTGCAGGGTACCAGGCTCCCAGCCTGTGGGCTCCAGCTGCAGTGCAACAGGAAATTGGCTGAGTGACCCCCCTCTGAGCACCAGTGACCCTTCTTATAAGATGGAAACAAAATGAATTTATAACTGACTGGGAAAATAAAATGGAATTTAAAAAAATTAATGAGTTGAAAAGGATTTTTAATCACCTAGTCTACCTCCATCGTTTTATATATAAGAAAACCAATGCCCAGAGAGAGGATGTGACTCCCCAGTGTCACACAGCTAGTTGGCAGCAAGGCCAGGACAAGAAGCCAGGCCCCTGCCTCTGGGGTTTCTACTCTTCCCACGACTCAGTCTGCTGAAGAAGGCTGCATCCGATATGTAACTGTCAGACTCCAAGTAAGAGCACTGGACTTGGAGTCTGAAAACCTGGGCCCAAATCTATATAACCTTTGGCAAGTTATTTAACCTCTGTTTGCCTCAGTTTGGAGCCCTGGTGATGCAGTGATTAAGAGCTATGGCTGCACACCAAAAGGTTGGCAGTTGGAGTCCACCAGCTGCTCCTTGGAAACCCTATGGGGCCATTCTACTCTGTCCAAAAGGTAGCTGTGAGTCAGAATCAACTCGACAGCAACAGGTTTGGTTTTCTGGGTTTGCCTCAGTTTACTCATCCATGTAGTGGGGAAAATAGTGCCTTCCACGCAGTTTTGTAATCATTATACGAGAGGATAGCATCTTGCCTGGCACATATTAGATACTAACAATACTGATTGTTTTTCTCTACCCCACTCTTGCCCTCCTTTCTTGTCTACTCCTTAGGAAATTCTCTTATCTTTGATTATAAATTCCTTAAGGGAAAGAACTGTGCAGTATTCATTATTCATGTTTGTAATCCTAGCACCTGACACATAGTAGGACTTCAACAGAAGATTCTAAAACACCAGTGTCTTAGTTATCTAGTAATGCTGTATAACAGAAATACCATAAGTGGATGGCTTTAACAAACAAAAATTTATTTTCTCACGGTTTAGGAGGCTAGAAGTCTGAATTCGTAGCACTGGCTCTAGGGGAAGTCTCTCACTCTCTGTCATCTCTGGGGGAAGGTCCTTGTCTCTTCAGCTTCTATTTCCTGGTTCCTTGGAGATCTCCATGTGTCTTGGCATCTGTCTTACCCCATCTCTCCTCTGCTTGCTTGTTTAATCTCTTTTATATCTCAAAAAGGATTGACCCAAGACACACCCTACAGTAATCCTGACTCATTAACATAACAAAGACAACCCATTCCCAAATGAGATTATAACCACAGGCATAGAGGTTAGGATTTACAACACGTATTTTTGGGGGGATATAATTCAATTATAACAACCAGGAAAAGCTCATCAGAAAGCAGAGTCTTCTGCTGTCCCTGTGGCTGGTGCCGCAGTTTTCTCATTAGGCATTTTCTTAGGCAACGCAGCAGGGAGGAACAAGAGGAGGAACACAGGATGCACTGTAGGGTGGGACGCTCCTCATAGCCCTGGCTTAGGCAGCCTTGGCTCCTGCTTGCCGTCTGAAATCCATGACTTCCTCAGCAATGAACAAAGCCTAGACCCTGGCCAGCCAGGATGGACCTCCGGGCAGCCATTTCCTGCAGGCAGGATTGGGGGAAGGCCAGCGATCCAGGAAAGAAGTCACATCATCTCCCTGAAGAAAGATACCCTAAGAGAGGCTCAATTAAGCATTCCCTGGAGGGAGAACACACAACTGCAGGGAAGGTCACCAAGAAATTCCAGTCCAGAAGGACTGAGAAAGGAAGAGGACTTGGAGTCTGCAGGAGAGGGGGTGAGAGGCTGGAGAGAGGGCAGGCACCCCAAATACTTCTTTCCATTTTTTTTTTTTAATTTTATTTTTTTTATTGTGGTAAAAATATATGTAACGTAAAACTTGCCATTTTAAGCGTTTTTAAGTGCACAATTGAGTTCCATTAATTATATTCGAAATATTGTGCAACGATCGCTACTATTAGTTTCAAAGCTTTCTCATCACCCCAAGTCGAAACTCTATACCCATTAAACATTAACTCTCCATCCACCACCCCCCATCCATGGTAACCACTAATCCGCTTTCTGTCTCTGTGCATTTGCCTATTCTCTTCTTTCCTTCTTACATTCTTCAAGAAGAAAAGTGGAAGAAATGGGTAATTCCTGGGTGAATTTTTTTCTTATTAAATGGTATGTATTCATTTTAATGTGTATTAGGACAATTGCAACTGTTTATCAAACCTTCAATTCCACAAATACTATTGCCTGGGATGAGGCTAAGTTTAAAAAGTGAGTCAATTTAAGGAAAAATATTAAGTAAACAATAGTACAAATGGTACCTGATGGGGCAAAAATCATGAAGGTGATACCTCATAACTAACATCTGAAAAACCATAACGATGTGTAACTGATGCTAAGAACACAGGCTTAGGAGTCAGATGGATCTGAATTTGGAGCAGTTCTACCATTCTCTAGCAGTAAGAACTTGGACAAGTTTATTTATGTCATTCACTTCTATGTCCTTACCTTTGTTATTTCCTCCTTTCTTTGTGTTTTTATTCAGTTGTTCTTTTTCTTTTTTTAAAAAACAGCATTATTGAGGTATAATTGACCTACAGTCAATTGCATATATTTACAGTGTACAATTTGATGAGTTTTGACATGTGTATATATACCAATGAAACTATCACCATAGTCAAAATAGTGAGCATACCCGTCCATGGCTCTCAAAAGTTTCCTCGTGCTCCTTTGTAAGCCCTCCTTCCTGTTCCTCCCCAGCCAGACAACAACTGATCTGCTTTCTGTCACTATAAATTAGTTTGCATTCTTCAGAGTTTTATATCAGTTGAGTCACACAGTATGTACTCTTTTTTGGTCTGGCTCTTTCACTCAGCATAATTATTTTGAAATCCATCCACTTTGTTGTGCGAATCAATGGTTCGTCCCTTTTTAGTGTTGGGTAGTATATCAATGTATGGATATACCACATTTTATTCATCCATTTCATCATGAATATTGGGGTTGTTGCCAGTTTGGGGCTATCACAAATAAATCTGCTTTGACCATTCATGTTCAAGTCCTTGTATGAATTTATGTTTTCTTTTCTCTTGAGTAAATATGTAGGAGCAGGATGGCTAATCATATGTGTATAATTTTTTAAGAAAGTGCCAAAGTCTTTTCCAAAGTGGTTGTGCCATTTTATATTCCCATCTACACTGTATGAACTTCCAGTTCACATCCTTACCAGCACTTGGTATGGTCATCCACATACCACATATTTGGTATGGTCAGTCTTTTTCATTTCAGCCATTCTAGTGGTAGTATAGTGGTATCTCATAGTGGTTTTAATTTGTATTTGCCTAATAACTAATGGTGTTTGTTGTGGATTGAATTGTGTTCCCCAAAAATATCCATCAACTTGGCTGGGTCATGATTCCTAGTATTGTCATCTGATGTGATTTCCCTATGTGTTGTAAATCCTATCACTATGATGTTAATGAGATGGATTAGTGGCAGTTATATTAATGAGATCTAAAAGATTAGATAGTGTCTTAAGCCAGTCTCTTTTGAAATATAAAAGAGAGAAGAGAGCAGAGAGTTGGGGGACCTCATACCACCAAGAAAGCAGCTCCGGGAGCAGAGCGCGTCCTTTGGACCTGGGGTTCCTGCATGGAGAAGCTCCTGGTCTAGGGGAAGATTGATGAGAAGGACCTTCCTCCAGAGCTGACGGAGAGAGAAAGCCTTCCCCCGGAGCTGACACCCTGAATTTGGACTTCTAGCCTACTAGACTGTGAGAGAATAAATTTCTCTTTGTTAAAGCCATCTGCTTGTAGTATTTCTGTTATAGCAGCACGAGATAACTGAGACAGTATTGAACATCTTTTTTATGTACTTATTGCTATCTCCATATCTTCTTCGGTGAAGTGTCTGTTCAAATCCTTTGCCCGTTTTTTAAAATGAGTTGTTTGTTTTCTTATTATTGAATTGTTGTTGGATTGAATATTCCATACAGAAGTATTTTATCAGGTATATAATTTGCAAATATTTTCTCTCAGTCTGTGGCTTGTCTTTTCATTATTTTAGCATTGTCTTTCAAAGAGCAGAAATTTTAAGTTTTATAATGTAAATTTATCATTTTTTTTCTTTTATGGATCATGCTTTTGGTATTGTCTCTAAGAAATATTTGCCTAACCCAATGCCACAAAGATTTTCTCCTGCGTTTTTTTCTAGAAGTTTCATAGTTTTGGGTTTCACAATTAAGACCATGATCCACTTTGAGTTAATTTTGGTATATGGTGCAAGATTTAGATTAAAGTTTACATTTTTACATATGAATAGCCAATTGTTCCAGTACTATTTGTTAAAAGGACTATTTTTTTCTCCACTGCATTGCCTTTGTATGTGTCAAAAATCAGTTGTCCATATATGTGTAGGTCTAGTTTCAGACTTTCTATTCTGTTCCAGTCATCTATTTTTCTATCTTGACACCAATACTCTTGTCTTGATCACTGTAGATTTATAAGTCTTGAATTTAGGTAATATTAGTTCTCCAATGTTTTTCTTCTTTTTCAAAGTTGTTTTGTCTATTCTAGGCCTTTTGCATTTCCATATGGATTTTAGGATTAACTTGTCAATTTCTACAAAAAGCTTGCAGAGGTTTTGATTGAAATCACATTCAATTTATATAGATCAATGTGGGGAGAATTGACATCTAAACAATGAACCTTCTGACCCATGAAAAAGATATGTCTTTCCATTTATTTAGATCTTGTTTCAATTTTCTCAGAAACACTTTATAGGTCTCAGTGTACAGGTCTTGTACATCTTTTGTCAGACTTATCCCTAAGAATTTCATATTTTGGATTCTGTTGTAAATGGTATAGTTTTTTAAAATTTCCATTTCTGATTGTTCATTGCTGGAATATAGAAATGCAATTAATTTTTATATTTTGATCTTGTATCCTGCAACCTTGCTAAGATCACTTATTCTAGTACTTGTTCATAGATTTCATCAAACTTTCTACATAGTCATGTCATCTGCAGATACAGTATTGTGTCTTCCTTAGCAATGTAAACACCTTTTATTTCTTTTTCTAGCCTTATTACACTGGCTAGAATCTTTGTACAATATTGAATAGAAATGGTAAGAGCAGATATTCTTGTTTTATTACTGGTCTTTGGGGAAAACATTCGATCTTTTCCTATTAGGTATGATATTGCTGTAGATTTTTCATAGATGCTTTTTATCAGGTTGAGGGAGTTCCCTTCTATTCTTAATTTGCTGGAAGTTTTTATCAGGAATAGGTGTTGGATTTTGTCTAATGTTTTTCTGCATCTATTAGGAGATCTTATCTTTTTTTTTAGGTTATTAATATGATGATTAATGTGATGACTTACATTGATTGATTTTTGAAAGTTAAACCAACTTTGCATGCCTAGGGTAAACCTACTTGGCTGTGATGTATTATCCTGTTTCCATATGGTTGAATCTTGTTTGCTAAAAATTTATTTAGAGTTATTGCATCTGTGTTCATGTGGGATATTGGTCTGTAGTTTTCTTGTAATGTCTATCTGGTTTGATATCAAGATAATGTTGGCCTCATAAATGAATTGGGAAGTATTCCCTCCTCTTCCATTTTCTGGAAGAGTTTGTGTAGAATTGGTATTGTTTCTTCACTAAATATTTTATAAAATTCACCAATAAATCCACCTGTGCCTGGAGTTTTTTTTTTTGGAAAGGTTTTAAACTACACATTCAATTTTTTAATAAGATATAGTGATATTCATGTTATCTATTTCTTCTTGTGTGAGTTTTGATAGTTGCGTCTTTTTAAAGACATTGTCCATTTTATTTGTCAGTTTTATTGCCATAAAGTTGTTCATAATATTCCTTTATTATCCTATTAATATCTGTAGAATCTATGTGGTATCACTGTTCTCATTCTTAATATTTATAATTTGTGTCTTTTCTCTTTTCTTCCTACTCAGTCTGGCTAGAGATTTATCAATTTTATTGCTGTTCCCAAAGAACCAGCGTTTGGTTTTATTCATTTTCTTTTTTGTTTTTCTGCTTTCTATTTCATTGATTTCTACTCTGATGTTTATTATTTCCTTTCTTCTGCTTATTTTAGGTTTAATTTTCTAGTTCCTTAAGGTGAAAGCTAAGGTCATTGTTTTGAGACCTTTCTTCATTTCTAATATGGATATTTAGTGCTATAAATTTGCTTCGAAGTACTGCTTTAGTAGTATTCCACAAATTTTGATACGTTGTATTATCATTTTCATTCAGTTCAAAATACTTCCTAATTTATCTTTTGCTTTATTTTTTTTGACCCAAGGGTTATTTAGAAGTGTGTTATTTAGTTTTCACATGTTTGGTGATTTTCCAGATATCTTTCTGTTATTGATTTCTAATTTAATTCCATTTTGGTCAGAGAACATACTTTGTATGACTCTAATCCTTTTAAATTTATTGAGACTGCTTTATGGCCCAGAACATGGTCTATCTTGGTAAATGTTCCATGTGAACTTGAAAAGAATGTGTACAAAGAGGGATATTAAAATTTCCAACTATAATTGTAGATTTGTCTATTTATCCTTGCAATTCTATGTTTTTGCTTCATATGTTTTGAAGCTCTACTATTAAGTGTATAAATGTTTAGGATTTTCATGTCCTCTTGATGAATTGAACCCTTTATCATCATGAAATAACCGTCTCTATCCATGGTAATAATGTTTACTCTGAAATTTGCTTTGTCTGTAACCCACTCCACCTTCCTTTTGACTAATGCTAATGTGGTATATCTATTTTTATCCTTTGCTTTTAACATATTTGATTCTTTGTATTTGAAGTACATTTCTTGTAAGCAACATATAGTTGGCTCTTGTTTTTTTTTTTTAATCCAATCTGACAGTCTCTGCCTTTTAGTGGGAGTGTTTAGATCATTTACATTTAATATGAGTGTTGATACAGTTGTTTAATCTATTCTTTTAGTATTTATGTTCCATTTGTTCTGTGTTCCCTTTTTCCATTTTTCTGCTTTCTTTTAGATTACTTGATTATTTTTATGATTCTGCTTTGCCTTCTTTGTTGGCTTATTAAGTATAACTCTGTTTTGTTATTTTAGCGCTTGTTTTAGGAGCTGTAGTATGCATCTTTAACTTATTACAGTCTACCTTTAAGTTATATTATACCACTTCACATGCAGTATAAGACCTTACACTAGTATACTTCCATTCCCCCATTTCTGGACTTTATGTTATTATTGTCACATATTTTATTTATATATATGTTATTAACCACACAATACATTTTTATTATGTTTTATCTCCATTTTTTTATACAGTGTTCTATATTTTCCCACTATATCAAGTTTGTTATTTCTGTAGTGGTTTCATAGAATGTGACTGAAATATGCTCAAGGAGAGATGCTCTGGAGATCTGGACCTACAGAGGGAAGTCATCTCTCCCCAGTCCCCATCCCCAGCCATAACTATTGACTCTGCTTGCCCTCCCTGACCCCAGGACCATGTGATTCCTAAGGAAAATAGCTTCAGTCTCTTTCTTTCTCAGTTGTCCTCCAGGTTTCCCTTTCAAGAGGGCTTAGTCCATTTCATAATTCTAGAATGTAAGCCTCACTAATGGCATGTGTAAGCACTAAAGTCAGGAATCTGGGTCTTTCAAACAATTCATATATTTTTCTCTAAGACAAACACTCTCAGTTACAGTATGTCCAGGATAAAGCACTACCCTAAGCGTTTTATAAGCATCATATCATTTAAACCTCCCAAGAATTTCAAGCTACTACCGAGTCTCTCTCCTCCTCCTTCACAGTTGTGAAGGACTATTCTGTGTTCACTAGGATCATTTCCTCATTTCTTACTCTCTGCTCAACCTTGGCTTCCACCCCATCACTCCACATTCACAACTCTCACTAAGGGCATGGATGATTTCTCTGTTGTTTAATGCAATGAACATCTTTCAGCCGTCATTTTACCTGACCTTTTATCATCTTTTCACACAGGTGAGCACTCCCACTTTCATGAAACATTCTTCACTTTGCTTCTGAGACCCATGGTTTCTTGACTTGGTTTTTTCAGCTCCTCTCTTGTCTCCTTTTCTGGTTCAGTCTTCTCACCCAATTATTAACTGTTAGATTTCCTTGAAGTTGAGACCCAGACCCTCTCCCCTCTTTACACTATACTTGATTCCTGGGGCATTTCATTCATATGCACAATTTTGATTGTCATCTCTGCTGATTTCTCCCAAATCTGTATTTCTAGCTCAGGCTTCTGCTCTGAACTCTATACCCACACATCCAGCTGCCTGCTGTACACTCAGCTTAACCTGAATGTCTCAAGGGTACCACAAGCCAACAGATCTAAAGTCATTTGGGCTTTTTCCCATACCTACTGCTCTTTTGGGAGTCCTTCTCCTGGTGAATAGCATCATCAGCCATCCAATTGCTCAAACCAGAAACCTGGGTGTCATTCATGACAAATTCCTCTCCCTCACTGCCCCCTCCCCACACTTCACCCTGTCTAATCCGTCACCAACTCCTGTCAACCTTACCTCCTAAATAGTTCTCTAATCCATTCACTTCTTTCTAACTCTCTCTTTGCTCATCCCATTCTAAGATACCATCTTATTTCACCTGGACCATAGTAGTAGCCTACCAGCAGGTGTGTCTATACTCATTTTACCACCTTCCCCCAAATCTATGCTCAGCTAAAGATCTCTTCTAAAAGCAAAGCTGATCATATCAGCCTCCTGCTTAAACCCTCAATGTTCTCCCACCGCTTTTAAATTAAAGACAAAACATGGCTTAGACCCTGCTTACCTCTCCACCCTCCATGTTCCCTTTTATTCTCTTTCTTCCAGCCTTACTATCTTTCTTTCTTATTTGTCACCACAGGACATTTGCACATCCTGTTTCCCCTCTTATCTAGTTAACTCTACTCATTCTTCAGTGCTCAATGCAAGCATCACCTTCCCAGGGAAACCTTCCCTGAAATCTCTTACCACACCAGATCCCTCTGTTATAGATTTTTATAGTACCATGTTGCCATTCTTGGTAGCACTTGTCACCGTTGTGATTTTCTATTTGTTAGTATGATTATTGTTATTGTCTGTGCTCCACACTAGACTGTAAATTCCATTTGGTTCTTCTCATAGGCATTTCTAACCCAATGCCTGACTCACAGTGAGCACTCAGTAAATATTTGTAGAATGAACGGATCCAACAAGATTGGCACAATAAGTAGAGATAAGTACTATTTTTAAAATAGGTACTTTTAAGAGATAGCTACTATTTTAAAATAGGTGCTATTATTAACCAGAGAGATTAAATAATGTGCTAATCTAAGAGGTTGGCTGAGTGAAAATTTGAATCTGGTTTTCTACTCCAGAGCCAGCAATGCTTAAGCAGCACTCTGCTTTCCTAAGTGGACCAAATGCCCAAACCAGACTAACAAGCAGGTTTCTAAGGACACAACTTGCCTGCAGCCACATCTGCATAGTCCTGGAAATTAAAGTAGAATCCTAGAAATCAAAACAGAATCCTAGCCTCCTAGAGCTAGATGGGATTTAGAAATCCTCTTGTAAGAAAAAGAATCTATCCAAGGTCACATAGCAATAGTGCCAGATTTAGGGTTAGAATTCTAACTCCAAATTTAGTGCTTTAATGCTTTACACCCTGAAGCCCACATACCCACCCTCCCTCCTTCCCCAGGGCAGGAGCTTAGTGTCCAAGGCCCAAGGTTTAATCTGCTGAGAGCTATGGCCTCCAGACTTTTTTGACTGTGGTCAATTTGTGATGGGGGCAGAGAAGTGAAAGGTTTCTAGACCCACCTATTTTTACTTTCCAGGATAAAAGAACTCAATGGTATCAATTAAGGGCTATCCTACAAGCAAATTTAGGGGGATCTTCTATACTTCTGGAGCCCTAGTGGTGCAGTGGTTAAGAGCCTGGCTGCTAACCAAAAGGTTGGCAGTTCAAATCCACCAGCCACTCCTTGGAACCATATGGGACAGTTCTATTCTGTCCTATAGGTTTGCTATGAGTTAGAATCAACTCAACAGCAATGGGTTTGGTTTTCTTTTCTTTTTTTCTGTACATCTGCTCTAGCAGTAGGAGTATGGCTGCTTCAGATTTGAACTACAATAGCTTACTCTGCCCCAGACACTCTGCTAAACCCTTTAACTGAATTATCACTTTGAGTTTATACAACTCCTTGAGGGAGGTATCTTGACTAGACCCACTTTATAGATAAAGAAACTGAAGCTTAGAGAGATTGAGTAATTTATCCAAGTTACAGGTTTATGAAGGACAGAATGGGGACTTGAATCCAAATGCTCTAGCTCTAGACTCTTAACCACTATGCTATGCTGCCTTAAAAAAAAAAAAGGAAAAAACCATGTATGCAAGTCTTAAAGTCAGTAATTGGAAATTTCTGCTTTTCACTACTATTTGCCATTTGCCTAGTAAATTTATCCTTTTCATTAAAAAAAAGAAAAAACAAGTTTAATAAAAACAAAAAAATGAAGTATTTGGGGTGCAGATATGAAAAGATGACTACAACATATTATTAAGGCAAGAAAGCATTGGTAGTGTATGTATGATATCTTAATGGTTTAAAAAAGAGTACATATACACTTTTAGAAGGATTACAGGAAATCATTAATCTATTTGGGAGTGGGCCCAAGGAAACTGTAAGCAAGAAGTGGCCTTTTATACTTCTCTACTTCATGAGCAATTACTACTTGTATAAATTTTTTAAAACTTGAAAAAGTATACTGTAAATGTAAATATACATAATTTCACAGGATAGTTAACTAAAAACACACCATGAACTAAATTGATCCAAGACTAGCAACAATTTAATCCCCCTTATTCACACTCAAGAAAACACCTGTGACAATGAAGGCAACGTTAGAGAATGGTGACGCAATACAGGTATGGAGACGGACTGGGCAGTTTCCAGCATTTACAGGCTTTATGACTTTGGATAGGTTTATTTAACCTCTATGAGTCAGAATCAACTCGACAGCAATGAGTGATTTTTTTAATGAACCTCAATTTCCTCATATGTGAAATGGGGATAACACTGCCCCACAGGGTTATTGTTGTTGTGTGCCATTGAGTCGATTTTTACTTGTAACGAGCTTATATGACAGGGTAGAACTGCCCCATAAGGATTCTTCGGCTGTAATTTTTACAAGAGTAGATTTCCAGGTCTTTCCTCCCATGGAGCCACTGGATGGGTTTCAAACCTCCAACTTTTTCGTTGGAGTCAAACACTTAATTGTTGCGATACCCGCCAAAACCCACTGCCGTTGAGTCAATTCCGACTCACGGGGTTTCCAAGGCTGTAAATCTCTACAGAAGCAGAGACTGCCATATCTTTCTCCCATGGAGCCACTGGTGTTTTCAAATGCCGATCCTTCAGTTAGCTGTCAGTTAGTTGTGCCACCAGGGCTCCTTAATCAACAGGACTAGCAGCCATTATTATGCGCTGATAACAAAACATTCTTCACCCATTACAGGGATTCTGACTTGCTTGTGTGATAGGAGATGTGAGATTTCCCAGAGTCAATGGGCAGTCAGGCTTGTGGGTAGAAAAAAGGGCTAGTAGTCTTTTATTTTTTCAATCTGCTTGCCACCCATGTGGCTTCCCAGTGGGCCTCCAGCTATACTTTAAGAATTATTAGTTATTTGTCCTAGGGAGCAAGTCATACTTGTTAATCTTTGGGGTTGAGGATGAGGAAAGATGGCCCAAGTTGCTTTTCCTTTGTTTGGTTTTCACTCCCCATCTGTGCCCTGCTTCCAGCCTCCAGCCAGGAAATTTGCAAGCTCAGAAAGTTTGATCAATCATGGGAGTTTTTGCGGGTCAGCTTGGCCTGAGGCAGAGCTGGAACTATTGTGAGCCCACAATCCCTTGACCGAAATTGTGAAATCTAAAACAAAAATCTTTTTCATAAGTCTAAGGCAAACTCATTTTGAGGAAGACCCTGACTTGAACTGCCATGAGGCTACTTAAAGTCTTTATTGATCACACTTGGAATGAACAGTCATCCATTTTGCTGAAGAAATATTGCCATGTTTGATTATGTGGTGCTACCCAAACCCCACTGAGGGTTGTACATAATATGCAGTACCAAAAAACAAAACAAAACCTTTTGCCTTTGAGTCGATTCTGACCCATAGCAACCCTAGAGGACAGAGTAGAACTGCCTAGGGTTTCCAAGGAGGAGTTGGTGGATTTGAACTGTCAAACTTTTGATTAGTAGCCATATCACTTAACCACTGTGCCACCAGGGCTCCAACTAAACCCGTTGCCATTGAGTCGATTCTGACTCATAGCCAACCCATAGGGTTTCCAAGGAGCGGCTGATGGATTCAAACCACCAACCTTTTGGATAACAGCCAGCCTCTTAACCACTGCGCCACCAGGGCTCAATATGCAGTAGATACACCATATCACCCTGTTAAAATCTGAAAAATTCTGATTTCTGAAAAACACCTAGCCCCGGGGGTGTTTGAATAATGGATTGTGGACCTGTATTTCCATAAAGGGTTTTGGTTCTTCCCTGTCAAGAGCTCAACTTCTTCCTATCATTCATTGGCAGGGTCATCTGTGGAGGCAGACAAATTTGGCTAGGAGTCAGAGGCCTTGGGGTCGGGGGCTCCTATCAGAGTGTCAGAACCATGGACAGCAACACACCCCCGCCCTGGGAAGCTCCCATACAAATTTTCTAACCTGTCTGACTCAGGTTTTTCCTATGTGTAGAGAGAGATTGACACAATGCAACTTGCCTGAGAAATGCAACAAGTTGTTCTAATAGTAAGACACACGGTATAGGATGATTGGGGGGTGGGGTGGGGCGGGGATAGTTGCTGTGGTCTTGGCAGAAGAAATAAATGTGTTTCTTATCTTTTTCCTCCAGCTGGTTCCAGACTCTTCTCCTCCAACATCACTAAAAGCCTGGCAGGTACTTTGTTTGTTTCCATCAAGTTTCCTTGCCATTCTAATCTGCAAATAATTCTAGCTAGTTTCCCTTTGCAAGTGTTCTGTGCTGCCTAGCCACTGAGTTTTACCAGCCTCACCTGCCCAGTAACAGGTAGAGACCTTGTTAGGAGCGGACGGAAAGTTACCACTGGATGCCCGTCAGCCGTGGTCATTCTAACAAAAGGAATGTGAAAGTAAGCTACAAATTATCATAGGTTGCTGAGGGGAAAAAAGAGGGGGCACAGTGAGGTGGTTTTCTTCACCGTTAATTGAAGTCATGCACAGCCTCAATGAAATTGAAATCTTAGTACTGAAAATGCTTCAAATGATCACTATAAAGTCACAGAATGTTAGCACTGGAAAGGACCTTAGAGCTTATATGCTGGAGGGAGTAGAAGCAGAGTGATTACTTTCCTTTATTCAACAAATATCTTAATAGGTGTCTACTTATGTCAGGCACAGGCTAGGTGGTTGTTTTGTTAGGTGCCGTCAAGTCGGTTCCAACTCATAGCGACCCTATACACCACAGAACGAAACACTGCCTGGTCTTGCACCACGCTCACAGTCGTTATGCTTGAGCCCATTGTTGGAGCCACTGTGTCAATTCATCTCGTTGAGGATCTTCCTCTTTTTGGCTGACCCTGTACTTTACCAAACATGATGTCCTTCTCCAGGGAGTGATCCCTTCTGACAATATGTTCAAAGTACGTAAGATGTAGTCTCGCCGTCCTTCCTTCTAAGGAGCATTCTCGTTGTACTTCTTCCAAGACAGATTTGTTTGCTCTTTTGGCAGTCCATGGTATATTCAATATTCTTCACCAACACCACAATTTAAAGGCATCAATTCTTTGGTCTTCCTTATTCATTGTCCAGCTTTCCCATGCATATGATATGATTGAAAATACCATGGCTTGGGTCAGGCACACGTTAGTCTTCAAGGTGACATCTTTGGTTTTCAACACTTTAAAAAGGTCTTTTGCAGCAGATTTGCCCAGTGCAATGCGTCTTTTGATTTCCTGACTGCTGCTTCCGTGGGTGGTGATTGTAGATCCAAGTAAAATGAAATCGTTGATAATGTCAGTATTTTCTCCGTTTATCATGATGTTGCTTAGTGGTCCAGTTGTGAGGATTTTTGTTTTCTTTATGTTGAGATGTTATCCATACTGAAGGCTGTGGTCTTTGATCTTCACCGTAAGTGCTTCAAGTCCTCTTCACTTTCAGCAAGCAAGGTTGTGACATCTGCACAACCCAAGTTGTTAATGAGTTTTCCTCCAATCCTGATGCCCCTTTCTTCTTCATATAGTCCAGCTTCTCGGATTATTTGCTCAGCATACAGATTGAATAGGTATGGTGAAAGGATACAACCCTGACACACACCTTTCCTGACTTTAAACCACGCAGTATCCCCTTGTTCAGTCCGAACAACTGCCTCTTGATCTGTGTACAGGTTCCCCATGAGCACAATTAAGTGTTCTGGAATTCCCATTCTTTGCAATGTTATCCATAATTTATTATAATCCACACAGTCGAATGCCTTTGCATAGTCAGTAAAACACAGGTAAACATCTTTCTGGGATTCTCTGCTTTCAGCCGGGATCCACCTGACATCAGCAACGATATCCCTCGTTCCATGTCCTCTTCTGAATCCGGCCTGAATTTCTGGCAGTTCCCTGTCAACATACTGTTGCAGCCGCTTTTGAATGATCTTCAGCAAAATTTTACTTGCATGTGATATTAATGATATCGTTTGATAATTTCTGCATTCGGTTGGATCGCCTTTCTTGGGAATAGGCATACATATGGATCTCTTCCAGTCAGTTGACCAGGTAGCTGTCTTCCAAATTTCTTGGCATAGATGAGTGAGCACTTCCAGTGCTGCATGTGTTTGTTGTGACATCTCAGTTGATATTCCGTTAATTCCTGGAGCCTTGTTTTTCCCCAATGCCTTCAGTGCAGCTTGGACTTCTTCCTTCAGTACCATCGGTTCCTGAGCATATGCTACCTCTTGAAATGGTTGAATGTCAACCAATTCTTTTTGGTATAATGACCTAGGTGCCAGGGATGAAAAATGCAGCCCTGTTCTCATCCCAGAAGCTCAGAGTCAGGTGGCAGAGAGAGACAAGTAATATTTAGAAGAACAGTGTGCTGAAGGTTATGATAGGAAAAAATACAGGATATTACAGGAAGTCAGAGGAAGGGCACCCAACTGAGACTGAGCAGTCTGGGAAAAGACACCCAAGCTGAGCTTTTAAGGATCTGTAGTTGGGTGCACTGTCCCTGGATGTTGCCAAGGTTTGCACTCCACTACTCACATAAAGAGGAGCCCTGGTTGCCCAGTGGTTAAGCACTCCACTGCTAACCAAAAGGTAGGTGGTTCAAAGCCACAGCTGCTCCACAGGAAAAAGATGTTGCAGTCTGCTTCCATAAAGATAACAGCCTTGGAAACCCTATGAGGCAGTTCTACTCTGTCCTATAGGGTCTCTGTGAGTCAGAATCGACTCAACGGCAACAGGTTTTAGGATTCACATAAAGGTTGGCAGTTCAAATGCCCCAGAGGTGCGATGGAAGAAAGACCTGACAATCTGCTTCCATAAGGATTACAGCCAAGAAAACCCTATGGAACAGTTCTACTCTGTAACACATGGGGTCGCCATGGGTCAGAATCAACCCAAAAGCAACGGTTTTTTTTTGTTTTTTTTTTTGGTTGGGTGGGATAAGGGATTTCAAGGAAGTGGAAGAGTGCGTGCAAAAGCAGGGCACTGTGGAAGAGCCCAGACTGGTCCTCTCTGCATTTGTGTGTTGGAATGTATGCAGCCTTACCCCACAGCTAAGATAATCCTACCTTTGATAGCATGTGTTGTATTTCTTGGCATGCCCAGATCCTATGCTGTTGCCTGTATGCAGTAAGCCCTCGATCAATAGTTATTGATGATAATGGGTTTAAGGTCTCACGCAGCAGAACTGTAGCCATGCAGACAATTTCACAGTGGAAACCAGAATGTTACAGTAGCAACTTGGACACCCTCTCTCTGCCTTTAACATTCACTGTGCTGGCCCACGGAGGAGTTTTGGCCTGACAGCTCCAGCAAACTACAGAAATTGAAATTGCTCCTGACTTCCCATGGTTAAAATTTCCTCCAGGAGGTGTGTGGCCTAGCAAAAAGTCCCCTTTACATGGTCTTGAGAAGATTCTATTTAAACCCCAGCACCATGTTCAATTGGCCCAGTGACGTTGGGAGAATCCAGCGACCTCTCTAAGCTGCTGCTTTTCTGCCTGCAAAAACAGATTATGTTCCTGGGTTACCTGCCTCAGTGGCATATTATAAGAGTAAAAGAAAGGTAGTCTGATTTACAGCATGTCCTTTGAGAACACAAAAGCTCACTTTGTAAGCAATTGTTCTGCTGGGTAAGAAATCAGAAAGCCCAGACTCCCCGGCCAACCAACTGTATGGCCTTGGCTAAGTCTTCTCTCCCTGGGCTTCTTTCCTTGTGGTTGAATTCTACAGACAACCTTTGCAGATCTCACATTGTTCTGTGATTCTTTTGTTTTTTAATGCTTTGTTTTATAAACTAAAAGCCTTAGGCAGCCTTTGCAAACTGTGTTCTAGGACAGCTGGGCATTAATCCCTGTGTTTATGCTCTGACTCATGTCCATTGGTACCAAAGCCCCCAGTATTTGCTGGTTGAATTGCAGCAGTGATGGGTCTGGTTGTCTCTGGCAAATTGCAGTGGCTATAGTACAGAGAGGTCCTTGACTGGAGCCTTATAGACTAGGGGGTAGCCAGGCAGCTGGGAGAGAAATCCAAGTTACACACCCTTGATGGAAGGCTTTCCCTAGATGTAAGCAGCATTTAACTGCAGAAAATGGTTTTTGGAACATGGGGGCAATTCACTGCATCTTAGCAGAAAGCTTGACAGATGAAAAGAACTAAATCCCTTACCAGTTTGCTGTGTTGTCTCTCTCTGGTTCACCTTTCTGCCCTCTCTTTATCTTACCTCATTGCTCAGTCACCTTCTCCTCTCTCAGCTCCTGACCCTTTTAGATGCTCCAGCTTTCCTTCATCTCATCCCCTTTCCTCCCCAAGCCGTCTCCTCCGCCCCCTCCTTCTCTCCTGCCATTATGTTTCCCTCGCTCTCTGCATCCTCCCTGCCACTTTCTTCTTTGCTTTCCTTTTCTCTGTGAGGCTCACTAGGGCTTCCGTCTACCCGGCTGTAAGGAGAAGGTAACCCTTTAGCATGTGACTCCATTTACTCTCACTTTGTCACTGAGGCAGGCCGGGGGGGAAGGGCACCCCCTAACCCCACCATTGTTCCTGCTGGGAGTGAAGATACTGTGAGGAGGTGAGTCTCCAAAGGGCACCCAACATATCAATCGTTCATTCAGGAAATATTTATTTTTAATGTAAGTTTTAAAATAATTTTAAGGTAATGCATCATGTACAGTGCAGAGAATTTGAAAAAATATCAAAAAAGAATAAAGAAGAACATTACATTTAAACGAACCATAGTTACCCCTACCCGGAGACAACCCTTAATAGCGTTTTGCTTTAACTTCTCCTAGAAATTTTTCTGAGCCTTTTTTGCCTGCTTGTAGTTATACTATATATACAATTTTGTGATCTGATTTTTTTTCTACTTCATATTATAAGCATTTTCCTCATGGTATGGTAAACTCTTTAAAAACACTATTTTACATTTCTGTAACCATTGCCCTATTTTTTGAACATTTAGATAGGTTGTAAATTTTCTGCAATGATAATTTATATTGTGATGACCAGTCAGTGTGGTGCAGGTTTGAAGAGTGCAGCCTTGAGCCAGGCCAGCAAACTCTGCCCCTTAGAAACTATGTAATCTTGGTCAAATTATGTGTCTCAGTTTTCTCATCTGTACAGTGGGGAAGATAATAATAATACCTACCTCATGGGGTTGTTGTTAGAATTAAATAAGATGATTCATCTAAAGCACTTAGAATAGTGCCTGGCACCTAGTAGTTCCTCAATAAGTGGTAAATACTATTGTCTTAGGATAGATTCCCAGTAGTGGAATTACTTTGGTACTTGATACATAGCGTCAAATTACTTTCCAAAAAACAACATACCTGTCTTGACAAACCTACCATGATTAGAGCTCAGGCCTGGCTAATACCAAAGCTCATACTCTTTCTACTACCCCTCCCCTAAGCTCCTCCTCAGGCAAGTGCCCTGGATCACGCAATAATTGGTCTCCTAACACAGAAGAAATGGGCCCTTGTAAAGGCTAAATGAAATAGTATATAAAGCATCTAGCGCAATGCCTGACACATATTAAATTATTTGAGAATGAATACTAATTATGCTGTATAAGGAATGCCTACTTCATAGACTTACATGATGATTCACTGAGATAATGCATATAAAGCTCTTAGCTCAGTTCCTGGCACATAACTTGTTGCTATTGTTGTTAGTTGCTATCTAACTCATGGCAACCTTATGTATAATAGAATGAAACATTGCCGGGTCCCACAACATCCTCATGATCATTGGTATGTTTGAGTCCATTGCTGTGGCTATTGTGTCAATCCACCTCACTGAGGATTTTCCTTGTTTTCACCGACCCTCTACTTTTCTAGTGCTTGGTCTGTCCTATGATGTGTCCAAAGTAAGCAAGTCAAAATCTCACCATCATCGCTCCTAAGAAACATTCTGGTTGTATTTCTTCTAAGACTGATTTGTTCCTTCTTTTGGCAGTCCATGGTATATTCAATCTTCTTTGCCAACACCACAGTTCAGATGCATCAGTTCTGTCTTTCTTTTTCATGATGCAACTTTCATATGCATGTGAGACTGCTGGAAAGACCATGGTATGGGTCAGACGCCCCTTAGTCATCGAAGTGACGTCTTTGCTTTCTAAAACTTTAAAGAGGTCTTTGGTACATGGCAGGCACTCAGAAAACTCTGTCATTGAACTATCCATCCATCCATTCATCCAGCTGTCTTTATATCCACTATTGTACCTCTTTCCTGCTCTCCAGGGCCCAGCCTGGCACAATGTGCCCTCCCTACTTTCATTGTTACCATTTCCACTGACACAGCTGAGCCTTACCATTACAGTGTGCTCAGGGCCCAAGGCTTGCACTGGGATGACAGCCTTGGGAGCCAGAAGGAGAGGACTGCATACCACACTGTATGTGGATGGGATTTGGGATGTAGGCTGCAGCGGAGCCAAATGTGTACTCTTTGTGAGGCATGGAGCCAAATGTTTGCACCAGGGATCAAGAAGCTGATAACAACAAGAAGCTTGGTGTCTTAGCTATCTAGTGCTGCTATAACAGAAATACCACAGGCAGATGGCTTTAACAAACAGAAATTTATTTTCTCACAGTTTGGGAGGCTAGAAGTTCAAATTCAGGGTGCCGCATCTAGGGGAAGGCTTTCTCTCACTGTTGGCTCTGGAGGAAGGTCCTTGTCTCTTTGAGCTTCTGCTCCTGGGCGATCCTCGTGTGGCTTGGCATCTCTCTTCTCCAATCTCTGCTTTGCTAGCTTGTTTAATCTCTTTTTATATCCCCAAAGAGATCAATTTAAGATACACCCTACACTAATCTTGCCTCATTAACATAACAGAGACAACCCATTCCCAAATGGGATTATAACCACAGATATAAAAGTTAGGATTTACAACACATATTTGGGGGGAGTATAATTCAATCCATAACCACTTGGTTTTTAAGGACTGATTCTCTCTCTCTCTCCCTCACACACACACACACACATCCTTTCCAGGGCAGGAGAAAAGAAGAACCCTGGGGTTCAGACAAGAAGGAAACAGCAGCCTGGGTGTTTTGCCTTCTCTTCTTCTTCTCTGCTGGCACATCCTGAGAGCCCTCAGGGTTGCATCACCTCCATACCTTCCTCCCCCACCCCTTCACTCTGGGCTCCCCTTAGCCCAGCTGAGTCAGGCTGGCATCTTCAAAGGAACATTAGTAAAAGCTAAGGAAACCAAAAGGGAAATAAACAAAGAAAGCACATTAAAATCCTCAGTCTTTGAGTTTGGCCCATACAGACTCCTAACCCAGGAGAGAATCTGGGGCCTTGTGCCCTTCCAGTTCCACCTGACAGGGGATGTCTGCCCAGAGTCTCTCTTTAAATTTTGAGGTTGTTTCCTCTTGCTTCTTTTTCTGCTCCCTCACTAAATACCCCAATCCCTTAGACAAAAAAGTGGTGAGTAGGGTTCTGGGGAGGAGAGTAGAAAAAGTATCGGCTTGGGCATCAGACGGACCTGGTTTCAAATCTCGCCTGTCATTTGCTTAATGTAGGAACCTGGCACATTAGCTTAACCTCCATGAGCCTTGATTAAACACAACCTAACTGAGTTGTTTTGAGAATTAAAAGATAAAAATGTTTGATTCAGAGTAGAAATACAACCAGAATGTTCCTTAGAAGCAGGGATGATGAGACTTCAACTTGCTTAGACACATCAGCAGGGAAGATTAATCACTAGAAAAAGATGTCATGTTTGGTAGAGGGCCAACGAAAATGAGGAAAACCCTCAATGAGATGGATTGACGCCATAGCCACCATAATGGACTCAAGCACACCAGTGATCATGGAAACGGCGCAAGACCAGGCAACACTTCGTTCTGTTCTGCATAAGGTCTCCATGAGTCGGAGCCAACTCGATGGCAACTAACAACAGGCACCCAGAGTGGGCTCTCTCTTTCTTATCTCGGACTAAAGAGTGTAAAAAGTTCTCCAGCTTCTCTAGGAACATTATCCTTTTGTCTTCCAGCTCCCTGAGTCCCCAGACCCTGAACTGGGGAGGCATGAAGGGTCATTTTTCTCATCTGCACGTTTAACACACAGATACACCCAGCAGGAAAGCACAAGGAATGTGTCTATCTACACACAGAAGGAGAAAAGTCTTGCCTTTCCTGGCTCAGAAAGTCATCCCTGGGGCACACACACCCCACCTACACACACACACACACACACACACGTGCACACGCACACACATGCCTGGGTTCTGGATCTTAGCTCTTCAGAGGCTTCAGGGCAGGGCCTCGCAGGAATTTGGAGCTCGTTCAACACTCTCTCAGTTCAAGGTGAAGGCAAAGAAGGCCTCCTTCTGAAGACCCTGCCTAGCTGGCAGTGGCCTCAAGGGCAGGGAGAAGACAGGATCATGCATCAATTTCATTTATTTTTCCTTTGGCTCACATTGCTGACTATTTTTTCCAAGTCAGAAGTTACTTAACTTCTCCAGGACTCAGTTTCCTCACCTATGAACGGGAAATGATACACGTTTATGAGAATCAAATGAGATAATGGTTAAGCAGCTGCTTCACAAACTGTAGAGTATAGGCAAATATAAAGCATTCTTAGTCCTACACTCATTTTTATTTTCATTACTGCAGCAAGTGAAAGTCCCCTTCAGTCGGCTTGCCGCTGCTGCTAATCCCCACCCTGCACACCCTCACACATATACACCCATACATCCTTTCTCTGGAAAAGTGGGAAAGTGTCATCAGTGCGGGTTTCTCTCCCAGTGAGCAAATGCTCACATGCCCCCAAGGCAGCCTGTGGATGCCAGAGTTAATGTTGATGGGGTACTGAGCTTGCAGGCTGCAGTGGCTGGGTTCCTCCACCTTACGCTCCCGCCTGCCTCTCAAAGTTGCAGTAACTCACCCAGTGTCCTCCCCAGGCTTTGAGTGAGCCTGTGCCTGCTGGGAGAGCAGGAAGTTGGGCGAGACTGGTGCTGAGAATTCTCTCCATCTTCTTTCCCTTGCACGAATTGGTAAGTCTCTAAAGAAATTGCCTCGGCTTCAGTTTTGTGATCTCTTGCGGAGAGAGGAAGTGGGCAGCTGTGGTAATATTCCTCCAACACCCCGCAAAGGAGAAGTTTAAGAGATAGACTGTGGACCCCATTGCTGAGGAGCCTGTCTCTAACCACAGATCTTGAGGGTCTCCAGGGTTCTCTCTTGGATCCAGGGTCAAGGATTGGTTCCCACTACCTGCTTACACCCAGAAATGCACCCCCTCCTTGGGGCTGTGCCACCCTGAAGCCACGTCCATGGGGGCAGAATTTTGCTAATGGGAATCCCCAAGGGTCCACTTGTCCCTGCCCCCTGACAGCGTTCCCCTCCTCCCCCATCCCCAGCCATTACCCATGTCTTTGTGGGTCACAGCCATGGTGCCTTGACCATGAACTTGAATGTGAGGTACTGAGCTGGGGCTGGGGGTGGGGCTCACCTTGCCCCTTATGGGGATATCTCTTCCAATGTGTATCCTATTGAAGTAGCAAGTGAAGCAGATCTCCCCATACTTGATGCTAATTTACATTCCCTAGAGAATGCTTTGTGGGAGCCAACCCCTTGTAAAAAGAAGTAAGGGTTTATGCATGAAAGAGTTTATGAAGGAAGCCTCCAGGTAGAAAGGGATTAGCAACCTGAACTGACTCCAACAAAAATACAACCCACTCTGCAGGATTCGGCTAGGGGAACGTCAGAGGAGGGAGCAGAACAGGAGATGATGGCATTTCCTCCCAGATTTTCACCCAGTGCCTACTCTGTCTCATATCTATGGACCTTACTCTGGTCTCAGCTAGGACAGCTGCTGCCTCCTCCAGGCAGGCTTCCAAGGCTTCTCTGCCCCACTGAGCTTCCTGGCCCATGCCTGAACCTTTCCCATTCTCATTAAGACGATCAAGACAAGACAGGTGGGTTTTGTTTTGGTTCTTTTTGCTTAAGAAAATTTTCTCGGAAGCTAAAAGGAGAATTAAATTGAAAGAGAAAGTGTAAAAGTTTAGAAACTGAGGAGTTTAGCGCTCAGGGTCAGGTAAGTAGAGTTTGCTCCCTCCCGACGCACTCCAAGGTAAGTAGCATTGCTTCATGGCCCCAGCCCTTTCCTCTGCAACCAATCCTTCCTCTCTGTTCTCACCCAGAAGTGTCTTAAATCCATCACCTGTTCTCCATTCCACGGAGCCTGCCTTGTCCAAGTTCTCACCATCTATTTCCTGGACTCTGCTATTGCTTCCTCCCCTGCCCTCCAGCCTCACGTCTTCACTCCAGGCTTTCTATCCAGAATTCCTTCCTCCCTTGGCCTGCCTGGTGGCAGTGCTTAAGCATTTGGCTGCTTAGCCTTTTGGCAAGCAGTTCGAATCCACTAGCTGCTCCTTGGAAACCCTATGGGGCAGTTCTACTCCATCCTATAGGATCACTGTGAGTTGGAATTGACTTGATAGCAACGGGTTTCTTTTTTTGTTTTGTTTTGTTTTCTGGTCTGCCTGGTGAACTCAGCTCAAATGTCACCTCTTCTGGGAAGCTTCCTAGGATTTCCTCAGGCAGAGATAGCTGTTTCCTCCTCTGTGCACTTTTCACTTACCCGGTGGTAGCATTTATTTCCGTGTGTTGAAATTGCTGGTTAGCATGTCCATCTACCCCACCACTTCACTGCAGCTCCTTCAAGAGCCTGGACTGTGGCTTATACTTTGCACATAGCACGAAATGCCTGATTGAGAAAGGAAGGGATGGAATGGAAAACGGAACCTTTGCATAGTTAGAGGTTCTTCATTTTTTGAGCCACCCCGTACGCCTTGTGAGGGCTAAAACGTAGTTTCTCTGAAAGAAACTCCTATAGCTGCACCATCACAAACTTCGTCTGGTGCCCACTATCCCAACAGTTTCTTCCAAGCTACTGAGGACACTTAGAATCCTAAGGAAGCAAAGGCCCAGGGAGATTAAGCAACTGCCTAAGGTCACAAAGCCATTTAGTAACAAAGACCAGATTAGAATCCAGGTCTCCTGGCACTGAGACAGGACTCTTGATACAACATTAGTGGCCTCTCTTTGAATTTTCCCTCCAGGCAGTAGCATATAATTATCAACATTAGTATTTGGAATTTATATGAGGCTTTTGCTTCACTGGCTTTTTTATTATCCTTTTGAGTAGTAATTCGGTATTCAGCCCAGGCATGGAGCAAAGCCAGGGTAGGGAGGGGAGAAGCTGGGGGAGGCCAAGGCCAAGTGGGGGCCATGAGTCTTGTGAGAGGGGGGCCAGAGGGGAGCAGGGGTGCACGAGGACATACAGACTCAAGGGACAGTGTCTCGTGGGGTGGGGCGGGGTCTGTGCAGATGCTATATGGGCCTCAGATGGGTGGTCCAAGAGCCTTCCTGGCCTCAAAGGGCTTGCACTCTAACAGATGAGGGGCAGAAAGAGCAAGAATGTATTTAACACCCAACAGGTTAGACGACAATACTAGCCCTGAGACAGACCACAAAGTTTAGGGAGTTCACTGCTCCAAGCCCCATGATGGGGGCTCCTGGCTCCTATTGTGCACGGTGGGAGTTGAACGGAATTTCTCCCAGGTGCCCATGTCATGTGGAAAAGAGGGGCCTGGAGCCTGCCATTCAGTGTGCTGTGGCATCTTGGGTGAGGGGAGGGAAGTATCCCAGTGCCTCCTTCCAGCTCCAGCCCCAGCTTCAGTCTGCTCCACAGGCCCTTATTTATCCTCAGAAGATGAGAATAATGCCCCCTCCTGACTCCTGGTACTGTGGTGAGACTCAAGAGCTCCTGGGGGGCTTGAAAAATAGCCTCACTCTTCCTACTCTCAAGATGGGGTTATCCCCATGCTTGGGGGGAAAAAAAAACAGGGGGCGGGGATGAAGGGGGAGCAGCCAGGAGCCTGAGCTGATCTCAGATCTCCCACTGTGAAGACTGAGGACAGGCAGCCACCGAGGGCCTATCGGGGGCCAGACTGTTACATCTGTCTTCTTACTTTGTCCTCACATGATTTCCGTGAGATGAATACAACGCTTCCATTTTGCCAATGAGAAATTGGAGGCTCTGAGGGGTTAACTAACTTGCTCAAGGTCAGACAGCTAGTAAGTTGGACACTGGGACCAAATCTTAGTCCCATCGACTTCAAAACCTTTAATTCCCAGCACAGCACTATTATCTCCAAATCAAAAGATTTCATCTCTGTGATCCCAGAGTCCTCATCTGTCAAATGGAAAAAAATTATATCGGCTGATAGAGTTGTTAAGAAAATTAAATAAGATTATGTTGGTTAAAAAAATAAAAACCTGGCATGGTGTCTGGTATATAGTAAGTGCTCAATAAATGTTTGTTTTTCTTTTAGGGCAGATCAGTATTAAAATTCAGGGCTTGGGAGCTCTAGGAGCTCCAAACTGCTTCAAGAAGCCCATAGGCCGCCCACCGCTTCTGGGGAGGGCGCAGGAGGAGGGCTGGAGAGAAGGGCTGGGAGAGAGGGCTTGGCTCCGCAAGCCAGAGAAGCCCGTTCCAGCCGCGCGCGCGCCTCGCTCCACCTCCACCTCTGGGTCCCCTGACTTCCCGCCCCGCCCGGGAGCAGGGTCCGGAGCGCCTGGTGGGCTGATCCGGAGCGTGGAAGGGAGCAGGAAGGCGAGAGGGAGGCGGCGGCGGCGGGAGGCGGGGAGGAGGGGGCACCTCCTCGCTGCTCTCCCAAGTCGGCGCCGAGCCGCCTCGGGCCGGGCTGAGGGCTGCGCGGCGGCGGCGGGGCCGGGCCAGGATGCGGGGCTCCCGGGACCGCGCCGGGCGGGGCGGGAGGCGGCGGCAGGCGGCTGGTGGGAGCTGTCCGCGGTTCTGAAGCGGCGGCGGCAGCAGTGGCCCGGGGCTGGGCGCTGGGGAGACTCCTGGGAGCTGTACCGCGGCCGCGAGGCGGGGGCGCCGTCGCTCACCGGCCCATGCCGGCCCCCGAGCCCCGCGGAAGAGGCGGGACCATCCGTGGTGGGACAGGTAAGGGGCCGTCCGGGGGCGCAGTGGGAGCGCGGAGCCGGGGTTGAGCTGGGGAAGGGCAGTGGGACCCTGCTAAGGGCTGGGGGCTCTGACTCTCGGCTGGCCGCACCTTGCCCTCTGCCAGCCATCTCTCCACTTCCATTCCTGCCCTTCGCCCCGCAGGGTGGGGATGCCGGGAGGGACTGGGGCCAAGACAGGCACCTGGGCACCCTGACTCCACACCACCAGGACTTGACCCCGACCTCAGGAGGCTCTGGGATGCCGTGCCCACTGGCTGCAAGGAACACTGGTCAGAGTTTCCTGGATTCCCTAGTACCCCCCCCCCCCGTCTCCACCCCAGCGACATCCGAGTGGGCTTCATCAACCTCCCCTCCCCTCCCACCCAAGCATGCTCAACAGGCTGGCTAGGGTAGCGGTGGCCCCCTCATGCCCCAAGATTCCTTTGCCCTGTAAATGCCCTTTGGGCCAAGGGATGGGCCAGGCCCCTTGGGAATGGTTAACCCATTTCTCCAAGGAAGGAAGGAGATACCAGAAGATACCTCAATTTTTTCCTGCCGCCCTCTTGACTCTCATGAAAAGAGGCCGGTTTTGCATCATACTGCTTGGTGCATGAAGGCTAAGAGTGGGAGACCCTGGGTTCTGTTTTCTATTATGTGTCTGAATGCGGTGACCCTAGACATAGCCTCCATTTGGAGTTCTCCTTCTGTCTGGCAAGAGCGTGCTGAATGAGCTCATTCAGGCCTGCAAAGTGCTTCCAGTTCTTTGGAGCAGAGTTCTCTAAGTGGCAGAATGTAGCTACCAAAATAAAACTGCCTGCGTAGAGGAAGACTGGCCTGCGGCTGTGGCTGACCACTGCTTGACAGATCCCCACCCTCCCAACCAACACAACTTCCCCACCCCAGTGGCAGAAAGAGCACGGGACTAGGACGTCTGTCTGGGATACACCCTGGCATTTACTGGTTACATGGCTTTAGGCAAGTTACCTGACCTCGCTGAACTTCAGATTCCTTGTCCCTAAAGTGGGGGTAAGGTAGCTGCTCTTTTTACCTCAGAGAACTGCCCTGGGACTCAATGAAACAATGTTCCTGATCTGAGACTTGTCAACCATACACGGGTGAGCTGCTGTCACTGTTCCCATCCCCCAGCCAGGCCTGCTGGCAGTGACCCAATCATTGTCACCCTCAATTCCTCTTCTCCAGCCTGGCCATAGCTGCCTATGTCCTTGGCTTCCTTGAGGTCCCAGAATCAGTGAAACCAAACTTATAAAACTTGAGGAACCAAAAGAGTTGCAGCGGAAACCTGAAACAAACACATGCCCCCTCCTCCTCCTGCATCATCACCTATAGAAGACAATATAGGGTGAGAGTCTGACTCGCAGTTTTTATTTTTTTCCAAGAATCACAGATCTAGGGAAATAGCTCCTTGAAGGCAGGGATTATGTTGTTTTCATCTCCTTGCCTCCCTCCACTTCTCTGCTACTCTCCCCACCCCATCAAATAGCACCTGGAAGATAGTAGGGACTCAGTAACTGGATGTCGAATAAGGGGATGAAGTATTAAAAATGTAGCAGAAAAAAAGTGTTTGACTGGGAGGAGCTCTCTGTTCTGGTCCCAGATCTGCCTCTGACTGTCAGTGTGACCTCAGGCAGGTCCCTTCCCCTCTGTTGGTTCAGTTTTCTCATCGGTAAACAAAGGGAGTTGAACTAGACGAGTTTTAAGATTCCAGGCCCTCGTGTTCTATGGGACTCTCTGAGGTGCTCTGAACCCACAAACCCCACAGGTCCCCTTGAACATAGGGTACCAGCTTTGTTAACCTGGTTTAAAGAGTAAGTTAATGTCCTATCTTAGTTATCTAGTGCTGCTGTAACAGAAATACCACAAGTGGATGGCTTTAACAAACAGGAATTTATTTTCTCACACTTTAGGAGGCTAAGAGTCCAAATTCAAAGCTCTGGCTCTAGGGGAAGGCTGTCTCTCTCTGTCGGCTCTGGGGGAATGTCCTTGTCTCTTCAGCTTCTGCTTCCTGGTTCCTTGGAGATCTCCATGTGTTTTGGCATCTGTTTTACCCCATCTCTCTCTCTGCTCGCTTGTTTAATCTCTTTTTATATCTCAAAAGAGATTGATTGGAGCTACACCCTACTTTAATCCTGCATCATTAACATAACAAAGACAACCCATTCCCAAATGGGATTATAACCACAAGCATAGCGGTTAGGTAAGTTCTTTTTCCAAAGTACAATAGTGGAACAGGCAAGAGGTAGACATTTTCATTACAAATGGGAGAAATTGGAGGGAAAGAAGGGATAACGGGCACCAAGCAAGTCCAAAACCCAGCAGAACAAATTACATTAGCTCTCAAGGCTTGAAAGTAATCCTCTCTTCTCTGAGACCATCTGGGTAATGGCCCCACCCTCCAGACTCTGGGTGTTGGCCATGCACTCTGGATTCTGGGTAGAGGTCCCTCCACCCTGGGCTTCAGCTCCACCTTCCAGGCGCTCTGGGATGGCAACTCTGCCCCCCTCAGTTTTAGGTGGCCTCATTCTCCTAGTCCATCTGAGTCCTTCTGCCCCTTGAGCGTGGCAGCCTGGACCCCTCAGTTTTGGGTGGCTACCCTATCCCCCTGGAACACCTTAATGGCAGCCCCACACTCCGGGAGCCAAGTTGGCGAAGATCCAACTCTTTGAAACCTAGGAGGCTGCGGCCCCACTCTTTGAGATTCAGGAGACCATGGCCCCATCCTTTGAAACCAAGAATTCCCTGCTGCCTGTGCTCCTTCCAACAGTTCTGCTGATATCTGAGCTCCAGGGACAGTCCTTTTCTTTTCGTGGGGGACAACAAATGTAGCTTCTTTGCCCTGTTTCCTGCCTACAATTCCAAGAGGCAGACAGTGTTCTCTCCTTTCACTCTTTGTCTGTCCCCTTCAGTCTAAGCTGATGGGTTTTCTGCTGTGGTGGCTTAGATCCACCAGCCACAGGCTTAATCTGTTTGACAAAGACTATATAACCACATCTTTGATGAACATTCTAGGACATGTGTCCTTAGTTTATACAACAGAATTTCCCAAATCTTGAAGTTCTGTTTTCATTTTGCACAGTTCACTTTTAAGTCCTTCTCTTTCCTCTCACATTTTACTATAAGCAGAAAGGAGAAACCACGTGGCCCTTTAAAGCCTGGAAATCTCATCAGCCAGATATGCAAGTTCATCACTTATAAGTTCTACCTCCCATCAAACATTTGAACATAATTCAGGCAAGTTCTTTGCCACTGCATAGAAAGCTTCACTCTTCCTCCATTGTCCAATCACATGTTCATCATTTTCTTTTAAAGCCTCATCAGAAGCACATTTAACATCCACAGTTACAGCAACATTCTGCTACTGGCGCCATATATATTCTCTAAGATGATAAAGAATTTCTCTATAGCTCTTCTCACTTCCTTCTGAGCCCTCACCAGAATGGCCTTTGATGTTCATAATTCTACCAACTGTCTGTTCAGGGCAATCTAGGTTTTTACTATTAGATACCTTAAAACTCTTCCAGCTTCTACCCATTACCCAATTCCAAAATCACTTCCATATTTTAGGTATCTGTTAGAGCAGCACCCCACTGCCAGTACCAAATTAGTGATCTAGTGATATTTTAACAGAAATACTACAAGTGGATGGCTTTAACAAACAGAAATTTATTTTCTCATAGTTTAGGAGGCTAGAAGCCCAAATTCAAAGCTACAACTCGAGGGGAAGTCTTTCTCTCTCTGTCGGCTCTGGAGGAAGGTCCTTGTCTCTTCAGCTTCTGCTTCCTGGTTCCTTGGAGATTTCCATGTGTCTTGGCATCTGTCTTACCCCATCTCTCTCTCTGCTCAGTTGTTTAATGTCTTTTTATATCTCAAAAGAGATTGACTCAAGATATACCCTACATTAATCCTGTCTTATTAACATAATGAAGACAACCCATTCCCAAATGGAATTATAACCACAAGCATAGAGGTTAGGATTTACAACACATATTTTGGGGGGACATAATTCAATCTATAATGTCTTTTCACTGAAAAACTAGGTTTTATGAATGGAAGTGGAAGGGAGCAATAAGAACCAGAAAAAGTCAATTATATTCCTAGTGTTTTCTTAAGATTTCCCCTCTTCCTTATTTCCCTAGGAAAGCCAGGAGTGTGTATGGAGTGACTGAGCTGGGAGCCCTTAGATGGGATCAGTATGCGAGTCTTGCCTCCAAGCCAAGAGGCCAAAAAAGCCTCCTTCCCAGCATCCCTCATGAGTAGCTAAGGACCAAGGAACCAGCCTTTGACCCTCTCCTGCCAGGTACCCTGCCTGTCTGGGTCCCCCTTCTTAGGCAGACTGGAGGAGGGTATTGTCAGGAAAGATCCCTCCCTGGGGAGAGTTTCTTCTATAAAAACGAAATGAGCTTCTCTGACAATAATTCCCCTCGACTGTAGCAGGGCCAGCCGAAGCTCAGGAAAACCTTAGCTAATTGGCACTTGAGTAGAGCTGAGTAAGACACACCAGTGACCTCCCCTACTTACCCTGGGAGCACCCAGTCAGGGTGGGGGCCCAGCCCCCTCTCCCCACATCAGCACTTTCTAGTTCCCAGCTGTTAGTGCAGCACTGGCAAGAATCAGCTCTCTGGAGTTAATGGACAGTCACTAACCCTCATAACAAAGTGACGGTGGCAGCAGCAGCAGCAAGCCAAGAGAGGGGCTTTATTTTCTGCAAGGCTGGTCTGTGGGGGAGCCAGCCTGCTGCTGGGTGAGGACAAAGAACTACCTTCTTTCTGCAGCTGACTGGGTGGACACCCACCCCTGAGCTGTCAGGGTATGGGGCATTTTTGGTCATTCAGTCAGACACATATGGCTCCTCTCCAACCTGGTGTCAAAGGAAAGTTACCCATTGGCCACTTCCTATATTCCCCTCCTGCCCTCTCCCCACTGGGACTCCCCCTCTGGCCTCCCCGACTCATCCTGCAAGGCCTTAAAGGGAAGCAGGGAGTCGACTCCAGCACCCAATTGAGTGATCTTGGTTATCTGGGGTGGCATGGGTTTGGGGGGAAGATCTGAGGATGAGAAGATAAATGTGACTTCATCATCAAGAAATAATGTGTGTGTGTGTGTGTGTGTGTGTGTGTGTGTGTGAGTGTGTGAGTGTGAGTGTATAAGAGAGGCGATGAAACATTGAAATACACACAAAGCCCAGCCGCACATTATTAATTACCTTTAAGTTCAAAGGCTAATTCATCTGTGAGTTCAAGAGGGGCTAGAAGGTACACCACTCCAGGGAGAAAGCAGAAGAAACAGCCTTCCCTTTGGGGAGAAGTAACCCCCCAGTTCTCTAAACCTTCTGCATCTTCCAATCCTCTTCCCTTCCCAGGGGCTCAGACAGCATACTGCCTGGGGCAAGGTCCCCTCTGCTGCAAGTCAGGGGACAATAAAGGCTGATCTTTATCCCTTCTCTCGGTATCCAAGTCCTCTCTTCTCCTGCCTCCCCCCATTCTCTCTTCTCCCTCCTCCCTGCAGCTGCCACCTCCCCTCAAGCAAACCAAGTAGGAAGTGAGGGCTCAATGATCTACCTCTCCATTAGCTGTGTTATCTTCCGCCATTACATGTGCTATTTGCCTCTAAGTGGTTGGGAATGAGTTGCTTCAGTGGAGAGACAGGTTGTTTCAGTGAAAATAAAGAATTTATTTCCGCCTGAAAATGGACTAATTTGACTAGTGATGTCACTATCCTAATCCTCCCAGCAATTTTCACCCTTGTCAGCCAGAACTCATTCCCCAGGCGGGTGGAGTATTCTTTTGGGGGAGATGTCAGTCCCACTTGTGGGAGTGCAGCGTAGCGGGGAATGGAAAGGAGGGTAGACAGGTGCTGCCTGGAAGATAGCAACTAAGAAGTCTCACGTGAGAAGTAAGAAGTGTTCTGGCTGTTTCTCTTACCCAGATTCCCTCCACAGCTCTCTCCTCTCCCCTCCCCTCCTCCCCTTTCTTCTCTTCTCTTCTTCTCCCTCTCCGTAGGTCCTCTGATGATTCTCAAGTCTCTCTCCATCTCTGACCACTACCCAGGGCTTCAGCTCCATAATCCAAATGTCAGGTGGTGTTGCTACCCTAGTGTCCCAAAGGCACTTCAAAACCAAACTCATCCATTTCCCCTTCCATCCTGCTCTTCTGGATGTGCGTATTTCTTTCTTTAGCTTGACACTTGGTATGCCTTTTCAGTCTAAGTATTCTCTCTCTCTTTTTCAGCTGAGGAAACACTTTCTGCTGCTTCTTTAATTATTATATATTTCTCCCCCAGGCTTTCTGTTGTGTCTTTCTGAAACTCCTACTATGAATGTCAGACCTCCTGAGACTCTCCTCCGTGTCTCTTAACTTTCTTTCAAATGTTCCATCTTTTTTTTTTTCGTTGCCCTATGTTTTACAGAATCCCATCAACTTATTTTTTTTACCTTAAAAATTAGTCTTCAACTAAGTCCATTCTATCATCCAATCTCTCCAAAGAGTTTTTGAGAATTTAGGTAATTGTTTTCAATTTCCAAAACTCTTTCATGTTTTTTGATTGCCCCTTTTTCATAGCAGCCTGTTCTTATTTTATGGATGTAATGCCCTCATATATCTCTCTGAGGATATGAATTCATTTTTTTAAAAAAAGATCTTTTCTATAACTGGAATGATTTTGAAATCTTAGTGGATCAGTTATTCTATTTGTTTTAATCTTCTTTTCTTTTCATATAGTTATTTTTTATTATCCTTTGCTGTCCATTCATACTTGTGAATAAAGGAAGGTATTGAATAGTATAGGCAGCTGGTGTGGATTTTCCCCTGCAGGTGGATAGGTTTATTTCCCCAGCAGGCCTCTCCCTTGAATGGGAATCGTTCTTAACTCTGGTGTTTGGGGCTGCAGGTTTGCACTGATTTCCTCACCAAGCAAAATCATCTGCTCTTTATCCCCCAGAAATTCCTCAGTGTTTCTGGTCCACGGATTTCATCCTTTTTTTGTTTCGTAGTTTTTTTTATGATTTCATTCTTTTAAAAAAATATATGCCCTAACCAAAGCTAAGAAGTTTCCTGAATACAACCAAACACTTCGAGGGACAGAGTAGCAGGGGTGAGGGTCTGGGACCACGGTTTCAGGGGACGTCTAGGTCAAGTGGCATAACAAATTTTATTAAGAAAATGTTCTGCATCCCATTTGGGGGGAGTTAAGGTCTTAAAAGCTAGCGAGCGGCTATCTAAGATGCATCAATTGGTCCCAACCCACCTATAGTAAAGGAGGATGAAGAACACCATAGATACAAGGAAAGTATCAGCTCGAGAGACAGAAGGGGCCACATAGACCAGAGACGGCATCAGCCTCTAGATGGTGCCCGGTTACCACCAATGACTACTCTGGCAGGGACCACGACAGAGAATCCCTGACAGAGCAGGAGAAAAGTGGAGTGCAGAACTGAAATTCTAGTAAAAAAGACCAGACTTAATGGTTTGATTGAGACTGGAGGTACCGTGGAAGACATGGCCCCCAGACTCTCTGTTAGCCCAAGAATAAAACCATTCCCGAGACCAACTCTTCAGACAAAGATTAGACTGGACTATGGGACATAAAATGATACTCGTGAAGAGTGTGCTTCTTAGCTCAGGAATGTACATGAGACTCAATGGGCAGCTGCTTTCCAGAGGCGAGATGAGAAGGCAGAGAGGGTCAGGAGCTGGCTGAATTGACACGGGAAATCAGGGGTAGAAAGAGGGAGTGTGCTGTCACAGTAGGGAGAGCAACTAGGGTCATATAAAAATGTATGTATAAATTTTTGTATGAGAGACTAACTTGAATTGTAAACTTTCAGTTAAAGCACAACAATTTTTAAAAAAAGAATATATATGTATATATATATATATACCTTGTCATTTTAATGGAGCTCTGGTGGTGAAGTGGTTAAGAGCTCAGCTGTTAACTGAAAGGTCAGCAGTTCAAATCCACCAGCTGTTCCTTGGAAATCCTATGGGGCAGTTCTACTCTGTCCTGCAGGGTTGCTATGAGTCGGAATCTACTCAATGGCAATGGGTTTGGTTTGGGTTTTGGTCATTTTAATAGAACATTAAAAAAGAGGAGAGGTAGTCATTTGTGCTCAGGCTGCCCTCTTAAACCATCAGCTTCCCCTTGGTTTTTCCATCTCCATTGGTGGCATCACCTTCTACCCAGTTGACAAAGCCAGAAACCTGGGAGTCATTATTGGCTCTTCCCTCTCCCTCACTTCTAGGCTACCACAAAATCCTATTCATTTAGCCTCCTAAATACTCCTCAGATGTGACTCTTCCTCTGCATCCATTCTGCCACAGATCAACGTCAGATCCTCATACTCTCCTACTTGCATTTCCACAGCAGTTCTCACTCTCCTCAGATACTTTCTATCCACTACTGACAACCAGAATGCTCTGTCTAAAACACAGGTATGGCCATGTTGCTTCTCTGCTACAACTGTCTTTGGCTCCCCACTGCCCACAGAACAAAGCTTCTCTATGTGGCATAGGAGGCTTTGCCACCTCTCCCATTTCATTCCATCAATACAAACCACTCTGCCCTCCCATACCACTACCCCATACCTTTGCTCAGGTTGTTTCCTTTGCTGCAAATGCCCTTTTCTTATTAGTTCACAAGTATGGCTTATATTCCTCATTAAGACTCAGTTCAGATGTCACCTCCTCTGAGAAACTTCTCCCTAATTCCACCATCACCTCCACTCCCATCCCAGGATAGGGTCACTGTGAGTGGGAATCAACTCAATGGCAATGAGTTTATTCGTGCACCCATAGGACCCTGTGCATGCTGCTAGCACAACTTATTCCACTGTATTAAAAGTAGTACTCAAACCAGGTGCCACTTCTTGTTTATTTTTGCATCCAAGAACTAGCCTGGAATAACTGCTCAAGAAATGTTTGTTGTGCAGAAAATGAATGTGCCCCAGCCTGATGTGCTTCATTTCAGATCCTGGAAAGTACTTTCTTACGGGGAAACCTCAGCACCCCTACCTCGCTCACTCATTAGTTCACTTATTTATTCACGAGATCAACTGCTTGTTGAGTGCCTACTATATGCCAGGCAAGGCGAGGCAGGGACTAGCAAGAGAGACACAGTCCCCACCCTCCTGGAATTCACAATCTGGTGAGGGAGAAAGACGCTAATCAACGAATCACACATGTATAAATAGAGACTGTGATAAGCACTTTGAGAGGAAGAGGGTGGAGCCGTAGAGAGCAGATAACCAGGGGACCTAAATCTAGATTAAGGATGTCAGGGTGATATATTAGCTTCCTAGGGCTGCCATAACAAAGTACCACAAAGTGGTTGGCTTAAAATGACAGAAATTTATTGTCTCACAGTTCTGAAGGCTAACAAATCCAAATCAACGTGTCAGCCAGGCCGTGCTCCCTCCCATGTCTTTAAAGGAAGATCCCTTCTTGTCTCTCCCAGCTTCTGATAACCCCAGGTGTTCCTTGGCTTATAGATGCATCTCAACCTAGTTGTCCTTCCTCTATCTCTCTGTGTCTCTTCTCCCCTTTTATAAAGACACCACTCTGATTGGATTAAGACCCACCCTACTCTGGTATGACCTCATGTTAGCTTAGCTGAGAACATCTTCAAAGACTCTATTTCCAAACAAGGTCACCTTCACAGGCACCAGAGGTCAGGACTTCAACATATCTTTTAGGGGATACAATTCAATCCATAACAGACAGCTTCCTGGAGGAAGTGACTTTTGAGCTGAGCTCTAAAGCATTCTCATATGAGTGGGTCAGTGCTTCTGAGAAGCATGGCTGTGAATTGGAGAGAGAGAGGGGACAGGAGCTGGAGTGGGGAAGTGACACTGAGAAAAGGGGATCTTCCAGTTATCTGTTGCTCTCTAACTACTCCAAAATTTAGTAGCTTAAAACAATAGACATTTTATTATACCTCACTGTTTTGGAGGTCAGAAATTCAGGCAGGATTGAGCTGTGTGATTATTCCATTCCAAGTGGCATTGACAGAGGTCACTGGGTGGCATTGAGCTGACAGATGGGCTGGTTTGGAGAGTTCGAGAAGGCTTCACTCACATGTCTGGTATCTTTGTGGGGATGACTGGAAGGCTGGGCTCAATTGGCTCCCTTGACCCGAGAACCTACAAGCACATGGCCCCTTCAGCATGGTGGCCTCAGACTAGTGCAACCCGTTACAGGGTAGCTCAGGGTTCCAAGCATGAGTCTCCAATGAGGAAAGTGAAAGCTGTTTGATCTTCTGTTATCTGGCCTCAGAAGTCACATAGCATCCCTGTTACTGTGCTCTATGGTTGAAGACGCATTGCATTTGGAAAATCTGCTGCAAAAGACTTCTTTAAAGTGTTAAAAAATTAAGATGTCACATTGAGGACTAAGGCGCGCTGACCTAAGCCATGGTATTTTCAATCGTCTTATGTGCATGCAAAAGATGGACAATGAATAAGGAAGACCAAAGAATTGATGCTTTTGAATTATGGTGTTGGCAAAGAATATTGAATATACCATGGAAGAATGAACAAATCTGTACAGCCAGAATGCTCCTTAGAAACAAGGATGGCAAGACTTTGTCTCATGTACTTAGCATGTTATCAGAAGGGACCGGTCCCTGGAGAAGGACACCGTGCTTGGTAAAGTAGAGGGTCAATGAAAGAGAAGAAGACCCTCAAAGGGATCAAGACTGTGACTGCAGTGATGGGCTCAAGTATAGCAATGATTGTGAGGATGATGCAGGACCGGGCAGTGTTTGCTTCCGTTGTACATAGCGTCACTATAAGTCAGAACTGACTCAATGGCACCTAACAACACAACATGGGAAGAAGTCACAAGTCCACCACAAGTCACAAGTCACCACCATTGCTTGTAGACCCCTCTTCTTGATGGGAGGAGCTGAAATGGTCCCAGTTGAAAACCCCAGGGTATTTACTGGGATCCCTTCTCCTTAACAAGCCCTGAGTAAAGTATATGTAAACAGGTTTTACAATCATCACAAATGTTTTTATTTTTTAAGTGAGGGAGACTGCAATACATTTGAGCGGTGTTGAGAAAGATCAGGAGCTCGGAGCAGTTGAAGACAGAGGAGAGAGAAACAATAAGCAATTGTGTGAGATTCCTAAGGAGGCAAACTAGCAAATAAAGTCCAAACCCATTGCCATCAAGTCGATTCCTACTCAAAGCAACCCTATAGAACAGAGTAGAACTGCCCCACAGGGTTTCCAAGGCTGTAAATCTACCGAAGCACTGTCACATCTTTCTGTTAGCGGCTGAGTGCTTAAGCACTGGATCACCAGGGCTCCTTCAAATAAAGGCAAGTTCCCCACTTTCCCTGGACTCTACAGGCTTCGCCCCCCTCCCCACCCTGACTCTTCTTCCCTTTACTGTCAGATGCAGCAAACTGCAGCCAATGACTCCAAGCTAGCTCGGCTTTCTTGCCTGCAGGCCAGAAATCATCAAACCCAGCCTCCAAGTCATCTAAAAACGACCTCCATAGTCACAGCACTTCACAGTTTATGGAACAGTTGATACATTACCTGACTAGAGAATGGTCTATTCTTAAAGATTTCACCTTTTCCCTAGATCGTGATCATTTATTTTTAATCTTCTGCCCTGCTAGGAAGTTCTGGCTTTTATCTTTCAGTTTAAAAGCATTCTCTCTTGTTGCACTTAGCGGTAGTGGTCACTAGTTCAGCTTTCTCACAACGGCTCTTTATTGGAATCCAGATCTGAGTTGTCTAGGCAGCCACACCTTGGCCGCTAAATCATCCCTGATCTTCTCATCTTTCCTTAAGGCACCCATTTCTCATCCCGTTTGCTGTGGTCTCTGGTTCTTAACATGGTCAAGACCAAGTCCACACCCCTCTCATCCTCACCACCATTCATCACGACCCTCTACACACGGGTATACTCGGAAATGTGTGATAAACTGGAGCCCAGGCTTTGAACTTAGTCAAACTTGGGTTCAAATCCAGTCTCTGTCACTGTTTAATCTTGGGCAAATTCCTAACCCTTTCTGAACCTCAATTGCCTCATCTGAAAAATGAGAAATAATAATAACCAGCTCCATTAAGTTGCTGTAAAGTTTTGAGATAAAGTATATGTAACCCGTGGCCCATGTGAAGATACAGTAAATAGTTACTGGTAGTTGCTGTCAGGTTGGCTCCAACTCATGGTGACCCCATGTACAACGGAACAAAATGTTTCCCAGTCCTGTGCCATCTTCATAATTGTTGGTATGCTTGAGTCCATTGTTGGAGTCACTGTGCATTTTGAGGGCCTTCCAAAATACACAGTGGGGGCTCATCTTCCAGCACTATATTGGACAATATTCTGTAGTGATCCATAAGGTTTTCTTTCACTGGCTAATTTTCAGAAATAGATCACCAGGCCTTACTTCCTAGTCTGTCTTAGTCTGGAAGCGCCTCTAAAACCTGTCCACCATGAGTGACCCTGCTGGTATTTGAAATATCTGTGTCATGGTTTCCAGCATGATAGCAACACATGAGACACCTTTGTATGACACACTGACAGATGGGTGGAGGTCAATAAATAAATAAGACCCTCAGTGAGATGGGTTGACACAGTGGCTGCAACTATGGGCTCAAGCATAGCAACTATTACGAGGATGTCGCAGGACTGGGCAGTATTTCGTTCTGTTGTCAGTGGGGTCGCTATGAGTCAGAACCAACTCAATGACACCTATCTTGGTTATCTAGTGCTGCTGTAACAGAAATACCACAAGTGGATGGCTTTAACAAAGAGAAATTTATTCTCTCACGGTTTAGGAGGCTAGAAGTCCGAATTCAGGGTGCCAGCTCCAAGGGAAGTCTTTCTCTGTCAGCTCTGGAGGAAGGTCCTTGTCATCAACATTCCCTTGGACTGGAGCTTCTCAGCACAGGGACCCCAGTCCAAAGGATGCGCTCTTCTCCTGGCACTACTTTCTTGGTGGTAGGAGGTTCCCCTGTCTCTCTGCTCGCTTCTCTCTTTTATATCTCAAAAGAGAGTAGCTCAAGACACAACCCAATCCTGTAGATTGAGTCTCGCCTCATCATCATAACTGCTGCTAATCCCATCTCATCAACATCATAGAGATAGGATTTATGTACAGGAAAATCACATCAGATAACAAAATGGTGGATAATCACACAATACTGGGAATCATGGCATACCCAAGTTGACAGATATTTTAGGGGGACACAATTCAATCCATGACAGCACCTAACAACATCAACAATCATTTTACGGGGTTCTGTTAAGGGCTGGCCCCATTCTGGCCCCAACTCCAGGTCACACATTACTCTGTCCTTTGGCCTCTCTTTAAGAGAAATTACGATGCCTCTTCTCAGACATTTCACAGCCCACCAGGCACTACAACAAACCTCCTCTAGGCCCCACATCTGCAGATAATCCTGGAGACCTTGATCCCGTTCCAGGTCAATCCATTTATTTCATTTGCCAGGACCGCTCACTCTCCCATGCCTGCATTGTTATTTGGTGGTTAAAAGTATGCGCTCTGGTGAGACAGACCTGGGTCAAATGGGGCTCTTCCACTTTCCAGCTGTGTGAGCTTAGAAAACCTATTCATCCTCTCTGAGCCCCAGCTTCCCCACATGTGAAAGAGGATGGATTAAGTGAGGTAATGTGTATGAAGCGCTTGGCATGGTGTTCAGAACAAAGCCAGCACTCAATAAACAGAAGCTGACACATAGTGGCACTAGAGCGTGGTGACTCTGGAGTCAGCCTTCCAGGGTTTCTGTCTCAGCCCCACCGCTTACCATCTGTGTGCCTGCGGACGTCTATAACTTTCTCAGGCCTCAGGGTTCTTAGCTGTAAAATGGAAATAAAATGGCATAGACTTCACAGGGTTACTGTAAGGACTAAATGAGATAATACACAGCATTTAGAATGGTGCCTGGAACACAGTAAGAACTTAAGAAGTGTGGGGTGTTATTATTATCCCATACTTTTACTTCTGACTTTTTTGTATTTTTGTATTTGAGGTATATTGCTTGTAAGCAGCATATAGTTGGATTTTGCTATCATTTTTTAAAATCTAGTCTACCTTTGTAATTTTTTTTTTAAATTAGCTTTGAGGTATAACGTACATACAATAAAATTTACTACTTTTAAGTGTATACTTCCGTGAGCTTTGTAAATATATACAGTCATACAACCACCACAATCAACCCATGGAAAGGTGCCACCGTTCCAAATGTCCCCCTGCTCTTTGCAGTCTGTCCCCTCCCCTTACCCTTTGCCCTTAGCAACTACAGATCGGCTTTCTGTCACTATAGCTTTGCCCTTTTCTAGAATTTCATATAAATGGAATAATACACTATGAGATATTTTGGTCTTTTTGTGGGCAATTTTATTCCATTTAAATTCAATGCAATTACTGATATGTTGTTGTTAGATGCCGTTGAACCGGCTCCGACTCATAGTGACCTTCTGGACAACAGAATGAAATGTTGCTCAGTCCTTTGCCATCTTCATGATTGCTTTATGTCTGAGTCCATTGCTTTGGCTATTGGGGTTTCCCTCATTTTCACTGACCCTCTGCTTTACCAACCATGATAGTTGGGTATAAGTCTGATACTTTCTGTTTTCTATTTGCCTCCCCTGTTCTATATTTCTTTTTCTGTCTTTTCTTGCCTTATTTTAGATTAACCAAGTCTTTTTATTGTTCCATATTCCCCACTTATTAGCTTGGTTATACATTCTTTTACTAGTCTTCCAGTGATTATCAGAGCAGTGGTTCTCAATGTGTCCCTGACTAGCAGCATCAGCATTACCTGGAAACTTGTTAGAAATGCAAATTCTCAGGCATCTCTCTTTAGAATCATAAACTCTGAGGGTGGGATCCAGCAGTCTGGGTTTAACAAGCCCTCCAGGTGATGTTGGGGCAAGCTAAAGCTTGAAAACATTTTTCCTTCTGGCGGGCAGGTAGGCTACATGCCGATACCAACAGGAGTTACCACTGAGTCAATTTGGACTCATGAAACCCCACGTGTGTCAGGGTAGAACTGTGCTCCACAGGGTTTTCAATGGCTGATTTTTCAGAAGTAGATTGCCATGGTGAACTAGAACCTCCAACCTTTTGATTAGCAGCCAAGCTCATTAACCGTTTGTACCACCCAGGAACTCACCTTAAGATCACCTTAATCCAATTAGGGGTGGCTCCAATTCAAAGCTTGATTTTGGTCCCTTTGAAAGCTGGTCTGTTTCTGGTTTGCTCCTATTCCTGAGGGGGTAACCCTAAAGAGATCACCATTGAAAACCCCGGGTGTTTTCTAGGGCCCCTCCTCCTTAACAGGCCCTGAGCTCCAATTTTTCTCCCTAGCCCCTGATCTTACTAGAAGATTTCTCAGCGTCTCAGCCTCTAGGTCGCCCTTTATGAACCAGGAAAGGCCTCAAGAGGAAAAGTGGTGCAAGGCTCAGGCTCATCTCTCCATTTTTCCCTTTTCTCTGGGACCTCAGCACCTTGACCCTCGAGGCCTTGCAACCTTGGTGACTCTTTGGGGCCTTCACATTTTTTCCCCCTAGCTTTTCTCGCTATTATTGGCAGGAGGTTTGGTGTGACATGAGTTAGTCTGCTACATCTGGAAGAGGAAGCCCCTACCCTGTTGTTATTCTCCCACTAGAATTATAGAGTCAAAATGACCATTTAGAATACGTTCAGCCCTGGCACACGGTAAGCAGCTCAGTAAGTGTAAGTTATTATTCTTCTTCTCCCAATAGAATCCTAGAGTCATATTGAGCTGAGCTGTTAAAAATCAACTCCTCCTAACCCTCCCAGGCATTTTATAGATAAGCAAACTGCGGCTGTACTGAATGATCCTCCGACTTGGAGAAGAATGGGATTGATCGCTGGGAGGCTGCAACTGGGCCCCAGTGGATTGCTGGATGGCTTCCTGCCCTCCTGGTCTGGGAGGTGACAGTGTGCTCTTCGTCCCCAAATTAGGGAGTGGAAAAACATACAGCCTGGGCTCAGTTCGCAGTTCTCAGTTCAATGCAGGAGCTGTGGGCTCACAAGCAGAACAACCTTCTTTCCTCTCCTCCTGGGTGGTCCATAGCCCCAGCCCCAAATTAACACTTTGGAGAAATCTTAGCTTCAGAATCTCAGAATCTTCTCATGTCCTTCCTCCCTGAACGTGAGTGCACACATGCACACATATATACACATACACAAGCTTGCTGGTCACCAGCCAGTACACAGACAACCACACAGAGCCTGGAAAGCACACAGAGTCCAGATGAGACCAGGCAGCAGAGGTGATGATGATGACTCTGCATTAAAGCTGGTCCCTTAGTCCAGGGCATGGGGAGAAGCAGCCCCGAGCAACAGATCAAAAGGTAGGCCAGGCTCAAGGGTGGAGAAGGCTGGATCTGGAGATCCGCTACCTTCCTTCTGGCCAGAATCAGGTCAGTAAACTTCCCATGTGGCCCTAGTAGATCCTGGGGGGAATAGGACTTGTATAGAGAACCACAACCCTTACTGGACTGTTGCTACAGCCCCTAACTTCAGTTGCTTTGTAGAAGTGGAGGGGTGTGTGTGTGTGTGTGTGTGTGTGTCTGCGTGTGGGCACACTGTAACGCCATGCTCAGCTGCCAAGCCTAGAAAGGAACCCCCAGGCTGGGGAGGTTTTAAAGTAATCTTAGATAATTTGGCTCAGGAGAAATCTATGTGCCTAATTTTTTTCTGGTTTAAAAGTAGTACAAGCTCATTGTAAAAAAAAAAAAAAAAGTGTAAAAAAGAAAATGAAAAGCACCTGTGCACCCACCTTGGCAATAACCACTGTTGACATTTTGGTGGAGTTGAGATTACATGCACGTGCCATTTTCTTTGCTTCCTTCTCACAGTCTGCAATGAACATTTTCTCATGCCATTACTCTCTGTAAACTCATTGAAAGGCCTTGTACCACTGTATTGCACCATAGTTTGCTTAACTTGTCCTCTACTGTTGGACGTGCAGGTGGCTGCCAGTTTTTCCCTATTGTGTAAAGCCCAGGATCAAGCATCTCTGTGTGAACATCTTTGTGCATGAAGCGCTGTGCAGCCCTGCTGAAAGGCACGATCCGAGGTCTAGGGAAGGGTAATCCTGGAACAGCTCAGTGTGGCTACCTTGTGGGGAGGCTCAGCTGGGTGTACTTTGACCGAGAGGGTGGCCTGCAGGAATGGAGGATGAGCTGGGATCCAGCTGCCCCTGCCTGCTTTTGACAAACCAAAACCAATTGCTATTAAGTCAGTTCCTATGCATGGTAACCTCACGTGTGTCAGAATAGAACTGTGCTCCATAGGGTTTTCAATGACTGACTTTTTGGAAGTAAATCACCAGAACTTTCTTCCGAGGCACCTCTGAGTGAACTTGAACCTCCAGTCTTTCAGTTAGCAGCCAAAGGCATTAACTGTTTGTACCACCCAGGGATTCCTGCTTTGACAAATGCCCTATAAATGCCCCATGGTCCCCAGAGCTCCAGGCACTGACTCCTGGCCACAGGTATCCATCTTCTGGGGGATCAGACAGGAGACTTGCCAAAATCTAGCGAGGCAAGGCATAGGGCAGGAGTGAGTTTGGTGTATTACTCTGCTCTGAAGTTCCTGGGGCTGCCCACCCTCCACTAGGCCCCTGCGTGCCTCCGCCCACATGGATGGCAAGACAGGGCAATGCTGAGGCTAAGGGACCCCTGGGACCATAGTTCGAGGGGGCATAGATTAAGACCAGCTAGAGGAGAGTCTGAAGGACCTTTGGAAGCCATGTCCTAGACTCCCAGAGGATGGGCCAGATGGCAGGGGATGGAGGGACAGGGTTGGGACTAGGGCAGTGCAGGGGAGTTGGGAAGGCAAGAGATTGTCTCTGTGGCCTTGCTGCCCATCAGAAAAGTAGATGACTTTCATTTTCTTTGCCTCCCCAACCTGCTCAAGGTTGTGGGGAGGAAGACGCTGGCTGCACCTCACCAGGCTCTGAGTGTGTACACCCCACCCTGACTTGGGAAAGTGGGTGGGAGGGGGCTCACTCTGTGTAGCTATGGGATCATGGATTGTGAGCACCCTTCGTGTTACACGTGGAAGAACTGAGGCCCCAGGTCAAAAAGCTAGGCAGTTGCTTTGTCAGGGTTCTCTAGAGAAATAGAACCAGTGAGACATATATATAGAGGGAGAGAGAGAGGAGATTTACTTCAAGGAATTGGCTTGTCTGATTGTGAGGGGCTGGCAAGTCCAAAATTTGTAGGCCAGGCAATAGGCTGGAGACTCTCATAGGCTATGTCCCAAGATCTGTAAGTCAGGAGCCAGGAAGAGTGTAGAAGAATGTGAAGAGAGAAGAGGGAATTTTGCCAAAACATCTGTTTATAGTCTGGAGACAGACCACACCCTAGGGAAACACCCTTTCCAACTGACTGATTGATTACATTATACTAAATTACATTATGTAAGGTGATACATTACATTGCATTAGACTGCATCATGGAACAGTAACGAGACTAGTGTTTGGCCAAACAACTGGGAACCATAGCCTAGCCAAGCTGACACATAAAACTAACCATCACAGGGGTGGATCGGGGATGGAACTACAATGTATTTGACTTCCAAATCTGTGAGCCATGACCTTCAACTCCACTCCTGTGGGTCCCATTTTCTGGGTGGGGAGGGCTCTGGCACAGGCTCAGAAGTTGCCCTTGGGGTTTGGAAGTGACAAGTCCTGCTGTGAATACACCCAGAGGAGCCCAGATACAAGCCCAAGCTGGTAAGGCCTCTGCCTCGGGCTCCCTCAGCTCCCCACCTGCAGGAAGGAGTCCCATCAACACCATAGTCCAAGGAGCTCACCTGCATTTTTGACCCCCAAGGAGGAAGGAGAAATACTGAGGTCCCTCCATTTGTGACCATGGAGAGCAGTGACCTAAGCCTCCACTTCCTGCCTTCTCTCACCATTGTATCCCCAACATCCAGTACAGTGACTGGCATATAGTTGATGCTCAATAAATATGTGTTGAATGGATAAATGAATGAACCAACTCTGTGAGGTAAGTATTACTGCTATCCCCATCCACAGACAAAGAAACAGAGGCTCTGAGAAGTTAAGTAGCCAACTCAGGGTCCCACAGCCTGTAAATGGTAAAGGCAGGTTTCGGGTGAGGTCAGACTGTAGAGTCTGTCCTCTTAACCACTTCGGGTCCTGCATCTGGTGCTGGCCTCAGAGTCTGCTTGCCTTGCTCTCTCGGCAGGCTCTCTGAGGACTGCTCAGCCAGCCCTGGCTGCCCTCCCCGGCAGCTGCCCTCAAAACTATGGAGAGTCTGAGTGAACTGCAGAACCCGTTGCTGCCTCAGAGCCCCACCCACCTCCATGGACACTATCCCTACCCAGAGCCTTCACCCAGCTGGTCCTGCCAGGAGAAGCTCTACTCCTACCTCCTGGGCAGTGCTGGCCCTGCTCACACCCACCAGCTCCTGGACCCTGGGTCCCTGCAGCTGGCCGTGAAGGCCTGGTACCGGCCCAGCTGCCTCCTGGGGAAGGATAAGGCCAAGGAGTCTAGGGTAGGCAGCTGTGAGACCAGCTTCACAGAGGGCAGGGAGTCTCAGGCTGGGCCCACAGAATGGTCCCCTGAGCCTGGCCAGGCTGAAGAGGATGTCATCATCCAGACTGTGTCCTACGGAGTTCAAGAGGAGCTGCAGGGCCAGGAGGATGACCCGGAGGAGGAGGTAAGTTTTCAGAGAAGCTACAGTAGGAGGTCTCTAACTGTGCCAAGCATCCAAATTGGGGGTGGTGGGGGAGAGGGGGTTTAAAATGCAGGTTCCCAGGCCCCACCTCCAGATGTTCATGTTTAATAAGCCTGGGGTGGGGCCCAGGAATCTGTATGTTAACAAACACCCGAAGGTACTTCTGACATGGATGTGGACCACATTTTGAGAAACACTAACTTGTATTGACTATTTAATTTTTAAATAGCATTTATTGTTTTCGTTTAATTATTTAAATAATTTAAGCTCAATACAGAAAACCACTCAGAGATAGCATTATTAATGGTTTAATGAATGATCTAGTCTTTTTTTCATTCATGAGTTTATTCCCACCCCTACTCCCAAAAAGAGATCTTGCTGTACATGGGGTTTTTTTGTACATAGTTTTATAACATTTTTTCTCTAAACCACATATTTCAGTATTTCTCTGTGTAATTTAATATTTTTCTACAACAGGGTTTTTAATGGTTACACGGTATTCCACTGTAAGCTCTTTTATTATCATTTATTAACTCCTGGGTCAGTGGGTGTTTAGGTTGTTTCTAATCTTTCACAATTACTATCCTGTGTTGAACATACCTATACTTGCATTCTTCCCTTGTGATAAATTCCTAACAGTGGAATTATTGGGTCATTGTTAGGGCTTTCTTAGCGAGTGCCATGCCCAACTTACACTCCCACCAACAGGAGGTGACACTGCCTTTTGCTTGGCTGGGATTACTTTTTTTTTTTTTAACTCTTTCCAGTCTGACAAGGCCACGTTGACCCTGGGCCTGGTCACAAAACCCTACCTGTGTTTTGCAGAGTGATGCAACTTCGACAGAGAGTGAGAGTGAAGACAACTTCCTCACGCTGCCTCCCAGGGACCACCTGGGGCTCACCATCTTCTCCATGCTCTGTTGCTTCTGGCCACTGGGCATTGCCGCCTTCTACTTCTCCCAGGGGGTAAGAGCATCTGGGCCCCCGGGGCTTCTTCTCTGCCTATCTCCCTCCACCGGAAGGCTTAGCAGAAGTGTATGCAGGATGAGGACAGGGCCTGGCAGGCTGGGGCTGCTGTTTTGCTGGGCATGGGAATGCTCCCTTTCATAAGTACTTCTCTCTCCCTAGACCAGCAAGGCCATCTCCAAGGGGGACTTCCGCCTAGCCAGCACCACTTCTCGCCGGGCCCTCTTCCTGGCCACACTCTCCATCGCCGTGGGGGCTGGTCTCTATGTGGCTGTAGTGGTGGCTCTGGCAGCTTACATGTCCCAGAATGGCCATGGTTAATGGCCAAGGGGCCCGGCATCCTGACGCCCCTGCTCCACCCGAGGAGGAACCGGTGGAGCAGACTCAGTGGAAAGCCACGAACCTTGGCCCCTGAAGACAACCTGTGAGAGTGGCTTGTTGGGGGAGGCCACCCAGCCTACAGCCTGCAGGGCTCACCCTTCACTTCTTGCCCACTGCTCCCACCCCAAAGCAGGGCCAGGGGCGCCACACTCTCTAACCCAGGCTGCAGAAGCAGGAGAGAGGAGGGCTGCCCACCAGGCCACCAAGGCAGGGCCTACTTCTGGCTTGAGGCAGGCTGGGGCTCAGCTGATTCTGCCCATTCTTAGAGGGTCTCCTGCCCTGCAGACAGCACACCACCCAACTCTTCCAGCTTCCCCACATAGAAAGGGGGAAAGGGACGCTGAAGGGACAGAGGGCCTGACACAGTCCACTCAGCCCATAGGCGCCTCCACCCTGGGGACAGCCTGAGCTTCCCCTGACTCTCCTCTGGCCCCTTGATGCACAGACCCCAGCCAGCCAGGAGGAACATACATGGAACAAAGCGACCCCATGCTCTTTCTGATTCTGGGGGAATGCTTATCTCTCCCGTGGGCTTGTGAGACACTGTGGATTCGAGATAGAGAGGGGGAGTCCCAGGATTTAAACTCTGAACCAAGGGCAGGTTCTTGGAGCTTTTCTGTGTAGGAGTGAAAGGCAGAGGTGCAATAACAGACAGACTGGAGGGCCCTGAAAAATTGCCAAATCACATGGCTCCCTATTTGCCCCTGTTCCTCGCACCCATCATCCTTTCCTAGACTGTTTTACGGGGGCCCTGAGCTGGTGCCACCCTAAGGAGATTGAGAGAGATTGCCATCAGCCACCAGCCACTGAACGCCGGGCCCTAAATCCGGTGCTGGGGGAGTGGTGAGTAGATGAAGGAAGGGGCACAGAGCAGGTGTGGCCTGTTGAGTAGCCTGCAGTGCTCAGGAAGGCTTCCTGGAGGAGGTGTCCCTTAAGCAAGGCCTAGAAGGCTGAGTAGAATTTATCTCACAGATTTATTTTCACATAATCATTAGTAATTGCGGGAAGGGGCATGACAGGAGCCTTCCAAGCTGGGTTTAGATTCTGCTGGTGGTATCTGGGCTAGAGACAAACTACAGCCATTTTTGAGGACTCCACCAGCTCTGGAAGTTCAGGAGAAAGTCCGGCCTGTCTCTCAGCAGCCAGTGATGTTTCCCCACCTCTGAATGCTGGGGACTGGGGGATAGGCCCTGGGTTCCCAGGGAGTGGGTCCTCCCCCAGCCCCCTGGCCAGGCTTGGGGCTTCTTCACTGATGCCCCTACTCAGGGCTGATCTCAACACCCCCAGCCACTAGGGTGTTCCTATCCAGAATTTTAGAGATGCCCAGGCAGGCCAGAGCAACACCTCAGGAAGGCGGCCCTGTCAGGGCTCAAGCTACAGGACCCTGTTGTGCATGATTGGGGACCTGATCGTTCTGTGCACCATCCAGAGCCTGGGGCTATGGATCCACCTCTGATAACCTTTTCCCACCATCCTCCCCCCAGCCCTCTACTCCCTGCATTCCCTGAAGTTCCAAGGGCCCAGGATCAGCAATTTTAATGCCCCATTATTGTACATATTTATCCTTGTAATAAACATTTCTGTAACACTTGTGCCCTCTGGGCCTCTTGCTGTCCTCACTTGCCCCCACCTTTGCCTGTGTCTTCTCCAAGACTGACCTCCATCACCATGTATGTAGCTCCTGACCCCTAGCAGCTGTCTCAGAAGGACAAGCCCACATCTGGGCCTTGGGAGGTAGCCAGTGTTCACACCACCCCAGAACTCTCTCCTTGGAGTAGCCTAGATGTGGGATGATGGCACACATTTGACTCTACAAGACAAGGCGGATCCATGCCTGGAGAAAAGTCTCTTCCAGGTTCAAGAGCCTTGGAGGTCAGATAGGAAGGGACTTGGGTCAGGGTAATTGAGGTACCACAGAGCTGCCTGGAGATACCAAGGGTGGATGCAGGGTATTAGGGGGCCAAGGAGCCTGTCTTAGTCATCTAGTGCTGCTGTAACAGAAATACCACAAGTGGATGACTTTAACAAACAGAAGCTTATTCTTTCACAATCCAGTAGGCTAGAACTCCAAATTCAGGATACAAGCTCCAGGGGAAGGCTTTCTCTCTCCATTGGCTCTGGAGAAAGGTCCTTGTCATCAGTCTTCCCCTGGTCTAGGAGCTTCCCAGAACATGGACCCCGGGTCCAAAGGACGTACATTCTCCTAGCTCTTCTTGCTTGGTGGTAATGAGGTTCCCCCGTCTCTCTGCTCGCTTCTCTCTTTTATATCTCAAAAGAGATTGACTCAAGATACAACCTAATCTTGTAGATTGAGTCCTGCCTCATTAACATAACTGCTTCTAATCCTGCCTCATTAACAACATAGAGGTAGGATTTATAACACATAGGAAAATCACATCAGATGACAAAATGGTAGACAATCACACAATACTAGGAATTATGGCCTAGCCAAGTTGACACACATTTTTGAGGGACACAATTCAATCCATAACACAGCCCCACTCCCCTGCCCTGCTGTCTTTTCTTGAGTACCATAGTTCCCTCCCGGGGCGGCTCCTGGACATTTAGGGAAGAAGTCATCTCAGCACCAAATCCCCAACACCCTCTAGGTACCAAAGCGTTTGCCCAGGGCCCCTAGGAACCTGCCTGGGCCAGCAGAGAGACTGGCCTGGTCTTTAGGTCACTGTGCGTGGAGGGCCAGCGGGGAGGAGGGGTATGTACTCCCCACACCCATATGTGTACCTACTTGCAAGACACAGCTGTGAGTTCCCCTGAGACAGGAACTAGCATGCAGGGTGTTGATGAGGGGTTGCTCTTGGGATAACACTTGTGGAAGGAGGCAGGACTGGGCAGGAACAAGATGGAAAAGGTGGGCAGGCTACCTCACAGCCCAGATAATTCCCACCTTCTTCCCAGTCCTCTAGAAAGCTGCTCTAGGCCTTAAGAAGGGGGAAAAACCACATCATTTCCTGGTTTTCAACCCTGGTCCTGCTTTCACCCCTGCCACTCCCGCCCCTAGCTGCAGATTCAGGTTCTGCAGGAGAAAATGAAATCAGAAACGGAGCCCCTGGGGGCTTCCCTCCCACAGCCCCCTAGGAAGAGCCCATGCTGTGGAACCTGGGCTTGTCCTGAAGAGTTCCTGGAACACAGGCAGCGACACTCCCCCGTCCCCCTTCAAGGCTGAGGCTTGCTTTTGGGCATACCTGGGGCACTTTCGGCCTCCTGCTTCCCAGCTGGCTGTGCCTCACCGCCTGAGGATCCTGGGAGGCATGGGGCTAGCAGTTCCTCCCCTTCAGGCTGGCTGAGAGACTGGGGCTGAGGAAGGTCCCCTGGGTAAAGGTGCCCGTCATGAGCTGCAGTGCCAGCACATCTGTGCAAATATTACCAATTATTTTCCTCACTATAAACACTCAGCAGGAAGGCAGGGAGGCAACCAATCCAGACTGTTTAAAATAGAAACCAAAATTGCTGCACGGGGAATTCCGGGCAGCTGACAGAGTAGAGCCTACACCAGGAATCCGAGGTCTGCCCCCTAACCAGCTGCCCATAAATTGCACCTGCTTCCGCTGCCCCCACCCTCCAGGCCCACTTTCTCATCCACTGGCCAGGCAGGAAGGAGATGAGAAAGGTCTTCACCTAGGGCATGCCATGGGGGAATACCGGATAGGTGCCAAAGGGTATGTCCTAGGCAGGGGAGAAAGCTGACTGAGTGGGGCGGCAACAGAGGAGCCAGGAGCCGAGGCTGCCTGAGCCATGGCCCCAGGCAACTGCTGGGCGAACTCTCACCCAGCCAGGCCGCAGAGCCACGGGTGCTGTGTTGAAGGTGTGGGGGGAAGAAAGCCCCCCTCCATTGCATCTTAGTGGCAGGGAGGCTGCAGCTCAGCCATGGAGAGGAACAGTACCCTAGGGGTGGCAGGCCAGGGGCTGCAGGAGGCTGGGGCCAGGTGGGAACAGTGACTCTCCACCCACTCTGAGTGAAGGGAAATTGGTGGCAGGAAGGGCTAGGAACTGCCTCCTGGGGCCCCAGAGCTGCCCCTGTCCCTCCTTCCTCACAAACAGGGCTGATAGACAGCAGGTCACATGATACAGTAACTAAACCAAGAAAACCAAACCAAACCTGTTGATTCTGACTCATAGTGACCCTATAGGACAGAGTAGAGCTGCCCCATCTGGTTTCCAAGGAGCAGCTGGTGAATTCAAACTGCCATCCTTTTGGTTAGCAACCGATCTGTTAACCACTGCACCACCAGGCCTCCAATATAGTCACATAGTTGTCAAAATGTTGAAAGACTTCCATACCAGGGGTGAACAGGCCCTGCCCCAAGCCCCCCTACCATGCTTCATTTTTCCTGCCTCCCTGACTCCTCCCCCAGGACCCCCAGACCTCCCCCAGGAACTAAAGCATTAGCAGCTGGCACAGCAGCCCACCTCCACTCGATGCATCAGTCCACATCTGAGTTGTCCTGATGGGTCAGTATGTTGAATATCAGTGCCCACAAAGACACTGTCCACATTCGCACAATCTGTCCTCCCTGACGAGGTCTCTAGGCAAACCACCCCCTCTTCTGTCTGCTCTTGCATCCCTGCTGCTTTCCAGAGACAGTCTCATCACGTTTTCTGGGCACAGCCAGGCCTGCGCCCCACTGCGGGGGAGGATGGGGAGATAGGGCAGGGAGGAAGGGGCAGCAGCCAGGTTGTTGAGGGTGTGAGTCCTGGGATGATGCTGCAGGAAGGTACCTTCGAGGTGATCTAGTCAGTCCCTCATGCTACAGATGAAACTGCTGAAGTCCAGAGAAGGGAAGTGAGTTTCCCAATGTCACACAGAGAGTTATGAGTCAAGTCCAGGCCCTCTTCCCAGGCCCTGGAGTTGCTGAGCTAGGCTGGCGATGTCTCTGCCTGCCATGAAAACACAGAAGACCCAGGAGCAACCGTGCTGCCGCCGTGAATATTAACAAACTTGCTTTCCTCAGCCTTCCACTCCCAGGCCGTTTCCTGCTTCAAAGGCTTCCCCAGCCAGCCCATCCAGTGGCTGACACTTTGGCCCTTCTATTTTCGGTGGAGATGTGGCAGGGGTGGGGCAGGAGGTTGACATCCCCGTGTCTGCCTGCCCGGTGCTCACAGCAGCCCCTCCGGAGCTCTCATATCCTCTCAGTGACAGGGGGAGGCGGTACTGTGGGCGAGGGCACTGCGAGGAGACTCAGATGTACTGAACACAAAGAAAAGGTGCCGTGTGTTTCCAGGTACTCCCAGCGTACAGCCCTTGAACGGCTTTCACTTCTCTTCATAGAACCAGACAACTTCATAGCCATGGAAATGACAGAAAGAAGTTCCCAGAGGGCAGAGGCCCGTTGGAGTTGCTGGGAAGGGGATGAAGGGGGCAGTGGGCAGGTTGGGGCAGGAGACATTAGCAGAGTGCCTTCAGTGCACAAAGTACCTCACACCTGCTCTCTGCCACCGAGGCAAGTGTTCCTGTCCCCACTCAACAGACAAGGAGATGAACCACCAGGGCTGTCTTTCCTCCTGATTCCACAGCCCATGAATGGGACCACAACCACCTGGGAGCCTGCTGAGGCTCCACCTCCCTTGTCCATCTGAGGCTAACTCCTGGCCATTTTCCCTCCTTAGAACCCTCCAGCCCTGTTCCTAACACTTTCACTTAGAGCCAGATGCCAAGGGGAAGCATAAAGCCGTTCCCTCTTCTGTGTAGTGTTGGGCAAGCTGCTCCTTGGTGTTTGCCCATCTGGAAAAGGGGGTCATGATGGTGACTACTGTGTAGGGTTACTATGGACATTACGTAAGTTAATGTTAGTGTAGCTCTTGGAGCAGCGTTGGGTGTATGTTGTTGTCAGTTGCCATTAAGTCGGCTCTGGCTCATGGCAACCCCATGTACAACAGAACAAAACATTGCCCAGTCCTGCACTGTCTTTATGATCGTTGGTATGCTCCAGTTCATTGCTAAGGTCACTGTGTCTGCCCACCTAGGAGACTCATCTTCCGGTAAGATATTGGACAATATTCTGTTGTGATCCATAGGGTTTTCACTGGCTAATTTTTGGAAGTAGATCACTAGGCCTTTCTCTCTATTCTGTCTTAATCTGGAAGCTCCGATGAAACCTGTCCACCATGGGTGACCTTGCTGGTATTTGAAATACTGGTGACATAACTTTCAGCATCACAGCAACATGCAAGCCACCACAGTATGCCAGACTTGTAGACTGGTGCTCACTGGCTGAAGAAGTGACTTGCCAGGCAGTGGGTGAGGGCAGGGTCAGGATTCCAAATTAGCCCTCTACCTCAACTCCTTCTATCCAGCAATGGTGAGTTAGAAATGAAATAAAAATGCGAGAGCAGGGACCAGCTTCCACGCTCACCTGAAACAATTCTTTACTTTCTTCTTTATCCACAATTTGGGCAGGAGCTGCTTCTGGTTATTCGAGCAGGGAAACATCTCAGAACTCACCAATCCTCAGCCCAGCACAGCTTCACCTTCTTACCTCAAAGCTCTCACCTGTCCCCCTATCCTTGCTCATTCCACCACCCTACATACACACAAGGTAGAGAGGCGATGAGTAGCTTTCTCCAGCTGCACTGTCTCCCTGGGGTGGCATGGAGAATTCCACACTCTGAGAAACCAATTAAGGATCATCATCCTGCCAGAGCTGCTGGACTTAGCACTGCTGAAAGTACCCCACTCCACTGCCAGTCAGGTGTTCTACCCAGGAACCCTCAGAGAGCCACCTGCTAGTATCTCCCCACCCAGGGGACCAGGCACAAAGCCTGAGTGGCACGGGGAACTGCCCTGCCCTCTCCACCAGCCAGGAAACCTGTGTGGCTCCAGCCCCCACCTCAGACCCAACTCAGGCTTCCAACTTCCTTCCATCATTGAGCATCAGTTAAATACCTACTGAGCATCTATTAAGCATGGAGCAGTCTACTGTGTTCTCCAGAGCAGAAAGAAGCTCTTTTCTTCAGAAGTGAGATAACAGCGACAGTCTCATTGCTGGTCCTTGGATACATCAAGTGTGCTCTTTCACTTGGTGGTCCCTCAGCCTGAAACACTTCACCCCAAATATCTGCATTGTTTGCTCCCTCATTTCATTCAGGTCTTGGCTCAAACAGTATCACATCTTAGAGGCCCTCTTGGACACCTTCCCCACCCCTGTCCTTTATCTGCTTTCTTTTCCTTTGTAGCTCTATCACTGCTTGACATTTTATTACACATGTGTTTGTCAGCCTTCCCCATTAGAAAGCAAACTCAGTGAGAAAGGGACTCCTGGGTCTCATTCAAGGAGCTCTGGCAGTGCAATGGTTAAAGTGATCAACTGCTAACCAAAAGGTCTATGGTTGGAAACCACGAGCAGCTCTGTGGGAGAAAGATGTGGCAGTCTGCTTCCATAGACATTTATAGCCTTGGAAACCCTGTGGGGTTGCTATGAGTCTGAATCTACTCAATGACAGTATTTTTTGTTTTTTGTTTTTGTTGGAGGGGGGAGTCTTATTCATGGTTAAATCCCCAATGCTTAGAACAGGATCGGACACATGGTAGGTTCTCAGTAAAGATTTGTCCCATGAGTGAGATCTGGGCTGTGGCTCTATTCCTGCTGGGACCAGCTCTGTGACCCCTGGGCTACCCCCCAATCTCCCTAAGACCTCAGTTTCCAATTCATAATGTGAAAGAGGTCTTAATCAGTGTCCCTAAGTGTTATCAAAGGGAGAATGGGGGTCCATGAATTATGTTTAAAAGCTTTTCCAAACTTTTGATAAGACCATATGTCTGATTAAAATTTGTTTGGCAGAAAAGAACTTATAAAAATATGGAAAGTATAACAAAAGAGATGCTTGCTGGGAAAGAGGTTGGGAGTCCCAGGGCCTGACTCCAGGACTCCACATAAAGTCACATGGCTAGCCCCACAAACACAGCCTCCAGGATGCATTTAAGCCTCCTATGTACTTTATATCCTTCACTCTGCAGCCTCAAACTCTGTGAGGTAGGAACTGTCACTATGAACATTCTGTAGATGAGGTGACTGAGGTCACTCAGTTAACAAGTAGTTGAGTTGACATCTTTGGGGTCACTCAGTTAACAAGTGGTAGAGTTGACATCTCTGGGGTCACCCAGTTAACAAGTGGTAGAGTTGGCATCTGAGCCTAGCTAGGGATTCTGCATCCAGAGGATGAACACTTAACCACTCAGCATGCTGTCCTCCCAGCACACTCAGGCTGGCGTCAGTCACACCTCACACAAGCAGCACTGCCAGCTCAGGGCTAAATGAGTGGTGCAGACATGGGCACTGAAGAGAGGCAGGAGATCTCAGTGGTCAGGGAGGCGGGCGCTAATGTCAGGTGGTAACAACCTATCTCAACTTACCTCACAGGGTTGTTGAGATATTTAAATGCAATCAGATTTTTTAAAAAAAATTTTTTTTGCTTATCTTAGTGCCTATTACAAAACAATGACTACTATATAGAGACTGAAGGAGTCCTGGTGGTGTAATGGTTAAGTGCTCAGCTGCTAACCAAAAAGTTGGTGGTTCAAACCCATGGAGCAACTCCTCGAGAGAAAGACCCGGTGATCCCCTTCCATAAAGATTACCAAACCAACTGCTGTCAAGTCAATTCCGACTCACAGTGACCCTGTAGGACAGAGGAGAACTGCCCCATAGGGTTTCCAAGGCTGTAAATCTTTATGGAAGCAGACCGCAGGGCATCTGGTGGGTTCGAACCACTGACCTTTCGGTTAGTAGCCAAGTACTTTAACCACTGCCCCACCAGAGATCTCCATAAAGATTTCAGCCTAGGAAACACTATGGGGCAGTTTTACTCTGTCACATGGGGCCGCTATGAGTTGGAGTCCACTTGACAGCACCCAACAGCAACAAATATATTGACTGAAGTGGGAGGGGAGCTGATGCTAATGAGAGATATAAAACAGGCAAGATAAATCCTGACCCTCAGGGCTTATACTCTGATGGGGGATCCAGACCAGTGACCCTGGTACAATCAATTCAGGCATGTGGCTTTAGTTTCATCATCTATAAAATGCTCCCACTGCATTTCACACACACTCTCATTAAAGCACATAAATGATTTTAATCATTTCTTTTCATGCCTGTCTCCTCACTTACCTACTGTGAGCAACTCAAGGGCAGAGACCCCGTCTGTTATCTGTGAGGCCCATGTGGCTAGCACATGCCCAGAACACACACTCTTGGGAGTTCAGAAAGCCTTGTGAAATAAACAAGCAGATACAGAGGGCCCTAGATGAACTCGGGGGCTTTCTCCAGCTCAGAGCTTCTCCGGTCTGAGACCACATGTAATGCACTGCACTGGGCACTGCAGAAAACAAAGAGAGAAGTCATCTACAGCACATACTTCTAGGAATTCATGCTGCAGAGATCCTTGTCCATTGCCCGAAGATGTAGGTTCAAGAATACTCACTGAGGCATTGCATTATGGTAGCATTAAAAGATTGGAAACGTTCCTCAGAAAGTTAAATATAGAATTACCATGTTGTTGGGTGCTGTCGAGTCAATTCTGACTCCTAGTGACCCCGTGTGACAGAGTAGAACTGCCTTGTAGGGTTTTCTAGGCTGTAATCTTTACAGAAGCAGATCACCAGATCTTTCTCCTGTAGAGCAGCTGAATGGGCTCGAACTACCAACCTTTTGGTTAGCAACCCAGCACTTACCCATGGCACCACCAGAGCTCCCTCCAATCAGCAATTCAACTCCTAGGCCTATACCCAAAAGAACTGAGAGCAGGAATGCAAACAGAAACCTGTACACCAATGTTCATTGCAGCACTGTTCACAATAGTCAAAAGGTGAAAACAACCTAAATATCCGCCAACAGATGAATAGATAAACGAAAGGTGGTACATACATGCCATAAAGAGAAATGAAGTCGTGATACACGCTACAACATGGATGAACCTTGAAAACATTATGCTAAGTGAAATAAATCAATCACAAAAGGACAAATACAGTATGATCTCACTTACATGAAATATCTAGAATAGGCAAATGTATACAGACCAAAGTCTATTAATGGTTACAAGGGGTGGGAGGGAGGAAGGCGAAAAGGGGGAGTCATTGCTTGGGGGTCACTGAGCTTCTGTTAAGGATCATGGAAAAATTTGGAAACAGAGTGGTAATGGTTGCACACCATGATGGACGTAATTAATGTCACTGAATTGCGCATGCAAAAAATGTTGAAATGCAAATTTTTTGTTATACATATACTCACCACAATAAAAATAAATGAATAAATAAGAGATTGGAAATCACCTAAATGCCCATTAGCAGAGAGCTGGCTACATAAATGCTGGTGCCGTCATCTAATGAAATGCTATGCAGACATTTAAAAGAACGGGGCAGGCTTAGACTTACTAATATGATACAATCTCTGAGACAGATGGTTACTGAAGCCTGTATACTATGCCCTTTGTGTGTTGTGGTTTTAAAGAAATACATATACATATTTTAATAAAAAAATCCATTGCCATGGAGCCAATTCCAACTTATGGCTACCCATGTGTTACACAGTAGAACTGCTCTGTAGGACTTTCTTGGCTGTAATCTTTACGGAAGCAGATTACCAGGCCTTTCTTCTTTGGCATAGCTGAGTGGGTTTGAACTGCCAACCTTTAGGTTAGCAGCCAATTGCAAACCACTTGCACCACCCAGAGACCTACGTATATACGCACATGCTTATAAAAGCAAAGATTAGCTCTAGAAAGTACTGTACAAAGAAAAATCATAATGTAAGCCACAAATGCAAGGCATGTATGTAATTTTAAATTTTCTAGTAACCAAATTAAGAGATAAAAATAAATAGGGGAAATAAATTTCAATATATTGTATTTGACACAATATATCCAAAATACTATTATTTTAACAATCAATTTACTTAAAAATTATTAACAAGATATTCTGTATTCTTTTCGGGGGAGAGTTCTAAGCCTTTGAAATCTGGCATGTAATTTACAATTACAGTACATCTCAATTTGAACTAGCCACATTTCAAGTGCTCAATAGTCGCATGTAGCTAGTGGTTACTGTATTGGACAGTACAAAAGGTGGTAACAACAGGTGCTCCTGGGGAGAGGCTTTGGGGAATTGAAAATCAGGGGAGGAGGAAGATGTAACTTTCACTATATACACTTCTGCTCTGTTTGACTCTTTTTTTTCCCCCACGTGCATGCATTGTCTGTTTTTTAAAACTTATGATTTTAAAGGTAAGGAAAAAGCCAGAGAAGGAAACAGAAAAGCAGTCTTTGAAGTAGGAGGAGATCCCAGATATGCAAGTGTAATGTTGGGAGGGTCAAGAGTGGGGAGCTTTTCAGAAAATGAGGAGGCGGAAGAGGAGGTGGTACCCTGAGGTGACTTCAAATTTGGCACCCAGGATACCGCTCATCACTCATCGGTGACATTTGAAAGCTGCTTCAGGAGAGGGAAGGGATGGAACAAGAAGGTAGCAGGTTAGAGAGGGGAGAAAGAGGCAGTAATAGGTGGCCCTCCATGGAGAGAGGACCACAGGCTCAATCACAATCACAATCACAGACAATGACTAATTCAGAGGTGACCCAAGTGGTAAGGACTGCTGGGGGGAACAGTTTCCCGAAGCCATGGGTAGGGAGGGTGTGACAGGGGGCAGGTGGAAAACAGGTGGTTCAGGCAGCAAACACCAACCTGGGACCAGCATTGTGCTGGCGAGTGGAGAAGAATCTTGGGCTGGCTGGAACCCAGGGGCTGTGATGGAACAAAAAAAATCATTAGCTTAGCTAACTATTCATCTCTTAACCTCTTTGGGGACACAGACCCTTTTGGGAGTTTGATGGCAGCTGAGGACCCTCCCCAGAAAAGTGCACACCTGCACACACATTTTATGCACAACTTCAGGGCATGCCCAGAGCCCCTGAGGACCACCCCAGGTTACAAACCTGCTGGAACAGTCCACCATTGCCTACAGGATGTGACCCAAATTCCTCAGCCTACCCCGTCACCTGCTCTGGCCTCATTCTCTGCCCACCTCATCCCCATTTCCTGGAGCCCTGCTCAGTGGCCACACTGGATTTCGCCTTCCCTTTGTCCCAGACATTCTTGATCCTAGAATACCCTTTCCCTCCCAGGAATCCTTCCTCCTCCTACTCATCATTCAGAGGCTGCCTGCCATGACACTCCCTCTCCCAGGCAGATTTAATTGTATCTTTCACTTTGTACAGACTTCCAGGGTAAATGTTTCACATCGTTATAGTTCGTGAATCTGACCTGTTCCTACCTCTTCGTCAACCCAGGTTTTGTGCCACCCTAAGTCTGGGATCGAACCTGGTCAGTAGTAAATACGTAACAAATGAATGAACCCAAATAACACTGAATTAGGGAAATGACCCCAGATGACCCTATTGCCCCAGCAGCCCATAAGGACCCAATCAAACCACCAAACCCTCTGCTGTCGAGTTGATTCTGACTCATAGCGATCCTATAGAACAGAGTAGAACTGCCCCATAGGGTTTCCAAGGCTGTAAATCTATGGAAGCAGACTGCTACATCCTTCTCCCACGGAGTAGCTGGTGGGTTTGAACCGCCAACCTTTTGGTTAGCAGCCGAGTGCTTTTAACCACTGCTTCACCAGGGCTCTCTCCTAAGAACCCAGAGAAAGGTTTTTAAAACCGTTGATACGATGTTGTGCTGGTTAAGGTTATATGTTAACTTGGCTAAGACATGATTCTCAGTGGTTTGGCAGTTATGTAATAATGTAATTTTTGACAGTTTCATAATGATGTAGTCATCCTCCATTTTGTGATCTAATATAATCACCTTCATGATGTGATTTGATGTGGTCAGCCAATCAGTTGTAAGGGGAGTTTCCTTGGGGATATAGCCTGCATCCAATATAGATGGACATTCTGGCAAAGCTCAATGGCTTTTGCTCCTGCATCTGCATCCAGCTCATCATCATCTGACCTCCAGTTCTTGAGACTTGAGCCCATCTTCTGACCTGCTGATTTTGGGATTTGACAGCTTCCACAGCCCTGTGAGCCAACAGCCTTCCACCTGACCTGCTGATTGTGGGTTTGTCAGCCCCTGCAACCACATGAGTCAGGAGAAACCTCCACCCTGGCACCTGATTCATGCATTTGGGACCTGCCAGCCTCCATAACTCGGCTGCTAACTGAAAGTTCAGCAGTTCAAACCCACCAGCCACTCCATGGTAGAAAGATGTGGCAGTCTGCTTCCATAGATGTACAGCCTTGGAAACCCTATGGGGAAGTTCTACCCTGTCCTATAGGGTAGCTATGAGTGGGAATCAACTCAATGACAATGGGTTTAGTCTTTTGGGTTTTCTTTTTTTTTTTTTTGTTATATATATGTGTGTATATATATATATATGCTTCACTGGTCTTGCTTCTGTAGAGAACCCAGCCTAAGACAGATGTTGTGCCATATACCCATCTAATAGGATGTTATCTTATCTTTTTTTTCTTTAATTGTGTTTTAGGTGAAAGTTTACAGTGCAAATTAGTTTTTCATTCAAAAATTTTATACACAAATTGTTTTGTGACATTAGTTGCAATCCCCACAATGTGTCAGCACTCCTCCCTCTCTTGCTTTCCACCCTGGGTTCTCAGTGTCCACTCATCCAGTTTTCCTCCCTTCCTACCTTGTCATCTTTGCTTTTGGGCTGGTGTTGCCCATTTTGTCCCCTATACTTGATTGACCCAAGAAGTACGTTCCTCACATGTGTTATTGTTTGTTTTATAGGCCTGTTTAATCTTTGGCTGACAGGTGGACTTCAGGAGTGGCTTCAGTTCTGAGTTAGCAGGGTGTCCAGGGGCCATAGTCTCAGGGATTCCTCCAGTCTCTGTCAGACCAGTAAGTCTGGCCTTTCTTTTGTGAATTTGAATTTTGTTCTACATTTTTCTCCTGCTCTGTCCAGGACCCTCTATTGTGATCCCTGTTAGAGCGGTCTGTGGTGGTCGCTGGGTACCATCTAGTTCTCAGGCTGGTGAAGGCTGTGGTTTATGTGGTCCATCAGTCCTTTGGACTAATATTTTCTTTGTGTCTGTGGTTTTCTTCATTCTCCTTTGCTCCAAATGTGCTGGGATCAATATATGTATCTTGGAAGGAATGTTATCTTTGCTTAGGAAATGAGAATTGACTTTTATCCCAGATATCAGGATAGAAGTCCCAGACTGTGGACCAGGAAAGGACAGGGACACTGGGTTATGGAGGGGCCCTGTGGATAGAGCTGCCAGATTTCACAAATAAAAATACATCACGTGAGAAAATGCTCAATATCGTTAGTCATTAGAGAAATGTAAATCAAAACCACAAATGAGATACTACATCACACCCATGAGGATAGCTGTAATAGTGATATTAAAATGAAAATAACAAGAATTGGAGAAATTGAAACCCTTGTACACTGCTGGTAAGTATGTAACTTGGTGCAGTTGCTCTGAAAAGCAGTTCTGCAGTTCCTCAAAAAGTTAAACATAGAATTACCATATGACTCAGCAATTCTACTCCTTGGTATCTACCCAAAAGAACTGAAAACAGGTACTCAAACAAACCCGGTACACAAATGTTCATTGCAGCACTATTCACAAAAGCCTGAATGTGGAAACAACCTAAATGTCCATCAACAAACGAATAGAAAAACAAGTTGTGGCATATACGTACAATGGAATATTATTCAGCCATAAGAAGGAATAAAGTATAATAAATGCTATCATGTGGATGAACCCGGAAAACACTATGCTAAGTGAAAGAAGTCAGACACAAAAAGTCACAAATTGTATAATTCCATTTATATGAAATATGCAGTATAGGTAATTCATAGAGACCGAAAGCAGACTGGTGGTTGCCAGGGACTAGGGAATGGGTAACTTTCCCTAGGGAAAGGAGTAACTGCTTAATGTATACAGGATTTGTATGAGAACCCAAGGTGGAAAGGGAAAGGGGGAGAGTGCTGACACATTGCGGGGATTGTGTATAGAGTGATGGTTGCACAACGTTGTGAATGTATTAAATACCACTGAATTATTCACGTTAAAATGCTTAATTTTGTGTTATGTGAATTTCACCTAAACTAAAAAAAAATACAGGACTCCATGGCAAGTAACAACAACCACCAGTCCTAATGACCACAGGGCTTCAGGAAAACCAGCCTCCAACATGGTCTGGACCATGTTGACCCCTTCTTTCATCACAAGGCCTACTGGGGCTTCCCATGGCACCCAACCCTCCTCCCCACCGCCAACTCCAGGGATTACTGGGGAGGCAGAGCAGGGTTCACCTGCAAAATTTGGGACATAAGCCAAAACGAAACCCACTGCCATCGAGTTGATTCTGACTCAGGGTGACCCCATGTGTTACAGAGTAAAATTACATCATAGGGTTTTCTTGGTTATAATCTTTATGGAAGTGGATTGCCAGGCCTTTCTTCTGCAGCACCTATGGTGGGTTTAAACTGCCAATTTTTAGGTTAGTAGATGAGCACAAACCCTTTGTGCCACCCAGAGACCTTATTTGGGACATATTTATGCTACTAAAATTATTCCTTGTATATCTAAAATTAAAATTTAACTGGGGTGCTACATTTTATCTGGGCAAGTCCAGGGAATGGTCTCAGAAGTGCCTGCACCCTCACCTAATCCTTCACCCTCTCCTTGACCCCTCTCAGGCTCTAACCATCCTGGCCCTGCCCGGTTGAACACTTGTATGCCAGACACCGCTTTGTTTAAGCCCCAACTCCCTGCTCTCTGCTGCATTGAGGACTAACAGATATGGGTCAAAACAACTACTTTCTTTTCACTCCTGCTCTTAACAAGCCAAAAAGAGCCCTGGTGGCACAGTGGTTAAAGTGCCTGGCTGCTAACTGAAAGGTAGGTGGCTGGAACCCACTAGCTGCTCCACGGGAGAAAGATGTGGCAGTCTGCTTCCATAAAGATTACAAGGAGACACGGGGGGAAGTGGTCGGAGACTGTGAGAAAGGCAGGCAGTGGCTAGACAACACTAGGCCTTCAAGGCCATATTCTTTTTAACTTCTTATTCTGAAATAATTTTAGACCTATTGAAAGGTTGCAAAAATAGTACAGAGAATTCCTATATACCTTTCATTCAACTTCTCCTAATGACAACAGCTCACATAAGTATAAAACAATGATCGAACCAAGAAATTAATATTGGCACATTATTATCTAAACTCCAGTGCTTATTAGAATTTCACTAGTTTTTCCCCTAATGTCCTTTTTCTGTTCCAGGGTCAATCCAGGGCCCACATTACATTCATTTGTTGTGTCTCTTTAGTCTCCTCCAGTCTGTGAGAGTTCCTTTTCTTTCATGAACTTGACAGTTTTGAAGGCTGCTGGTCAGTTATTACGTAGAAGTCTCTCAATTTGGGTTTGTCTGATGTTTTCTCATGATTAGACCAAGGTTATGAATTCTGGTAAGAATTCCACAGAAGTGGGAGGGTCTCTATGAGTTGGAACTGACTCCATGGCACCTAACAACAATAACATATCCTCAAGGATCTTGCAGCCTAATACACAGCAAAGAATTACAATATAATATGACAGGTGTTAAGTCCTGTCATGATTCTTTCACTTCTTTGTCTGAAATTGGTGTATTTGTGTTGTGAAGTCTCTTTTATTCCAGATGGATTGTCCATTATGCCACAACAAATTGATAATCTATCCTTTGCTGTTGTTGTTGTTGTTAGGTGCCATTGAGTCTGTTCCAACTCATAGTGACCCTATGTACAACAGAATGAAACACTGACTGGTCCTGTGCCATCCTCACAATCATTGTTATGCTTGAGTCCATTGTAGCAGCCACTGTGTCAACTGATCTGAGTGTCTTCCTCTTTTTCACTGACCCTCTACTCTACCAAGCATGATGTCCTTCTCCAAAGATTGGTCCCTCCTAATAACATGTCCTAAGTACCTGAGACAAAGTCTCACCATTCTCGCTTCTAAGGAGCATTCTGGCTGTACTTCTTCCAAGACGATTTGTTCATTCTTCTGGCAGTCCATGGTATATTCAACATTATTCAACACCATAATTCAAATGCATCAACTCTTCTTTGGTCTTCCTTATTCGTTGTCCAGCTTTTGCATGCATATGAGGCGATTGAAAACACCAGTGGCTTGGGTCAGGTGCACCTTAGTCCTTAAAGTGACATCTTTGCTTTTTAACACCTTAAAGAAATATTTTGCAGCAGATTTGCCCCATGCAAGGTGTCATTTGATTTCTTGACTGCTGCTTCCATGGGTGTTGATTGTGGATCCAAGTAAAATGAAATTCTTGACAACTTCAATATTTTCTGCATTTATCATAATGTTGCTTACTGGTCCAATTGTGAGGATTTTTGTTTTCTTTATGTTGAGGCGTAATCCGTAGTAAAGGCTGTAGTCTTTGATCTTCATCAGTAAGTGCTTCGAGTCCTCTTCACTTTCAGCAAGCACTGTTGTGTCATCTGCATGTCATGGGTTGTTAATGAGTCTTACTCCAATCCTGATGCCCCGTTCTTCTTCATAGAGTTCAGCCTCTTGGATTATTTGCCCAGCATATAGACTGAATAAGTATGGTGAAAGGATACAACCCTGACACACACCTTTCGTGACTTTAAACCATGGAGTATCCCCTTGTTCTGTTTGAACGACTGCCTCTTGGTCTAAGTAGTTTCCTCATGGGCACAATTAAGTGCTCTGGAATTCCCATTCTTTTCAACGTTATCCATAATTTGTTATGATCCACACAGTCGAATGCCTTTGCGTGGTCAATAAAACACAGGAAAACATCTTTCTCCACACAGTAGAATGCCTTTGCATAGTGAATAAAACACAGCTAAACATCTTTCTGGTATTCTCTGCTTTCAGCTAAGATCCATCTGACATCAGCAATGATATCCCTTCCACATCCTCTTCTGAAGCTGGCTTGAATTTCTGGCAGTTCCTTGTTGATGTACTGTTGTAACTGCTTTTGACTGATCTTCAGCAAAATTTTATTTGTGTGTGATATTAATGATATTGTTTGATAACTTCCACATTCTGTTAGATCACCTTTCTTTGGAATGGGCACAAATATGGATCTCTTCCAGTCAGTCGACCAGGTAGCTGTCTTCCAAATTTCTTGGTATAGATGAGTGAGTGTTTCCAGTGCTGCAACCGTTTGTTGAAACATCTCAATTGGTATTCCATCAATTCCTGGAGCCTTGTGTTTCACCAATGCCTTCAGTGCAGCTTGGACCTCTTCCTTCAGTACCATCAGTTCTTGATTGTATGCCACCTCCTGAAATAGTTGAATGTCAACCAATTCTTCTTGGTACAGTGACTCTGTATTCCTTCCATCTTCTTTTGATGCTTCCTGTGTCATTTAGTATTTTCCCCATAGAATCTTTCAATATTGGAATTTGAGGCTTGAATTTTTTCTTCAGTTTTTTCAGCTTGAGAAATGCCAAGTGTGTTCTTCCCTTTTCGTTTCCTATCTCCAGGTCTTTGCACATGTCATTACAATACTTTACTGTGTCTTCTCGAGTAGCCCTTTGAAATCTTCTGTTCAGCTCTTTTACTTCATCATTTCTTCCTTTTGCGTTAGCTACTCAATGTTCAAGAGCAACTTTCAGAGTCTCTTCTGACATCCATTTTGGTCTTTTCTTTCTTTCCTGTCTTTTTAATGACTTCTTGCTTTCTTCATGTATGGTGTCCTTGATATCATTCCACAACTCATCTGGTCTTCTGTCATTAGAATTCAATGTGTCAAATCTGTTCTTGAAATGGTCTCTAAATTCAGGTGAGATATACTCAAGGTCATACTTCGGCTCTCGTAGATTTGTTCTAATTTTCTTCAATTTCATCTTGAACTTGCATACGAGCAATTGATGGTCTGTTGCACAGTCAGCCCCTGGCCTTGTTCTGACTAATGATATTGAGCTTTTCCATCATCTCTTTCCACAGATACAGTCAATTTGATTTCTGTGTATCCCTTCTGGTGAGGTCTACCTGTATAGCCATTTTATGTTATTAAAAAAAGGTATTTTTAATGAATAAGTCGTTGGTCTTGCAAACTTCTATCATGTAATCTCCAGCATCGTTTCTATCACCAAAGCCATATTTTCCAACTACCAGTCCTTCTTCTTTGTTTCCAAATTTCGCATTCCTATCACCAGTAATTATCAATGTTTGTTTACGGCTGCAAACATCCTTTGCTACTATTATTTTATTGTTGTTGTTAGTTGCCACTGAGTCAATTCTGACTCATGTTGACCCCATGTGTTACAGAGTAGAACTGCTCCATAGAGTTTTCTTGACTGTAATCTTAATGGAAACAGACCACCAGGCCTTTCTTCCATGGTGCTGCCGGGTATGTTCGAACCCCCAACTTTTAGGTTAGCAGTCAATCGCAAACTGTTTGCACCACCCAGGAACCTTCCACTATTTTATTAAAGCTGCATATATGCTTAGATCACTGATCTATGCTTCAACTCACCAATCTATTTATCTATCCCCATAACATATTGTGATTTTTTTAACCATCAGGTTCTCATCATTACCCCTTTTTTAAAATTGAAGCATAACTTACATACATGGTGATATTGTTGTTGGGTGCCATTGAGTTGATTTTCACTCATAGCAACCCAATGTGACAGAGTAGACTGCTCCATAGGGTTTTCTAGGCTGTAATCTTTACGGAAGCAGATCACCAGGTCTTTCTTCGGCAGAGCCACTGGGTAGGTCTGAACAACCAACTTTTCGGTTAGCAACCAAGTGCTTAACCATCGCATCACCAGGGCTTCTTACATACATAAAAGTGCAAAAATCTTAAGTATATAATTTGGTGAGATTTTTTGTATTATCCTATATTATTTGCTTGCAGTAGCTTTATAGCCCCACCCAGTCTCAGGCCTGGAAACACATCTGCTGTGGAAGCTGCCACCACTTCCCCTCCTTTGAGAAGGGAGGGAAAGAGCCTCTGGCCCTGGGAAATAGGCTTCCTGGAAAAGGGCAAGCCTCCTAATGACCCCTAGAGGGCTGTGCCTGGCATCCTCAGAAACAAGGCCCCCCAGGGTGGAGACAGCCGGGGAGGCATTTGCCAGTCAGATGTGCTGGAGCTCAGCCAGATGTGCCTGTGACACCCCACATTGTCACTCCTCTACCTGGAACACTCTCCCTGTCAAGCCAAGGTCTAGAGTCTCCAGTAAAAAGCATGACTTACACACTCAGGAGTGGAACAATGCTTTACTCACATAGAGAAGAGACAGAGCAAGGTCAGTTTCATTTGTGGTGCTGGGCATGGCCAGGGCCAGCAGGTCATCCCCACCACCAGCACAGGGCTGGTGTTCTGCACACACCACTCTCCTGCCACAGGTGAGGGACCCTCCTCCCTCCTGGCCAGGAAAGCAGAGAGAAAGTTTACTGTGTATCCAGAGCAGGAGTTTTCCCCATAAGGAGAAGAAACTGGGAGGAAGAGAGAGAGGCTGTGTTCCCAGACTCCATTATCAGGGCCTAGGGCTTCTGATTAGGCAGTCCAGGTAGGGGTCAGGGGCTGCGCAATAGGCTGCTTTCCCATCCCAACACTTCCCTAGAGCTTTACATAGTTGGCTCTTTCTTTTCCCCCTCTCTTTCTTTTTTTAATTGTTGTTGAAAATATACACAGCAAAATATACACCAAATCAACAATTTCTACATGTATAATTCAGTGACATTGATTACATTCTTCAAGTTGTGCAAACAGTCTCACCCTCCTTTTCTGAGTTGTTCCTCCCCCATTAACATAAACTCACTACCCTCTAAGCTTTCTATCTAACCATTCAAGTTGCTGTTGTCAGTTTGATCCCATATAGTTCTTTAAAACAGCACCATGCTCAAGGCAGACATTCCTTACTACTTAAGCTGAACTCTTGTTTGGTTTAAAGAAGACCTCAGGGGATATTTTTCGTTTAAGGTTTAAAGATTATCTCAAGGCAATAGTTTTGGGGATTCATCTAGCCTCTATGGCCCCAGAAATCTGAAGTCCATGAGAATTTGAAATTCTGTTCTGCATTTTCCCCCCTTTGATCAGTATTCTTCTATAGAATCTTTGATCAAAATGTTCAGTAATGGCAGCCAGGCACCATCTAGTTCTTCTGATTTCATAGCAAAGGAGGCTGCTGCTCATGGAAGCAATTAGCCATTCCATTTCCTCCTCCTATTCCTGATTCTTCTTTTTTCTCTGTTACTCCAGGAGAATAGAGACCAATTGTTGTAACTTGGATGGCCATACACAGCTGGCTCTTGTCAGTCCTTCAAGTCAGAGGCCTTCCCTGACCACTCCCCAAGTCAGCCCAGTCACTATACCACATCCCTTCAGACTCTTAGCATCATCTGAAACTATCATTTTCTGGGTTGTTGTCTATCTCTCCCCACTGGAATGCAAGCAGGTCTTCATCTGACTTATGCATAGCTTTATCCCTCTGACTAGGACAGGGCTGGCACATAAAATTTAAAAATATGTATTTATTGAATTAAGAACAGGGCCCCCCAGTGTGGGCTATGATGGAGAAGCTGGTCAACAGAGCAAGAGAGAGAGCCTGGTGTCTGGTACTGGCCTTTACTGGCCTTTTCTGTTGGCCAGGCCAGACCAAGGATGAGAAGGGAGGAGGAGGAGGAAAGCCCCTGTTGGCCTGGGAGCTGCTGAACTGGATGGGGACAGGCCAAATTCATCACATCCCTGTCTTGGGGATAGGTTGCCAGATTTAGCAAATGAAAAAGAGAATACCCTCTGCCTTGAGCACTGTGCTCTTTTAAAGGACTATCTATATGGGATCAAATTGACAACAGCAACTCAAAAGGTTAGATAAGGAAGTTTGGGGGGCAGTGAGTTTATGTTAATGGAGGAGGAACAGTTTGGAAAAGGAAGGTGAGAATGGTTGCACAACTTGAATAATGTAATTAATGTCACTGAATTGTACATGTAGAAACTGTTGAATTGGTGTATGTATGTTTTGCTGTGTATATTCTTAAAAATAAATTATTTTAAAAAAGAGGATACCTAATTAAATTGTATTTCATACAAATGACAAAATTTTTTAGTATAAGTATGCCCCATGCAATATTTGGGACATACTTATGCAAAAAATTTATTCATTGTTTACCTAAACTCCACACTTGGCATCCTGTACTTTGTCTGGCAACCTTACCTAGGGGAGTCAGCAGTGGTATTTAACAACCAACTCCAGGAAAAAAAAATCCTGATGTATAACATTTGCCAATTTCTGTGGTTTAAATACTGCCATTGTGACCAATTTCAAGCTTCTAACATGACGTCAGTCTTGAGAGCTGGTGCAGGCAGGCTCCAGCACGACACTGGGAGTCAACTGGAAACAGAAGTAGATGAGAGGGAGCTGTGGAGAGGCGAGTGTCAAGGTGGGTCCAGCACGGCCATCCTGAGAGATGGGGTGCTCCCCGATGACCCAGAGGCTGGGCGGCTGCAGGGAGCCATCACAAGAGCCTGCTGAACCCTCCAGCCTCAGCTCCTACTCTCCCAAAAATGTAAAACTCACTGTCTAGAAGATCAGGGGTAGGCTCAGAGATGGAGTCCAGGGGTCTTTTGCTCCTATAACTTAGTGATTTTTAAGAAGCTGACATTTTAAATGGTTTTAGACCTCATCAAAAGAAGCCCTAGTGGCACAATGGTTAAAGCTGCCAACTGAAAAGTTGATGATTTGAACCCACCCAGTGGCTCCATGGGAGAAAGACCTGGCATCTGCTCCATAAAGATTACAGCCAAGAAAACCCTGTGGGGCAGCTCTACTCTGTCACATGGGGTCACTATGAGTTGGAATTGACTCAATGGAACCCTACAAGAAGCCTCATCAAAGTGACTAGGTCAACACTCACATGAAATATCTAAGGCAGGCAAGTATATAAAGACCAAAGTTTATTAGTGCTTACCAGGGGCAGGAGGGAGGAAGACGGAGAGGAGGACTTACTGCTTAGGAAACACTGAGCTTCTGTTAATGGTGATGGAAAAATTTGGGAACAGAAAAGGGTGATGTTTGAACAACATGATGAATATAATTAATGCCGCTGAACTGTACGTGTGAAAATTGTTGAAATGTCAAATGTTTTATTACATATATATTTACCATAATTTTTAAAAAGATAAATTAAAATCTCATCAATAATTCCAAACCCCTCCCCCCGCCAAAAAAAAGTTCACCAATAATTCCAAAATCAAAGAAGTGCCTGGGTCTCCTGCTCTACCCCCTACCCCCAGGCTATCAGCCTGAGATACCCTTTAAACTTGGAACTGAAGCTACTCCCTGAGGTCACCTTTCAGCCAAATAACAGTGTCTCATAAAATAAACAATATTGCCCATGAGTACTGTGCTCCTTTAAATAATCATCTGTATGAGATCAGATAGTCAACATTTACCCTAAAGCAAAGGTGAGAAGGTAAGGGGGGGGCAAGTAAGCTAGATTAACGGAAACAGATCAGAATGGAAATAATGAGAATGCCAACACATTGTGAAAAATGTAACCAATGTCACTGTAACAATATGAATAGAAATTGTTCAATGGGAACCTAATTTGCTGTGTAAACTTTCACCAAAAACACAAAAAAATATTTAAAAAAAAAAAAAAATCTGGCTTCATGGGGTCTTAACCAAGTTCCAGGCCTTGCAGCCTCAGTTTCCTCTTCTCTCAGGAATCCTTCCCCCAAGCCTCCAGCAGAGGCAGGCTCGCCCCTCTGGGCCCACAGTACCATTGTTTCCCTCTGGTTCAGCTCATAGCACATTCTAAGGCCCTGGAGAAAAACTGACTTTAGAAACCAGTCTTATTGCATAGACATGTCTTTTATGGCAAATTAGCATTGCAAAACGTTCTGTCTTTATATCCAGAAAAATGAATTTTCATGTAAAATTCTAAATGAGGACATAAAATTGCAAACTACACCTCTTGGACCCCTGAGGAACCTTGGACCTGGGATTGAGAACCAGTTATACAGTCAACGTTTATAAACAACTCCGGGGGCAGAGAAGTGCTAGGTCTTACCAAGCTTTGTAACCTTCCTCTCTCACACCCCCAGGCCTCAACAAATGTGGATTGATTGAATGAGTTAATGAATGAGTGAAGTATCAAATATCCCAAAGATGCCAGCCTCCCTCCTGTCCCATGAAAGTGAAGGCTGAGACCAGCAGACTGCACAGCCATCAGAGCTGGTCCTGGATACTGCAATGCAGCCTCGTGTACCCCCTTACTCACTGTCCCTCAATTCTGACTTAAGTGACTACAACAGATAACTGGTCCAAAGTCAGGGGCCCTAGAAACTGAGCTTGGTTGACTGGTCACAAAGCTGCAGCAGTACCCTCTTCTGAACTAAGCTGGGCTGGGGCAGAAGAGCGAAAGGGGAGCCAGAGCCACCCAGGCCTGGGTGCTCTCCACATGCCTCCCAACACACTCCCGGCAGTCTGTGCTCTCCATCCCTCCTCCTGGTCCCTGCCCCGCACCCCAGCCTGCAGTCTGGACAGGTGAGGCACAGGGGAGCCCCCTGCAGCCCTCTGCTCTCCCAGTGGTCTTCTCAGGAAGAGGATAGGACACAGACAGCTGCACAGTCTCTTCCTGGCTGCCCTCCTATCCCCACCCCCCAACTCTCTCTGCCTGGCAGGGAGAAGCTGCTAGAGTTAAGCGGATTTCATGCTATTTTCAAAGTCATTTTCCATGGAAAAATTTTTGTAACGTTAAACCTACTTTCTCCTGCTTCTCATCTCCCTGAAAGCATCCCTCCTCCTCTTCCATGAGAGAAACCAGCAACAGGAACATTTAGGGGCCTGCTAGTGACACCCTAGAGGCCTCCTGGGGTGTCCCTAGCAGGGGCTGGAGAGGGGAAATCTCACTGGAAGGACTTTCCTGTTGGAACGGCCAGTCAGCACCAAGTCCCTCCTAGCATTCACTACCTGAGCTTTGCTTCTACACCTTCCAGCACCATCCTAACAACTGCCTTGTGTCAGGGCCCCTGTTCCTCAGCTTCCCATCCTCCCGTGACAGCCACCAGCCTGGGGTAAGGGCTTTAAAACCAGCGACCAGGGCCATGTGGGGAGCAACTAAGGCATTTCCTGGAGATCCCCCAGGCAGCCTACACTTCAGAGGAGAGTTGGCCCTAAGAAGCCACAGGTCTGAAGGGGGTCAGGATGAGATACTGACGTCAGGCAAAGCCAGCATGCCCTCTTGGGTGACCCCATGCGCCCTTTTGTGCATTCTGTACGGAAGTCTCTATTACGTGTCACACCACAGCCGTCCTTCGCAAGGACGAGTGGAGGCCAAATGGTCCGATATCCTCAGCTTACAGCACAGGGCTTAGCCCATCATAGTTGCCAGGTAGGAGCCTATAATACCTGCCAGGCCCCTCATGAGCAAGGCTGACCAAGCACCTCAGCCGCAGACAATCGGCCCAGATTTTGGGCTGGCCAGTGGCCTCAGATGTGACCTGGCATGAAACCTGTGCTCTGGAGAAAGGATGAGGCTGGACTGGCCCATCAAATTCTCTTCTTTGTGATAACCCAGCAGTGTGGAACCATGTGAGGCCTGCAATGTTTCTTCAAATTAAACAAAAAAAAAAAAACACCATTCAGTTAGTAGCTGAGCGCATAACCATTTGCATACCCAGGGACTCCTCCTAGGTTCCTGTTGTTGTTGTAGGTTATCAAGTCGATTCCAACTCATACAGACCCTGTAGGACAAGGTAGAATTGCCCCATAGGGTTTCCAAGGCTGAAATCTTGAATGGAATAATAGATCACTAGGTCCTTTCTCCCATGGAGCAGCTGGTGGGTTTGAACCGCCGAGTGCTTAACCATTGGCCCACCAGTGCTCCTTCTTAGAGTCCTACTGGAATGGAAGTGTGGGGGAGAGTAAAGTCTAGGATGACTCCCAGCTTTAAGGCCCGTTCAACAGATGACCTGATGCTGCAGCAACCAGGATGAAAAAACTTGAAGATGGGTTGGTGGGGAATGGGGAAATGAGCCCAGACAGGTCCTTGGAGAGACTGAGGTGTTGGTGGACCATCTAGGAGGGGCAGCGGGCTCAGGGCCAAAGAGCCACCAGCAATACCAGGGGCCTGAATGCTGGACTCCAGAGAACTATCTGAGGAGCAACCTCATACCATGTAGACAAGATGATCTCCACCTTTGAGGGATATAGAGATATCATTTTTTAAAATTATTCATGTTTCACCAAATTGTTTTTAGAGTGAAGTTTTCTACATTTTTAATTTTTAGAATGAGTTGTTTTACTTTACAACTGCACAGAATGTTGGAAGAAGATACAGTTAACCTCACACATTCTGTTTCTTCCTTTATTCCCACATTGTTCATTTCACTGAATTTCTTTCTACATCTGCATCCAAGACAGAAATTGGGGCAAAAAAATAGAAATAATTTCAGCAAAGTATCCATTTCAAAATCAGCACGAAGTATTCTTAGCAAATGTGGTCAAGGCTTAGGTAACCCTGCCTTTCTAAGAAGATTATAAAAGAAACAGCTTTTCTGTACAAGAATAATTTAACCAAATCAATAAATATTGACATACCATTTTTATCATAATTTTCCCAACAGAAGTTAAAATATCTCCTTATGGGCTTGGGGTTCAGTGCTGGCATCTTACAAAAAGGCCTTTCAGTCTTGGTACAGGAGTGTCTAACCTGGAGGGTAACCTTGAGCAAGTCTCCTTGGCCATCAGCTTCCTCCTAGTAAACAGGAATTAGACTCCCTGTGGTTCTCAAACCAGACATCATTGTTACTAATTAATAGTAAATGTTCATCTAGCACTTACCATGTGGAAGGCACTATACTATAGGCATTATTGTAATCTCATTTGAAAAAAAAACCAAACTCGTTGTCGTCGAGTTGATTCAGACTCATAGCGACCCTACAGGACAGAGTAGAACTGCCCCACAGAGTTTCCAAGGAGCGCCTGGTAGATTCAAACTGCCGACCTTTTAGTTAGCAGCTGTAGTAGCACTTAACCACTACACCACCAGGGTTTCCAATCCCATTTTACAGATGCAAAAATGAGGCACAGTGAGGTTAAATAACTTACCCATGTGCATACCCTGCCTCTCCAACATCTCAGGTTGGAATCAGCAGGTCTGGATGGGGCCCTGGAATCCACACTCCTATTGAGCTCCCTGAAGGAGATCTAAGTGCGATCCAAGTGGTTTTAGACTCCACTGTGGACACTGTTCTACACATCAGAAGACCTGTTCTTGTCTGAGAGCACAAGGAAGGAAACAAACAGGAGAATCCAGAGCCCACCAGGGTAGTCTTCAGGAAGGGGGCAGGTGCAGATCCCTGAGGGCCAAGGTAGCAAGGGAGGTGAGGACCAGCCAGAAAGGGCTGTGCCTACTTGAAACCCAGAGGCTTGTCTCTTGCTGCACCAGACTGCCACCTGCTGGTTGTAGGTGGCTATCGCAGAACAATTAAGCCAGATAGAACTTCCCCTTGTCCATCCCTTCACCAAAGGCTAAGGGACTACTGGGTGACTACACTGTGCCCATTGCTGAGGATTCAGTGGAGACCAAGGTACACATCCTGCCTCACAGAGCTCAGTGCAGTGAGAAAAGCAATGACAAAGCGACCCAGGTTAGCGCCATGGCAAGGGAAGAGTGGAGTCCTGACTGTGCAGTGGTTAAGAGCTCAACCAAAACCAAATCTGTTGCTGTAGAGTCAATTCTGACTCATAGTGACCCTATAGGAACTGCCCCAAAGGGTTTCCAAGAAGCGGTTAGTGGATTTGAACTGCTGACCCTTTGGTGAGCAGCCAAGCTCTTAACCAGAGCACTGGTGGTGCAGTGGTTTACAGGTTTAAGGGAAGAGCAGGTAAGAACAAAGTCTGGATGGAAGGGCAGTGTCGGGGATCAGTGGGGAGAAATGAGATGGAAAAGTAGGCCAGACTCAGGTGGGCCTCATTAAGAGTTGGAAAATCCAACGATGATTCAGATCGAGTGCTGGCCTGGGCTCTGAGTACATGTAAAATGCCAGGTTTCTCTAACTGCTGGGAGGTGTCTTCCAGGCAGCCACAGCCCCACTCCCGGCTGGAAGCACCAAGATCACTTTTAGATCTAACTCTGAGCAGAGTCCCCAGGGTATCAGGAATCTCCTTCCAACCCCCTGAGAGAGTTCCATCAAGACAGAGAAATGGTCACTTTCAATCCCATCAAACCAACAGGGAACATGGGAATGGGCAGTCACATCCTGGCAAAACAAACACCAGAGACCAAGGGCTGCAGGTGCCATGTCACTTTATTTTATTTTATTTTTTGGTTTTCCAACTTCATTCTGAGACAATCCAAGTTCAGTCTCCCACCCCGCCTGGTCATTGTGTGGTCCCTTCTCTGAAGATGAGGCAAAGAGGTGCCAGGGAGAGGCCAGCAGAAATGCAGGGTCCCCAACAGCCAGCCAGGCTACAGAGGACTATGGGGTCCACAGCAAATGATCAGGCACCAGCAAGAGGAGATTCTGGGTCTTCTCCCCCCAAACAGGGCCTGCATCTCAATGACTGGCCCATGACCTTCCCTTAGAGGCCATCCTTGGTTCTTCCTATACATTCCTGTTTCTGCTCAGGCTGAGCATCAGAAGCCACTGACCTAACCCACACTTGATTCTAATATTCCTTTGGGAAATATCTTTGAGTAAGGAGGGCGCCAACTCCCAAAAGGAACTGAGGACATGTATTCTGCCCAACAGGACAGATGGCCACAGTATAATACTCCTTTTGCCCCCACGGAAATCAGAAAGCAGCTTCAGTTAACCAATCCCTCCCCACCCCATCCCCTATACATACATAAAGCTGCAAACACCAGCAAGGGGCCCATCCATTCCACTGAAATCAAAACAAAAAACTACAACCAAAACACAACAATAAAAATTAAAATTAAACCAACGAAAGAGAATATTCCTGGTCCGGTAGCTCTCTGCAGGAGACCAACTGGCTGATTTCTGGCTCTGTTCCCTGAAGCCAGGAAACAACACAAATACACCTTGGATCCAGTGTAGACACTGTCGGAGCCAGAGCAAAGGGCATCCTAGCAGGGCAGGAGGCAACTCAGGTCCAGGACCCAGTCCAACTGCTCCCCCTTCCTCCCAGCCTCTAGGAAGCCTCCCCACCCCCATCAGCCATCGACCAGGGTGAGGCCATCATAGAGGGCCCGTTTCCACATGTAGTAGGTAGAGCGGGCAGTGAGGGGAAAGAGGGCGCTGAACTCCTTGTAGGAGGGGAAGCTCTTGGACTGGAAGCGCTTTTGCAAGAACAGCTTGGCCTGGGCCTTGAACTTTGTGGTGGCAATCATGTCCATCACCAGCACTCGGCCATCCCTATCACTTGCTGCCACAGAGTAGCTCGATGGGGACCTACTGTGGGGTGGGCCCTGGGCCATGGCCCCCTCTCGGGAAGGCCCTCCCTGAGCCTCCAGCGAAGTCTCTCCTGGAGAAGCCCCTACCTGTAGGACCCCCTTGGGTGAGGCCGTTGCCGCGGTCACACTCTTGCCGGCTTCCTTCTCCGGCTTCCCCTCTGCATCCTGCGCCCCCACTTTGCCCAAGGCAGGGGCCTCCCTCTGGAGTTTGGACAGGCTTCTGGGCCATCCTCGGGCAAGACTCTTCCAGACCCAAAAGGTGGACGGTGACAGGCTGGGGTAGCGGAGTCGGAACCGGCAGAAGGGGAGGTGCCCGCTCAGCACCTGCTTGCGGGCAGCCCTGCGCAGACGCCTCTGCCAGCGGGACAGGGGCATTTTCAAGGGCAGAAATTCCCGGGGCGCAGAAGCCCCCCCACCTGTTGCTTTCTCTGCTCCCTCTCCAACCTCACCCCTCCAGGGAGGCAGAGACTCTTCCCCAACGGAGGCTGCTTGAGGAGCCCCGGCTGCCGAGAGGGACGGTGCCGGCTTGAAGTTGGGGTTCCTCCGGAGGGCCTTTCGGCGCCAGTTGTAGTAGGTGGACCGGGAGATGCCGGGGAACCTGCGCTTGAAGCAGCGATAGGGCACCAGTATGTTCAGGGAGATGCAGTGCTCCAGGTACAACTTGGCCCGTTGCATTAAGACCACTCCAGGGCTTGATGCCAGCGAGGGGCACCCCAGCCCCTTGGCACCCTGCTCCTCCGGCAGCTTCTCCAGCTCCTCTATGGCCAGTGCCTCCCTGGGGGCCAGGGCCTGGCAGGCACCCGAGCCCAGTAGCTCGTTCTTCCAGGCGTAGTACGTGGAGCGGGAGATCTCGGGGAACCGCTGCAGGAACTGCTGCAACGGCACGACACCCCCGCGGTGGAAGCTGTCCTGCAGGAAGTGCTTGGCCGAGAAGCGGGCAGCCACCTTCTGCCGGTGCTCCTGGGACTGCCGCCGCCAGCGGTAGAAGGTGCTCTTGGTGACGCTGTAACGCTCACAGAGGTGCGAGTAACTGAGGCCAGGCTCGCGGTTGAGCCGCTCCAGAGTCTTGGCCGGCGGTGGCAGTGGGGCCAGGGCTGAAGGGGCCGGGGGCAGGTTGGCAGCATTTTCCACCTCCACCTCCTCCAGCCCCACCACTGGGGCAAAGTACTGGTGGCGGAAGAGGTGGTTGGTGAGGGGCTGGCCCGCCCACATGATATGCAGCGTAGAGGGCGTGTGATCGCAGCGGCGCGGCCGAATGACGCGGTTAAAGTAGGGCCGGATCTTAAGGTTGCGCATGGGGTAAATCGAGTAGATGTTGCGCTGAAGGACAGACGCAAGCGCGTACAGGTGCCACACATTGGAGAAGCTGCTAGGGAAGCAGGTTGCCTTGACGTCCGCATCAAAGATGGCCTCCAGCGTGGCAGATGGCAGGCTGGTCATCTCGGGCGACTCCTCGGAGCACAGAGAGTAGCGCACTGCCTGCAGCATCACCTTGGAGTCGATCATGCCCTGGAGGTAGTAGTGCCTGTGCAACAGCATCTCCACCACGGTGCGGGCGCGCAGCTCCAGGCTGAGGCCTGCGTCGCCCCACAGCAGCATGCTGGCCGCCTCAAACAGCAGGCTGCCCTCACCCTTGCACACCAGCGGCAGCATGTTCCGCGGAGCGTCTTCCGGGTACAGGCTCAGAGCCACTGAGTCCACCTCCAGCACCTGCGGGCCGGGGCCCCCCTCCCGGCACTGGGGAAGGGTGAAGGAAGACAAGACCTGCTTAGCCTCGATGGCGGTACCCACGAGCCCCTCCAGGCCCTCGGACTCCACCGCTTCCTGCAGCTCCTGCAGCACTTGCTGCACCAGCTGGTCCCGGGAAGTCATTCTACCTGGACAAAGGGTAGAGGACAGAAGTCAGAGCAAAGGTACCCGATACCCTGCATTGGTGGCCCTGTTAACTTCTGCACCTTCTCCCTAAAGGTAATGTCTATCCTCTCCCGTTCCTAATAGTTATTAGGAGATAATAACTAATTGCCTCCTTGGATGTGTTTAATCGATCATACTGATGAAGCGTATGGCCTCTGGAGCCTGGCTTTGAATCCTGGCTCTGACATTAGCTTGGTCACCCTGGGCAAGTTACTTAACCTCTCTATGCCTCTGATTCCTTTTCTGTAAAATGCGGACAATAGTAGAAGTATCTATTTTATAGGGTTGGATAAGGAAAAAGAAGACAGGCGAAGAATTGATGCATTTGAACTGTGGTATTGGCAAAGAATATTAAACATACCACAGGCTGCCAAAAGAACAAAATTAGTCTTAGAAGAAATATGACCAGAATGTTCCTTAGAAGTGACATTGGTGAGACTTCAACTTGCCTACTTTGGACACGTCATCAGAAAAAAATTGCTAGAAAAGAACATCACATTTGATAAAGTATAGAGCCAACAAAAACCAAGGAAACTGTCAGTGAGATAGATTGACACAATATCTGCAACAATGGATTTAAACATACCGATGATCATGAAGAGAGCAAAGGACTTGGCAATGTTTTGTTCTGTTGTACATAAGGTCACCATGAATAAGAGCTGACTCGAAGGCAGCAACTTTATAGGGTTGTGGTAGGCATGAGATAATAAAAATAAAGAGTGGAGATACATTGTTGTTGTTAGGTGCGGTCGAGTCGGTTCTGACTCATAGCGACCCTACAGGACAGAGAAGAACTGTCCCATAGAGTTTCCAAGAAGCTGCTGGTGGATTTGAAGTGCTGACCTTTTGGTTGGCAGCCGAGCTCTTAACCACTGTGCCACCAGGGCTCCAGAGATACAGAGATATATCTCCACCCTCAGAACAGTGCCTGGCACATAGTCAAGTACTACAGAAGTGTTAGTTATTATATATTATATCTGTAAAAGCCGTACTCTTGTCCTTGTTCAAAGGATTACAATCATATTTAGTCAAAATGGGTTTGCGTTTCCCTAGAACAGTGATTCTCAAAGTATGGTGCGCAGACTCCTAGGGTTCCCTGACTTTTTCAGGGGTCTACAAATTAAACTATTCTTATAATAATACTAAGATATATTAAGACAATATTAAGATATTATTTGCTTTTTCCCCTGTATTGACATTTAGTGAAACTGTGGTACCTTAGCACAAATCAAGACAACAGCATCAAAGTGTACCAGAATCACCATGTATTCTCAGTTTAAAAAAAAAAAAAAAAAGCTAGTTTCATTTAAGAATGTCCATGATGAAGCAGTAAAAATTATTAATTTTATTAAAAATCACAGTGTTCTCAATATTTGGATTGATAAAATGGGGAGTACTCATGAAGCACTTCACTGCATATTAAAGTATGATGACTGTCTCACTTGTGAGATTGTTTGGCTTGAGTGATGGACTAGCTGCTTTTTTTTTTTTCATGGAATATGATTTTTACTTGAAAGACTAACAGACACTGGTCATTTAGACTTGGGTGTATTTGGTAGACATATTCTCAAAAATGAATGCAGTAAGCCAGTCACTTCAAAGAAAACTGCTGACAATATTTACTGCCCATGATAAATTTTGACGTTTCATTTGAGAATTATAACTCTGGAAAGCCTGTATCCACTACAGGTGAGCTTGACAGTTTCCCAATACTCAAAGATTTTTCTGTTGAAATCAGTAGTGATGTTAACAAATGTACTTTTTTATCCTGTATAATGGAATTGTGAACATTTGGAGGAGATGCATAATCAATGAACCAATGTTTTCCAAATAACCAAAGCTTGAGGTCACAAAGTCATGCAGTAAAAAAGATCCAATCCAAGTACAAGATAGACCAATGGATTTTAATATAACAGGGTACAAAAAAAAGTTCATTGATATGGTTTCAGATTCCACGTTATTCCACATGACAGCTAAGCTTTGAGACCGATACTACTGCTAGTACAAGGTTGGGCTTTTCGAGTTTTGGTGTAGTATCAAAGACTATCCATTGAAAAAGCTATTAAAGTGCTCTTCCTACATTGAGGTTATGTTAATGGCGACAGAACGACTTGGACAAGGATAGTGGAATGGTCGCACAACTTGAAGAACATAATGTTACTGAACTGTACAGGTAGAAATAGCTGAGATGGCATATGTTTTGTTATGTATATTTTCACAATAAAATTTAAGAAATTAATTTGTGATAAAGTTGGATTTTCTTTGTATACCTCAACCAAAACAACATCTCGCAACAAATTAAATGTACAAACAGATGAGAATCTTCCTTATCTTCTGTTAAGCCAGATATTAAAGAGATGTGTAAAAATGTAAAATAATGCACTCTTCTAAATTTTTTTGTTCTGGAAGACAGTTATTTTTCCTAAAAAATGTTATTTATGTTACTATGTAACAGGGTTATTGTTATTTTTAAATAAATTAATAACATCTCAAATTTCTGTTTTAATTTCAAGTACAGTATACACTGATAGATATAATCTATATGAACAAAAGCTCTTTGGGGCCTTCAATTTTTAGGAGCATACAGAGACCCTAAGACCAAAAAGTTTTGAGAACCACTGCCCTAAAACAAAGACGGTTTTTTCAAAGGGGCAGCAAACCTCATGATCAGTCTAGCCACTGTACAGACATTGATCTAATAGTTAAGATTTACTAAGTATTTACTATTTTCCATGCACTGTCCTAAAAGCTTTACTGTTAATCTGACCTACTTACTTTAAGGTAGCTGCTATCATTATTCCCCAATTTGCAGGTGAGGAAACTGAGACAATCAAGTTTGAGCTAATTTGCCCAAGGTCACACAAGTAAGTGGTGGAGCCTGTAGTAGAAACCAGATGCTCTTTCCAGCCAGTGATTCACCCCCTCTGGTTTAAACTATCAGCCACCTTTTCAACACAAACTAAACATCCTAATTCTGGTACATTTTCAGTTTTGAATTGCAAAGCAGGCAGTATTCCTTTATGGACACTTTTTTTGAATGAGAAAGGAGACCATTATCCTCTCTGGTTTCTCAGATCTTTGTTCTTTAGATTAGCTTTAGGATTAAAAGTGTGTTTTGATGTATACATTTGTCACGTCATCCAACTGTACACTTACAAGGAATGTGTTTATTGAGTGTAAATTGTGGTTCAGCAAAGTTGAAAAATATTTTCAAAAGCACTGAAGAACACCACCAAAATTTTACTTGATAATAAAATGGAAGCTTTTTAAAAATGGGTAATCTGAGTCTCCTTTGGATAACGTTTCTAGGCTATAATTTTTTTTTCCATATTGTGACAAATCTGGTATAACCTTTTACCAAATTTCCATTTGTACTATGTTATTTGAACCTGGAATTGGGTTTTTAGTCTGTTAATCTTTTATACACTTTACTTTTAAAAAAACTATTAGTTTGCTCTGGACTCAGGGGATAAACTTCATATCAGTCCTTAGGTAAAGCAAGCACTTCTGTTATGTAATAAAGACTGAACCCTGAAGAACAAACTGTGTATACAAAGAAGAGTGTTTTCATTCTGGCAGACAATCATCCCAACAGATAAATGCTGGATTTTTGGTTTTTGTTTTTCTTGCACAATGTCACTTGTTGAATGCTGCTGAACAGCTGCATATAAATGAATATTCTGCTAGATACTTTGCAAACAAAATTATGAAAATAACCACTGTTTACTTACTATGTGCATTTAACAGATAGTTTCCATCAAAATCTCAGAATCAATTAAGAGGGAAACTTTTAAACTGTGTGGGTGAATCTTCCTGCCCTTCCCCACAAGCGGAGCATGACGTTCCCTCGATTGATTCCAAGTTTCCATGGGCTTCTCATGGGGTGGGCATTTGGATTTCAGGCTTTTCAGGGGTGATTTTGTTTATATATACAGTTCTCACCTTCGCTCCACGGGAACTACAACTTCATCACACGAGCACCATCGCAAGGATCGCTATTCCCAATTCATACCTGGGGAGACGGAGGCTCAGGGTGTTAAATTAAGTAACTCCCAAGACCACACAGCTATTAAATTAAAGGATAAAACCAAAGCAGCCTGATGCCAGAGCTCCCCTCCTAACCACCGTAATGCTACCACCATCCAGGGGAATATATCACCCAAAGTTCTCATCATCAAAAGATCCAGAAACATGGAATCTTGTAGCTTTGAGAAATCTAGCCATTTTACAGATAAGGAAATTGAGGTCCAGAAAGGTAAAGTTAACTTGCCTGAATCCATGCAGCAGTGACAGCAAAATCCAGGCATCTTCCAGCACAACGTCCAGATTTACCACACTTCCTGATCCACAACCCCACCCCTCCCTACCCTATCCTGTCCCACCCTACCTACACTTTTCTGTCCCAGTCCCACCCAGCACCACCCTATCTCATTCCTTCCTCTTCCCCAAAGAGGTAAGAGGAGGTGTGGTAGGTAACACCCCACTTCTGGCCTCCCCAAATACTTGCTAAACGAAGCAGCCCCTGCTGAGGCTTTATGCCTCACCCCCTAGCCCTGCAAACTGCGCTGAACCGCCAGAGAGCAGGCGGACGCCAATCATTCTTAAGTAGACAATTGGTGATGGGGTTCAGGTGCAAGTCCTTTGGCACTGGCTCCCTTCCTGGAAGTGCAACGAAAAGCAGACATAGTGGTTGCCAGGTGCATTCAGGGAATGAGGCATGGAAAGTGGGAACTAATCTGTGGGCTTTGCCCAGCTGACCTCTCCTGCCCCCAGCTCTTGGAAGGGATCTGAAAAGGCATGAAACCAAGGAAACAAAGCCCCCTCAGATAACACAGGTACCCCGGCTCCCCTATTCACGAATGTGTGATTGAGGTTGAGGGAGGAGGGGCAGAGACAGAGCAACTAGAAAGCTGCTAGTCTGCAGCTTAGCTCCTAGGAAGGGCTCTGGAGCCAAGGAATGAAAGAATGGGTATAGGCAACTCTGCTGGAGACTCAAAACTTCAGCTTCAGCAAGGCAAACCTCCCTCCTCTCTCCATCTCCTTGTTTCAAGCAGGTGAGCCCAGGTCTGACCTATCCTCTGCTGATTTGATGCTGGTAAGTCTTGAGGCCACACCTTTGGCCTCTAGAACAAATTCCTTCCCCACCAGCCTCATCCTGGGCTCTGCATAACTCTCCAGCTCTCCGGTATACTCCTCAGTCCTCTCCGCCACTCCCTAAAGTGGGCCCTGCAGTCTCTAGAGTCAACCAGGCCCAAGAAGCATGAGGGCCACATAGGCCTCCGCCCTCGGTAAGGCAGTGGGGTTTGATTCTCTTCTGGACGGCTGGCATCTCGTCCAGCCTGGGTCCACGCCCCTAGCTACAATGCCCGGGCTACACCCTACTGGCCTGAGGGAGCGCCAGCCATCTTGGCTCCCTCCTTGGTGACCTGGAGGCCTAGCAAGGCATAGGGAGCCATCGGGGCTGTGTCGGTCATTTTCGGCTTCCCGAGGACCCTCCCATTGCCAAGGGCAGTAGAAGTGCCAGGGGCACCAGGGGAGGCTTGAGGCTGCCAAGTCAACCATGTTGCCCAAGTGCTCAAGTTCAGTTGCTCTACTGGACCACGTGTCCAGAGAGGCAGCAAAGGAGGCAGTGTAGCCCACAAGGGGAGCTGGAGAGAGGGACGGCTAGTGGGGAGCAGCTAAGAATTGGAACCCACCCCTGGAAGCTCCGGAGTCTGGGGAGGGGCTGAGGCCAGACCATTGTGTAGGGTGGGTAGGGGAGATAGGCAGGCGGGTGGGGGTGGGGATGGGGCTGGAGGTGGGGGTGGGGAGAAAGAGAACTTGAAACAATGCCTCCCCTCTCTACACTCACACACTTGCAAACGCACCCACACACATTTGATGAATCTTCTTGGGGCCACTCCTTCACCTGTGCCCTTTAGTGTCCCCAGGCCACCCCTCACTCACTTGGGGCCTCCAAGCTGTACGAGGCACCCACCCTTCTCCACCAAGAGTGAGAGCTTCCTAGTTTACTGACCTCAGGGTGGCCCAGAGCCCTCGGGGCGTCCACTTCTCTCTCCATCTTCCAGCCTGGGACATTTAAGTAGCCCTGCGGGGAAAGGCCTTTCCGGCAGTGTCCCCAACAGAGCACCACAATCACTCCAGAACTGGTTTCATATCTGTAGTGGACCATTGAGCATGGACCGTCTACAGCCAACTGGCCAGTGGGGAAGTGGCTTAAGCCACTCCCCCCAGGAAATCGCCCACCCTCAAGTTCTCTGGTCCCAAGATGAAAGAAGTGCAAATTCGGGGGTCACTTCCAATGGTAAAGTGATAGCAGCTATTGTCTCGTCCACTCTACCCAGCTGGGGGTGTTAAAGCGCCCGGACCAAGCTCTGAAACAGACCCCAAACTGCCCAGGGAACTTGAAAGAAAGTTGAAAGATTTCTAAAGAATTTGGGGGGAGGGGAGGAGGAGGTTTCGACAGAAAGACCTAAGGGAAGAGTCTGTGGCTAGGCCAAGCTGGGGGGCGGAGGTGCTGAGAGCAAAGCTGGAGCCCGGAAACTGGCCCTGGATGGTTGGTTAGAGAGACCTTGGGGCTCTTTGAACCCCCAAAGGCAACTCATCCTGAGGAAGCTTCCCCAACCCTGGCCCTACAAGATAGGGAGAACCAGGGGGTGGAGAGCTACTCACACACCCGTATCTTGGAACAGCACCCCACCCCCCACCCCCTCCAGAAAGGCGTCACTTTCTCCAAAGGCCCTATCCCCACCATTCTCTGAGCATCCCCCAAGCTTGGGGTTCAACACCTCTGCTAAAGTGTGCCTAAGCCAGAACACCATATATCAGGGGCCAAGGGGCCTATCCCAGGGGACCTAACTCTCTGAGCCCCACAGGAAGGTGGGGAGTTGCAATACCTGGGGCTTCCTTCCCTCCCCGCTGCTCACCTTAGCCCAGGGGCCTCAGATAATCCCAAAAGGAACCAGTCCTAACCGCCTGTCTAGTCCATGCTGGTGGGGGAGGTGACTGCAGCAGGGATTGCAGCCTTTGGTGGTAGCTTCCCCCCAGGGGCTTTCCTGCCTGGCGTTAACCCTTTGGAGTGCTGTGGCTAGCCGCAGCTCTCCTGGTCTTCCAATTCCACCCACCTCTCCTCTCTTACCTTGCCCCTGGCAACCACTGTAAAATGCCTGCCCCCCACCCCATATGGGTTATGCCCCCAACTCCACTTTTGTCATCTTCTCCTCTACCAATCACAAGCCCTTCACTTAATCACCATGGTCAAAAATCTTTTATCAAATACTCATTCCCAGGAGCACTGGACTAGGGGCCACCAGAAAAGCTCAAGTCCAGGCTGCATCATAATCACACCAGCACCTCCCACCATGATGGCAGTTGCCTCAGGCAGTGGTTTAGACGTTCTCAGGGAGTTAGACTTGAATGCCAACCCTGCCCCTTAATAGAATGTGACCTTAGGCAAATTGTTTAAACTCTGGGAGCCTTGACTCTGTGGTGGTGGTTGTTAGCTACCATGGAGTTGGCCTCTGACTCATGGTGACCCCACGCACAACTGAATTAAATGCTGCCCAGTCCTGTGCCATCCCCACGATCTGTAGCAGATCGGACCGTTATGATCCATAGGGTTTTCATTGGCTAATATTTGGAAGTAGATCATGAGCCCTTTCTTCCTCATCTACCCCAAAGGGTTGTTGGGGAGATTCAATAATATAAGCATAAAGCATTTAGAACTGTGCTTGGCACAAAGTAAATTCCAATTCTCAGCTCCTCCAGTTAACTTGAAATTATTTTTTAGTTCTTAATATCAATACAGTATTTTAAGTTTCTGAGAAAAGTAGTTGTCTCATAGAAAAAATTGCAACGTCCTTTTTCTTTCTATATTGTATCTTTCTGTGTTTGACATCTTATAAGGAGCTTGCACTACTTGCTATCATTTAAAAAAAGCAATGACTATAATTTAAAATTCTTTAAAGGTTAATGGAATCTTTAAAAGTACTTTCGAAAAAGAAACTTTTTTTAAAAAAAGATTTATTGGTGCTTCCATTACAAAGTAAGAATGTTATTTATAGAATAATTGGGAAAATTTAAAAAGTAAGGGGAAGAAAAAATTACCTGTAATCTCATTATCTAAAGACAGCTATTGTGTTGCACAACTCAAGAATATAATCAATGTCAATGAAGTTTACATGTAGAAACTGTTGAATTGGTATATGTTTTGCTGTGTATATTCTCAACAAAAACAACAAAATAGAATAACATTAAAAAAATGAAAGAACTACATGTATCAATGTGGATAAATCTAAAAACTGCAACATTAAGTGCAAAAAGCAAGTTGTAAAAGAATATGTGGAATACAATACCACATACTACTTACAAATAAGAAAAATATTATCTGTTGATTGTAGATACCTATGTATATTATAAAAGTATAAAATATGCATGGAGATGATACATACAATTTCAGAGTAGTGGTTACCTCAGAGGAAGGAAAGACAGAAATGAAATAGGGAAAGGCACTTTAACTATATTTTTAATTTTTATGTCTTAAAAAAGATGTGAAGCGAAAATGGCAAAATGTTATATTTTGAAGCAAGGTGGTAGGTATATGTGTATTCATTATACTTTACCCTTTTTTGTATGTCTGAAATATTTTGAAATAAAAAGATGTAAAAGTGGAAAAAATAAAGACAGCTATTGTAAAGATCTCGGTGTATTTCTTTCTAATTTAGTTTTTCTTCTTAGATTCACACAAGTTAAACATTCTCTTTAACAAAGATTCAAATAGTGCAGAGTAAAAAACAGACAGTAAATTGAGCAATTTCTCCTTTTTCTGTCCCCATTACATTCCCCTCACTAGCCCCTCCCTTTCTGCCAGCTCTTTTTCTGTGCATTTTCATGTTTATGTGCAATAACAACAAAAAAAAAAACTTGTTCCCATCCAGTCGAATTCTAACTCATAGCAACCCTATGGCAGAGAGTAGAGCTGCCCCCATAGGGTTTCCAAGGCTGTAAATTTTTACAGAAGCAGACTGCCACATCTTTCTCCCTTGGAGTGCTTAACCACTGTCTTACCTGGCCTCCATTTATGTGCACATACACATATGTATTTTCTAGTCTCTCTATACATATTTTTATCTGTGTTAAACATTTTTTAAAAAAACTATTTTTGATGAAACAAAAATTTTGGTTCAGAATTTAGAAGTTACAAAATGATTCAACATTCCAATTTCAGCTCTGCTCCCTGGCTGGAGTTTTCCTTTCCAAAAGCAGCCAACATTGTTTCTAGCATATCATTCCAGAGATATCTTATGTATGAACAAGCAAATATATCTGTTTATATCATTTTTTCCATTCTTTAAAACACGAATGGCAGAATACTAAGCACTCTTACGCACCTTGCATTTTTCACTTTTCATTCAGAGCTAACCACTGTCCAATAGAAATGTAGTGAGTGCTACACACATATTTTTACATTTTCCAGTAGCCACGTTAAAAAAGTTAAAAGGAACAGGTGAAACTAATTTTAATAAGATATTTTACTTAACCCAATAGATCCAAAATATTACCATTTTAACAGGTAATCAATATAAAACAATATTACTGAGATATTCTATATTCCTTTTTGTATCAGGTCTTCAAAATTTTACACTTCCAACAAATTTCAGTTCAGACTAGCCTCATTTCTAGTGCTCCTTATCCAAAGCTGGTGGTTTCTATATTAGCCCAGATCTAGACATAGCAATGTGTACAAATCTTCCTGGATTTTTGTGTAGCTGCCTGAACTCCATTTTATGAATGAACCTAATTTATTGATCCACTCCTTCATTCATGAACATTAAGGTCATTTCCATCTTTTACTGCTTTAACCATGCTACAATGAGTAGCCTTTTACATAATTTTGTACATGATTAGGTATAACTGTATCTTCAAAATATGTATGTGGTAGTAATGTGTACAGATTTTGCCAGATTTCCCTCCTTGGAAGTTGTACCAGTTTATTCTCCCAACCCCCTCCAAAAAAAAGTATGAGTGCAGTTGCCAATCTAATAGGTGAAAAACTAGTCCCTCAGTATAGTTTATATTTACATTTTTTTCATATATTTAAGAGCTATTTGTGTTTCCTGTGAATATCCTTTGCCCATGGAACAACCAGAACAGAAATAATGAGAATGTTCATTCATAGTGAAGAATGTGACCAATGTCGCTAAACAACTTGTGTAGAAATTGTTGAATGGGAACCTAAACTGCTATGTAAACCTTCACCAAAAACACAATAAAATACTTTTTTAAAAAAGAAAAAAAAAATGTATATCCTTTGCCCATTTTACTGTTGAGTTGTGAGTCTTTTTCTTATTGATTTATGAGAGCTTTGTACATACTAAGCCAGTTAGTCCTTGGTCTATAATATGAATTATAAATATTTTTCCCAATTTGTGGTTTATTATTGGATTTTGCTTATGATAGCTTTCATCCTATAGCAATCTTCTTATTTTTACATATATTGGACATATCCATCTTTTCTTTAATGAATTCTGGATTTATATACAATTTTAATTTACCTTTATTTAAACCTTGGATGGGGGCGGGGATGGGTCACACAAATTAAGGGCCTTGTCAGAAGGTATCCAAACACCAAAAAAATCCCAGATTCTGAGCAATAATTAAACTAAATCCTACAAGTAGACATCTTTAGTTAATATGTACCTTTCTTTGAACAAAATTCAGATTTAGGAAGCAGATGATTGGGGGTAATCCTTTACTTATAAAGGGCTATACAATAGAAAAGCTTCCTTTAAATAATGAGCTGAGATAAGTAATTAACTGTGTTTAAATTTATAACTTTCCCAGGGTTGTATAAGCAAGGGTTTGCCTGTATTTGCATCAGCTACGAAGAAACAAATCCTGTGCTGAGTGAAGTATTTGTTGAGCATTGACTGGGTAGGGAAGAGTCTGAGCTTTGGAGTACAATGGCAGAGATGAAATTCCAGCTCTGCCCTCCTGTGACATTGAGCAAGTTTCCTAACCTCTCCAGACCTAATTCCTTGCTTATAAGATGACGATAATAACTACTGGAGAGATTGCTGTGAAGATTAAATGAAAAAACACTTGTGAAGTTCTTAGCATCTGGCTAATAAAAGGCTCAGTAAATCACGCTGCTTCCCTACCCATCCTCTTTTCATGGGAGGTTTAAAGATTTGAATTCATCCATTTGTCCATTCAGTGAATTCTTCCAGTCACTCAATGACTTATTAATTTATATATTAGTCCATCATTCATTCAATCATTTAATCATTCACTCATGCATTCAACAGATACTTGAGCTCCTAATATGTACCAGATCCTGGGCCAGCCCTGGGGACACAATGGCACCTACAGACCTGACTCAGACTCTAAGTCTGAGGGTTGAGGCTCAAAAGGCTTCTCATTCATTCCATAACACAAACGCCTACTGAGTTCACTGTACACAAAGGCCCTAAATTCAATGGCTGCTAGTCTTAAACTTCCATGACATCATACTCTCCTTGTTTCTCCTACCTCTGCCACTTTCAGCTGCTTTTAGGGGGACCACCTCTTCCCATTATCAGCTGTTTTTAAAGTGTGGTCACTGGACCCACAGCATCAGCATCACCAAGAAACTTGTTAGAAATGCAAAGTCTCCCAGATCAAGTGAATCAGAAATTCTAGCGTGGGCCCAGCAATCTGTGTTGTAACAAAGCCCAGGAGGAATTTTTGTCCTCCCTAAACATTGAGATCCATTTGCATTAAATGTTGGAATTCCTCAGGGCCCTGGAAGCCTTCTCCTCTTGAGGTTTCAGCTTTGCTCAGATTGCAGGTCAATTAACACCCATCTATTTGCTTTTTTACTTCCAAAATATTGTCCTCTCCTATCTACAGCTCTCTCCCTCCAGGTGTCTTTGTTCATGGCTGGTTCCAGTGGTGTGCTGGAGCCAGTTTCTATCATCTTGAGCAGTGCTATATATTCAAGGACTTTGTGAGTCTGTTGTTAAACTATTGGTAGCTCAAAACTGCCAGGGTTGGAGTATCTACACCTTGGAAATTGCCAAACGCTACCAGTCAGGGCTTCTCCCCACCCCAAACCCAGAGTCATTTTATAAGTACTTCACTAGGTTTGCCCTTTTGCTGTCTTTATCTTTATTTTTTTTCAGGAAGGGACAAAGACAAAAACATATGTGTTCCGTTAGCTACATCTCACCACCTAATCAAATTATTTAATGTCCATCTCTCCTTCTAGACTGTGAGCTCCATAACAGCAATATCTTTGGGTCTTCAAATGTAAGAAGGTGCCTTGAATGTAGGAAGAGGCTCAGTAAATGTTGTTATTTCCTGTTGTTATTGCCCAGGGCTGTCAGGAACTAGGCCATGCTGTCTAACCCTGAAGTCCAAGGTCTTAACTCACTTGGGTTGTAAGAAGAGAGTCTTCCGGGTTAAGAGGAAACTTGATTTGGGCTGGAGCACTTTTTGGTGTTCTCTCTCTCTCTTAACTGGATCACAGAAACCCTCCTAAGTAAGTGCAGAAAGGGGCCAGATAGGTAACCACACTCACTCTACAGTCTCTTTTTTCTTCTTCCTTCTTCTTTCCCCCTACTCTTCTCTCTCACCGTCTCTTTTCTTCCATCCAGGACTTAGGCCTCTACTGTCCCACAAGAGTCCATTGATGGATACCAAGAGATGGCTGAACACTCAGGCTCTGGAGTCAGATCAACCTGAGTTGAATCTCAGCTCTTCCATTTCCTAGGCTGATCCTCAGTTTCCTCATCTGTAAAATGGGGATAATGATATCTGCTTTGCACAGTCAATAAAATGATTGAATAAAACAGTGATGTCAGTGCTAGGCTGTAAGGAAACGCTTAATACTAGGGAGACATGATTATCAATTAAGTCACAATTAGTTAATTGTCTACTCTATGGGGGCATTATCCTCAGTGCTATGGAAGACCCCAGCTAGCTAATGTTTTCTGTTCTAGTCAGAAGCCATAGCCCAGGAGGTTACAAAGTTGATGTTGTTGTTGTTAGTTGCCTTCCAGTCCATTCCAGCTCATGGAAACCCCATGTGTTACAGAGTAGAACTGCTCCACAGGGTTTTCTTGGCTGTAACCTTTATGGAAGCAGATTTCCAGGTCTTTGTCTCATGGAGCCACTGCGAGAATTCAAACTGCCAATCTTTCAGTTAGCAGTCAAGCACTTAACCATTTGCACCACCAGGGCTCCTTGAATATATAGTAAGTGCTCAATAAAAGCTACCACCACTTGCCATTGTCAAGGAAACAAACAAGTATTTCTTGAGCGCCTCACTCCTGGCATTTCTCAGAAACACACACAAGACAGCTATCAGGCTGGTGCTGGCTTCTCTGATTTCATTTGATTTGCAACTCCAGTCTGACATTATTTCTGGCTTTAAAGTCATTTTGATTTACGGTAAATTTGAATATGGACTAGGTATTACAAAATATTAAGAAATTAATGTTAAATTTCTTAGCAGTGGTACGATACGATGGTTACATAAGAAAATGTCCTAATTTTTTTTTTTTTTATTTTATTGTACTTCAGGTGAAAGCTTACAGAGCAAATAGTTTCTCATGAAATAGTAGTACACATGTTGTTCTATGACATTGGTTAACAACCCCACAACGTATTAAGCCTCTAAATTCTCAACCTTGTTTTTTTTTTTTTTTTTTGATGAAAATTACAGATGGCCAAAGATACACCGTTTCAAAAATTTCTACATTCACAGTTCAGTGACATTGACTACGCTCTTCCAACTGTGCTGTTATTCTCGCTTAAGATGAAGGCTTACAGAACAAAATAGTTTTTCATTTAACAGTTACTGCACATGTTGCCCTATGACAATGGTTAACAATCTCACAGCACATCAAGAATATCCTTACTCCACCTTGTGTTCCCTATCACCAGGGGACTTCCTTGTCCCCTTCTGTCTTCTGGACCTTGTCACTGGACTACTGTACCTCTTTAGTCTCATTTGGTTTTTTTTTTTTATTTTTTATTTTATTTTAACACCATTTCAAAACTTTTTACTTACACATTTAAGTGATATTGACTATGCTCTTCCAATTGTGCTGCCATTCTCGCCCAAGATGAAGGCTTACAGGACAAAACAGCCTCCCATTTAATAGTTACTACAAATGTTGCTCTATAGCAGTGATCAACAATCTCACAATACATCGACGGTGTCCTTATTCAATTTGTGTTCCTTATCATCAGTTTCCTACTCCCCCTCTGCCTTCTGGCCCTTGTCACCGGACTCCTGTACCTCGTTAGTCCCGAAAATGTCCTAATTTTTTATATACACATAGTAAAGTAGGAATGAAACCATGTCAGAGATTTGCTTTTTTAAAAAAATCACTGGAAAAAAAAAGAGAGAAGAAAGGGTAGATAAAGTATATATGGCAAAATGTCGATAATTACTGAATCAGGGAGAAGAATATATAAGGGTTCATCATGTCAGTCTCTCAATATTGGTATGTTTAAAATTTTTCATAATAAAAAGTTTAACTACTAATTTTTGAGGAGTGGGGATAGCAATTTAGGAAAGCAAAGGGAAAGAAGATTACCTGAAAGTGGCACCCTACTTTGGCAGAGAGCAGCAGCCCCTGTCTGTAGCCAGGAGGACAGTAGGCCGAGGTGCTTGGGTGGGCAATGTCATTGACCAGTGGATTAATACCTGCTTGCTTTGCAGGGCATTTGCTGGGTATTTTGGGACAATAAGGCTTCACACAGCAGCTGTCCTCGTGGAACTTAGCTGGAGGGAAGAAAGCTTGTCAATAACTATGCCCTCCTCCTGCCCCAAGGAAATGAGCACAGGTACCCTAGTAGGGGAGCAGCTAGGCCTCAAACAAGATTTGAAGGGCTTGGAGTTCTCTCTCCCTGACTTCATTGCATTTCTTCTTGTGCCCCCTATTTCATCTACAAAGAGAAGGCAAGACCACAAGGTCAGAGCCCAGGTTTCCCAAGCACCCTGTTCTTAATCACTGGCCTGGTGACCTTGATCTTACTTAATTTATTCCCAATTCTCTCCACCCTCTACCCCCACACCTACACACACAGGTGACCACTTTTATTAGTTTCCTTCAGAGTTTCTTTTTGTAAGGATAAGCAAATACAAATATACATTTGCCAAGTATGTTTTGAATAGGTTTAAAACTAACAACAAAGCAAATTCAAAATATAGAAAATAATAAAGCATTCCAGATTAAGAGTGATACAAGTCTGAGAGTTGTCCTCATGTAATTAAGACCTAAAGTCTAGATGGTAAAAGAGATAGATAGCCAAGGAAGAGAGAGAAGAAGAGAGGAAAAAGAGGGACCACTGTTTAGAGTCAGCTAGAGGAAAAACCAAAGAAGCAGAAGGAAAAATCAAGAGAGAATAAATTAAGAAGGGAATAGTCAATTGTGTTACCTGCTACCCATAAGTGAATAGATCTGCATGAACTTACTTGGAAGGGTAGTCAAGATGCTTGTCAAGTTAAAGAGTGAGTTAAGAATAAAATATATGAGCCCATTTTTGCAAAAATATATTTAATATTGTTGTTGTTAGGTGCAGTCGAGTCAGTTCCGACTCATAGCGACCCAATGTGCAGCAGAATGAAACACTGCCCAGTCCTGCCCCATCCTCACAATCAAGGGTCTCATCTTCCAGTACTGTATCAGACAATGTTTCGCTGCTGTTCATACGGTTTTCACTGGCCAATTTTTTCAGAAGTAGACCATCAGGTCCTTCTTCCTTGTATGTCTTAGTCTGGAAGCTCCGCTGAAACCTGTCTGCCGTGGGTGACCCTGCTGTTATTTGAAATACCGGTGGCATAGCTTCCAGCATCACAGCAACACGCGAGCCACCGCAATACGACAAACTGACAGAGGAGTGGTGATACATATCTAATATACACATATATACACACATACATTTAGTGAATTGAAAGAAGTCCAGAAGACTTTAAATAGAGCAAGCAACCAAGAGAAACCCTGGTGCATGGGTTTGTGGGAAGGGGTGGCTTTTTTTATTTTGCACTTCAGTTTTGTTTGCATTTTTATAAGAATGTATTGTTTTTGTAATAAAGAAAAAAAAAGATCTGTAAAAGGGGGAAACTACTGTTTAAAATCATCTGTATTCAAAAGCTCTGAGTCTGTGGAGAATGGCTTCAGAATCTAATAAACATGGGTTTAAATCCCAGCTCTGCCCCTTAGTAGCTGGGCAAATTCACCTCTCTGTGCCTCATACAGAGTGACTGCATACGGTAAAGGCTCAATTAATATTAGCTGGTTTTTAATCTAATGATCATTATTATTAGCTCAAACCAGCTAATCAGAGAGGTGCACACTTGGACCACATTATGTGGATCCTTCTAGAACTGCTGTCACAACTTCTGGTACCACACTGCCTTGCTTCGAATCCCACCATTACCTACATGAACTTGGGCAAGGTACCTAACCTCTCTGAGCCTTGGTTTCCTCCTCTGTAAAATGGTGATTATAATGGTAATTACCTCATAGGATCATTATAAAGAATAAATGAGATGATGCATGTAAAGCAATTAGAGCAGTGTTTGACATACAGTAAGTTTTCAAATATTATTATTATATGTATTGTTGTTCTTCTTGTTATTATTGGCTCTGACCATGATTTCCTTACCCCATAGTCGAAATCAACCGGACAGCAAATGGTTGTTTAGTTGCTGGGTGGTGCAAATGGTTAACGCTCTTAGCTGCTAACCAAAAGGCTGGTAGTTTGAGTCCACCCAGAGGTATCTCAGAAGAAAGGCCTGGTGATCTACTGCTGAAAACTCGGGAATTGAAAACCCCGCGGAGCACAGTTCTACTCTGATACACATGGAGTTGCCATGAGTGGGAATCAACTCAACAGTAATTTTTTTAAAATTTAATTTAACCCCATTTCTGCTATTGTGTTTGTTATTTTAGTAAGGTACTTCAAATCCTTTTTTGGAAAGAGTAGAAACGAACAACCATATAAATCTATACTTTCTTAATGCCCTAGGTACTCCGTTAGGTGCTTGAAGACTACAAAGATAAAGAAAATATCTTCAGTGGGGATATACACAAACAAATAACCATAACAAAGTTTAGAATATGGGAAGCCATGTAGTAGAGGTGTCCAAGTGCCATGAGAACACCGAAGAGCTGAGATCGGGGGGGGGGGGGGGGGGGCTTCCTGGAGAAGGTGGCATGGGAGCTGTGCTGCTCAAGAACCACAGATATTGGGACAGGGATTCCAGGTGAAGGGCACAATGAGTGATTCAAGACAGATTCTCCAAGAGTGATGTGCTACCTATGCACAGTTTTTGATTAATTGATTCAAGAGGTGTGGAAAGGGGTAGGAAGAGACAGTAAGACAATGCCCAAGGGCCCCAGTTGTTATGGGAAGTGAAAAAGAACAGGTCAGGAGCAAAAACAAACCTTCTGAGGTTGAAAAACAAACTTGCCCATCCAGGCCTTAGCTCCAGGAAACTCAGATGTAAAAACCAGGTAAGCAGCGGTTGCTTGAGGGAGAAGGGAGTGGAAGATTTGGGGTAAGGTGGGGATTGGGGGTCCTCTGCCCAGATCTATCTACAGTCAGAACAAAGGCCAAAGCACCTAACGTTTCCTCTTTGAGCCCATCGTGGTGTGGCTTCCAGAACCACACTTGGGCACAATCTTCTAGTGTTCTATCATCTCGAGGCAGAGTAATCCCAAATAACTTCAGTCACACACTCCTTCCCTTTGGAGACTATGAACAGTGTCTCTGAGAATGAGGAGCCTAATCACAGTTTACTCCTCACTCCAAATGTTCCTAAGAAGTACAGAATGGGATGAGAAAAGTATAAAATTTTGCGTTGGGCAAACTGGCTTCTAATTCTAGTTTTTGGCAAAATACCAACCCAGGTAAGCCTCAGATTTCTCTGCAAATATCTGTAAAATGAGGATATCAGTGTGTGTCTCAAACGCTTGTTGTGAGGATTACATGACAGGGTGTAGATGTGCCTGGTACACAGCAAGCAATAAGATTATCTCTAAGATCCCTTCAGTCCTGAAAACATATGAACTACACCTATGGAGTGTCACTATGAAGTCAAGAAATCAAACGACGCATTGCATTGGGCAAATCTGCTGCAAAAGACCTCTTTAAAGTTTTAAAAAGCAAAGACATCACTTTGATGACTAAGATTCGCCTGACCCAAGCCATGGTCTTTTCAATCGCCTCATATGCATGTGAAAGCTGGACAATGAAAAAGGAAGACAGAATTGATGCATTCTAATTGTGGTGTCAGTGAAGAATATTGAATATACCATGGGCTGCCAGAAGAATGAACAAATCAATCTTAGAAGAAATACAACCAGATTATTTCTTAGAAGCAAGGATAGTGAGATCTCGCCTTGCTTACTTTGGACACATCGTCAGGAAAGACCAATTGCTAGAATAGGACATCATGTTTGGTAAAGTAGAGGGTCGGAAAGAATGAGGGAAACCCTCTATGTGATGAATTGACACACTAGCCACAACGATGGACTCAAACATACCAATGATCATGAAGATGGCACAGGACAGGATACTATTTTGTTCTGTTATATATGAAGTCACCGTGAGTCAGAGCCAACTTGACAACAAACAACGACAACATGGAGTGCTTCTACTGTGTCAGGCGCTGTGCAAAGTGCTTTGAGTTCCAGTTTTATTAATGGCCAATGTCCTTCAGAATGTGGCAGCAACATCAGCTCTTTCCCTTCTTGAAGACTTGATCTCCTGAAGTCAAGTCATCAACTTCTAAAACGTCTCAGGTTTAGTTGGAAAGTTTGGTGTTACTTCAGCTAATTCGGTGTTTATATAAATCAAGTAATAATTTGAGGCCAGCCCAGTCTCTTCCTCTTCCCAGAGAGAGGAGGCCAGTAATATCTGGTTAGATTTCATGGAGAATAAACAGATTACAACCTCATTTTCCTTTCTGTATCCACAGTTCTTTCTGTTTCTTTAAGACAGTATTTCTCAACTTTGTTGCTCATTTGAATAACCTGAGGAGGTTTTAAAAATGCAGCAGTCCTACCTCCAGAAATTCTGATATAATTAGTCTGGAATGAGGCCTAGCTCTCCAGGTTTTTAAAATCCCCAAGTATTCTAATGTGCAGTCAAGGTGAGAATCACTGCCCTAAGACCCTGGTTAAAAAAAAAAAAAATACACACACACCTGTCTACCTTCTATCTTGATAGAAACAAATACAGCATGATACCGATACACTGTTCTGCAACTTGCTCCTTTTTCATCCAACAATGTCATGGATCTCTTTCCTTCTCAGTTCATGTAAATTTACCTCATACCTTTCAGTAGCGGCAGAATATTTTATTGTAGGGATGTACTGTATTTAAGCAATCTCTTGCAATTGGACATTTATGTTGTTTCCAGTTCGTCACTACTACAAACAGCACTGCAGTAAATACATTTGCTCCTATTGTGCAAATGTTCCTATAAGCTTCATGAAATGGAATTGCTTAGTCAAAGCACAGTATATAGATGTTGATATATTTGTGCATTCATTTTTATTTTGTTGTAAATGAACAAATGAAGCACTTTGTGATGTCACTTACTGGGTCCATGCATGGAATTGTTGTGGCTGAAATGGCTCCTGAGCTCTTTGAGGAACTACAGAGATCCAGTGGACCCTTTGAGCCTAAGGACCAGCTGGGCAGGCTGGAATCATAACCACCTTGATGAGCTATATTTCGGCTTTTCCATCTGAGGCCCCTCTCTCTGCAACGGAGCCTTTTGATGTAGAGGCGTATAACATGAGAAGTTGGGAGCTGTTGGAAGAGGTGGAATATGCCAGTTAAAATCAACCAGCACTTTTTTTTTCCTGAAGATAGGTAGAGTCCACAAGGGCAGGACCAGTGGGAGAGGGAGGAAGAATTAGGGAACAACAAGTGCCAGCCAGGCCTTCATCAGAAAGGCTTTTCACAGAGGTGACCAATTGCTGTCCCTTTTCCGGGCCTGCCCTGCTGAACTAGTATTTGAAAAAATGTGGACTCTGGGGGTGGCTGCCTAGGAGGGCAACGGGAGCATGGGTGGAGCCAGCCCTGAGGATCTGGACAGGGCAGGATGGATGAAGGCCGGCTGGATTTGGGAGATAGTCAGTAACCAGGTAAACAGCATGGCCTGGGAAATTGTGCAAGAGTTGGAGGAAGGAGTTGCCCAATCATTCCTCAGACTTGCGCTTAAGGCTTAAGTGGGGGTGGGGGACACTGGGTTCACATTTTTGTGATACCACCTACTGCTGATCAGTTGGTCACTGACGGACTGACGGTGTGGAGGCCTGGGGTTGAGCCTCTCTCCTTGCTGGCCCTGGAAAATGGGGTCCATGCTTATTTCACTGTGGGCTGTTGTGAGGATTAAATGAGAGAACAGATGTAAAGTAAAAGTACTTGCCCTGTCCCTGGCACACGGTAAAAAAAAAAACAAAACAAAACCCATTGCTGTCAAGTCGATTCTGACTCATAGCGACCCTATAGGACAGAGAACTGCCCTATAGGGTTTCCAAGGAGTGGCTGGTGGATTCAAACTGCCGAACTTTTTGGTTAGCAGCTGTAGCACGCACGCCATAGCTCTTAACCCAATAAATGGTAGACATGATTATCCCTGAGCCCTGGTGGCACAGTAGTTAAGAGCTCAGGTTGCTAAACAAAAGGTTCGCAATCGAAATCCACAAGCCGCTCCTTGGAAACTCTATGGGGCACTTCTACTCTGTCCTATCATAGGGTCACTATGAGTCAGAATCGACTTGATGGCAATGGGTTTTTGGTTTGGTTATTATCAGTGGATTAGGGAGCCACCCAAGAAAGATAGGGACCAATATGCTATCGTGCAGCCACCACGTGGGGCCTGGGATCAGAAGCACAAAGTGACACGGAAGAAACTTCCAGCTGCTGCTCTTGGCAGGTGGGATGGATTGTCCTGGACAAACGATCTGCACCTCAGCCCTGGATTCTGGGATGTGGAGCCCCCACCTGCACCCCTGCCACCACGGATATCTGTTTCCTGGGTGGGGGAGAGGGGGCAACTAGTCTCTACCTCTGGGAAACTGTGAGGAGAGCCCTGGGGTCTAGTGGCCATGTGGCTGTGGCCATGGATAATCCAGGTGGGGACAAAGGGAAGAGGTTGTAAAAGATGTAAATGGTGTGGTGTGGCTCGCGGCTCCAGTTGTCTGGCACTCTCTGAGTAGGCAGGAGCCCGAGGAAGAAGCTCCAGACCCTGGGCGCCTTTTGTCCTAGGGCTTGGCTATGTAAAAGGTGGGGGAAGGGGCAAGAATTCGTGGAACTTGTCCATTCATTGGGGCCCCCGCTGCCAGCAGGTGCGAGAATGGGGGAGGGAGTTGCGGACTCAGGCCTGGAAGGTTTAGAAATGAGAATTGCAACTCAGCATGCAGTAGAATGACAAACAGATTCCTTGGCTTCCAACCTCCAAGGCTTGAACCTGCAGGCCAGCCAACTCATCCTGCATAGAATATAGCCACCAACTGGTTCCCTCACCACTCAGATGATGATCCAAGTTCCCACCTTGCCAGTCCAAAAAGCCCCACTTTCCACACTCGGCTTCTCCAGGCCAACTCCCAAGGCTGTTGGATTTTCTGAAGTTTCTTGGTTTGTTTGTTGACTTTTCTGTTCTCTCCTCTTTGGCTGCTTGGGTTCACAGTTTCCAGGGCCTTTGCCAAGGCATCACGTTCAAGTGCTAGTTGTTGCTTGGACATATAAATTGAGGCCCTGGGAAAACCAGTGTGGGGAGAGGAAGGACTTGGAACCACAGATCTGTGTCCTAATCCTGCTCCGCTCTTCCCAGCTGGGTGACTAACTTCCTGAGTTAACAACCTCCTTCCTGAGCCTCTGTTTTCTCATGAGTAAAATGGGGATAATGTGTGTTCCTACTTCTCAGGGTTCTTGTCCGGATTAAATGCTGCATTAATGTTCAGAATGAGTGCCTGGGTGGTGCAGATAGTTAACGTGTTTGGCTGCTAACTAAAAAATTGGAGGTTGAAGTCCACCTAGAAACACCTTAAAAGAAAGGTCTGGTGATCTACTTCCAAAAAATAGGACATTGAAAACTCTGTGGAGCACAATTCTACTCTGACACACATGGGGTCACCATGAGTTGAACTGACTCAATGGCAACTGGTTTTTTAATGTTCAGAAAGCTCTTAGCACACTGCTTGGCACATGGTAGGTACAGGTTCTCAATGAATATTAGGTTGTTTCCCTTATAAAACCAGTTGCCGTCAAGTCGATTCCAACTCGTGGTGACCCTGTGTGCGTTAAAGTAGAGCTGTGCTCCATAGAATTCTCAGTGACTGATTTTTTGGAGTTAGATCACCAGGCCTTTCTTCTGAGGAGCCTGTGAGTGGACTCAAACCTCCAACCTTTCAACGGAGCACATTAACCTTTTGTAAAACCCAGGGACTCCATTCCTCTTAACAATCATAGGAAAATAAGACAGGAACCACCATGCAAGGTTTTAATTTGTATTTCCCTGTTACTAGAGAGACTGACCTCCTTTTTCCATATGTTTATTGGCCACTTATACTTGCATTTCCTATATGAAATGTTTGTTCTTATCTGTCATCCATTTTTCTTTTGTTGTTTTTGTCAACTGCCATTGAGTTTATTCTGACTCATGGCAACTCCGTGTGTGCAGAGTAGAACTGCTCCATGGGGTTTTCAAGGCTGTGACTTTTTGGAAGCAGATTGCCAGGACTCTCTTCCGAGGCGGCCTCTGGGTGGGTTCGAAACACCAACCTTTTGGTTAGTAGTCCAGCACTTCAGCACTTAACCATTCGTGTATACCACCCAGGGGCTCCATTTTTTTTCTTATTATTGGTTTTTTTTTTTAATCTTTGGCTTAATGATTAATGAGACTTTTTATACATAATTCTTTGTTATACGACTTGCAACATTTTCTCCTGGTCTCCCTTGCTTTTGACTTTTTGGTGTGCTGCAGTGTACAAAGTCTCCTTCCCCTTCTACATAAGCGTACGCCCAAATCTGCAGTGATTTCTCATCTTCCACAATACCCTCCCATCAATGGTCCATAGGCCATTTGGGGCTGGTCCTGTAAATACTGGGGTGTTGTGGGCTGCACTGAACCCTACCCTTACCCACTGCACTCCCCAGAGCTTTCTTAGGCCCTCCATTGTTCTCCAAATATGGAAAACTTGGAGCCTGTGCAGTTTGAATGCTGTTATTATCCCACTTCTATCTCAAAATGCACACACTCCCCCTACTGGTTTCTGAAGGGATCACAGTTTGTTTACTGGTTTGCTGATTTGGAGAAACTGCCGCTATCTGCATGAGAAATTAATGGCTAAAATAAGAATTAGGATGTCTCCCATTAATCCTCTCTTTAGGGCCCAGGACTGACTTGCACTCTACATGCTTCACTATCCCAACCAGCTGCCCGGACAGGACAGGCTTCCATTAACTGACCATAAGATGCATCCCTAACATCTAGGTCAATTGGCATAACAAAATTTATTAAGAAAATGTCCTGCATCCTACTTTGGTGAGTGGCGTCCGGGTCTTAAAAGCTAGTGAGCAGCCATCTAAGATGCATCAATTGGTCCCAACCTACCTGGAGTAAAGGAGAATAAAGAACACCAAAGACACAAAGGAAGTATTAGCCCAAGAGACAGAAAGGGCCACATAAAGCAGAGACTTCATCAGCCTGAGACCAGAAGAACTCGATGGTGCCCGGCTACCACAAATGTCCACCCTGACAGGGAACACAGCAGAGAGTCCCTGATGGAGCAGAAGAAAAGTGGGGTTCAGAACTCAAATTCTAGTCAAAAGACCAGACTTAATGGTCTGACTGAGACTGGAGGAACCCCAGAAAGCATGGCCCCCGGACTCTGTCAACCCAGAACTAAAACCTTCCCCGAGGCCAACTCTTCAGGCAAAGATTAGACTGGACTATGGAACAGAAAATGATACTCGTGAAGAGCGTGCTTCTTAGCACAAATAGATACATGAGACTAAATGGGCAGCTCCTGTCCAGATGTAAGATGAGAAGGCAGAGAGGGTCAAGAGCTGGTTGAATGGACATAGGACATCAAGGGTGGAAAGGAGGAGTGTGCTGTCACAGTATAGGGAGAGCAATTAGGGTCACATAACAATGTATGTATAAATTTTTGTATGAGAGACTAACTTGAATTGTAAACTTTCACTTAAAGTACAATTTAAAAAAAAAAAAAGATGCCTCCCCGGGAAGCTGTGTGTAAATCTAATTTGATCAATTACATTTGAATGTTCTAGGAGAGATTGAAATTAAAATAAATTTTATGAATCGTAATACCTCATTTACTGAGGTATGTAGCTTGGTCAAGGTCATCCAGTTATAGGGTTCCCAGATTTAGCAAATAAAAATATAGGATGCCCAGTTAAGTTTGAATTTCAGATAAAAAATGAATAATATTTTAGTATGATCATGTTCCAAATATTGCATGCAATATTTGCAGTATTTTATCTAGCAACACTACTGAGATGTTAAGTGTTGGAATGTGGACTGGGCCATCCCTGTGATGAGTTGCAGATTAGGCCATTGTGATCCACAGGATTTTCATTGGCTAATTTTCATGAAATGTTGTCGTTAGATGCCATCTAGTTGGTTCTGACTCATAGCGACACTATGTACAACAGAACAAAACAGCGCCAGTCCTCAGCCATCCTCACAATCACTGCTATGCTTGAGCTCATTGTTGCAGCTGCTGTGTCAGTCCATCTTATTGGGGGTCTTCCTCTTTTTCACTGACCCTCTGCTTTACCAACCATGATGTCCTTTTCCAGGGACTGATTCCCTCCTGATAACGTGTCCATGAAGTACTTTGCATTGAATTCTTTAGAAAAGGAAGAAATCTCTTATACTGATTCTTGGACTCCAAACCAACGAAAAACCAAAAAACCCATTGCCACCGAGTCAGTTCTGACTCATAGTGACCCTATAGGACAGAGTAGAATAGCTCCATAGGGTTTCCAAGGCTGTAAATCTTTATGGAAGCAGACTGCCTATCTTTCTTCTGTGGAGCAGCTGGTGGGCTGGAACAGCTGACCTTTCAGTTAGCAGCTGAGCGTTTAACCACTGCACCACCAAGGCTCCTTCCACTCCAGACACAGTGAATGGAATTGCTGGAGGTCAAGCCCAGGAATCTACACTTTTTAAACAATCACCCTGACCCTCAGAGATGCCCACTCTGCAGTGTCATTTTGAATTTTTGAGAATACGTACCCAACTTGTAAATTTAGATGCCCATATTCAGCTGGCTTGTGGTTTCCTGCATTCCTAATATTATACCCTTTGCATTCAGTCCATCCATTCAACTCCTTGACAAATATTTATTGTCTGAGGCCCTGTCCTGCCAACCAGGGATAGAAAGATGCATTAGACATAGACAGTCCCTGTCCTTGAGCAGCTCCTGCTCCACTGCAGGAGTTGTTATTGTTGTTTGTTGTCAGGTGCCGTCGAGTTGGTTTAGAGTCACAGCGACCCTACGTACAGCAGAACAAAACACTGCCCGGTCTTGCACTATCCTCACAGTCATTGCTACGTTTGAGCTCATTGTTGCAGCCACTGTGTCAAGCCATCTTACTGACGGTCTTCCTCTTTTTTGCTGACCCTCTGCTTTACCAAGCATGATGTCCTTCTCCAAGGAATGGTCCCTCCTGATAACATGTCCAAAGTACATGAGACCAAGTCTTTTCATCTTCGCTTCTAAGGAGCATTCTCGTTGTACTTCTTTCAAGACGGATTTGTTCGTTTTTCTGGCAGTCCATGGTATATTCAAATTCTTCACCAACACCATAATCCAAAGCATCAATTCTTCTTCAGTCTTCTTTATTCATTGTCCAATTTTCACATGCATATGAGGAAACTGAAAACACCATGGCTTGGGTCAGGCGCACTTTAGTCCTTAAAGTGACATTTTTGCTTTTTAACACGTTTAAAGAGATCTTTTGCAGATTTGCCCAATTCAATGTGTCATTTGATTTCTTTTCCTTTCTTTTTTTTTTTTTAATTGTACTTCAGGTGAAGGCTTACAGAACGAATAGTTTCTCATGAAACTCATTTGATTTCTTGACTGCTGCGTCTGTGGGCATTGATTGTGGATCTAAGTAAAACGAAATCCTGGACAACTTCAATCTTTTATCCGTTTACCATGATGCTGCTTATTGGTCCAGTTGTGAGGAATTTGTTTTCTTTATGTTGAGGTGTAATCCCTACTGAAGGCTGTATGTAGTCTTTGATCTTCATCAGTAAGTGCTTCAAGTCCTCTTTCCTTTCAGCAAGCAAGGTTGTGTCATCCGCATATCACAAGTTATTAATGTCTTCCTCCAGTCCTGATTCCACATCCTTCTTAGAGTCCAGCTTCTCAGATTACTTGCTCAGCATACAGATTGAATAAGTCTGGTGAAAGGATACAACCCTGACACACACCTTTCCTGATTTTAAACTATGCAGTATCCCCTTGTTCTGTATGAACGCCTGCCTCTTTGTTGCCAAGTGGAAACCCCAGCTTCTACTCTGCATGACTCTTCACAGCCAATAAATAAGAGGCCTAGGTGGGAGATTAGAAAGGTGCCTTTATTTCACTGAGCAAGGAAAGGAACAGTCAGGGCTGCTGCCTCCAAGACTACTCATCAAGGGCAAGAGGTAAGGTTACTTTTATGGGGTTTACAAGCAGAAGGTTCATACGATTTACATCAGCAACGTTCTTAATCATACTACCCAGGCGCAATAGGGTTTACATATAACTTTACACATTGTATGTTCAGAAAATGGCAGGTAAACTCCACCAAGAGGCTGGGAAGTTACTATGTATGAGATACTTAATTAGCTAAAAAGTTACCCAGAATGTCAACATGGCTCATAAACCAGTTTTCACCAATTTCCTCTAGTTTGGGGCAGCAGTTAAGGAAAGTGGAACCAGGAAGCTAATGTAAAACTATAGCATGTCAAGCAAGCTGCTTGAGGCAGTGGAATTTTCCTCAGCCTCTGTCTTATCTTGGCAGTCATGTACAGGTTCCACATGAGCACAATCAAGTGTTCTAGAATTCCCATTCTTTGCAATGGGAAGATAGGGGCTATGATAGAGGTTTGCTCAGGAAGCAGAGGGCAAGGCAGAAGCAATCAGATACAAATTCCAGAAGATTAGTTTTAGCAGAGTCTTGAGGGACCGATAGTTTAGTCTTCCTCTGAAGGAGAAAATAAATGATAACAGATATAAATTTTCTCACTTTCCCCCTCCTGAACCCACTCCATAGGACCTGCTCTTGTCAAGGTCATCGATAAGTTCCACAACGCCAATTCCAGTGGGCAATTCTGAGTCTTCATCTGCAACCCCTCTGCATTTGACAATTGATTGGGCCATGCTTCTTGAAGCCCTTACTTCCCTTGACTTCCAGGACGCCACACTAGCCTGATTCTCTTCCTACCTCCCTGGCTGTTCCTTCTCTGTCTTTTTTTTTTTTTTTGCTAGATCCTCTTCCTCTTCCTACCATTAGATGTTGGACTCCTACAGGGTTCAGTTCTCTGACCTCTTCTCCTTTGTAGCTACGCTTGATCCTTAGGTGATCTCTTGCAACCTCCTGATTTAAAATCACTCCTATTCACTAATGGTTCCCACATTTATAGCTCCAGTTCAGACTTCTTCCCTGAGCCCCAGTTTCAAATAGACAATTGCCTATGTGACATTACCACTGGGTGTACAATTAAAAAAATAAATGTCTCTTTGGGTCAACTCCTACTCATGATGACCCTATGTATATCAGAGTAGAGCTGCCATCAGTCGTTTTCAATGGCTGATTTTGCAGAAGTAGATTACCATACCTTTCTTCCAAGAAACTTCTGGGTGGACTCAAACTTCCAACCTTTTGGTTAGCAGCCAAATGCGTTAACTACTTGCAACACCCAGGGACACCTGGTGTCCAATAACCCACCCCTTGCCATTGAGTTGATTCTGACCCATAGTGACCCTATAGGACAGTAGAATTGCCTCATAGGGTTTCCAAGGCTGTAATCCTTACTGAAGCAGACTGGCATATCTTTCTCCCACGGAGCAATTGGTGGGTTCGAACAGCCAACCTTTGAGTTAGCAGACCAGTGCTTAAACACTGCGCCACCAGTACTCCTCAGGGTGTCCAATAGGCATCTCAAATTTAACCTGTCCATAAACAAACTCTTGACTTACCTCCTGCCCCTGATTGAGAATCTATTCTTCCACTGGAGTTCTCTATCTCAGTAAATGATACAACCATTCATTTAGTTGCTCAGGCCAAAAGTCTTGAGTCCTTTTTCTCTTGTACCCCACAGCCAAACCCAAATTATGTTGGTTCTACTTTCCAAATACATCCCAAATCCAATTCTTCTCACTTATTCTACAGCAGGGTTTCTCAACCTCCGCACGATTGACATTTTGGACTGTTTAACTCTTTGTTGTGGGAGACTGTCCTGTAAAATATTGTAGGATGCTTAGCGACATCCCTAGTGTTTACCATTAGATGCTGGTAGGACCCTAGAGTTGTCATAAGCAAAAATGTCTCCAAACATTGCCACATGTCCCCAGGGAGGTGAAGGAAGTAAAATTGTTCCCAGTTGAGAATCACTGCTCATCAGCTACCATTTCATAGTCCCAAACATTATCGTCTTACTTCAAATACCAGAATAGCCTCCAAGCTGGTTTCCTTAGTTCTAGCCTAGCCTCCCTTTCCCCATACAGTAGCAACCTAAATGATCTTGAGTAATCTCTTTAAATCATTGTCACTCCCCTGTTTTCAACCTTCCAATAGTTTCCTTTTACACTAAACATAAAATTCAAAGTGCTTTCTATAGTCTGCAAGACCCCACATGAGCTGCCGTTGCTCAGTTGCTATCAGTTTCTCCTCTCATTGCACTCCAGCCATACTGAGTTCTTTGCTGTTCCTTGAGCATTTCAAGACCATTCCTTCCTCAGGCCATTTTCAGTCTCTGTTCCTTTGTTTAGAATGTTCATCTTCACGGCTTCTTCCCTCACTTCATTCAGGTTGCTTTTTAAGTATCACCTCAGAGAGGCCTTCCTTGACCACCCTATTCCAAAGAGCATCTCCACTCCATCCATATCAGTCCTCATACCCTGTGTGATGGACACAGATATGCGCAGCCCAGATCCTTTTACGGAAGGACTTGTCCCAGCTGCCTGCAGCTGTCAGCCACTTCAGAGCAGAAACAGAACAGCCTTGCCCAAGGTCACAACCTTCCCAAGGTGGCCCACATCCAGTGACTGATTGGAACAAGGTACAAAGGCTGGCCATTTCAGCCCAATAGAGGGCAACTCTGATGGATCATCTTAGCTCCAAACTCCCCATGGGGTCAGCCGAGGCTGCCATGTCATCAGACCTCCCTCAACTTGTTTTCTCCCTCTTCCCAATCCTGCTTCCTTCCTCTGCTTTCCACAGATGGGAGTTCCAAGAGCGTTCTCTATAAACATCTTGCATGCTAAGCTCCATCTCAGAGTATGCTTTCCAGAGGACCCAACCTGTGACTCCCTGCTATAGTTTTCTTAGCACTATATGACTTAGATTTAATATCATTTTATGTGTTTATTGTATTATGCACTTAAGTTCTGTGGCAGCAGGGACTTTTTTTAAAATTGTGGTAAATATATATGTAACAAAACACTTGCCATTTCAACATTTTTTACATGTATAGTGATTTTAATTACATTCATCGTGTGTTCAACCATCACCACTATCTCCGTTTTTCATTTTTCATCATTCTTAACAGAAGCTCAGTGCCCCCAAGCAAAGAGTCCCCATTTCCCCCTCCCTCTGTCCACCCACGGCAATCACTAATAAACTTTGGTCTCTAAACACTTGCCTATTCTAGATATTTCATCTTATTGGGATCGTACGATATTTGTCTTTTGTGACTGACACTTTACTCAACATGATGTTTTCAAGGTTCATCCAAGTAGGGACTTTGTTTTGAAACTGCTGTTGTCTCCAGCACCTAGAACAATGCCTGGCACGTGTGTAGTAGGGGATCCATAAGTTCTTATTGAATGTTGAATGAATTATTATCATCATCGTTCTCATTTCTTTGTTACTCAAGATTACTCTGTGGGACTGGAGAAACCCCGAGAGGATGGCCCCCGGACACCCTTTCAGCTCAGTAATGAAGTCACTCCCGAGGTTCACTGTTCAGCCAAAGATTAGACAGCCCCATAAAACAAAACGAGACTAATGGGGCACAAAAGTCCAGGGACAAGGACTGGAAGTCAGGAGGGGACAGGAAAGCTGGTAATAGTGAACCCAAAGATGAGAAGGGACAGTGCTGACATGTCGTGGGTTCGTTAACCATTGTCATAAAACAGCATGTGTACTAACAGTTTAAGGAGAAACTATTTGTTCTGTAAACCTTCATCTAAAGTACAAAAAAAAAAATTTTTAAATATTACTCTGCAGGCAGAGTCCTGGGGTGGTTTCTAACGTGAAGGCTTCAAATTTTGAACAGACTTACTTGCAACTGAGGGGAAACAATCTTTCCAAAACGATTTACCTACAGGAGGAGAATAGGCCCAGATTGTTTCAGCTCTAGAACACTTGACAGCAGAATTCTGCTCAGCTAATAACTTTATCCCTCCTGTTCTGCCCACTTTTTGTCTGGCAACAGATTCAGCAGGCTGACCTCATGTGGAGAAGCTGCCACCAGCCTTTGAATCAGCTACCCTGCAGGCGTTTGACCTGGTCAGCCCACAGAATAAATTCCAGATTAAGTGACTATGCTTAAGTATTTTTATACACTGTTTCATCTTTCCAGGACATTCACGTTGCTCAGTAATTTCTCATTATGGCTGTGGGCTGTGGGTCTGCTGTGTCATCCTCATTTTAAACACAGGGAAACCAGAGTCAGAGGAATAATTTCATTTATTCCCGAAGTGTTTAATGCACTTCTATGTACCAGGCACTGGGCAGTGTACTGGGGGATATGAAGATGACTAGGCAAGCTCCAGGCCATAACTGAGGTGTGAACCCAGAGTTTGGAGGGCCGGAAGATGGAATGACTGCTTCTATATTGTGGGACAACCTCTAGGGAGGCTTTCCTGAGTAGATGACATTAAAAAAAAAATTAAACATACAGGCTCTTTTGTTCAAACTATCTTCTGTTCTCTCCACTCCTACTTCCCACAGGTTCCAATCATTTTCAGTGAGTACACACTCATGCACACACACACACACACACACACACACACACACTTTTTTTTTAAAAACAAAAGATGGATTATGCCTTCTTTGTTAAAAATAACCAACATAAGGCTAATTTCCAAAATGTGAAGATAACTCATACCCCCACTTTTCGTCTTCATCATCCTGACACCACTCATGTGGCACCCTCTCTCTGACCCTAACCACTCAAAGCTGGGTCTCCACAAGTTAGGACTCTGTCCTTTTAGCCCCTGCCAAATAGGCAAACACCAGCCTGTATGCTAGCTCTCACTGACCCTGTGGGTTCAATAATTCTCTAGAATGACTCACAGAACTCACAGAGTCTATTACCTATGCTTATAGTTACTCACTTATTATAACCAGAAAAGATACAAGCCAAGAGACACATTAGGCAAAGTCTGGGAGAGGTCCCAGGAGTAGGATTTTATTGTCCCCAGGGACTTCCCAGGCATAGATGTTCTCACGAATCCAGGAAGCCCCAAAAGAGACAGCTCCAAGGTCCAAGGCTCCTTATAAGTCATTGGGACCTCAATGTATATGCATGAATTGGGCCTCAATACATATGCATGAATCAGTAAATATGTGTAATTGATTCCATCATGCCCCACCCCTTTCTAAGATTTGCTACCAGGGAGGGGGCCTATGTGGCCCCTACTCATTTACACATGTTTAAGTGAATTATGGCTGTGGCTAAGAATATTGAATATACCATGGTCTGCCAGAAGAACAAACAAATCTATCTTGGAAGTACAGCCAGAATGCTCCTTAGAAGCAAGGATGGTGAGACTTCATCTCATGTACTTTAGACATGTTATCAGGAAGGTCCAGTATCTGGAGAAGGACATCATGCTTGGTAAAGTAGAGGGTCAGCAAAAAAGAGGAAGACCGTCAATGAGATGGATTGACACAGCGGCTGTAACAATGGGCTGAAGCATAACAATGATTGTGAGGATGGAGCAGAACCAGGCAGTGTTTTGTTCTGTTGTGCATAGGGTCACTATGAGTCGGCCTCTAACAACAACAACAAAGTGTTGCCTGGATATTTTATAAAACAAAATGCCTCTTGATTGCTGGCAAATTCCAAAGGCTATTTTCAGAAACCAGAGACAAAAGGTCAAATCCAGTTATTCATCCCACACTTTCTTTTAAAACTTACCCATATTTTGGATATATCCAAGAATATTCAATACAGCATTTTATGTAATAACAAGAGACTGTAACCCACTAAAACGTCCATCAATAGAGAACTGGATAAAACAGCTCGTCTGTACAGTGGAATACTATGTGGTGGAAAAATATAATGAGGTAGGTCTGGGTATGCTGATAGAGAACAATCTCCAAGATATACTATAAAGTGCAAAAAGCAAGCTGCAGGTCAGAGCGTTAGAAAGGAAAAGGATGTTTGTGTGTGTGTGTGTGTCTGTCTGTGTGTCTAAACATATATACAGTATATAATATAGTATGTATGTGTGGATGCGTGTGTGAAATATAGTGACATATAAGTTTGCATATATGGAAAACATCTCTGGGAAGATTCCTAAGAAACCATTAGCAGTAGTTAGTTGCTTGTGGAGTGGACTTACTTTCATTATACGCCCTTTCGTCTTGTGTGAAATTTTTTACCATTTTTTTTTAATTTCAGTTAAAAAGCTAATTAAAAACAAAACAATATAACGTGGACATTTTTTCCATGTTAGTACGTAGTCTACCATTTATCTTTTACTAGTGCCAGGTATTGTTTAAGTACTTCACATCTATAACGTATTTATTCCCCACAACAACCCTCTGATGTAGAAACTATTATTACTCCATTTCACAGATGAGGAAACTGAGGCAACTTGTCCAAGGTCACATAGATATTAAATGGCAGAGCAGGTATTTGAACCCGTGCAATCCAGCTCTGAAGTGCATGCTCTCATTTATTCTTATTAAAGTATTCCACAAAGTGATTGTGTCACACTCTTCCTTTGGATGGGCATTCTGGTTGCTTCTAGGGCTTTGCTATCTATTACCTACTCTGCTGTATAATCAGCTTTCTGATTAACCCTTTGTGCTCTTGGGCAAATCTATCTATGAGAGAAGTCCTGGAAGGGGAACTACTGCATCATCTAAAATTTGACGGTTGTTGTCAAATTACTTTCCCCAAAATTTGTATTTTTATTTGTTACTAAATAATACTATTTGTACTCCCTTTATCTATGTATGAGAGCATGGAGGCAGCACAGAAGTCCAGTAGCTAGCGAAGAGGAAGCTCTGTCCTATTAGAAAACAGTATAAGCAGAGACTGCAGCTTGTATGTTTTTGGAGGTTAGAGATGTTATTTTTCACCTTTGTTTTCACTCTTGTACGCTTCCTAGGTTTTCCTGGATGACAGGGACACAGTGGTGGTGAACACAACAGACATGATCACTGCCCTCATAAAGCTGATAGTCTGGTGAAGAGGGAAGCATTAATTAAGTAAACACACAAAATGAAAGTGTAATAAGCTGTAACAAGTGTGGCAAGGGAAAAAATGGGATACTGTGGGAGGGACAACACAGAGAGCTCCTTTAGAGAGGGTGGTCAGGAAAGGTCTTTCTGGGGAAGGGACATTACACTGGGGACTAAGGAAGAGTAAAAACTAACAGAAGAATGGGGAGGAACAAGGCTTCCAGGCCCCTAATGGAGTTGGGAAAACCCTGGTGGTGTAATGGTTAAGAGTTCGGCTGCTAACCAAAAAGTCAGCAGTTTGAATTCACCAGGCGCTCCTTGGAAACACCTATGGGGCAGTTCCACTCCGTCCTATAGGGTCACTATGAGTCAAAATCAACTCAACAGCAACAGCAAGTGGTTTGGTTTTTTAATGGGGTTGGAGGAAGCCCTGGTGGTGCACTGGTTAAGCACTGGGCTGCTAGCCAAAAGGTCGGTGGTTCGAACTCACCATCCGCTTGGAGAGAAAGATGTGGCAGTCTGCTTCTGTAAAGATTACAGCCTTGGATACCCTGTGGGACAGTTCTACTGTCTTATAGGCTCACTATGAGGCAGAATCGACTTGACAGCAATAGATAGTGAGGTTGGAGTGGTAGGTAGAGTTAGGGCTTGAAGAGCCTTTTGTACTACTAAAGGGTTTCAAGAGGGTTGTTGATCTGGTGTACATTTTTGCAGATTACTCCAGCTGCTGTATACGAACTGGACTAGAGCAGGAACAATACAAGTAGGGTAACCAGTTAGGCAGTTTTTGCAGAAAGACACAAGAGAGATGACGGTGGTCTGGTCTACGGTGGTGGCGGGAGAGATGGAGAAGGATGAGTGGATTCAAGATCAGAACTACAGAGCGTATATTAATCTAGATTAATAAAGGATGCTATGGCCTTTCCATTTGTCAGCTTCTGGGAGTGTTGTTTCAGATATGGAAAAAGGAGATGGAATATTTGGCTACACCAATTGCCTGAGAAGGCTGACCAGGGCAAAAATCTGAAGTTAGCATATCCTGGAACTTATCTTCATGTCCCAGATCTGTCAAAGGCAGAGCCATGACCTGCAAGGAAAAAGGAAGTCAAACCCATTTATTAGGTAGTACCTAAGTTAGAGAGGCACTATAGTATAGTGGTTAAAAGTATGAACTACGGATATGGACTGCTTGGGGTTGAATCCTGGCTCTATCCTTTTTGCAGGCGTGTGTCTTAGTGTCCTCGTGCAGCCTAGCAAAAAATACAAGCAGGTGGCTTTAAAGAACAAGAGTTTATTGTCTCATAGTTTTGGAGGCCAGGAATCCAAATCAGGGCATTGGCTCTAGGGAAGAGTCCTTGCTTGCGGGTAGCCCTGGGAGTTCCTTGGCATTCCTTGGCTTGTAGAGGGATCTTCACATGGCATCTGTCTTCCCTCTAGGTGTCTGTGTCTATTCTGCTCTTTTTATAAGAGACCACTCAGAAGGGATTAGGTTTAGGATCCACTCTACTCCAGTATGACCTCATTAACATAACAAAAGAAACCTTCTATTTCCAAACAGGGCACAATTCAATCCATAACAGTGTGTGAACTTGGGGAAATTACTTACCTTCTCTGTTCTTCACTTTCCTCATCTGGAAAAGGGGGTAAATAACGGAGTGTTGTGCAGCAACATAGTAAGCACTAAATATTAGCTCTTACATCTTTCTTTTCCTTTTCTTTTTTTTGCTTCAAAAGCAGAAAAGATTTTTGTATATTGTGTTTCCTTTCCCAAATATAGCCAATTTCCCTAACTGTTGTCACTTTAAGAGTAAAGAGTCAGCAATCAAATAACAATTGATGGAAAATATAGGGGACCCAGAAACATGATAAAGTGTACATGGGGTTGTAATCAGCAGCAGCCAGACTATGAGAAACTGTACAGGACAAGCAACTGGGTTTCTTCAACGAATAAATTCCAAGGCAGGAAAAAAAGGAGAAGATGGTGGAAGAACCTAGCATATACATTATAAGAGACTTAAGACACAAATTTATCAACTGCAGTGTGGACTTTATTTGAATACTGATTTTAAAAACTGTAAAGAAATTGGAAATTTGAACACTAAGAGGGTATTTTACATTAAGGAATAATTTTTAATTTTTCGGGTGTTAGGTTTTCCACTGTCCCCACTTCAAGAGTACAAAAAACAAAACAAACCCATTGCCCTCGAGTCGATTCTGACTCAGCAACCCTATAGAACAGAGTAGAGCTGCCCCATAGGGTTTCCCAGGAGTGGTGAACCGCTGACCTTTTGGTTAGCAGCCGTAGCTCTTAACAACTGCGTCACCAGGGATCCTCCTTTAAGAGTAAAGAGTTGAAAATTATCCAAAAGATGATTTATAAATAGAAACTAAATATTAATGAACGATATGATAGGTAGAATTTTGTTATATTTCATTATACTTTTTTTTCCATATAGACATTTACATCTATATTTTTGTAGTTGAGATCATGTTTTAAGTCCAGCTTGGTATTGGAGCAAATCTTTTTTTAGTAAAGCAAAAAGAAAGTTTTATTCGGCATATATTCAAAGAGGCAAAAGTAGGAAGCCGACAAACATGCTGCCAGAGCCATGACTGCCCGAATCCGAGAATAATATTACAGAATAGACAAAAGTGGGAAAACAGACAAGCATGCTGCCACAGCTATATCTGCCCTGAGTTCAGAGACCACTACAGAGTCATCAGTATATATTAACATTACAAATGGGCAAAACCACTGAAAGCTTCACCTTTTCACAGATTGGCTAGAAACTGTGATCCTACATTTTGAATCACTTTTCTTAACAATCACTGGTACACGTTTCCGTAAGGACAGTCAGGAGAGTCTTCATCGGTCCAACAAATTGTCTATTCACTAAATGCTGATAGAAAAAGAGTGGAAAGTCTTTTGGGTTCTGGTTGATTGGCTTATGTGAAAGATTCCCTGAAAGATATTTTCCAAGATTATCCTAGCTATTATCTTTATACCTCAGGGTCCGCTTGATGTGTCCTTGTGAGCCCAGCTCCAGCTAGGTCACATTCTCTATGCTCAAGGACAGAGAATAATGATTCCAATGTTAATTCCTAAATCATTCCCTCCTGATCAGAGATTGGAGATAACACATCTATGATCAATACCTGAACTTAGCTGAGCTCCTAGATGGCCACCATGGCAAGTCCCTTAAACTCACCGTGCTGGTTTTCCACCGGATACCATCTGGGTCTTCACCAGGATCTTAAAAGCAATGTTCTCATCACATCAACGTTTTAACCCGAGGCCTTCTTTTCCTTTTAAGTGTGTAAGACAATAGAAGACACATTTTATTATGCCTAATACTATCAGGATGTAGACTAAGAATATTTCTATTCCTTGCAATAGTGATTTAGTCCATGTACTTATTCCTGATGGTAACCAACAAATAAATCTGGTGTTTGTAAGGGTGTTACAGCTTGTAACCAAGTAGCTTGCTGTCCAATTCTATGTATATCTTGTCTACAGCACAGACTACACTTTCTTGGACTAATAAAAAAATCTAAGGCTATTTTGTTATCTCATGTCACCTTGGCTTATGAGATCAGAGATCGCTGTTGTGCTCCCATCCCATTAGCAACTTCATCTGTTATTTGTCCCATAGTGATTGATAAATTTCTTAAAGCTTTCTCCACTTCAAATAGACCATAAGTAGGAATTCAAGTGGAGCAATACTTCTCAAAAGTTTAAAGTAATAACCAAGGCAATGCTTATGTATTAGGAGGTTGAGGGGCCCTGGGATAGTAATGCCACCTACTAAACACCAAACCAGGACACTTTTGAAAGTGTAAGGTTAATAAGAGCTGTAAACCTGGATTGCCCTAAAGAGGTGAGGTGGTCATAATAATTTTTTAACAACTGCATCCTGATACATTTATTTGTTTGATTTTTAAAGTAACAAAGATGTATTTGCTAAATCAGAAGAGTAAATTAAACTCTTACTATCTCTAAAAATTACTCAAATATCTCATCTTCCCAGAGCCCTGGTGGCGCAGTGGTTAAGAACTTGGCTGCTAACCAAAACCTCGGCAGTTCCAATCCACCAGCAGCTCCATGGAAACCTTACGGGGCAGTTCTACTCTGTCCTATAGGATCCCGATGAGTCGGAATCACTCGACGGCAACGGCTTTTCTCATCTTCCACAAAGTTTTTCTAGATTCCCCTTTTCCGTGTCCTGGGCTTAATGCCTCTCTTTGTAGCTCTAGGGCAGTGGCTCTCAATTAGGGGACCTCACTGAGACCTCTGGCAGAGTCTGGTCGCTATAAGTCGGAATCCACTCGATTGCAGGGGCGGGAAGGTTGATCTGGAGATGGGCTCCGTTGTGACAGTTGTGAGGTGCTACTGCCATCTAGTGGGTAGAGGCAAGGAAGAGGCTTAACATCTGAAAATGCACATGACCGCACTCTCCTTCACCTCCAACGAAGAATCATCCAGTCCCAAAAGTCAATTGTGCAGAGGTTGAGAAACCCTGCCGTAACGGTGCCTTTGTTACATCACTTCACAAAGACAATTGTAATTGTCAACTAGCTAGTCTTCCAAGCTAGACTGCAAGTTCCATAAGGACAAATGATGTCTGTATCGTGTCCGGTGCTTGGTACTTTGACCAAAAACCAAATCCACTGCCCTGGGGTCGATTGCGACTCATACTGACCCTATACGACAGAGTAGAACTGCCCTACAGGGTTTCCAAGGCTGTAAATCTTTACGGAAGCCAATTGCCACTTCTTTCACCCATGCAGCACCTCTTGTTGCTGTTAGGTGCCTTGAGCGGCTTCCAACTCATAGCGACTCTATGTACAACAGAAAGAAACACTGCCCTGTCTTGCACCATCCTCACAACCATTCTTATGCTTGAGCCCCTTGTTACAGCCACTGTGTCAATCCATGTCCTTGAGGGTCTTCCTCTTTTCGCTGACCCTCTACTAAGCACGGTGTCCTTCTTAGGGACTGGTCCCTCTTGATAACATGTCCAAAGTATGTGAGCAGCTCTTAGTAGACTCTTAATAAGGACTGAAGGAAGGTGGGAAAGTACATCCAAATTCAGGCTTCGGGCTCTGTGAGTTTATGCTGCCTATTTTCTTGAGCCATTTCCAACCTCATTCACGCAACATTTAATAACATATGTTGGGCACTTACTATGTACCGAGTCCAAGGAACCCTGGTACCATGGTGGTTAAGACCTTGGCTGCTAACCAAAAGGTTGCCAGCTCGAATCCACCAGCCGCTCCTTGGAAACCCTATGGGGAAATTCTACTCTGTCCTATAGGGTCGCCACGAGTCAGAATCCAGTCGATGGAAACGGGTTGTTGTTTGTTTGTTTTTTACTATGTACTAGCAATGTTTCAGTCACTGGGAATACAGCATTGCTGTGTTAAAAAGGATTCTTGCTGTAATGAAGTTTATTCTTACAGAGGAAGACAGGAAACAAGATGATTTCAGATAGTGACAAATATTATGAAGAAAATAAAACAGCCCTGGTGGCACAGTGGTTAAAACTCCTCTGCTAACCAAAAGATCGGCCGTTGGAATCCACCAGCTGCTCATTGGAAACCCCATAGGGCAGCTCTATTCTGTCCTATAGGGTCGCTATGACTCGGAATCGACTTGACAGGAATGGGTTCAACGGGTTTAATGCAACAAGGAATGATGGGGCAAGAGGACATACTCTAGATAGGGTGGTCAAGGAGGACATCTTAGAGCAGATGACATTTGAGCTCATGATGCCCATGAGCCAGCCATGGAAAGCTCTAGGCTAGGGCGAAGAGTGATTTCAAGCAAAGGCAAAGCAATTGGAAAGACGCTGAGGCAGAAACAAAGCGAAACATTCCATGAAGACAAACAAGACCAGTGTAACTGGAGCAAAGCGGACTACGGGTTGAAGTGAGATGAGGTGGGGGGACGGACTGATCACATATGCCAAGAAAAAGTTTGGATTTTATCGTAACTACAATCGGAAGCCATAACAACCTATTGGACAGTTTTAAGGAATAGTGGTATGTTCTGATTTATGTTTTTAAAAGATCACTCTGGCTTCTTTGGGAAAGTGTACTATATTTAAAGTCTAAAATATAAAATGCTTTCGTTACATTCCTGGCTACCTGCGGCCAAAGGAGAACCCTCCCAGATCCACAAGGGGACGCTCTAGCCGCCAGGTCGACAGAATTAACACCCGGCTCTCTTTGGTTCTTTTAGAGAAGCCAGTCACTTCCGGGAGCGGCCTCTCTACCGGAGCCTCCCTCTCTATCGCCGGCGTCTCTGTGGTTGCTGGGGCTCCGTCCCTGCCTGGCGGGTGCGCGGTCTTCGCACTCTTCCCCGAACTGAACTTGGAGTGGGAGTGTTGCCGCATCGGCCAGGTCCCGGGTCATGGCTGTCCCGGCAGCTGCGCCCGGGGCCGGAGCGAGGTGAGCGGGGCGGCTTGGGGAGGTGAGGGAGGGTCGGTCCGCGGACGATCTTCCCGGGACTCTATGGGGAAGGGGCTATCCAGCCCTAGCCCGCGGTCCTCGAGTCCCCGCCCCGGCTCAAGTGACTTCTGAGAGAGAAGGCATTCTGGGAGGGGAGCCCACCCTCCCCTCCGTGCAAGGCCGCTCTGTGCTGACCCTGGCCTCCTCCCTCGAGCCTTCGCGGAAACATCGGCCATCTCCTGCAGTCCGATTGCGGAGTGTGTGGGGGATCCTCTCCCTGATGACTGACATTGTTGCGTTGTTTTAAGAACCTCAGTCATCAGTTCTTGGCACACTGTCTTTGTGAAATCAGTGCAAGGTCCCTCTTGTTTATTTTATTATGTTCTTTTCGTTCTTTATTCTCAATTCCATTTCACTCCTCAGACACCCACTCTGGTGCGTTTAAATGAGTGTCTTTACAGCCCACCTTACTTCAGTTCGTGTATGTATTACCTTGAAAAATACATGTTGTTGTTAGGTACCATCGAGTGGTTTCCGACTCATAGTGACCCAGTGTGACAGAGTAGAACTGCCCCATAGGGTTTCCTAGGCTGTAACCTTTATGGGAACGATCGCAGGTCTTTCTCCGCGGAGCTGCTGAGTGGGTTCGAACTGCCAACCTTTTGGTTACCAGCCTAGCGCTGAACAATTGTGGTTTTGAATTCATATAAATGACAGTATGCTGTGAATATTTTTAAATCTCTTTTACTCAGCATAGTGTTTTTGAGATAATCCATGCTAACTGGTTGCCCATTGAGTCGATTCTGACTCATGATGACCCCATGTGTTACAGAGTAGAACTGCTCCGTAGCGTTTTGACTGTAATCTCTACGTAAGCAGATCACCAGGCCTTTTGTGGTACCACTGGGTGGGTTTAAACCTCCAAACTTTAGGTTAGCAGTCAGCACAAACCGTAGTGCCACCCAAGGTCCTTTCATCCATGCTATTGTTATTGTTAGGTGCCCTCGAGTCGATTCCGACTCATAGCGACCCTATGTACCACAGAACGAAACACTGCCAGGTCCTGCACCATCCTCACAATTGTTGTTATGCTTGAGCCCATTGTTGCAGCCACTGTATCACTCCATCTTGTTGAGGGGCTTCCTCTTTTTCGCTGACCCTGTACTTTACCAAGCACGATGTCTTCCATGCTACTGTAAGGTAAATATGCTACTATACATAAATCTAGTTTTAACTTCTGTGTGCTGCGTGTGCTACCCCATGTGCATATACCCCTATAATGAATAAATAAAATCCTGTTCATTCCCCTAGTGGTGGACACCTAGATTGCTTTCAGTTTTTTAACCACCACAAACCCTACTGTAATGAATATTCTGGCACTTTTCTTTTTGTGGATATGGGTTATCCACCCTCAGAGTAGGATGCTGGGTCATACCTAATTCTGCCAGATTTTTCTCTGAAATGGTCATACCAGTTTATATGTCCCACTAGCAGTGCACAAAGGTTTCTGTTTGCTTATATCCCTCCAACACTTGGTGTTGTTTGGTTTTCTAATTTTGATCAATCTGATGGGTGTAAGGGGTATCCCATTGGGTTAATTTTCATTTCTTATATTTATTAAGATTTGGGTTTTCATTTTGTGAGTTGCCTGGTCACATCCTTTCCCACTTTTCTATGCATTTCCTGTCTTTGTGACGTATAGGAGTTCCTTGTGTGTTCTAGATTTTAATCTCTTGTTGCTTTCACATTCTACAAATACCTTTTCCAAGTTTTAACTTGATCTATGGCATTAGGGTGAAGAAAAATACTTTATTCTTATTAAGTTAAATCCATCAGTCTCCCCCACCCCCTTATAGTTTGTAGGTTTGGGGTCTTATTTGAGAAGTTCCTTCCCGCTTCAACATCATTAAAAAAAAAAAAAAACCTAAACCCACTGCCATGATTCCAACTCATGGCAACCGTATGTGTTAGAGTAGAACTGCTCCATAGGGTTTTTCTTGGCTGTAATGCAGCTGATCAAAAACTGATTTCACCATCCAGGGATCGATCTTCAACATCATTAAGATATTGTTTATTAAAATATTCTTCTACATTTCCTTCTATTAACTTTTTTGTTTATTCTGCTTTAGGTGAAAGTTTACAGAGCAAATTAGTTTCTCACTAGACAATTACTGCACAAATTGTTTTGTGACATTGGTTGCCAACCCCTCGATGCTTCAACACTCTCCCCTCCTATTAACTTGATAGTGTTAAAGTCTTACCTTTCCATTTAGATTTTTAATCCATTTGGAGTTTTTAAAGTTTATTTTTTTTAATGGTTTGAGGTCATAACCCAGATTTTCCTCCACCATTTCAATTAATTAATAATTAATTTACAGATGAATGGATAAACAAAACGTGTTATAGACTTAATGGAATATCATTCAGCCATAAAGAGAAACGAAGCCCTGATACGTGCTACAACGTGGACCAACCTTACAAACGTTATGCTGAGGGAAATAAGTCATACTCAAAAGGACAAATACTGTATGACCCCACTTACATGAAATGTCTAGAATACACAAATGCGTCGAGACAAAAGTTCATTAGTGGTTACCAGGGACTGGGGGCAGGAGGGCATGGGAGTTATCCCTGAAGGGACCCTGAGTTTCTGTTTGTGGTGATGTAAAACTTTCGGAAATGAATAGTGGTGATGGTAGTACAGTGTGGTGAATGTAAGTAATGTCACTGAATTGTATGCTTAAAAACAGTGAAAATGGCAAACTTTATACATATTTTATCACAATAAAATTTAAAATGTAATTAATAACTAGAGAAGCTGTGTAGTATAGTTGTTAAGAGCACAGACTCTTAGAGCCAGGCTGTACTGTGTCAAACCCTAAGGGCACCCTTACTAGATGGGTGACAGGACAAGTTACTTAACTTTTTTGCCTCAATTTCCTCATCCTTAAATAAGGATATAGTCTACATCTCTTAGGATTGTGCAGATTAAATGAATTAATACATGTAAAGCACTTAGAACAGTACTGAGTACATAGTATGTGCTTAATAAATGCTGGCAATTACTAGTATTAGTATTAAATGTGTCCTTTCTTGGGATGTAACCTTTATTAAATGTGCCTGTATAAACCTAGGTCTATTTTTTTGTCTCTGTGTTCCATTGGTCTTTTTGTTCCTGCATTAATACCACACTTTGTTATTGCTCTAGCCCTGTAATATGATTTGTCTTAATAACCTGATGGTTTTGAGTCTCTTCCTCCCATTTCCTGTCCTTCACAACTACCTGAAACTACTTATGCATCTTTATTATTTCATATAAAGGTCCTCAGAGAAGTCCTGCTGGGCTTTTGATTGGTATTGTATTGCGTTTATAGACTACCTTTGTTAGAATGGAAGTTTTTATAATATTAAGTCATTCCATTTCTGTCTATATAGGTCTTCTTTCCTAAAAGTTAATCCCTGGATATTTTGTAGCTTTTCTATACTTTTCTTGCTTTTGTAAATGACATCTTATTTTCTTTCTGTTTCTAGTTGGTTATTGCCAGTGTGTTGTTGTTAGTTGCAGTCTAGCAGAACACTGCTGATATTTGTATATTAACTTTATCTCTAGCAACACTGCTGATGAACTGCTTTTATTTCCAACAGTTTATCTGTTGATTTGCTTGTTTCCTGTATAACTAATCAAATCATCTGCAAATAATGATAATTTAATCTCCTCCCTTTTAATTCATTTACCTTATTTCTTTCTCCTGCTTTAGCGAGGACCTTAAAATCCTTGATCAAATGGGCGTCTTTGTCTTGTTTGTGACCATAAAGAGGATGAGGCTAAAGTTTCTTCATTAACTATGTTTTGTGCTATAGGTTTTTGGTGGATAATCTTTTACAGCATTTAGCAACTTAAAGAATTTCTTTTCTATCCCTGGTCTATTCCCAGCCTACCATCTTCAGCATTAGGAAACCACTGGTGGCCTGGCCCCCAATAGAACAGTGTAGATAAGTCTGATAACTGCTCTCTAAGACTGACGTGCCCTCATGGACCTCTTTCTGCTTCTCCTGTTTCTCTTCTTCAGGCCCAGGTTAGATCTGCAATTTCTCCATCGGTTCCTTCAGATACAGAAGGTTTTGTTTCCCTCTTGGTCGTCACAAAATGCCTTGATGTTCCTCACCCTTCTGTGTGTGGTCCTGCTGGGTAAGTGAGCCTAGGCTAGAGCGGGGAGGGCGGCCCTGGTTTGGGGTCCCTTTCCATCTCTCTGGGGGTGTTGATAAGGCAGGGATTCAAGAGGAAACCTGCCACCTTCCGTTCTTACTCCTCATCACCGATTTCTGACTCTGACTCCTCTTCCCCCAGAACAGCTGGTTATCTACCAGGTTGGCTTGATTCCGAGTCAGTACTACCGGGTCCTGGGGAACAAAGACTTGGATGGGTTTAACAGCCTGACATTCCTGGCTGTCATGCTTATCGTTCTCAACTCCATGGTAAGGTCTTCACTTCTCTCTGTGTCTCTCTTCCTCTCCAGCCTGGTATGAGTGGAACACCACTGGGACTTAGCCACCAGGAAGCGGGAACCAAGCTGTGGGTGTATGTTCCCTCCTTTTCTAGGAACTTGAGGGATGGTTGCCCTGAAGATCAGAATCCCAGGCAGGGTATTGATCCTGCTGTTGGGACCCCTTCCTCAGAGGTTTCAAGCTCTGAGGGCTAGCCATGAGGTTCTGGTTTAATTCAGCATTTAATAGAAATAATCATTGTCCCTTTCATTCCTATAACTTTTTTTTTTTTTCCCCAAGAAAGTAATCCTAAATTTTATTTATTTTTTATTGTGCTTTAGGTGAAAGTTTACAGCTCAAATTAATTTCTCGTTTAAAAATTTGTATGCATGTTGTTTTGTGACATTAGTTGCAATCCCCACAATGTGACAGCATGCTCCCCCTTTCCAGCCCGGGTACCCTGTGTCCATTCGACCAGTTCCTGTCCCTTCCTGCCTTCTCATCCTGCTTCTGGACAGCAGCTGCCCATTTGTGCTCGTGTATCTGATTGAACTAAGAAGCACACTCCTCACGTGTATTATTTTTTGTTTTATAGTCCTGTCTGATCTTTGTCTGAAGAGTGGGCTTCAGGAATGGTTTCAGTTCTGGGTTAACAGAGCATCCAGGAGCCATAATTTTGGGGGTTCCTCTAGTCTCTGTCCGACTATTAAGTCTGGTCTTTTTATGTAAATGTGATTTCTGTTCTACATTTCTCTCTTGCTCCATCCAGGACTTCCTGTTGTGTTCCCTGTGAAGGCGGTCATTGGTGGTTCATTCCTAGAACTTTTGCTTCAGGGAGCTCAGGGTACTTTAAAACTGGTAGCAGCAGCCGAAGCTGCTACTCCTCCCCTGGAGGAATGAGCCTCTGACTCAGCCTGGCACCAGGTTGCACCTCCCCAGCCCCGTCGCTCACTTGGCTAAAGCCTGCTCGTCTTTCAGGATACCTCTGCCGTCATCTTTTCCAAGTCCTCAGCTTTCTCCTCCAGGTTTCCTCTCCCCTTTCTCTGTACTTCCCTAATACCTTGTGTTTGCCTCTGCTGTAGCACTCTTCCCACCTTTGTAATTGTCTGTTTCCTTGCTAGACTGTGAGCTCATTGTTATTTTCCTAGTACTTAAGGCATAACCAAAAAAACCAAACCCCCTGCCTTCGAGTTGATTCCGACTCATAGCAACCCTACAGGACAGAGTAGAACTGCCCCATAGCATTTCCAAGGAGCAGCTAGTGGGTTCAAACTGCTGACCTTTTAGCTCTTAACCACTGCACCAGCAGGGCTCCATACTGGCATAGGTACCCGGTAAATGGTGAGTGAAGGAGGGTTAGGGCTCTGCTAGGACTCAAGCCTACTACTCTCTATCAGGCTGTGTTTCTGGGAGAAGATATTTCTCATCACACTTTGGCTTAGGGTGTGATGGGTCTTTAGTCAGTAAGTACCTGTGTAAGCAGAACCTTGCTCCAGGCTTTAGGGACAGAGGAGTAGAACCTAAATGGAATAGAAGGTAGAATCCCCAACCCCCAGAAGCTCATCAGCTTTCAGAATAAGACAGTAAAAAGAATACAGAAAGGGGCTAGAGGGCCTCTCTTTGGTATTTGCTGATGGGATGAACACATGCGTGAATCAGGAAGGGAAAATCCCCTGACTTGACGCTTTAAACAAGCAAAAGTGCTGACTGGACAGAGTAATCAGAGTGGGTGGGGCCGGTCGGCAGAGGCTTTCTGCCAGCTTGCTGAGCTTTGAGCCAGGACTTGCAGGAAGTGTCTCTCTCCCCTCCCTTTCCGTTCCCTCTCCCACCGCACAGCTCAAGAGCTTTGACCAGTTCATCTGCAACTTGTTATATGTGAGCTGGAGGAAGAACCTCACCGAACACCTCCATCACCTCTACTTCCGGGGCCGCGTGTACTACACCCTCAATGTGCTGCGGGATGACATCGATAACCCGTAGGTGCCAAACCACCCCTACCCCCCATCTTTGCTACCCTCTGCGTGGCCCTGGTCATCTGGCTTAGCCCTAGAGAATCCTGGTGGCAGACCCATGGAGATCACCTCCAGTCTTTATGTGCGAATGTTACTACCCAGAGCCGTGGGCGCAGGGTTGCTTTGCAGAGGCCCTCTGGAGAGGCTGCAAGGCCGAGGCTAGGGAGCTGAAAAGAAGGGACCAGGGCTCTGGGGGCAGCTCCCTTTTGTCCATTTTTTGTCCTGGGGTTTCAAATAGGGTACTCTCTGAGGAAAGGGTCCTTGCCAGAAGAGCTAGAAAACCAGTTCTGGGGTTTTCAGTCCTGTCTAGGTCTCCGACTAGGGTTCAAATCCCCATTCTGTCACCTCCCAGCTTATAGCTCTTAAATTCACTAAGCCCCAGGTTCCTCTTCTGCAGAATGGGGATGATAATAGTTCCTGTAAAATGGCAGGATTCTTGTTATGTACGTGGTCCCGTGCCTGGCACATAGCAAATGTTCCAGTGTAAGTTAGCTATTATTTTACAGGCGAGGAAATGGAGGCCCAGAGATTGCAAGTGACTTACCCAATGTCACATCTCTCATTGGGAGTAAGAGGAGTCAGTGTAGCTCTGGTGGTGGGATGGGACATATGGGGCCTGTCTTCCACACTCCCATCCCCTACTCACTCACCACCCTCCCAGAAAACACTTTGGTGTTTAGGGTTACCTCTCCCCTGGTCAAGCTGAGCTTTGCAGCAAAGATTCTCGGCAGGCTGCTGCTGCTCCTTACTTCCCCTTCTAGGCATCTTCCCCATGGCTCTACCCACACGAAGCTTCTGCAGCCAGATAGCTAAAATGGGAGCAGGCACACGTAGAAAAATTGGGGAGGATAGAGATAAATGGCACAGCTTTCCTGATCTTACAGATCAACTCATCCACCCCCAAGTTTTTCCCTAGTGCTGGACCTTTCAGTCCCCACTTTACTGAGTAGTAAACTGAGGCACCATAAGAAGCTGCTCTCCAGAACCCTGTTTAAAGCTCCTAAGGGTCTCACTGCCTCTGGGAAATCAGCCTTGTCTGGGTCCATCTTGCCACAGGCTCATTCAGATAAGAGGTCATGTGAAACTCTTGGCTCTCTCTACCCCTTGAGCCCAGCTCCCTGGGTCCAGTTACTCCATGTTGTTGGCTACAGGGACCAGCGCATCAGCCAGGACGTGGAGCGGTTCTGCCGGCAGCTCAGCAGCATGGCCAGCCAGCTGATTGTCTCCCCCTTCACCCTCATCTACTACACATATCAGTGCTTCCAAAGGTAAAGCTCTCCCGCTCCCAGGGTCCTTCCTCCACCTCGGCTTAGTGTTTCCCCAGAGGTCACTCACTCACGTGTTGGGCTGAGTCAGCTGTCAGGTTAAGGTCCAGGAGAGGCTTGTCTTCCCTCCCTCCCGTCTACATCCCAGGAATTCTTCCTATCTTGCATGCCCGGGCCCCTGCCCTCCCTTTGGCCCCGTGGTGTTTGTCACGGAGATCTTGGTGCTCTGACAGCTTAGACCAGATACCAGATGTCCCCATGCAGGAGTCCCACACAGCTGCTAAGGTGGGACAGGGACTACCTGGGTGGGGGTAGGAGGCAGGGCTGAGGTCTCCCTGTCTCTCTCTGGCTTTCAGCACAGGCTGGCTCGGGCCTGTGAGCATCTTTGGGTATTTCATCCTGGGAACCATGGTGAACAAAATTTTGATGGGCCCCATCGTGGCGAAGCTGGTGCAGCAGGAGAAGCTGGAGGGGGATTTCAGGTGTGTCTCTTGCTTGAAGTTTCTGTGCTGGGCATATGGTTAAGGGCAGGGGTCTGGAGAAAGACCACCTAGGTTCAAATCCAAGCTGTGTGATCTTGGGCAAGGTCCTTAACCTCACTAAGCTTCAGTTTTCTCACCTCTAAAGTGAGGATGATGGTGTGCCTACTTAGAAGATTGTTGTGAGGATTAATGAGATTATACCTGAGAGGCTCTGAGAACAGTGGTTAACCGTCATCATTATCATCATCCCTCGGCCTTCTCATGTGCTCCTGGTTCAACCACCCTGTTTCGGGTCACTTTGGGCCTGGAAGCTGGTGGGTTCAGCCCCTGTTCCGTGCTTCTTGGCCTCCTCCTTCAGGCCGGTCCCTGGGAGGATGAGGTGCTGTGGGCAGGGAGTACCTTCCCTCTCTGGGGAAAGTCGAAGGCAGGCCCTGTTTCTAGAGCTCCTGCTGCCCCCTCCACCCAGACCCTGGGATGTCCCACCCCTGTGGCATTCCAGGGGTAGGGTTGGGCCAAGGCAGCCAATTTTGAGGTGGAGTTGGGCTCCGCTTTGTCTGAGGGCTTTGATGCAGCACTCTGAAAGAAGAGGGGCCAGTCCCTGTCATCAGCACGTTTCCTGTTGGTCTGTCCAGGTTCAAGCACATGCAGATTCGGGTGAATGCTGAGCCTGCTGCTTTCTACAGGTAAGTCAGCTGGAGGCTGCTCCTCTTATCAGAGCTGAGAGTGGAGGCAGTGGAAAAGGAAGGGTGAATTCTGCAATGCTCCCGCCACCGCCAGGTTTTGTCCCTGAGCCTAGGACTGAGTGTTCTCGCACTTGGTGTGACCCTGCCACTGTACCTCTCTGTACTTGTCTCCCTCAGGAGACAGAGGGTTGGTTCTGAAGCTGGTGGTGCCTCTAGTGGCTGGCTTTAGTCTTAGTGGACTGGGATAGGCCCTAAATTTGTTCAGAGAATAAAATGAATGAATCCTTCGTCATCTTGCTGGTGACTGTGCGGCATTTCCTCTGCCTCTGCTTGTCAGTCTGTCAAGTGGCTTTCTGGCAGTGCCTGAGGTCAAGGCTGATCCTCCCTCTCTAGCATGGGAAGGGATGGGAGCCTCTTAGAGAAGCATAGGAGACCTGCTTCTCACAAATACTTTCCAGGTGAGCCAAGTGGCCTTCTGACATCAGCGTCGGGAAATCCCTTCCCTTACCTCCCGGGCTCGACCTTGGCCTGGTGTGAGACCTCTGGACTCAGTGTTTGGAATGATAGCACAGGCCCCAGACGTTTGTGTTTAAGTTGTGGAAGGGACTCCTTAGATCACCTATATGTGGGGTGGATCTAATAGCCCTGGGACCTTTGCGGTTTGCAGCTGCCACCACTTGGGGGTACCAAAAATACTAGCACTCGGGTTTGGTTGGGGCTGAGTAGGGCTGGGCGTGTGATAAGTTTGTTTTTGGAGTCTGCAGCTTATGCTTATAAAGCTCTAGCCTCTGGGAAAAGCAGACAGGTTTTTCTGCAGCTTCTGTGTCCCTATCTGTAAAATCTGACAGCCTCCCCTAATGCCCCTGTCTCCTTCCGGCCACCTTTTCTAGTGGAGAATTTCTGCCATCCTTGAAGCCCCAAGTCATTTCCCCTGGGGGAGCTTTCCCAGATTCCCTTGGTGGTCAAGGCCTGTCTGTTGCCATAGCCCTGAGGACATGCTTCTGGTAGAATACGTTCCATACTCCAGGGGAGAATGCAGTGCATCTGCCTGCCTGTCACAACCGTGAGCCTCGCAAGCGCAGGGACTGTTCGATCCACCTCTTTATCCCACTAGCTAACTAGCACAGGAGTCCCTCGGTGGTGCAAATGGTTCACATGCTCAGCTGCTAACCAAAAGGTAGGAGGTTGGAGTCCACCCAAAGTGCCTCAGAAGAAAGGCCTGGTGACCTGCTTCTGAAGATTCAGCCACTGAAAGCCTTATGGAGCACAGTTCTACTCTGACACACATGGGGTCGTCATAAGTTGGAATCGACTTGATAGCAACTGGTTTTAACTAGCGTAGAGCCTGGCACGTAATGACCACTTTGTGTATATCTGTTCAATAACAGCAGGGCCCCTTATGTGCCTGGCACTTTGTATTCAGTAACTCCAATGCTCACTCTAACCTGTTACATGGAGTCCCTGGTTGGCACAAACAGTTAAGCACTTGACTACTAGCCAAAAGGTTGGTGGTTCGAACCTACCCAGAGGCGCCTCAGAAGACATCCCTGGTAATCTGCTTCCAAAAGGTCACAGCCTTGAAAACCCTTTGGAGCAGTTCTCCTCTGCACATGTGCGATCACCAGGAGTCAGAATCAACTCAGTGGCAACTAAGAGCAACAGTCTGTTACATAGGTATTATGAGCTCCATTTTACAGATGAGAAAACCGAGACTCAGAGGCTTAAGTAACCTATCAGCATTGCCCAGCTAGTAACTGGCCAGAGCCAGGATTTGAACCAAATCTGTCCAGCTCTAGAGTTCGTGTTCTCTTGCACACAATACACTAAGAGATGAATGAAGCAATGAATGGGTGCTAGCAGCGCCAGGGTCTGAGGCTACGGTCATCTGGATGGGCTTGGTCCCTAAAGAGGGTGTGCTGAGGTGCAAGGGGTCCTCCAGCCTGGCTTAGGCTCTGCTGGCTACATAGACATCCTAGCCTTTCTCGTCAGAGCTGGGCACGTGGAGCACATGAGGACAGACCGCAGGCTGCAGAGGCTCCTGCAGACCCAGAGGGAGCTGATGTCCAAGGAGCTCTGGCTGTCCAGTAGGTGGAGGGAGCCTGGCTCCCAGGGCCCTGGAGGTGGGAGCCATGGGATGGGGTAGTCCCCTTCCCTCCCCACACCTCCCTACTTCCTCTCAGCTCCTATCACTTTTCTCTGATGGAGTCACCAGGGAGCCACTGCCTTTGCCGTAAGTGCTCTCAGGAGGAGGACCCAGGGACTAGCTTGACCCCCTTGGCTTCCTGCTCCCCATGCCAAGAGTTGTACCCCCTGCAGAGCACATGAGTGGTCTGGGTTGCTTATGCAGTCTGTCTTCTACAGTCGGCATCAATACATTTGACTATCTGGGCAGCATCCTGAGTTACGTTGTCATCGCAATCCCCATTTTCAGTGGGGTCTTTGGAGACCTGAGCCCCACAGAGCTTAGCACTCTGGTCAGCAAGGTGAGAATCCCTTCCGGTGACTCCTCAGGTGTGCCCCTCTGCCCTTTGGCCCAGCGCCCAGGGCCGACGCCTGCACTGACGGCTCTTGTCCTGTCCAGAATGCCTTTGTGTGCCTTTACCTCATCAGCTGCTTCACCCGACTCATTGACCTCTCCACTACGCTGTCGGATGTGGCGGGGTACACGCACAGGTGAGGCCGCATCCAGCCCCTCCCTAGTCCCTGAGCAAAGTGTATGTCACTGGAGAAATAGTTGAATGATAAAAGGAACAGAAAAACACTCTGTACACTAGTGGGCATGAGACAGGAAAAGAAGCATGACCTTTACCTAGGCCCCCAGACCCTGCCTCAGGTTTTCATTTCCTGCTGCCCAGGATTGGGGAACTGCAGGAGACCCTGCTGGACGTGTCCCTGACGTCGCAGGACTCTGAGAACCTGGACGAGAGCGAGTGGGACTTGGACAAGTGAGTACTGGGCTGGTAGTGGAGTATAGTAGTTGAGAATGTGGGTCTGGAATCACCCGGCTGGGTTCGCCCTAGAGCCCTGCCCTGTCCCAGCCTCATGGCAGAGTTGCTGTGAGGATTAAGTGAAAGAAATCTGCATCTTGTGAGGATACATTATAAGTGCTCACAGACAATGTTGCTGTTCCAGCATCCAGTGTGTTCTTTTACGTCACTCCCCCAGCTGACGGAAGCAGAGCACACACATGCCTTCTGCCTGGGCCTGGATACAAAACAAAAATCTGAATAGTGTTTGTCCCACCTCTTCCTTCTCCTCCTGCTGAGCCCTGACACCTGCCTTTCCTCACCACCACCACCAGTTGCCATTGAGGTGATTCTAACTCGTGGCAACCCCACGTGTGTCAAAATAGAATTGTGCTTCAGAGGGTTTTTAATGGCCGATTTTTTGGAAGTAGATCACCAGGCCTTTCTTCCAGGCCACCTCTGGATGGACTCCAACCTTTCATTAAGTAGCCAAGCGTTTTAACGGTTTGCAACACCCAGGGACTCCTTGCTTTTCCTCAGGTCGTGTCTATTCTTGGTTCCCCACACCTCACTCAGACCCAGAGATGTCTTTTTTTTTAAATTGCACTTTAGATGAAGATTTACAGAGCAAATTAGTTTCTCATTAAACAATATGTATCGTGTTTTGTGACGTTGGCTGCCAACCCCGCAACATGTCAACACTCTCCCCTTCTCGATCTTGGGTTCCCCATTTCCATTTGTCCAGCTTTCCTGTCGCCTTCTGCCCTCTTATCCTTGCCCCTGGGCTGGTGTGCCCATTTAGGCCCATATACATGGTTGAGCTATGTGGATTATTGTTTGTTTTATGGGCCTGTCTAATCTTTGGCTGAAGGGTGAACCTCAGGACTGACTTCAGTACTGAGTTAAAAGTGTGTCCAGGCACCATACTCTCAGTAGTTCTCCAGTCTCTGTCAGATCAGTAAGTGTGGTTTTTTTTTTTTCCTGTGAGTTTGAATTTTGTTCTACCTTTTTCTCCAGCTCTGTCCAGGACCCTCTACTGTGATCTCTGTCAGAGCAGTCTGGTGGTATGCTGGGCAGCATCTAGTTGTGCTGGACTCAGTCTGTTGGAAGCTGTGGTAGTTGTGGTCCATTAGTCCTTTGGACTAATCTTTCCCTTGTGTCTTTGATTTTCTTCATTCTCCCTCGCTCCAGATGGGATGGGACCAGTGGAGTATCTTAGGTGGTTGCTATCTTAGTCATCTAGTGCTGCTATAACAGAAGTGCTACAAGTGGATGGCTTTAACAAAGAGAAATTTATTCTCTCATAGTCTAGTAGGCTAGAAGTCCAAATTCAGAGTGCCAGCTCCAGAGGAGGGCTTTCTGTGTCTGTCAGCTCTGGAGGAAGGTCCTTGTCAGCAGTATTGGTCTAGGAGCTCTCAGTGCAGGGACCCCGGGTCCAAAGGACACACTCTGCTCCTGGCACTACTTTCTTAGTGGCATCAGCTCCCCTGTCTCTCTGCTTCATTTTCTTTTATATCTCAGAAGAGATTAACAAAATACGGTCTAATCTTGTAGATTGAGTTTTGCCTCATTAATATAACTTCCTCTAATCCTGCCCCATTAACATCATAATAGAGGTAGGATTTACAACATAGGAAAACCACATCAGATGACAAAATGGTAGACAATCACACATTATTGGGAATCATGACCTAGCTAGGTTGATAAACCTTTTTGAAGGACACAGTTCAGTCCATAACAGCCACTCACAAGCTTTTAAGACCTCAGACACTACTCACCAAAGTAGGATGTAGAACATTTTCTTTATAAACTCTGTTACGCCAGTTGAGATGGATGTCCCCCGAGACCGAGATGTGTGTATCCGTTTCTCTTTGCGTGCTCTGTAACATTTCCGACCTTCCTGTAGATGCGGGGTTTGTTTCATCTCACTTTTCTTGAGAAAATCCTTAACTTTTCTGTGTCTCAGTTTCTTTATCTCTAAAAAGGGGAGTCCCTGGGCGATGCATACGATCAGTGTGCTTGGCTGCCAACCAAAAGGTTGGAGGTTCAGATCCACCAGAGGCACCTCAGAAGAAAGTCCTGATGATCTGCTTTCAAAACATCAGCCACTGAAAATCTGTGGGGCCCAGATCTGCTATGACGCATATGGGGTCCCCATGAGTTGGAGTCTACTCAATGGCAACTACTTTTTTGGTTTCTTTTCCTCTTAGGGTTGTTTTAAGGATTAAATATGATAGTCCATGAAAAGTGCCTAGACAATGTCTGATGACACAGTAAACTTTCCAAAAAAATGGGAAGAGTCTGCATTCCAAGACCTACATTCTGTTCTCTCTTCGTAGAACTAATGCAATGGTATTTCCATGGGAGGTGTTTCTCCTTCTGGGCATCACTTTTGGATTGGGGGTGGAGGTGGGGCACCTACTGTACCAGGCTGGGCAAAGCCTGTACATGGCTGATCTTCATTCCTCTTAACACCCATGATTCACAGATATTCTCATTTGGCAGATGAGGAAACCAAGAGTCAGATGCTAAGTAACTTGCCCAAAGTCTCAGAGCAGTAAGGAACAGAGCTTCTCTCCCCCATTGTCTCCCCTTCTCTGACCTCAGGGCCCCAGAATGGCCAGCAGAGCCAGCAGACACAGCTTTTTCCCTTGAGCGGGTCTCCATCTCTGCCCCCTCCTCTGATAAGCCCCTAATCAAGGACCTGGGCCTGAAGATCTCCGAGGGCCAGAGCCTGCTCATCACGGGCAACACGGGCACTGGCAAGACCTCGTTGCTGCGGGTTCTGGGCGGTCTCTGGGCGAGCACACGGGGTAAGAACTACCCCTGCCCCTGCCCCTGCCCCAGCCTTGACCCTGGGAGGGGGAGGGCAGCGTGGTGGAATCCTGCCGTTTTTGTTGGGGAAACAGGATAATGAGGCAGAGAGAAGAGGAGGGGGGCAGTTACCTTCTCTGGGAGATCTCAAGCTAGAGGTTTCTGTGGGCCCTGCAGGCTCAGTGCAGATGCTGACAGACTTCGGACCCCACGGGGTGCTTTTCCTGCCACAAAAGCCCTTCTTCACTGATGGGACCCTCCGAGAGCAGGTCAGCCAGATTTGGGGCCCCTCCTCCCCTTCCCTTCCATCCCTGGGCCCTCTGGCAGTGTGGTTGCTGGCAGGTCTCAGACTCTAAGGAGTTATGGGGCAGAGGGTGGAGTGAAAATGTCCCCTGCCAGGGACCCCCTTGATTCGAAGAACACTGCATTCAGCACCCATGGATTGGATTGGGCCTGTGTACTCGGAGGAACTTCTGGGGCTGCAGGCCAGAATCACACCTGTTTGCTGAGTACCAGTGTTGGATTCTGGGGCCCCTTTCTCCCAAATACTTCTGAAGGTTGCAGTGACCGTGTCCCAGCATCTGCCAGCCCCCAGCCTCTCCCATGGACCCTTAGGCCAGGGTGTTCCCTGGTGTCCTCGGGTGGAGTGGAGCCTGGCCTCTCTGGCGGTTCCTGGGGTGTTTCTCGGGGAGGGTGTGCTTGTGTGCTGACCCACCTCTCACTGGCCTTCCTCCTAAGCCAAGGTGGTTTTTATTTTATCAGGTGATTTATCCCCTGAAGGAGATCTATCCAGACTCAGGTGAGCTAGAGCCTCCTTAGGTCATGTCCTCCCATCTCAGTTGTCCCTGCGGTGCCTGACTGTGGCCTCACGTGTGCCTTTTGGGAGAGACCCCAGCCAGCTGCTGGCTTCAGGTCGGGTGCCCTCCTCCTCCTCCAACTGTGTACTATTTTGGGGTCTGTACCCTTACCTCATCTTCCTCTGTCATCCCCTCCTTGAGCAGAGACACCTGTGGGAGGAAGGAAGGTAATGATCTCCTTCCTTATCTCACCCGGCCCTTCCCTTCTGATGGCCCTTATCAGCTGCTGTGATGTGCCACATCTGTGTATCGTCTGGTTACCCAGAAGGAGGTAGTCACTTGAAAAAGCCTCCTCTGTTTTGCAGGTTCTACTGATGATGACAGGATCACGAGGTTCTTGGAGTTGGCAGGCCTGGTAAGTGGAGGCAAGACCCTGACATCCAGAGCCCACTTGGTAGCACCCATCTGTCACTTCCCAGCCACAGGTGCCGGCACCAGCAGAGCCAGGCTGTACTGTCTGGACCCAGGACTGGAAGTATGAGCCTGGGGCAGGGGGCACAGGAGTACAAAGTTGGAGTGCAAGGGCGAAGGCAGTGGGGGATGTTGGCCGGATACAGGTGATTACGGGATGTGATCTCTGTAGAGAATTTTCAAACAATAGCAAAGCTGACTACGTCAGTCTGCTATTATTGTCACCGTGCTCTAGCAATTCTAAACAAAGCAGTTCATAGCATACCCACCTCCTGCCTCCCACCCACAGGGGTGTGTATCTGTCTCAGAGGCATGAGTGTGGAAGGGCTGGGAGAGTGCCTCGGGGTGGCAGGAAGCAGGGATGGGCCCTTTCATGGACATCGTTCCTGTGGGTCTGTTACAGTCCAGCTTGGTGACAAGGACAGGGGGCCTGGACCAGCAGGTCGATTGGAACTGGTAAGAAGGGAGTTGGGGTGCTCTTGAGACAGCTCCCTTGCCAAGGCAGTGGGTCCCAGGGGCCCACCAGGAGTGGAGATGACGCCTGACCCTAAAGCCCAGGTGTTTGGATGGTCTGTTGAGGGCATGTTTTATGCCCTCAGGAGCAGAGTTTGGGCCTCACCTGTGTGGGCAGTGGGGCTGTGATTTAACGTAGAGTGATTGACATCCATTTGTCTGCAGAGAGAACCTCTTGCTCACACCTATTCTAGGCAGAGGCCAAGCTCTGTCACTTCAGAGCCTTAGCCCAGCATTGTGGGGCTTCAGCAATCACCTGTCATTCCCCTTTCTCAGGTACGACGTTCTCTCTCCAGGGGAGATGCAGAGGCTCTCTTTCACCCGGCTCTTCTACCTGCAGCCAAAGTATGCAGGTGAGGACCGCCCTGCAGGTGCATGTGCCAGGCGCTGCGTGTGCCCATCGGTGGAGTGGCATGTGTTCATATGCTCCTAGGCAGGTGTGCATGTGGGTAAGAGAGCACACCTGCGCATGGCTGGGCATCTCTGTGTACCCTTCAGGGGAGGCCCTCAGTCCTCCTTCCCTGCCCTATGCCGAGCTGGTACTGTATCACAAGCCCCATGGCAGGGCTTGGCCCATGAGGGAGTGATGCTTGGCACCCTCCAAGCAGCTCTGGTTATGTTACAGTACAATTTGTAACTTCCCTGCCATTGCAGCAGCTGGGGCCAGGAAGCCAGCCTGAGGGGTTGTAGTGTTATGCCCCTCAGGCTGTGCCATCAGATGAAGGGGCATCCTCCCAGCTGTGCCTGGCAGAGGGGTGGCCAGTGTTGGCCTTTCCAAAGGCCAGCATCCTTGGGGGAACTGACTCCCTGGGTGGAGTGGTCCCAAAGGGTGGTCGGTGCCTATCCACAGAAAGCTGAGGGATATAGTCCTGCTGCTGGTGGAAGGATTCCCAGATAGGGCCTGGCACCTTTGGCCTATCCTTCCTCGAGGCAGGGCTTCTGTCAGCCAGACCATTGCTCAGCCTGCCTTTGTGTCCCCGTGTGGGCTGGAGGAGAAGGAGAGGCAGGTGGCAGGCAGGGCTTTGATCTTTTCCTGCATGTTCTGCCCTCAGTGCTTGATGAAGCTACCAGTGCCCTGACAGAGGAGGTAGAGAGCGAGCTGTACCGTATCTGCCAGCAACTGGGGATGACATGCATCAGCGTGGGGCATCGGCGCAGCCTTGAGAAGGTACCCATGCCCATGAGGAGGCCTAAGGAGGAGAAGGAAGAACTCAAAGGCTGGGCCTGGCAGGGGCCAGAGGCTCCTCAAATGGGGATAAGGGGTGGCAGAGAGGGCAGAGGGCCGATGGGCTCCTGGTCTCGCGGCCAGGGCAGCCTGACTTCTGCATGGTGGTGGTCTCTTATAGTTTCATTCCTGGGTTCTGAAACTCTATGGAGGAGGCAGATGGGAGCTGACCAGAATCAAAGCAGAATGAAGTCAAGGATGCAAACGGCCACCAGAAGGAGAGCCAAGCTCCGGCAGGTCGGGCAGTTCCCAGGAGAGACTGGACATACTGACCAGGGAAGGAACGAGCCCAGGTTCGCCTCACAGGTCCTGTGTAGGGGGTGCAGGCAGCAGTGGGCTCAGCCTGGTGTGGGCCTCCATGGGGCATCCAGCCTCTGCCAGGGCTCCTCCTGCTGTCTCAGCTGGACCCTCCGTGTACGAAGTGCTTATTACTTACAAGTTACTTCAGATCGTGTGTTCTAAAGAAAATCTCAACATGTGGGATCTACAAGAAATGAAGAGTCAAAGTGGAAAGGGAATTGGAGTCAAGAGATCCTGGAATCTTTTGCTCTTAAATCAGTTAAATTTTGCAACAGTAGAATTTTTAACTTTAATTGACTGACTGACTAAATTTTATAACTTTTTAAAAAACAATTTTAAAAGTTTAAAAAAAATTTTTTTTTGCAGTTTTTCCTTTCTGTCGTCTCTGTTATAGAATGATCTTTTTAATTGAATCTCCAGACTTGTATTTGAGAGCCTGGAGGGAAGGGAGCAGCACTCTCTGCTATTCTGGAACCTTCTATGCATGGTTTTTCACTTCATTTTGCATCTCCCTCTTCCCCTTTTGTTAGTTGAGTAACTGAGCTACTAACCTCTAGAGCCCCAATGTTTTTCCTGTCTTAACCCCAGATAGAGATAAATCTCTTTTCCCTTAGTCAGCTAAAATAAATATGGAATTAAAAAAAAAAAATCTATATTAGGGAACAACAATAAATTAAACAGACAAACCCCAGAAAGCACAAAAGCATGGAAAGTTATTGGCTTTAGAACAGTGTTCCCCAAAGTTCAGTTGTCTGCATGCCACCTTCATGACCTTTGTCAGATGTGTGTACTGCTTGTACTGTTAACTACTTTTAATATTTTCTTTAAATCAACTCACTTTTAAAATGTAAATGTATTTTTTAAGCAAATGTATTTTAAAAGAAATTTTACACTTGACATAAATAGAAAGTATGTGAAATAGATAGAAATGTTATCCTTGTTCATTTCATCATTCTTCGGAAGAGCGGGGGCTGTAGGGTAGGACAGAAAAGTAATCTTTCATCATCTTCATCAAGCATCTGCCCACTATATCAACATGTATCATAAAGGTGCCTCAAACCCAACATGTCTAAAAGTGAACTGATCTTTCCCCAAAGCCTTTTCTTGTGTCCCCTATCCGTACAGCTGCCTGAGCCAGAAATCTAAGTCGTCCTGAATGCACCCCCTCATCCTTTTACCCAGTCCATCACCAAGTTCTGTCAGTTTTACCCTGTAAGTAGACTTTCATCCATCTGCTTTCCTCCATCTTCTTTAATACTATCTGGAATAAACTCAGGACAGGGTAGAAAGGTGAGAAAAAACCACAAGGAGAATCAAGGAACAGGAGACTGGTGGCATCTGCACTCTGAGGAAGTGTTAGGAGGCAGCCTAAGCCCCGTCATTTGGGGAATGTTAGGAATTGGTGGTATAGCCACACTACGGATTAGAATGCAGCCTTGAGAGCAAAGGCACAGTAGTTATTTATTCATCAAATAATGACTGGACACCTTGTATGAGACATTCTTCTAGAGTCCTGGCTTACAGTGGGGAACAAGGTGGACCTGGTGCCTCCGTCATGGAGCTTACAATGTAGGTGAATCTGAAAGCCATAAAGCATCGTAGAAAAATGCTTGTGATTTAACCTTAATTAGAAAAGGTTTACAGAATTATATATATGTTGTAATACTGTAGAAAGTCTTCTAAAGCCACCTGTAGAATTGAATGATTCTAGCATTCCCCAAAACACCAAATACAAAACCACAAACGAATATTATGGAAGTTTGCCAAAGGGTTTTTGGGGTTGTGGCTGATTAAATTGCATGCTACAAAGCAAAGCTTCTTTAAAATCCCCGTTATCCATGTTCATTGCAGCATTATGCCCAATAGCAAAAACATGGAAACAACCTGAGTGCCCATCAACAGATAAATGGATAAACAAATTGTGGTACATACAACAAAGAGCAATGAATTCGTGAAACATCTCACAACATGGATGAATCTGGAGGGCATTATGCTGAGTAAAATAAGTAAATCACAAAAGGATAAATACTGCACGAGACCACTATTATAAAAACCCAAGAAAAGATTTTCACACAGGGAAAAAAAAATCTTTGACGGTTAGAGGTGGGGAGAAGTCATAATTAGATAGTAGACAAATGTTAACTTTGGTGAAAGGCAAGACAATACACAACATGGGGGAAGTCAGCACAGCTTGACCAAGGCAACGTCATAGAAGCTTCTTAGACACATCCAAACACCTTGAGAGCCTGCGTTAACTGGGGCTGAGGGCTAGGAACCATGGTCTTGGGGGACATTTAAGTCAATGGCATAACATAGTTCATAAAGAAAATGTTTTACATCCTACTTTGGTGAGTAGCATCTGGGGTCTTAAAAGCTTGCGAGCAGCCATCTAAGATACATTTATTGGTCTCAGCATGTTCAGAGCAAAGGAGAATTAAGAAAACCAAAGACACGAGGAAAATACTAGTCCAGAGGACTAATGGACCACCTAAATGACAGCCTCCACCAGCCTGAGCCCTGAAGAACTAAATGGTGCCTGGCTACCACCACCAACCCCTCTGGCAGGGATCACAAAAGAGGATCCTGGACAGAGTGGGAGAAAACTGTAAAACAAAAGTCGAATTCCAAAAAAAAAAAAAAAAAACAGACTTACTGGTCTGACAGAGACTGGAGTAACCCCTGAGACTATGGCCCCGGGCACCCTGCTATCTCAGAACTGAAGCCACTCCTGAAGTCCACCTTTCAGCCAAAGATTAGACAGGCCTATAAAACAATAACACACAAGGAATGTGCACCTTAGTTCAGTCAGGTATATGAGAACAAATAGGCAACACCTGCCCCAAAGCAAAGACAAGAAGGCAGGAAGGGACAGGAAAACTGGACAAACGGACATGGGAAACCCAGGGTGGAAAGGGAAGGGAGGAGAGTGCTGACACAATGCAGGGATTACAACCAGTGTCACGAAACAATCTGTGTATAAATTTTTGAATGAGAAAATTTGTGCTGTAAACTTTAATGAGAAACTAATTTGCACTGTAAACTTTCACTGAAAGCACAATAAAATTTTAAAAAATCCAGTTCTCCAGGTATAGAATAGGTAGTTAATAAATATTTATTGATTTGAGTGAATGGATAACTGAATTATGAATAAGTAAATAAAAGGGGAAAAATGCTTAAATGGCAGCGTGTACCTCAGGGGAGTGCCATCGGCAAGAACCATGACATTCCACTGAACCTGGAAACAAGTACTTTGTCATTAACCTGATGTATAATTTATGTGGGCAAAAATGTCTCCTCCCTTTCAAAATCAGAGAAGTGCACGCTCCCACCTGCCTCCACAGAGAAATTCTCTTCCTGTAATGGTTTAACTTCTGTTTCGACCCAGAGCGCATTTGAAAACACTGTCCCTAAGCTGGATGAGCTCTACCGCCAGACCTCCCGCCAACAGTGAGCTGTGGTGTTTCTCGGGGGAGCCTGGAAGAAGGGCTGTTGTTTCTCCAGTCGCTCAGCCTGACGCATTGTAACCAGCATCATTAGCCCCACAGGTGTGACCAAGGCTTTCAACCCTCTGGTTGGCCAATCTGGAGAAGCCTCGAAGTTCAAGGACCCAGAAACAGGCCAAGTCTGTATCCTAGGGTGTTTGGCTTCCTAAGGCCCCGGGACCCTTCCTCCACCTAACAGGCTCACTGACTTCTCACTACTCAAGCGTCACTTGTGTTGCTCTTTGTCTTGGAGTAACCTAGTGTCCAAATCCGAGAGCATCTTAGCATAATGAGGCAGCTTCTCCTCTGCACTAGCTCAAGTCACTGCAGAGACCCGGGAACAGCTCTGGCAACCTATCCGTCTTGTCACCTGCAGAATCAGGCATCTGCTCTCCTTCCTCAGGCCTCCACCACGCTCAGGGCTTATCCCACCGTTGCTTCCACTTACGCCACTTTACTGGCCTCACATCGAAAACTTCTGCAGAGAAAGGATTCAATTTGCCAGCTAAGCTTGTCCCAACACAGAGTGCCCTGTTGGTCAAAATTATTGTGCCAGGTTGCTTGGAAGGCCACCACTTGGCCTAGAAACTGGTTCTAAATGTCTAATACAGGCAAATTGTTCAATAAATCGTTACAGTCACCTAATCAAATATTGGTGCCATTTAAAATAGTCATAACTTAATAATGCATGAAAATTATAACTAAAAGATTCATATATTACATAATTAATGTTACATAGCCATAATAAGGAGTGGGTGGTATAAAATTATGTACACAGGTTGCCTAGAACTAAATGTTTTTAATACTACCCATAAAGAAAGAAGGGCTAGAAGGCAATGCACCAAAATGCTAAGTGATTGTGTTGGGTTTATGTAAAGTTTCCTTATGTCAATTTTATAATGAAAATAAACTGCCTAATGATCGTGTCTGCTCCCTAATTCAATTCATGGTTTGCCTGTATTAGCAAGGTTGCTGGCTCCTTTGGGGTACTATGGTATAGACGTATAATGTATCATTACAATTTTCTTTCTGAAGCTTTTATAGCATAATCATCTGTTTACATGTAGCAGTATTCTGGGGGGAAATCAATCCAGTTAAATATTTTCCCTTCTGAAACTGTGCCACACTGTCTAGTTTTGCTCCCACAATTGCGACACTGGAATCTCCTTTCAGTGGCTGCTGAACCTACGAGTATAAAGTCAGCGTTTTTCCATGCCATCTGCTGCACACTCTCCCAGACTCAACGACTCAATACAAGAAATACAAAGTTGCTGTGAATTGCCAGAGGTGCGTGTTATTGTAATAACAATCTGGTGGCAGCAGAGCCAAGAAAACGGAAGTTTGTTCCTATAGTTGGGTGTAGCAACTGCTGGATTGGAACTGATGGGGGTTTTATGGATTGAATTGTGTCCTTCCAAAATGTGTGTTGTAAATCCTAACCCCTATACCTGTGGTTATAATCTCATGTGGGAATGGATTTTCTTTGTTATGTTAATAAGGCAGTATTAGTATAAGGTGTGTCTTAAGTCAATCTCTTTTGAGATATAGAAAAGCAGATAAAGCATGCAAGCAAGCACAAATGGAGGGGAAGATACATCTCACACAATCACCAAGGAGCCTAGGAATAGAACTTGAAAAGAGACAAAGACCTTCCTTCAGAGTGGACAGAGAGAGACTGACTTCCCTAGGGCTGGCACCCTGACTTTGGGTTTCCAGCCTCCTAAACTGTAAGAAAATAAATTTCTGTTTGTTAAAGCCACCCACTTGTGGTATTTATGTTATAACAGCACTAGCTAACTAAGGGAGAGGGAAGCAAGGAGAGGACAAAAATGCAATAAGAGTCGTGATAGGTGACAATTTGGTCTCACCTGGAGCAACAAAGGCAGGAGAGTCAGGAACAGGAGGAGGATTGCTAACCAAAGGGTCAGCGGTTTGAATTCACCAGCTGCTCCTTGGAAACGCTGTGGGGCAGTTCTAGCTGTCCTTTAGGGTAGCTATGAGTCAGAATCGACAGAATGGGTTTTGTTTGGTTATGGAATGTATATCTAATTCCCTTCGTGAACAACTTCCTCCTTTGCCATGAAACCAGAAGAACTGGATGGTGCCTGGCTACCATTACTGAACATTTTGATCAAAGTTTCTCTAGAAGAATCCTGATCAAAAGGGGAAAAATGCAGAACAGAATTTCAATTTCTCATGGACTCCAGACTTTCTGGAGCCATGGAGGCTGGATGAACCCCTGAAACTATTGCCCTGAGATAATCTTTAAACCTTAAACCAAAAATATCCCCTGAAGTCTTCTTAAAACCAAACAATAGTTTCGCTTAAGTGATAACAAATGTCTGCTTTGAACATTACGCTCGCTTAAAAACTATCTATATGGGATCAAATAGACAACAGCAACTCGAAATATTAGATAGGAACCTTAGGGGGTTTGAGTTTATGTTAATGAGGGAGGAACAACTCAGAAAAAGAAGGTGAGAATGGTTGCATGACTTGAGTGTAATCGATGTCACTGAATCGTTCACGAAGAAACGGTTAAATTGGTGTGTTTGCTGTGTATATTCTCAGTAACAACAACAAAGTTTTACAAAAATCCTCATCATTTCCCCCCCTAAAGTTTCACTTCTTAGCTGTCTTGGTCTCCTCTCTCCCTCTCCCGTAGCTCCCCTTCAGCCTCTTTAAACTCCTTGGATACTCCTCTCCCAACCTCTTTATAGAATCCATGAATCCCCTTCAGCTCACGAAAGCCATTCAAGATAAAACCAAAACAATCTTTAGCCAAAACAGCAACATTTATTGGCCCCACCCCCTAACCCTCAGCATACCCTTCAGGGTACTCAATTCTATGCTATGGAAAAGACTGGGAGAAAAAATCCTTAAAAATGATATCCAAACATGCTGAGGATGTTGGGATCTGGATGACAGTTTTCGTTTTCTCTAGAGTCCAAGCTCAAGGCCAGTTTTTCCTCCCTATTTCTTCTAATTCTGTGGCTCACACCAACCTGGGGTGGGATCTCGCCATCATCTTTGGCAAACCACAGCTGAGAGCTAGAAGCCAACAACTTTTATTCATATTATTCATAATCCCATACAGCAGGTTACCTCACTCAACTCAGAAACAGGCCCTCCAGAAAGCAATGCTACTCGATATAGAGACACATGGATACTTTATCTTGGGCTTTTGTCTGTATGCAGCCATTGGGATGTAAAGGTGACCTTGAAGTGGGTTGCATGTTGTGGCCAGACAGAGTCTCCTAGGCTGGTAGCATTTCCTTGGTGAGCTTGGCATATTCTGCAGCTGGTCCTCAGTTTCGGAGGCCCAGAGATCTGATCTTAGAGGGTTCTGAGTGTTAGGCCAAATTATTCATCAGGAGATTGCTTGGAGAGTGTAGGATCAAAGCATAGTAAGTAAATGATCTTGGAGACTGTTCCACCTCATGGTGGTGAAGTTTCTTTTTCCCGGATTAACACATCCTTTCCCTTGTTTTTCTTTTTTTTTATGTATTGGGTATCCAGGATGTGCTGGGCACTGTTCTAGGAGCTGCGAACAAAACTTCCTTGTGAAAGAGCAGGTCCTCAATGGGAAATGGATGAGGGCTTTACCAGACTCATGAAGAAGTAGGTACCTCCTTTTGGGGGGCGCATGCACACTAGCACACACACATACACAACATACCTACTAGCACCTTAAGGTGAGCTGGAGTCTCAGCACTCCAGTGGCACCTCCAACCAGTGTTGGAGGCTCAGAGAATAAACTGGAATCTGCGATTGATTATTTATGGAATGTTGTGCTTTGTACTGGTATGTTGCTCTGTACTTACTTCCCGTTAATTGCCCCTGGAGCTTTAGAAAAGTCTTTAATCCTTCAGGCTTTGTCCCAGCAGTGCTACAGGGAATTATAGAAAGAGTTGTGTATCTACATTTGGTCCAGAGCATTAATTGAGGGGGAGACTGTAACACCTACTGGGCCAGTATTGTAATGACATTCATTTATCCAACAAATGTTGAGTGCCTACTGTGGGCCAGATGCTGCAATAGGTCCTGGGTACACAAGCCAGATGCCATTCTTGACGCCAGTCTTTTCCTCATCCATCCCTTCTCTGCATCTGCTACGCAGAATCCATGCCTTCTTTCAATCCCCAAGCATTTAGTAAACCCTACAGTGTGCTACTCTCTATGCTGGCCACTGTTGATTCAAAGACAAAGACACAATACAAACCAAATGCCCTGAGAAAAAACTTCTAATTGCTGAAGAGTTTCTATTTGGTTGGATGGCTTTTTGATGGTCCTTCATGGGCCTAGCCTATGGATAGACTTAGAATAAGTGGACATGGAGGTGAAGCTTCTCCAGGGGAAGGGCAATGGCCCAGAAGCAAGGGTGGGATGGACGCAAGAAACTCTGTAAGCCAGTATGACTTGAACATAGGGTTTGAGAGAAAAGCAATGGGAGAACAGTTGACAAGGTGGGTCAAGTCTTTTTACAAAGGCCCCTGTGTTAGTCATCTAGTGCTGCTGCTATAACAGAAATACCACAAGTGGATGGCTTTAACATAGAGAAATTTATTCTCTCACAGTCTAGTAGGCAACAAGTCCAAATTCAGCGAGTCAGTTCCAGGGGAAGGCTTTCTCTGTAGTCTCTGGAAGAAGGTCCTTGTCATCAATCTTCCCTTGGTCTAGAAGCTTCTCCGCACAGGAACCCTGGGTCCAAAGGACATGCTCTGCTCCCGCCACTGCTTTCTTGGTGGTATGAGGTTCTCCCCCACTTCTCTGCTCACTTCTCTTTCCTTTTATCTCTTGTAAGATAAAGGGTGATGCAGGCCACACCCCAGAGAAACTCCCTTTACATTGGATCAGGGACATGACCTGAGTAAGGGTGTTACATCCCACCCTAATCCTCTTTAACATAACTCAATCTTGCCTCATTAACCACAGGCAGAGATTAGGGTTTACAACACATAGGAAAATTATATCAGATGACAAAATGGTGGACAATCACACAACACTGGGAATCATGGCCTAGCCAAATTGATACACATATTTTTGGGGGACATACTTTAATCCATAACAGACCCTGAATGCCAAGGTAGAGGAGTTTGTACTTGATTCAGAAGGCAATAGGGATTCCTTGAAGATTAGAGAAGATGGGACAGGCTATGAGAGACACTTAGCAAGGCACAATGATTTGAAGCAAAAAGATGCCACCACCAGTCCCCAGCCCTCCTGTATGGCGGATGGGCACTGCAAGCTGGGTTAGGTGGCCCAGGGAAGTGATGCCTCCATACCATCTGAAAGGACACTAGGCTGGTCTGAGGCTTCAGTGTAGCTGAGTGTGACACAGTTTCCTCCAAACTGTAAAGGCTCCTGCCCAGGAGGAGACATCAGCCAGGTCCCTGGGGAGGCAAAACACAGAGAATGAGAGAGCACCTTGAAAGGGAGAATAAGAGAAGGTGATATAAGAGACAGGTGACCAAGGGGCCGATGCCTCCATACCATCTGAAAGGACACTAGGCTGGTCTGAGGCTTCAGTGTAGCTGAGTGTGACACAGTTTCCTCCAAACTGTAAAGGCTCCTGCCCAGGAGGAGACATCAGCCAGGTCCCTGGGGAGGCAAAACACAGAGAACGAGAGAGCACCTTGAAAGGGAGAATAAGAGAAGGTGATATAAGAGACAGGTGACCAAGGGGCCAGGCTGATAACAGCCAGGCACTCACAGATAGTATATGCAGTGCCCTTTTCTGGTGGCTCGTGTGTTACAGGAAGAGGGTGAGGAAAGGTGCCCTAAGCTTCTATAGCAGGATGTTCAATTTAATTTTATTACTTTCAGGTAATTTACCCATCTTCCCTCAACTGTTTGTTTATATTTAATTTGTTTATCTTTCTTTATATCTGTTATGGGTTGATTTGTGTCCCCCCAAAAAATGTGTTCAAGTCCTAACCCCCAGTACTGTGAATGTGACCTTATTTGGAAAGAGAGTCTTTGCAGATGTAATTAAGGTCATACTGGAGTAGGGTGGGCCCTAATCCATCATGAGTAGAGTCTTTATCAAAAGAGAAGAGACACAGACACAGGGAAGATGGCCATGTGGAGACTGAGGCAGAGAGTGGAAAGGTGCTGCCACAAGCCGAGGAATGCCTGGGCCTACCAGAAGCTAGAAGAGACAAGGATCTTCCTCTAGAGCCTTCCGAGAGAGCACAGTCCTGCCAACGTCCTGAATTCAGACTCTTAGCTTCCAAAACTGTGAGAGAATAAATTTCTATTATTTTAAACCACCCCGTTTGTGGTACTTCGCTATAGCAGCCCTAGAAAACAAATACAATATCTTCATTATTTATCTGGAGTCCCTGGGTGGTGCAAATGGTTAACATGCTCAGCCGCCAAACAAAAATGTTGGAGGTTCAAGTCTACCCAGGGGGCCCTCACAAGAAACACCTAGTGATCTACTTCTGAAAAGTCAGCCATTGAAGACCCTGCGGAGCAGAGTTCTACCCTGACACACATGGGGTTGCCATGAGCCAAGATTAATTCCTTGGCCAACTAGTAAGTAATTATTTATTATTTTATATGACAATAATAACTGTTGTTATTTATTATTTTGGGGTCATTTATCCATATTTCCTCAACCATGGCTGTGCCTCAGAATTACCCAGGAGCTTTTCAAAAGGACACATGAGCTGTGTGAGTAGGAGACGTGGGAGGCTGGGGATGCCTGCAGGGGTCTGAGACCAGGCCCCCCAGACCCCTCAGCTTGCAGTCCACTTTCTTACAGTGACTGTTCTCTCCAGGCCCCAGACTGGCCTCAGGAGCTCCCACGACCCCAACTTTCAGCTCTCCCACCCCTAGCTGGACTCTTCTTCATCCATCCCCACCAGGCCTGCTCAGCAGCTCCCAGCAGCCCTTATAAATCAGTCCCTGCTGCCCTTTTATCATCCTCTTGCTCTTCTTGGTGCATGCAGCCATCTATCGGCAGCCTGTTGGGCCTGTGGAGCCTGGAATAACATCTCTCTTCCAGGACCTGGGTTTCACCATCTGAGGGGCGAGGACTCTCCTAGGGGGCAATCAGCTCTCTGAGTAGGTTTTCTCTTTGTTCTTCCCAGATTGAGCCCTGGCTGCCCAGGTCCTTTCTTCCCTTCCCAGTTCCTTCCCTTTTCAGTGGCTTCCTAGCCTCTCCCCTCACTGATTGCCCGTGGACCTATTTGCATATCCCCTGCGGAGAGCACTTGCTTCTTCCCAGGGTAAACCCCTGGGATGATTGTCCAGGAAGATTCTGGCATCTCGCAAGTCTCTGAGTGCCCAACTGCCCCCTAGATCTGAGGGGGGCATCTCCAAGGATGTTCCTTGGGCTTGGGGAGCCTGTCTTGGCATGGCCACCGTCCCTGTGCTTCTGTGGTACCTTGGCCAGTGTCCTTGCTGCATCCTCCCTACACGGAGAAGACCGGCAGAGCAGATGCTCTCATTCTGTTTTAGGACACAGGAAAGAGAGGTTCAGAGGTTAAACACCTTGGCCCAAGTGCCACGGTTGGTCAAGTCATCCTATTATATACTCTCATGTTCCTTTTTATCATGCTTTCAAGGCTTTTGGGATATTTTCAATTTTATATTTTATTTATGTGATTACTTGAATTCTGTCTGTAAGTTTCGTGAAAACAGAAACTTGGAACCACTCTGCCCATCACCCCATCCCCAGTGCCTTGTCCCATTGCCTCACACGTTTGTTGTTGTTGTTGTAGTTAGTTCCCATCAATTCTGACTCATAGGAAGCCCAGGTATGCAGAGTAGAACTGCTGCATAGGGTTTTCAAGGCTGTGACCTTTCAGAAGCAGATCACCAAACCCTGTCTTCTGCAGCACCTCTGGGTGGGTTCAAACTGCCAACCTTTCAGCTAGTAGTTGAGGAATTAACTGTTTGCACTACCCAGGGACTCCTGCTTGGCACACGTTGGTGTTGTTGTTAGGTGCCATCAAGTCGGTTCCGACTCATAGTGACCCTATGAATAACAGAAGGAAACATGGCCTGGTCCTGCGCTATTCTCACGATCGTTGCTATGTTTGAGCCCATTGTGGCAGCCACTGTGTCAATCCATCTCGTTGAGGGTCTTCCTCTGTTTTGCTGACCCTCTGTTTTACCAGCATGATGTCCTTCTGCAGGGACTGGTCCCTCCTGATAACATGCTCAAAATACATGAGATGAAGTCTCGCCATCCTTGCTTCTAATGAGCATTCTGGCTGTACTTCTTCCAAGACAGATTTGTGTTCTTCTGGCAGTCCATGGTATATTCGATATTCTTCGCCAACACCGGGCACACAGTAGATGCTTAATAAATACGTTTTTTAAGTTATTAAAGAAATAGATGTGCCACAGGCAGAACATTCATTCATTCATTCAGCAATGTATTGAGTATCAGGCCTTTTGATGAGTTCTGGAGGTAAAAGATAAATAAGACACAATCCCCATCCTTGGAGAAATCAATTTTGTTGATGAAAAAAAAAAAGCCAGTTGCCATCGGATGACCCCATGTGTGTCAGCTTAGAACTGCTCTCCATAGGGTTTTCAGTGGCTGATGTTTCGGAAGTAGATTGCCAAGTCTTTCTTTCGAGGTGCCTCTGGGTGGTCTCAAACCGCCAACCTTTCACTTAGCAGCAAGCGTGTTAACCATGTGCACCACCCAGGGACTCCTTGTGGGGGTAAGATATACTTGTCAATAAAAAATTACAACAAATGTGGAAACTGCCATATGGAGGCATGTCCTAAACGCTAGGAGAGAACAAAGGTTATAAACTCTTCCTGGAGGGTCAGGAAGGCTTTAGGGAGAAGGGGACTTGAAGGACGAGTGGAAGTTTATTTTCTGGAGTGCTGGGGGTGGGTAGGGTGAGAGAAGGGCATTCTTAGCCCAAGGGCTCAGAGAAGGCCTGTGAGGATCCCTCCGTGGGCAGGGCTTGAAGCCAGGCTCTTGGATCTCTCCCTTCACCAGAAAGGAGCCAGGGATTTCCCACGTGCCACCCCTCAGGCTCTGGGTCCAGGAGGACCATACTTGGGTCCAATCTGGGGCACAAGGACAGCTCAGCCACCTGTCATTCTCCTTTGATGATGGGCTGCCAGCCACATTTTCCAAGATGGAGTTCCATATCTGAGCCAATTTGAAACAATCTTGTAAGATTTCTTGAGCCAAAAGCTCAGATATAACCTATCCAGTCTGCTCGCTCCACTGTCTCATCATTCCATCCAGCACATCATCAAGTCAGCGGGTCACAGCTGTCTGCAGGCAATTTCATGCAGTCCTCCTTGCACTGATTTTCTTGATCTTTACTCCCCTTCTCTGTGACAGGTTTAGCATAGGTTTGTCTTTCAGTTCCAGACATGATTACCAAACCCAAACCCATTGCCATCGAGTCGATTTTGACTCATAGCGACCCTGTAGGACAGAGTAGAACTGCCCCCATAGGGTTTCCAAGGCTGTAAATCTTCACAGAAGCAGACTGTAACATCTTTCTCCTGCAGAGCAGCTGGTAGGTTTGAACCCCTGGCCTAAGGGTTAGCAGCCAAGCGCTTTAAACACTGCTCCGCGGGTGGTTAAATTTATGTCAACTTGGCTAGGCCCAAGGGTGGCCCAGTTGTTGTAGCAAACACTAGTCTAGATGTTGCTTTGAAGGCATTTACATGTGATTAACATTTACAATCAGATGACTTGAAGTAAAGCGGATGACCCTCCATAGTGTGGGTGGGTTTCATCCTGTCAGTTGAAGTTCTTAAGAGCAAAAACTGAGGTTTCCTGTAAGAGAAGGATTCTGCCTCAAGACTGTAACATAGAAATCAGCCTGTGTTTGCAGCCTGCTGCCTGCCTACAAATTTTGGATTAGCCAGTCCCCATGACAATCATGTGAGCCAATTCCTTAAAATTAATCTCTCTCTCCCTCCTTCTATGTATACATATAGCCTATTAGTTCTATTTCTCTGGAGAACCCTAATACAGTTACCTTTTGTTGTTGTTGAATTTGTAGATAAGATGCACAAACACATATGCATACAGAAAAGAAAGGGAGTCAGGATTCTTGGGGACCAAAGTGGGCTGTGGGTTCACCTGAGATGCGAAGGTAATAGGGTTGTTTTATAAGTACATAAGCACCAGAGAGAAAGGTAAATGTAATTTATTGTGTGGGGTTGGGAGGCAGGCAGAGGCTTAATGCTCTGGGACATTTAAGTTGTGTCTGCAGGGGAGGAGGGCCCCATATCACAGTGACAAATGTCATTGAAGGGTGGTGTCAGATCCGTGGAGAGAAGCAGGCCACTCATGCCTCTACAGTTGGAGTAATTTGGAAAGAGGAACCCAGTAATTTTGACTAAAAATGATCTCGTGGGTTTACTTTTTTGTGCCACCCATACACATGTATACACACTATCCCACCCATGGAGGACTCCTGGGCCCCTCCCCTGCTGTTTTTACACCAATTTTATTCTTATTTGTATCTTTACAGAAAATGGCACAGAGATCACAGCTTTAGATTACCTAGAAGTTATTACAGTTCCATATTTCAAACACCTCAATATCAAGTTTCTTTCTTCTCACTGTATGTACATTATTTACACACCAGGGGCTACAGCCTAACACTTCAAACCAACAGGGGACAAAGACAAGAAGAACTGAGGGGAAAGTTCCATGAACAGAATGAAGAAGAAATCAATTTTTGATACAGAAATAAAATTGCAACTCACTGTCTCAGGCCTTTCTCTTACAAGGTATTCCCTGCAAAGGCGGTGGATAGTAGAAGGTAATGTCATGGGAAGAGTGATCTTGTGTCTGGCCTGGGAATATGGGTTTGGTGGACTCAACCGGGCTATATGTTCCCATTACTAGTCTGAGTGGTAAAAGCCAGGGTGGAAGGTGCAGAAGCCATCAGTACCCATAGGTCCTCCCATCAGCAGACAGGAAGAAGAAGCCCCCAGTCCCTTAGTCCAACATGGTTCCCTTGTCTATATTATTCTAGCTGACATGCATCATGGCATACACCTGGCATTGAAGGTGTGTCTGTGTGCCTGCAGCTTGCTTTAGATTTTATGCTGGCCTCCTGCCTTGCTCTCTTTCCAGCCTATTCCCATAACTTTCTGATGAATAGTTACCTCCCCAGGCCAACTCCAGGCTTGGCCTCTCAGGGACAGCCTGGATCAAGTTGAGGCAGGGTTTGCAGCTTCCTAGGTATACATCTAACAGCCGGACTGGGTTGCTCCAAGACAGGGCACATGCAAAGCAGTAATCTGCAAGAAGCTCTAGGGGAAAGGTACTTGCACAGCAAGTCAGGGTCACAGGCAGCATTATCAGGAGACTCAGGAGACTTTAGGACCCAAGCCAGGACCAAGGGGCGCTGGGTAGAGGATTCCCCACCAGTGCAGTGAGCCACAGCACTGTGAGAGAGGTGCCTCCTCTCTACAGGGCCCAAAGCATGGACTCACTACAGGTACTGTGCATTGATGCCGCTTGCGGTGTTGGCAGCTGTGATGGAGGAACCAGTGGGGTAGGCTTGGTGTGGAGAGGCAGTTCCTAGGGTGACCATGGCAGGGCAAGAGACTGAGGGGGCCAAGGAGCACAGACTGAGACTTCATGTTTAATCTGGCATCTGGACCCCACTCGGGGCGTGAGGCAGAGATGGTGCCTGGGCCTGCAAGGCCCCGGGAAGGAACAGGCTGAGAGCTGGAAGTAGACTTTTGCTGAGGACTGGGTGCTCCGGGCACTGGAGCTGGAGGGCAGGTCCTCAGTCAGGGTCATGGCTGCAGCAGGTAATGCGTTTGCAACAACAAGCACGGGTGGAGCAGAATCTACAGGGATGCAGAGCTGGGAAGGAGGGCTCTTTAGACAAGAAACAGAGGGAGGGGAGGATTTGGACAGTGAGAGTTGTCAAAGGATTGAGTGAGAGCGGCTCAAGGAGGTGGTTTTGGGCAGCAAGAAGGCTTCTGGGACGAGAAGGAGGATGCCAGAGAGATCAGGACTAGGTGAAGGATGTTTCAGCATGGTCCAAAGCCTCGGCCAGCACCGAGCTGTGCCTGGAGTCACCCAAGGAGTAACGGGGGTCCTGTAGGCCAGGGGAGGGCAGCAGAGACCAGGCCTGGGCCCTGCCCCGAAGAACACCTCCCAGCACCCCAGGCCCTGAGAAGAGCAGAGTCCTGGGCCTCTAAGTCTGAGCGCCCCTCGACCTAAGCCATGTCCTCAAGCTGTGGTGGACTCAGCTTCTCCATGGGCCTGTCTTCTTCTATGGCCACCTCCTCGGGCTTCTCGGCATTCTGGGCCAGGCTGTCCGGCCCAGACACAGTCCCCAGCACTTTGGTGCTGTGCTCCTGAGCTTTGGCTCGGAGCGCCGCAATGCTGTTCTCCCTCAGTTCCTCCTGAGAGATGGCCACCTGAGGGTCGGGGCCCCGTTCCTCCTGCTCCATCTTGTCGAGCTTGGGCAGGACCTGGCGTTCCACCTCGGGCTTCCTCCCCGACTCAGCTGCTGCCTCCAGCGACTTTTTGTGCATCCCTAAAAAGAATTGTTGGTATTCGGGTTTAGAAAAGCGCCTGGGAAAGCCATCTTGAACTGAAAACAGCAAAGATAGAGAGAGGCCAGAATTAAGGACAAGCAGAAAGCCTTAACTTCATACACCGAAGTCACGCAAGTCCCCAGAGCTGGGGCTGGGTCAGGGAAGGGGAAGGGCAGCTGGGGGGATGGGACTGCAGGCTGGCAGCTGGAGACCAGGCCTGCAGAGGGGTCCTCCATGCCAAGCCCCTGGGCACCTGGCCCTGGGCAGCCTGTTCTGTGCCTTCCATGGCTCAGCACTTGCCTTTCCGCATCCCTCCCTCTCGGGTTTCCGGAGCTTAGACCCCCAAGAGAAGCTAGTGCTGTTATCAGACGTGCACCCAGACGGCAGGTGGAGGAAGGAGGGCTGAAGAGATTTAGGGAGAAGTCCTTTGGGCAGTTAGAATGGTTGCCAAAGGGACTAGGGTTCCCTTCAGCCCCTAGGGGGCACTGTTTCATTCTTCATGAGCCCACCTCTGGCTAAGGTTAGAGGGGGTACAGACCCTAGAATAAGTCATGCCTTTTCCTAGGACAAAAGACTCTTCAATCAGGGACCGTGACCCTCCAACTAGGACAGAGTCTCAGGCACCCAGTAGGTATGCGGAAGCAATAGACACCATGCCCTGGGCCCACCCTGCTGTCTGAGTTCCCCAAGGTAGACCGGGAGGCCTGCTTTGGAGGGCCTCTCTCCTAGGCTGCTGTGGCCAGGTTCCCTTGCTCCAGGGCTCTGCCCCCTCCTCTAGGAAGCCCACTCCCCTCACCACAGGGGCAGGGCCCTGAGGAGAGTGCAGGCTCTTACCCAGTAGCCATGGGGCACAGGAGTCCATGATGCCATCCTTGGCAGACTTGAGGATGGACTCTGGCAGGGGGATGGAGTGTCGCACCATGGCGCCATACAGCCCGTACTCCGCCATGACGCTGCTCCGGCCCCAGCACTTCTCCCGCTTCCTCCACTTGGCTCTGCGGTTCTGGAACCAGACCTGCAGGTACAGAGGAGCAGGTTAGGTGCCTGCTCAGAAACGCACCCCGTGTCTGAACTGGGGATAAGGGCTTTGCCTCCTAGAGGCCAGCAACCTACCACCTTGTGACTTGGGTTCTCAGCAGGGTGATCTTACCTAAGCCCACCCACCCCTAGGTACCTCCAGGCTCATGAGGGGTTCAGAATGAGAACCTCAAGTCCTGTGAGAACACAGTGGGTGAAATGGGTCCTTATCAAAGCAGTTCTAGGGAGATGGGGTAGGGCTGCCTCTGGTACAGGGTCTTGCATATGGGCAGTACCCAGTGTGGTCCTCACTTTGCTGCTGAGAAGCCCTGACCCCAGTCATTCTTCTCACCAGTGTTCACAACTCCAGTGTAAAATCCAGAATTCTTTCCTGACTTGCAGAGGGACGAATCCCTTTCCAGGCACTGGACTAGTAGAGTCTCTGGTTCAGGGCACCCTCCCCACCAGAACCCAGAGGCTAGAGACATCCAGGAAGGCTGCCAGGTGAGTGTGGGAGCAAAGGGCGATGGGTAGTCTTGTGGGCATTTCATCTGAGTCTCCAGAAGCCTGGGGAAGTACCTTTGCCCCAAAGCAGGGCAGGGGACACTCCAGGAGGCCTGAGTCAGTCTCCCTTCCCTTCCGGGCTCTGTCCTAGCCAAACCCTGCCACACCCATAGTGCCCCTCCGTATCACCCCGTCTCCACAGTTACATTCAACTCTGAGTGATCTTAGGGAATCAGGAATGAAGACAAAACTCAAAGAGTATAAGGAGCAAATGGAGGTGGGGGGGCACCCTAGAGAATGTTTCTCTAGCCCCACAGCTGACTGGTGCAGGATTTTCTAAAGAATGGGGTACCCTGGGGATGTCTACAGCACTCTAGGCTGATTCTTGGAGGAAATCCCAGGATCCTTGGGGAGAGGGATTCTTGGTCACCCAAGGCAGCTTTCTGGGACTTCAGCAGCTGACAGAGCCAGGGAGGTGACAGACCCGCGAGAAACTGCTGGGTGCTGAAAGGACCCCGGGCCCAGCCTGCCCCCCCCCCCCCCGCGCCTCCTCACAGCCCCTGGGACCCTGACCCAAGGAACAGCGAGCCGCCGGGTGGTGGGGGTGAGGGGAGGGAAGAGGCGGGCTCGGGAAAATCTATTAGTTTCCTGGGCGATTTCCATCCCCTCGCCTCGGCCCCTTCCCCCGCCCTTCCTCCCGGGCCCGTCCCCTCCCCCGCCCTTGGCGGCGCAGGTATCAGCTTTTGATGAAAAATTGCTCCAGCTCTATTCAGGAGGCAGCAAAAGAAGAGTCACCCCCAGGGGCAGCCCTGGGCTGATTGAAAAATAAGTTAATTTCAGTTTGAATCGATGGGCCTCAGGCACTGAAATATCACGGGAAATTAAAGCGGCGGCTCTCCCGGGAGCCGCGGCATTGACCCGCACTAATTAATGCTGGGGAGGCAGCGCGCGCTGCGCCGCGCGCCGCCCCCTCCCCGGGGACCCCAAACACTTCTCATTTAACTAATTAGACGGGCAAAATTGGGTGTTAATTTGTTTAGAATTTTTTCCCCTCTTCCCCGGCCACTCCCGCCCCCGGCCCCCGCCCGCGCCGGGGCGCGGGGAATGAATGCGGGGCTCGCCGGCAGATGGCTGCCCCGGTCACTCTGCAATCTTCTCCGACTTGATTGCTTGATTAGGTCGTTAGCACATTAAAAAAAAAATTGCTTGCCGTCTGGCGCTGGCGTGATGAGTGGGACGCGCGGCAGCGCCTGGGTAATTTATCTTTTTATACGGCAAAGAATTTGATTTCAGTCTGCAGATATATGGGGCGCCTTTGACACCTGTTTAACATCGCGCCTCTGACAGCTTAACCCTTTGCTGCCTCGGCCGCCGGGTGGGCTGGGCTGGGGCCGCCGGGGACCCGGCGGCCGCGCGCTCCTGCAGTTCCCGCCGCCGCCGCCAGGGGGAGAAAAATGAGCGCCCCATGGCTGCCGAGAGTCTGCAGCTGTGCCTGGCCCTCCACCGCCCGAAATCAACACAGCGGTCACAGAAGCGGCCTGCGGGGGTGGAAAGGCCGCATGGTACACGCACTCCTTTAAGTTGACTCAAATGTTTGTAACCCCGTTTTGACATTTCTTCATTTATAAATAACCGGGGGCCTCTAGAAATTGGCCAGCGCCGCCTCTGGGCGGGCCGCACCTTTGCCACCACCCGGCATCTGCAATACATGCTGGGGCCTTCCTGGGAGCCCAGAGCAAACGCGCGAGGCATCCCCACGGTCCGTGCCCAGGTGTCCCTGGGTGACCCCTGACGACGAAAGAGTTTTATGTAATTTGAAGGCCACTAGATGGCTGCTAGGTCCCTGGGTGATGCAGACGGTCTGCGCTGGATTACTAACCTAAAGGTTGGCAGCCGTTGGAACTCAACCAACAGCACCGCCGAAGAAAGGCCTGACAAAGATTACAGCCAAGATTACAGCCAAGAAGACCCTATGGAGCAGTTCTACTCTGTAAACACATGAGGTCGCTGTGAGTTGAAATGGACTCGACAGCAATGGCTGGATGATTGCTCTCTGTGCATCAACTCTGGCCTTCGGCCTGGCTGGCTCTTGTGCTGTGTTTAAATCTCTCCCCATCTCTGCCTGCCTACCCTTCAGGCTATCCGCCTGACTATCTGCCCTACCCAGGAACTTCCGTTTGTCTGGGCACTCTGCCCTGTTCCAACCCCCCTCCCATTAGCACTTAATCGCCCTCTGCAAGTTCCCAGTTGTCTCAACCAAGCTGACTTCTCCCGCAGAGTAACTCTGAAAGGACTAATCCACATAAACGTCTACGTGACTTCTGGTTTCCTCCACCTCTCAGAGAAGACAGCAAAGAATGAACCCCCTGGTGATGGAATTCCAGGCACCAAGTCCTGACCACAGAAGGCTGGGAAGGCTTTCTTTGTGACTATAAGCAAGTTATCTGCTTTCAGGTCAGGAATGACCTGTCCTGCTTGAATGCAATGCATTGCAAAACCACAGGGCTATAACCCCTTAACTGGTACCTGTGGGGCCAGACTTGAGAGTGTTTTGGATTTTAGAAAGGGTATGTGAAGTATATACCTCAACACCCTGCAGCAGCAGCACCCCATAATCAAACCGATCAGTTTTGATTTCTGCAGCAAAACGTATACATGATGCACACTAAAAGGGATAAACAAAGCGTGTAAGGTCAGGTCTGGTTTTTGCAGCCAAATGAGTTCTGAGGTTAAATTTATGAAAGAACTTTTCATTCGCTCTGGTTTAGATTTAAGGATTCTGGAGAAGGGATTATGGAGACTACAAAGACAAAGGTGACCACACCGCCCCCGTGTGGTTGCCTGGGGCAGTGCATCGCCCTGGCTTTTCCAGGAGTTCCATGGGCATCAATGCTTGAGGTGGGCGCGGGACTCTCAGGTGGAAGCAGCATCTTTATTGGAACACCAAAGAAAAGTGCAGCGTACCTGGGTAGTGGAAAGGATTAGCGCTAGACTGCTAACCAACTCAGGCTGGAGGTTCAAGTCTACCTAGAGGCACCTTAGAAGAAAGGCCTGGTGATCTACTTCTGAAAAATCAGCCATTGAAAACCTCATGGAGCACAGTTCTACTCTGACACACATAAAAATGGACTAAACAGCAACTGGTAAAGAAAGGGGCACAGACTCAGGATTCAGATAATCCCTGGGGCCTGTAAGCTGAACCACTTCCTGGGTCTTCTAATTTGGGTGAATGGTCTGTAGATCAGAATGTTGCTTTGGCTACACTCTCCCAGGGGAGTTGCCACCAGCTGTCGTTCAAACAGGAGCCATCCGGACCCTCAGTTATGGGCTCCTGGAATGTCTGGCTCTCTGCAAAGACCAGATGCTGCTCCAATTTATAGAGGAGACCCAGACAGCCAAAATAATTTCTTTTTAGGACAGTTGGCAGGGAAGCTGTAGCAGTGTTGCCTTGGAGGAAATGGACAAGGGATTAGAATTAACCCTAACCACGCTTTATATTTACCTTTCTCGTCCCTTTCTAGAAGCAACCAGGATGGGTACAGAACTTAAAAGTTTGCAAGAAGCATCAAAGTTGGCCAGTCGCGAACTGGAATTCCCAGCTCTGACAGTAATTGCAGTGTGATCTTGGACAAGCTTCTTGATTTCTCTGTCTTAGTCTCTTCAAACATAAATTAAGAAAATCTACTTTATAGGGTTGTTTCGAGGATTAAATGAAAGAAGTGAAAGTGCCCAAAACAGTGCCTGTCACACAGCAGGCAATAAAGGTTCATTATTATTATTTCAGTGGAAACAGAAAATCAGCGGGAGTTTGCGCTGAGGGCAGGTGAATTAATGCCATTAGCTGCCCATCTGGCCTCTTCCACATGTCTTTTAGCAAAGTTGAGCTGACTAATAATAACAACAATAGCTATAGGAGGAGAGAGAAAAGAACTTTCAAACCGTAATACTTTAATACAGATAGCCTCTGTTGTAGCTGTATGCTGAGTTTATTCCAACTCATAGTGACCCTATAGGACAGGGTAGAACTGTCCCATCAGGTTTCCTAGGCTCTAATCTTTTTTTTGAGAATATACACAACAAAACATACACCAATTCAACAGTTTCTACATGCACCATTTAGTGACATTGATTACATTCTTCCAGTTGTGCAACCATTCTCACCTTCCTTTTCTGAGTTGCTCCTTCCCCTTCAGCACAACTTCACTGCCTCCTAAGGTTCCTATCTAATCTTTCAAGTTGCTGTTATGAACTTGATCCCATATATAGGTAGTTTTTAAAAGAGCATAATGCTCAAGGCTGACATTATTTACTAGTTTAGATAAACTATTGTTTGGTTTTAAGAAGACTTCAGGGGATATTTTTGGTTTAAGGTTTAAAGATTATCTTAGGGCAATAGTTTTGGGGGCTCATCCAATCTTCAAGGCTCCAGGAAGTCTGGATTCCATATGAATTTGAAATTTTGTTCTGTATTTTCCCCCTTTTGATCAAGGTTCTTCTAGAGAATATTTGATCAAAATGTTCAGTAATGGTAGCCATGTACCATCCAGTTCTTCTGGTCTCATGGCAAAAGAGGCAGTTGTTCATGGAGGCAATTAGCCACACATTCTATATCCACCTCCTGTTCTTGACTCTCCTTCTTCCTCTGTTGCTCCAGGTAAATAGAGACCAATTGTCATACTAGGCTCTAATCTTTTTCGTGGCAGGTTGCCAGGTCTTTTCTCCTATGGAGCAGCTAGTGGGTTTGAACCACCGACCTTTTGGTTAGCAGCCAAGTGCTTAACCACTGCAACACCAGAGCTCCCAGACAGCCTCTAGTTGCCCCTTTAGGCATCCAAAGGGCCAAACAGATGTCCTTTAAACTCCGCCCACATTTCTAGTGTATTGTAGGCCCTTGAGTTCAAGTGCAAGAGAAGCCCATGCAGTGCCCAGCACTCCCTGCAGGCCTGCTCTGATTCAGGAGTTAGAAGACCAAGGTTGGAGATCCCTGCTCTGCCTCCAACTGACTTCATGACCTTGGGTGCACTTCTTAACCTTTCTAAGCTTCTGGTTCTCATCTGCCACATGATACCACCTCCTTACACGTGTGTTGTGAAAAGTGAATAAATGATGTGTGGGAAATGCCTGGCACATAATAAAACAAAAAGCCAAACTGGTTGCCATCATGTTGATTCTGACTAATGGTGACCCCATGTGTTGCAGAGTAGAATTGTGCTTTATAGGGTTTTCAATGGTTGTAATTATTTGGAAGCAGTTCACAAAGACTTTCTTCCAAGGTGCCTCTGGGTGGGCTTGAACTGATAGCCTTTTGGTTAGTAGACACATGCTTAACTGCTTGCATCACCTGGCACCTAGTAAGAGCTAAAAAATGTTGGCATGATACTTGATGAATTCTGTGGATAAACGTTCGATGAGATGAGGCTTTGCTGTCAAACAAATACTCTGTGATACTTTTGACATAAAACTAGGCCCTCTCATCTCCCACTTTTGTGATTCCCTCTCAGCATGGAGGCCCCTTTTCCCACTTGGTCTCTTGGTTCTGGCAAGCCCATAACATTTCTTCCAATCCCTCTCTCACTTGCTTTCCTGACTGCCCACTTTCCAGAAGAGACTACCTCCCTTGAACTCTTCAGGAGTGCCTGCATCAAGGCCACAGTGAGGACAGAGTCCTGCCTTACACCTCCAGGCTCCTAGTACTGGGAAAAAAGCCCATAAGCCACCCACTGGTTAACCAAGGGTCACCAGATTTGGAGGCCTAGACAAAGGAGAGTTGGGAAGATCTTCCAGGTTGAGAAAGAGCCTGGGTTTCCTGGCACCCTTCCCTTCAGAGGTGGTGCCCCAACAGCACTCAGAAAGCCCAGGAAGCACGCCTCCGGCTGTCAGTAGCTTATCTGGCAGGTGGCTCCACAGCTGGCAGAGAGGGTGTCTGTGCCTCCGAGGATAGATGGCGCCCAGGGAAGGGTGCTCTGCTGGGACGGGGCACACATGCTGCAGACCAGGCAACACTACCGTGTGGGTAACCAGCATGAGCGGCTGTGACTGTGCCTCATGACTTCTCATGTCTCTGTACCATCATGTAGTTCCTGTCCCCAAAGCCCCCAGCCTTGTGTTCCCACAAGACAGCACTCCCACGGTTCCTTCCAGGATCACCCCCTAAAGGAGACACCTTGCCTGAAAGACGCAGTTTGCCCACATGAGTCATTGCACAACCCTTAATCTTCCCCTCCCATCTTACCACATCCCTTTAAGCCTAGCTCTGCCAGCCATGTGGCAGCTTCCAACACGTTTACCAGCTTCTTTCCTCCCCTCTGGCTGGAAGCTGATTAATTTGGTCTCATTGATGGCATGATTTAATGTCTTCACACTCCAAACCCACTCAGCACTTCTGACGCCGTATTTCAGCACACTCCTTCCAGCCCCAGCTTGAGGCTCAGACAAGCCAGGCTTTGATGCACCTCCGATGCCCACTAGGCGGCAGCTCCGTCCAGGTTTCCAGGCAGCTCCAGACAGCCTTCTTCCCTGTGCGCCTGACAGATCATTTAGCACTCTCTTCCGCTCATACCTGGTGGCACAGTGGTTAAGAGGTTGGCTGCTAACCACAAAGGTCTGCAGTTCGAATCCACCAGCTGCTCCCTGGAAACCGTATGGGGCAGTTCTACTCCGTCCTACAGAGTTGCTGTGAGTTGGAATTGACTTGACATCAGTGGGTTGATGGTTGGGTTGGTCCATTCATACTAATCCTGTTCTCTCACTTAAAACAGAAACATCCACCCTGAGCCTCTGACCCAGTGTTTTAACACAGAATCACCTGGAGAGTCGCTATGAGTTGGAATTGACTTGATAGCAGTGGGTTGGTGGTTGGGCTGGTCCATTCATACTAATCCTGTTCTCTCACTTAAAACAGAAACATCCACCCTGAGCCTCTGACCCAGTGTTTTAACACAGAATCCCCTGGAGAACTTTAAAAACGTACAGATGCCAAGGCTCTACCCCAAACCAATGAAGTTGGAATCACTGGGTGTGGGAGCCCAGCCCTGGTATTTTAAAAAGCCACCCTGATGATTCTAATAACATCCCAGGCTGACACACACAGCAAACCCTTTCCTGCCCAAGCACTTAGCTTCTAGTTTCTGGAATAATACTCTTCTACCACCCTTGGGCAGGTGCCACTTTAAAAGGGGCAAAGTTGAGTGGTGCCAGTCAGAGAATCCAAACCTCAACCCTAGATATACACTGAGCTGCTGAGAGCAAGGGTGGGATGTGGGCTCCGTTTGCTCTGCACGTTCCGTATCTCTGTAATGTTTGCATTTTTATAACAAGTACAACTTTTGTCAGAAAAACTACATAAACGAAAAAGAGAATCTGTGTATATATCCCAGCCTTACCATTCTAGCAGCAAGTGACCCACAGAGGAAATAAAGTCAGTCTGGTAACCCATTTCCCCTTTCGCAGCGTTGACACCTGGCAGGGGCTTCCAGAATGCCATATCCAGGCATTTTTTGGAGACACAAAGAGGACTATGTGCTTGAGTCTGACATGGAGGCTTGGAGTTGCTTCTCTCCCCAATAATTCACTGTATCTGTCCACTCCAACCCAGAGAGATGTAGAATGAAAGCATAAAGGCAGAGGAAATTATCAGTGGGCTTGGCCCATCCTCACCGATATCAGCTTTGAGTATGGCTTATATAGCCTGGCGTTCATATTTATCTCATCTGGTCTCATGCAATAGTAGTTGAGTACTGGGTTTGAACCCACACTAATACCTACTTCACCTCCTAGCCCCTTGGTTTCCTCATCCAGAAAGTTGGGATAAGACTAGCATCTAACTCATCTGGTTGTTGTGAGGATTAAATGAAACAAAGCATGGAAAGCACTTAATGTCTGGGACAACGCTAAGTACTCAATAAATGTCAGCAATAACAATACTTAATTAAATTAGAATTTCTGGAAAACAATAGTATGATTTTACAAATGTATCAAGGCTCAGAGTTTGGCTTGCTGGCAGTGAAACAGGGATTAGAAGTAGGTGTGTCTGATTTCTCATGTCTATACTGGGGGTTCTCATTAGATATGAGGTAGTAGGCCTCAGACGTGTCAGATCTTCACGTGGGTTGGTCCAGCAGTGGTGCGTGTCCCAGATGTCCATCTGGGACTGTGACACTCCACCTGCCCTGCACCCCCATTGGACCAACGCCAGCCCAGGGGCCTGGTCAGGGGAGGTGATCCTGAGGAGGTAACCCCTGGGAGGGGTCTGGCTCTACCTTTTACAGACAGGGAAGCTGAGATGCAGAGATGGGAAGTGATCTGGCCTTTGCCACACCTGGTGGGTGTCAGAACCAGGACTAAGATCTGAGGCCCTGACATCCAGTCCAATAACCTTTCCATTCCACCTTGAGAATTTCTAACTTCATACGTGGAGCCTCTAATAACCACCTTTTCTCCCTCCACCCTCACCCCCAACATACACACAAAGGCCTCTGACTGAAATCTGGGGAAGGGAAGAAGACTGGCTCTGGAATGGTAGGTTTCCATCTTTCAGTGCGTTGTTCCCACTTAAATCAGGACACAGAGAGGAAATGATGGGGAAGGGCGGCAATATAGTGAAAGAGATGTTCCAGAATCTAGAGGGACTCAAGTTTGAATCCCGACCCCACCTGGCACTATCTTAGGCAAGTTACTCTGTGCCTCAGGTTCCTCATCCGTCAAATGGGAATGGTAATAGTATCAGGACCATTGGGTTCTGAGGATTCTTTGTTAAATATGCATAGACTATTTCTGGAAGGAAAAGAAGAAGCTGGTTACTACCGGAGGGGCTGCTGGTAGATAAGAGGAGGGAGACTCATTTTTCACCCTTTGGAGCTCAGGTACCTGAATTTACCCATTCGAAAAATATTTTTTAATGAGTGAGTTGTTACGGTTTTTTTTTTTTTTTTTTTTGGAACAGTGCTGGCACTCAATAAACATTGGTTATTTTTATAAAGAAGCTTTGATAATGCCTGCTCCTCCACCAACACCTCAAGCCACCTCTGTTTCCCAGCTTCAGGTCAAAGCAAAGGCTTCAAACACAAGACGCAGGGGTTAAAAGGGTAGACTTCAGATTCAGACCTGGATTCGAATCCTGTGTCACCCACTTACTAGCTGTGTGATCCTGGGTAAGTCATCAAGCCTCAGTTTCCTTAGTTATAAAAGGAGGCTGATACCACACCGGATTGTCTCCAGGATTTAATGTGATCAGGGCTGAAACTCAGTGAGCACTTCAGGCGTATGGCTCATTGTATCCAAACAACAGGCAGGTGCCACTATTATCCCCATTTTACAGATGAGGAATTGAGGCTCTGAGAGGTTAGGTAACTTGGTCAGAGTCACTCAGCTGGTAACTGTTGAGGCCAGGACATGAACCCAGGCAGTCTGGCTTCAGAGTCAGTGTCCCTAACCACTACCTAACCCTGCCTCTGCTGTGCATGTCTTGTATATAGTACATCTGGCATATGGACAATGTTCTGCAAATTACAGCTGTGGTTATTGTTGATACCGGTAAGATCTTTCTCAGGGCACTTGGTAAAACATTTTAGCACAGGACTACTTGACAACTCATCTACACCTTCGTGGGGGCAGCATTTAGCCAAAGAACCATGCAGTGCTCAAAAGGTTGGAAAGTTCTCGCCTCCTTTCTCCTGTATCCACAAAATGCCATAGTCAGTCCTCACAGCAACTAATGTTCCTGCTCCACACTCCTAGTCCCTCCAAGCTGGTTCTGGTGGCCTCAGTCGCCACCCCACAGACAACCCCCAGGCTGCCTAATGAAGCCTAGTGTCCTCTGGCTGGGGCAAGGCAACTCAGTGACCATTAGAGCTGAGGGCGAGCCTTCCCCAAATTCTGGCTCAGCAGGCTCTAAATGGCCCCACCTACCCCCACCACAGCCAAACAGCTTTTAGGATAACCCTCTGCAAAGGATAAGCTGTTCCTTCATACTGGTCAATAGTGCACATGTGGGGCCCTGCCAACATGAGGAATTTGTCAGCACCCCCCCAACAAGCCACTTGTAACGACCAACTTTATGGTAATGAAGACCAGGCAGGAATAACTATCATACATTGACTGGGTTGTACCTTGGCTTACACATACGCACACACACATACCACACACACACACCATACCACCACATACATACACACACCACCACACACACTACACCACCACATACACACATACACCACCACACATGCACACATACATGCCCTACAACACACACACCATACACACACAAACACCACCACATACCACACACACCACCACATACACACCACAGACACACACACACACACACACACATCCCCAAGGTTCAGAATCAACCCCTAGGACTTACAACATTGGAACCCAGTTGCGTGGGGGTGATGGATCCTGGCCACCGTAGATAATGCACCAAACAGATAATCTGCTTATGAATAATTGAGCTTGTTGTTCGTGTCAATGTCCAAAGCCATCGGCTAAAATTCCAAATGGATTTCCAGAGGAGAAGACCACCCTGCTGCAGAAACAGCTCATGGCCTCATTTCCCACTTTCTGGTTCTCCAGCGCGAGACTGCAAAGCAACCCAAACACCTGATGTGGTTCCTTCTCTAGGTGCCCTTCCTCCCCTAACACACACCCCCGCACCTGGAGACACAAAGGACACCGGGGAGCAGAGGAAGTTTCAGGAGGTCAGGACCCTACCCCCCACCCCAAAGTGAACTACTGTATGGACCACTCAGGTGATGGGAACAGCTTTCACTTAAGGTTGAGATCCAGCTATGGCAACTCCACATCTAGAAACGTTCCCCCGCCCTCCTTACTTCTTCTGCCTCATGGAAAAGCACATAGTCCTCTTTGTGTCTCCAAAAAATGCCTGGATATGGCATTCTGGAAGCCCCTGCCAGGTGTCAACGCTGGGAAAGGGGAAATGGGTTACCAGACTGACTTTATTTCCTCTATGGGTCACTTGCTGCTAAGTCTGATAACCCAGAAAGTTATCAGACTTTGTTTGCTCCAGAAAAAATTATAGATCAGCCCCACTCCTTCCCAACTGGGGATGGTTCTGGACTTGGGAAGGTTCTGCTGCTGAGGAAAGAAGGCCCTGTGCCCACACAACTGAGAGCATCTCAGTTCAGATCACTAGCTGGTTACATCACGAAGTCCCCAGGAGAGGAGTCAGGACCTGATGCGCCATACCTGCAGCATATGTCCCAGGCCACGTCCTGGGTCACATCATAGGTCAGACCCGGGAGAAGTGAAGGGGAGGCAGCTCAGGGCAGGGCCAGCGGCTATTTGGCTGTGAGGGGAGGAAGGAGCCTCAGGTGGACACAAGGCGGTGGGGAGTAGGAAGGGAAAGGGCAACATCTTCCCCGTGGGGAGGGGGTGGAGGGAAGGAAAACAGACTGGGATCAGTGCTAGAACTTCACCACACAGCCACCCAGAGAGTCCCAGGGCCACCTCTGGACTCGGAGCAGACATTTAACTGGACCTAGGGGACATCCGCCACACACAGACCCTGCTCAGGACCCAGGAGCCACCCAGTACTCCTCTCTCACCCCTGGCTCCCTCAGGGTCTGTCTGACATACTTGGCTTTTGCTGTCTCAGGAAGCCTATAACCTGGACCAGCAGGTAGGGCCACATCTGCTAAGCCTCTTGTACCTCCTCACATGGTAGGTGTGTAGCAAATACCTGTCAGCTCAGACAAACTGTTCTTCATGAGAACATGATCACATCCCCATAGCAGGGGGTGGCAGGTGGGAGCCTCATGGAACAGAGGGTGTCCCCAGGAATGGGGGAGTATGGTAGGGAGGGCTCGGGGCTCAGTACCTGTATCCTGTCCTCTGGCAGCTCCGTTTTCATGGCCAGCATCTCCCGGGCATAGACGTCTGGGTAGTGGGCCTCGTTGAATGCTTTCTCCAGCTCCTCTAGCTGGTAGGAGGTAAAGATTGTCCTGAGGGGAGCAAAACAGGGCACTCAGGACCCCAGAAACTGAAAAAAACCTGTCCCAAGCAGAGAGGAGGGGCTCACCAAGCAAAGGAACGTTCCAGCGCCACCCGGGACTGCTTCTTGGGCTCCTCTCACAGATACTACGACTTTTAAAATTGTACTCAGAGTTCCAACACTCACCAGAAAATCAAATGCAGCTGCAGCCCCAGTGTTTGTACAGGCGACAGCTGGATGGCCCATCCCCTCAACCACCAAAAGCTCCAGCTCTGCTCACCTACATTTCCCCTGCCGCCACCCAGGCCACCCAGCTCCCTAGAGCCTCCCTCAGGTTATTTCCCCTGTTCCCTTCTGCGCTTGGAAGGTAAGTGTCACATTCCAACCTTCCCACACACAGGCTCAGCCACTCACCCAGTGGGGGTCCTATCGAAGGGTTCCATTCAGGTCACCCTGAGAGCCTGCCTGAGCTGTCCCACCGACTCCCTCACCCCCAGCCCCCACCACAGAGCAGTTCATATGGACCTACTGTGGGTCACAAACTGCTTTAAGAACCTGGTAAAAGCTACATTCCCTTACCCTGGAAATGTGCAAATGAATATACTCCAATACATAAAAACACTTTTTTTCAACACATACAATTTAGCATCTAATATTAGGGGCTCATAGACCCCCTTTCTTGAGTAAACCACTAAACACTCATCTCCAGACACAAATTCTTTTCTTTTCAGACTTTAATTTCACCAGGTTCCATGTGACCTGTATTCTAGACCTTCATCAATAAGCCAAAGGGCAAATATAGTCCAGAGTCTACAAGCTGAACGTATAAAAATGGTACATCCTTTGCTTGGTCCCCTAGGATTTGGACCCTAGGTCTGGCACAGGGGTTTAGAATTCCTCACCATCCTCAACACGAGGAAAAAGTACAAATTTAAGTCCCACACAGTCCTCGTGCTGGTGTCAGTTTTAATATCTTGGGAGACGATGCAAGGGGTGTGTGAGGAAGAAAGATTCTGCTCTTTATAGAAAATGACTGGTTTGATTCTAAATCGTTGCTCCTATTCTCTGGGGGGGCGGGGGGAGGTTGCAATGCTTACGTATACAAGTTAATTCTGCAGAACTTGGAAGATCTGTTGCTTTCTATTTCTCTTCTGCTTCTGAGCTTGTTGGGGCCCCCGAGCAGGTCATCAAAATAAACAATCTAAAAATGCAAACCTTTTTAAAAACTAGGGAAACTGAGGCACACAGGTAGTGTGGCCTGGCCAACGAAAGAGGAGAGCTTATTATAAGTCATTTAGGACCATTCACGAGCCAGCCTCTGCCTGGGAGAGGCCACAATCGAGAAAACCTCGAATCCCCCAAACTTCCCCTAAATTGCAGCACTGCGCTGATCCAAGTGTTATTGTGGATTCCGTCTTCAGGGAGCCTGCCCCCCTCCCCGTACATAGCCCACACCCTGCTCCAGGCTCTGTGCAGGACCCCAGATCTTCCGGCTCCTGTACTATCCTGCCTGTACAGGAGCTGAGCTTTCCCGGGAAAGAGCAGAGCAAAATCCGAAAGACTCCTCCGCTGCCGCTCCAACCCCCCACCCCCCACCCTCACCGCAACCCCTGCAAGCCTGGATTGTTTTCGATAAAGACCTGCCCTTCTTTCATACTGCAGGATCTTTTACCCAAAATCCTCAAATGAGAGAAGGTCAGGAAAATACATTTTTTACTAATTGAAAACGGTAGCTCGCAATCTGCAGCCAGACTTTTGTCTCCAATAATCTGCTCTGCTCCCTTCATGCACCAGCAACCGGTAGAAACCTAAGGCTGCTGATTCCCTGGTGTGTGCGAGTCGCCGTCCTGCCTCCCTGGGCACCCTCCAAAGCTCCCAAAGGCTTTCTTCATGGAGAGCGTGTTAGGTGAGGGACCTGAAGCCTGGCGTTTGAGCTATGAGTCATTTAGCTACAAATGCCACACAACGAGATGTCCTGAGGCAGAAACACTGTCTCTGCATCCAAGATTTGGGGGTGCCTTCCCAAGGCTCTCTTCCCACCCCCCACCCCCACCCCACACCCGCCCCAGGGCCGTTGCCGTTGCACCTGACTCAGACGTGCCCTCCCCGCTCAGTCCCTCTCCCTGCTAGGGGAGGCTGACAGGACTGCCCAGCCTGGGACAGCACGCGATGGTGCATAGGAGGTGTTTTAATGATTATTCGTTGAACGAACGAATTAATGAATTTTTTTTTTTTTTTAGAAGACGAGGAAGAAGAAGGACTCAGGATCAGGGCTGACAAAAAAATTTTTTTTTCCGTTTAAAACAAAACAAAACTATAACAACAAAAACAGTTGCCAGAAAGGAGTGAACCGAAGTCACCGAGAAACCAAGCTGAAGTTCACCCTGATTCAAGCCAAAGCCTGTTGGGGCCTGAGAGGACGGGAAGGATCGTTTTAAAAGACGGGGGTCAATAGGGGAATTTCCAGAGGGCAAGGAACAGGGACGCACAGAAAAGCGGGAAGAAGCGGGTGCAAAGAGGCTGAGAACCAACTGGGGAGACAGAACAGGATGAGATGGGGTAGGGAGGGGGTCCGGAGAGGGGACTGGGGCAGGGAAAAAGAAATGGAAAAACGCAAGGGGAGGTGACCGCGGGGGCAGCCTGGGAGCAGCACGCGCAGGTCAGACAGGTTTTTGGTTCCCTCTCCTTTATTTCCTTAAAAATCTTCTAAATTTACACACGGCACTGGTAGCCACGGTGGTGATGCGGGGGGCTATCAGGGTGTTGCAACCCGGGTGGGGTGGGGAATTACTTTTCCGGAGATACCTTTCATCACTTATTGAATTTTTAACTTTATGCAAGTATTGCCTTTTGAAAAACGTATTTTAAAAAAACCTCTCTTTCAGTCTCTACCTCCAGGCAGCCCACCCAACTTCAGCTAGGGCGGGTGGGAACACCCAGTCTGCACCCTCTCCACCCCCCCCCCACCCCATTTCACCGACGAGGAAACTGACCGAGACTCGCTGGAGGGAAGCGACCCGTCCAGGATCACAAAAGAGCAGAAACCAAAAGGAAATTTTCCGTCTATGTGGATATCACGCTCCAGCTTTGGGAAATGGGGGCGGGGGGCGGCGGCAGAAAACTAGGGGGTTGGCAGGGCGGACAGGAATCCCGGGAGAGGAATGGGGGGCAGAGGGCAAAGGACCCGGGAGTGAGGCGGCGCGGATCTGAGCCGGCCGAGGGCTCTGCGTGCCTCCCAGGATGGCCAGATGCCGGGATCCCAGGGCCGCTCGCCCCGCTCTGGCTCCGGCCAGCCGGGGCTGGGCCTTTCCTTTCTCCCGCAGAAGGAGCGGAGAGCCGGAGAGGGGCCTTTTCCCCCCGGAACCCCTCTTCATCCTCGCGGGACGCGGCCGGACGCCAGGACCCGGCAGATTTCTCCAAACAACACGGGTCTTTCCGCTCTGCCGCGTCGGACCGCAGAGGTGGGGTCCGCGAAAATGAGGTCCGAGCCATCCGAGCTCCAAACAGGGGTCAGCAAAGGGGTGGGTGGGCAGAGGAGGGTCCCAAAAAGCGCCACGGGAGTCTTACCTGTGTCGCCGCTTCTTCCGCTTCTTGGTCTGGTTTAAAGCCGATTTGGACATTTTTCGGTCGCTGGAGGAAACATCTTCAGAATCTGGAAACCGGGCGGAGGGACATGCGGCAGAATGGGGCGCGTGCACGGCGGCGCCCCGGCGCGTTAGGCGCCTAAGGTCCGCGAGGGCCACACTCCTGGCCGCCTCCGGGAGAGGCAGGGCTCTCCACTGTCTCCCCGGGAAGCCCTCCGGGACCTCTGGCGTCCGTCCCATCCCAAAGCCCAGACTGGCCCCACCCATGGCGGCCCCGAATAGGAAGATTTAGAACAGATTTCGTTGTAAGAGAGGCCAAGCTAGCAGCCCCAGAGGGTTGGCACATGGGCGGCGCGGGAGCAGGCATCCTCAGGGGCGCCGGGCCCTCCGGCGGCGCTTGCAGCCGCGGCACCCCGGGTCGGAAAGTTGGCCCCAAAACGCGGAGCTCGGGCGCGGGGAGCTGAGAGCAGGGAAGGGCTGGGGGCTCCCCGGGCATAGCCCCTTTCGCAGTGCCCGCACAACGCGCCCCTGGTCAATGCTGGAGAGCCTGTGGCGCGCCACTTTTCGTTGCCCCCCAAATAAAAACTAACAAAAATAAGGCGAAAAACCAGGGGAAGAGCTGAGAGAGAACAGAAGGCGGAGGGGCCGAGCGGGAGGGGACGGAAGCCGGTAAAATTGCCCGGGGAGGGCGCGGCGGGGTCATTCAGGGGCCCCCCCGAGCCGGCCAGGCGCCGGGACCCAATATATTGCGGCGCTTGCGGTAGCCGGGTAGTCCGGGATCGTGGGTGAAAAATAAACCCTAGGCGATCAACGAAGGGGTTTTGGAATGGAGAAAAGACAACTTTGGACCCAGGGGCTGGGGCTGGAGCAGGCACCCCAGTGCCCACCGCCTGCGCGTGGTGGAGCAGAATGGGGCTCCCGGCGCGCGGTCCTCCGAAGGCCGGGCTGAAGTGGAGCAGCCAGGCTGGGGGCCTGCAGCCTTCCCCGAGATCCCGCACCAAGGCTCCCGACACCCCACACCCCCGTTGTCACTGGGGCCCCAGCGGGGCGCCGCGGCCGAGCCGGGCCCGACGCAGAGACCGACGAAGAGCGCGGCGGCAGGAAACGCCGGGGCCGAACCGCGGCGGGCGCGTGGAGCATCCTCCGGCCCCCGGCCCGGGCGCGCGGGCCCCAGTCCCCGCCCGCGCGACCCAGCGGCCTGGAGCGAACTTTTCCGAGCCGAGGAGCTCTGTTAGGCCGGCGCGAGCCGACCGCGCGGGGCTTCTGGCTCTCGCCTGGTGTCAGGGCACCGCGTAGCTTCGCCCTCACCTACCCGAGCTGGCTGTCTGGCTGGTGTCCAGCGGCCCGGACGCTCTGCCCAGCGACTGCAAATGGACGCTCTGCGGGTCGGACAGCACTTCCAGGAAGGTGGGCTGCGCGTAGAAGCCAGGGAGTCCCCCGGGCCCCAGCAGCCCCATGCCGCCCACTCCTGCCGGGCTGAGCACAGATCGCGCCGCCAGCAAGTGCCCGGGGGCCAGGCCGTCGAGGGCGGCCCGCGGGTGGGAGCTGGGAGGCTCCTTGTTTAAGCCCAGGATTTCCTGGATGCCAAAGCCGGTGCACCTGGCCGGGGCGCCCCCCGAAGTACTCTTGGCCACTGTCTCGGCTTTAGGCTTGCTCAGCACTTCTGCTTTTCCCGTCATCTCCCGGCTCTTTGGAGAGGCCGAGGCCGCAGGTCTTTGGCTCCCCCCGCCCCCCGTCGGCCTCCCCGCTTCTCAAAGTTGGTCCCAGGTGCCCCCTCCGGTGTCTAATGCTCTGGAGCCCCAAGGAGATTCCCCTTTTATCCAACCAGGCGGCAGCCCAAGTAGGGTCAGAGCTGAGCAGCCAATCACCGGGGCCAGGAGCGATTAGGAATTCCAAAAAGCTGGCAGCTCCCGCCACACTCAACGACGCCGAGGGGCCAGGGTGCAGGGGGCCGGGCACCAGGTGGGCTCTGCAGGATGCCCATGGGCAGGGGCCCCAGAAGTGAGGTGAGGCAACAAGGTTCAGAGCTGTGCTAAGAGGCAGGTGGCTTGGGATTCTGGGCAGAGCCTGGAAGGGATATGTCCCTGGCTTGACCAGAACAGGTCCATGGGTGGGGTGGGAGGATGGGACGAGGGCTGAGACTGGAGCCTGGGAGACCTCTCTCCCTCAACTCCTGTGCAGGTCTGCAGGGTCAAATAGGCCCAAATATGGAGCTTTGTGTAAAAAGTGGAACAAAGGAGGGGCAGGTGCCCTGGACAGTGTGTGTGGTGGCCCTGGGGAGAACAGAAGGGGCCAGGGCTAAGAAGAGGAAGACATGGCGTGAGGAGGTGGGGGGAAGCTCAAAGCTTGTCTCCCCAGCACACAATAGAAGGGCCTAGTTCCAATGAATGAATGATGAAGAGGCCAGGAAGAGGGATCCCTAGTGGGAAAAGGGAGGAGTGGTGACTTCTTTCGAACAATCATGGATATCTGAACGTCTTCGTAAAATAAGTATGAACTACGCCCACCTTCCATGGAAGGACTTCATTTATCGTTCCATCCATTCGTTCCACTAATATGTATTGAGCATTTCCTAGCTCTGAGCTAGGAGCTAGAGATTCTGCAGTAAATCAGACAGATAAGGCCAGGGTGGTTGTTATAGCTCAGAGTTCACAGAGCAAACAGAATGAAGAGGATGCGATTGTTGATGGAGAGGGAGAGGTGGAAGGCAATAAAAAGGTGAACATTTTTCCTCCTAGTTGATGGGAATCCGTTGACCAACTCCTGAGTTGGAAGCTGTGGAATAGCGGCCAATTGTGCCAGTTGAAGAGGAGTCCTGGTGGCACAGTGGTTAAGCACTTGGCTGCTAAACAAAAGGTTGGTGGTTTGGAACCCACCAGCCTCTCTGTGGGAGAAAGATGTAGCAGTCTGCTTATGTAAAGATTATAGCCTTGGAAACCATGTGGGCAGTTCTTCTCTGTCCTATAGAGTCTCTAAGAATCGACTCTGACAGCAGTGGGTTGGTTGTTGGTTGGTGCTCCTTGAAAAGCTGTAAGATGTGGCAGGAAACTGGAGACAGAAAAGCCTGAATTCCAAAGGTGGGCAGTTGTGCTGCTGGCTTCCCACCCAGCTCAGCCGATGGAGCCCTGCTTGAAGGTTTAAGGAAGGCATGGTTCCCTTGGGCCTAACCCAAGTGACATTAGCAAAGGTGATTTTTACCCACACACACGCATACCCACACACTCCATGGGCCCCTGGGCCCTTGCACTCCACCACTTCAGCTAACTCTTCCATAACCTTCTTGGGGTTGAGGACTGTCTTTATCTTAGCATTCCCCTCCCCACTGTGCTTAGCATACAGTACCTTTTTTTTTTTTTTTGGGAATAATATTTTATTGAGTTTTTGGTGAAAGTTTACACAGAAAGTTAAGTTCCCATTTGACAATTTCCACACAAGTTGTTCAGTGACATTAGTTGCAACTTGTCAACATTCTCTATAATTGTGTTCTGTTTGTTCCCTTTCAGTACTCTAGTTTCCCTGCCTCCTTATCTTCTCATCTTTGCTTTTGAGAAATTGTTGACCTTTTGGTCTCATACGGATATTTTTAAGCAGAACATCAATCTTACAGGTAATATCCTTTATTTTGTGTGCCACTCTGCTATTTCCATAAAAGTGATCTCGAGGTAGACTTTGTTCCAGGTTTAAAGAGTGTCTCAGGGAGATAGTCTCGGGGGTTCACTGTTCTCTACTGTTCCAGTTTGTCTGGCTTTTTCTTTTTTTTTTTGAATAAGAATTTGAGTTTTGCTTCATATTTTTTTTCCCATTCCATCTGGGACCAACTATTGTGGACCAGTCAGAACAGGCAGTGGTGGTAGCCGGGCACCATCTAGTTCTTCTGATCTCAGGGTAGATGAGATTAGGGCTCTTGTAGACTTGTTTCTTCTCTGCACTTTTGGTTACCTTCTTACTGTTTTGCTCCTGGCAAGTTGAGACCTGCAGTTGTGTCTCTGATGGCCACTCTCAAGCTTTTAAGACCCCAGATGCTACTCACTTTACTAGGATGCAGATCATGATTTTTGTGAATTATGTTATACCATTGACTGAGTTGTCTCATGAGACTATGATCCTAAGCCTTCAAAGCCAGAAAACCGATGCTGGAAGACCCCTGGTGGCACAGTGGTTAAGAGTTGGGCTGCTAACCAAAAGTCAGCAGTTTGAATCCACCAGCTGCTCCTTGGAAACACTATGGGGCAGTTCTACTCTGTCCTATAGTGTCGCTATGAGTCAGAATCGACTTGACAGCAGTGGGTTTGGTTTTTTGGTTTTGGTATAGATACTTCTAGCAGCACTGGTGGCGCAGTGGTTAAGCGTTTGGCTGCTAACTGGAAGATTGGCGGTTCCAAACTACCAGCCACCCTGTGGGAGAAAGATGTGGCAATCTACTCCTATAAAGATTATAGCCTTGGAAACCTTATGTGGCAGCTTTACGTTGTCCTGTAGGGTCGCTGTGAGTTGGAATCAACTCGATGGCAGTGAATTTGGTTTTTTACTTTTATCTGTTCTCAACTACGTATGCATCATATAGTAGGTTTTAAATAAATGTTTCTTGAACTGAAGGCACCCTATGAGGGGAGATAAAGACAGGGATGATTGCCTTGGGCAGAGGCTGGAAAACCAGGTTAGCGGGGATATTCCAGTCAGGATTACTTGTCCAGGCAGCTGCAAACCCCCAAACAGAGGGAACCCTCCTCATCATCCCCACTGCCAAGGGACCTGGTACCCTCTGTGGCTGCCATGAGGCCAGATTGAGAGGTAAGAGGAGACCCTATAGAATGTAGGACCGAGGTCTTGCTAACAGGGTTTTTGTGACGCGGGTCTCCACCGCTCTGATCTGGTCCACATGAGAACTGGAACTAGGCAGGGACGTTTCACAGTGCGGGAGGTGTCTGGGAGAGGTGCGCTGTTCATGCCAAAGGCCACCTCCTGACCCTGTAATAATGCCACACATACTGTGCTCCTACACTGTCCCGGCCCCTTTACATGGCATAAAGCTCTGGTCCTCACAACAAAGCTGTTAGCAAGGCCCTGGTTCTACAGCTGAAAGTTGCCATAATGATTCTTACTTGGAAGGTAGAGCCTCAGGGGTGTGCGATCTCGGGGGCACCCTTCACCTTGTATTCTATGGAGTCGGGTTCCAAATGGCACCACTCACATAGACAACAGTGTGAATGGTGCCCTCTGGAGTTGTGCAAAGCTGTGGCCTTGCCTGCCAAATAAGAATTTCTATCTGCATTTTATGGATATGGAAACTTAAGTTACCCGAGAGGTTAGGTAACTTATCCCAAGCTACCTGCCTAGTAAGCAGCAGAGGCCAAACTCAACCCTAAATGAGTCTAATGTCAAAAGGCACTCTCTCTCTCTCTTCTTCCCCCGCCCTCTTGTTTTTATTTTTTTATTTTTTGGCTTTTTGAAAATAATAACTTTATTGAGATATAATTCACATACCATAAAGTTCACCATTTTGAAGTATACAATTCAGTGATTTTTAGTATTATTCACAAAGTTGTGCATTGATCAACACTATCTAATTCTAGACCATTCTCACCACCCCAAAAGTAAACTTATATACATTAGCAGTCACTCTCAATTCACTCCCTTACCCCCAGCCCCTGGAAACCACTAATCTACTTTCTGTCTCCATTGATTTGCTTATTCTGGACATTTCATATAAATGGAATGATAATATGTCGTCTTTTGTGACTGGCTTCTTTACTTAGCATAGTGTTTTCAAGGTTCGTTTAGGTCGTGGCGTATATCAGAATTTTATTCCTTTTATGGCTGACTGATTTCCCATCAAATGGATATACTACATTTTGTTTACCTGTTCATCAGTTGATGGGCATTTGAGTTGTTTCCATCTTTTGGCTATTATGAATAATGCTGCTATTAACATTTGTGTGGATATATGTTTTCATTTCTCTTGGGGGTATGCATACCTCTTCGGAGTAGAATTGTTGGGTCATACGGTAATTCTGTGCTTAACCATTTGAGCAACTGCTAGGCTGTTTTCCACAGCAACTTCACCATTTTACATTCCCACCAGCAATACATGAAGGTTCCAATTTCTCCCCATTTTCACCAACACTTGTTACTGTCTGTCTTTTTTAATAATACCAACCTAGTGATCTTTTCCCCTCTCTTAATCTTTTACTTCTTGATTTTGGAGGGTGGGAGAAGGGAAAGCAGTAGAAGGAGGCTTGGAATCGTCTTGAGTCTTTGATGGACCTTTTTCAATCTGCCCAGACCTCAGCATGCCTCAGGTCAAAGCCAAAAGAACCAGCTGGCTGTCAGGAAAGGTGCAGGACTGGAAGTCTCCTTGATCATCAGCCTTTTAAAAAATTTTAAAAAGCCATTCTCTTTTTATTTCATCCCTCTCTCGGCCTTTTCGCCATGCCAGCCTACCTGGGGAGAATGGATGGAGATGTTTTGTTAATGGCATCTGTCACGTCTCTAACTTACCATGGGACAATCATGATGAACCAGATGCCAGCCTGTGGGCAGGGACATGAGTGATGGAAAACCAGGCATGCAAGTGATGGGAAGCTCGACTCTTGCCAGGAGATGAGGATGAAAAATCTCTGGACCAAACCCCATGCCTGAAACTGCCAGTTTCCACACCCAGGGAGACAGTTACCATCCTGCCCAAGGAAGGAGGCTGAGAATGGGGCAACCTTAGGCCCTCTGAGAGGTGCCCTTGCCAGAGGCTGCAGATGGAGGGCCCAGCATCAGCCTACAGCCAGCCCCACCCTCAGAACTGGACTGCCCAACAGGCTCCTGGCTGGGGGACTGGCTCTGAGGTTTTGGAGTGTCACTGTTACTGTTGTTACACAGCAGCCCATCTTGGGCCAGACCCAGCCTCAAGACATTTGTGGACTGTCGGGGGAGCCTACAGGGAAACGGGGTCCTAAAAAGCTCAGGCTGGAGGTTGGCAGGGGGTGGGGGGAGAAGGGGACCTTTAGTGCACCCCCTCAGAGGCATGAGGCTTGGTCATTAAAAAAAAGGTTTCTGTCAAGTTGGTTCTGACTTGTGGCACCTCCATATGTGGCAGAGTGGGACTGTGCTCCATAGAGTTTTCAATGGCTGTGACCTTTTAGAAGTAGATTTTCAGGCCTTTCTTACAAGGCGCATTTGGGTGGACTTGAACCTCCAACCTTTCTGTTAGCAGCTGAGTGTGATAACCATTTGCGCCATCCAGGGACTCCTGCTTGGTTGTACTTGGATCCAAATCCTGTGTCTGCCACTTAACAGCTCTGTGACTTTTAGCCAATCATTTAATTTCTCTTAACCTCAATTCCTTTACCTATAAAACAGCCTTATACTGGAGTTGTGAGCATCCACTGACCTCACGAGTTAGCATACGGGCAAGGGTGTAGAGTCTAGAGCCAGATTGCCTAGGTTCGGACTCCAGCTCTGTCACTTGGTTGGTGACCTTGGGAAAATCACCCAACCTCTCTGTGCCCTCTGTGCCTCAGTTTCCTCATCTACAAAATGGGGAAAATGATAGTACCTAGCCCTTGGGGTGGTCATGAAGATTATAAATATACAGTACTGAAAACAATGGCTGCCACACCATGAGGCTTCTACGAGTGTTCGTTATTGTTACTGTCATGCAGGAGGATACTGTGCTCTGGACTGACAATATGTGGGGAAGAAGACAGACCTAGTCCTGCCTTCGTGGAGCTTGGTCCAGTGATTGAAGGAGGTAATATTTTTAAAGCACCTAGTGTGATGCCTGCTACTGGGGGCTCAGTATATAGTGGCTCTTGCTACTGCTATTAATTGTTGCCGGGCCCTTTACTTTATTTCATCTGCTATGCTTTTCTGAGAGGTCAGGAGTCCTGTCACCCTTGTCACAGATAAGGCTCAGGGAGAGAGGTTAAGGAAGGTGGATGACGCCGCCCCCGCCCCCGCCTCCCTCCGCCATCGCCTTGGTGTTGGTCACGTTTAGCACCAATTGCAGCCAGATCTTTCTCTCCTGCTGTCTCCCTGAGTCACTACCCAGCTGTCAGCAACAATTTTGGGGGAGGGGGTTAGAAAACGCAGGGAAGAGAGAGGATCTATGTTTAAATCAATAATCCCATTATGACTCTGTCACCCATGAATGTGTTTCACTTTTTTTTAAATGCACTTGTGTATTTTGGGCTAACCCCTGCGGGGTAAACCTTATCTTTCCTTGTGGTAGCCAGCTCTCCTGAGAGAGTCTCAGGATGACCCAGCCTCAAAGGTCCTGCTCTCTCCCCCCCTCCTATCCTCCGATCTTTCTTGGGCCAGATACTCTGTTCCTTTTGTTCCATCAAGAGGCTGATGCTGGGAGGAAAACAAGATGGGTTTTGATTCATATTTAACATACATTGACTGAACATTTATTAAGTTCTGGACTTTTTGACATTGTCTCAATGAATCCTCCCAACTACTCTGAAAGATGAGTATCATTTAACAAATGAAGAAGCAGCCCTCAGAGCGGTGAGGTAACCTCCCCTAGACCATGCAGCTGCCAAGGGCCAAGCTGGGCTCCACACCTGGTTTCCTGAAGATGGAATCAGAGCCTCAAGCAGAGGAGGGGATCTTGGATATAGGGGGGCAGATGATGTCCCAGAAATGATTGAGCCACTATCCTTCCTTACTGGGAATAGGGGAGAAGAAACGAAGGGGCACCAAGAGCGGTTGGGAAGGGCTGCCAGGGTGAATCCCCAGAACACAGGATTGCTGAGACCATCTTACCTCAAACATCTGGGTCTGATTTTTCCCCCTATTTCTCAAGGTAAGCACCGTGCCCACCTTGCCTATTGGATAATCCAACCCTGCTCAGAATCTATGAAGTTTCAGTAATTTTTTCTACCTTACATTTATCCATAATCACAACTCATCTGCTCACATGTCTCACTCTTCAGTCTTTTAAGATCCACCTAAGATTTAGTCCTGCTGACTTGGCATTTTGCTGTGTATCGCTTACATACAGCTAGCATTTATTGATGGAGATTTACAACTACTTCTGGTAATCTCAGTTAATATTTATTGAGTGCTTACTATGTCTCAGACATTTTACTCAGCACTGTATATGGATTGTCTTATTTAAGATTCACAAAAAGTCCATGAGGTGGATGCTTTTATTATCTCCTTTTAACAAATGAGGAAACTGAGTCATACAGTATGGTTATCCTCGGGCAGCTAGTGAATGGTGTAGTCAGTACTTGAACCAAGTGTACTAAGTTTTGGGGCAATAAGACTGTGTCAGTTTGGGCCATCTCAGGAAGAAGATGCTGAGAGGGACTTAGGAGTGCAAGTGGTTTACTGGGGGAAGGGTAACACCTGTGAAAGGTAAAGGAGGGAAGCAGGACTGGGCAGGGAGAGCCTCGAACCACAATGCAGGTCTGACCAAGCCTCAGTCAACAGGGAGCTCCGGCGCAAAGACTGCCTGTTAGAAAGAAGAGTCTGGAGTTAGGCAGAAAGGCCAGGCCCTACTGTACCCGCTATGCTTGGTCACTCAGACACTGCAGTGCATCCCAAAGAGGCTATAGCTGGAGGCTGTCTGCCAACTGCACTCTTACTCCTGAACAGCAAGCTCTTTCTTAAAGGGGCATCCAAGCAGCACAGCTCCGTGGCTTTTACAAATCCTATATAACAAACAGCCCCCACAACTCAGATTGCTAATCTCTTGCTCAGGGCCCCTGGGTCAGTTGGGCACAGTTAGGCTTGTCTCCAAACTGTGGGTTGGTTCCAGGTCTGCTTCACATGACTCATTCTGGGACTGGTGGCTACCCAACGCATGCTCTTCTCGAAGCAGAGGTCAGGATGGCCAGGGCAGAGCCAAAACAAAGCTTTTGCTCCCATTGTGTCTGCTCATATCCCATTGGATGAAGCAAGTCACATGGCCAAACCCAAAGTCAGTGGGGTGGAGCAGCGAACTCTCCCCACAAGGGTGGAGAAAGGAGGGAGAATTGTGAACAAAGTTATATGCTATCTACCACACCAGCTGTCTGGCACCCTTGGCCATCACATCACAGTGGCCAGTGCAGCACCTGGCATGAAGCATCCAGTGTCTGAGAGCATGGTTCTGGAGTCAGAAGGCTGGGTTCGGATCCTGGCTCCAACACTTACAAGCCATGTGGTTTCAGGCCAGTTACTTGACCTCTGGGAGCCTCAGTTTCCTCTTTTGTAAAATGGGGATAATTAAAGAACCCATGTTAAAGGGCTATGTGAATATTAAATGAGAGAATGTATGTAAAACACTTGGCATGGCGCCCAGTACAAGGCAGGTACTCAATAAACATTATATTTACTTCTAACATTTACAACAACCCTGTATGATGGCTCCGTATTGTTTGTTAACCCTGAACCATGTACTCTCTAGGAATACACTCCCTTCCCCATGTCCTAAGATGACTTCATCTCTCAGGCCACAGTTGATTGGTTCAGGGATCAGCACCTGACCAGAGCTGAGCCAATGAGTCTCTTTGCTGGGATTTTTGGATTTGGGACTGGGAGTGTGGCTTAATCTTTTCCTAGCGGATGACGGTGTAACACAGTAACATTGGGAACTGTCAGCAACACTTTTTTCTGCCTCTGAAGAAAGCCCTTGCCCAGAGAATTGGAGCAATAAGAGGGAGTTCAACACCGTGTGAGTTCCATCCCCAGGTGCTCCTGAGGCTCAAGTGCACCCTTTCCTGCCCTAGCCATGGTTGCTCTGTAATATACCCGGCATTCTCCACCAGTTCAAGCTGGGTTTTTGTCATTATAATTAAAGAAGAGCTTAACTGGTATGCTGTGCATGTAATCTGTTATAATTCCTGTTTTAGAGAGGAAGGATCAGACAGGCTATGTGGCTCATCTAAGACCACAGAGTCATAAAGTGGCAGAGGTGGGGGATGAATCCAGGTCTGGGGGATGCCAAAAGCCATGCTGTTTGTGGCTTTTGCCAAGAGCTCAGAGTCACACTCAAATGGCCACCGAACACATGAAAAGATGCTCAGTGTCATGAGCCATCAGAGAGATGCAAATCAAAACCAAAGTGAGATACCATTTCATTCCCACTAGGATGGCTAAGATTAAAACAGAGACAAATACTGAAAATAACAAATGTTGGCGAGGATGTGGAGAAATTGGAACCCTTACTCATTGCTGGTGGGAAAGCAAAATGGTACAGCCATTGTGGAAAACAGTGTGGTGGTTCTGCAAAAAATTAAAAATAGAACTATCATACCCAAACCCAAACCAAACCCATTGCCATCAAGTCAATTCCAACTCGTAGAGACCCTATAGGACAGAGAAGAACTGCTTCATAGGGTTTCCAAGGAGCAGCTGGTGGATTCAAATTGTCACCATCTGGTTAGTAGCCAAGCTCTTATGACCCAGCAGTTCCACTCCTAGGTATATACCCAAAAGACTTGAAAGGATACTCAAACAGAGACTTGTACACTAATGTTCATTGCAGCACTATTCACCATAGCGAAAAGGTGGAAACAACCTAAATGCCTGTCAACGGATGAATGGATAAACAAAATGTGGTACATATATACAATGGAATACTACTCAGCCAACAGGAGAAATGAAATCTTGATATAAGCTACAATTTGGATGGAGTTGAAAGACATTTTGCTGAGTGAAATAAGTCAATCACAAAAGGACAAATATTGTATGACCTCACTTACATAAAAAGACAAGAAAAGGCAAATGTATAAAGAACAAAGTTTATTAGTGGTTACCAGGGGAGGGAGGGAGGAGGAAAGGGGGGTTAACGGTGATGGAAATATCGAATTAATTAAGGGTAGGGTTGCACAGCTGATTATTGTAATTGCTGTCAATAAGTTGTACACCTATAAAAAGTTGAATTGGCAGAAGTTGTGTGACAGATACATTCACAAAAAAAAAAGAGTAGCTGCTGAGGTTGCTTATGTACAACCAAAAACCTCATGGGATTTGGTTTCTTGGTTTGGAGGTTTAGGGTCATGGTTTCATGGGACATCCCAGTTAACTGGCCTAATAATATGTTTAGTGCTTCTGTTATACCTCCTAGTTCTTTGCGTAGTGCCTGGGGTCTTAAAAACTTGCAAGTGGCCATCCACAGGACAACAATTGGTCTCTATTTGCCTGGAGCAACAGAGGAGGAAAGAGAGTCAGGAATAGGAGGAAGATATGGAATGTGTGGCTAATTGCCTCTATGAACAACTGTCTCCTTTGCCATGAGACCAGAAGAACTGGATGGTGCCCAGCTACCATTACTGAACGTTTTGATCAAAGATCTTCTAGAAGAATCCTGATCAAAAGGGGTAAAATTCAGAACAGAATTTCAAATTCTTATGGAATCCACTTCCTGGAGCCATGAAGTTTGGATGAACCCCTGAAACTATTGCCCTTAGACAGTCTTTAAACCTTAAAACAAAAATATCCCCTGAAGTCTTCTTAAAATCCGACATTAGTTTAGCTTAACTAGTATTAAATGTCTGCCTTGATTACTATGCTCCTTGAAGAACTATCTGTATGGGATCAAAATGATAACAGCAACTTGAAAGATTAGATAGGAACCTTAGGGGGCAGTGAAGTTATGTTAGTGGGAGAGGAACAACCCAGAAAAGGATGGTGAGAACGGTTGCACAACTCGAAGAATGTAATCAATGTCACTAAATGGTGCTTGTAGAAACTGTTGAATTGGTGTATGTTTTACTGTGCATATTCTCAACAACAACAAAATAAATAAAATTTTAAAAATAAAATCCACTAGAAGAAAATAGGAAAAAAAAGACAACTCAGAGCCAGGAGCCAACCGGGCACTCTCACCAGGCCCATGTGGTTCCCAGGCTGGTTATGAAGATGTTAAGGAAAACCGGTCTTGGCACTGACTCCACTGAACGGCTGTAGGGAAGACATAACTTCACTCATCGCTTCTCATCAAATCCATCCAGTCTTTGGCATGAAGTCTCACCTTAGCGGCCCCTGCAAACCCCTTCTCTTCAGAGCCCATTTGTTCTGGACGCCCTGGCACTGGAGCAGGTCTAGAGGAGGCTCATGCCAGGGCCCTGCTTCACAGAGCTCAGTAGCTGACCAGGGAAAAAGCACACAGGCCAGGGCAGGATAAAGGGCAGGACTGGGAGGATTCGGCAAGAGAGGAGGCAGGAACGGGTGGCGGGGAGGCGGGTTAGAGATCGGGGGAAAGGGGCTGTCTAGGAAGGCTGCCGGGAGCACCACTCTGAGGGTGAAGACTGCGTGGGCATTACTTGGCATGGTCTGGGGGTGGGAGGGCTTCCAGGGGAGGCCCAAAGCATGAGCAAAGGTGGAAAAGGAGCTCCTCAATCTCTTCAAGTCTCAGCTCTCTCCTCTGTAAAATGCGGAGCATTTTGGAGAATGACCCTGCCTGGAGACTGAATGGACTTAGGGACATAATGCCAGGACTTAGGGCCAGGCACACTACAGGGGCTTGGTCTTCTGGCCTTCCCTCCCCCACCTCCCCCAGTTCCCCGTCAGGCCAGGTGAGCAAGTGTGGCTCAGTGATTAAAGATTCTGGCTTTAAAGTCACATAGTCCAGGGCTCAATTCCCTGTTTACTACTTGCTAGCTGTATGACCTATGCAAGTAACTTAGCCTCCCTGTGCCTCAGTTTTGCCCCTTGTATATGGAGCATACAGGGAAAACTTGGAAGAGGCAGCGGTGGGGCTAGGCTGTGAAGCTAGAATGCTCAATGGGGACACTTCTCTGGAAAAATCTTATCCCACCCAACATCTCATGTTTCCTCAATAGCCATCCTGGGAAGAAGGTTGTCCACCCCTGCACAGCCAGGGATATCTTCCACCCCACCCCAATTTTCTCTTTGCCTAGAATCACTACTTGGTGTAGTCTTAGGGGCCTGGGAAGGGAAGGTGTTAAAGAAGGTAGGAGGAGAGACCCTCTCCCAGGCTCCTTAGAGGGAGGGATGGTGATGGGTTCAGAGGAGAGGAGGCCAGCTGAATGCAGAAACCCAGCCTGGGAAAGGTTTAGCTTCACAGTCTAATTCCATTAATATCCCATAATAAAGTGCTGTCAGCATGAGTTTCCTGTTCAAATGGATTTGTTAAGAGGACTAGGAGAGCTTTGCTGGGGGTTGGGGGAGGTCAGAGGTGTGTTCTGGCGCTCTTACAGTGGGGGCCCCAGTAAGGTGGGTGGGGGGTGACTCAGCCATGAGTCCCTCCTCCTTACCCTCTGCCCTCTGTAGTCCAAACAGGCTCTCAGGAAGGGGTTGACACACTTGTCTATGCCAAGGCTCTGTCAATCCATGGTGACTCTCAGAGGGGCCCTGGGGCTGTGTGCGCCTGTCTCCTTTGATAAGCATCCAGACACCAAGGTAGAGAGTAAGATTCTAATGGCAGGTTTCAGACCTTGACCAGAAGGTGGAGTACTGTTCCCAGATGCGATGAGGGTGCGTGTCCAAACCAAAACCAAACTCACTCATTGCCTTTGAGTCTATTCCAACTTATGACAACCTCATGTGTTACAGAGTAGAACTGCTCCATAGGGTTTTCAATGTCTGTAAGGAGCTCTGGAGGAGCCGTGGTTAAGGGATCAGCTGCTAACCAAAAGGTTGGCGGTTCGAACCCATCAGCTGCTCTACGGGATAAAAGACCTGGCGGATCTGCTCCTGTGAAGATTACACCCTGGGAAACCCTATGGGGCAGTTCTACTCTGTCATATAGGGTTGCTATGAGTCAGTATTGACTCTAGAGCACACAACAACAGCAACAAATCTTTACAGAAACAGGTTGCCAGGCCTTTCTTCTGTGGTACCCCTGGGTAGGTTTGAACCACCAACCTTTAGGTTAGTAGTCGAGTGCAAACCATTCTCTGATATCACACCATGAAGGAGGAGCCACAAGACCAACCCTGGGGAAGATTGGGAGACTTAATAAGAAGCCTGGGGATCTGGGGTAGCCTCAGTCCCCTCAAGTGACAACACAAGGGATGATCCCGACTAGTTTGCCCCTCCTCCCCTTCACCTTCCCCACCTCCTGAATGACCCATTGCTAAGCTTTCCTTCCTCCCAGGGGCAGAGGCCTAACTTCCCCAGGGTCCCTGGGTGGCTGAGCCGCTTGAGAAGTCTTGGGGGGAGCTTAGCGACAGGCACAGAGCTGGGGGCTCCCCATATGTTGTCTCATTGAATCCAGTGGGGCCAGGCCAGGGAGCAGAATTGGGCATCAGTGCTAGGGAGAGTCGCTTTGTTGGGTGTGGTGCTTATTGTCGCCATTTTACTGTGAAGTAAACAGGGGCTCAGAGTGTCTAAGAGACTAAACCAAGATTTCACATAGTGAGGACGGGCCCTGGGACAGGAAGACAGGAAGTGTAGGGAGATGCTTGGACACTGGTCAGAACCTTCAGGAAATCCAGCCTGGGCCTGGGCTTGGAGAGGCAGAGGAGGTCGGGGGGAGACAGGCTGGGGGATATGGGGGTGAAAGGATGGGCAGGAGGGTTTGGGGCAGACTTGGCAGGATGAGGCCAGGCCCAGGGCGAGGCTCAGGCCTTGATACCTCTCCTGGAGCCCAAGCGTGGGTGAGGAGCTGGGTGCATTTGAGGAGGGGAGGGGGGAGGGAGCCCAGGGACTGAGGAGGGTAGGGCTGGGCCTCCAGCCCTTTTGTGAGCTGTTTTAATTTGTACAAATGAGGGTTTTTAATTTGTTATTCTGGGTTTTATTTCTATTACCATCTCATTTGGACCGAATTCCATTTGATGCATTAGGACTAATTCTCCTCCCAAAGGGCTAGATGTTTTCTCCCCACACAAAAGTCGCTTATTTTGGATAGAGACGATTAGATTTATCTTTAATATTTTAATGGCAGCTGGGATTAGCGGGCAAACAGCCCTGCCTGGGGTTGTTCACTGTGGATTAGTCTCTGATAAACTCTTCAGATGGGCACCACCCCCCACTCCACTTTCTGTTTTCCACAAAGTGCTTTTTATTATTTTTCGTTGAAAAAAAATTCCCTTGTCTTTTGGAGCATCATAAATTCCATTTGCTGTTTTCTATTAAATCAAGTTGATTAAATTCGTTGTGAATCTTTGCACGTAGATCTTTTTAATTTTAACGTCTCCAGCATAAAATCTTTAATCGTGCAATTCGAAATGGCTGCAATATACAGTAGCGGCCCTATTAAAACAGATGGAAATGAGGTTCTGCCAGGGAGGGGGTGCCTGCCAGGAGGGGTGGAGTCAGGAGCAGGCACAGAACCCCAGGAGAAGGCAGGGGCACTGGCTGCCCAATCCCTCTCCTGGAGGCCCAGGTTCCAATCCCTGTTCTGCCACTTCCTAGCTACGAATGTTCATGAAGCGCTTACTGTGTGCCTGGTGTGGTACATGTTTTGTCTGTGGTCCTTACAAGGAGGCTCAGAGAGGTCACTTGCTCAAGGTCACACAGCAAGTGATGGCAGTGGTTAAGTCCAGGTTGTCTTTGGTTGATGGTGCTCATCTCTCAGAGTCTCCGTTTCCTCATCAGGGAAATGGTCATGAAGTGCTTACTGTGTGCCTGGTGTGGTACATGTTTTGTCTGTGGTCCTTACAAGGAGGCTCAGAGAGGTCACTTGCTCAAGGTCACACAGCAAGTGATGGCAGTGGTTAAGTCCAGGTTGTCTTTGGTTGATGGTGCTCATCTCTCAGAGACTCCGTTTCCTCATCAGGGAAATGGGATGATCAGCCGTGCCCTGACTCATGGTTGCTTGGAAAGATTTGCTGAGGTCCACAAACTTCACTGTGAACAGTACAGAACTGGGCTGTCCTGGGGAGTGGCCGTCTGTTTGGGGGTCAGAGGCCCGGCCACCACAGGGAAGAGCCGATTTTTGAGACCCTGGGAACCTTTCCTAACTCCAGGGTCTGCATGAGCTAAGCCCCTGTGGAGGGCCGCAGGGTCCCCCCAGCTCCACAGCCCTCCCACTGTTTCCGGCCTCAGCCCTCCCTCTCTAATCCTGACCTCATCAAGTCCTGGGAAGAGTTGATCCACAGGAGAAAATCCCTCATTCGGAGGGGCAAAATCAGCTTAATTTGCAGCAATTTGAAGCAGGTCTTTGCCAGGATTTGAATATCAAATTATCCCACAGCCCAGGCTGGCCTGGGAGGCCTCCCCCTGCCGCAATATGGACGGATATGCTCTGGGCTCCACCAGGGAGATTGTTCTCGGAAAGATTGAGGCTGAGGCTGGGCTGGGTGTATGTGGGGAGGAGGGGGTGTCAGAGGGTGCTGGGGAAGCTGAGGGTCACAGGCAGCCCCTGTTCCCCGAGAGCACTGTAGCTCCCAGGCCTGAGGACTGGGATAGGGGTGGAAACCTCTGTTCATGAAACTTGTCAAATTTACAGAGTCCCAGGCCCCTCCTCAAACATCAGGAATCAAGACTTTCATGACCAGGAAAGTTTGGAACATTCTGGAGCAGTTCAGTCAGCCAATCAGCAAACACTTGCTGACTGTGCGCACACCTCGTACCGCCTCAGATTTGGAGGGAATCAGCCGCCTCCCGCGTCCACTCCATCCATCCCCAGCCTCTTGCACCACGTTCCCTTCGCTGTCTGCTCCATCATGGCCCCAGGCACCGGAGGCGGCAGCTGCAGAGGGCTCTTCAGCCTCCCTTCTGGGTTAGCACGCCCATTTCCTCCTCCGACCTGGCCTCTCTGTCCCTCGGTGCATGCTCAGGCCTGGCAGCCATCCTTCTTATTTTGACCACGGGGGTCAGACCCCTCTCATGAAGCTGTGAGCCTCTTCAGGGAGGGCCAGGACCCTGGGTCTGGCCCCAAACAGACTCTCCATCAGTGTTTGGGGAATCATGCTAGTCCTGCCACAGCATGTGCCCCTTTGGGTCCTTCAGTCCATCTGTCCATCCATCCATCAATCCAACACTCAGAAGGTGACTCCTCATGCCAGTCTTGGACTAGGAATGGGAGACAAACAGATGAGCAATCCAGTCCTTGTCTGCAGAGAGCCCACAGCTGTGGAGGAAACAGACCAGTCAACACACAAATACCAAACAGTGTGACAACTGCTATAACAACCACCAAAGAGTTACCGTTGAGTTGACTCTGACTCACGGTGACCCCACGTGTGTCAGAGTAGAACTGTGCTCCATAGAGTTTTCAATCGCTAATTTTTTGGAAGTAGATAGCCAGGCCTTTCTTCTGAGGCACCTCTGGATGGACTCAACCTCCAACCTTTCAGTTAGAGCTGAGCACATTAACTGTTTGCACCACCCAGGAAGTCCATAACAACCACAAGCACTTATTAAGAACTTACTGTGTACTATGCATAGTTCTAAGTGCTTTTCCTCTCTTAACTCATTGAATCCTCATAAAAACTCTATGAGGTAGGAACTATTATTATCTACAGCCATTTCACAGATGAAGAAACTGAGGCATACAGAGATTAGGAACATGCCCAAGTCACACAGTAGTTAAGTGGTGGACCTGGAACTCATACCAGGCAGTCAGTCCACCTCTCAGGGCGTCCTCTTTGCTCTATTTCTATCCATCCGTCTCTATCTGTAACTGTTTGTCCATGTGTGTTTTTTTCTCCGCAACAGTGCCTTGCTTTGTTTTTAAAGGTGTAATCACAGTGTGTTTTGGGAGCACAGAAAAGAGCTTCTAATCTACACTAATCAGGGGAGGCTTTTGGGGGGATGATTTCAATGATGATTGTTGAGCAGTCACTGTGAACCCAGAACTGAAAATGTGGAGATGACAAAGCCATAGTCCCTGACCTCAAGGAGCTCACACACTGGGACACAAGGACTCGTAAGCAGATGTGCTAAGTACTCTGAGGGAGGAAATGCAGGGCATTCTGGGAGCACTGAGAAGACTCCAAAGCTGGGAAGAGCAGGGCAGGCTTCCTGGAGGAAGTGCACTTGAGCTGGACTGAAAGGATGAATGGGAATCTCAGAGACAGGTCCCTCCACTAGGTCCAGCCATTGAGCTGTGTCCAAGGGGGCCCAGAGGTCCTGCCCGGGATACCTGCTGCTTTTTGTCTCAGCCAGTCCCTCCTCCATGGAAACTTTCTGGGGCAACCAACTCCAGAGACTGCTCCCTCCTCTAACCACCTACCCTAAACAGGCAGATCCCCTCCTGAGGAGGTCTGGGTCCCCAACTCCTATGTGTTCCTGGGAGGCAGGCACCAAGCCCTACTCTCAAGCCCCTAGATCCTATGCCTAGGGGAGTCGGGAAGGGTCATTTGGGGGGAAGCAGCTGCCACTGGAAATCCCAGGGGGTTGATTTGAGACCACCTAGAATCTAGAGCAGGAGTGGACCCCAGACACCACCCAGCGAGATCCAGGGAAGTGACAGGAGCCACCCAGACCCCACAGCTGAGATTGGACCTAAACTCCAGGCTCCCAGTGCCCTGATCTTCCCTCTGGGGTGGTCTGGAACCACCTGGGCTCTGCCCCCATCCCTGTCCCCCATGCCTGCCTGCCTGATGGTGGCCTCGGTAGCCTTTCCCAAATGACGATGGTATTGGCTCAGATTAAGGGCAACTAGCTGGCTCTTGGCTTTTCCTTTTTATATAACAACTAATCTCCTTCTAATCAGCCATTATTAAATTATATTCTGTTTTTAATTCATTCACAGATCACCGTTGGGACAGCTGGATGGATAATTGGGGAGAGATAATTTATGTAAATGAGGAACAGCAGAAGGTAGGGGGGACAGGGAGGCCGAGGGCCAACAGGGTCCCTTCCAGGCCCAGGCTGTGGAGAGTTCAGTGGCCGGGCCCTGACTGGAAGTGGGTGACTGAGGATGCTAGAGGGACTGGGGCCTGTCATGGGACTTCAGCTTGACCTTGAATGCTCTGGCACACAAGAAGCTCACTACTTTTTGTGGGGCAGATGTTGGACATCAGCTCTCTTTGTTAGAATTGGATCCTGAAAGGCAGGAGAATGCCCCAGAGAATTCTGGAGTCAGAGCTGTATTTGATTCCAGCTCCACCACTGCAGAGCTGTCTCTTACCTTAGTTTCCACACCTGCAAAATAGGGTTAATGATAGTGTCTACCTCATAAGAGTGTAAACCCACTGAAACCCATTGCTGTCAAGTTGATTCTGACTCATGGCAACCCTATAGGACAGAGAAGAACTGCCCCATGGAGTTTCTGAGGAGCGGCTGGTGGATTCGAACTGCCCAACTTTTGGTTAGCAGCCTGAGCTCTTAACCACTGCACCACCAGGGCTCCCCATCAGGGTGTCCAAAACCAAAAAAACCAAACCCATTGCCATCAAGTCAATTCTGACTCATAGCAACCCTATAGGACAGAGTAGAACTGCCCCATAGGGTTTCTAAGTAGCACCTAGTGGGTTTGAACTGCCAGCCTTTTGGTTAGCAGACAAACTCTTAAGCACTACGCCACCAGGTGTAGTAAGGTGTAAATGCCTGGTGCAGAAGAAGAACCCAATACAGTACATAGTGGCTCCTATCACTGTTGGGAGGACTGTATATCGGGTCAAAATCGGCCTCCCTCTAATGTCTGCCCTCAGGCCATGGAGCTTCCTTCCAGCAATGTGCAGAATAAATCCGCTCCCTTTGCATAGCTGAAGACAGCTGTCCATCCCACTGATAATAATTACATCAGCAACTGACAGCATGGTGCATTTCTTATGTGCCAGGCACTGTGCTAAACACTTGATGTATCTCCTTGTATCATCAGAACAGGAGTCCCTGGGTGGCATAAACGGTTAAGTGCTTTGCTACTAGCCAAAACTGCTACTGGTTCGAACCCACCCAGCGGAACCTTGGAAGACAGGCCTGGTGATCTGCTTCCAAAAGGTCACAGCCTTGAAAACCTCATGGAGCTGTTCTACTCTGCATACATGGGGTCCTCATGAGTCGGAATTGACTCCACAGCACCAAACAACAACATCATCAGAACAATCATGTGAAGCGGGCACTATTGTCATTTCCATTTTATAGATGAAGGTACTGTGGACTCACGCTTTCTCCTGATAATTCCTTCAGCAGAACCTACAACAGAAGCACCGGAAGCCTTCTTTGAAGGGACAGGAAGCTCATAAAACCCATAGCCCAGCTGGAGGCCACTTTGGGAAGGTGCCATGGGGACTGGCAAGCAGGGGCAGAACTGGCAGGGGAGGGAGGTGAAGGAGGTTGGGCGTTCAGCCCTCTTGGCTGTCCCTCTGGGGCCCCAGGAATCGTGCATGGGTGGGCACAGGTGGTCCAACAGAGACTGAGGGGTGAGTCTGCATGTGACTGGGGCTAGCAGGGGATGGCAGGGGCTGGCAGGGAGGGCCCTGGACCATCCCCAGAGGAAGGCAGGGGATTAGGGAGCCTGGGGAGGGCAGTCCTGGAGGGTCCATGCAGAGTAATGGGATTAGCCCTGGGGCAGTGAGTGAAAGTTATTAGTGTGGGGGGCCTCTGGCCTCCCACCCTAGGCTGCAGCTGTCACCCAGGCCCAGGAGGGAACTACCCGCAGACCCCCCTTGGGTCAGGCTGGCACTCTCTGCCCCCACAGGCTTTCCTGCTGTGACCACCTGGCAGTGGGCTGATATCCTAGCCTTAGCCTCCTGCCCACCCTTGGCTGACTGGGCCACCCACACGCGGCATACCCTAGCAGTGCCTGGTGCCTCAGTTTCCCCATCTGAATAGAAAGCTATGGTGAGGACGTTTGAGACCCTAGGAGGGGGCACCTCTGAGGCATGGATGGAAGTACGAAGCCAGGCTCTGCCATGCATTAGCTGTGTGACCCTGGGCTGATCAGTTAGCCCACCTGAGTCTGGGTGCATGATTGTAGGATGAGGGTAGTAGCATGGCAGGATTTTCACGAGTGATGGAGCAGGGGGATGCCGAGTGGGCCCTTGGTGGGCTTCTGAGTGCTTGGCACGTCCCTGAGGTCGGGGCCGCAGAGAGCCCTACCGTGTGAAGGGGACCTAGTCTTTCAGGGGCCTCTCGGTTTCTGAGGCGTGTGAAAGGCAGGGTCTGCAGGAAGGCGCCTCCGAGAGCCTTGGGGGTCGCTCTTGGCTCCCTCTAGTGGTGATGGCGCTTATAGCATGGGCGCGGCCACCACCGCCGCAAGACCATCAGTCCACGTTCCTAAGGCGTTTGAGCCGAGGAATTTCAAGTCCTGAAAGGCATCTCATTTTGACCAATGTCTGACATCCCATCATTAGAACGTCTTCCGTTTAACTTGTATGTCAGTCTGTTAAAATGAAAATACCTCTCAGCCATAAAGAGAAATCAAGTCCAGGTACATGCTACAGTAACATGGATGAATCTTGAAGATATTATGCTGAGTGAAACAAGTCACAAAAGGACAAATATTGTATCATCCCACTCATATGAAATAGGCAAATGCATAGAGACCAAAGTTTATTCGTGGTCATCAGGGGTGGGAGGGAGGGAGAAAGGGGGAGTCACCGCTCAGGGGGCACTGTGCTTCTGTTAATGGTGGTAGAACAATCTTTGAAGTGGATAGTGGTGATGGTTGCAAAACATGATGAGTGTAACCAATGTCACTGAACTGTACGTGTAAAAAATATTGAACTGGCAAATGTTTTCTTATATATATTTTTACCACAGTAAAAGGAAAAGAAAATATCTCCCAGGGGGCCACACATCAAGGGGCTTCTTGATCTTTCTGGACAGGCCCAGCTGACCAGGGAGGTTGGCAGGGGCATTTGCCCAGTGTGGACGGGGAATGCTAATCAGCCTGTGTTCAAGAGATACCTGAAAGAGCCTGAGGTGGGAGTCTGTGACCTTGGGCAAGTCACTCCTTTTGGCCTCGGGTTTTCTCATGGTAAACTGAGAGGATTAAACTAGATCAGTGGTTCTACCTTTTCAACTGGGAAGAACTCTTTTAAATGTTTTTCTTACAAAAAAATCCAGATTCGCTCATAGTAGTACTTTTCCCATAGCTATTGACTAAGGAACTTACATAATGACCCAAATCTATTACCAGTACCAATTGCCATGGAGTCGATTCTGACTCATGACAACACATGTGTTGCACTCCATAGGGTTTTCATGGCTGTGACATTTTGTAAGCAGATCGCCAGGTCTTTCTTCCAAGGCACCTCTGGGTGGGTTGGAACCGCCAACATTTTGGTTAGTAGTTAGGCGTTTAACTGTTTGCGCCACCCAGGAACTCCTCCTAAAAATATTAGGCACTCAGTAATGCTTTAAATGAACTGATACTTTATTAATCTTAAAATCTATATAATTTTATTATTTTTAACTAAACTATTTTTCAGAGCAGTTTGAGATGAGATGTACAGAAAAAACTGTGAAGATAGTACAGAGTTAGAAGATAGTACATATACCCTGCACCTAGTTTTCTTTACTATTAACATCTTACATTAGTTACGTTTGTTACAATTAATGAGCCAAGACTGACACATTATTATTACTTAAAACAACAACAAAGAAAAACCCGCTGACAAGTTGAGTCGATTCAGACTCAAAGTGAGTCTATAAGACAGAGTAGAACTGCCTCATAGGGTTTCCAAGGAGCGGCTGGTGGATTCGAACTGCTGACTTTTTGGTTAGCAGACGAGTTCTCAACCACTGTGCCACCAGGGCTGCATTATTAGCTCAAGTCCAGCTTTGTTCATAAAACTGTCACAGACAAGAGGAAACTAAAGGGACTTGGTCACTAAAAGTAATGTGACATTCAGGATGGGAGCCTGCAGGGGGCAAAGGGGGGCAGAATGTGGAGGGGAGAGTATTCTAAGTTAAAAGCTAAGGAAATCTGAATAATTATTAGCTAAAGTCCAGCTTTATTCAGATTTCCTTAGCTTTTAACTTAGTGTACTCTCCCCCACCCCCAATTCTGTCCCTCTCTGCCCCCCTGCAGGCTCCCATCCAGGATGTCACATTACGTTTAGTAGTCAAGTCCCTTTAGTTTTCTTTTGTCTGTGACAGTTTTACACAATTTCTAAAAGAAAAAAAGTACACAATCATGCAGTCGAATACTGTGTCACTATATATTCTGATCTGAAACAATCCCCAGGACATTATTAGTAAAAAGGGGAGGATGTAGGACAGTATATTTTACTTCCGCTTCTGAAAAGTAAAAGATACGTACAATAAATATTGTTTTAATCTCTGGAAACGTATATGAAAAACTGGTCAGTGGTTGATGATGGGAGAGGGAATCATAACTGGAGAACAGGGATGCAAGGGAAGCCTACTTTTTCTCTACACCCTTTCACATTATTTTAGTTTTAAAAACTGTGCGGATGCCGCTCTGACAGGGAACACAACAGAGAGAGTCCCTAATGGAGTGGGAGAAAGGTGGGGTGCAGAACTCAAATTCTAGTAAAAAGACCAGACTTAATGGTCTGATGGTCTGACTGAGACTGGAGGAACCGCAGAAAGCATGGCCTCCGGACTCTCTGTCAACCCAGAACTAAAACAATTTCCCAGGCCAACTCTTCAGACAAAGATTGGACTGGACTGTGGGACATAAAATGATACTTGTAAAGAGTGTGCTTCTTAGCTCAAGGAGATACATGAGACTAAATGGGTAGCTCCTGTCTGGAGGTGAGATGAGAAGGCAGAGAGGATCAGGGGCTGCTTGAATGGACACGGGAAATCAGAGGTGGAAAGGAGGAGTGTGCTGTCACGGTATAGGGAGAGCAGTGAGGGTCACATAACAATGTATAAATTTTTGTATGTGAGACTAACTTGAAATATAAACTTTCACTTAAACTACAACAATATAAAAAAAACTGGAAACAAAAGTTAAAAAAAAACCTGTGTGTGTATATTATATATCTTGATAAATAATACAGTAAACAGTACATACAGGTGTAATATATTTATTGACTCTCTTACTTACTGGGTCCCTGCATTGTTTGGGTAATAAAATCACCTACCAGGCCCCGACCCTGCCAAGGTGCTCCTCGAGTTGGGTGCTCCTGCGGTCCATTTGGAACCACTGAACTTGCTGGTCTCTGAGATCCCTTTCGACCCTTGAGGCTCTCTCAGATAAGTGTGTGTCAGGGTGCTTTGGGGGAGGGGATTCCAGGTAGGATACAGGTACAAACACTTGGAACTTGCTTAAGTATGAAAGGAGGGGTGGACCACAGGGTGTGGGGTATGGTGGGATCTGGGACAAGGTGGGCCCCGGAAAGGATGTGTTCTCTCCAGAGCTGCTTCCTTCTCCTTGCAGCCTGGCTGTCTAAGCTTCTTGGTCCCATGGCTGCCCCTCAGCTCCTAAACTTCTGTCTCCTTCATTCAAGCACAAATGGAACTTATAGCCTCAACTTTAAATTGCCAGGAGGGATAAACATGTCTTGGCTTAAAGTGAGTTCCTGCATACACACAGGTCAGTCTACGCTAGAGGGTGTGTGAATTACATTCAGCAAGTATTTCACAAATGCTGCTATGCACTCAGCACCAGCCAAGGCACTTTGGGGTAAAAGAGAAGAAGGTCCATCACCCCAGGAGGCAGGCCATAGAATGAGTGATTTCACGGGTTTTGGAAGGCTTCACTCTCCCAAATATCTCCCTCTCCTTCTGGTTGGTTAGTGAAATCCAGCCAAGCAGCTTTATTTGGTTAACTTATGGATTTGATCCCTGTGGAACTTCAGCTCCCCTAGCTTAAGTGCTTGGATGCTGGCTGAAAGGCTGGCAGTTCAAATCTACCCAGAGGTACTTGGGAAGAAAGGCTTGGTGATCGACTTCCAGAAAATAGGCCATTGAAAACCCTGTGGAGCAGAGTTCTACTCTGACACACATGGGGTCACCGTGAGTCAGAATTGATTTGAAGGCAACTAGTTTGGTTTATTTGGTTTTAGAAGGGTCAGAGTTTAGGAAGTCTTCCAAAGGTTCCCCAAATCCCTACTGGATGATGTCTGATTCTTGGCATGATGCTGAAAGCCCTCTGAGATCTGACCCCTGCTCCCTTGCCCAGTCTCCTATTCTGCTGTGATTCCTATAGTGTCCTCAGGAAATATTTTCTATTTCCAGTTCCTGCACTCACCACGTCCTTCTTCTGCCTTCAGGCCTTCACTCATGCTGTTACCTCTGTCGGGAACGCAGTGCCTCTTTCAAGACTCCCTTCAAGTTTCCCTTTACCTGGGAGGCCATACCTATCCAGGCCCAGGTGGATGCAGCATCATGCCTGGCTGCCTGCCACTCAGGCCCAGACCTGCTACCACGTGGTGGACAGGTGTCACACCCACATCCTGGCTTTGCCACTCCTGCCAGCACACAGTAGGCACTTAATGAAGCCTAGCTCCCTTTGGTTCCTCAGCATCTCCAGAGCACGCATTAACGATTTGCAAGTGTTACCCAGCCATCTCCTCTTCACACTGCGAGTTGTACTTAGTAGGCACAACAAATGTTTGCTAAATGACAGAGTGATTTAACCAGGGAGGGAGAAGACATCTCTAGGCTTTCACAGAGGCAAAGCTGAGTGCCTCCACTGCCTCACTCCTGTGCCAGGGGTGAGGTCGGGGTTACAGAAGAGAGACTTGACAGGCTTATTACAAGGGGTTGGGGGAGTTGAGGGGACAGAGTGGCATGAGTGCAGAGCTGCCCAACTGGTCCTGGCCTCACCTTGTCCTGTGCTGAGGAGAGTGGGAACCCCATTCAGCCTCCAGGACCATAGTCAGGGTGTGACCTCAGTGCCCAGGGAGCCTAGAGAGCCCTCTTCTTTAGACCCTGCAGCCCCAGGCCCAAAGTGGGCAGGGTGGGGAAAGGGGCTCTCATTTGTCCTCTTCTTCCTGGCTGCTTTTTAGGGACATGTGGTCAACTCTGGTGAGCTCCATATGGCACCCGGGGTCCCTTGTAAGAGTGGAGGGGACACCAGACCTTGGGCTCTTGAAGGCGCTGGGAGATGGGGAGGACTGGAGAGGAGGTTGTGGCCAGGGCACCCTGCGTCTAGTGCCTGGCATGTCCTAGGCAGTCCACTCACGTTTTTTGGGGGTGTACTGCAGGCTGGAGGTTGCCTGCGGCCTGGGGGCTCAGTGACTTGGGGACACATTACAGCTTGAGCAGTTCTTAGTGATGCTGCCTGGGCCTTGACCATAATCACAGTAATACCCACACCACTGTTGCTGCTAAGTACGTTGAACACTTGCTGTGTGGCAGGAGCTTCACATGCATTCTCTCACTGAATCCTCACAAGGACCCAATAAGGTTTTTTAAAAACATTAGTTCTCTTTTTTTTCAGAGGCTGAGCCACTTCTTGGCATCATAGAGCTCAAAAGCTCTGGAACCTGGCTCTGCCTGCCCACATAGGCTTGCACTCCCAGCCACAACCCAGCCTCAGTTCTGCCTAGCTCTGAGCCCATTTCAGAGCTGGTCATCCTTCTCCCTGGCCTTTCTCTGCCTGGTCACACAGTCCCCACTGCCCGCTGCCTCCATGCTGTCCCACTTGCCTCCAAGCTCTGTACCTCCCTCCCAGGAGGCACAGTCCACCCAGCTACCCTGGGAGTCCTCGGGGTCCCCGGGTTCCCCGGTATCTGGGGACAGCAGTAGGCAGAGGGCCCAGTGTCTCTCAGCTGGGCCTGTGGCCGAGCACAGAGGGGTGCGGGCGCAGTGCACAGCGCTGATCCTAACCAAGTTTGCCAGCCCGGCTTTTCTCATGGCTCCCACACAATGGCCCACTTTGTGCCCACCTGCCGATAATGCTTAATTAGGCGAGGAGTTGATTAATTTGAGGTAATTGACAGCTAATTAGAGGCCCACAGGCTCATTAACTTGACATCTTGTCTTCATGAATTGGCTGAGTAGGGTCAGGTGATGGAAGCCGTTACTTCTCCCTCCCCAGTTCTCCCCAGCCCTGCAGGCTGGGGTGATCCCCTGGGGAGGGCTGCTGGGGTGGTCACCTGGGGAGGGCTGCTGGGGTGGTCACCTGGGGAGGGCTGCTGGGGTTGATCACCTGCGGGAAGGATGTTGGGGTGATCACCTGGGGAGGGCCGCTGGGGTTGATCACCTGGGGAGGGCCGCTGGGGTTGATCACCAGGGCAGGGCTGCTGGGGTTGATCACCTGGGGGAAGGATGTCGGCGTGGTCACCTGGGGATGGCCGGGCTGACCCAGCTCTTCAGGTAGTGCCGTCCCAAGGCCAAGAATAGAGGAAACAGTGACAGTGAAGGGGATGTAGTCAGGGGATTGAGGCATCTGCCCTGAACGTGGGAAGGAGAGAGTGAGCAGGAAAGGAGAGCTCACAGGTGCCGGGGCAAAGGTCCCCCAGACAGAGACGATGGATGTTAGGGGGAGAAGGGAACCTGGTGTCCATGTAGGAGGAGGGGCAGGGAGAAGGCCGTGTGTGGGGAAGCCTATTGATTAATGAGTTTAGATTTTGGAGTGAGATAGACCAGGTGTTGAATCCCAGCTCTGCAGCTAACCAGCTGAGTGACCTTGAACAAGTTAATCTCTAAATCTTGGGTTTCTCATCTGTAAAATGGGAATAATAAATAGTAATAGTACCTAGCTCATGAGGATGCTGTGAAAAGTACGTGAGACATTGAAGTGAAGGTTTTAGACCAATACCTGGGGGCCTAGCCAGTGCTTGATTAAATGTTAACTGTTCTTGGCAGCAGCTGAGGGCAGGAGTGACAGGAAGAGAGGGTAAGTGGGTGGGATGGGCCTCAGGATCATGGGCAGGGAGGCAATAGAAGCCCCACCCATGAGGAGTCACTGTTACTCTGTGGAAAACCTGCGTGCTTGATAACACAGCTGCGTTTGTTCAGGGTGTGGGGAAAAGGGTGTTATACTTCTTTAGGGGTGGGGGGCTCAATTCAGCAATATATATATATATGTATATATATAAATATATATATAAATAAAATAAAAAATGCACTCGGCCTTTGACCCAGCAAAATATATTCCACCACTAGTAATATATTCTACAGATATATTTGTACACATGCATAGAGATTTAAATGCAAGGATAATTTATTCATTGCAACACTGTAGTAGCAAAGGACTGGAAACAACTTAAATGTCCATCAGTAGGGAACTGGCTAAATTATGGTAGCTGTTAAAATCTATATGTACTAATATGAACAAGATCCAAGATAAATTAAGTAGGGAAAAAAAAAAGCAAGATGGAGAATAGGGTGTAGTTCGCACAAGCTGACAAGGGGACAGGAAGAAGATGATGTATTTTTTACTATCTGCTCTTTTAAAATATGGTTTGTATTTATTACCTTTTAAAATATAATTTATTTTTGTTATTGTTTTTGAGAACATACACACAGAACATACACCAATTCAATAATTTCTACATGTACAATTCAATGACATTGATTATATTATTTGAGTTGTGCAACCATTCTCACCCTCCTTTATGAGTTGTTCCTCCTTCATTAACATAAACTCATTGCCCCCTAAGTTTCCTATCTAATCTTTCATGTTGCTGTTGTCAATTTGATCCCACATAGATAGATCTTAAAAGAGCACAATGCTCAAGACAGATGTTCTTTTACTAGTTAAAGCTAAACCATTGCTTGATTTTAAGAAGACTTCAGGGGTATTTTTGGTTTGTGGTTTAAGGTTTAAAGATTTTCTCAGGGCAGTAGTTTCAGGGGTTCAGCCAGCTTCCATGGTTCCTGAAAATCTGGATTCCATGAGAATTTGAAATTCTGTTCTGCATTTTCTCCCTTTTGATCAGGATTCTTCTATAGAATTTTGATCAAAATGTTCAGTTACGGTAGCCAGTCACCATCCAGTTCTTCTTGTCTCACAGCAAAGGGAGCAGTTGCTCATGGAGGTAATTAGCCATACATTCCATATCCTCCTCCTATTCCTGACTCCCTTCTTCTTTTGCTCCAGGTGAATATATATAGAGAGAGACCAATCGTTGTACCTTGTGGCTGCTTGCAAGCTTTTAAGACCGCAGGTACTATGCAACAAACTAGGAGGTAGAACAGAAGCACTAAACATGATATGAGGCCAATTAACTGGAATGTCCCATGAAACCATGACCCTAAACATCCAAACCAAGGAACCAAATCCCATAAGGTGTTTGGCTGTACATAAGCGCCTAAGCAGCTACTTTTTGTTGTTGTTGTTGTTAATTGTTGTAAATATATCTATCACACAACTTTTGCCAGTTCAACTTTTTATAGGTGTACAACTTATTGACAGCAATTACAGTAATCGGCTGTGCAGGCCTACCCCAATTCAAGGCAGTTTTTTGTGCTTATTACCATTTTTAAAAAGTATAAAAAATTAAAACTCAACGGAACTACCTTTTTTCCCAAATGAAATCTGAATTCATAGGCAGGCTGTAGTTGAGCCAGTGGTAGGGACCCAGTCCTACCTATCTAACTCCTCTCTCCCCTCCCGCTAAGGTTCCAAGAGGGTTTGAAGGTCATCTAGTCTAGTGCTGTCCAATAGAACTTTCTGTGATGACAGACATGTTCAGTGTAATTCTGCACTGTCCAATATGGTAGCCAGTAGCTATGTGTCTATTGAACATTTGAAAGGTGGCTAGTGTAACTAAGGAATTTAATTTTCTCTACTTTTAATTAATTTAAATTCAAGAGCCATATGTGGCTAGCAGCTACTGATTTGGATAGGACAGAAGTCTCTTCAAGGGACCAAACAACCCAGCTGTCCTGGCCTCCATCTGAGAGAATGCAAAACCCAGAGAGGCTTCCCCTGGCACCACTAGTAACTTCAGAGTTGCCTGCAGTGTAGACACAGCCTCTTTGCTAGACGTAGGTGGTGCTGGAACCTTAGAATGGTCCTGCAAAACCTGGTAATAGAAAGAGCTGGAGCTCCTTTCCAGCAAAATTGGAACTACACTCCACGGAAACCATGTCAGAGATGCTGGTAGCTCACCTGGAATGCCAAGTGAAGGAAGGAGCACCAGCATGACCCATGATCCAAGAAGTACATCTCTGGCTTTGAAATCAGTGGTCAGGTCCAGCCTGGAAGCATTTAAGTGATGCCTTGTGTACCTGGAGGCCTTGCATTCAGCCATCCATTTGGCAACTCTCTATTGAGCACCTATGATGCGTCAGGCTTTGCAGAAACTTCTGTTTGTATTTATTACCTTAGACCCAGTGCTTGCCCTCAAGAAGCCCATAGTTTTGGGACTGGATTAGCAGTAAGAGGTGGATAGAGAATGATCCTCCCTTGAAAGACAGCCCAAGCTTGAGGTGTCTGGGGCCCTTGAGCTTGACTGATGGCCTTCCCAGAGTGAGACCACCAGACAGGGTCCCCAGCCCTTATGCTTAATTACTGCTGAGGCAGTTGCCAGCACATTTATCTTATCTGTTCTTCATTTTAACTCCATTGCTCTAGAATCTAGAGTTTGAGATCCTCCAGCTCCCTTGTGTTATTGCCCCAGACAGCCTCCATGGGGCTGTAGTTTGAAACATAAAAACCACCAGTGTTTCCTTTAGAGGTTTAGAGGACCCTAAATTATTCCTTTTTTAATTGAAGTATGGTTTGCATAAATATCAAATGTACAGCTTTATGAATGTTTATACACACTCACAATATACTCCACTTAGATATAACACCACTTAGATCAAGATAGAGAATATTTCCAACAATTCAGAAGGCTCCTTGTGTCCCTTCCCAGTCAGTAGCCCCCAAGGTAGTCACTTTTCTGACTTTTGTCACCCAAAAGTTTTGCCTGTTCTAGAATTTCACATGCCTAACGGAAATGAGTGCTGATATCCACCAAAAAACACATGCAAGAACGTTGATAGCAACTTTATTTGTAAGAGTCTAAAACTGGGAAATACTCAAACGTCCATCAACAGGAGAACCGATGAGTAAACTGTCGTACATTCATTCCTACAAGGGAATCCTGGTCAGCAGTAAAAAGGAAAACCGCTGAACTACTTCACACAATAATATGGATAAAGCTCACAAACATGATGAGAGACTTAAGCCAGACACAGAAGAGTTCATACTGTACAGAAGAGTAATTCTGTTGGGTACGTATCTAGGAGTGGAATCATATTTTTGAAGGTGGCAAAGACTTGGTGACTCTGTCTTTCCAGGGAAGCTTTGAGGTCGGGGTAGGGGGCCAGCTTTGAAAGTCCCCTTGGGGAATTATGTGTCCCCACTGGCTATGGATGGGAGAGTAGCTCATATCAGAAAAGACAGAGGCAGGACAGAGCCGAGCAAAGAACCACAAAATGGTTCAAGGCCATGATGACAATGATATTGAAAGTGTATCTACATGGATGGAGGCTGGGAGGACAGGTAAGCATAGGGAAATGGAAGCCTTTGTTTTATAGGCTGCAGTATGCAAAAGGAAGGGGCAAGAACAACTGAAGGTCTCAGTGGATTTTTGTTTATTTTAATTAATCTCATGGAAAAGAAATTTCTGCTCACCGTTTCTGCCTTTATTTATGTAACCAGCAGCGTTGAGAAAAATGCTTTCAGTAACCCAAATATTATGTTTGCTTCAAAAAGACTGTAAAGCTCAGTGCTTCCTCACTAGAACATTTCCAGTTCCCCAGAAGGCTCCCTCATGTCCCTCCCAGTTAATCCCCCTACAAGGGTAACCACTATTCTGACTTCTATTATCTTAGATTAGTTCGTGCTTGCTTTTGAATTTCACTTATATGGAATATTACAGTTGATGTCGACATTTAGTGAGCATTTATTGTGTGTCAAACACATTGCTAAATACTATCTAACAGTACTCCATTTGATCCAACAACCTTGTGAAGTTCGTATTCCACCCCCCTCCCCCCGCCCCTTTAACTGAAGAGGAAACTATCAAGCTATTATGTAGCAGAACCTGAATTCAAACTAGTGTGACCAACCATCCCATTAGGAAGGCTGTCCACATTCCAGGAAACCTCTTAGTCCCAAGCAAAGTGGGATGGTTACTTACCCTAATTCAAACCCAGATCCGACTCAAAAGCCATGCTGTTAATCACCAGGCTGGGTTCCCTTCCCATGGCCTCAGGTTTCATCAGACAGGGCATGTGTTGTTAGCACAATTTCATGGGGGATTTAAAAAATTTTTTTAAAAATTTATTTATGTTCTTGAGAATATACACAGCAAAACATACGTACACCAATTCAACACTTTCTACATGTACAATTCAGTGACATTGATCACATTTTTTAAGTTGTGTAACCATTGTTACCCACATTTTCTGAGTCTTCCTCCCTCACTGACATAAACTCACTGCCCTCTAAGGTTCCGATCTAATCTTCCTTGTTGTCAGTTTGATCTTTTATAGATAAATCTTGAAAGAGCATAATGCTCAAGCCAGACATTCTTTACTAGTTAAGTTAAACTATTGTTTGATTGTTAGATGATTTCAGGGGATAGTTTTGGTTTAAGGTTTAAAGATTATCTCAGGGCAATAGTTTCAGAGGTTCATTCAGCCTCCATGGATCCAGAAAATCTGGATTCCGTGAGAATTTTAAATTCTGTTCTGTATTTTCCCCTTTTGATCAGGATTCTTCGATAGACTCTTTGATCAAAAGTTCAGTAATGGTAGCCAGGCACCATCCAGTTCTTCTAGTCTCATGGCAAAGGAGGCAGTTGTTCATGGAGACAATTAGCCACACATTCCATTTCCTCCTATTCCTTCTTCCTCTGTTGTCATGCAGGATGCTTGTCTCAAAAAAAAAAAAACCCTGTGATATCAAGATTTTACTTGATTTTGTTTCATTTTGAAGAAAGCAATTTTACTGAAAGTACATCTGAGTTGGGTAAGAACAAAATTGGTCTTATTGATAGGGGACTCGAGCATATCAAACTATCAAACACGGATTTATTCACATCCATGTACTGAAAAGAAGCTTAGGACAGTTCCTGACTTCAAGAAGTTTATAATCTATCTGGGGAGTTAAGAGTAAAGCTTAGGGAACAAATTAGAGGGTAATACACCACACATACCATTGAGTGGATTCTGACTCATAGCAACCCCATGTGTATCAGAGTAGAACTGTGCTCCATAGGGTTTTCAGTGGCTGTGATCTTTTGGAAGTAGATCACTGGGCCTTTCTTTGGAGGTGCCTCTGGATGTACTTGAATCTCCATTCAGTTCTACTCTGTCACATGGGGTTGCTAAGAGTCGAAATCGACTAGACAGCACCTAACCACAATTTAAGGTGCAATTAAAAAAATGTGTTTTGGCTTGTTTCATTCCAGTAACTCAGGACAAATGGCATTTTTAGCCTTAACGGCTGTGGCTGTGAAGTCAGAGGCCCAGCCTTGCAGAGGGGCGCAGGAACTGGCACCAGCCAATGGACCAGTGCATCCTGTGTGGTCCCACAGCCCTGCTCCAGCCTTCTCGCTGCAGTCAATTCTGGCCAGGAATGCACAAGGGTAGAATGCTGTCTCCCTACAACACACCCCAAACCTCATCCCCTCACTCACCCTCCTAACCCTGCCACCCATCTCTGTTTTCCAGGTTTGCAGGCCCCCACCCAGAGGCACCGTCATCATTCCTCCCTGACATGTCGGCTTTCATCTTCCTAGGACGAATCTCATTTGACAATCTCCTGCCCATATTTCTAAGCTCTCTGGGCCTCACTGTGCTATTTCTCTGTCCTCTCTGGGGTTTGTAACACCAATCATCTGTAGGTTTCATTAGCATGCTGTTTACCCCGTCTTTCAGATCATTAATGAAGATGCGAAGTGAGACACCAGTCCTCACGGCCCCCACCGCACGCCCCCTCCCACCCCCGGCGCTGCTGGAATCATTATCCTTCCTGGTGTGACAGGGTCAGAACCAAACCAATTTGCATCAATCTTTGGTGATGTTGTGAAGTGTCACCGGCCCTGCAATCTTCACGTTGTCACAGTGGCCTCTGCTGTCTGTTCCAGAGCGCTCCTCTCCTCTTTGGAGGGCTGGTCAGATCTGGTTGCCACAGTTTATCAGCTGAAACTCACCGAGTCAGGCAGGACTCAGGACTACTACACATGGCTGACATCTCCTTTCTTTGTTTTGTTATCCTGAGCAGGGCAGAAACTAGTGCCTCTTTGGGAAACCATAATGGGCAAGTGCACATGCTCGTCAAGTGGAGGCGGCATCGGGCATGGCAGGCAGAGCATTTTCTTATCATGACATCTACTTCTACCGAAGGGAAGTGAGGAGCAGGCTCCTTTGGACCCTCCAAGGCTTAGTCAGATGCTTAGGCTTGTATATTCTGGGTGCTTAAGGCTTGTTTGGAGGCACTTCTTAGAGACAGGGTCTGTTCTACCCTGCTATTTTCCAGTTATCTGGTCTTGATGCTTTCATCTCTCTACTTCATCAATTCCGTAACTATGCTTCTCGTCTTGTGGAGAAACTGATGTTATATACACGTTCATCTTCCAATAAAGAACCACCTTCTACGCACCCCTTCCATCCCGCACATCCCAGCTTGGCTGAGAGGTACTTCATTCTCTTTCCTGATAGCACAGCGCCTCCGCCTGGCTGTCCAAGAGAAAAGTATGACTATAACCCTCCACTCTGCACTGGCCTATCCCTACTCCTGACTGCTAACTCATCTTTTCTTCTCTCCAAATTGGTGAGGGTGATCAGGAAGAAAGCAGTGAAGGAGACTCACAAACACAATACCTGGAGTGATGTTTCGCATGCCCAAGAGCTGGGGAGATTCAACCTTAAGATTCTACAACAAAATTAAGTAAGATGTAATTTCCTCAGTGCAGGGATGGACTGAGGGAAAAGACAGCTGTTTTGTAACATTGACTGAGCACCTACTGAATGCATCATTCTGTTCCAGAGCAAAGATTTTATGAATGGAGAGGAAGGGTAGGATTAGGCATGGTCAAAAATAACAAGTTATTTTTATCCTTGAAGAACTTACATGTGATGGAGGACTCGACAATTAGTAGGTGTCCATTAAATACCTACTGGTTTACCAACTGATAGATATTTGCATACACGAAAACAAATTTCATTGCCATAAACAGACATCATCAAGGAACTATATGGGTGTGTGCACGTGCGTGTGTGCATTGTAACAGGCTGGGCTGATGAACAGGGCATCTTAAGTTCTATAAGAGCGATACATACTTCTGTAGAAAGTTTGGGCAATGTAGGGAAAAACGAAAATTACCCATAATCCTCCAACCAGGCAGCAACACTGTTCCACCTTAGTCTATTTCCTTCTAATTCCCCCTACACACATTGGACATCTTGCTGTATTTATACTTTTACATCTTTCTAGTTTCAGTTATCCTTACGACAAAACCATTTCTTCCATGATATTGTAGCCAATATGCAAACATAGCAAATGGGTGCATAATAGTCCACTATGTAAATGTGCCATAATTTAAAGGACTTTTGGGCCATTTGGTTTGGGGTAAGCAAGCCTGTGAGGGAAGGAAGGACCGGGGCTCAGCAGATAAAAGGTTAGAGGCAATAGCAGCAGAGATAGATGGTGGGGCGCGGGAGGCAAAAGTGAAGAATCTCTCGGGAGCTTGATTTCCGTAAGCCACGCCCTTCCTCAGAGACCACTTCTGGCTCTGACCCCACACTTCCCTGTGGCCCTGCCCGGGACTCCACCAGCGAACGCAGCCACTATTTCTCATTTCCTCAGCTTCAAGTCACTGCTTTTTCAACTTGACTCTTCTCAGCTGCTCCTTTGTGTGGAGCTGCTGGCTCAGGCCAGCTTGGCTCCTGGGGCTCGGCTGTGACCAGGCAGGCCCTGGGATGTGACCTTCAGCCCCACTTGACCCCAAGGGCTTGGGCTGCAGATTTAGGCCAGGCTGCCTTTCCATGGCTTCCAGAGAAGGCAAAGCTGAGAGGAGGCTGCTGGGGGAGTGAGACCTGAGTGGACTCTGTTCAGCCCTGGAAATGGAGTGAGAACCTAACAAACTTTACACCACAGAAAAGCATCTGGAGGAAGAATGGAGCAGGTGTCGGGGCGGTGGGGGGAGAGGATGGCAGAAAAAAATATGGACGCACATTCCTCTGTTGTGACTGGAATAGCATGGATGCTCAGAAAATATTAAGACCAGAAATGTTAGTGAAGACTAGTAATGATCGGAGGCTTAGGCCAAGCCCAGTATCAGCTCAGAAAACCTACCAGGGTCAGAAAGAATACCTTTCCCTCCCTCGCTTATCAGCAACAAATGGTCTTCAATGCCATTGTCTGTAGAGTCAATAACAGTATTTACTGAGTGTCCATGTGGCAAGGGTTGCGTCACAGAGTTGAAGGATGTGGTACCCTACCAAGGTAGGGGGCAGGTGAAGTATTCAGTAAAATGTCAGCTCTCTTGAAGGTTAGAGAAATAGGCACTCTGCTTAACTGACTTTAAGTTAACTAAGCAGTTGCTGTGGAGTCCATTTCAACTCATGGTAACCCTATGTGTGTCAAAGCAGAACTGTGCTCCATAGTGTTTTCAATGGCTGATTTTCCAGAAGTAGGTCATCATGCTTTCTTCTGAGGCACTTCTGGTTGGACTTGAATCTCCAACCACCCAGAGACTCCGAGGTAACTAAAAGTTACCATATTTTCCCTGCAGGGATTACCAATTTTTACAAATGTGAGTATAATAAAAAATTAAATCCTATATTAAATCTAATTTATAGATACACCTATCAGTCAGTTCTGTAATGTGTAATATGGGCCATGTACTATTGTAAACACAAGTACTCATCTCATCTCTTCAACTGCCTTAGGAGTTAGGAGTTATGACTGGACCCATTTCATAAACAGGGAAACCACGGCACAGAGAGTTAAGCAACTTGTCCAAACCTGGTAAGTGGCAAAGACAGGATTTGAACCCAGGCAACCTGACTCCGAAGAATGAAGCATCAAGATTGGAGGAAGACTCATTAACAACCTGCATTATAAAGATAACACAACCTTGCTTGCTAAAAGTGAAGAGGATTTGAAGCACTTATTGATGAAGATCATAGACTACAGTCTTCAGTATGGATTACACTCCAACATAAAGAAAATAAAAATCCTCACAGCTGGACCAGTAAGCAACATCATGATAAACGGAGAAAATATTGAAGTTGTCAGGAAGCAGCAGTCAAGAAATCAAACGATGCATTGGGCAAATCTGCTGCAAAAGACCTCTTTGAAGTGTTAAAAAGCAAAGATGTCACTTTAAGGACTAAAGCGCACCTGACCCAAGCCATAGTGTTTTCAATCGCCTCATATGCATGCAAAAGCTGGACAGTGAATAAAGAAGACTGAAGAATTGATGCCTTTGAATTATGGTATTGGTAAAGAATATTAAATATACCATGGACTGCCAGAAGAACGAACAAGTATGTCTTGGAAGAAGTACAGCCAGAATGCTTCTTAGAAGCAAGGATGGCAAGACTTTTTGTCTCACATACTTTGAACATATTATCAGGAGGGACCAGTCCCTGGAGAAGGACATCATGCTTGGTAAAGTAGAGGGTCAGCAAAAAAGAGGGACACCCTTGTGATGGTTAAGATTGTGTGTCAACTTGGCTGGTCCGTGATTGTGTTTTGGCAGTCGTATGATGTTGTGATCACTTCCCTGTCGAGATTTGATATGTGATCACCCCATGACGGAATCTGCTGTGAGTAGCCAATCAGTTGAAAGGGAATTTCCTTAGGCATGTGGCCTGCACTGAATATAAGTGGATATTCTGGCAAGGCTTGGGGGCTTTTTGCTCCTGTTGGATCCTGCAGCTGGCTTCTGTTCTTCTGACCTCCGGTTCTTGGGACTTGAGCTAGCAGCTTACCTGCAGTCTTGCCTGCCGATCTTGGGATTGATCGATCTTTGCAGCCTGTGGAAAAGAGCCCTGCTATCTGACGAGCCAGTCTTGGGTTTACCAGCCCCTGCAGCTACGTGAATCAGAAGTCTCTATCCTGACCCAAGGACTTGGGACATTTCAGCATCTATAACCTCGTGAGCCATTTCCTTGATATAAATCTCTCTCTATATATATATTTATATGCTTTACTGGTTTTGCTTGTCTAGAGAACCCAGCTGAAGACAACCCTCAGTGAGGTGGACTGACACAGTGGCTGCAACAAGGGGCTCAAGTGTAACAACAATTGTGAGGATGGGACAGGACCAGGCAGTGTTTTCTTTCTGTTGTACATAGGGTCGCTATGAGTTAGAACTGATTCGATGGCATCTAACAACAAGATTGACTCCAGGGTCTAGACCCTTATCCACAATGCTAGGCTGCTCTTCTGTGAAGTGGAAAAGGCCTGAGGAAACTGAAGTTCAGAGAAAAGCAACTTGCACAGGCTTATTCCTGCCCCTCTCCAAATTCAAGCCCTTACTACATCTTGGACAGGCTATGAACACTGAATATCATGCCACAGCTCATTCTTTCTGTCAACAAAGTCTTATTAAGCACTTATTATGTGCTAGGTACAGTCCTAAGCTCTGTTTATAATCAAATAATCTACAGGAGACTGGACAAATTTGATCAATTCTTTGTTTGGCATGTCCCAGAAGTTATTTAAAAAGTCAAATCTTACAGTTATCTTTCTGAGTCTCAGGGAAAATGGAAAAACAACCAAGCAACCCTGATTAGTTGAGTTTTCTGGCTCTTTGGATTCTAAATTGAGTGTTTTCTGGTATTGGACATCACCTTCCCAAGCATCAGGCATACAGCAAGACTGAAAGCAGGAGGCAGGATAAGATGAAAATAAGTGAGTCCAACTCAGGTGAGAGCTTGTTTTTAATTGAGATTCCAGCTGCCACTCTCCCTGCATTCCTTTGTCCCTGGCTATGACCAAGTTCATGGCTATATCACCCTAAGTAATCCCTATAATGGGCTGCAATCCTAGGGGAGCTGTTTCTGTTTATTAAGGGGCCAATCTCTAAACCACATGAGGTACAACCAGTTATGGGTCTTGCCCTGGCAGTTGATGGACTACTTTTGTTTTAAAAAACAGGAATTTTCCAAGAGACAGAATGGGAGAGCTGGCAGGGATTGGGGAAGAGCCAGAGGCATGAAAGTGATGGGTGTTGGAAGTGAGGCCCAGAGTGAGTGGGGGGAGGGGGTGCCCCTTCCAGGTCATAAGCTCTTCAAGGGCAGAATTCACCTGCAGGCTGTGTTAGCAATCCTTGAGATTTTAACTATAGTTATATAGAGCTAAAGGACTTTCATGTAGTTCCAGGAATGATACTACCAGTTGGAGAAGGGGAGAGGAGGCCAAAAGGGGACAATAGGCAGAAGGTAGAAAATGAACAGGGTGAGGCAAATAGTGGAGAATGAGATTCCCTGGGGGTCAGGGATTTGAAGTGCTTCAGACTCCAGGTCAAATGACGGTGACCAGGCTGCACTGAGTTCTCGGGTCAAGCCACTGCCTCTTCCCTCTCACTCACAGCCCGTGCCTGCTTCTTGGAGTTGGGGAAACATTGCGGCAGTTGCTTGTTTGGAGACCCTGTCCCGTCCCTGTGCTCCCCCCGCATCTGTCCTCTGGGTAGAGTTGTGTGAAGCGGAAGGCAATTTGGGGCTTATTAGCGTCCCAGGGAGACATGTAACTTGTGTTGCTGGGTCCCAAACAGCAAGAGTCTTAGCGGCAAACTCCAGCCGAGAAAAGACCGAGGAATTGTCTCACCTAATTACAGGGAATGGCCCTCTTTGTGTTTGTGATTCGCTACGGTTGTCCGATCGCTTTTGATCGCTTTTCTCCATTTGCTGGCTCAGGCCATGCTGGAATTGTGCTAATTAAAAGAGAAATGGACAGAGTGATCCTGTCAGCCCTGGTTACTGGTGGGGACAAAGCAGAATATTATTTGGAGGCAGTGTTTTGTGAGGGCCCCTCTTCCAGCTCTCATTAGGAGGAAGGGCCCACAGGAGGGGAAGGTTCGGAATGCCTGGCCTGGCTAATGGAGCACTGGAGTGTTCCTGTGCTAATTAAGAGTCTCCACTAGCACCCTCGCCAACCAGGAGCCTCACAGTTGCACTTGGTGCCAGCTGAAGCCCCAACTGCTCCCTACTCCAGAAGAAAAAGTGCCATGCAAAGGGTGGCGAGGCCAATGGCCTCTTGAGGCATAGTCAAGGACACATCCCCAGAAGTCCCAAAAGCCTAAATAGATAGGATGAGCCAGTTACAGGTCAGTCAGAACTTCTGAGCTTGGAGAGACTATTGTTTGCCTGCTTTCTGGGGTTTAGGGAGTTTGCCCAGCACCCTGGTGCAATGAAACCCATGCAGCAGTCATACAGGGAGTCATGTAGCTCTCAGAGATGAAGAAAACAAATTAGAGAACATAATCAAATGCTTGGTGATGGGGTTTGTGCAGAAATTGAGAGCTAGTAAGAAACTGTTATTATCTGACCCCTGAGACAGTGTACCTTGGTCCATATGCCCATTTCCTCACTTCCTGCTCAGCCTGTTCACCATACCGTGATCCCTGAATCCTGGAGGAAACAGCAGGGATCAGAGCATCCCATTGGAGATGAAATTTCTTGGCTTCATTACAAAGCTGCTATGGAAGTCCAAACACCCTTCTGAAGCCAGAGCAGCGATGGAATGACTTCCACCAATTCCATTTTCACTGCCCTGATTTGGATGAGTTCAGAAGACACAGGAGCTACAATAAGCAGAACAAAAAATAAGGAGCAGTTGGCAAGTGTCCATTTAAAAAATATGATAAATGGGTAACAAAAAGATAAATTAATGCTGGTATTTCGATATAACAATGTCCTGTGAACTTTTAGTGCTCTAACTGGAAGAAATGCCCAAGCGAATCAGCAGAGGCTCAAAACCTAAGAGATCTATGCAAATAAGAAGCAGTGAGACTATAAAAGGACAAATATTGTATATCCCACTTACACGAAATATCTACAATAGGCAAGTATATAGAGATCTAAGTTTATTAGTGGTTACCAGAGGTGGGTGGGAGGGAGGAGGAAAGGAGGAATCAATGCTTATGGGACACTGAGTTTCTGTTAAGTGTGATGGAAAAACTTGGGAACAGATTAAGGGTGATGGCTGAACAACATGATGAATACTAGTTAATGTTCCTGAACTGTACATGTGAAGAATGTTGAAACAGTAAATGTTTTGTTATATATATAATTACTATTAAAAAAAAAAAAGAAGAAGAAGAAGAAGAAGAAACAGTGAGACTTTTGGTAAGAAAAGATTTTAATACGAATTTGAAAATGTGCCTCTAAGCACCAAATGCTATGCTTTCTCAGGACGCTGTTGCCCGTAGCCAACAGATGCATTACAGGGATGGTATTCAGAATGGCAAAGGTAAAGGAAAAACATTTTGTGGGATAGCTAGGAAATAATCTTTAAAGACCTAGAGTAGAACATTCATGATGTTGTCCCTGTTTAGTTACTCAGTCAGTCAGTTTAGGCATGCTTTTATAGATCACAGAAATCTACCGCCCACTCATATGTTTTCTTAGAAATAAATGATGAGCCATTGATGATAAGCAACTTGCTTTCCTTAAAAGGGAGTGTCTTCTCTAAAATGGCATGCTCTGGTCTAGAGCAGGTAAACTACCAGTGGGTGATAGTTTCTATTTTGTGACAATACCATCACTTTTTTTTTTCTTCCTAGAAGCCATCACGTAGGATATCCTCTTGATGCAATTCTCTTGTTACTGTCAGGACAGTTAGCTGTCAACCAGGGCCACATTTGGACAATGTGATTCTGGCGGCAGAACAGCTTTTTGAAAAGGGACCTTTTCATAGAGCAGTACTGATTAGTACATCCTCTTCTCCAGTTCTTGAATAGGGTTGAAAAGGAACTCACACTTAGGGTTTTGGTAGGTGGCAGGGAAATATTTGTGTTCAGTCCATCATGTTTAACTGGAAGTCTGCAAACAGATTTTGACTCATTCTCCTATAAAAGGGACATATTTATTATGAAGACACAGAAACCATCATATACAAAGTACAATCCTCTAACATCCTGAAATACATACACGTACACACTGTACATAAATTTATATTATCAATATAAAAATACATCATTAACATTTCTAAGGATGACAAATATAAAACCAATAAATATCGCAATTCTAAAACATCTACTTACATTAAGTGCTGGTGAATAAGATGACAGTAAAAGAAAGAGGCCAAAGCAGACCAGAAAACCAACCTCATAGCTTCAGTTATAGACTTGGGTTGGTTTGCGGGGGAGGTATCCCAATACTCCTCACATTTCCCCAAGCATCTAAAGGTGTCTGTCATCAACTCTCAAAAACAGAGCAAAGGAAGAATTTGACATTATGGCACTATTTTTTGGCCACACACACACACACACACACACACACACACACATATTCAACCGCATTTAGTGAGATAAAGGAATGTCAATAAGCTTAACTTAAAATCAAAGCCTTCACAACCTAAACTTCTACGTAGCACCAGGCTGAACGTATTCCTCCTTCCTTATCCTTTGTTGTCTCATGTTTAGTTTTGTTTTGTTTTTCCTTTTCAATAAGTAAAATTGCACAGATATTCAAATGGCACAAATAAGACAAAAACTCAACACTAATTCTAGGATGGGAAACAAGGCACAAGTTTTGATGGCCCGGACAGTGAAGTGGAGAGTGCTACACCCTAGCAGACACTCAGGACCAAAAACTTGTGTCCAAACACCATCGGACTACTGCCACATGGATGTTCTTTTCGTAAAGTGTCAGAAACCCTGTGTACTTCTAAAACATCAGAGGCTGGGGCTGGCTTATAAGACAAAATGGGGAGAACACGTGTAACTGACTTTGCCCACGGACCAGATTTTCAGATTTTAACACGGGGGGCAGGTAACTGGCGAAGAGCTTCATATGAGCTGTATTTAAGTCAGGAAATTCTCTCTCTCGTCTGTGTGTATTTCTGTCAGACAGGTGAAGTATCTGAAATGTGCTGCATGAGGGGACGAGGGGGACAAAACATTGCCACCATCCCACAGCACATTTCTTTAAGGTCTATTCGGCTTTCTAGTTTCTAACCAAATGGGTTCCTACAAATCAGTCAGCACCCTTTTCTATCTTTCGGGCCAAATTTCTGGCTTCAATCTGTAACACATTATCCAGAACTCAAAAGTCCTTTCTGCTACCTTCATATTGGCCTTGAGGTCTAGAACCCAGTGTAACTTTGCATGAGGCTTTCACTATACAAGCTAATCCCAGGAGGGACTCCCTACTCCGGGATTCCCCTCCCTGGAGTCAGAATCGATGGCAGGAGCTGGGAAGTGAAGAATGCATTGGGGGATGGGACTATCATGAGAAGTGTAGAATTGAAAAAGCAGCTGCATATTTTGAGAAGACTCTGGTTTCTCCAGCTGGGGATTCTTGGAACCTAGTAGATACTGGAGAGTTCACAGGTCAGGCTGCACGGACTGGTCCAGAATCTGGTTGGTATCTGGTTTCCTTGCATCATAAACACTTCCTAACAGGTCAAGTACAACTCAAAATAACCCATCCAATCAACATATCACAACTGGCTTTGCCATTACTGAATCAAATCAACTGTGAGATGGGGCTCCTGAATCACTTCTGGAAATGAAGAAGCAGGAGTTTAACCCTTAAGAAGGATACACCCTCTGGTGTTAGCCACATCCAAGGTTAAGAACGCCAGTCTGGAAGCTGATTGAATAATTGCAATGATCCTTGGGTAGAGCAGATTCTTCTCTTGCTGCCCAAAGTCCTCAGAGGCGCAGAGTGCCAGGAGCGGGGAGGGGGTCGGTCCTGGAGGTACACCCCCCAGCCTCTCCCGAGGAAGCAGTGAGGTGTGCGTGGTCAGAGCTGCACCGGGAAGGGAGCATGGTTACAGTTCCCAGGACATCCCGTCCACAAGCGGCTGCTACTTCTTGGGTTTCTCTAGAATGTTGAGGAATTTCCCTCGTGTCATCTCTCTGGCTGGAATCACAAAGCAAATGAAAGATCAATGAAAACCTAAAATCTGAAAAAGGGATCATAGGAAGATTTCATTTAAAAATGCAGATTGACTTAAATTGTTACCACAACAGATTCAATCACCACTGCCAACTGAAACCTGACAAAGCTATTCTGAAGTTGGCAATTGCTATAAGGCCAACTGGGGAAGACTTTATCATCAGCCCTTAAAAAAATCACCAGGGAATTCCCAAAAAACCTATCACTCCCTCAAGAATGTAACCTAATACTCACACGTTCACTCTCTCAGGGGGTTTGCTCTCAGAGGCTAAAATCCAACCAAGATTAGAGTCTTCCTCAAATTGTTGGTCTCTGGACATTTTTAATCTCAAATCAAAATTAGAGATCATTTACCCCATCTCTCAGCAGTGGTAGCCCCTGGCTGCTGTAATATATCAGGGTTTATATTCCCTCAGTGCCGTTCATCTGTGGATGGTGTAATAAAGTAGGGTTTATAGAGCTTTGGTCTTCTCTCTCTTGGCATTGTCAGTCCTTAGATATTTAATATAGTCAGACAGGGTTTATGTGTCTTTCTCCGACTTTCAGCACCATCAATCTTTGGATTTGTAGTTATAAGAGGGTTTATATAGCTACTTTCCTACGTATGAGACTCCAAAATAAAAGAAAAACATTTATCAATTACAAGGGCCACTCCAGAAGCCCCTTGTTTTAGCTCTGTCAAGTAAATCCTCAAAAAGTTTGGGTAGCTTAACACTTCCTTCATCCTCGTCCCACAAGGTCATCTTTTCAGATCTCTTAAATGGATTTAACAGTGCTAAAAGTTTCCTGATGGCTGGCGTTGGAGGCCAGAGGTCTTCTGGAACCACACAGCAGGCACAGGGCAGGCTGTGCCCCCTGACCTCCTAAGAACATGTCTCCATTCTGGCTAAAGAAGTGAAGCTGGCCCTGGAGGCCAGAAGTCTTCTGGAATCACATAGTGGGCACAGGCAGGCTATGCCCCCGGCCTTCCAAAAACATGTTTCCATCTTGGCCAACGAAGTCAGGTGGCTAGGGAGGCACCTTCAGGTAGGAGAAGGACCTTCACCCTAGCCTTCTTGTTGCCTTTCCCAAGTCCTGAGCAAATGGTGCTAATGAATGGGCTCCCCACCTCACTGCCTAACAGTACCTTGTTTATTTGTACAACAACTAGAGAAAACAATACAAACTGTAACCATGGGAGATTTTTTGTAACTGCAGTCTCTAATCTTTCATCTTTAACAAGTTCCTGGGCTCTAACAAAGGGAAAGGGGATTGATTCTATTACCTAGGAATGGAAGTCCAAGTGATAGGTCTTGCCTCATGTGCCCACAACCCCACTCCTGCCCAAATCAAACTGACTATTCCTTCCTTAGTGGACCTACACCATTACTCCCTATAAAAATTGCATGCAATTACTTGTTTATGTACTTGGCCTTTCTCCACTAAACTGTAAGAATTGAGGGTAGAAATTGTTTTATTACTCTTTATATCACCAGCACCTAGCATAGTGCTAGGCCTAGTTATCTGCTGAATAAATGTTGGCTGGATGAATGATAATATACAGAAGAACTAGAACCAAGTGGGAACACAATAAATGTTAGTTTTTTTTTTTCCCTTCCACAGACAAATAATAAGACTATTTAGTGGTCCTCGGTGCTCCATTCTCGGCATCATGGGATTCTTTTTCAATTACCTTGCTTATTTGTCAAGAAAAATTATTTCTCTGGATGGAAACAATGCCAGATTAATGAGAGATTAGGGGGTTAAAAACTAACTACCCTAGAGGAAAACCAAGCACATACTTTCTTGCCTATGGGCTACAGCACGAGCTTCTTTCAGAGAACATAGGATTTAAACTCAGTTTAAGTTCTAGCTCTAGCATTTAGCATCCAGGTGACACCTTGGACTGGGTAAGATCTCTGTGCCTCAGTTTCTTCATCTGTAAAATGGGGAGCACATTAATGCTACCTGTCCTATGTCTCTCTTGGATAACAGTAATGGACATGCTTGGTATAGTGGTTATCATAACAGAACGCCCTTCGGAGGTAGATAAGTAGTCTGCTTCTTTTCTTATACTTGGTATTGGCTAAGTGAATGAATGAATTGTGCTAAGGGAGGCTAGTGATATCAAAAATCCCATTCCTTGGAATCTCTCAGCCTGATCGCATACGAATTTACTTGTACCTTCAGGCAGAGCAAGTCTCATCATTTATTTCTACTGGATGGGTTATTGCCTATTTGAGTGATTATTATGGACTTTCAAACATGGTATTCAGTGATCCTGCAACATGGTTAGAAGTAGGAGCTCTGGAAACCAGACATGGGCCAATATAAACACTCTACCAGGCAAAACGAAGCCTTGCTCCAAAAACCCTGGGCCTTGGACACTGTACTGATCTTACTAATTATTTCTGCCTGCTGCCCCACAGATCTCAGTTTTCTACTTGTTTTTGTTTTCCTCAAGTGGGAGAATGGCCAATATTTTAAGACTTAGAATAAAAAGAGACCAAATCTATTTGAGGGATCTAAAGAGTTTATAAGAAAAAATAAATGGCTATTCCAAAGTCTCTAGTGGCAAGCTCTCCTTGAATTTAACCAATCCTTTTTAACAACCCCTCTTCCACTCAATCATCCCTCCCCTTCCAACCTAATCCAAGTACACAGAGCTGTGGGAAACCACCGTAAAAGTAGAAGTAATTCAAAAGACATCGTCTTCTACGTGGGAGGGGAAGAAGTTTTCCCACTCGCCAGTCCCATATAGGAGATATACGAATGTGTGACATAGCCACTCCCTGAAAGAGGGCTGTGCTGTATAAATCAGATCCTAAGCACCAGCCCCTTTTGCCTACAGAGAAATTGCTGTGGGTTGGAGGCTGCTCCAGAGCACGTGCCCTCCTGTTCGCTTGTCATCAGAGATGTTAACATTTCTGATTAATTCACATATCCCTCATTTTATTCCTCATTTCTTTATCCTTGCTTTCCTGCTCTGCTGCAGTGTGAAGATTCTTACCGACCTGCTACAGTAATCACCACCCGCTAACCGCACCCCCCGACAAACTTAGTGAAATTGTTTAGTGATGCCAACCATGCTTTTAATTTGCAAGACATCAGACACAGGGGTAATTTATACCAACATCTGTTCATTTTTGACTTCTGAAACAAACTCACACATGCTGCTACAAAATCCCATTAGGAGTAGGGAGACAGCCTTCTGCTACTATTCTGTATTCCTCTTCTACACACACACACACACACATCCCTTCTAGTAGGGTTTTATATGTAAATGTATTTGACTAAAAAAAACTCCCACTAAGGATTTCAAATCTCTTTGGGGAAAATCCTTTAGAGATGGTTAGTGCTTGCTTGCAGAGGAGAGGAAGCTATTTCTATTCCTCCACTACCCAGCTCCACTCCTTCTTCCCAATAGCTTGGTATAATTCTAGCATAAAGGGCAGGATAAGATTACATGCTCCTCCGTTTGGCAATTCTAGGTCCTCCCTTTTTTCCTGGTTCTTTTCTTTTCGTAATGTGTTACATAAAAAACAACCCTAGAGACAATAACAGTGCTAGAGAGAGTTTATCTAGAGTCAGTAAAATCTGTTAAACTGTTTTCTGATTCTGGATTTACTCTCTAGGATTACAAGGCTTAACAGGAAGAAAACGCTGCCAATCACATTCTAATAACTACAAGAGGGGTCTAATGGTCAGCAGCACCATTGGTGTATGTTGGGCAGAAGGGAAGCATGGCCTACATGTCCAGTCCAGATTTACAGGCCCTCCTATGCAGTGCAGAGATCATAAACTGAGAAATCCACAATAAAGACTGCCACCATAGGGTTAACATGTCAACTGCTACAGAGTGTGGGAGAGGGAGCCACTCATATACTCTTAAAGACAGCAAATGGATAAACTACAATCAACTTCCAAGTTTATGCTGCTTCTGTTACCCCCCTTCATAGTTTCTCAAGGGCTGTCAGGTTCATGGCAGCTGTAAATACCTGAGTATACTTAGAGAGGTCAGGGCTGAAGGGAGGACTCTATTCTGCTTGCTCAGAAAGTGGTGTGTGGTTTAACAGAATCTCTTTTTTAGACTCTCCAATTCGCCACCTTACATTTAGCCTTGCCTCTGGCTCCCTTCCCACAATGACTATCCCCAAACTGCCTTCTCTGCAGTACATTTTCTGGTGGCTGGTTGAAAGAGATTCAGTGGTACAGATTGACTTCTCACTGGTGAGGGGATGAGGGATTACCAGAGATACCCTGGTTAACGAGATTGGGTGCAGAATCTCTCATGAGACCAGCCCTCTCTGCCAGGGCTTTCTACCTTTCGCCTATGACATATGGGTTTCATTACAAAAAGATTTTCCAGATTATAAATTTGAGGCAATTGCCTGATAAAATTCTGCTCAGCTTTTACATAGGGTACAACATAAAGATTAAGTAACTTTTTAATGAAATGAAAGAAACCCATAATATTTGGCTTTCAATTCTAATGCAAACTACTATTTAAATATTTCTGTGCCCTAGTATAATTAAAAACATAAGAGGGGTGGAGAAGGGTTACTTTTCACTGCTTCTCTCATATCCAGAAGAGCAACAACAGGCTGTATCTTTAGGAAACTTAGACATAAGTGGACAAGAGACAAAGGAGACAGCATAGCATTGTGAAAAGAGCAGGGCTTTCAGCATTAGACAGGGTTGGATTTGAACTCCAGCTCCCACCCTGACCCTGGACAACTCTGGGCAAGTCACCCAAGCCTTCTCTCTAAGCTTTGGTTTCCTCATCTCTTCAAGGTAGCATAATACACAAAAATCACATAGACATTCAGCAAATGTTAACTATGGCATAACCATTTTATTTTAAACAAAAATTTTATTTAAAGAACAAGATGCTTGACTTAACGAGAAAACTATCCAGGATTCATTTCTTTTAGAGTATGTATACCTACTTAAAGACAGATTGCCCTGCATGTAACAGCTAGGTATAAAAAAGTTATAAAATTGTCCTTAGTTTTACAAAAATAAATGAAAAGCATTAAAATTCTCCAATCAAATAAGGTATGTAAAACTTTTTGTTGTTACTTTTTGTTAAACAGTGAGAGTAAAATAACTTATTGAACTATAAAGAGAAAAGCTGAATGAGCATGCTACTAATGGGGAGAGGGGGTATTTTCACAAAACCAGTATTTTTCCCCCATTCAATTTCCATTTGATGTTGATCAAAATATACCATGGGCTATTTTGTTTAAAAAAAAAAAAAAAAAGCAGCAACATATTTGTGCACATCACCAGTTACTTTATGTATAATAAAGGAAGGGGGAGGGGAAAATGAAAGACTAGAGAAAAGTATATTGTAGTAGTCAGAATGTAGTGGAACCAAATTGTGGTTTTCTAATTGAAAACGTATTCTTGGTCTGTGGGAAGGGAGTTCTGGAATAAAGGAGCAGGTTCCCTTTTTGGTAGCTATCGCCTGTCTGCTGCTAGAACACATCAACTGTATCTTTACTCTCCCTTTCCAACTGTGCAGGTGTGTCGATTTCATTAACTGGCTGCCCATCAAATCGGAATCTGACCTGCCTCACTGGCAAACCCTGTTGTTCACAATAGGCTTTCATTAGTTTATTAAGTAGAGTATGCCTCTTAAACTGTCCCACAGAGCCATCCTGCCCCGCCATCTTCAAATTAATATGATCACTGTTCTCAGTCTTGACTCCTTTCTTGGGTTTTGCATCGACCACAGAGAGTGCTGTAGTCTCCTCAAGTTACAGCTTCACAAAAGAGGTGCCAAGTTCGCACCAAATGAGCACACAAACAGCACACACGGGAGTGACAGCAGAAAGAAGCCTAACTATTTATTTTAAAAAAGACCTTCAAATGCAAAGCAAACAGTAACATGAATAACTTGCATCTGTGTAAAATGCATACTTTGAAAGATTAACCCTGCTGGAGTAATACTGGGTGTTACTGGCAACTATCTTAACTATACCAGCAGCTACTTCTAGCAAAAAGGAACACATAAAATCCTAGTTGGTTTAGTTTAAATCAATGTGCTAAAAAGGCTGTTTGTTTAATTAGATTCATAGAAGATATTTTTTAAGAAATGATGCCATTTGGCTCTTTAAAAATTATTATTATTTTTGGTTCCTGAAACCTTGAATGCATTCTAATAACTATGACGAGGGATCTACTAGTCGTCAGTGTGTGCTGTGCAGAAGGGAAGCATGAAGAGGGTGGATGAATAGCTGAGTCAGTCACACTGAGGGCCTACAATGTACTAGATATTAGGGAAGATTAAATTAGAGGACATGCTTTTTGATAGAAAGGGACTGTTCCCAACGGCAACATGCCCTTTGAGATGGACAGAGCTATTCACAGGTATTTTGGTGGATTAGAGGAGAACAAAAAGAAACCCAGGTGATCTCTGATGCTGACTTCTCCCTCACAGGAATGTGGAAGTTTTCCTGTCGAGATGGCACGGAGCCGGCATACAGCAGAGCAGTTCCAGGGCAGTTTGCCAGACAGGGATTCTTCAACAAGAACAGTGAAAAGTACCACCATGCGATCAATAATTCAAGTCAACGACTAAACACTTTTTAACGCCTCCAATGTGAGAGCAGCTGGTGCTGGTGCCATTATCAAGACCAGAAGGTGCTGTGAGCTGAGCATGGTGTCACTGGATGAGGAGGGGTCTCCTGGAGGCTCATTCCATGAGGATACTTAGTGGTCCTCAGCAGGCTGTATAACTGTAATAAGGTCGGTTGACCACTCTCAATCAACTCTTGTTGGAGAGTATACACAAATGAGAGCTTTTGGTGGAAACCTAACTTTTCTCTCAAAATTAAAAGTAGCATTTGAAGGCCAGAAGAACAGCCTTAAGGCTTTTTGCCTCAAGTTCTTAGGCATAACATTTCAAAAAGGAGACTGGAGTACTATCTGAGAAAGATCTGAGAAAAGAACAGTCTGGATGCCTCATCTGTGACCAGACTATCACAGACTACCAACAGCTCCATCCTCAGAATTCTCAGAAAAGCTTTTTTGAGGGCACATGTTCCAGGTTCTCTTCCTATTGGGTGTCTTGGCTCTATAACAGGACTTTTACTTCTAAAAAGGGTGAGGTGGCTAAGAACAGTGTTCCTTCCAGTGCAAACGACTGTAATTTTATATCAAACATTTTTTTTTTCAATCCACAATAACGCCCATTTCCAGAGAATGTTTTATCCAAGAAGTAATATGAAAAAGAAAGGCCAGGATTCAATGTGCAGGTAAACAAATTTGGACAGTTCCAATATGGAAAATAATTTTAATGGCTTTTCACAACAGAAAAAAAAAAAGGGACAGAAATATCTGCCAACAGATTTATTCTCAGAATATAAAACATCAAGCAGTAACATAAAATATGGGAAGTGTCAGCCATGATGTCTAAAGATTGAAGGCAGAAGTAGAAGAATCTTAATTGTCAGGTATTTGAAAAGTATTGTATTCAGATGAAAGCTTGTGTTTCTCCATCAACTTTCCTCACCCTGCCCTCTTTTAAGAGCAAAACAAGACTAGATTTCAAATATGCAATCCTTCTCTCTATTAAACAAAACAACAAACCCCCCAAAAGATTTCTGTTCAAAGGGTTTCACAGACTATTTCATAGTTTCACTCAGTTCCCTTTTCAAGGGTAAAACTTAACTGAGTGAAAGGCAATCAGATCAAAGCAATGGATTAATACTCTTGGGGCTAGAACTTTTATTAAATACTCATAAATTTGTTGCAGAGCATTCATGCTTCAGAGTTTTTACATAGCAATATATCCTGGTGAAACACTTATTATGACCCAAAGGCTAGTAGCTTTACACAGTCTTAATTTCCTCATCCATAAAGTGAGAACAACAATAATAATCTGTTATATAAGATTAAGATGGAACAACAACTAGTCAAAGTGACTTGATCAGTAAACCAAATATTTTGCCTCAAGTTAGACAGAGTAACTTAGCCATAGGTCAGATTCCACACCCAGGAAAATCAGACCAAGATCAAAGTAAAGATAATTTCAAATTACTTGGATATTAAGACAACTTTCCTGCTTGGTAACTTCCTCCCATTTAAAGGTGCTGGCAGTAGCTAAAGGCAGAGGAGGATGAAGGCTCAGTCTTCTTGACCCCCAGGGCGGGAAAGAGTTACATCCTCACATTGAGAAGCCAATAAAAACCTCTCTTGATTATAATTTAGATAAGAACCACTGGATTGAATAATAATGTTTGAAACTCCCCTGGCTGTTTCACCTTGAGACGTCCATCACTGGGTTAAACATGATGCTAATTGCATTTGGATTGATTAATTTCTCTCACTCCTGTCTATTCGAATAACACTTAACAAAATAATCATAGCACCCAGAGCCAAATCTTTTCCGTCAAAGGAATGAAGCCATCAGAACAGGCATAGAAGAAAGAAATGAAGATGACCCGTAATTACTGCTACGGTGATATCATTACCATATTATACAAAATGAGTGTTGGGGGGAGGGGGAGTGGAGGAAGGAGGGATGGAGATTATTTATTTTTTTTAATGCAGGCCTACAACCTAAGAATACAGATTTGACATCAAGTGGAACATATAGAATTACAGAACTTAAAAAAACAAATCTTGCTCTTGAAATTGCAAAATCCAACAAACACTGAGGTCCAAGATACATCAAGTGTCTTGGGGTGTGGGCAGGGATTATTCACGCCACTATTTTTTCATCACAATAACACTGTGTATGACTTGCACAGAGATTTAAGATACTGTCTGCATACCAGGAGCATTCCATAGTTACTGGAGAATTTTTCTTTAAGCAAGGGAAAAATATAATTTTAATATTGTTAGAGGTGGCCTTGTCTGTAAAATTTGAATTCAGGTTTTAACTGCAGCTAATTCTAAGACACCAAAAAATATGTCTATGACTCTTTACCCATGGCTCATTGGACAATAGTACAGATTTAGTTTAGCTCACTAGCCAGAAGAATATAATAAATTTTCCCTGAAACAGCTTGTTTGAATTTGACACCACCACCAACAATAACAAAAAAAAAAAAACAAAACTAGTGTATGGTCACATATGTAGGTGTCTAGGCATATATGTGTCTGGGTAGGTACAGGTGAGTACCTCTGTGTGCAGAGACAGAAGTATTTATATGTATGTATATGTACAGACATGTGTATACACGCATATATGTTCATAGAGGACACAGTTACAGATACTTCTCAGATATAACCAAACACCTTGTGAGAATGGTTTTCTAGGTTTGAAGGCTTAGGACCTTAGTCTCGTGAGACAGCTCAGTCAACTGGCATCACAAAGTTCATGTTCTGCATCCTAGTGAGGTGAGTAGTGTCTGGGGTCTTAAAAGCTTGCGAGCTGTCATCTAAGATACAACTATTGGTCTCTACTTGTCCGGAGGAAAAGAGAAAGAAGAAAACCAAATTCTCAGAGAAGAAACTAGTCTATAGGGCTAATAACCTACACAAGCAACAGCCTTAATAACTGTGAGACCAGAAGAACTACATGGTGCCTGGCTACCACTACCAACCATTCTGATCATGGCCACAATAGATGGACCCTAATAGAATGGGAGAAAAATGCAGAACTGAAATTCTTAAAAAGTCCAGATTTACTGGACCAGCTGAGACTAGAGGACTCCCTCAGAGTATTGCCCAGAGATACTCTTTAAACCTTGAACCGAAACTATCCCCTGAGGTCACCTTTTAGCGAAATAACAGACTGGCACACAAAACAAAGGATATTACCTGTCAGTATGGTGCTCCAATAAAAAACCATCTATATGAGACCTGAGAAGATAAAGAGGGCAGGGAAACTAGAGTACAGGAAACAGAACAACCAGAATGCAATTAAAGAGAATATTCACACACTGTGAAAAATGTAACACTGAACAATTTGTGTACAAATTATGAATTGGAAACCTAGTTTGCTGTGTAAACTTTCACAGAAAACACAAAATTTTTTTAAAAAATACTATGTTTGACATGACCTTTTTAATACTTATGATACATTCAAATCACACAGGATTTGAATTGTAGGTCTGAATCTATCACTTAATAGGTGGCAGCCTTAGGTAAATGACTTATCCTCTTTGTGTATTAGTTTCTTCATGTGTAAAATGAGGATAAAATGGTGCCTATACCTTACTGAGTTGTTGTGGGCTTAAAGTAGATCATACATGTTAATTAAAGTACTCAATAAATGCTGGTGCCGGAAAAAATGTCTACCTAAGATGAATTTTATGGCTATTTACAGAATCCTGAACAATGTTTTGGTTATTTTAGTAACTAACATTAAACAGATACTTGTAAAGTACTTTGCATATAGATTTTTTTTTTTTAAATTTTTAGTATAGACAAGAGGGGCTTTATTACTAGCAGAGGGTGTTAAAATTTTTTTTAATTGTTGTGCTTTAAGTGAAAGTTTACAATTCAAGTTAGTCTCAAAATTTATACATACATTGTTATGTGACCCTAGTAGCTCTCCCTATACTGTGACGGCACACTCTTCCTTTCCACGCGATTTCCCGTGTCGATTCAACTAGCTCCTGACCTTCTCTGCCGTCTCATCTCGCCTCCAGACAGAAGCTGCACATTTAGTATCATATATCTACTTGAGCTAAGAAGCACACTCTTCACGAGTATCATTTTATGTCCCACAGTCCAGTCTAATCTTTGTCTGAAGAGTTGGCCTTGGGAATGGTTTTAGTTTTGCGCTAACAGAGAGTCCTGGGGCCATGTCTTCTGGGGTCCCTCCAGTCTCAATCAAACCATTAAGTCTCATCTTTTTACTAGAATTTTGAGTTCTGTACCCTACTTTTCTCCTGCTCTGTCAGGGACTCTCTGTTGTGTTCCCTGTCAGGGTGGTCACTGGTGGTAGCTGGGCACCATCGTGTTCTTCTGGTCTCAGGCTGATGAAGTCTCTAGTTTATGTGGCCCTTTCTGTTTCTTGGGCTAATACTTTCCTTGTGTCTTTGGTGTTACTTATTCTTCTTCGCTCCAGGTGGGTTGGGACGAATTGATGCATCTTAGATGGCTGCCCACCAGCTTTTAAAATCCTAGATGACATTCACCAAAGTGGGATGTGGAACATTTTCTTAATAAACTTTTGTTATGCCAACTGACCTAGATGTCCCCTGAAAACATGGTCCCCAGACCCCTGCCCCTGCTACTCTGTCCCTCAAAGTGTTTGGCTGTATTCAGGAAACTTCTTAGTTTTGGTTTAGTCCAGTTGTGCCGACTTTCCCTGTAGTGTGTGTTGTCCTTCCCTTCACCTAAGATAATTCTTGTCTACTATCTAGCTAGTGAATACCCGTCTCCCTCCCTCCTTACCCTCGTAACCATCAAAGAATGTTTTCTTCTGTGTTTAAACCTTTTCTTGCATTCTTATAATAGTGGTCTTATACAATATTTGTCCTTTTGCAACCGACTAAATTCACTCAGCATAATGTCTTACAGATTCCTCCATGTTATGTTTCATGGATTCATCATTGTTCTTTATCATTGTGTAGTATTCCATTGTGTGAATGTACCATAATTTGTTTATCCATTCAACTGTTGATAGGCACCTAGGTTGCTTCCATCTTTTTGCTATCATGAATAGTGCTGCAAAGAACATGGGTGTGCATATGTCTATTCGTGTGACGGCTCTCATTTTTCTAGGATGTATTCCAAGGAGTGGGATAGCGGGATCATATGGTACTTCTATTTCTAGTTTTTTAAGGAAGCGCCAAATCGATTTCCAAAGTGCTTGTACCATTTTACATCTTCACTAGCAGTGTATAAGTGTTTCAGTGTCTCCACAACCTCTCCAATATTTATTATTTTGTGTTTTTTGGATTAATGTAGCCTTGTTGGGATGAGATGGTATTTCATTATAGTTTTGATTTGCATTTCTCTAATGACTAATGATCCTGAGTATTTCCTCATGTGTCTGTTAGCTGCCTGAATGTCTTCTTTGGCGAAGTGCCTGTTCACATCCTTTGCCCATTTTTTAAATGAGTTATTTGTCCTTTTTTTGTCGAGGTTTTCCAGTATCTTGTAGATTTTAGAGATCAGATGCTGATCAAATTTGTCACAGCCAAATTATTTTTCCCCAGTCCGTAGGTTGTTGTCATGGATTTAATTGTGTACCCCCAAAATATCTGTCAATTTGGCTGGGTCATGATTCCCAGTATTGTATGATTATGTATCAATCTGTAATCTGATGTGATTTCCTTATGTGTTGTAAACTCTTATCACTATGATGTAATAAAATGGATTAGTGGCAGTTCTACTGATGAGATCTACAAGATTAGATAGTGTCTTAAGCCAATCTCTTTTGAGATATAAAAGAGAGAAGTGTACAGAGATACAGGGGAACCTCATACTACCAAGAAAGCAGTGCCAGGAGCAGAGTGTGTCCTTTGGACCTGAGGTTCCTGAGCTGAGATGCTCCCAGACCAAGGGAAGACTGATGTATCCTAAGGACCTTCCTCTAGAGCTTACAGAGAGAGAAAGCCTTCCCCTGGAGCTGATGCCTTGAATTTGGACTTGTAACCTACTAGACTGTGAGAGAATAAATTTATCTTTCTTGAAGCTATCCACTTGTGGTATTTCTGCTACAGCAGCACTAGATGACTAAGACAGTTGTCTTTTTACTCTTTTGGTGAAGTCTTGATGAGCATAAGTGTTTGATTTTTAGGAGCTCCCAGTTATCTAGTTTCTCTCTGGTGTTTGTGCATTATTACTTATGGTTTGTACTCTGTTTATGCCATGTATTAGGGATCCTAGCATTGTCGCTGTTTTTTCTTCCATGATCTTTATCATTTTTGATTTTATATTTAGGTCTTTGATCCATTTTGAGTTAGTTTTTGTGCATGGTATGAGGTATGGGTCTTGTTTCAGTTTTCTGCAGATGGATATCCAGTTATGCCAGCACCATTTGTTAAAGAGACTGTCTTTTCCCCAATTAATGGACTTTGGGCCTTTGTTAAATATCAGCAGCTCGTAGGTGGATGAATTTATGTCTGGATTCTCAATTCTGTTGCATTGGTCTATGTATCTGTTGTTGTACCAGTACCAGGCTGTTTTGACTACTGTGGCAGTACAATAGGTTCTAAAATCAGATAGTGTGAGGCCTCCCACTTTGTTCTTCTTCTTAAGTAATGCTTTACTTATCCAGGGCCTCTTCCCTTTGCATATGAAGTTGGTGATTTGTTTCTCCATCTCATTAAAAAATGTCGGTGGTATTTGGATCGGGATTGCATTAAATCTGTAGATCGCTTTGGGTAGAACTGACATTTTCACAATGTTGAGTGTTCCTATCCATGAGCAAGGTATGTTTTTCTACTTATGCAGGTCTCTTTTGGTTTCTTGCAGTAGTGTCTTGTAGTTTTCATTGTATAGGTCTTTTACATATCTGGTTAGATTTATTCCTAAGTATGTTATCTTCTTGGGGACTACTGTAAATGGTATTGATTTGGTGGTTTCCTCTTTAAAGTTTTCTTTATTGTTGTAGAGGAATCCAACTGATTTTTGTATGTTTATCTTGTATCCTGATACTTTGCTGAAATCTTCTATTAGTTCCAGTAGTTTTCTTGAGGATGCTTCGGGGTTTTCTGCTTATAAGATCATATCATCTGCAAATAGAGATACTTTTGCTTTCTTCCCTACCAATCTGGATGGCCTTTATTTCTTTTTCTAGCCTAACTGCTCTGGCTAGGACCTCCAGCACGATGTTTAGTAAGAGTGGTGATAAAGGGCATCCTTGTCTGGTTCCCGTTCTCAAGTGGAGTGCTTTCAAACTCTCTCCATTTAGGATGATGTTGGTTGTTGGCTTTGTATAAATGCCCTTTATTATGTTGAGGAATTTCCCTTCTATTCCTATTTTGCTGAGAGTTTTTATCATGAATGGTTGTTAGACTTTGTCAAATGCCTTTTCTGCATTGATTCATAAGATCATGTGGTTCTTGTCTTTTGTTTTATTTATGTGATGGATTACATTGATTGCTTTTCTAATGCTGAACCATCCCTGCATATCTGGTATAAATCCCACCTGTTATGGTGAATTATTTTTTTGATATGTTGTTGAATTCTATTGGCTAGAATTTTGTTGAGGATTTTTGCATCAATGTTCATGAGGGATATTGGTCTGTAATTTTCTTTTCTTGTGGTGTCTTTACCTGGTTTTGGTATCAGGGTTATGCTGGCTTCATAGAATGAGTTTGGGAATATTCCATTCTTTTCTATGCTCTGAAATACCTTTAGTAGTAGTGGTGTTAACTCCTCTCTGAAAGTTTCGTAGAAGTCTCCAGTGAAACCGTCCGGGCCAGGGCTTTTTTTTGTTGGGAGTTTTTTAAATTACCTTTTCAATCTCTTCTTTTGTTATAGGTTTATTTAGTTGTTCTACCTCTGTTTGTATAAGTTTAGGTAGGTAGTGAGTTTCTAGAAATTTGTCCATTTCCCCTAGGTTTTCAAATTTCTTAGAGTACAATTTTTCATAGTAGTCTGTTATGATTCTTTTAATTTCATTTGGGTCTGTTGTGATATCACCCATCTCATTTCTTATACAGTTATTTGCTTTCTCTCCTGTTTTTCTTCTGTCATTTTGGCCAGTGGTTTATCAATTTTGTTGATCTTTTCAAAGAACCAGCTTTTGGTCTTGTTAACTCTTTCAATTGTTTTTCTATTCTCTGTTTCATTTAATTCTTCTTTCATTCTTATTATTTCCTTTCTTCTGGCACCCAAGGGCTTCTTTTGCTGCTCTCTTTCTACTTGTTCAAGTTGTAGGGTTAATGTTTTGACTTTGGTGCTTTCTTCTTTCTGGATTTGTGCATTTATTGCTATAAACTAACCTCCGAGCACTGCTTTTGCTGTGTCCCAAAGGTTCTGGTAGGATGTGTTTTCATTCTCATTTGATTCTATGAATTTCTTTATTCCATCTTTAATTTCTTCTATAACCCAGCAGTTTTTGAGCACGGTGTTGTTCAGTTTCCATGTGTTTGATTTTTTTTCCTTACTTTTTCTGTTACTGATTTCTACTTTTATGGCTTTATGGTCAAAAAAGATGCTGTGTAGTATTTCAGTGCTTTGGATTCTGTTAAGGCTTGCTTTATGGCCTAATATGTGGTCTATTTTGGAGAATGTTTCATGTGCGTTGGAAAAGAAAGTATACTTGGCTGCTGCTAAGTGGAGTGTTCAGTATATGTCCATGAGATCAAGTTGGTTGACGGTGGCATTTAGATCTTCCGTGTCTTTACTGAGCTTCTTTCTGGATGTTCTGTCCTTCAATGAAAGTGGTGTGTTGAAGTCTCCTACTATTATTGTGGAGAGTTTGTTTTATGTATTTTGGATCCCTGTCATTGGGCATGTAAATATTTATTATAGTTATGTCCTCCTGGTGTAATCACCCTTTAATCATTATATAGTGCTCTTCCTTATCCTTTGTGGTGGATTTTACTTTAAAGTCTATTTTGTCAGAGATTAATATTGCCACTCTCTCTTTTTTGAGTGTTGTTTGCTTGATATATTTTTTTCCATCTTCTGAGTTTTAGTTTGTTTGTGTCTTTAAGGTGTGTCTCTTGTAGGGAGCATATAGACAGATTGTGTTTTTTTTTAATCCATTCTGCCACTCTCTGTCTCTTTATTGGTGCGTTTAGTCCATTTCCATTTGGCGTAATTATTGACAGATGTGAGTTTAGTGCTGTTATTTTGATGTCTTTTTTTGGGTGTTGTCGACAGTTTCTTTGTTCCACTTAATTTTCTGTGCTCAGCCGTTTCTCTTTATGTATTTTCTTTTCCTCTTGTTCATTGTTGTTGATTTTGTATTTGCTGAGTCTTTACATTTTTCTTGTTTTTTATTTTGGTGTGTAGGATTGTTAGTTTCCTTTGTGGTTACCTTAATATTTACCCCTATTTTTCTAAGTTTAAATCAGTCTTTTATTTCTTTATATTGCCTTGACTTCCTCTACATATGAAAAATCTATGACTACATTTTTTAGTTCCTCTTTTTTGTTTTGATGTTGTCATCCTTTACATATTGACATCTGTTTCCCTCTTTTCAGTGTTTTAGCATTGATTTATTTTTGTGACTTCCCTATCTGGGTTGATATCTTGTTGCTCTGTCCTGTGCTCTAGTCTTTGGTTGTTATCTGATGTTATTGATTTTCTAACCAGAGGATTCCCTTTAGTATTTCTTACAATTTTGGTTTGGTTTTTGCAAATTCCCTAAACTTCTGTATATCTGGAAATGCCCTAATTTCACCATCATATCTGAGAGACAGTTTTGCTGGATATGTAATTCTTAGCTGGCAATTTTTTTTCCTTTAAGGCTTTATATATGTCATCCCATTACCTTCTTGCCTGCATGGTTTCTGCTGAGTAGTCCGAGTCTTATTGAATCTTCTTTGCAGATGACTTTTCGTTCATCCCTAGCCACTCTTAAAATTCTCTCTTTATCTTTGGCTTTGGCCAGTTTCATTATAATATGTCTTGGTGTGATGGTTAAGACTGTGTGTCAACTTGGCTGGGCCATGATTCTCCATGTTTTAATGTAATCACTCCCATGATTGAATATACTGTGAGTAGCCAATCAGATGAAAGGGCGTCTCCTTGGAGGTGTGGCCCGCATCTGTAGATAAGCAGACATTCTGGCTTTTTGCTCTCTCTGGATCCTGCGGCTGCTTCCTGTTGTCTCATCTCCCGTTCTTGGGATTTGAGCTGTCAGCTTATCTGCCGAACCTGGGATTCGTCGATCTGCACAGCCTGTGAGCAGGAGCCCTACTCTCTGACCTGCCGATCTTGGGCTTGCCAGCTTCTGCAGCTGTGTGACTTGGGAGAGGCCTCTACCCTGATCCACAGACTTGGGACGTTCTAGCCTCTAGAATCACGTGAGCTGTTTCCTTGATATAATCTCTGTTTATATATATTTATACACTTTATTGCTTTTGCTTCTCTAGAGAACCCAGCCTAAGACACTTGGTGACTTTCTTTTCGGATCTACCTTGTGTGGTGTTCGATGAGCATCTTGGATAGATATCTTCTCATCTTTTACGATATCAGGGCAGTTTTCTGCCAACAAATCTTCAACAATTCTCTCTATTTTCTGTTATCCCCCCCGTTCTGGTACTCCAATCACTCATAGGTTATTCCTCTTGATAAGAGTCCCACATAATTTTTAGCGTTTCTTCATTTTTTAAAATTCTTTTGTCTGATTTCTCCTCAAATAAGTTGGTGTCAAGTGCTTTATCTTCAATCTCACTAATTCTGACTTCTATTGCCTCAATTCTGCTCCTATGACTTTCTAGTGAGTTGTCTAATTCTGGAATTTTATTGTTAATCTTCTGGATTTCTGATTGCTGTCTCTCTATGGATTCTTGCAGCCCATTAAATTTGTCATTATGCTCTTGAATAACCTTCTTAAGGTCCTCTATTGCTTTGTCTGTGTGTTCCTTAGCTTGTTCTGAATTCTGCCTGATCTCCTTCCTGACTTCATAAGAGTTCTGTTATTAATCTTTTTTAGTCTACCTCTGGTAATTCCAACAAATTCTCTTCCTTCAGAAAATTTCTTGATTCTTTATTTTCTGAGCTTGCTGAAGCCATCATGGTCTGCCTCTTTATGTGATTTGATATTGGCTGTTGTCTCCGAGCCATCAATAAGTTATTATATATATTTATTTTATGTTTGCTTACTGTGTCCTAGCTTCTTGTTTTGTTTTGTTTTGATATGCCCAGATAGGCTGTTCATGTGAGCTAATTTGATTATTGGCACCTTTGAAGGTCTAACATTCTGTCACCAGGTGGTTAGAGCTGCTACTAGGTATGTGAGCCCAGCAGTCTATTTACTTTTCTTGTAAGAATTCAGCTCAGGTGTCCAGGTAGTCGGTCACCAAGTTTGTGGTGCAGGCTCTCATCTACAGTCCTAGACAGACATAGGTGATTGGTGTAGGCACAGGTATCTGGCTGCAGTAGGGGGTCATGCGCTGAGCAAGGCAGAGGGCTGACGGCTGCCCCTCAGTGTCTGGGAGGAAAGCATGTCCCTGTTCCCTAGGTTGGGTAGGTGGGTGGGTTTTGCAGCCAGACTATGAGCACCCAATGCTATTGGCTGTAATGACTGGGGTTCCACTTATTCTTGGACCCCTGTTGCGGGTGGTAGGTGGCGTTGGTGGAGCCACCAGTCCTCAGGCCCCTGATGTGGGTAGGTGAGGAACCTGCTTAATGGGCACAGCGGTGTCAAATGTCACGAACCTGCCACTTCACAATATAGCTGAAACAGTTAAAGTTAGACTTCAGGTATATACCCTGCTGTACTGTAATGAGGGCTTACGCTGTTGAAATGGGCCCACACTGGCCTATGCAGGGGTGAAAGGCATTCAAAGTCCGTGGACCCCTTATGCCTGTGCCTAGGTAAAGGAGTTGTGCTTACCCTGAGTTCCTGGTTTAGGGGAGCCGGCAGATTATTTTTTCCCTGTTTGTTAATTTGTTCCCTCTTGAAGGCCGGGAGAATGGCTCAGGGCGTGTGATGGGTCCTACTTCCGGCCCAGGGGACTCATCAATTGCTGAAGCCGGTCTGGGGCTCAGTGCAGAGCAGGGAGGGGGTAGGGAAATGGGAGAGAGGTTTCTGCCAAAGGGGGTGTTTTTTGACTCTCACGGTAGGCCAGATGCAAGTTCTTATCTTTTGCAATTGAGAGTTGCTTTTACTGGTTCTGGATGCCCGAGTAGACCCTCTGCCTCTGGCTCTCTCCCGACGTGGAAAATGGCTCCCAAGCGCCCCCGCTTGCCTCACCACGCACGTGAGTGGATCTGGCCTCAAGGACACCGGCTCCCACCAGGTCAGGTCTGGCAACTCTTCGCTGCTTCCAAACCGTGTCTCCCTCCCCCTGCCACTCGGTCCAACTCCTCAACTTTGCCTTTGATGTTAAGGGCTCCTAGATTGTCATATATAATCAATTCACTTGTTTTTTTCGAGTCTTTGTTGTATGAGGGACCACAGGAAGTGTGTGACTACTCCGCCATCCTCAAAATCTAGCATTTTCCTTGCTTTTTCTATTTGGACTGTATTTCAGGGGAACTAAATAGTTGCTGATCTATCAGAATTATTATTAGAATGACATAATTAGAAAATCACCAAGTTGCAAACCCCAATGAAATAACGGAACTAGGCAACATTTATCAGAAGTTGCTAAAACCATTAAGTGAAAGATTGATAGGGGACTTTATAATAAGAAGGATTAGACTGGTATCACCCAAACCCACTAATCTTCACCCAAACTGGGACACACAGATGTCATGTGCTTCCTGAGGTGGAGCAATAGGACATTCACAGTACTATTTTTGAAGTATTTTTGCCAAAAGACTGAATCTAATTTGGTCTCTAGCTCCATCAGTTTACAGAAAAGTTGGGGAAAAGAACATGTTGAATGACATTATCAGGAAAAAATCATCCAAATTTAAGATGTGGGAAATCCTACAGGACAAGCAACTTGGTTTCTTCAATAATTAAATGGTATAGGGAAGAAAACAAAACAAAACAACAACCAGAGGAAGTGAGTAGTTTAGGTATAGAGATGATTAGAAGAGACACTTAGGATTCATGTCAAACAAATGCAGTGTGGACTTTGTTTGGATCCTGATTCAAACAAATTGACTGAAAAAAAATAACTTTCAGCCAAACGAAATATGATATCTAGGATTTGCTTTAAAAGACTCCAGAACAAACAATAGAATATCAACAAAAAGTGTGGTGTAAGGGGATAGAGATAAAACTAGAATGGCAGATGTTGACAATTACTGAAGCTACAGGATAGGTACATGGAGTACAGTATAGCATTCTCTCTATTTTAGTCAGTGTAAGTTTAAAATTTTCCATAATGTAAAGAATAGCTCACCAAATGCTTCTCTTGAAATACAGCTTTTTCTTATTATCACTACATACAGTTCATCATAATACAACTCATAAGTCAGAAGCAACATGAATGACTGACTACTCAGGGAAGAGTATTAGACTAGGCCAGGGAACAGAGATGGGGATAATGGATAGACAGGAAAAGCTTTAGAAAGGGGGTGACTTTCCACGTCATGAGTGTTTATTTTCATCTTTAAATTCTTTGGATGAGGAACAAATTACACACAACCAATAATCAAAAGAAGACTATATTTAATTTTTTTTAATTTAAATTAAAAAATCAAGTCAAGCCTAATAAGGAGCTTCTGCCTTCCAGTCTTTCTCCCTCTTAATTATTTATCATATTGACAAATCTAAGAGCACAATTTCCACTTTATCCATAAAACAGCTCCGTTCTCTCATGTAGAAACAACATGCTGCTTCTGCAAAATTCTCAGTCCTTGGTTACTCATTTATTGAATCTTCTCAGAAGAAGCTTTTTGAGGTATTGTCATGGATTGAATTATGTCCCCCCAAAAATGTGTGTATCAATTTGGCTGGGCCATGATTCCCTGTATTGTGTGGTTGTCCTCCATTTTGTGACTGTAGTTACATGTTAAAGAAGATTAGGGTGGGATTGTAACATCCTTACTAAAGTCACATCCCTGATCCAATGTAAAGGGAGTTTCCCTGGGGTGTGGCCTGCACCACCTTTTATCTTACAAGAGATGAAAGGAAAGGGAAGCAAGCAGAGAGGTGGGGACCTCCTACCATCAAGAAAGCAGTGCCAGGAGCAGAGCGCATCTTTTGGACCCGGGGTCCTGCGTGGAGAAGCTCCTAGTCCTCGAGAACATTGTTGAGACAGAAACGTTCTTGTGGAGCTGAGGCCCTGAATTTGGACTTTTAGCCTACTTGACTGTGATGAAATAAATTTCTCTTCGTTAAAGCCAACCACTTGTGGTATTTCTGTTATAGCAGCACTAGATGACTAAGACAGGTATGTAGCAAGACTGATTAACTGTAAGGTCTAAACTAGACTAATAGCTAACAAGTTACAAAAAGGAATAGCTTATAAGCCACAGCCTCATCTACCCTGAGACCAGAAGAACTACTACCACTACCAACCGTTCTGATGGGGACCACAGTAAATGGACCCTGATACTGTGGGAGAAAAAATTGGAACAGAACTCAAATTCTTAGAAAGTCCAGACTTATTGGACGAGTTGAGACTAGAGGACCACCTAAAACTATCGCCGTGAGATACTCTTTAAACCCTGAACTGAAACTATCCTCTCAGGTCACCTTTTAGTGAAATAACAGACTGGCACACAAAATAAAGGATATTACCCAAGAGTACAGTGCTGCATTAAAAAATCAGCTATGTGAGACCAAAAGGTCAACAATTACTCTAAAGCAAATATGAGAAGATAAGGAGGCAGGGAAACTAGAGTGCTGGAAATGGAACAAGAAGAAGGCAATTAGAGAGAATGTTGACACACTGTGAAAAAAGTAACCAATGTCACTGAACAATTTGTACAGAAATTGTCAAATGGGAACCTAATTTGCCGTGTGAACTTTCACTGAAAACACAATAAAATATTTTTTTAAAAAAGGAATAGCTTTCAACTTTCACTGTTGTTGCTAGTTGCATTAAGTTGATTACAACTCATGGCGACCCCATGTGTTACAGAATAGAACTGCTCCATAGAGTTTTTTTTGTTTTAAATTGTCAAACTTTAAGTGAAAGTTTACAATTCAAGGTAGTCTCTTATACCAAAATTTATACATACATTGTTATGTGACCCTAGTTGCTCTCCCTATACTCTGACAGCACACTCCTCCTTTCTACCCCAAATTTCCCGTGTCCATTCAACCAGCTCCTGACCCTCTCTGCCTTCTCATCTCACCTCCGGACAGGAGCTACCCCTTTAATCTCATGTATCTACTTGAGCTAAGAAGCACACTCTTCGCAAGTATCATTTTATGTCCCATAGTCCAGTCTAATCTTTGTCTGAAGAGTTGGCCTCGGGAATGGTTTCAATTCTGGGTTGGCAGAGATTACGGAGGCCACACTTTCTGGGGATCCTCCAGTCTCACTCAGTCCATCAAGTCTGATCTTTTTACTAGTATTTGAGTTCTGCACCCTACTTTTCTCATGCTCCATCAGCTACTCTCCGTTGTGTTTCCTGTCAGGACCGTCATTAGTGATAGCCAGGCACCATCTAGTTCCTCTGGTCTCAGGGTGATGCAGTCTCTGGCTATGTGGCCCTTTCTGTCTCTTGGGTCCATAGAGTTTTCTTAACTGTAATCTTAACAGAAGCAGATCACCAGGTATTCTCTTCCACCATACTGGTGGGTGGGTTCGAACCACCAACCTTTAGGTTAGCAGTCGAGCACAAACCATTTGCACCACTAGTTTACCCTCACACTATCAACAACCTTGTACATAAATGATGACCTCACTAATTCAACTTTACCTGGGTGGATTTGCAGTCTTGATTGCACTAATCATTTGCACCACAAGGACTTTATTTTATTAAAGTATGATTAAAAAGTATATTTCTGACTGGGTGGTGGCAAACAGTCTGCGACTGGCTACCAACCTAAAGGCTGGCAGTTCGAACCCACCCAGAGGCTTCATGGAAGAAAGGCCAGGCAAGCTGCTTCTGTAAAGATTACAGCCAAGAAAATCCTATGGAGCAGTCCTACTCTGTAACACATGAGGTCGCCATGAGTCGGAATCGCCTTGAAAGCAATGGGTTTGATTTTTTTTTAAATACTCAATAAGCCTTAATTTTAAAAATCTTTTCCGTCTAAAATTATGTAGCAGTACAAAGACACAACAATTACTGTCTTCACTTGATTATAAATTTTTTAAAAACGACATCACAATCAGGTTAGAACTGATTGTATGATGCGTCTACTTAGGAAGTCACATGGTAGTGCTTTACTTTCCTTGTGATTAGAAGTAACAGCTAGTTAACCTTCTGTGTTTTCAGAATATCTTATTTTGATGTTTCCGAATAATCTTATTTATAACATTCACAACTTATTAATTAAAAATAATTAGAACACAAAAAATATCCTCAGTCAGAAAATTATATTATCCTGCATAAAATAAACTGTATCATTGAAACTCCAGAGCTTAACCTGTACATGGTTAACGCACAATAACTTTGTGCTGAATGAAAGAATAGACATTTACATTGACCTACATTATCTTTGATTTTGACTCCAGTTGCCTGCAGTTCTAATTCATTATTAACAGAGGAAGCAGGGTTTTATTTATTTATTTTTTTTTTTATTTTTTTTTATTTTTTTATTATTATTATTTTTTTTAATATATATTTTATTGTACTTCAGGTGAAAGCTTACAGAGCAAATAGTTTCTCATGAGATAGTAGTACACATGTTGTTTTTTTTGACATTGGTTAACAACCCCACAACGTATTAAGCCTCTAAATTCTCAACCTTTTTTTTTTGATGAAAATTACAGATGGCCAAAGATACACCGTTTCAAAATTTTCTACATTCACAGTTCAGTGACATTGACTACGCTCTTCCAACTGTGCTGTTATTCTCACTTAAGATGAAGGCTTACAGAACAAAATAGTTTTTCATTTAACAGTTACTACACGTTGCCCTATGACAATGGTTAACAATCTCACAGCACATCAAGAATATCCTTACTCCACCTTGTGTTCCCTATCACCAGGGGGCTTCCTTGTCCCCTTCTGTCTTCTGGACCTTGTCAGTGGATTATTGTACCTCTTTAGTCTCCTTTGTTTGTTTATTTATTTATTTTTATTTTATTTAAACACCATTTCAAAACTTTTTACTTACACATTTAAGTGATATTGACTATGCTCCTCCAATTGTGCTGCCATTCTCGCCCAAGATGAAGGCTTACAGGACAAAACAGCCTCCCATTTAATAGTTACTACAAATGTTGCCCTATAGCAGTGGTCAACAATCTCACAATACATCGACAGTGTCCTTATTCAATTTGTGTTCCTTATCATCAGTTTCCTACTCTCCCTCTGCCTTCTGGCCCTTGTCACCGGACTCCTGTACATCGTTAGTCCCATTTAGTTTTACTGGGGTGTCCATTTCCAGGCTTAACATCGAACCTTGAAGGTAACTTCCCCTCTGAGCTGAAAGGGTGTCTGGGGGCCACACTCTCGAGGTTTCTCTAGTATTCTTTAGGCCAGTATATCTGGTCTTCTTTTTTTTTTTTTTTTTTTGGGAGTTAAAATTATGCTCTACATCCTACTCCAGCTCTGCCCAGAACCCTCTGTTGTGATCCTGGTCAAAGGAGTCATTGGTGGTAGCCGGGCACCATCCAGCTGTACTGGGCTCAGTCCCGTGGAGGCCTTGGTAGCTGTGGACCATTAGTCCTTCGGACTAATCTTTTCCTTGTATCCTGTTCTCTTCATTCTCCCTTGTTCCCGAAGGGATGAGATCAGTGGAGTATCTTAGATGGCCGCTCATAGGCTTTTAAGACCCCAGACACTACTCACCAAGGTAGAATGTAGAGCATTATCTTTATAAGTAGTGTCATGCCAATTGAGCTAGATGTTCCCCGAGATCATGGTCCCCAGAGCCCTCCATCCAACAACTCAGTCCCTCGGGGGGTTTGGATGTGTCTATAGGGCCTTCATGACCTTTCCTTGTGCAGGTTGTGTTAGTTTCCGCTGTACTATGTACTATCTCATCTCTCACCCAAGTTACCACTTACCTATTACCTATTTAGTATCCCCCCCCCCTCCCATCCCTGGTAACCAACAAGGATTGTTACATTTTGCATGTGAATTTTTTCATGGGTTTTTACAATAGAGGTCTCATACAATATTTGTCCTTTTGTGATTGACTTATTTCACTCAGCATGATGTCCTCCAGTTTCATCCATGTTATGAGATGGTTCACCGATTCATTGTTCTTTCTCGTTGCATAGTACTCCATTGTGTGTATGTACCATAGTTTGTGTATCCATTCGTCTGTTGATGGACATCGAGGTTGTTTCCATCGTTTTGCTATTGTGAATAATGCTGCCATGAACATAGGTGTGCATATGTCTATTCGAGTGATGACTCTTATTTCTCTAGGATATATTCCTAGGAGTGGGATTGCTGGATCGAATGGTACGTCTATTTCTAGCTTTCTGAGGAAACGCCATATCATTTTCCAAAATGGCTGTATCATTTTGCATTCCCACCAGCAGTGTATAAGAGTTCCCGTCTCCCCGCAGCCCCTCCAACATTTGTTATTTCCAGTGTTTTTGATTCGTGCCAGTAATGCCGGGGTGAGATGGTATCTCATTGTGGTTTTAATTTGCATTTCTCTAATGGCTAGTGATCGCGAGCATTTCCTCATGTGTCTGTTGGCCATTTGAATGTCTTCCTTGGTGAAGTGTCTGTTCATTTCCTTTGCCCATTTTTTGATAGGATTGGTTGTCTTTTTGTTGTAGAGGTGTTGGATTTTCTTGTAGATTATGGAGATTAGACCTTTGTCTGACTTGTACTGTCCAAAAATTTTTTCCCAGTCTGTAGGTTCTCTTTTAACTCTTTTGGTAAAATCTTTTGAAGAGCATAGATGTTTGATTTTTAGAAGATCCCAATTATCTAGTTTATCTGTTGGGTTTTTTGTGTTGATGTTTATGGTTTGTATCCTGTTAATGCCATGTATTAAGGCCTGAAGTGTTGGTCCTATTTTTTCTTCTATGAATTTTATAGTTTGAGGCTTTATATTCAGGTCTTTGATCCATTTTGAAGTAGTTTTTGTATATGGTGTGAGGTATGGGTCCTGTTTCATTTTTCTACAAATGGATATCCAGTTTTGCCAGCACCATTTGTTAAAAAGACTGTCTTTTCCCCATTTGATGTATTTTGGGCCCTTGTCAAAAATCAGGTGACCGTAGGTGGATGGATTTACATCTGAGTTCTCAATTCTGTTCCATTGGTCAATGTCTCTGTTGTTGTACCAGTACCAGGCTGTTTTGAGTACTGTAGCTGTATAGTAGGTTCTCAAGTCAGGTAGTGTGAGTCCTCCAACTTTATTCTTCTTCTTCAGTAGTGCTTTACTTATTCGAGGTTTCTTCCCTTTCCATATAAAGTTAATAATTAGTTTTTCCATCTCTTTGAAGAATGTTGTTGGTATTTGTATCGGAATTGCATTGTATTTGTAGATTGCTTTAGGTAGAATTGCCATTTTCACAATGTTGAGTCTGCCTATCCATGAGCATGGTATGTTTTTGCATTTATGTAGATCCCTTTGGGTTTCATGCAGCAGTGTTTTGTAGTTTTCTTTGTATAGGTCTTTTATATTCCTGGTCAGATTTATTCCTAAGTATTTTATCGTTTTAGGGGCTATTGAAAATGGTATTGATTTCCTGATCTCCTTTTCATCGTTCTCTTTACCGGTGTATAGGAATCCAACTGATTTTTGAATGTTTATCTTGTATCCTGCTACTCTGCTGAATCTTTCTATTACTTCCAGTAAATTTCTCGTGGAGTCTTTAGGGTTTTCTATGTATAGTATCATATCATCTGCAAACAGGGAGAGTTTAACTTCTTCATTACCAATTTGGATGCCCTTTATTTCTTTCTCTTGCCTTACTGCTCTAGCTAGAACTTCCAGCACAATGTTAAATAGGAGTGGTGATAAAGGGCATCCTTGTCTTGTTCCTGTTTTCAGGGGGAATGTTTTCAGCCTTTCTCCATTAAGAATGATGTTGGCTGTTGGTTTTGCATAGATGCCCTTTATTATGTTGAGAAATTTCCCTTGTATACCTATTTTATTGAGAGCTTTTATCAGGAATGGGTGTTGGACTTTGTCAAATGCCTTTTCTGCATCAATTGAGATAATCATGTGATTTTTTTCTTTCCTTTTATTTATGTGGTGGATTACGTTGATGGATTTTCTAATGTTAAACCATCCTTGCATACCTGGTATGAATCCTACTTGGTCGTGGTGTATTATTTTTTTGATATGATACTGAATTCTATTGGCTAGAATTTTGTTCAGAATTTTTGCATCTATATTCATGAGAGATATTGGTCTGTAATTTTCTTTTTTTGTGATGTCTTTGCCTGGTTTTGGTATCAGCGTTATGCTGGCTTCATAGAATGAATTTGGAAGTGTTGCTTCCTCTTCTATGCTCTGAAATAACTTGAGTAGAACTGGTACGAGCTCTTCTGTAAATGTTTTGTAGAATTCTCCAGTGAAGCCATCTGGGCCAGGGCTTTTTTTGGTTGGGAGTTTTTTTATTACCTTTTCAATCTCTTCTCTTGTTATGGGTCTGTTCAGATTTTCAATATCACTTTGTTGTAGTTTGGGTAGGCTGTATGTTTCTAGAAATTTATCCATTTCCTCTAGGTTTTCAAATTTGTTGGAATATAGTTTTTCATAATATTCTGTTATAATCCTTTTTATTTCAGTTGGGTCTGTTGTAATGTCCCCCATTTCATTTCTTATTTGGGTTATTTGTGCCCTCTGCTGTTTTTCTTTTGTCAGTCTGGCCAGTGGTTTGTCGATTTTGTTGATTCTTTCAAAGAACCAACTTTTGGTTTTGTTGATTCTTTCTATTGTTTTTCTGTTCTCTATTTCATTGATTTCTGCTCTGATCTTTACTATTTCCTTTCTTCCGGTGGTTGTAGGCTTTTTTTGTTGTTCTCTTTCTATTTGTTTGAGTTCTGTAGTTAATGTTTTGATTTTGTCCCTTTCTTCTTTTTTGATATGTGCATCTATTGCTATAAATTGTCCTCTGAGGACTGCCTTTGCTGTGTCCCAAAGGTTTTGGTATGATGTGTTTTCATTTTCATTTGATTCTAGGAATTTTTTAATTCCATCTCTGATTTCTTCTATTACCCATTGATGTGTAAGCAGATTATTATTCAGTTTCCATGTGTTTGATTTTTTTTCCTTGCTCTTTCTAGTGTTAATTTCTACCTTGATGGCATTGTGGTCAGAGAAGATACTGTGAATTATCTCAGCATTTTGGATCTTGTTGAGGATTGCTCTGTAGCCTAAGATGTGGTCTATTCTGGAGAACGTTCCATGTGCATTGGAAAAGAATGTGTACTTTGCAGCGGTTGGATGGATTGTTCTATATATGTCTATGAGGTCCAGTTGGCTGATTGTGTCCTTTAGGTCTTCTGTATCTTTGCTGAGTTTCTTTTTAGTTGTTCTGTCCTTTACTGAGAGTGGTGTGTTGAAGTCTCCTACTATTATTGTGGAACTGTCAATTTCTCTTTTCAGTGCTATTAGAGTTTTTTTTATGTATTTTGGAGCCCTGTCATTGGGTGCATAGATATTTATTATGGTTATGTCTTCATGATGGATCATCCCCTTAATCATTATATAGTGTCCTTCTTTGTCTTTTATGGTAGATTTTGTTTTAAAGTCTATTTTATCTGAGATTAGAATTGCCACTCCTGCTCTTTTTTGGTAGTTGTTAGCTTGATATATTTTTTTCCAACCTTTGATTTTTAATAAATTCACATCTTTGTTTCTAAGATGTGTCTCTTGTAGACAGCAAATAGATGGATCCTGTTTTCTTATCCATTCTGCCACTCTCCGTCGCTTTATGGGTGCATTGAGTCCATTTACGTTCAGTGTAATTATTGATAGATGTGAATTTGTTGCTGTCATTTTGTAGTGCTTTTTTTTGTGATGCTGAAGTTTTCTTTGTTCTTCTTACTCTCTTGTGCTGAGTTCCTTTTGTTTGTGGATTTTGTGTTCATTTCTTTTGTTTTTGTAGGTTTTGGTTTTGTTGAGACTTTATGTTTTTCGTCTTTATTTTTATGAGTTGGTTTGTTAACTTTTTTTGTGGTTACCATGAATTTTACCCTTATCTTTATAATTTTGAAGCAGTCTACCGTTACTTGGTATCGCCTTGCCTTCTTCTCCTTTAGAAGGTTCTATACCTATGCCGTTTGTTCCCTCTTTCATTGTTTTGATGTTGTTGTCATCCTTTGATTGATTTCTCTGATTCCCTGTTGTATATCTTTTGTTTTTGGAAAGTCCTCTGTAGTTCAGTTCCTAGAATGGTATCTGGTTCATGTTAACCTGCGTCCTAGGTCCTAGGTCCTGCCTGAGGGCTTAAGCTGTTTGTCCTCAGATCGAAGAACTCCCTTTAATAATTCTTGTAAGTTTGGTTTGACTTTTGCATATTCCTTTAGTTTCTGTTTATCTGGAAATGACCTAATTTCACCATCAAATCTGAATGAGAGTTTTGCAGGATATATTATTCTTGGCTGACAATTTTTTTCTTTCAAGATTTTATATATGTCATCCCATTGCCTTCTTGCCTGCATGGTTTCTGCTGAATAATCTGAGCTTAGTCTTATTGTTTCTCCTCTGTATGTGACTTCTTGTTTTTCACGAGCTGCTCTCAGGATTCTTTGTTTGTCTTTAGTTTTAGCGAGTGTGAATATGATATGTCTTGGTGATTTTCTTTTGGGGTCTCTTCTATATGGGGTTCGTTGAGCTTCTTGGATGACCAGCTTTTCATCTTTCATGATATTGGGAAAGTTTTCTGTCAGCAGTTCCTCAATGATCCTCTCTGTGTTTTCTGTTTTCTCCCCCTGTTCTGGTATGCCAATCACTCGTAAGTTTGTGCTTTTAATTGTGTCCCACATAACTCTCAGGGTCTCTTCATTTTTCTTTGTTCTTTTTTCTGAGTTTTCCTGAAACAGAGTTGTATCCAAGTGTTTGTCTTCAGTTCCACTGATCCTGTCTTCCATGGTTTCAAATCTACTTCTCAGCCCTTCTATGACACCGTCCATTTCTGAAATCTTGTTGTTTATCTTTTGGATTTCTAATTGCTGTTTTTGTATAATTTCGAGTTGTGAATTTATTTTGGCATTTTGTTCTTGCATCATCTTCCTGAATTCTTCCAATTTTTTGTCTGTATTTTCCATAAATTTGTCTATTTTTTCCTCATGTTTGTCAGCTTTTTGCCTCAGTTCTTGGAAAATTCCGAGTATTAGTGATTTGAGTTCCGTATCAGGTACTTCTAGTGCATTTTCTTCCACAGGAGAGTTATCTGGTGTTTTAATTTGGACGCCTATTGGAGCCATCTTGTCTTGTTTTTGTAAATGTTTTGATATTGTTTGCTGTTTTCGGGGCATTCAGTAGATATTTCTCTCGTTTATTGATTGTAGATTTTTTTTTTTTTTCGTTCTTGTGGTACAGCTGGGCAGATCTAGTTGAGGAGGAGCCACTGGGATGGGTTGCTTGTGGCACTCACCGCAGCCACCAGGACTGTCGGTAGTCAGTGCTGGGCAGGTTCCAATAGGGCGTGCCTGCACCGCTTGGTGATGTGATGTCTAGTGCACGGTGCAGGTAGGTAGGGTGCAGCGGGAAGATGGTTATGTGTGAAGCTAAGCTGGATATGGGAGAGAGGAGAGAGGAGGAGGAGCAAAAAGTGTACAAACATAAAAGAATGCTAGGGGAGCTTGTCGTTGGAATGTACAGATGAGAGACTATGGGATGGAGGAAACCAGAAGGGGGAAGAGAAAGAAAAGGAAAGAATGACCAAATAAAAATCAGAAAAGTTAAAGAACTGCAAAATTCCCAGGGATCCCACCGATGCAGCTATGAGGTCTGGGGGAGTCGGTCTCAATTTTCACAGCTCAGCCTGGCCAGAAGGTACAGAGGCATACATCGCCTGGAATTCAGGGATCAGAAAGAGAAGGAAGAGATAGAGAGACAAGAAATTAAGCAATGAAGAAAGACAAAAGAAAAAAAGAGGTAAAAGATGACAAAACTAATCAAAAAAGGAAGAAAAATAAAATTGAGAGAAAAAAAAAAAAAAGGGCAACACCAGCAGTCAGTGCCTACAAATGGGACCCAGAGAGCCCCCACTCAGGGGCGCGAATTCCAAGAAGCCGGTAGTCTCGGGGTTAAGTGACCGTGGCCACGGGAAGTAGAGGGGCCAACGAACAAAGGCCCCGGGATCCCACCCACGCGGGGGCCCAGACCTAGAAACAGCCACACGCCCGCACGCAGCCCTACAGCCCCGCAGGAGAGAGCAGAGACGGCACTCGGAACCAGGCACCCAGGCAAAAGGAGGGGGAGGCGGCAGAGAAAGGTTCGCTAGCTGCCAGCAAATGGCTCTCAGAAAGCCGCCAGCCCAGGCGCGCGGAATCCAAGCACCAGCACCCCCCAGCCCAGAGACCCTGGCCACGGAAAGCAGGGGATCCCCAGCTGAGGTGGAGAGGGGTGGGTGGTGGGAGAGCGCGCACCGCAGTTTACCGGTCGTTCTGTCTCCGACCAGATGCTCTGCAAGGCTGCTCTCCCGTTTGCTGGTCTCCGATAGGAATCCAAGATGGTGGATCCGCGCTGCGTTAGCTGGTAAGGAATCTCTGCCTGAGTCTCTCCTCGCTCTCCGTTCTCTTTTAGTATTCTCACTCCGTTTGGTGTTTGGCTGAGTTCTTTATCTCTTCATTTGGTGTTCTAGGGTTTCAGGATTGTTGATTCTCTGTTAGGCTTAGTTTTTCGGATCTTTGCTGTGGAGGGACGGCGTGGTGTTTCTGCCTAGAGCGCCATCTTGCCCCCGACCGCAGGGTTTTATTTTATTAAAGTATGATTAAAAAGTATATTTCTTATCATAAAGCAAGAAAAAAAAACCCAGAGAGATTAAAGACACAAAGACACTGTCCTTTAAGAAATATGAGCAATGAAGGGAGAAATTAAAACATTCAGCCTAAGGATTAGAAATTTGTTTTTTCTTTTTTATTATTGTACTTTAGATGAAAGTTTACAGAACTAGCCTCTCATTAAACAATTAGTACACATATTGTTTTGTGACACTGGTTACCAGCCCTACAACATGTCAACACTCTCTCTTCTCGATCTTGGGTTCCCTATTACCAGCTTTCCTGTACCCTCCTGCCTTCTAGTCCTTGCCTCTGGGCTGGTGTGCTCCTTTAGTCTCATTTTGTTTTACGGGCCTGTCTAATCTTCGGCTGAAGGGTGAACCTCAGGAGTGACTTCAGTACTGAGCTAAAAGGGTGTCCAGGGGCCATATTCTCAGGGTTTCTCCAGTTTCTGTCAGACCAGTAAGTCTGTTCTTTTTTGGTGAGTTAGAATTTTGTTCTAAATTTTTCTCCAGCTCTGTCTGGGACCCTCTATTGTAATTCCTATTAGCGCAGATGGTGGTGGTAGTCGGGCACCATCTAGTTGTGCTGGACTCAGTCTGGTGGAGGCTGTGGTAGTTGTGGTCCATTAGTCCTTTGTACTAACTAAGGATTAGAATTTTTACCCAAACTGTAGTTCTATCTCTACTGTCACACATCCTGCTCAGTTTTAAGGTTATAACACAATCCCTACCGTTGAGAATTTTGGGAGAAGACAGTCTGGGAGATAATTATCAGTGTCATAAAAGCTGTAGGAACATGCAACACATTATGAGGATAGAAATGGGGATAATTAATTCTGCAGAAGGCATGGGATGGATGGACAGAAAAAGCTTTAGAGAGGTGGTGATGTTTGAACCGAGTCTTGAGTAATGTAGTATCTGGGAACAACCAGTCAAACTAAGGAGAGCTTCTTTTTAAAAGCTTTCCACTAGGCCACTGGATAAAAGGCACATGAACATTATGAAATGGAATCTTAAGATAAGCCCCAAGTACCTGCTAAACTCCCAGCACCGTCCAGGGTTTCTTGTGAATATCAAAGTAGTAAAGACATGGTCCTGCTTTTACGAAATTAAATGACAAATAATAAATTTGGCCTATGCAAAATTTGGCAGAAACTAAGCCAACTATAGGCTGCCTGGGTGGTGCAAATGGTTAAGCACTCAGTTGCTAACCCAGAGGCACCTTGGAAGAAAGACCAGGTAATCTACTTCTGAAAAGTCAGTCGCTGAAAATCCTCTGGAGCAAAGTTCTACTCTGACACACATGAGGTTGCCATGAGTCAGAATCGACTTGACAGCAATTGGTACTAGTAAATCAACTATAGCCATTCGTCATATTTTGTCAGGAAAAAGCTGTGACAGTTAACAATCAAACCACAATTAAGTCAAGTGATTTGCTTCTAAGTTTTTCTCAATGTTGAAGCTTTCATAAAATTTATAAAAAATGGAAACTTCTACCAGGCTTTTATTAAAAAGCTTTCTTTAAATGTTTTTATTTATCATTTAAAAGAAAGAAATGATTTGAAAAATCCAGGCTGTAGGATGCGATCTTAATGAATTAGAAACCCTTTTGCTTATAAAATCAACCTGACTTCTTGTTGTTAGGTGCCATTGAGTCGATTCCAACTCATAGTGACCCCAGGTATAACAGAACAAAACATTGCCCGGTCCTGTGCCATCCTTACAATAGTAGGTATGTTTGAGCCCACTGTTGCAGCCACTGTGTCAGTCTATCTCATTGAGGGTATTTCTCTTTTTCGCTGACCCTCTACCAAGCACGATGTCCATTTCCAGGGACTGGTCTCTCCTGATAATATGTCCAAAGTAAGTGAAACATAAGCCTTGGCATCCTCACTTCTAAGGAGCATTCTGGCTGTATTTCTAAATCAGTCTCCTCACCCCTGCATTTTCTTGTTGATTCCAATAAATTCACATTCCTGTAACCAAACATACCTGACTAAATCTTATGTTTTGGGGGACAGAGAGACTAGTTTTCATAATTTGCTAAATAAAGACTACTTATTGAGTTCATCTGTGAATAAAAAGGCAATGAACAAAGTAAACTCTGCCAGGAATTGTGTTCTAGCCTTTAAGGAGCAGTCTGGCCACCATGTTCAGAAATCTACTGCAGCTGTAGGTAAAGATATAAATTCCTAGGAGTAATGGAATATAGTAATCTTGCTCTGATTTAATGAAAGGGTCCTATCTCTAATAAACAACTCCCAAAATCCAGAGTTGAGCTGAAGGCCAGAAGACATATGAATAACCCACTTAAAGATTCCCACCATTAATCACATTCTTTGAACCACTTTCTTAAAGATTTCCTAAGTTCAGCTTGAGCTACTGTGTAAATTCACTTCATCTGTACAATCAATGGTGTATCTTTGAGGTTAATGTCAATAGAGAAATTAATTTCTATATGCCAGAAGTGGTTCAGCATCTTAAGTGTATAGATTCTTTCTTGCAAAATTTTACTCTAAGCAAAACCAAGAATATATGTCTGAGATTTAAAACCACCACCACAGCAAAACAGAAGATATGACTGATAGTTGTAATTTAGCATTTCATGCTCCAAGAAACGCAATTAACTGTAAATGGATTTAGAATAAGCCATTCTTCTCCATTCTAGCTTAAGTTATGAAATATCAAACTCTAGAGTCCCTTGAAGTGGAATCCAACATAAAGAGTGATATTTTCTAAAGGGTTGTGTTTTTGCTTGCCCAGTCACAGTCTCTAATGACTCCAAAAGACAAAGGAGAGACTAACAAGCAGTTGAGTGACTTCCTACCAGGTTAGCAGAAATACATTTAGGTCACTGGATGATGTGTGATGTACACATACTAAGTTAAAACTACACCTGGGTGTTCTCATGTAAATCTTACGGCATAATATACAAACATACCCCTATATCAAAACAAAGTTAAAAATGGGTGATGACACAAAAATTGGTACATGAATGTTCACAGCAGCATTATTCATACCAGCCCCAAAGTGGAAACAACACAATTGTTCGTCAGCTGATAAATGGATAAAAAATTGTGGTGCATCCATACAATCGAATATTAGTCAGCAATAAAAAAGAATGAAATTCTGATATATGCCACGATAAGGATGAACCTTAAAGACATTATGCTAGGTAAAAGATGCCAGTCACAAAGACCACATATTGTATGATTCCATTTATATGAAATAACCAGAATAAGCAAATCTATAGAGACAGAAAGTAGGTTAATGGTTGCCCAGTGGTTAAGACCTTGGCTGCTAACCAAAAGGCTGGCAGTTCGAATCTACCACCTGATCCTTGGAAATCCTATGGGGCAGTTCTGCTCTGTCCTATACGGTCGCTATGAGTTGGAATTGACTCGACAGCAGCAGGTTTTTTTTGGTTTTAGGACTGGGGGCAGGGGAGGGAACAGAAGGGGATCAAGAGGAATGGAGAGTGACTGCTAAGGGGTAGTACAAGGTTTCAAATTAGAATGTGGTGATGTTTCCACAATTCTATGAATATACTAAAAACTCATGGACTTGGAATTTTATTGTATATGGAGTATATCTTAATAAAGCTGTTTTAAAAAATGGTAATATGTACAGCTGAGCAAAAATTAACTGTAGAGGTATAAAAAGCCCTTCAGGTTCAAGTCAAAGCCTCAATAAACAGAATGCCAAAGCAATAGAACCTGAATTTCTCCACTAAAGATATAGGCATCCAGTTCTTACCTCTATCCTGAGGTACAAAGGAAGCTAGCCCTTTCCTCCTGATGCTGTTCTTGCTAAAGAACTGACTGAAAAATCTAACTAATGAATGTTCTTGACAAAAACAAAAAAACTTGGGAGTTGGAACATTTTTGTCATATACCTCAAGAGAAAATATATGTTGTAAACTCAATTCTGTTTAAATTCAAATAAATCAGAGTTTGTATTTATGATGCACTGTTTTAGAAAACAAACACTATACTTGGAATTAAAATAAGTACAGTACTTAGATTACTTAAACACTGTGAATAATTATTTGAAAAATGTTCCCTTTGTTTAATGACTAGATATTCATCCCAGAAAGTCAGGATGCAATTAGATTTAATATAAGTAGATCAGATTTATGTGCAGCTTAAATGCAAAGACATTTAACAAAGCTATATATTTAAACATATCAAAATCCATGAAATGAAAAATTGATGTTGCTATGAAAAGTAAGTAATCCTCAGTACATGTAAATAATTGGTTAAATGTAATAAATGTATCAGCAATCTTAACTAAGATACATAAGTAATGTAGATAACTTCATTTATAGAAAAAACATTTAACTGTAGACTTTCTATGTACTCACTATTATCCTATACTCTGACAAAACCAAGAGGAATAATATTGATAGCTAAGTTTCTTTTTTTAAAATAGTTCATTCAATATGCATTTATTGAACACAATTATATATAAAGATTAGTAGTTCTCAACCTTCTTGCATTCATAGTTTGAAGAGGTTAAAAGATTGAGAAAATCACTAAACAAGTCAACACAGTTATTCCTACGGTACAACGTCTCACAATGTCCACAGTTAGTTGATTGCCCTTCAGTCCTGTGTGGCTATTTGAAAAGAGTCATTTTCTAATCTAACCACAATCTTTAGGCAACGTTCTCACTTGTTCCAGTAAGTGCTGCCTTTCCTTGGTCATGGTGTGACATTATGCCTCTTACTTCTTACTCAAAACAAGTTGTACCCTGTTCCACATATAGCATAATGTAACCTGTTCAGTTCAAAGTTCCACCTGACTGACATCACCATAACGTTAAAGTACTTATTACACACTGATCAGAATGGCAGACAGGTTTCAGCTGAGCTTCCAGATTAAGACTAGGAAGAAGGACATGGCAGTCTACTTCTGAAAACATTTCAACCAGTGAAATGTTTGTGTTATTCAGTGATTAAAAACCATAATCGCTAACATTTCTAAGTAGTGACTACATGGAAGGTACTGTTCAAACTACCTAACATACATTATCATCATTTAAAATCCTCAAAACACCCTATGGATAGGTACCACTTATTATTCCCATTTTATAAATGAAGGAACAAAGCACAGAGAAGTTATATAACTTGCTCAAGATTATACAGCTTAATAGGCAGGATTAGAACTCAGGTGGCCTTATCTCCAAGCTTGCGCTCTTAACCAATTTGCTACAGCTATCCCCCCATGGTCCTTGACCTCAAGGAGCTCACGGTCTAGAGATACATACTATGCCTTTATAATATAATATGATACTGGCTGAACAGAGGAATGCACAGGAGCACAGAAGAGGTCTAAGGACATGGACAGAGCTTCCCAGGGAGGAGAAACAGCATTTAGTATTCCAAACGTTCCAGGGATAAATTTTGTAAGAAATGTGAGTTAAGTTTGCTTTAAGAACTAAAAGGCAGAGAAACATATGATATAACTGTTCTAAATTAATGTTCTAATTTCCAGGTCTGTGTAAATTTAGAGTTGGCTCACAACAACTGTTTACCAGTTTTTAAATGACTCTTCTTTTTTTTTTTTTTAAAGTATAATGGCTTTTGTTTCCCTTCTGGTTCATGACATTTATTTAGGTTTTCTTAAATGTCTGTCCCCCATGTGTCTGTCACTTTGTTGTACCGTGGGGGCTGTGTGTTGCTGTGATGCTGGAAGCTATGCCACCAGTATTCAAAATACCAATAGGGTCATCGATGGTGGACAGGTTTCAGCTGAGCTTCCAGACTAAGACTGACTAGGAGGAAGGCCCAGCAGTCTATTTCTGAAAAGAATTAGCCAGTGAAAACCTTATGCATAGCAGCAGAACACTGTCTGACATAGTGCTGGAAGATGAGCCCCTCATGTTGTAAGGTACTTAAAAGATGACTGGGGAAGAGCTGCCTCCTCAAAGTAGAGTTGACCTTAAAGATATGGATGGAGTCAAGCATTTGGGACCTTCATTTGCTGACGTTGCACAACTCAAAATGAGAAGAAACAGCTGCAAACATCCATTAATAATTGGAACATGGATTGTACAAAGTATGAATCTAGGAAAATTGGAAATCGTCAAAAATGAAATACAATGCATAAAAATTGATATCCTAGGTATTAGTGAGCTGAAATGGACGGGTACTGGCCATTTTGAATAAGACAATCATATGGTCTACTATCCCAGGAATGACAACTGTAAGAGGAACAGAGTCGCATTCATAGTCAAAAAGAACATTTCAAGATCTATCCTGAAGTACAACGCTGTCAGTGATAGGATGATATCCATACGCCTACAAGGAAGACCAGTTAATATGACTATAAATTTATGTACCAACCACTAAGGCCAAAGATGAAGAAATTGAAAATTGTTACCAACTTCTGCAGAGTTTGAAATTGATCAAACATGCAATCAAGATGTACTGATAATTACTGGTGATGGGAATGCAAAAGTTGGAAACAAAGAAGGATTGGTAGTTGGAAAACATGGCCTTGGTGACAGAAACGACCCTGGAGACCACATGATAGAATTTTGCCAGACCAATGACTTCTTCATTGCAAACATCTTTTTTCAACAACATAAACGGCAACTATATACACGAACCTCACCAGATGGCATAAACAGGAATCAAGTCGACTACATCTGTGGAAAGAGATGATGGAAAAGCTCAGTATTATCAGTCAGAACAAAGCCAGGGCTGACCGCAGAACAGACCATCAATTGCTCATACACAAGTTCAAGTTGAAGCTGAAGAAAATTAGAACAAGCCCACAATAGTCAAAGTATGACCTTGAGTATATTCCTCCTGAATTTAGAGACCATCTCAAGAACAGATTTGACGTGTTGTATACTAATGACCGAAGACCAGATGAGTTGTGGAATGATATCAAGGACATCATACATAAAGAAAGCAAGAGGTCATTAAAAAGACAGGAAAGAAAGAAAAGACCAAAATGGATGTCAGAAGAGACTCTGAAACTTGCTCTTGAACATTGAGTAGCTAAAGTGAAAGGAAGAAATGATGACATAAAAGAGCTGAACAGAATATTTCAAAGGGCGGCTTGAGAAGAAAAAATAAAGTATTGTAATGACATGTGCAAAGACCTGAGTTAGAAAAGCTAAAGGGAAGAACATGCGAAGCACTTCTCAAGCTGAAAGAACTGAAAAAAAATTCAAGCCTCGAGCTGTAATATTAAAGGATTCTATGGGGAAAATACTAAATGATGCAGGAAGCATAAAAAAAAGATGGAAGGAATACACAGAGTCACTATATGAAAAAGAATTGGTCAACATTCAACCATTTCAGAAGGTAACATAAGATCAGGAACTGATACTACTGAAGAAAGAGGTCCAAGCTGCACTGAAGGCATTGGCAAAAAACAAGGTTCCAGGAATAGGTGGAATACCAATTGAGATGTTTCAACAAACGGATGCAGCACTGGAAGTGCTCACTCATCTATGCCAAGAAAAATGGAAGACAGCTACCTGGCCAACTGACTGAAAGAGATCTATATTTATGCCTATTCCAAAGAAAGGTTATCCAACCGAATGTGGAAATTATAGAACAATATCATTAATATCACATGCAAGTAAAATTTTGCTGAAGATCATTCAAAAGCGGCTGCAGCAGTATATTGACAGGGAACTGCCAGAAATTCAGGCCGGATTCAGAAGAGGACATGGAACGAGGGATATCGTTGCTGATGTCAGATGGATCCCGGCTGAAAGCAGAGAATACCAGAAAGATGTTTACCTGTGTTTTATTGACTATGCAAAGGCATTCAACTGTGTGGATCGTAACAAATTATGAATAACATTGTGAAGAATGGGAATTCTAGAACACTTAATTGTGTTCATGAGGAGCCTGTACATAGATCAAGAGGCAGCTGTTCAAACAAAACAAGGGGAAATTGTCAGGAAAGGTGTGTGTCTGGGTTGTATCCTCACACCATACTTATTTAATCTGTATGCTCAGCAAATAATCTGAGAAGCTGAGCTACATAAAGAACAGGGAATAAGCATTGGAAGAAGACTCATTAACAACCTGTGATATGCAGATGATACAACCTTGCTTGCTGAAAATGAAGAGGACTTGAAGCACTTGCTGATGGAGATAAAAGACCACAACCTTCAGTATGGATTACACCTCAACATAAAGAAAACAAAAATCCTCACAACTGGACCAATAAGCAACATCATGATAAACGGAGAAAAGTTTGAAGTTGTCAAGGATTTCATGTTACTTGGATCCACTATCAACACCCATGGAAGCAGCAGTTAAGAAATCAAAAGATGCATTGCACTGAGCAAATCTGCTGCAAAAGACCTCTTTAAAGTGTTCAAAAGCAAAGATGTCACCTTGAAGACTAAGGTGCACTTGACCCAAGTCATGGTGTTTTCAATCGCTTCACACACGTGAGAAAACTGGACAATGAATAAGGAAAACTGAAAAACTGGCGCCTTTGAATTATGGTGTTGGTGAAGAATATTGAATCTACCATGGACTGTCAAAAGAACAAACAAATCTATCTTGGAAGAAGTACAACCAGAATGTTCCTTAGAAGCAAGGATGGCAAGACTATATCTCACATACTTTGGACACATTATCAGGACGGATCAGTCCCTGGAGGACATCATGCTTGGTAAAGTAGAGAGTCACTGAAAAAGAGGAAGACCCTCAACGAAATGGATGGACACAGTGGCTGCAACAACGGGCTCAAGCATATACAATGACTGTGAGGATGGCAAAGGACCAGGCAGTGTTTCGTTCTGTTGTACGCTGTGAGTCAGAACTGACTCGATGCCACCTAGCAACTAGAAGAAATGTCTGCCAATAAAGTTTTATAATTTTCTCCATAAAAGTTCAATAAAATTTTTGATTAGATTTATTCTCAAGTACCTTATATTCTTCTTGTTATTGGAACAAGAATCTTTTAAGAAAATATTTTCTAATAGTTTGTTTCTGGTGTACCAAAAACAATAGACTTTTTTGTTGTTAGTCTTTTTCATCCCTAAACACATTAATAATATGCTATAGAAAGTGCTATTTCAACATTGACACATTTTATCCAATACTACTGTTTCTCTAGTCAGAGAATATCACATGGACCAAATTTGTATTATGCACCATGTTTGGATGAACCCCAAACATTTGCTTTGCGTATGTATGCATGCCAAGCAAGAGGGATGAAGGGATAGCATCATCTATGATTCTTTAATCACTTTGCATTTATATTATTTCCAGATGACTTAGAGTGCTACAACTGTTTCTTTTTTTATTGTCTTTAGATGAAGGTTTACACAACAAACTAGCTTCTCATTAAACAATTAGTACACATATTGTTCTGTGACATTGGTTACCAACCCCATGACATGTCAACACTCCCCTTCTCAACCATGGGTTCCCTACTACCAGCTGGTAATAGGCTACAACTATTTTTAAGTGCACTTTGAGTGCAAAATATTTTGAGCTCCCAAAAGGTTGAAAATTAATGAAGAAAATGGTGCAGAAAGAAAATGCAACTTCTAAAGAATGACTCTTTAACACTCCATCTCCACAATCACCACTAGCTATCATCTTCTCTTCTTTCCTTAGCAAACACACTAAATCTTCATTATGTTATATTTGATATACAATATGTATTTATTTACTTTCATACTGTTCTGTATTACTTAAATAAGAATGTTTCCAATTTATGGTTACTATGAATAAAACTAAGAGCCCTGTTGGCACAGTGGTTAAGCACTTGGCTGCTAACTGAAAGGTCGGCGGTTCAAACCCATCAGCCGCTCCTCGGGAGAAAGATGTGCCAATCTGCAGTTCTGTTCTGTCCTACAGGGTTGCTGAGTCAGAACTGACTCAATGGCAATGGGTTGTTTTTTTTGGTTTATGAATAAAACTGCCATGAACATTTGTGTACAGTCTTTGTGTAGATATGTGTTTTCATTTATCTTGAGTAAACAATTAGGAGTGGAATTGCTAGGTTACATGGTAAACTTATGTTTAACTTTCTAAGAAGTTGTCAGACATTCCCAAAGTGGCCATAACATCTTACATTCCTACCAGCGATGTATGAGAATTAGTTGTTCCACACCCTCTCTAACATTTGCTATCGTCAGTCTTTAATTTTAGCTATTCTAATGGGTATCTAGTAGCATCATATTATGATTTTAACTTTCATTTCCCCAGTGACTAATGAGGTTAAGCACATTTTCACATGCTTGTTGGCCAGTCATATATCTTCTTTTGAATGCTATAAACCTTATCCAGTGAATATTTTATTTTTATTTTTATTTCAGACACTGTATTTTTCATTTCTAGAAGTTCTATTAGACTCATTTTATACTTTCATACATCTATGTTTTCCTTTACAGACAAGGACATACATAAGTTATTTTAAAGCCCTTGTCAGCTAATTCCTTCATTTCTATAATTTTGAAATCTGTTTCTATTGACTAATCTTTCTCTTGGTTATGAGTTACATTTTTCTGCCCTTTTGCACCTTTTATTGGTTACTGGACATTTTGAGTTTTGTGTTGTTGAGTGTCAGATTTGGTTGACTTCCTATAACAAATATTGGATTGCTGGCAGGCAGTTAAATTACTTGAGGGTTAGCTTGTTTTCAGGCTTGTTAGGGTGGGTGTAGAGTAGACTTTACACTAGGTGCAGTTTAGTAGTCTTGCTACTAAGCTATGAACCTTCTGGTGTCTACTGAAGGCCCTGGGTATCTAACAAGGACTCTCTACTCTGGATAGTCAGAACTTGAATTTCTACCAGCCCTAGGTGGGTTCTTATGTTAGCACACATCAAACTCAAGCAAAGCAACTTTCTATAACTTTTCAGTGTCTTCTGTTTTTGATTAGAGAGAAAATAGAACATTTAAACTCCAAATTAAACAGGATATTATAGAGTTGACCTCACCAAGAATTATTTTTAATTTTGTTTTGCTTTTAGGAGGTAATTTGGCAAAATGTAGCAGTATAAATCCTGGTAGGTAATGAAATAAATGAATATTTCATATTTATCTCAGATATACACCAAAAAGGGAAATGACCATTAGTAATTATGCTTGAGAATCTGTAAAAGATATAAAAGTCCTAAGAATTTGGGGGAAAAAAAAAAAAGTCTTCATAGACTTTAGATGAAAATCACTTAACTTTTCTGAGCATGTTAACTGGGAATATTACTTAGCTTTTCACAAGAGGGCAGCAAGAAGCTTTCTAGTGTAATGAAAGTCCTATTTGAAAGGTATGATGAAATTTCAAGCTATTTTTATAATTATTGGTGCAATTTGTAAAAATCTTATGAATATACTGCTGATAGAGGTTTCAGGAGGTTTTATAATCTGTTCTTCTATCTTTGAAAGAATTTATTAGGGCATAAGTTCTTATACCATAATTTTTTTTTTTTAAATTGTATTCTAGTTGAAGGTTTACAGAACAAACTAGCTTCTCATTAAACAGATAGTACACATATTGTTTTACGACATTGGTTAACAACCCCATGATAGGTCAGTACTCTCCCTGATTGACCTTGGGTTCCCTATTACCAGCTTTCCTGTCCCCTCCTACCTTCTAGTCCTTGCCCCTGGGCTAGTGTTTCCCTTTAGTCTCATTGTGTCCCATGGGTCTGTCTAATCTTTGGCTAAAAGCTGAACCTCTGGAGTGACTTCATTACTGAGCTAAAAGGGTGTCCGGAGGCCGTACTATTGGGGTTTCTCCAGTCTCTGTCTGGAGGCAGTTGTGAGTTAGAATTTTATTCTACATTTTTCTCCAGCTCTGTCTGGGACCCTCTATTGTGATCCCTGTCAGAGCAGTCAGTGATGGTAGCAGGGCACCATCTAGTTGTACTGGACTCAGTCTGGTGGAGGCTGTGGTAGTTGTGGTCTATTAGTCCTTCAGACTAATCTTTCCCTTGTGTCTTTAGTTTTCTTCATTTTCCCTTGCTCCTAAAGGGGTGAGACCAGTGGAGTACCTTAGATGGTAGCTCACAGGCTTTTAAGACCCCAGACACTACTCACCAAAGTAGAATGTAGAACATTTTCTTTATAAACTATGGAAAACTTTATAAACTACAGGCATCTAGGTTGTTTCCATCTTTTGGCTATTGTGAACAATGCTGCAATGAACATGTGTGTGCATATGTCTATTCGTGTGACGGCTCTGATTTCTCTAGGATATATTCCTAGGAGTGGGATTGTATGCCACTTGAGCTAGATTTTCCCTAAGACCATGGTCCCCACAGCCCTCAGACCAGTAATTTGGTCCTTCAAGGAGTTTGGATTTGTCGTTGGAGCTTCCATGACCTTACCCTAAACAAATTGTGCTAGCTTCCCCACTATTGTGTACTATCTTACCCTTCACCAAAGTTACCACTTATCTATTGTCTGTTTAGTGTTTTTCCACCTTCACCCCTCCACTCCCTCGTAACCATCAAAGATTGTCTCTTTTTGTGTGTGAACCTTTTCATGAATTTTTACAGTAGTGGTCTCATACAATATTTGTCCTTTTGTAATTGACTTATGTCACTCAGCATAATGCCCTCCAGGTTCATCCATGTTGTGAGATGCTTCGCAGATTCATCATCGTTTTTTATCTTTGTGTAGTACTCCATTACGTGTATGTACCATAGTTTATCCATTCATCTGTTGATGGGCATCTAGATTGTTTCCATCTTTTGGCTATTGTGAACAATGTTGCAATGAACATGGGTGTGTGTATGTCTGTTTGTGTGATGGCTCTTTATTTCTCTAGGATATATTCCTAGGAAGGGGACTGCTGGATCATATAGTATTTCTATTTCTAGCTTTCTAAGGAAGCGCCATATCATTTTCCAAAATGGTTGTACCATTCTGCATTCTTACCAGCAGTGCATAAGAGTTCTAATTTCCGTGCAGCCTCTCCAATTTGTTTTCTTTTTTTTTTTTTGATTTGTGCCAGTAATGCTGGGTTGAGATGGCATCTCACTGTGGTTTTGATTTGCATTTCTCTAATGGCTAATGATCGTGGGCATTTCCTCATGTGTCTGTTAGCCACTTGAATGTCTTCTTTGGTGAAGTGTCTGTACATTTTGTTTGCCCATTTTTTAATTGGATTATTTGTCTTTTTGTTGTAGAGGTGTTGGATTTTCCTGAAGATTTTAGAGATTAGACCTTTGTCAGATTTGTAATAGCCAATTTTTTTTCCCAATCTGTAGGCTCTTTTTTTACTGTTTTGGTGAAATATTTTGATGAGCATAAGTGTTTAATTTTTAGAATATCCAGTTATCTAGCTTATCTTCTAGAGTTTGTATGTTAATTATGGTTTGTATCCTGTTAATGCTGTGTATTAGGGTCTCTAACATTGATCCTATTTTTTCTTCTATGATCTTTATAGTTTTTGGTTTTATATTTAGGTCTTTGGCCTATTTTGAATTAGTTTTTGTGTATGATGTGAGGTATGGATCCTGTTTCATTTTTTTGCAGATGGACATCCAATTTTGCCAGCACCATTTGTTAAAAAGACTGTCTTTTCCCCATTTGATATACCTTGGGTCCTTGTTGAAGATCAGGTGACCGCAGGTGGATGGATTTACATCTGGGTTCTCAATTCTGTTCCATTGGTCAATGTATCTGTTGTTGTACCAGTACCAGGCTGTTTTGACTACTGTAGTTATATAGTAGGTTGTGAGGTCAGGTAGTGTGAGTCCTCCTACTTTATTCTTCTTCAACAGTGCTTTACTTATCCGGGGCCTCTTCCCTTTCCATATAAAGTTAATGACTGTTTTTTCCATCTCTTTAAAGAATGTTTTTGGTATTTGTATTAGGATTGCATTGTATTTGTAGATTGCTTTGGGTAGAACTGTTATTTTCACAAATGTTGAGTTTACTTATCCATGAGCATGGTGTGTTTTTCCATTTATGTAGATCTCTTTGGGTTTCTTGCAGTAGTGTTTTGTAGTTTTCTTTGTATAGGTCTTTTACATCCTTGGTTAGATGTATTCCTAAGTATTTTATTTTTTTGGTGGCTATTATAAATGATATTGTTTGCCTTATTTCCTTTTCCCCATTCTCTTTATTGGTGGAATCCAGTGGATTTTTATAAGTTTATCTTGCATCCTGCTACTCTGCTGACTCTATTAGTTCCAGGAGTTTTCTCGTGGAGTCTTTTGGGTTTTCTATACATAGTATCATATCATCTGCAAATAGTGACAGTTTTACTTCTTCATTATTTCTTTTTCTTGCCTTATTGCTCTAGCTAGGACTTCTAGAACAGTGTTAAATAGGAGTGGTGATAAAGGTCATCCTTGTCTTTTCCTGCTCTCAAGAGGAATGTTTTCAGCCTCTCCCCATTAAGAATGATGTTGGCTTTTGGTTTTGTATAGATGCCCTTTATTATGTTGAAGAATTTCCCTTGTAAACCTATTTTATTGAGAGTTTGTATTAGGAATGGATGTTGGGCTTTGTCAAATGCCTCTTCTGCATCAACTGAGATGATCATGTGATTCTTTTCTTTCCTTTTATTTATGTGGTGGATTATGTTGATTGATTTTCTAATGTTGAACCATCCTTGCATACCTAGTATGAATCCTACTTGGTCGTGGTGTATTATTTTTTTGACATGATGCTGAATTCTATTGGCTAGAATTTTGTTGAGAATTTTTTATCTATATTCACAAGAGTTATTGGTCTGTAATTTTCTTTTTTTGTGGTGTCTTTGCCTAGTTTTGGTATCAGGGTTATGCTGGCTTCACAGAATGAATTTGGAAGTATCCCTTCCTTTTCTATGTTCTGAAATAGTTAGAGTAGTACTGGTTTAAGCTCTTCTCTGAATGTTTGGTAGAATTCTCCAGTGAAGCCATCTGGGCTGGGGCTTTTTTTTTTGTTGGGAGTTTGTTTGTTTTTTTACCTTTTCAATCTCTTCTCTTGTTATGGGTCTGTTCAGATTTTCAACATCAATTTGTGACGTTTGGGTAGGTAGTGCGCTTCTAGAAATTTGTCCATTTCCTCTAGATTTTCAAATTTGTTGGAGTATAGTTTTTCATAATACTCTGTTATGATCCTTTTTATTTCAGTTAGGTTTGTTGTAATGTCCTCCATTTCATTTCTTATTTGGGTTATTTGCGTCCTCTCCTATTTTTCTTTTGTCAGTTTGGCTAGTGTTTTGTTGATTCTGTTAAAGAACCAACTTTTGGTTTTTTTGATTCTTTCTATTGGTTTTTCTATTCTCTATTTCATTTATTTCTGCTCTGATCTTTATGATTTCCTTTCTTCTGGTGGCTGTAGGCTTCTTTTGCTATTCTCTTTCTATTTGTTGGAGTTGTGTAGCTAATGGTTTGATTTTGTACCTTTCTTCTTTTTTGATGTGTGCATCTATTGCTATAAATTGACCTCTGAGCACTGCCTTGCTGTGTCCCAAAGGTTTTGGTATGATGTGTTTTCATTCTTGTTTGATTCTAGGAATTTTTTGATTCTATCTTTGATTTCTATTACCCAGTGGTTTTTAAGCAGGGTGTTATTTAGTTTCCATGTAATTGTTTTTCCTTGCTCTTCCTGTTGTTAATACCTACTTTGATGGCATTGTGATCAGAGAATATACTTCGTATTATCTCAATGTTTTGGATTTTGTTGAGGGTTGCTCTGTGGCCTAAGATTGGTCTATTCTGGAGAACGTTACATGTGCGTTGGAAAAAAACGCGTACTTTGCAGCTGTTGGGTGCAGTATTCTATATATGTCTATGAGGTCAAGTTAGCTGACTGTGCCGTTTATAGCTTCTGTATCTTTGTTGAGTTTCTTTCTAGATGTTCTGTCCTTTACCAAGAGTGGTGTGTTGAAGTCTCCTACATTATAGTGGAACTGTGAATTTCTCTTTTCAGTGCTGTTAAAGTTTGTTTTATGTATTTTGGAGCCCTGTCCTTGGGTGTGTAGATGTTTATTATGGTTATGTCTTCATGATGGATCGTCCCTTTAATCATGATATAGTGCCCTTCTTTGTCTTTTATGGTGGATTTTGTTTTAAAGTCTCTTTTGTCTGAGATTAGTACTGCCACTCCTGTTGTTTTTTGGTGGCTGTTTCCTTGACATATTTTTTTCCATCCTTTGATTTTTAATAAATTTACATCTTTGTTTCTAAAGTGTGTTTCTTGTAGGCAGCATATTGATGGATCCTGTTTTTTTATCCATTCTGCCACTCTGTCTCTTCATGGGTGCATTTAGGCCATTTACGTTCAGTGTAATTATTGATAGGTGTGAGTTTATTGCTGTTACTTTGTAGTTTTTCTTTTTTTTTTTTTTTGTGGTGCTGATGATTTCTTTGTTCCTCCTACTCTCCTGTGCTTAATTCCTTTTGTGTTATTTTTTTTTCATTTTTTTGTTTTTGTAGATTTTGTCTTTACTGAGACTTTGTTTTTCTTCTTTATTTTGATGAGTAGGTTTGTTAACTTTCTTTGTGATTACCTTGAAATTTACCCTTATCTTCCTCGGTTTGAACCAATCTATTATTACTTGGTATCACCTTGCCTTCCTCTCCATTATAAAGTTCTACACCTACACTGTTTATTCCCTCTTTTATTGTTCTGATGTTGTTGTCATTTGCAGATTAACCTCTCTGGTTCCCTGCTGTAAATCTTTTGGTTTTGAATAGTCCTTGAGAGTTCATTTCCTAGGTTGGTATCTGGCTGGTGCAATCTTGCATCCTAGATTCCGGCTGTGGTCTGATTTGTTTATTCTCAAACCAAAGGACTCCCTTTAATAATTCTTGTCAGTTTCATTTGGTTTTTACATAGTCCCTTAATTTCTGTTTATCCGGAAATGTCCTAATTTCACTGCCATATCTGAACAAGAGTTTTGCAGGATATATTATTCTTGGTTGGCAATTTTTTTCTTTCAAGGTTTTATATATGTCATCCCATTGCCTTCTTGCCTGCATGGTTTCTGCCGAGTAATCAGAGCTTACTCTTATTTTTTCCCCTCTGTATGTGATTTTTTGTTTTTCTTGAGCTGCTCTCAGGATTCTTTGTCTTTGGTCTTAGCGAGTGTGATTATGATATACCTTGGTGATTTTCTTTTCGAGTCTATCGTATATAGAGTTCGTTGAGCTTCTTCGATGGTCACCTTTCATCTTTCATGATATTGGGGAAGTTTTCTGTCAGCAATTCTTCAACGATCTTCTCTGTGTTTTCTGTTTTCTCCCCCTGTTCTGGAACTCTGAACACTTGCAAATTTTTGCTTTTGCTTGTATCCCACATAATTCTCGGGGTTTCTTCATTCTTTTTTTCTGATTTTTCCTGAAACAAAGTTGTATCCAAGTGTTTGTCTTCAATTTCACTGATCCTGTCTTCCATCATTTCAGACCTGCTCCTCAGCCCTTCTATGACACTGTCCATTTCTGAAATCTTGTTTATCTTTTGGATTTCTAATTGTTGTTTTTGTATGATTTCTAGCTGTGAATTTATTTTGGCATTTTGTTCTTGCTTTATTTTCCTGAACTCTTCCATTTTTTGGTCTGTATTTTCTATGAATTTGTCTATTTTTTCCTCATTTTTATCTCTTTTTTGCTTCAACTCTTGGACAGCTCTGAATATTAGAGATTTGAATTCCCTATCAGGTAGTTCTAGTGTCTTTTCTCCTACTGGAAAGTCATCTGGTGTTTTATTTTGGACGCTTACTGGAACCATCCTGTCCTTTTTTTTGTTTTTTTTTAATACGTTTTGATATTGTCTGCTGTCTTCAGGACATTCAGTAGTTATTTTCTTCATTTATTGATTGTAGATTTGCTTGTTTCATCCTGCTTTTTTGTTTTATTTGGTTATGTCTCAGCAGGCGGGCTGTGCATTCTTTGTTGTTTGCTCATCTGTGGACATGATATTTTTCACCTCTTTGTCCAAAGGGTAGGGCCAGTCGCTCAGCTATCTTGCAGCAGGGCAGGTTCAGCTGAAGGGGACAGGCTGGAATAGGTTGTTTTTGGCAGGTACTGGGGCCGACAAGGTGAGCCAGGCATCACTGCAGGGCAGTTTCTGGTAGTCCGTGCCTATGCTGTTCAGGAGTGCATTGTTCAGCACATGGTGCAGATAGGCAGGAGGGAGGAGGAGGCAAGGTTGTGATGTGTGCAGCTAGGTTGGGTATGGGAAAGAAGAGAGAGAGAGGAGAGAGAAACGGGGGCCCAAAAAAAAAAAAAAAAAGTGCTGAGGGAGCCTGCCATTGGAGTGGAGAGATGAGAAACCGAGAAATGAAGAAAAACAAAAAGGAAAAGAAAAAGAGAAAAATAAAATAGATAAAATATATTTTTAAAATGCCCCCAGGGATCCCATGGCACGGCTGCGCAGACCAGGGAAGCAGCTCCCAAGCCATGCAGGACAGCCCGACTAGAAACAGCGGAGATGATACACAGCACCAGGTATTCAGGAGATAGGAAAAGAAGGTAAATAGAAAAGGAAGAGAAACCAGAAAATGAAGAAGAATAAAAAGAAAAAAAGAAAGAGAAAACAAACAAACCAACAGAAAAAAAAAGCCCCCAGGGATCCCATAGCGTGGTGGAGCAGACTATGGAAGCAGTTCCCCAGCTAAGCAATGCTTCACAGCCTGTCAAGAAGAAGCAAAGTTGGCACATGGAATTAGGCGTTCGAGAGAAAGGAGGAGGAGGAGGTGAGAGGCAGGGAAGAAACCAAAAGAGGCCAAAAAAAGCAACACCAGCAACAAGGGAATGGCAGTGAAGAAGCCAGCTGGTGTGGGTGAGGTGAATCTGTAAGGCACAGAACCGGTACCTCCTGTGCCACAGTTGCAGTCCCCTGGGAAGCGGTGGATCGGCCTGTCAGGAAGCTGGGAACTGGCATGCCGAGCAGCTGCGGATTTGGCCCGCCAGGAAGCAGCAAAGGCCAAGCAGGGGGAGGCAGAGTGGGGGGCGGGAAAGCATGTCTCGCTGGTTACCAGGTGCTCTGTCTCCTGCTGGGAGCTCTGTGAATCTGCTTTCCTGTACTCCCTGTCCGTCGATCTCTGACAGGAGTCCAAGATGGTGGATCTGTGCTTTGTTAGCTGATAGGGGACCTCTGCTCTTAAGTGTCCTTGCTCTTCCTGTTCTCTATCAGCTTTTTATTCCATTTGGTGCTTGGTTGAGTTTTTTATCTCTTCATTTGACGCTTAGGGTTCCAGGATTGACATGTCTCCATTTGACTTAGTTTTTTGGGTCTTTTCTGTGGAGGGACAGCGTAGCACTTCTGTCTATAGTGCCATGTCGCCTCCATCTCCTCTCGTACCATAAAATTTTGATCCCTCCTTCAAGGACTATACCTAGACCATATAGAAGATACTCTAAGAATGTTTACTGTAGATCAAAACATTTAAACAATCATTAAGATAAAGTATGATTAAGGGCCATAATACAGGTAAAAAATAAGTGCTATAGGAGTTATGGAAAGAATACTACTAGAGACCAGAAAATTTGAAGAAGTCTTCACAGATAGCATTTAAGCTTGAGCTGGGTCTTGACTAATCTTCAGAATGCTCCAATCCTTTTTTATGGTTTACAAGGCCCTTCTAGATCTGCTCCCTGCCTACCTCTTTATTTCTTCATTCATCAGATATTTACTAGGCATCTACTGTGAGCTAGGCAATGTGTGGATACAATGATGAATGAGCCAGTCAAGGTCCTGGCACTCATGGAGCTTACATCTAGTGGACGACTTCACCTCCTGCTATTCTCACATATGTACCAGCTACTCAGGAACAATTAACATTTCTCCAAATGTACCAGGTGATTTCATACTTCTGTGCCTGTATATTTTAATTATTTATACTGGGTCATCATTCCTCGCTTCTTTTTTATTCCTATACTGTTTCATGTTCATCTGGCAAATTTTTATGTATTCTTCAACATCCAGCCTCAAGAGTCTTCTCTTTGAAGCCTTTCCTGATACCCTTATTCAGGCAGAGTTGATTATGCCCATCTTCATGCCTGCCACAAACCTCACACAACTTCTTTTACACTGAACTACAATCATGTCACTGGATGCTGAGTTACTCAAAGATGTCTTGTTTGTCTTTGGGACCTGAGAACTTATGTGTCTGGGGCATAATATAAGCTCAATTAATCATTGTGAAACAACTGAATTACATGATTGGTTGCATGAATGAATTTTAAAAGGGGCACTGTGATAGATTTCTTCAAATATATTGAACTATTTGTGTGAGAGAAAATTGTTTTTTTCTGCATTGCTACTGACTTCAAAAGTAACAACTGTGGCTATAAATTACAGAGAAGTAGGAAAGAAGGTAGAATTCTATTGGGATAATTCTAATCGTCTAGCAATGAAAATGAACTCCCTTCCATTGAAAAATGTTCAAGTGGATATCGGAAGGATAGGCTAATGATGCTGAAGAAAAAGGAAATAAGGTTGTGGCTTCCTTAGATGTCACCAAAAACCAGAAATCAGAATATAAGGAATAGGGGGATAATCCTTTGAGATGGACACTTTACTTCCTGGAATTGGGAGAATGGATAAGAAAAGGAAGACAAAGGACTTAGATATTAAGAAAAAGCAGAGAAAAAGGTTCATTTGAGATGGTATGGATATTCCTAGTAAAACAGGAATTTCTCTTGAAAGAAGAGAAGAAAAATTGGACTGGGAATGTGAGGAAAGAAGTCACTAAAAATACTCACTGAGGTAAGGCTCCAAGTCAATGGGACATCCCAGATATGAAAATCTATTTTACTTTCAAAGGGCTTTAAAACACAGAATTTCATACATCCATCCAAATTTAAACATTCCCTTCTAGAAATTCTTACGATTATCTAACCCAAGTTATTCAGGCTTCAGATTAAGTATAGTTCCTTTTACTCTTAATGATGTTTGAAAAACTGGTTCATTTTTCTAACAGAATATTTACTAATTCAAGGTAAGGAATAACAGCATTGTTATTCCCATTAATAAAAAGTAATTGTTACAAAAGAGAGGAGTAAAAGGTTAGGAATAAACAGAAATACTGTGAAAATGGAATAATTCAACATGTAGATTAGCTGTTTGTTTTATAGATATATCTTCTGTTGAAAGTAAAAAGAATAGACTCCTTAACTCAAGCTCCCACCTAACCTAAGCAGCATCTAGTAACATTTCAAAGCCAATCGCATAGGTCTGCCTGAGCATTCTTAGTGATGGGTAAGTCAGTACTTTTTGAAAATCTGTTTAATTTCTGGATGTTTGAAAAGTTCTTCATTGATAGTATGTCAAAAAAAAAGAATAACAAAAAACAGCCTTTCTCTAACTTCTCCCCATTGTTCTTAGCTCTGCTCTCTGAATCAGGACATAGATCAACGCCCACAGTTCAAGGCAGACAAAACAGGATGTAACGAGTCTAATCAAAAGTAAAGGAAATAGGTGAAGTATTAGGGACAACTAAGTCAATAGACAGCTGTTCCCTGAATGCTTTAAGAGCAACAAAAGTAACCCCTTATCATCTGACTTGACATTAGGATTCTGTTCAAACCCAAGGGGTTTATAAAAATTGTACAATTCTTTTGGGCTTGCAGATATTCAGTATTTCTTCAGATGAAACACACAATAAGGAGAAATAGCATGAGATTCTATAGTCAAACACAGATGATCCATTAAAAAGATAAGTGACAGTTCAACCCTCTCCTCAGGAACATTTGTCACCTACGCCTTTATCCTTCAGGGATTTGAGTTGAATGACATTTGTTTTAGGTTGATAATTAGTTTTTCTTTCTTTTTCTTTTTTTTAAAACATAGGAGGCCAATGTGGGCCTCTTCCCCAGGAGAGACACTAGACTGAGTGATTTTGGGAATATATGCCTTGATCAGATTTGCGCTATGACTCCTGAATGTATGCGCCATCCCAGCAACACCTGCTATCCACACAAGCCACCTGGGACTGGCAGAAAGAGGATCCATCAATTCCACTGTCCCCAGAGAGATCACCCAGACCTAGTGCTAAATGTATAATTCAATGCCATGTTAAAAAGTAAAATTCTGCCCATTAAAACCTACCTTTACTGTAGGTCAATATTTAGAGGACCCTAATAATGAAAATTAGCATAGAATTTTATTTTTTTCCTAACTGAATTGCAATCCAACTAAATACTCAGAAAACTATCATTTATAATTCAAAGACGGAAAGGAGTAAAATTCTTTAATCAAACTGTGTCACCAACACATTGCTAATGGCATGAGTCTTGGGTTATATTTTCCATCATTGGATGGAAATACAGATGCTTTACACCCAGAAACAGTGAATTATTTATTTTGGATTGAAATAAGTTTGGACACACAGATGTTGATAACACAAAAACTGAAAATATGTAAGCCAACACATTCTAATTCAAATTAATTATCTTTCTTTTACATAAACAAAGTGGCCTATTCATCTATGTTGACTGTTTCGGTTTGCATTTACTCTCCTATTAAATGTTATTTAGCCTTGTCTCTCTACATGTTACAATATACAGTTTGTCTTCCCTTTTACCCATTTCATCTCTTTTTAACAATTTTTTTTAACTAAAAGTATACATGTACACATTTCAAAAATAATTCTATAAGGTATGTTAAGAAAAACTGCAGTTCTCACATTAACTCCTTCTCAGCAGCAACCACTTTTGCCCTGTTTAGAACAGGGGCCTTAATCAATATAAAATGATTATTTTATATTACCTCTATGTCTCTAAATAACTAAATATGTCTGTATTGTTACTTCTTGATTTTTCAGTTTGAGGCATTATCTACTGACTTCCTGAGTATAGAAAATGATAGTTTAGCTCTTTTTTCCACCCCTACCATATGTGCCCACAATACATTTGCAAGCATCCCATCTCCTAGTCTCTGAGTTATATATGGTAACTCAGCTCAATAGTCAGTTTCTACATTATCATGATTCCAGTCATACATTACTTAACATCCATAGTACATTCTGTGAAACAGGACATTATATGATTTGTACGTTATGCAAACACCTTATTATATACCTAGTTTAGCTATACGGGATACTGTAGTGTACCTGTGTTGAGTAAATAGCCAAGATACTGTACACATACAGTACTGTATTTCAGCTAATGTATCTGGCAAGGTAATATATGGGTTAAGTAGGTTTATATATAAGAGACATCAGATGCACATGTTGCGTGTGGGAAGCTGTTGTGTTTGCTAAGTTTGGTTAGGTCCACTGCATCCCATTTTCTGATGGGGATTTCTGAACTCTATTACAACCCTCTGGGACCACAGATGTATATGCAGTCAGACATTGCCTGAATGGACATTATGTGGCATATGACTGTATACATATAAATGCTAGTCACAGCTAAGCCATGTACTATGATTACTTTTCCTTTCTTGCATTTTTTTCTTTTGTTTTCTCTGGATTTTTTTAGTTTGTTTGGTTTCTATGTACTCATTTCTAATTCAACCACAGATTCTATGCTGACCTGCTGCCTAAATCTCAACATACTGAGATGAAAATTCACCAATTTAATCTTCTTGAAGTCTCAAATCTGTCTGGTTATCCTCTGGCTGGTATACAGCAAACATCCTGGGACTCCCCCTCCCTATCATTCTCGGAAGCCCCTGTTTTCTGTATCTCATTTCATCTTTTTTTTTGGTTTACTCCCTCATTTGGATGGAGCATGGCTTCCAACAGTTCCTAGGAGTTCATGAAAGGACAATTTTTTTTTAGATCTTCCATGTCTAAAAATGTCTTTATCTTCTCACTTGATTTGGCATTCTAGGTTGGAAATAATTTTCCCTCAGAATTTTGAAGGCATTGCTCTAATATCTCCAATACTGAAGACATTTTGACTCCCAATTCTTTGTACGAGACCTATTTTTTGTCTGTCTTCTCTGGAAGTTTAAAGGATCTTCTCTTTTTCCCCAGAGTTCTGAAATTTCACAATGATGTGCCTTTCAGTATAGGTCTATTTTCATCTATTTTGCTGGCACTTGGCAGGACCTCTCAGACTGAAAATTTATGTCCTTCAATTTTGGGAAGCTTTTTGAATTATTTCTTTAATGACTCCTCCCATCTGTTTTCCCTCTCCTCTCTTTCTGGAACTCCTATTATTCAGATTTCGTTTTCTCGTTTATTGATTGTAGATTTGTTTGTTTCGTCCCCCCCTTTTTTTTTAAATTTGGCTATGTCTGAGCAGGCAGACTGTGTGTTCTTTGTTGTTTGCTCATCTGTGGGCACAATATTTTTCACCTCCTTCTCCAATTGGCAGGGTCAGTCACTCAGACATGGTATGGCAGGGCAGGTCTAGCTGAAGAGAAGTCACTGGGATGGGTTGGCAATCAGTGCAGGGCAGGTTCCAGTAGGCCATGCCTGTGCTGCTTGGTGGTGTGATGTTAAGCACACGGTACAGATAGGCAGGATGTAGTGGGGAGATTGTTATGTGTGGAGCTGAGATGGATATGGGAGAGAGGAACAGGAGCCAAAAACATACAAACAAACAAAAAAGAATGCTAGGGGAGCTTGCCGTTGGAGTGGAGAGATGAGAGACTATGAAATGGAGAAAAACAGAAAGGGGAAGAGAAAGAAAAGAAAAGAATGAATAAATAAAAATCGGCAGGGTTAAAGAACTGCAAAGTTCCCAGGGATCCCACCGGTGCAGCTATGAGGTCTGGGGAAGTCACTCTCAGGTATTGCAGAACAGCCTGGCCAGAAGGCACAGAGGCATACGACGCCAGGTATTCAGGGAACAGAAAGAGAAGGAAGATACAGAGCGATGAGAAACTGAGTAATGAAGAAAGACAAAAAGGGAAAAAGAGGGAAAAGAAAACAAAACAAATTTAAAAAAAAGAAGAAAAAAGAAAAAAAACAACGAAAAAAGAAATGCTCTCAGGGATCTCTCTGCACGTTTGTGCAAGCCGAGGGTGTAGTCTCCTTTCCACACAGCACCGCCTGGCCAGAAACGGCCCCCAACTCAAGAAAAGGAAAAGAAAACAAACAATTCAAAACAAACAAATGAACAAAAGCCCTGGGATCCCACCAGCGCAGCAGCCCAGACCAGGAAGCAGCTCCACACTCGAATGGAGCTCCACAGCCCCTCAGGAAGAAGCAAAGATGGTGCACGGAGCCAGGTATTTGAGCGAAAGGAGGTGAGAGGTAAGGAAGAAATCAAAAGAAGCAGAAAAAAAAGCAACACCAGCAGCCAATAAATGGCACTCAGAGCCAGCTAGTGCAGGCTGGTGGAATCTAAGCAGCCGGTGTTTCTTGGACAAGAGACTGTGTCCGTGGGAAGCAGAGGGGGCTGAGTGTGGGTGAAGAAGGGTAGGGAGTGGGAAAGTGTCTATCACAAATTACCGGAGCTTGGCAGCCCCTCAGGAAGAAGCAAAGATGGCACACGGAGCCAGGTATTTGAGCGAAAGGAGGGGGAGGTGGTGAGAGGTAAGGAAGAGATCAAAAGAAGCAGAGAAAAGCAACACCAGCAGCCAACAAATGGCACTCAGAGAGCCAGCCCATTCGGGTGTGTGGAATCCAAGCAGCCAGTGTTTCCCGGACAAGAGACTGTGGCCGCAGGAAGCAGAGGAGGCCGAGTGGGAGTGAAGAAGGGTGGAGGGTGGGAAAGCGTATATCGCAAATTACTGGTTGTTTTGTCTCCCACTGGAAGCTCCGTGAAGCTGCTTTCTCGTACCCCGTTTGCTGGTCTCTGACAGGAGCCCAAGATGGCGGCTCCGTACTGCGTTAGCTGGTAGGGGACCTCTGCATGAATCTCTCCTTGCTCTCTGTTCTCTGTCAGTTTTCTCACTCCATTTGGTGCTTGGCTGAGTTCTTTATCTCTTCATTTGATGTTTTAGGGTTTCAGGATTGTTGTTTTCTCTGTTTGGCTTAGTTTTTCGGATCTTTGCTGTGGAGGGACAGCGTGGTGCTTCTGCCTAGGGCGCCATTTTGCCAGAAGTCCACCCTATTATTCAGATTTTGGATCTTCTAGATTAGTTTACCTTCTTTTCTGTTCATATCTTTTTGCTACACTTCCTAGGAGATTTTCTCAACTTCACTTCTCAAAAACTTCTATTGAGTTTTTCATTATTTTTAATTTCCATGAGCTCTTTTCTAGTCTCTGAATAGTCATTTTTTATTATAGGATCCTGTTCTTATCACGTTTGCAATATGTTGTCTTTCTAAGGATATTAATAACATAGTTTTAAATAGTCTGTTTTCTCCGAGATGATTTTTTCCATTTGTTAGTTTTAGTCTTTATTTTTCATGTTAGGGCTTTTCTCAAACGCTAGTAACCTTTGTTTTTTCATATGTAAGAACAGGGGCCTAAAAAGCTGCTTGAAAACTCTGAGTGCTGGAGCTGAGTTTGCCAACTGTGAGCTGCACTGCAGTATGACCAGGCTGTTTAGTTGTAGAACTTCTAATGTCAAGGTCCTTATGAATTTCCTCTTAGGCTGGTCAGATTTCCCCGAAGTCTCTTCCAATCTTCTGAGTGGAGGATGAAGACCCAGCTGTGGAAGGAGGGATGGTCTCAGCATACAGTGTGCATAATTCACTACACTTTCAATACAATACCCACATCCTCAGTTGTTCTGTTATCTCTCACTTGAGGAACCCTCTTTTTCACTCCAGAGAATAAAGCTCCAGTCTTTTGTAGGGTAGAATAAAGGAGGGGATCTAGGTATCTGACTTGTTAAGAGACTTCGACTAATCCTTCTTATTTTAGCCATCTCCCCTTTTCACCTGGAACCACCCATCTTCAGCTTTTTTGGAAGACTATACAGGGTGAATTGGTTTGGTTCTTGGCTTTCCTCACTTTGGAATTGTTTTTCTTACGTCTGCTAACTTCATATACTTTCCAGCTTCAAAATTTTGTTGCTGTTGACCACCTTTCCTGTTCTCCTCTCCTTGAGAGCTTGTTGTTGTTGTTAGGTACTGTCCAGTCTGTTCCAACTCATAGTGACCCTCCGTACAACAGAACGAAACACTGTCCGGTCCTGTGCTATCCTCACAATTGTTGTTATGCTTGAGCCCGCTGTTACAGCCACCATGACAATCCACCTTATCAAAGGTCTTCCTCTTTCTCACTGACCCTCTACTTTACCAAGCATGGTGGCTTATGCCTTAAAAAATAAATCCTTAATGACCAAGACAAAGTTATAGAAGCTTCCTAGACACATCCAAACACCTTGAGGGACCAGGTTACTGGGGCTGAGGGCTGGGGACCATGGTCTTGGGGGACATCTAGGTCAATTGGCATAACATAGTTCCTAAAGAAAATGTTCTACATCCTACTTTGGTAAGTAGTGTCTGAAGTCTTAAAAGCTGGCGAGCAGCTATCTAAGATATGTCTATTGGTCCCACAGATGTCCAGAGCAAAGGAGAATGAAGAAAACCAAAGGCGCAGGGAAATATTAGTCCAAAGGACTAATGGACCACAACTACCACAGCCTCCACCAGCCTAAGCCTAGAAGAATTAGATGGCAGCTCTGACAGGGATCACAATAGAGGGTCCCAGACAAAGCAGGAGAAAAATGTAGGACAAAATTCAAATTCACAAAAAAAGACCAGACTTACTGGTCTGACAGAGACTGGAGGAACCCCTAAGTCTAGGGCCCCCAGACACCCTGCTAACTCAGAACTAAAGCCACTCCCAAAGTCCACCTTTCAGGCAAAGTTTCGACAGGCCTATAAAACAAACAATAACACATGTGAGTAACGTGCTTCTTAGTTCAGTCAAGTATATGAGACCAAATGGGCAATACCTGCCCAAAAGCAAAGGGAAAAGGCGGGACAACTGGACGAATGTACACGGAGAACCTGGAGTGGAAAGGGGGACAGTGCAGACACATTGTGGGGATTGCAACCAATGTCACAAATCAATTTGTGTATAAATTTTTTAATGAGAAACTAATTTGTGCTGTAAACTTTCACCTAAAGCACAATCAAATCAAAAAAGAAAAAAGAATCCTTAAAAAAGAAATTCTATTCCTGTTTTAGTAAGGTCTGGGGAAGTAGGGAAAGCAAACCTGTCCATTAAAACCATCATTAACCTGAAAGAATCTTCTCCCCAAGTTTATTTTTCCACTGTAGATACTTTTAGCTCTCCATAATTACAACTGTTTTGTCCTTCATCCCAACCCCTACCTTGGTTTTTTCTTTACAATTCTAACGTAGTTATACTCTTTCTAGAGAGTAGACTGTCAGACTGTTGATAACTTATGAAAAAGTAGCAATGGAAAAAAAATGGGTAAGTACCTATCTGTTCTGATTGCCTTGGAGGCTATGTTTCCATTTCTTGTTCTGTAAATCTAAGATTCTATCTATTCAACAGGCATTCACACAACACTGCTATGATGTACAAAAGTAATATAAAGCATGGTCCCTGACAGCAAGGATCTTACTGTTTATTTGGAAAGATAAGCACAAATAATAGTTGAAGAACAATTAAATGGATGTAAGAAAGATGTTAAAGGAAGTCAGAAAGGGAAAGCGCAACGTGGCTAAAAGAGGTGAGTGAGAATAATAACAGTTCAAGAAAAATGTAATGGTTAGAAGAGAATTCGTTGTAAAGAAAGACAGGAGTGGGAGAATTCAATGTTGCTAAGAGTTGGGAGCCATCTTCTAGTCACATTCACGGTTTGTTTTCCAATTACTATCAGACTTTTTTTAAATGTTGAAAATTTGTTAAAACCTATTGATTGAATAATATTTATTAAACCCTTCGTGAAAAGTAACTGATATAATGTTAGGAAACATTTACATTTAAGTCAATCAGTGGCTCAAATGAAAAAGTTAGAGGTATACCCTGCTTTGAGAAATAAAAGATCTACTAAAAAACAAAATGAAACAAAAATTATTCACGATGCAAAAGGAGATTATTTTATTTGTAAGATTTAAATTTACACAACACTTTTAATCACCGTGCAGGTATTCATTTATTGCCTCTCAGCTCTTAACTCACCCTTCTGTGCCCTGCTTTGCGATACTGGAGCTGGACCCTGTGGGCTACATTTGCCCTCTGCCAGCTGGCTCAATGCTAAGCTTGTCAATAGAGGGCACTGGGGGGAGACTGCAAGGCTGCATATTGCAATAAGCAGATCAGCACTGGGGTGGGGGCGTCCCAGCAGTGTTTGCTCTGGCAGTGGCAGCCCTCACAGTTCAGCAACAGGGCTCCCTCTGGCAAAGAATCTTTATCACCACAGTGTTGGGTTGCTCCTACAATTCAGCAGTGGAGAACCCTCTGGCAGTGGGCAGCATTTTCCTGTGGCAGCCATGCCCTCTCTTCAGAGGTCTGGGTCTCAGCCTTTGGGGACCCTCTGCTAAGTTTCTAAGTTCCTTCCTTGTTCACTTTCCCTCAGCCCTAAGGGTTAGCAGCTTTCTGCAGTTGCTACCTCTTTCACCTTAGAATCTTCTTGTACCCCTTAAGTAGTTAACTGAGAGAGTCCTGGTAGCTCAGTGGTTCAGCATTCAGCTGCTAACTGAAAGGTTGGCAGTTCAAATCTAATAGCCGCTCCACTGGAGAAGGATGTAGCAATCTGCTTCCATAAAGATTACGGCTTTGGAAATCCAACAGGGCAGCTCTACTCTGTCCTATACAGTCACTGTGAGTCGGAATCTACTCAATGGCAACTAGTTAACAACTCTTTATTTAAAAATTTCACCTAGTTAACAACTTTTTATTTAAAAATTTCCCCATTCAAATTACTGGTGTGGCTTCTGTCTCTTGGCTGGACCCTGACTGAAATCACTCAAAAAGACCAAATAAATGTGATACCAGTTACAGTTTCTCCCCAAATCCTAATGTTAAAAAATAAATTCTAGCAATTAGTAAGTCTAGAAAAGTCCCTTAACATCAATTCTGAATGAGATCACCATAAATATAAGGTTACCCAAACCATGAATACTAAGCACTGAAGAACAAGAGTAAAGAACAAACTATGTCAAAGAAACTTTGGTATTTTGTTGTGATAAAATTACAAGATTAGTGGCTGACAAGAACCCAATAGATGAAATAACCTGATTATAAGAAAGCATTTAATACTGCGTCTCCTGGCATCTTCCTTGCAAAATTAATTAAAACTAGCCAGGATATATGAGTCTCATGAATTGAAAACTGGCCTCAAGACCACAAGGAGTGATTATAAACTGCCTTAAATCACACTGAGGAAAGTGTCTAGTAGAATGTCCAGAGAGTATTAGATTGGTTATAACCCAATATTTCCATTAGTGCTTGGGAAAGTAAAGAGTAAGTTAATTAATGTTTAGCAGACATTAAATAAAAGGGATTTGTGCAAACTAGTATGGCCTAAAATATAAAAGATTTAGAAAAACGGAAAAGATGTATAAAAGACCTTTTCGAAAGGTAAACTCTTTCTCTTTGGTGTGAACAATTAATACAAAAGTAATTTTCAACTAGGGATCTCAAAACCTCCATATGCATATGGGACTACATAAAGTTGATAGGGAAGAATTAAAGATTATTTCCTGGGCTGCGAACAGCAGTTAGCTCAGGGGACCTAATCCCTTTGAGTCTACAGAGATTATAACTCTCACAGAGAGAAGGGCATTGGTCTACAAATAACCCTTTGCATAGCTACAACATACAGCAGCTTGAGATATGCCACAACTTTCTTATCATGTGGATTTGTACAATTGCAAATGCACAGAGGCAGGTACAAAACAGAAGCAGTGTAGTATCAGCAGCAAAACTGAACGTTTTTGTTCATAAGGATAAATATCATTTATGCCTTAATAAAGAGATTGCCTAAACCCAGAAGTTGTCTGGACTCTTCCCTCCTCTCCCGTACTTTCCTAGCACCTATGTGTGTGTCAGGCACTGGAGACCCAGTGGAGAAAAAGCAGACGTTCTGACAAGTAACTGAAATATTTGGGTTAGAGCAGGGGAAGTAGATGGTGCTGGTGCTGGTGCTGGTGGAGCATACATCATGGGTTTGGGAGTGGAGGTAGAAGTAACCCAGTCTAGGAGTCAGGCATGGTCTTCCAAAGGAAGTGACATTAAGCTAAACCTGAAGTTTGCTCTAGTCTTGGTGTGGGCTCCTTCTCAAAAGGAATGAGCTGTCAATGGTGAGTTCTTGCTATAGGACAGAAGATGGTCTGAGGCTTGTTTTCAAATTGCTTCAACCAGTCAAAGGGAGGCCTAAGGTATGGCTTTATAGAGAAATTCATGGCTCCAAAATGCTAGCAAGTCTCAATTTAGCTAGGAAAGGGCCTGGATTAAGCTCCTCCTCCCCTGTACCTATACAGATACACTGTGTTTTATGCTTCTTTTTGCAGTTAGCTGGTTAATGGAAAGACAAGTAATGGCCATAAAAAGTGACTAATTCATGGCAGTGCTAAGCAGGCTTCAGGAGAGCAGCCAGGGCCAGGAGCAAAAGCCTTCCCCAGCCACCATGGTAAGAGGACCAAGGCCTCGCTCAGCAAGAATGTTTAAGAGCAGAGGCTTTGAAATCACATGGGCCTGAATTCCAATCCCAGATCTGTCATTTAATACCCATATAACCTTGAGCAAGCGATCTCCTCTTTCTTTATCTGTACAATGCGGGTAACAAAAGTAGCTACCCCGTAAGAGTGTTATTAGGATGTGCATAAGAAGCTGGGCACAGTTTCAGGCACATGGAATATACTCAGTTACTATTAACCTAGAAATTCTTAACCATGGGTCACTACTCTGATACTTGAACAAGGTTTAGCCTCGTTTATGTATCTTGCTTTAGAAACAGTGCTTATCTTAAAAACAGTAGTTCTTGTCTGGAGCAAGGGAGAATGAAGAAAACCAAAGACACAAGGGAAAGACTAGTCCAAAGGACTAATGGACCACAACTACCACAGCCTCCTCCAGACTGAGTCCAGCACAAGTAGATGGTGCCCGGCTACCACCACTGACTGCTCTGACAGGGATCACAATAGAGGGTCCTGGACAGAGCTAGAAATAAATGTAGAACAAAATTCTAACTCACAAAAAAAGACCAGACTTATTGGCCTGACAAGAGACTGGAGAAACCCCGAGAGTATAGCTCCCGGACACCCTTTTCGCTCAGTAATGAAGTCACTCCTGAGGTTCACCTTTCAGCCAAAGATTAGACAGGCCCATAAAACAAAACAAGACTAAATGGGCGCACCAGCCCAGGGGCAAGGATGAGAAGACAGGAGGGGACAGGAAAACTGGTGATTAGGAACCCAAGGTTGAGAAGGGAGAGTGTTGACATGTAGTGGGGTTGGTAACCAATGTCACAAAACAATACGTGTACAAACTGTTTAATGAGAAGCTAGTTTGTTCTGTAAACCTTCATCTAAACTACAATTAAAAAAAAAAAAAAAAAGACTATAGCAGCCATCCTGCAACTATGATGAAAGCCAGTCTAAGAGGGAATCTAACACACTTAATGTGGCAAAGCAGAAAAATGCAACTAACAGTGGTCTCTATGATATTGCTGAGGCACTGAGTTAACCAATCCTGAAAAACGTACCTCTGGACTTGTTATATGTTAACATCCTTATCCTTTAAGCCATTTTAGTTGCGTTGTCTGTTATTTGCAGACAAAAGCATCCCAACTGATAGAGACTGTTATGAATTGAATTGTGCCCCCCACCCCAAATATGTGTTGAAGTCTTAATCCGTGTAACCTATAAAGACAACCCTGTTTGGAAATAGGATTTTCTTCTGTTATGTTAATGAGGTCATACCAAGCAGGGTGGGTCCTAAACCTAATCACTTTTAAGTGGCATTTTATAAAAAGAGCAGAACAGACACAGAGACACACACAGAGTAAAGACACTATATGAAGACAGACTCTGAGGAAGATGCATCTACAAGCCCAGGAATGCCGTGGACTGCCAGCAGCTACCAGAAGCTGAAATAACAAAGAAGGATCGCCCTCTACAGCCACATCCTGAATTTGGACTTCTAACCTCCAGAACTGTAGAAAATAAATTTCTGTTCTGTAAAGCCACCCGCTTGTGGTATTTTTTGTTATGGTAGCACTAAATAACTAAGACAGAGATCATTTTAAAAATCTGATAAAAACTATGGACACTCTTCTCAGAAAAAAAAAATGTGTATATACACACATACAATTTTGTTTATAATTCCAGATTCATGAGCTCTAGGTTAAGAACATGGCTATAGAATATTCCCGAACAAGACAGACGCTTGGGCATTATCCACACACATACAGAAGCTTAAATCAGTTAACTGCATAAACAGCAACATCAGACTGCAAGTAACTCTGTGTTATGTATATGCAAAGGCAGGCAAGAGGAATTTTGTTGAATGAAGGTTATGCTAGATCACCAGAAAGCTTTAAGAAAGGGAGGTACCAAAAGAGTCTTCTCTTAAAGTGATAAAGTTAATGTTATTCTTTATTTAAAATTTTTAGGGAAAATTTGGGTAGGATTTTTTTATCTCAGAATTTCCAGTATTACATTTTTCTTGTAATTAAATCAAAAGATACAGTCTACACTGAAAAGAAAATCATTAATACAAGAAAGAAAACACATTTTACTCGCATTATTCAGTTAAAGATAAATAAGGTTAAAGCACATAACTTGCAACAGTTTAGATCCAACTATTAGGAATATAGAGCTTTTTTTTTCTTTAAGAATACATATATTAACCAAATAATTACACACAATATTATTTAACTGCAATTATTATAAGTGCTACAAAATCAAGTGAACAAAGTGAGAGTACAGCTGAAGACCAAAAGTAGTGTAAGGGGGGTCAGCTCAAATAAGACTTTCATGCTTCATTTAGAAGGTCATAATCTAGGCAGGTAGTACAAAAGTTGAGATTCTGTTTATTTAAATGCTTTTGTTTTGTTTTTTTAGTTTTGATACTCAGTCACCTTTATTACAAAGTAACTTCTTTCCATACTAATGACAGATACACTCTAATGGAAACACTAATTCTTAAAAATTACATTTTATAATTTTTTAAGAACTACTGATTTAAACAATTTCCTTCTTTTTTTTAACTTCCCATTTCCCCCTACTCCCAGCCCTTGACAAACATTAATCTACTTCTGTCTCTATGCATTTGCCTATTCTAGATATTTCATGTAAGTGGAATCATACAGTATTTGTCTTTTTGTGTCTTCAAGGTTTTTAAGGTTCATTCGTGTTGTGGCGTGTATCAGATTTCTCTTCATAGCTGAACAATATTCCATTGTGTGTATATACCACATTTTGTTTATCCATTCATCTACTGATGGACACTTCAGTTGTTTCTACCTTTTGGTGGTAAATAATGCTGCAGTCAACATTGTTGAACAAGTTATCTGTTTGAGTGCCTATTTTCAATTCTTTTGGATATATCTAGGAGTGAAATTGGTAATTCTGTTTAACTTTTTGAGGAGCTGCCACAGCAGCTGCACCATTTTACATTCCCACCAGCAATGGATGAGAATTCCAATTTCTCCATAACTGACTGTGGTGTGATGGGTTGCTTTTATACGGTCTTTCCAGCCATGATCTTGTAACTCCCACCATATGATCAAGTGGGACTATACAAATAAGGTGTTTGTGGCCCATCAAGGGGATTGGACATCTTGCTAATAATGCAAACAAGGTGCATGGCACCCTTGTGGGGTGGGACCATACAAATAAGGTGTTTGGAGTTCTAATGAGGGGACTGATTAGTTTTGCCATCCACTAGGCTTAAAAGAGAGCCAATCCCAGAGCATAGGGGGGACTTCACTATCACCATGAAGAAGAGACAGGAGCGAAGCGTATCTTTTGGACTTGGGGACCCTGCACTGAAAACTTCCTAGACCCAGGAGACAGAGAGAGAGAGAGAGCTATACACACTGGAGACAGTGCAAGACAGCAAAAAGCAGTGGCAGAGAGACGGCAGTGCAGGAGTAGCAAGAGCGATAGCAATGCGAAATGGCAGGAAATAGGAGACGGGTGTGAGATGGCTGCAGTGGGGCTTGCTGACCCATGGAGCTAAGAGTTATAACACTTGCCCAAGAAGGTACCAAGCAGGGCCTAGCAGCAGAGGGCGAGAAGAAGCTGTCGTGATCAAGAACTGTATCCTGAATTGTTCCTGTTTCTTTTGAGTCATTCCTGATCCCAAGTTGCATGTACCCTGTTACTTCCCTAATAAACCACTTAACTGTAAGTATGGTTTGTGAGTTGTGAGACACTGCAGCAAATTACAGAATCCAAAGACTGCAGGGAGAGTACAGAGGGGAGGGGGAATAGTTGATGTTAGAGATGATGGAGTGGTACAGCAGCTTGGAAAAGAAGAACATTTGGGACATCTTTAACCTCTGCCTCATAGGAACCACCAAGACTTGTTATTTTCCCTTCTTCTGATAATAGCCGTGCTGGTGAGTATGAGGTATTATCTCATTGTGGTTTTGATTTGTATTTCCCTAATTATTAATGAAGGAGCCATGGTGATGCAATAGTTAAGCACAGGGCTGCTAACAGAAAGGCTGGCAGTTGAAACCCACCCAGCAGCTCCACAGGAGGAAAAACCTGGGGATCTTCTCCATAAAGATTACAGCCTAGGAAACACTATAGGGCAATTCTACTCTGTCCTCTGTCATATAGGGTCACTATGAGCTGGAATTGACTCAATGGCACCCAACAACAACAAATGACTAATGATGCTGAGCATCTTTTCAGGTGCTGATTGGTCATTTGTATTTCTTCTTTGGAAAAACATCTAAGTCCTTTGCCCATTTTTTATTTTGTTTTGTCCTTTTGTTATTAAGTTGTAGGAGTTCTTTATATATTCTGTATATTAAACCCTTATCAGATATATAGTTTACATATATTTTCTCCCATTTGGTAGGTTGTCTTTTCACTGCCTTGAAAATATCCCTTGATGCATGTCATAGATTAAATTGTGTCCCTCCAAAATATGTCAACTTGGCTGAGTCATGATTCCCAGTATTGCATAACTGTGTACCATTTTGTAATCTGATGTAATTTCCTTATGTGTTGTAAATTCAATCACTATGATGTAACAAGATGGATTAGCAGCAGTTATACTGATGAAGTATACAAGATTGGATAGTGTCTTAAGGCAATCTCTTTTGAGATATAGAAGAGAGAAGTGAGCAGAGACACATGGGAACTTCATGCCACCAAGAAAGCAGTACCAGGAGCAGAGTGTGTCCTTTGGACCTGAGGTTCCTGCACTGAGATGCTCCCAGACCAAAGGAAGACTCATGCATCACAAGGACCTTCCTCCAGAGCCGACAGAGAGAGAAAGCCTCCTCCCGGAGCTGACATCCTGAATTTGGACTTGTAGCCTACTGGTCTGTGAGAGAATAAACTTCTCTTTGTTACAGCCATCCACTTGTGGTATTTCTGTCATAGCAGCACTAGATGACTAAGATAACGCACAAAAGTTTTAAATTGTGATGAAATCTAATTTAACCATTTTACCTTTGGTTGCTTGTGGTTTTGGTGTCATATCTAAGACTCCATTGTCAAAAACAAGGTCCTGAAGCTTTACTCCTATGTTTTCTTCTAAGAGTTTTATGGTTTCAGCTCTTACATTTACGCCGTTGATCTATTTTGAGTTGATTTTCATATAGGGTTAAACTTCATATATAGGTCCAGCTTCATTCTTTTGCATGTGGAGATCCAGTTGTCCTAGAATAATACAGAGCCTTTAAATGCTCATTTCCTGTGGCCTCAGCAAAGCTGTGTTGTCTGTAAGGTTGGAAAGAGCTCTGGGGCCCCCCAAAATGGCAGGAAGCAGGGGCTAAGGAGACCTGGGAGGAAAACTATAATCATCTGGATGCAAAAGTTGACTATAGTCAAGGAACTAAGGACATCAGTGTAGTAACTTGTAACATGAGAAGAAGTATTAGAAACTTCGGAAATTTTGTGCTATTTGGCTTTGAGAAATATTATTCAAAATTATTAAAGGCCATTTGTGAGCTGCGGCAATCAGACTAAATAAGTTTGATTTCTGCTCTCTGGAGAACAATAATTTAAGGTAGCAATAACAATACAGACAGCAAACAGACATATTCCTTCCTGTCTTAACAAGAAAAGTGTCCTCCATTCCTGCAAAACAAAGTTAAATCATCAAGTGAAGTGTCATAAGAAGAAATTACTGAAAATGTGACCATCAAGATACTTCTGAAATTGAAATAAAGATTTGAGAATATCTGCAACACCATCTGGCAAGTGATGCACAAAATCCTTAATTACTGAGATCAAGAAGTCGTACATCTTCCATGGGAGATTCTCAGAGCTTCAGGAGTAGATTCGACATGGAATTCTAACAAAAATTTAACTCTGCCTGGAGGAATGGGAAGACACTTTACCAATGGAATGAGATTTGAAATGGCCTTGAAGGGTAAGTAGGCGCTTTCCTGATAAAACCTGAGAGAAAGGCAAGGACAGTTAGGAAGGCCCTTTGGTGAAGGCCTGAGGAATCTGAATTCTACCTTGTAGGACCCAAGGAACCAAAGGGCTTTTATAAGCAGCAGTGTGATACAATTAGCTTTGTTTTTTAGGAAGCATCTGTGGTAGCAGAGGATAGACTTTTTTTTACCATTGACCATAGCAACTAATAATACTACATACCTAACAGATGTTCAGTAAATACTTGTTGATAGACTGACTACCTGAAGCATTAGGAAAACATTATTAGAACAACTGTAGACTGACACAGAAACAAGAGTTAGTCCACAAAGCCAATACTGTGTGGGTATTCACATGAAGATAACAAAAGTATTCAAGGCTTGATGCTTCTTTTTTGTTATTGTTCAAAAGGGGGTAAGTATTTTGATCTGTAACTGAACGATGCCAATTCTTTTTTTTACATTAATATGACTTTATCTGGCTTAAAATAGGAGGACAAAGCAAATCAATAATCTTATCTAGAGGAAATAAAGCCAAGTAAAATTGCATCTAAAACATCAATGTTTATTTCGGTCTGTAAGCCCTCTTCTTGCTCAGCTGTACAGTCTCCAATCATCCCTGAAATACAAGTGATTGGGCTCTTCTGGACCCACCAGTTAAGGAGAAGGAACATTTATCTACCGTCAATTCATGGGACACTAATCTCCTTCCCACTCCTCTGATTACAGGCAAGCAGGCTGCTAGAGGAAAGGCCTGCACAGAAGCTTTAAAAATAAATAAATAAACCCAGCCCCTTCTGCTCCAGGAATACAGAAAAGATTGGCATTAATACAAGAGAAAGTGATCTGCCCAAACAAAAGCCAGTCTGAAGGAGGAGCAAACCCCACAAGCTGGCCCGGCATTATTGCTAGAGAGATAGCACACTTGTTAAAAATGTATATTTTAATTTTCGGTATTGCAAAAGGCCCCAATTTGCCCAGGGATCTAGCTAAGCTGCCATTTTCTACTACGACAGAGTCTTAATCTTTATTTAATGGATTTAGCATCTATCTTCACTAGAGTGGTCTCTGAGGAAAAAGGGAGGGGAGAATGAAGGGGCAGAGAAGAGACGATCAGATCCCCCCTCCCCCTTTCATCCATCTGGCGCTCATGTTTGTGTTCAAAATTCAATTACCTCCTTATTGATACTTCACAGAGATATTTAAGCTGCAAACATGAAGCCCTGATTTCCCAAGGGGCCATGCCCCTCTCTATTTCACTGCTCTGCTTCCCCCAGGGTGAATTCCTGAGGCGTCCATATTAATAGGTAATCAGTCACAATTCATTTATTAAACAGCTAGCAAGGTTTATCAGCCTGCCCTGATTAGCCCGAAGAAACCAGTGAATTCCTAATTTATTTATGGAAATGTAAGTGTCTTTTTGAATTCCATTCAGGAGCTGCAGGAGTGTTTTGGTCCTAGTATACTGAAATCTAACAGGCAGCACAAGCAGCAAGCAAGTATTCCAGGGAGGAAAAGGGGGCTGGCTCCTGCCCCATGAAGGCAAAGAGCCAGGGACACACACTGCAGAGATCATTCTCCTGGCCACAGGATTTGGTCCCCATAATCCTTGGATTAGTACTCATTTGATTGCTTTCTGTTTACATAAAAGAGTTGGAAATGTTGTCAGGAGGCAGCCATTACTATCCACTGTAACAAAAATCAATCTCAGAGATGCTGCCTTTTGATTGGCAGAAAAGTAGCCCTTAATGGAGTAGAATTGAGGACCTCTGTGAGTTAAAACACAATCATTCTTAGAAGAGTTAAAACCAACACTGAGCTGGAATACAAACCCAAACCACTAAAATAATACTTTTCAAGCATTCATCTTAGAATAGTAACTAAACCAGACCCTGTTTCAATCTTATACTGTTCTAGGCTACAGTGAAAACAGCTTTGTATATAATTTCCACAATTCTAATCAATTAAAAATTCACCCAAAATTGCCCATTACTAATTAAAAGGCCACTACAGATTAAATAAAGCTCTTAGGAGTAACATTAAAACCCATGCTAATTGCCCCAATAGGTGTAATCAGTAAAAAAAAAAAAACAAAACCATTTTAGGGTAATGAGACTCTTGCTTCCAGCTAGAATTAGGACTGGGTTCTTCTGTGGAGTCACTGGGTGGTGCAAATGGTTAACAGGCTCGGCTGCTAAACCGAAAGGCTGGAAGTTCAAGTCCACCCAAAGGCACCTCAGAAGAAAGTCCTGAAACAGAAAAAAGATATCAGGTAAAAAGTAATAAAATGTGAATAAACTATGGATTTTAGTTAATAATAATATATATATATAATATATATATATGTATATATATATATTATAATAATAATATATATATAATATATATATATAATAATAATAATATATACTGGTTCATTAATTATAACAAATGTACCATACTAACAATAATAGGGGAAACTGGGTGTGGGTTATATGAGAACTCTCCATACTACCTTCACAATTGTTCTGGAAATCTAACACTGTTCTAAAAAAGTTTATCTGAAAAATATCAGTGACAATTTACAAACTGAGTCAGAAGGTTGCCAAAACATGAAAAAGTAATTTTTATGTTTTTACAAGAGAAAGTTGAAAACATACTTTCAAAAAATTATTTTCTATTAAAGATAATATTTTTGAAATCTTGAAAGGCAACACACTTATAAATGAAAACTTTTATATTTATTTATTTTTACCTAACAGGAATAACAAAAATATATTTAGTTATCAATACATTTTGTTTTCAGTTTTGAATGTATTCTCCAGAAGATGCTATCACCATGGAAAATGTCGATGACTATCATAGTACAATAAATGGGAAACCCCTAAAGCTCACTCACACAATCACACACACACGATAAACAAAAAAAGAAAAAAGGCAAAGCAATTCTAATATTAAAATAAACAAAAATATAATTGGAAAGGTGTCTGCAAAAAAAAAATCACGATATATTCTCAAAGTAAACATAATCTCTTTACATTGTGTAATGTTACTGTTCCTCTTCGAGTTTGGATCATCAAAAAACGATTTGTGTATGCTCTGGTTAAAGATTAAACATGGGCTCAAGTCAAGAGCACCAACTTTCTCTTACCCTCAAATCAGTAATTGCCTGCATTAGGATTCTGTTAATAACTCTAAACTGAAATATGGTAATTTTTCTTTTAAGGCTCAATGTTTTTATTTTAAGTGCCTAATACACACAGTTCTTGGATTACAAAGGAGATCGTTCCTAAGTGTGTCTTTAAGAATTTATAGGTAAGAATCTGTATATAGGTGCATACAGTTCTTATTTAGCCTTACGTACTTTAGTGCACGAAAGGAGCCCTGGTAGTGCAGTGGTTAAAGCACTTGGATGCTAACCAAAAGGTCAGCGGTCGAACCCACCAGCCACTCCACAGAACAAAGATGTGGCAGTCTGCTTCTGTAAAGATTTACAGCCTTGGAAACCCTATGGCGTGCTTCTACTCTGTCTTTTAGGGTCACTGTGAGTCAGAATTGACTCAATGGCAATGGGTTTGATTTGGTTTGGGTTAGTGCAATGATTTAAAAGTTGTACATGCAGCAAGTGAAGGTGACTGTGATGAAGAATTTGTTGTGAATAGGAGTTGGTTCAGTCATTTTAAAGTGAGGGCAAATTTACATAACATTAAAGGGAAACTACAAGTTGTCCGTAAATCAGATGTTCGTAACCCAGGGACTTACTGTACATAAAAATAATATGTACGGCCTTTGCTTCTAAATTATAAGTTGTGTAAAAGTCAAAACTCAAGCACACCATGGCCAACGTAACATAGTATACTAAAAGCAAAGGCTGTGGAGTCAGATGGCTTGGGTCTGATTCACAGTTTTTGGGCTTGCCTAGCTTTGCAAAATGTAAAATGGGGCCAACAGTCCAACTTACTTACAGGGCTGTTTTGAGGCTTTAGAGACTATGTACTTAGGATAGTACCTCTTAGTAGGTACTCATAAAATGATGGTTGTTAAAGCTGTGACTACAGGCAGAAAACTTGAGGAAATAGTTTATTGAACAGTATAAAAACAACATGGAGACTATTGGTAGAGTCCCTCACCATCAACAAAGCCTCCTTAAAGACAATGTACCCATTGATTCACTCAACAACCCATGAGGAAAGCACAACAGTTATTTATCACCTATATTTCACAGATGAGAAAAAGAAAACAGATAGATTAAGTGATTTGCCCAAGGTCATCAGCTAATAAGGATCAAAGTTAGGACTTGAAAGTAGTTCTTTTTACTCCAACTAATTAGTTTGTTAATTGCGCTCCCATTCTGTGAGAGATAAGTGGGTATGAACAATGTTTTGTCCTTTGGCTAGTAACTCTTGACTTCTATGGCATATTAACCTATGTCAAATTCCTTATAACTAAAATCCCTATATGCCATAGATTTCTTAAACCATAGTACTTTCATCAAGCACTATCATTTTAAGAAGACTTTAATATTAAAGAACAGATTAACAAGTAGCATTTGATTTGTATTAAAATAACCAGCAAACTTAAGGACTACCCAGTTACTTTAACCTTTAATTTCTGCTCAAGTGCATCCTCATCTCCTCATCAATAAGTTGCACTCACATCTTTGTCCAAAGCAGCTACTGTCATCATCTCAATCTTGACACATATATATATTCCTAAATGTAAGACAGAAACAGAAAAGGACACTGCCAGATCCTTCCTGATATTCCATCCATTAAACCCATTTAAAGTAATACTAACTAAACAAATTTAAACAAAGTTCTTCTTGCAGGCTAACATTCTAGGGTTTTATGTGGAAAAATATATCCTCTAGATTAGTAGATGCTAAATTTTGTTGGCTCATTGAAAATAGTAACACATGAAACAAAAATGGGCAGAAATATTTAAACGTTCTTTCTGGTCTACTTGTCCCACTAGATGACCCTTTATCACTCCCATTGACAACAGTTGGTAAGAGTCACTCCCCATGTACCCACATTTTAATTAAAAACCAAAAGAAATGCTGCCACCTACTGAATCACTTTCATCACCATCTTTCTCCTTACCAGTGATACTTCATGTAATGACTCCTCTGGGAACAAAAATTTTAATACTAAGGATATTTATGTTAAAACTAAACCTTTAAGACATAAGAAAGTTGTATACACTCACAGCTACCCACAAGAAAAATACTCCAGAAAAGATTTTCTATTTTTCTTATCCAACTATATAAGGTCTTCTGTGTACTACATTTTGAAATCTTGGAAGTTGGTTCCCTTCATCTTCAACATCCTCTTCCTAACTAGGTAGAAAGTACAGATGCTTGCTACTCTTCTTTTGATAAACTTCCATCAAATCAGAAAGGCTATGAGAGATATCATTTCAAGTTAAGGATAGGGTTAATTAGTTTCCATTTTTATCTCAGTCACTATTTGCTTTAATATATCTTTGTAGTTAACTTTTTAAAGTATAACAGATACAGAAAAATGCACAAATCGTTAAGTATACATGTGAGAAATTTCACACAAGGAACACACCCGTGTAACAAGCACATAATCTATATTTAGAACTATTGCCAGCATCCCAGAAACCTCCCCTCATGTCCTATTCCAACCATCACCATACTCCCAATGTAACCACTATTTTGACTTTTATCAACATAAATTAGCTTTGCTTGTTTTTGAACTTTATGTAAATGAAATTGTACAGTATGTACTCTTTTGTGGGTGGCTTCATTCACTCAATATTATGTTCCTGAGATTCAATCATGTTGTTGCATGTAGCAATAGTTTGTTCATTTTCATGGCTATATAGTATTCCAACGTATGAACATACCATAATTCACCCAGTCTACTGTCAACAGACTTTTGAATTGTGTCTAATTTGGGTCTATTATAATGGTGCTACTCTGAAATTCTTGTATACTTTTTTTTTTTTAAATTGTGCTTTAGATGAAGGTTTACAGAGCAAATTAGTTTCTTATTAAACAGTTAATACACATATTATTTTGTGACATTGGTTGCCAACCCCATGATGTGTCAACACTCTCCCCTTCTTGACCTTGGGTTCCCCGTTATCAGCTTTCCTGTCCCTTTCTGCCTTCTTGTCCTTGTCCCTGGGTTGGTGTGCCCCTTTATTCTCGTTTTGTTTTATGGGCCTGTCTAATCTTTGGCTGCAGGGTGACTTCATTATTGAGCTAAAAGGTTGTCCAGGGGCCATACTCTCAGGGTTTCTCCAGTCTCTGTCAGGTTACTAAGTTTGGTTTTTGTGAGCTAGAATTTTGTTCTATGTTTATCTCCAGCTGTGTACGGGACCCTCTATTGTGATCCCTGTCAGAGCAGTTGATGGTGGTAGCCAGGCACCATCTAATTGTGCTGGACTCAGTCTGGTGGAGGCTGTGGTAGTTGCTGTCCATTAGTCCTTTGGACTAATATTTCCCTTGTGTCTTTGGTTTTCTTCATTATCCCTTGCTCCAGATGGGGTGGGCCCAGTGGACTATCTTAGATAGCTGCTCACAAGCTTTTAGACCCCCAGACACTACTCACCAAAGAAGGATGTAGAACATTTGTTTTATAAACTATGTTATGCCAGTTGAGCTAGATGTCCCCCGAGACCATGGTCTACAGCCCTCAGCCCAGTAATTCAGTCCCTCAGGCAGTCTGGATATGTCTATGAAGCTTCCATGACCTTGCCTTGGTCAAGTTGTACTAGCTTCCCAACTATTGTTACTGTCTTACCCTTCACCAAAGATACCACTTATCTATTGTCTATTTAGTGTTTTTCCCTCCCCACCTCTCTCCTCCCTCGTAACCATCAAAGATTATTTCTTTTTGTGTGTAAAACTTTGCATGAGTTTTTATAATAGCGGTCTCCCACATTTGTCCTCTTATGATAGACTTATTTCACTCAGCATAATGCCCTCCAGATTCATCCATGTTGTGAGATGTTTCGCAGATTCATCATTGTTCTTTATCGTTGCGTAGTATTCCATTGTGTGTCTGTACCATAGTTTGTTTATCCATTCATCTACTGTTGGGCACTTAGGTTGTTTCCATATTCTTGCTATTGTGAATAATATTTCAGTGAACATGGATGTGCATGTGTCTATTCATGTGATGGCTCTTATTTCTCTAAGATATATTCCTAGGAATGGGACTGCAGGATAGTATGGTATTTCTATTTCTAGCTTTTTAAGGAAGCGCTATATCGTTTTCCAAAATGGCTGTACCATTTTGCATTCCCACCAGCAGTGAATGAGAGTTCCAATTTCCCCACAGCCTCTCCAACATTCGTTATTCTGTTTTTTTTTATTCATGCCAGTAATTTTGGGACTTGTATACATTTTTATTGGGTATATATCTAGCATTGGAATTACCCGGAATACGTATGATGAGACTTAGTAGATACTGCCAAACAGTTTTCCAAAATGGATGTACCAATCATCATTTGCCATTTAAAGTCTCATGTTTTTTGGGAAGAGGCCAATCTTCCAATTGTAAATGAAATGTTTCGTTCCCAGTTAAAAGAATTTCAAACACTTGGAAGCTGATAGGGAGTACTTAGGAGAAGAGGGGACAGAGAGTTGCTTAGATCATGACAACTAGACCTTCCCAAACTCTCAGTCCCCCATGAAAGACTATGAGCTAGAGCCCAGAGATTGCTAGGCCCTATTCTGAGAACAGAAGAGTCTGTCATTGTACTCTAATACCAATATACCAGAAGGTTTCTTCCATCCATATTTTCCTAAACATTCTCTTAATCCTAACCCATATCCCAAACTCCCAGATAAAGATATTTTCTGTTTTGAGCACAAGTCAAACTGTTTTAGTTAGAATTCAGAAATATTTTTATACCATAACTTCCTTCTTATCTGATTACCTAGAATATGTTTTGAAGAGGTTTCTGAAAAACAAGAATATTACTGGAATTGAATTGGGAATTACTATAATGGGAACATCCTCCTCCAAGACTTCTCCTATTTATAGCAACAAAGACCTTTGTCAATAAGCATGAGAATACCATGCCTAACCTCATTCATGTACCAATCAGGCCTGGTGCAGTCTTACCTCATCATGATGTCTCAACTTAAAGGCAAAAAGGATACAGCTGCCAGAATATTTTAATACTTATGAATTTAGAGAATTGCTCTACATCAGTCTAATCATTCTGTAGAGTTATAAAAATATCTGCTACAAAAACGGTGCTATAAGTATGTCTTATATAGCTGAGAGTAATAAAACATTGCACCGCCCTGGTTCAAAGTCGGACAAGCCAGAACTGACATACATCACTGCTGCTGTGAATTTTTAAAACTCTTCTGGCTAATCTTTTTAAAGGACACTTGTTTGTTTATTTAAACAAGAATGAGCTGCAATGGTAACCAACTGCTTCAGTGCTTCAAAAATGAATTGTGCCTAATGAAAATTCAGAAATCATCACTGCATGCCATGAAGAGGTTAACATTTAGCATGTAGAACACTAAAAAACCCAATGTATTTTTAAAAGTAAGGCTGTTTGAGATTCTGATGGGTAGTAAACTCATTCAACAAACAAAGCAAAAATAATCAAAATCATTGTCAAGGTGTGGGTCAAATTCACCCTAGGCCAGAGATGCTTGATTGTGGCTACTTCCTTATCTCTTAGTTGCCAGTTACAGGTTTAACAGGGTAAACCTAGAGAGGCTGTTGCATGCTCTGTGGCCAAACTATGATATAAGGTTACCATGCCTCTCTGACTGCTTAATTACTGGTCTATATGTGGAAGAATAGCTAAACAAGCAATGTTTTTTTACTAAGTTAGCAGACTGGGCTTGCCAGCAATGGAAAGAATATAAGGAAAAAAGATTTTTGCAGGTTAATCAAATAGCAACTGCTACATGGAATTCTACATTTTACATGGAATCTTACAGTGAGTAGGAAACCAATTTGTCACTGATGTATATATTTGTTTGTTGTAAGTATATTGCTTCTTTCATTCCACTTTAAATCTCTCCCCAGCTACCTTTAGCCCACTATGAGCTCTCATTTCTGTGAACTCCTATGGTACTCAAGTGGCATTTTCCCTCCTGTACTGTGATTAATCTTTTAATACATTTGCCTTGTCTCTAAATCAGATTATAAGTACCTTGAGAGAAGCTTATATATTTTTGACACCCAGGGTTCAGCACAGTGCTTTTTATAGTAGGCCATAAATAAATGTTTACTTATGATGATAATAGCCAAATGCTAAGATGAGAACCTTTGTAGGGTTGCAGTTAAAACAAGTACCAGGTGGGATCAGATTATATCAATTATACTTTGGGAAAAAGAAAAGGAAGAGGAGAGGTAGCAAGGACACATTCATGAATTGAAGGAGGTGAGAATTCAAAATCAGCATATATCAAAAAAGGTCTTCAAATACGAACAGGCCCATGATGGACTTTCTCACCTCCTTTTGCGCTTCCTGGACCAGTTTCATTCTTCTTCTTTCTCTCATACAATTTTTTAATTGAGATATAATTCACATACTACAAAACCCTGTACCCATTAGCAGTCACTCCCCAGTCACCCCTGCCCAGTCCTTAGGCAACCACGAATCTACTTTCTGCCTCTATAAATAAATCTGCCTATTCTGGACATGTCATATAAATGAAATCATACAATGTGTGGCCTTTCATTTCTGGCTTCTTTCATTTAGCATAATGTTTTCAAGGTTCATCCGGTAGTCATCTGTATTTAATTCTTTCATGGCTGAATAATATTCCACTGTATGGATATATCACATTTTATTTATCCATTCATCAACTGATGAACATTTGGGTTATTGTTTCCACGTTTAGGCTATTATGAATAATGCTCTGAACATCTGTGTAAAGTTTTTGTATGGATATACGTTTTTAATTCCTCTAAGCATAGAATGCTCGTTATAGAGTAACTCTATGTTTAACCTTTTGAAGAACTGCCAGACTGTTTTCCAAAGCAACTGAATAATTTTACATTACCACCATAAATGTATGAGGGTTCTAATTCCTCCACATCCTTGCCAACACTTGTTATTAACCATCTTTTTTATTATTGCCATCCTAACAGGTGTAAAGTTACGTCTGGTGGTTTTGATTTGCATTTCCCTAATGGCTAAGAATGTCGATCATCTTTTCATGTGTTTTGGTCATTTGTATGTCTTCTTTGAAGAAATGTCTGCTCAGATCCTTGTCTATTTTTATTTTATTTTTTATTGTGCATTAGGTGAAAGTTTACAGAGCAAATTAGATTCCCATTCAATAGTTTGTACATAAAGTACTTCATGGCTTTGGTTTCATTCCCCGTAACGCATCAGTACTCTCCCCATTTCCTTTTGGCCTGATTTTCTACCCATTCCTGCCCTCTCATCTTTGCTCCTGAGCAAATACTGCCCCTCTGATATTGTATAATTGATTGCTCTAAGGAGCACGCTTCTCTCAGGTGTTATTGTTCATTTTATGGGCTTCTCTATTGTTTGGCTGGAAGATGGTCTCTGGGAATGGCTTCAGTTCCAGGTCAGAAGGATGTCTTAGGGCCACAGTCTCGGGAATTCCTCCAGTCTCTGTCAGACCACTAAGTCTGGTCTTTTTTGTGAATCTGATTTTTTGTTGTACATTTTTCTCTCGCTCTGTCCAGGACACTCTGTTGTGATCCCTGTCAGAGCAGTTGGTAGTAGAAGCTGGACAACATCTAGTTCTTCTGGATTCAGGGTCATGTAGGCGTGGTTCATGTGGCCCATTAGTCCTTTGGGTTAATTGCTCCCTTGAGTCTTTGGTTTTTTTCACTCTCCTTTGCTCCAGATGAAGAGACCAATAGTTAAACCTTAGATGACTGCTTGCAAGCTTTTAAGCCTTTGCCTATTTTTAAATTGGATTATATGTGTTTTTATTATTGTGTTATAAGATTTCTTTATACTGCAAAATCCGTGAAAGCTGAAACCTGTGTAATGTGGAAACCTGTCAGAGAAGGAAAACTCAAATATTTTCCGCTAAATCAAGCAATAGGAAAGTGGTAAAACTGCACCCTGTCAATAGTGGAAAACTTGCAAGACCCAGAAACACAAGGCAGTCTCATTAAATTTTGGCTCTCACAGGTTTCACTGTATATTCTAGATACAGGTCACTTATCAGATACATGCTTTGCAAATATTTTCTCCTATGCTTTCGGTTGTTTTTTCACTTCTTTGATGATGTCCTCTGAAGTACAAAAGTTTTTAATTTTAATGATGCTCAGCTTATCTATTTTTTCTTACGTTGCTTGTGCTTTTGGTGTCATGTCTAAGAAACCACTGCCTAATCCAAGGTCACGAAAATTTATACCTATGTTTTATTCTAAGAGTTTTGTAGTTTTAGTTCTTATATTTAGGTCTATAATCCATTTTGAGTTAGTTTTTGTATATAGTGTGAGGTAGGGGTCCAACTTCATTCTTTCATGTGTGGATATCCATTTATCTCAGCATCATTTGTTGAAAAGACTATTCCTTCTCCATTGAATTGTCTTGACACCCTTGATGAAAATCAATTGACTACAAATGTGAGGGTTTATTTCTGGACTCTCAATTCTGTTCCATTGATCTATAAGTCTGTTCTTATGTCAGATGGATCCTGGCTGAAAGCAGAGAATACCAGAAAGATGTTTACCTATGTTTCATTGACTATGCAAAGGCATTTGACTTGTGTGGATCATAACATATTATGGATAACATTGTGAAGAATGGGAATTCTAGAACACTTAATTGTGCTCATGAGGAACCCGTACATAGATCAAGAGGCAGTTGTTTGGACAGAACAAGGGAACACTGCGTGGTTTAAAGTCAGGAAAGGTGTGCGTCAGGGTTGCATCTTTTCACCATACCTATTGAGTCTGTACGCTCAGCAAGTAATCTGAGAAGCTGGACTATATGAAGAAGAACAGAGCATCAGGACTGGAGGAAGATTCATTAACAACCTGCGTTATAGAGATGACACAACCTTGCTTGCTGAAAGTGAAGAGGACTTGAAGCACTTACTGGTGAAAATCAAAGACCACAGCCTTCAATATGGATTACACCTCAACATAAAGAAAACAAAAATCCTCAAACTGGACCAATAAGCAACATCATGATAAACAGAGAAAAGACTGAACCTGTCAAGGATTTCATTTTACTTGGATCCACAATCAACACCCATGGAAGCAGCAGTCAAGAAATCGAAAGACACATTGCATTGGGCAAATCTGCTGCAAAAGACCTCTTTAAAGTGTTACAAAGCAAAGATGTCACCTCGAAGACTAAGGTGCAGCTGACCCAAGCCATGGTGTTTTCAACTGCCTCATCTGCATGCGAAAGCTGGACAATGAATAAGGAAGACCAAAGAAGAATTGCTGCCTTTGAATTATAGTGTTGGTGAAGAATATTGAATATACCATGGACTGCCAAAAGAATGAACAAATCTGTCTTGAAAGAAGTACAACCAGAATGCTCCACGATGAGATCTGCTGTGAGTAGCCAATCAGCAGAAAGGGAGTTTCCTTGGGGGTGTGGCCTGCATCCAATATAGATGGACTTTCTGGCAAGGCTCATGGGCTTTTACTCACTCTGCATCCTATAGCTGGCTCCTGTTCATCTGATATCTGGTTCTTGGGACCTGAGTTAGCAACTTACCTGCCATCTTGCCTGGTGATCAAGGGATTCATCGGTCTTCACAGCCTGTGAGCCAGAGTCCTGCCTTCTGACTTGCTGATCTTGGGTTCACTGGCCTCTGTGGCTACATGAATCAGGAGAAGCCCCCAGCCTGATCCAGGGACTTGAGATGTTCAAGCCTCTACAACCATATAAGCCATTTCCTTAATATAAATCTCTCTATATATTTATACACTTTACTGGTTTGGCTTCTCTAGAGAAGCCAGCCTAGGACACCTACCAAAGACCAACACACCTATAGGGGGTGAATAAAAGAAAGCAGAATCTAATGTAATCTCTAACAACAGAATTATTCATTTAAAGAAAACAATTACTAGACCTTATTTATGGCAAAACAACAACATTTATTCTTTTTACAACAGTGTCACAAAATCTTCCAGAGAAAATTAGACTGTAACATTATATACAATTCTAAATAGTTCCATGACACAAGAATTAAATTTTTCTAGACTTTATACTTAAGGGGGAAAACAAGTCTTCCTGAACAGCCCATGATTGCTACTACTGTCTGAATTCAAGTCTTCAATATCTGTGAGATTTCAATCATGAAAGCATGAAAGTCAATAGGACATAGGAGATTATTTGCAATTTTGCTAGGGAATAAATCAGAACAATGTATATTGATGGATCAAGTTACTCACTAGTTAGCGAGCCTAGCTGTCCACCCAGCACCTGCGTCCCCCTGTGGCTGTGATATTCCCAAGTGGTAGTCTCAAACACAGTAAAAATAACACTTCATAGAAATTGGAGAGGACTAAAAGTTTCTACAAATTTGGAATAAAGGATGGATGGAATATTTCTCTTGGTGTGGTTCAGATCTGTGACATGAATAATTCCATCACATATCCAGCAATATGGGAATGTTTTAGCAAGCATTCATCAAAACTGTTCATTAGTAGAGAGAAAAAAAACACCTTAGTGAAATCTGAAAAGGCAGTGAAGATGATGATACAGGAAACGTGGGACTTGTGATCACAATGTGATTTGGGAGAAAATGTGAAGTTAAAGGGTTCATAAAAAGGCAAGGTTATAAGCTATGAAAATAAATTGTTTAACATAAATAAAACTGACCTATACTAAAAGAAAATGCCTTTGTAAATATCAATCATGGAAGAGAAAAAGCAAGCACCTATTAGACAACAGATATTATGTACTAATTATGGAAAGTGTTGGGAATTTAGCAGTAAATAACTGAGATGCCCAGATACAGCCCCTGCCTTTTACACCTTATGGAGTTTAAGGTTAGACTGGCTTTTCCACTTTGTCGTAACGTGCACAGTTTACGGAAAAATTAGGCTTGCTCTACTAATCTGAGAACCCCCGGGCATAAAAAGAATGTCTTTCCTAAATACTGGCAGACCAAAAAAGCCCCGGGATACAGGGAAACATTTTTTGGATTGGTTTTATTAAAACTTTGTGCCAGAAATAGAGAAACATCTAATTTTTCAAAAGCTTGAATTTCAGATTCCCCCCATCATGGACAATGTGCCAGGTCATCCTTAACAGCTATAGTTTGAATAGCTCGATCTCAAGGTGATATTCCTTTCCCTTAATACTTCTGACTTTTCAACTGGGGTGCAAAACACAAACTCAAGGCATGTATAACTTTGGCATACTTTCAATGACATCATAAAATGCCACAGATGAAGAACTCAAACTTGATAATAGTCAGTTTTAGAAGAGGTACATCCCTCGTTATATAAGAAATATTATGGAATCTTTTCCTGGACATCAGGTAATCCAAAAGGGTGAACGCTTATTGGCATGCCTTATGGAAAGAGGCTACGTGTGACTTCAAAGAGATTATTTTCACAGACAGTGAAGAAGAGTACACCTTTAATACTGGCAAGGAAAGAAGGTGGCAAAGGTTTGGAGGGTACACATAAAAGTGATAAGGAAAAATTGAAAGAGCAAGAAGACTTAAGAGATGAGTGGGCAAAGAATGGCAAAGGAAATGACACAGAAGAATCAGAAGAACTTTCGGGGTTTTTCATAAAAGCAGTCAAAGTTTTAACATGGGAAACTGCTCATTGACACCATTACCAGTTATGATCAATAAATAGAGCTTTAAGTAAAAAAATTGCACTAATTTTTGTGCCAGGGACTATAAAGACCTATAAAAGCAAAACAAAGCTACCATTTATAGCGTTCTTTAGAAAGTAGCTATCACTTGTGGGAACCATGGTGTCAGAGAACATCTAGCTCAATATGCATAACATAGTTTATAAAGAAAATGTTCTACATCCTACTTCAGTGAGTAGCATCTGGCGTCTTAAAAGCTTGTGAGCGGCCATCTAAGGTAAACCATTGGTCTCACCCCATCTAGAGCAAGGCAGAATGAAGAATACCAGAGACACATGGGAAATATTAGTCCAAAGGACTAAGGGACTACAACTACCACAGCCTCCACCAGACTGAGTCCAGCACAATTAGACGGTGCCTGGCTACCACTACCGAGTGCTCTGACAGGGATCACAATAGAGTGTCCCGGACAGAACTGGAAATAAATGTAGAACAGAATTCTAACTCACAAAACAAGACCAGATTTACTTGTCTGACAGAGACTGGAGAAACCCGGAGAGTATGGTCCCCATACACCCTCATAACTTAGTAATGAAGTCACTTCTGAAGTTCATCTTTCAGTCAAAGATCAGAAAGGCCCATAAAACAAAACGAGACTAAATGGGCACACCAACCCAGGGGCAAGGACAAGAAGGCAAGAGGGGACAGGAAAGCTGGTAATGGGAACCCAAGGTCAAGAAGGGGAGAGTGTTGACGCCATCATCTCTCTATATATTTATACATCATGGGGTTGGCAACCAATGTCACAAAACAATGTATGTATTAACTGCTTAATGAGAAACTAGTTTGCTCCGTAAACCTTCATCTAAAGTACAGTAAAAAAAAAAAAGAAAGAAAGTAGCTATCACTTCATGAAGGTTCTCACTCAGAATATTCTCACAATTATCTCCCTTGTGTCCTCCACCTCCTGCTTCTGTCTCCAAGGCTAATGTTGAAACATGGCTTTTTACTGTGGTTCAGTACATTCCATAATCTCAACCACAAAGTCCCTAATAATCAGGCACCACTGTCTAGGTTTGAAGATTCAGATAAGTTCAAAGATAATGCTTCTACTAATAACCCAATATGTTGTAATGTAACATTTATTTTAGTAGGAGAATGATGTTAGTTCCTTCTAATTATGGGATAATTAGCAAAAGCCCTAAGGGTCACTTAATTGTTTTCAACTGCACTTTAGAGAAAAAATGATAGACTATGCATTACCACAAACGGGAATTCACAAAGGTCCTTCATGAATGTCAAGGTTCTATCTTGAAAGTAATAAGTTGACTCTCTAATTTACCACAGAAGTACCAGATGCTCATTTTAGGCAGATTTCATAAGTCTTACACTTAATAAATTGTTAGAGCTAGATTTGGCAAGGGAAGTTCATCACAGATGTTGAGAACAACAGCAGAAGAATCTTTTTGCTTAATTCTTCCTAGGAGAGACTGACTGAAAAAATTTGACAGTTAAAAATAATTTGAACAATTAAGAAAATCTTCATAGTAAATTTCTTGTTAAAAGGTCAAGTGCATCTCCTGAGATGCATTTTTTCTGTTTCTTTCAGAGTAAGAAAGATGGGGGAGTAGAGTACGTAGAAGACACAAAATAATGCGCACAATCAGAATCATGTTCTGTTGTATTGTAGATATTATTCACAAAGCTTGTATCAAGCTAATAATTTATTCTGCAAAGAATTTTACATATTTCAAATGCTCATCCCACTGGTGCTAGCTCCAGGGGACCAATTTGTTTCAGTTCTGTACAAATTCCACAGTCTACATATGGTAAGAAACTTTACTCCTAAATTTGCCTAATTTGCTTAATAGCTTCACAATCTACAGATGGCTTAGAGAAACACCTAACCTAATTTGCTCAGAAAGCTGAAATATCATCAAGAGAAATAGGCATAGATTCAGGGGCTAGCAAACTTCTTCTATAAAGGACCAGATAGTACATATGTTAGGCTTCGCTGGCCACATTCAGTTTCTGATTCATATTCCTCCGCGGTTTTTTTGGTTGTTGTTTTGACAACCCTTTAAAAATGTAAAAAATTTGACATTTAGCTCACAGGGAGTACAAAAGCAGGCTGTGAGGTGTAGTTTGCTGACCCCGGTTTAGAGCAGTGCTATCAAATGGAAATGTTGTATTTATCTGTGTTGTCCAATACGGCAGCCAGTAGCCGTATGTGGCTATTAAGCATTTGGTAATATGACTGAGGAATTAAATTTTTAATTTAATTTTAATTAACTTAACTTTAAATAGCCGCATGTGGCTAGTGGCTACCATACTGGACAGCACAGGCCTAGAGGACCTCCAATAGCCTACAATGGCCCCAGAAATCTTTGTATTCCTGTGTCTCCCATGAATCTATGAAAGTCTGGACAAGAAATAAATCAGGTATAAACAATAATTGTTACTAATAATAACTTATAATCATTAAATTATTACTTAATTATTAAATTAAGAATTGTGTAAATTCAAATGACTAACATCAAAGGACAGGAAAAACACCATATAAAAAAACCTGCAACAAAACTAATTGGCATTTCACAATTTATTAGTATATCTCTTTAATAATGTTTGAGCAAACCAGAACTTTGTAGTTGCTAAGAAAATGGGTCTAAAGGGCTTTGAGTTAAAAAAGACATGCAGTGTTCTCATTTTTGATGGAAGTGAAAATTTCTACCATCCAACTTACATAGATTTTCCTATTGAAGCCAGGTGCAGCTAAAATTGGATTTCTGTTTGCCTACGAAGAAGACAACTGATTTCTCCCATTACTGACCTGAAATGCTCCTGGAAAATTGCTTTGCTTCATTCATCACACTGCCACACCCAGCCAGGGCCTTAAAGTTCATGAGGCACAAACTTGCTTTGTTAGCTAGGCTGTTACGCAAGAAACCTAAGTCCTCATTTCCATGTGCTGACAAATCATTTCCCAAGTCCATTAATGCATTCATAACTTGATTCTTGGAACTTCTGAAGTAGAAAATTAGGGGAGAAAACACTCATTCAACTTAGCAGAAGCCTCCAGTCAATGCCCTGGACAACATTCACTAAAGGTTATTTGTTTCCCCCACCCATCAGGGACAGAGTACTTCTCATTTAACTAGGCAAGAATTTAAAACACATAGCATGCTGCATATCATTATATATATGCCCAGTTGATGGTACACAACAAGGCTCACACTACCCCCCAAAAGTTTCATACCCAGTTTTTTCTATTTTAAAACTGTCCAGAAGTGAAGGCCAACATTCCAGAGGAAAGGAAAATCACTTCACGCAAAATCATTTTTAAAAAAAAATCGTAAGTGGAACCATGAACACAAATCAGTGAATGTAAACAGTTGGTACAGTAAGTACTCCCTCATAAGGTCCAAGTCAAATTTTCTACTAAGAGTCAAGAATTGGTACATCTACACAATGAAATTCTATGCATCAGGGGGGAAACAAGCAGACCTATATGTACTGCTGTGTAAAGATATACAAGACATAATGTGGGGTGAAAAAACAAATCACAAAATAGGTATATTTTGATTCCATCTGTGGGCGGTAATGTATATACCTTATGCACTTGACTATGCATAGAAAACACCTGGAAGGATTCATGAGAAACTATTGATAGGGTTGCTATTAATGGGTTTGGTTTGTTTTTTTGTTTTGTTTTTTTACCTCCGGTAAATTCAGCAAGTAAGGCGTTTACTTTTCACTATATAGCTTCCATACTATTAAAAAAAAAAAATTAAAACCAAGAGCTTTATTACTTGTATAAGTTAAAAACATTCCTTTAAAAGCCTAGAGAGTTCTCTGCAGTGGTTCCCCCAAAAGACTAAGATGTGGGCATTCTTTAATGTTGTGTTGATTATTTTAATGAAAAAGTCAAAGCTGTTCCTTTTGTACTTAAAGCCACTACCATGTTTCTAAAGACTGCTTTTGTCAATGAATTTCCACAATGAGGAGGAGGGAAAAAATCAACACATTATTATGAAAGTGAAAAAAAAATAAGGCAACACTTCAAATACGGCCTTGGTAGGACAGGACAATCCACAAGTGCCGACCAGCTCCAGGGCTGTAAAGATCCCAGGAGAGCCATCACATTTCAATTACCATCACTAACATTACTTATTATTTGGCCTGCTGCAGTCCCTAAGGAAGGCAGTTTGTGATGATAATACCCAGCCTCTTCTGTAGAACAATTCATTAGGCAAAGCAGAACAGCTGGGGCAGCCACGAGTGAGTTCTTAAAGCACCGCCCCAGTGGGACCTCTGGCCTAGATTTCCCTTTTGGTGAGAGACAGCCACCACCCCTCTGACAGCTGTAGAGTCCTCCAGGGACACTTCAGGTTTAATCAGTACTTCCTGCAAGGGAGAGGGCCATTTGATTTCTAACATAAACTAATGGCACTCCTGCTTTCAGCAGGTTACACCAGACATCAGATAAGAGGCTTTAGGGCATTTTTATCTTGTTCTAATGCTCGAGAGTTAATGAGGCAGCAAAAGATATTGTCATAGAGCCCAGTGTAGCTATATTATCCAATAAACGGACTCTTTCCAAGACAGGTTTAATATGGATCGAGGAGATGAAGAAGACTGGCTTAATATTGATCCTATTGAGAGAATGAGAATCCAGTCACCGTAAGTAGGGCAAAATCATTTTGCAGTAGACAAAGTGCTAGAAGGAAGGTAAGGAGTCTCCTTTAAATCTTAAGAGTAAAATGCTGATTTTGACCATTTAAAGCAACATAAACCTAATAGATTTACTTGGCATTTTGGATTAAGTTTTCAGAAAATGCTTCTAGATGAACCTACCTATTTTCATATATTTGGTTGAAAAGTGTTCTTAGGACTTAGATTTTTTAAAAACTAGCAATAAAGCTATTATGAAAAATAGCTTTATACATTATAGTAGTCATATAATATATTGATATTACATATATATTAGAAAAGCTATTAAAACTCTTCCTACTAGCTATAAAGCAAAATTTTATTGTGTTAAACAGCATAGACTGCCTTTAACTTCTAAACTTCTAAAAGTCATACAGAACTTCAAAATAATTCAATCATTCATTCAACAATACTGGCAGCCTATTATAATTAAGGTTATGTGAGACACAGTGAAAATAAAAATCAACCCCTTAAATTCACTAGTCCATGCTACCTGCGTAACAGAAAATTTCACCTGAAAAATCATTTGTGTGTGTGTGTCTTAGAATCTATTTTGGTAAATATATAGATACTAGGGAACCAAGTGTTTGTCTTCTCCAAACCAGAAATAGCTATAGTAGGTTCTACTAAGCAATATTAAAAGCTGATGATTTCTTGATTTACTAAAGAGTAAAAAGAGCTGAGATTTTCTAATATTTACTTCCTTGAAGAAATAGCAAAAAAATAAAAATAAACCCACAACGTCCCTTAAAAGACTTGGGCATATATTCATTCATTTATGGAGTACCAAAAGGGTGTCTATTAATATTCTTAATATGGTAAAGAAAAGAGAATCGATCCTTTACCTTTGTTTATAATTCACACCAGTATAATAATCAACAAAGTATAAGAATGAAGTCCAATTCACAAGATAAGTCCATACATGCACCTCTAAAATCACCAATTCTGAGCTTTCTCAACATAGCCATTATTTCACATTCTTTGACTTCTACTGCTCTTGCAAAGGTCTCTTGTCTTCTGCTATGGCAGAGACTAAGGAGCCTTGGTGGCACAGTAGTTAAGCGCTCAGCTGCTAACCCACAGGTTGAGTAGTTCGTACCCACAAGCCCTTCTGCAAGAGAAAGATGTGGCAGTCTGCTTCCTAAAGATTACAGCCTTGGAAACACCATTGGGCAGTTCCACCCTGTCCGATAGGGTTGCTATGAATCAGAATGGACTCAATGGCTACAGGTTGTTTTTTTTTTTTTTTTTAAACTGGTGGCAGAGAATGTTGGTTACCTATTCCAACACCCATTCTCCCCCTCTTCCTTATTAACAGAACCCCAATTTGCAGCTAGCAAAATTGCAGCCCAGAATAAAAGATTCTTTTGCAGCTAGGTTAGGCCAAGTGACTATGTTCTGCTTAAATGGAAAAGATTCAGTTGTGTGGGACCCCTTTTTTGCCCTTCTCGCTTCCTACCATCTTCTGGCCTGTAACTCAGTCTTGATGGCTAGAGGTCTAGCAGTCATCTTAGACCATGAGATATTCTTGAGGATGGAAGCCACACACTAAGAAAATGAAGCAGAAAGATAGAAGCCTTAGTCCTTGATGACACTGTGGAGCCTACTAGTCTGGGTCTGTCTATCCTCAGCCATCCTTTTCATAGAAAAAAAAAAAAATTCTACCTATGAAAGCAAAGTGGTTTTGGATTACCAGTTATATATAGTTGGGCCTCATCCTAACTAATAGACCTAATAGTTAAGCCTATAATAGTAATAGTAGTTTAAGTGATTCATTTCAAAAATGCCTTACTACCTTATGCACTTCCACCCTTAATTGTATTCTCCTAGTCACAGGGCTTAAAATCTTGAAATCATTTCAACACTTGCCTCTCTCGAATTTCTTATCTTTCCTCCCCACCAAGTATTTACCAACTGCGCCTCATAGTACAAGCACTTATTACATTCTTGGCCTGCAACAGCCTCCTACCAAGTTTCTGTGACCCAACACTACACCATTTAATTCTTTCTGGATGCTGCTATCAGACTACAGAAAATGATTCCTCAGCCTGGACCTTCAGGCCTTCCATAATCTAGCTCCTCATCAGTTCTCCAACCATACTTTCTAGTACTCAAACCAATCCATACAAAATTTGCTTCCCAGTCTGAAGTGTCTTCCCTTCTCCTATATGCAAGTACTAGCCAAGTACTACTTCAAGTTTCATCTCTTCCAAGAGGTGTTCCCTGAATTTCTTACCTTACTCTTTCCTCTTTAGAACTTTGCAGACCCATGCTCTAAGAGGGAGTAGGGTGTGAGATGAAGCAAGGGAGGCAGAGAAAGGCCAGATCATGCAGAGCTATAAGACCAAGTTAAAGGTTTCTGACTTTATCCTAAAAGGATTGGGAAACCACTAATAAGTTTTTAGGTGAAGGGAATGAGAGAATGTGGTCATGTGTCAATTTGCATTTCAAAAATATTACTCTGACTACAGAATGGACTAATTATTGGTGAAAAGATCAATTCTACAGCTAATTTGATTGGGAGTAGGGGAGAATACCAGAAATGGACTAAAGAAGCTTGATAAAGCAGGCTTGTAGAGGGAGAACTTCAAACTCAATACTCTAGAGGAAAATGATAGTCATTTGAGTAAATATATGTTCACTGTAGGAAAAAGCTGGTAAATATTTATTAAATGAGCTGGTGCGGGTAATTAGGTACTAAATGCTGTCCTATCAAGAACATAATGGCATTTACAATGCCTGAAATTTGACTGGATCTTAGTTTTTAAAAAAAGCTACACAAGATTTTTAGGGACAATTAAGGAAGCTTGAATGTGGAAAGATATTTGATATTTTGCAACTACTATCAATTTTCTTGGATGTGGTAATAGTATTGTTATCATGTGGAAAACTCCTTACTCTTAGCTGTGTTCTGACATATTTAAGGGGAAGTGCCATAATGTTAGAAACTTACTTCCAAATGGTTTAGCATTAAAAAAAGAAATAACTAAAGAAAAAGCATTCAAGCCAGAGGCTCCATGAGTGTTAAAAATTTTTTCACGATGAACTACTGGAGGAAAAGACAATGGCCTTTTTTCTTGACAACCAAACCAAACTCATTGCCGTAGCGACCCTATAGGACAGAGTAGAACTGCCCCGAAGGGTTTCAAAGGCTATAACTTTTAAGGATGCAGACTGCCACATCTTCTTCCTGAGGAGTGGGTGGCTGGTGGGTTCAAACCTCTGACCTTCAGGTTAGCAGCCGAGTGCTTAACCACTGTACCACCAGGTCTCCTTTAAGTTAACAAAGAGGGGGCTTCTTTCCTAACTTATTTGTGACAGCGATATTCATTTATCTGATAATCTTAACTTAATTATTTTTAGCCTATGGCTTCAGGAAGTCTGAGGTCTTAAAAAGCAAACCACCACATGAGGATTTTCACCCAAGAATTATCCCTTCTACAAGTACAGTAGTTAACATCAGTCCTGCCTTTAGTTTCAAGCCTGACTACTGTTGGATTCCATTCTCAGCCTGATGAAGGAGGGCAAGAATGAGGCTCTGTCCTCTTTCAATTTGGAGAAACGTGACTGAATCCAGGGCTTTGAACCAGTTTGTTCCGGTTTGAACCCCTGCTAAGAATTCGCTTTGCTAACAAGTTCACAGGCAATGCTAATGCTGCTGGTTAGGGAACAGTTCAGAGAACCACTAGCAGAGCAAAAAACAAAACCAAACCCATTGCTGTCAAGTCGATTCTGACTCATAGCAACCCTATAGGACAGAGTAGAACTGCCCCATAAAGTTTCCAACGAGCAGCTGGTGGATTCGAACTGCTGACCTTTTTGGTTAGCAGCCGAAGCACACTATAGCTCTTAACCACTGTGCCACAGTGGTTCGCAAAAATTACTATACATTAAGAATAAACGAGGGAGGCAGCGCAAAGATGGCAGAGTAGTCAGATGCTTCTTGTGGTCCCTCTTATAACCAAGACCTGAAAAAACAAGTGAATCAATTATACATTACAATCTAGAAGCCCTGAACATCAAAGGCAAAGTTGAGGAATTGGATTGGGTGGCAGGGGGAGGGAGGAACAGTTCACAAGCAGAAGCAGGTCTGATGGTTGCCTGACCAGGCTAGGCAGGACCCAGCACCCTGTGGGCCGGATTGGCTGACATATGCAGCAAGCAGTGGCGTTTGGGATGCATTTTCCATGTCAGGAGAAACTGAGGGCCAGAGAGTCTGCTCAGGCCTCCAGAGCCAGTGAAAAGCTGCGCTCAATTGGCAAAAGATAAGTACATGCATTCAACCTACCTCCTGGATCAAAAAACACCCCCTTTGGGAAGCACCTCTCTCCCATTTATCTGCTCCATCCCCGCTCTGTGACTGCCCCAATCCCTAGGACAGAAGTAGGACCCATCACATGCCCTGAGCCATTCTCCAGGCCTTGAAGAGGGAACAAATTAACAAAGAGAAAAAATAATCTGCCAGCTCCCATAGGCCTGGAACTCAGGGCAGGCACAGCTCCTTTGCCTAGGCACAGGCAAAAGGGGTCCACGGACTTTGAATGCCTTTCTCCCCTGCATAGACCTGTGTGGGCCCTTTTTAAGAGCATAGGCCCTCATTAGCACAGTACAATAGGGTATATACCTGAAGCTTAACTTCACTATATCAGCTATATGATGGAGTGGCAGGTTAGCGACATTTGAAATGCTCTGCTCATTAAGCAGGGTCCTCACCTACCCACATCAGGGGCCTGAGGACAGGTGGCTCCACCAACGCCACCTAGCCACCCGCAACAGGAGTCCAAGAATAAGTGGTGCCTCCAGTCCTTATAGCCAACAGCACTGGGTGCCCACAGTCCAGCTGCAATACCCACCCACCTATGCACTCTACGGAACAGTGACATGCTTTCCTCCCAGACACTCAGGGGCAGCCACAAGCCCCTTGCCTTTCTCAGCTTGTGACCCCCTAGTGCAGCCAGATACCTGTACCTACTCCAATTACCCCTGCCTGTCTAGGACTATAGGTGAGAGCCTGCACCACACACTTGGTGAACGACTATCTGGACACCTGAGCTGAATCCATACAAGAAAAGTAAACGGTCCTGGGCTCACATACCTAGTAACAGATCTAACCACCTGGTGACAGTATGTTAGAGCTTCAAAGGCACCAATAATCAAACTAGCTCACATGAGCAGCCTATTTGGGCATATCAAAACAAAACAAAACAAGAAGCTAGGACACAGTAAGCAAACATAAATAAATAAATATAATAACTTATTGACGGCTCAGAGACAACAGTCAGTATTAAATCACATAAAGAGGCAAACCATGATGGCTTCCGCAAGCTTCCAAAACAAAGAATCAAGAAATTTTCTGGAGGAAGAGAACTTCTTGGAATTACTGGAGGCAGAATACAAAAGATTAATATACAGAACAATTCAAGAGATCAGGAAGGAGATCATGAAAAACGCAGAACAAGCCAAGGAATACAGACACAGCAATAGAGGAACTTAAGGAGATTACAGAAGAGCACAATGACAAATTTAACAGGCTGCAAGAATCCACAGAGAGACAGCAAACAAAAATCCAGAAGATTAACAATAAAATTTCACAATTAGACAACTCAACAGAAAGTCACAGGAACAGAATTGAGGCAATGGAAGTCAGAATTAATGAGATTGAAGATAAAGCACTTGACACAAAGTTATTTGAGGAAAAATCAGATAAAAGAATTTTAAAAAATGAAGAAACCCTAAGAATTATGGGGGACTCTATCAAGAGGAATAACCTATAAGTGATTAGAATACCACAACAGGGAGGATAACAGAAAATACAGAGAGAATTTTTGAACATTTGTTGGCAGAAAACATCCCTGATATCATGACAGATAAGAAGATATCTATCCAAGGTGTTTACCAAACCCTACACAAAGTAGATGTCAAAAGAAAGTCACCCAGACATATTGTAATCAAACTTACCAAAACCAAAGATAAAGAGAGAATTTTAAGAGCAGCTAGGGATAAATGAAAAGTCATCAGCAAAGGAGAGTCAATAAGATTAAGCTTGGACTACTCAGCAGAAACCATGCAGGCAAGAAGGCAATGGGATGACATATATAAAGCCTTGAAAGAAAAAAATTGCCAACTAAGAATTACATATCCAGCAAAACTGTCTCTCAAATATGATGGTGAAATTAGGTCATTTCCAGATAAACAGAATTTTAGGGAATTTGTAAAAACCAAACCAAAATTATAAAAAATAATAAAGGGAGTCCTCCAGTTAAAAAATAAGCAACATCACATAACAACCCAAGACTAGAACACAGGACAGAGCAACCAGGTATCAACCCAGATAGGGAAGTCACAAAAATAAATCAAAGCTAAAATGCTGAAAACAGAGGAACACAGACATCAATGTGTAAAAGATGACAACATTAAAACAAAAAGTAAGGACAAAAAAATGTAGTCATAGATCTTTCATATGGTGAGGAAGATAAGGCAATATAAAGAAATAAAAGATTGGTTTAAACTTAGAAAAACAGGGGTAAATATTAAGGTAACCACAAAGGAAACTAACAACCCTACAAATCAAAATGAAAAACAAGAAAAACATAAAGACTTAACAAATACAAAATCAACAACAATGAAAAAGATGAAAAGAAAATACATAAAGAAAAATGACTCAGCACAGAAAATTAAGTGGAACACAGAAACTGTCAACAACACACACACAAAAAAAGACATCAAAATGACAGCACTAAATGCACACCTATCAATAATTTCGCGGAATATAAATGAACTAAATGTACTAATAAAGAGACAGAGAGTGACAGAATGGATTAAAAAAAACGATCCATCTATATGCTGCCTACAAGAGACACACCGTAGACTTAAAGACACAAACAAAAACTCACAGGATGGAAAAAATATATCAAGCAAACAACACTCAAAAAAGAGCAGAAGTGGCAAAATTAATCTCTTACAAAACAGACTATAAAGTAAAATCTGCCAAAAGAATACAGAATGACACTATATAATGATTAAAGGGTCCATACGCCAGCAGGACACAACCATAACAAATATTTATGCACCCAATAACAGGGCTCCAAAATACATAAAGCAAACTCTAACACCATTGAAAAGAAGGATAGACAGCTCCACAATAATAGTAGGAGACTTCAACACACCACTTTCAGTGAAGGACAGAACATCCCAAAAGAAGTCCAATAAAGACATGGAAGACTTAAATGCCACAACTGACCAACTTGATCTCATAAACATATAGAGAACACTCCCCCAGCAGCTTACAGGTATACTTTCTTTTCCAATGAACATGGAATATTCTCCAGAATAGACCACATACTAGGCCATAAAGCAAGCCTTAACAAAATCCAAAGCATCGAAATATTGCAAAGCATTTTTTCTGACCATAAAGCCATAAAAGTAGAAATCAATAACAGAAAAAGCAAGGAAAAAAAAAATCAAACAAATGGAAACTGAACAACACGTTGCTCAAAAATTACTGGGTTATAGAAGAAATTAAGGACGGAATAAAGAAATTCACAGAATCAAGTGAGAATGAAAACATATCCTACCAGAACCTTTGGGACACAGCAAAAGCAGTGCTCAGAGGTCAATTTATAGCAATAAAAGCACACATCCAAAAAGAGGAAAGAGCCCAAAATCAAAAAATTAACCCTACAACTCAAACAAATAGAAAGAGAGCAGCAAAAGAAGCCCTAGGGCACCAGAAGAAAGCAAATAATAAAAATTAGGGCAGAATTAAATGAAATAGAAAAGAGAAAAAGAATTGAAAGAGTTAACAAGGCCAAAAGCTGGTTCTTTGAAAAGATCAACAAAATCGATAAATCACTGGCCAAAATGACAAAAGAAAAACAGGAGAGGAAGCAAATAACCTGTATAAGAAATGAGATGGGTGATATCACAACAGACACAACTGAAATTAATAGAATACTACGAAAAATTGTACTCTAACAAATTTGAAAACCTAGAGGAAATGGACAAATTTCTAGAAACACACTACCTACCTAAACTAACACAAAAAGAGGTAGAACAACTAAATAAACCTATAACAAAAGAAGAGATTGAAAAGGTAATTTAACCTCCCTTCCCCCCGCCCCCAAAAAAAGTCCTGGCCCAGATGGTTTTCACTGGAGAATTCTAACAAACTTTCAGAGAAGAGCTAACACCACTACCACTAAAGGGATTTCAGAGCATAGAAAAGGATGGAATACTCCCAAACTCATTCTATGAAGCCTACATAACTTTCACATCAAAACCAGGTAAAGTCACCACAAAAAAAGAAAATTACAGACCAATATCCCTCATGACCACATACGCGAAAATCCTCAACAAAATTCTAGCCAATAGAATTCAACAACACGTCAAAAAAATAATTCACCATGACTAAGTGGGATTCATACCAGGTATGCAGGGATGGTTCAACATTAGAAAAACAATCAATATAATCCATCACATAAATAAAACAAAAGACAAGAACCACATGATCTCATCAATCGATGCAGAAACGGCATCTGACAAAGTCCAACACCCATTCAAGATAAAAAAACTCTCAGCAAAATAGGAATAGAAGAAAAATTCCTCAACATAATTAAGGGCATTTATACAAAGCCAACAGCCAACATCATCCTAAATGGAGTGAGTTTGAAAGCATTCCCCTTGAGAACAGGAACCAGACAAGGATGCCCTTTATCACCACTCTTATTCAACATGTGCTGGAGGTCCTAGCCAGAGCAATTAGGCTAGAAAAAGAAATAAAAGGCATCCAAATTGGTAAGGAAGAAGTCAAAGTATCTCTATTTGCAGATGATATGATCTTATACACAAAAACCCTGAAGAATCCTCAGGAAAACTACCGGAACTAATAGATGATTTCAGCAAAGTATCAGGATACAAGATAAACATACTAAAATCAATTGGATTCCTCTACAGCAACAAAGAGAACCTTAAAGAGGAAATCACCAAATCGATACCATTTACAATAGCCCCCAAGAAGATAACATACTTAAGAATAAATCTAACCAGAGACATAAAGGACCTATACAATGAAAACTACAAGACACTACTTCAAGAAACCAGAAGCGACCTGTACAAGTGGGAAAACATACCTTGCTCGTGGGTAGGAAGACTCAACATTGTGAAAATGTCAATTCTACCCAAAGTGATCTACAGATACAATGTAATCCTGATCCAGATTCCACCAGCATTTTTTAATGAGATGGAGAAACAAATCACCAACTTCATATGCAAAGGGAAGAGGCCCTGGATAAGTAAAGCATTACTCAAGAAGAACAACAAATTGGGAGGCCTCATACTACCTGGTTTTAGAACCTATTATACCGCCATGGTAGTCAAAACATCCTGGTACTGGTACAACAACAGATACATAGACCAATGGAACAGAATTGAGAATCCAGACATAAATTCATCCACCTATGACCAGCTGATATTTGACAAAGGCCCAAAGTCCGTTAACTGGGGAAAAGACAGTCTCTTTAACAAATGGTGCTGGCATAACTGGATATCCATCTGCAAAAAACTGAAACGAGACCCATACCGCACACCATGCACAAAAACTAACTCAAAATGGATCAAAGACCTAAATATAAATTCAAAAATGATAAAGATCATGGAAGGAAAAATAGGGACAACGCTAGGAGCCCTAATACATGGCATAAACCAGAATACGAACCATAAGTAACAATGCACAAACACCAGAAGAGAAACTAGATAACTGGGAGGTCTTAAAAATCAAACACTTATGCTCATCAAAAGACTTTACCAAAAGAGTCAAAAGACAACCTACAGACTGGGAAAAAAATTTTGGCTATGACAAATCCGATCAGTGCCTAATCTCTAAAATCTACAAGATACTGCAAAACTGCAACCACAAAAAGACAAATAACCCAATTAAAAAACGGGCAAAGGACATGAACAGGTACTTCACCAAAGAAGACATTCAGGTGGCTAATAGACACACGAGGAAATGCTCACGATCATTAGTCATTAGAGAAATGCAAATCAAAACTACAATGAGATACCATCTCACCCCAACAAGGCTAGCAAGAATCCAAAAAACACAAAATAATAAATGTTGGAGAGGTTGTGGAGAGACTGGAACACTTATACACTGTTGTTGGGAATGTAAAATGGTAAAACCACTTTGGAAATTGATTTGGCGCTTCCTTAAAAAGCTAGAATTAGAAGTACCATGTGAACTACCAATCCCACTCCTTGGAATATATCCTAGAGAAATAAGAGCCATCACATGAATAGATATATGCACACTCATGTTCACTGCAGCACTGTTCACAATAGCAAAAGGATGGATACAGCCTAGGTGCCCATCAACAGACGAATGGACAAACAAATTATAGTATACTCACACAACAGAATACTAAGCAATGATAAAGGACAACAATGAATCTACGAAACATCTCATAACATGGAGGAATCTGGAAGGCATTATGCTGAGTGAAATTAGTCAGTCACAAAAGGACAAATATTGTATGAGACCACTATTACAAGAATTCAAGAAATGGTTTAAACAGAGAAGAAAACATTCTTTGATGGTTATGAGGGTAGGGAGGGAGGGAGATGGGTATTCACTAACTAGATAGTAGATAAGAATTATCTTAGGTGAAGGGAAGGACAACACACACTACAGGGGAAGGCAGCACAACTGGACTAAGCCAAAAGCTAAGAAGTTTCCTGAATACAACCAAACACTTTGAGGGACAGAGTAGCAGTGGCGGGGATCTGGGGACCATGGTTTCAGGGGACACCTAGGTCAACTGGCATAACAAAGTTTATTAAGGAAATGGAAAGGAGGAGTGTGCTGTCACATTATAGGGAGAGCAGCTACAGTCACAAAGCAATGTGTATAAATTTTTGTATGAGAAACTGACTTGAAATGTCAACTTTCATTTAAAGTACAATAAAAAATAAATAAATAAGGAGGGTAGACTAGGAAAAAAAAAGAATCACCCAGCGATCTTGTTAAACTGTAGATTCTGATTCAGTATACCTGGGGTGGAAATGCAAATTATCAGCAGGGGTTCCATCAGAAAGAACTCAGTGAAAGCCCTGAATCATCCTCTGGCATTTAGCAAAGCTTTAATACAAAGAAATCAGTCCTTGCTGTGAAGCCATTTCAGAGAATAGCAGGTACACAAATTAGTAATCAAATAATTTTTTACTGTGTTGTTCTTTTCATTTTTTAAACGCCATTTTCCTTCAACATCACGAGAATGTTGGCTAATTAAATCTGTTTTTCCTGAATTCAACAGCTGACAGCATTAGAAACAGAAGTGGACAACCATAAACTATTTTCCCTTCAACCAAGAGAAAAAACGTTTCCCCTGCAAAGCTAGAATACTATACTTTCCACTCCTATAAAACTATTTCCTGGGAGGAGATATTCATAACAAGTCTTTCAACCTGAGCGATCAAAAAGCTTATTTCCATAGTAAGACGAAGCTAGACATCTCACTCTTCTTTTGACTTACTGAGCAGGCATAATCACGTGGACAGGTAAAAGTATTTAACTTAGTCCAAACTTTCTGTGCTTTGAATCAGACTGTATAAAATTGATAAAAGACAAATGAATAAATAAAGGTCTGCATCAAAATGGATGTCAAGCACTTCCAATATGGCATTCACTAAAGAAAATGAATTAAGTTCATAAAACAAAATAGGGTTACAGCACAAAATTAAGAGGACAACTTGAGTTTTTGGTTGGTTGGTTTTTAGGTTATTGTGTATTTTGCTAAGTCAGACATAATAAACCATATACTGGTAGTTTTCCCAAACTAGAATTAGGTAACAATGTAATTTCACAAACTTCCTCCAGGAAGAACACTGTAGTTGGCATGATCAGAAAGAAGAAAAGGTGCTATACTAAAGGAGGGCAAGGACTGACTGACAGAAGGGCCTGAGTAGATTATTCTCTCACCTGAAGAAAGTAGTTTACCCGTTGTTGACTAAGATGAAACCCTAATTATAGACAATTGCAACAGGAGAGATAAAGAATTAAAATCAGAGATAATTTCAAATATTCTAGCCACAATTTTCTCTAACCTCATTTTTCACCAAAGCTTCTGGAAAGAAGCCAAGCAATTTCGTACTGTATCATCTCCTTTAATCTTCCCTTTCCCATCCACTAGTAGAAAGCTATGATCAGTTGCAGTCAGAAAGAAAACACACACAAGAAAGAAGTCATGGATCTGGAGAAATCAACTACATAACTCTAAATTATTTGGACTTGTCGGTTGAGGTTGGGATTTATCACGTATTTTATCTTTGTTAAACTGTAATGGCATCTACTACCCCTTTAAATGACCTTGCAAAGATTCAGAGTATGCAAGAATAGTTTTGATTCTTGAGGGATTTGCTCAAATATCATATGTACTAGAAAAAAAGTATTTGTCTTTTGCTTCTCTATTTATTTAAAAACGGTTTCTCTTAAGTTCAGTTTCTTTCAAAATCGTTGCAAGGAAAGAAAACAGTAAAGAAATCCTAAAGCATCTTTCAGAGACAAGAATATCAAGAAATTTTCTCTGTGTTACAGCTTGTTTTCTCATGACAAATGGTTGGGGGCACACGCTTCAAACAGTTAGGAAAGAGCCAATAACAGTTGAGAATTAAGACGTGGCAGATGTAGTTTTCATCAGAACTCCAGCTGGCCTTACCCTTGAGAAGAATGTTCTGAAAGAAAAACCCTGCATTTTAATTCTAAGAAAAATGGGTGGATGGGTGGGGACCCACATGTAATTATCAACAGTGGTGGAAGAAAAGGGAAGTTATCTTAGAGAGTGTATAAAATGAAGTTAAAGTTAAAAAAGATTTTTCACATCTACCAAATATAAACTGCATTTTCATTTACAAAATGTCACATTCTATTTTCAGTACAGTTATCCTAGGTTGTCATTTGACCCTAAACAAACAAGAGAGGCCAAGATCCAGTATCAATTCTTATCCCACCATTCCTACCTAATCTCCTAGCAAGTTAATGCAAATCAAAGCAAGCACTTCACTGCTGCTGGTAGTGAAGACTGTTCCTTTCCCGAGAGAGACCTGTAAAACAGGACAGTCACTGACAGCAGTACAATTACTGACACAGATACAGACTTTATGGACATGTTTATCTCCGCTGTAAATCCACACTCTCTCTCCACTCTGATTCACGAGTCATAAAGAAATTGCAGATAATGAAAAAGTTGGGGAAATTTACAGCATGTCGGAAACCTCAGACAGCCAGAAGAAATTAAAGAGCTGACTAGGGATAAATCACACAGGTACAATTAAAACTTCCCGTATACCTTCTTCATTTCCAAACTGAGGCACAATCCAATGGAGCTGATGAAAAGTTGAGGTCATGACTCCTCAGGCTGTAATCATTTCTTAACTAACTACATATTAAAAAATTAGCCAATTCACCGGTCATGTATAAATGGTGCTTTCTGGCTGTTACCTTGATTTCCTCTGCTCTCCACTAGAAGCACCCACAGAGCAATTCTGTCTGTAAACAGGCCAAATTGCAACAAGCAATAAATGTAAAGGTGATGTTCCCTCTCCCACTGCCATCGTTGTAGGTGCAGAACATCTTTTACCATTGCCACTGTGCACTGGGCATTAAAATGAGAAAGTGGAGCTACAATGGGTAAATGAAATCGGAGCTTCCTTGTTCCCCAATAAATAATCATTCTGAAGGTTTCATTTGATCTCTTTTCAACATTCCAACAGAGATCTTAAAGGACTGTTATGTTTGATTCTAGAAAAATAATTACTTCTGGTGATACTTGTTTTTCAATAGTGGACTGAGTTAATGGTTCACATTGTTACACAGCCATCTCTGCATGAGTTTAAATGTGGTATGGCTTTAGTTATATTATTATCCTCAACCACCAATTCATTTTCACATTCTTTCAGTCACAATGGCTAAAGGAGGACAAAAAAAAAAAAAAAAACTAGGGAAGGCAAAACAAAACCCTAGACTTTACCAGAATCTAAGTGCTAATTAATGTGCAACTCTTATTCCAATAAGGTAGATCAGAAAAATACCAAAGAGAAGAAACAATATCTATTTCTTAAGTAATAAGGCTTAACAGATTTCTACTATTGGAGACTAGAATAATGTGAGTTAATTGTTGGTTCCTCTATAAGGCTACAAAATCCTTTGTGAAGGGAAAAAAAAAAAGGGAAGATTCTATCATATGCTGCACTTTTCCATTTTCTCTAACTCATTTAGATGAAGCTGGTTTAAAAAACATCAACCCAAACACTTACAAGATCACTCTGGACAGCAGAAATGTAGAACACAGATTTCACCACCTAACTTCTACAAAACTGAACCAAACCAAGAGTGTCAACAACGTTATATGGAAGTCAATACTAATCTTTGAGCATTTTTAAGGGTGAAGCTTCAACCAAATTAGCTCTAATGTGATTTTGAAATTCTGAGCCCTGTCAAGAAATGAAGATTAACAGGCTTTTCTTAGCAATATGGAGGATGCAACTGACATGGTTTCGATTTTGTTCTATTTGACCCTTGATGATTTGTGGTCCATTTTACACTTCAGAGAACCCAAATGTCATTTTCATCCTATATATTAAGATTTGATTCTCTATGGAATAAAAAGAGTTCTGAGGCAATGCTGAGAGTTTCAACCCAGACATCACAACCACAAAAAACACAAGTCATATCTAGCTCGTGGATCTCAATTCCATTCACTCAATAAGCATAAGACATAGCCTCTAATCTGCTTTTGCTTATAATGAAAAGTTCCTTAGGCTCATAAATATCAGACTGGTATCTAGTATCAAACAGGAACTGTTAACTGGAGGCAGCGTTTTATCTGAGTGAAGCCAAGAAACATATCCACTGTTACTATTCTGAGAGGCAATGATACCCCTGGACTAAGAATCAGAAGATTGGATTCTAGTCCCAGTTTTACAAATAATCAAGTGTGTAACTCTGGGCAAGTCACTAAAGCTCTCTGAACCTCAATTTACCTCATCTACTTAAATGGGAATAATAAAGAATAGTCGAGAGAACTCGGTGAGAATTAAGTGAGAAAACACGTGTAAGAAACATAGCAGGCTCATAAACTTTACTTGCCTTTCCCTCTTCATGATCACGATACATAATTCAGATTCCGGGTTCTGCCACTAGTGAGCTTTGTCCTTAGGCAAGTCACCTAACATCTTTAGGCCTCTGTTTCTGCATCTGTAATATTAGAAGGTTGGGACTCGATGATCTCCAAAGTTCCTTCCATTTCTAACATGCTATGATTACTGATTCTGTCACTAAATTACTGGGTGACCCTGGGCAAGCCACTTCATTATTTTAGACCTCAGTTTCCTCATCTTTAAAATACTGGGAGCTGAACCAATAGAAAAATGGACAAGGACTGTAACAGGAAATTTATAAAAAGAGGAAAGACAAGTAGCTAGTAAACGTAACCTTATTAGCAATCAGAAATGCATATAAAAACACCGAATTATAATTTTTCACCTATAAACTGGCAAGTATCAAAAAGTTTAACAGTATTTAGGGTTGGCTGGGATACAGGAATATGAGTACTTTCATTTATTGTTCTTAGAAATGTAATTTGGACTAGCCTTTCTGGAGCTAACTTTGACAATATGTATGAGAAATTTAAATGTGCATTCCCTTTGTCTAGCAAAGGATGCTCATCACAGCATGATCTACTTCAGTGCAACACTGGAAATAACCTACATATGCACTGGGAGAGAATTCAATAAATTATAATTAATCATATAGTGGTATCCTCTGCAGTCATGAAACTGATGATTTTGCTACATTTTCATGGGTACTGAAAGTTGTTCACAACACACTAAGTAAAAAAAGTCCAGCTGTAGAACAGGAATAGCAAAAGCCAAGTATGTAAAATTAATATATCTGTATCTACATGATAACTGACACTAGGTCTAAACTGACATAGGTCACTAAAACCCAGGAAAAGCACAACTGTAGTATTTAACAAAGTACACTGGACGGTGGTTGGTGGAATTTAGCCTGGTTACTTGTTGCTAGAAGGACCAGTTCCTGGAGAAGGACATCATGCTTGGTAAAGCAGAGGGTCAGCAAAAAAGAGGAAGATCTCAACAAGATGGACTGACACAATGGCTGCAACAATGGGCTCAAACATCGCAATGATTATGAAGATGGCGCAGGAGTGGGCAGTGTTTCATTTTGTCGTACACAGCGTCACTATGAGTCAGCACTGACTCAACAGCACCTAACAACAACATTTGTTGCAGGTTAGTCCGGACAAGCAAAACAGGAAACCAGAGTTCTTAAGACTAAAAAACTTAATTACTAAATCATGTTGAAATTTTGGGTTGCCATTTTACATTAAAAGCATATTTAATTATTTCTTAATTTCCTGATATATGTTTACGTAATTTAAGTTGAAGAGATACAGAAAAGGAAACAGTTCGGATCCAACATAGAAGCACTCCCTTATCTTCCCACCAACTTACAAACCTGGACCTTCATTTATTCTCTTGTTCCTCTTGTTACAATTGTCTCTTCCAATCTAAGGCCAATGCATTTGTGCTCTAGCCCTGGCCCTTCAAGCCCTCCCAGGAACCTTACTTACATTTTATACCTTCTGGAGTTTCTATTTTTGTCAATGGAATTTAAACATGCATAAGTCTATCATCTTAAAGAATAAACTTAGACTTCACTTTTCCCTCTAGCTACCACCCTCTTTCTCATCGCACCTAACAGTCAGACTCTGAAATAATTATCTACGTTTCCTATCTCTATCTCCTACATCCACTCATTCCTCACTCCATTCCAAACTGCCTCCACCACCCACTGCAACTACTTCACTCATCCATACATTCAGCTGCCTACATAATGTCTCCAGTTAATATCCAAAACCAAATCTCATGTCAAAACCAAACTCATGAACTTTTCTTACAAATCTGTTCTTTTTTAAAAAGCCTCGTTGTTGTTGTCAGGTGTCGTCGAGTCGGTTCTGACTCATAGAGACCCTATGTACAACAGAACAAAACACTGCCTGGTCCTGTGCCGTCCTCACAATTGTCGTAATGCTTGAGCCCATTGTTGCAGCCACTGTGTCAATCCATATCGTTGAGGGTTCTCCTCTTTCTCGATGACCCTCTATTTTACCAAGCATGATGTCCTTCCCCAAGGGCTGATCCCTCCTAATAACATGTCCAAAGTATGTGAGACGTAGACTTGTCATCCTTGCTTCTAAGGAGCATTCTAGTTGTACTTCTTCCAAGACAGATTTGTTCATTCTTTTGGCAGTCCACAGTATATTGAATGTTCTTTGCCAACACAATTCAAAGACGTCAATTCTTCTTCAGTCTTCCTTATTCTTCGTCCAGCTTTCACATGCATAAGAGGCAACTGAAAACACCATGGCTTGGGTCAGGTGCACCTTAGTCTTCAAGGTGATATCTTTGCTTTTGAACACTTTAAAGAGGTCTTTTGCAGCACATATGCCCAATGCAATGCCTCTTTTGATTTCTTGACTGCTGCTTCCATGGGTGTTGACTGTGGATCCAAGTAAAATGAAATCCTTGACAACTTCAATCTTTTCTCCATTTATCACGATGGTGCTTATTGGACCAGTTGTGAGGATTTTTGTTTTCTTTATGTTGAGGTGTAATCCATAGTGAAGGCTGTGGTCTTTGATCTTCATCAGTAAGTGCTTCAAATCCTTTTCACTTTCAGCAAGCAAGGTTGTGTCATCTGCATAATGCAAGTTGTTAATGAGTCTTCCTCCAATCTTGATGCCTCATTCTTCTTCATATAGTCCAGCTTCTCAGATTATTTGCTCAGCATACAGATTGAATAGGTATGGTGAAAAGATACAATCCTGATGCACAGTTTCTTGACTTTAAACCACACAACATCCCCGTGTTCTCTTTGAACGACTGCCTCTTGATCTATGTACAGGCTCCTCATGAGCACAATTAAGTGTTCTGGAATTCCCATTCTTCTCAATGTTATCCATAATTTGTTATGATCCACACAGTTGAATGCCTTTGCATAGTCAATAAAACACAGATACACATCTTTCTGGTATTCTCTGCTTTCAGCCAGGATCCATCTCACATCAGCAATGATATCCCTGTTTCCACATCCTCTTCTGAATCTGGCTTGAATTTCTGGCAGGTCCCTGTTGATATACTGCTGCAGCCGCTTTTGAATGATCTTCAGCAAAATTTTACTTGCATGTGATATTAATGATATTGTTTGATAATTTCTGCATTCAGCTGGATAACCTTTCTTGGGAAGGCATAAATGTGGATCTCTTTCAGTCAGTTGGCCAGGTAGCTGTCTTCCAAATTTCTTCGCATAGACAAGTGAGCACCTCATTTGTTTACTGAAACATCTCAGTTGATATTCCATCAATTCCTGGAGCCTTGTTTTTCACCAATGCCTTCGGTACAGCTTGGACTTCTTCCTTCAGTACCATCGGTTCCTGATCACATGCTACCTCCTGAAATGGCTGAATGTTGACCAATTCTTTTTCGTATAGTGACTCTGTGAATTCCTTCCATCTTCTTTTGATGCTTCCTGCGTTGTTTAATATTTTCCCCATAGAATCCTTCAATATTGCAACTTGAGGCTTGAATTTTTTCTTCAGTTCTTTCAGCTTGAGAAATGCCAAGCATGTTCTTCCCTTTTGGTTTTCTATCTCCAGCTCTTTGCACATGTCATTATAATAATTTACTTTGTCTTCTCGAGCCGCCCTGTGAAATATTCTGTTCAGCTCTTTTATTTCATCATTTCTTCCTTTTGCTTTAGCTACTTGACATTCAAGAGCAAGTTTAAGAGTCTCTTCTGACATCCACTTTGGTCTTTTCTTTCTTTCCTGTCTTTTTAATGACCTCTTGCTTTCTTCATGTATGATGTCCTTGATGTCATTCCGCACCTCGTCTGGCCTTCAGTCATTAGTGTTCAATATGTCAAATCTATTCTTGAGGTAGTCTCTAAATTCAGGTGGGATATACTCAAGGTCATACTTTGGCTCTCATGGACTTGTTCTAATTTTCTTCAACTTCATCTTGAACTTGTATATGAGCAATTGATGGTCTGTTCTGCAGTCAGTCCCTGGCATTGTTCTAACTGATGATATTGAGCTTTTCCATCGTCTCTTTCCACATATGTAGTCAATTTGTTTCCTGTGTATTCCACTAAAAAGCTTTATTGAGGTATAATTCATATAAGATAAACTGCATGTGTTTGAAGTGTACAACTGATAAGTTTTGACAAACATATTCACCGCTACTGAGGCAAGGCTGTTCTGAGTCCTTTTCTCAATGTCCCCGTCTGAGTCCTTTACCCAATGTCCCATGAATCATGAGGTTTTCTAGTCTGGCCGGTGGGAGTAGGCACTAGTCCTGCCCTGTTGGGCCAGACTCTTTTCCTTCTAATCCTTTCAGATGGTTCTTTCTTCAGCCTCAGGTAGTTTCCTCACATGAGCACTCCAGGAGAACCCTCTGCAAATCTCCAAAGTTCTCCCTCCGTGCAGCTCTCTCCTCTGTCCTGTGAACTCTAGCCACCTAGATCGCTCCAGATTCTCAGCTCTGTTTCTTCAACTCAGGGAGTCCACCCAGCTCTACCTCAGCTCCTTATCTCTACACTGTAGCCTGGAAACACTCTCAAAGCAATAAGCTGGAACAATCACAGAGTTCATGGCATTTATTTCCCGTCTCATTGTCCTTTGTTGCCGATGTCCAGTGTCCTAAAAACCATTGTTTCATATATTTTGTCATTTTAAAAAACTGTTTCAGAGGGGAAGGTAAATTTGGACCCTGATACTCCATCTTTGCCAAGGGCAGATGTCCCTCCATTGTTCTTTGCATGCCACTGACTTACATGCTCCAGGGAGAAGTCTAGCAGTCATCCTTGATACCTCCTCCTCCTCTCTCTCATCTCTCATAGCCAATCAAGACTTATTCTTCAGCTACCACCAACCGCCCTGACAGGGATTACAACACAGAGTCCCAGGAAGAGCAAGGGAAAAATATAGAATTCAAATTCAAGTAAAAAGACCAGACTTACTGGTCTGAGACTGGTGGAACCCCTAAAACTATGGCCCCCTGACACTCTGCTAACCCAAAACTGAAACCATTCCTGAAGCCCACTTTTCAGACAAAGATTAGACAGGCTTATAAAACAAAAAAAATAACACACAAGGAACGTGCTTCTTAGTTCAGTCAAATATACAAGACCAAATGGGCAGCTCCTGTCCAAAAACAGGATGAGAAGGCAGGAAGGGACAAGAACTGGATGAATGGACAGAGGGAGCCCGAAGTGGAAAGGGGGAGCTTGCTGTCACATTGAGGGGATTGCAATCAATGTCACAAAACATTATGTATGTAAATTTTTGAATGAGAAATTAACTTGAGCTGTAAACTTTTACCTAAAGCACAATAAAAAGAAAAAAAAAAAAAAGACTTATTCTTTGTTCTAAATCATTCTCAAATTCAACTTCTTCTCTCCACATCCACTACCAATACCCTATTCTAGGCACTACAGTCTTGCAATCACCTCGTACTTGGTCTCCCTAGTTCCTCTCTTGTCCCCCTACAAACCATTCCCTACTTGGCCAGAAACTGAATATTGCTTGCTTAAAGCTCTTTAATGACTTTTCATTGCTCTTAGGATAATGCCCAAAATCTTTAATACAACCAAGAGAAGTCTTATATGATCTAGCATTTGTCTATCTCACTAGTCACTGTCTGAGTTCCATATGTTTTCCTTTTTTCATTCAGTATAATGTTTTCAAGGTTCATCTATGTTATAGCATGTGTAAGTACTTCATTCTTTTTCTTTTCTACTTTTTTATTGTGGTAAAAAACTATGTAACATAGAATTTGCCATTTTAATCATTTTTAATTGTACAATTCAGTGGCGTTATTACATTCACAATGTTATATTTCCAAAATTTTTCATCACCCAAACAGAAACTCTGTACCTATTAAGTAATAACTGCCCATTGCCCCCTCTGTCCAGTCTCTGATAACCTCTGTTCTATCTCTATGAACTTGTCTATTCTAGATATTTCATATAAGTGGAATCATATATTTGTCCTTTTGTAATTAAAAGTAATACAATATTACTTATAAAACCCAGTAATACTTATCATAATATTACAATATTAATTATTTCATTTATCAGAATGTTTTCAAGGTTCATCCATATTACAGTATATGTAACAGAACTTCATTTCTCTTTATGGCTGAATAATATTCCATTGAATGTACATATCACCTTTTGTTTATCCATTCATCTGTTGATAAATATTTGTGTTGTTTCCACTTTTTGGCTGTTGTAAATAATGCTGCTATGAACAATGATGTACAAGTATCTGGATGAGTCCCTGATCTCAATTCACTGGGATAATTCTATGCTTAACTTTCTAAGGAACAGTCCCACTGTTTTCCACAGCAGCTGCACATTTTACATTCCCACCAACAATGTACAAGCGTTCCAATTTCTCCATGGCATTGTCAACACTTATTTCTTTGGTTTTTTATTATTATTATTATTATGCCATCTTAGTAAGTGTGAAATGCTAGCTCACTGTGTTTTGTATGTGTGTGTTGCCATTTAGCATTCTTCACATGTACAGTTCAGTGACATTAACTTATGTTCATTATGTTGTTCAGTCATCAACCTTATCCATTCCCAAATTTTTCCATTATCACTGTGGTTTTGATTTGCATTTCTCAAATGACTAATCATGTTGAGCATCTTTTTATGTGCTTACTGGCTACTTATATATCTTCTTTGGAAAAAATGTATATTTAAGTCCATTGCCCGTGTTTTGATTGGGTTATTTGTCTTTTTCACTTTTTTGATCATGTCCTTTGATGCACAGAAGTTCTTAATTTTGAGGAAATCCAATGTATCTTTTTTTGTTGTTGTTACTCATGCTTTTGGTGTCATATAAAAATCCACTGCCAAATCCAAGGTCATGAAGATTCATACTAGGCATTTTATAATCATCTAATTTAATCCTCTCAACAAGCCAATAAGGTAGGTATTATTATTACTTTTATTTTACAGATAAGAAGAATGAGGCTCAGAGGGGGGCCACTTGTCAAGTTAGTGAGCAGAAAAGCAGGTTTGCTTCCAATGACCAGGATCTAATAATTGCCAAACCAGTTTTCTCTTCACACTCAGAACTTGGCAGCTGCTTCTCCCAGAGCAAGGTCTCAGACAGGGGAGAGAGAGAGGAAACAAGCAAGACAGAAGTCATGTTTTTTTTTTAATAACCTAATCTCAGGAGTGACATCCTATCACTTTTCTTCTCACTAGGTCCAGTCCACACTCAAGAAGAAGAAATTATACAAAGGTATAAATGCCAGCTGCAAGGGGTCATTTTAGAGGTTGCCTACCATAGCAGAGTTCTGTTTTCATCTACACATCTCTCCTGAATGATTTCCTTCTCATCTATGGCCTTAATTACAGCTTATAAACTGATGTTGCCTAAAACTCTACTTCCTGGGCTCTAGACCCTTATACCCAACTGTCTCCTGGGTATATCTACCTAGATAGCCTACAGATACACTTACAACTGAACTCCCCAGTCTTTCTTCTCAAAAAGGCTCTTTCTCCTATATTCACCCAAGCCAGAAACCTAAGAATCACTCTTGATTCCTCATTCTTATTATCCAGGACTTGCCCACCCCAATACATCCAATCAGTCACCAAGACTTTCTATTTTACTACTCAGGTTTTCTAGAATCAATCCCTTATCCTCTATTTCCACTATTACTGTCTTAGCTCAAGGACTTACCATTTTAGTCTTGTTCCAAAAAGAACCTAACTTGTCTCCTTGTCGCCACTCTCATTTCTCACCAATCTTCTATCATTTGATAAAGTCATCTTCCTAACAATGTAAATCTGATCACAAGCCTATAATCCTTAACATTTCTCATATGCTGTCCATAATGATAGAACAATAGTTAATTATTTATGAGCACTGAATTTCAGATACTATGCTGAGGGTTTTATAAGTAATAGTGTATCAAATCATCAAAGAAATACTCTGATACAGCAGATCTCAAAGTGTGGTCAGGGGACCTATAAGGACCCCGAAAATCTTCAAGCCCTTTGCTGGCGGCCCATGAGATCAAAATCATTTTGATGCCTTTTTCACTCATTCTCTAACAAGTGAGTATACAGTGAAGTCTTCCAGAGCCTACCTAACATATTGAATGCAGGAGATATGAGAATCTAGCTATTCTCTATCAAGCCAGACATTAAAGAATTTGAAAAAAAGGTAAAACAATGTCACTCTTCTCAATTTTTTTTTTTTTTTTTGGTTTGGAAAATAGTTATTCTTCATAAAACCATGTTATTTATGTTAACACATAATGGGTTTATTCTCATTTAAAAATTAATTAATAAAAATGTTTAAATTTTCTCAGTTTTAATTTCTAAAGCAGTAACTATAGATAAATATAACCCACACGAACAAAAGCTCTTTAGGGTGATCAATAATTTTTAAGAGTATAAATAGATCGTACCCCAAAAGATAAGCTAGGTAACTGGGATCTTCTAAAAATCAAACACCTATGCTCTTCAAAAGACTTCACCAAAAGAGTAAAAAGAGAACCTACAGACTGGGAAAAAATTTTTGGACAGTACAAGTCAGACAAAGGTCTAATCTCCATAATCTACAAGAAAATCCAACACCTCTACAACAAAAAGACAAATAATCCTATTAAAAAATGGGCAAAGGAAATGAACAGACACTTCACCAAAGAAGACATTCAAATGGCCAAAAGACAGATGAGGAAATGCTTGCAATTACTAGCCATTAGAGAAATGCAAATTAAAACCACAATGAGATACCATCTCACCCCCAGCATTACTGGCACGAATCAAAAACACTGGAAATAACAAATGCTGGAGGGGCTGCAGGGAGATCGGAACTCTTACGCACTGCTGGTGGGAATGCAAAATGATACAACTATTTTGGAAAATGATATGGCGCTTCCTCAGAAAGCTAGAAATAGACATACCATTCGATCCAGCAATCCTACTCCTTGGAATATATCCTAGAGAAATAAGAGTCGTCACTCAAACAGACATATGCACACCTATGTTCATGGCAGCATTGTTCATAAATAGAACCTAACACCCAAAAGTTTGAGAACCACTGTTCTAAGGTTATCATTCCCACTTCACAAATGAAGAAACTAGGACTCAGAAAGTTAAGTAACTTGCCTGAGGACACAGTAAGTGGTGGATTGATATTCAAAATTAAGCTGTATGACTGAGAGCCCAAGTTCCTCACCACTATATTATCCTCACCCCTTAGCTAATTCTTTTTCATCTGGCTCCTATCTACTTATCTCCAGGTTATTATTCTTTCCCTGATATCATATTCAGGTCATGCCATCTACACTAGCCTTAGCTTCCTCAAACAGGGGCACTTCTTCAGCTATATTCAGGAAAAGCAATTCCTACATATTGCTCATTACAATAAGATACTATAACCTCCCAAAGGTTTCTTTAAACTAGACAAACTTAAACTTTTCAACATTTGAATTACAAATAAGATATAATTTCTTGGATTTGACCTCTTAAGAATCTTTTCTTAAAAACAAACCTCCCAAAATGTCCACAGTGATACCAACGATTATACTAATCTCCTAATAAACATGGTTTTGATCCATGAAATACGGATAAAAAGTCACTGCTTGCATGTTTTACATTAGTTACAGCGTATTCATTTCTACAGAGGGTCAGTCTATGAACTGAAAAAGAAAAATTTTGCTGGACAGTAAACCATTGAAGATTTTGTATAGTGATATAGTGATTTTCTAAACTTTTATAACAAAGATGTCCAAATAAGCTCTTTCTCAGTAGGCATCTTCACAATAATGCATTTTCTCCTTCATGCTGGTTTTTGTTTGTTTTTTGTGGTTGATTGGAGAAGTGGACACTGATTTATTTTCATAAAACAGCTCCATTCCCCGTGAGTTTAATTTTTTTTTTTTTTAATGTTTAAAACTATTCTTCAAAAGCAACCTGTATCTAATAAGCTCAAGTGTTTCTAAAAATAATCTACTGCATAGGGTAAATCTCCCATTCTGGGGTCAAACTGTAAGGTCTATAAGCACAGCACTCATCTAAATCATTAAGAACGCAAGTGAAATCAATGGCTCTATTATAATTCTTAGAAGTTTATCCACCCCTACCCAGACAACTTTTCTCTATTCTAACAATTCTCCATTGCTTAGATCTGCTGTTTTCACTCTGTATTATCAATCCACTCTATATTTCTTAGATCACTAGCCATAATGGTTTCCATGCACACATAAAAAGATCAGTCCTCTGTTGATTTTATAATTGGTGCAAGTTTTAATCACTAATTTGAGACTAACATCTTCCTTATTCCTTCCTTTCTAGTTCTAAAATAATTATGTTTCAACTGGGTTGTTACCTCATCATGCAAGTTCTTTTATCATAGTGCCCAAGTTAGTCACCAGACAAATAGTTAAAGATTCTTTGGTTTTTCAAGGAAAGTGGCTTTCCAAGAATTTTCAGATGACAGATGGTAATATACTTTAAAAGGCATCACTCAACATGTTGTCAGAAAAATTACATATCAAATAAGGAAATCAGTGAGATGAGGAAAAGAGGAAAACACACCTTCACGTTCCCCGTTTGAACTTTTTACCTCTATTATGTAAGCAATGATGATATTCTGATATTCCCATGGGGGAAAGAGGGTGGGGGAACAATTCAGCCAGCCTAAGTCACACTAGTAATTTACTATTTATTTCTGAGAAACTACAGCTTTGACACTATAATAACCCAAATTAAAATGACAGATGTGCCATGAACCAAATATTGCTAAATTGAACTACACTAAAATTAAGAACTGCCGTTCAAACTGGAGAAATTTCAGTATGTATGTATATCAGACAATGATATTACATCAAATTTCCTGAGTTTGTTAACTGTACTGTAGATGTGCAGGAGAATGTCCTTGTTTTTAGGAAATAATGCTGAAGCATTTAGGGATGAAGGGCCATGGTGTCTGCAGCTAGCTCTAAAATAGCTCAGGAATAAAACAAAACTAAAAATTACATATAGAGAGATAAGGCAAAATGTTAGCAACTGGTGAACAGATGATGAGTATATGAGTATTCATTGCACTGTTCTTAGAACTTTTTTAAAGATTTGAAATCTGACGAAATTAAAAGTTGAAAGGAAAAAACTTCTGTTTATTAAAACACACCATTAAGAAAATGAAAAGGCAAGCCACAAAGAGGGATAAGATATTTGCAATTTATGTAACTGACAAAAGGATACATATCCAGAAATCAGAAACAATACTTAGAAACCAATTCTTTAAAAGCTGACAAGCCAGTTTTTTAAAGGTGGGCAAGAGACATGAATAAGCAGTTCACAAGGTTATTCCAAATGGGCAATAAATATATGAAAAGATGCTCAACCTCATTAGTCATTAGAGAAATGCAAATTAAAACCACACTGAGATACCACTCTACCTACTAGAATGGCTAGAATTTAAAAGATTGAGAATATACTTGTTGGCAGGGACTTGGCGTAATTGGAATTGCTGATGGAACTGTAAAGCGGTTATAACCAGTTTGGAAAACTAGTTGGATGTATGGAGTCCTTGAGTGGTGCAAATGGCTAAGTGTCCACTACTAGATGAAAGGCTGGAGATTCAAACCACCCAGAGGCACCTCGGAAGACAGGCCTGGCAATCTGTTTCTGAAAGGTCACAGCCTGAAAACCCTACATAGAAGTTCTACTCTGCACACATTGGGTCAACAAGAATTGAAATCGACTGGATGGTTAACTAACAATAACAAACACCACCGCCATTAAAGCTAACCATGCATATCCTCCTCTCCTACCCACCCCCACCCCCATGACCTAGCAATTATACTCTTAGGTATAAATTCAACAAAAATGCATATATATATAAAAAAAAAAGGAGGTATACCAAGAATGCTCATAGCATTTATCTGTAATAGCCAAAAGCTGGCAATAGTCCAATGTCCATCAATAGTAGAATAAAAAAATGAATCGTAGTATATTCTTACAGTGGGATATTGTGATAATAAAATAAATGACTGCTAAAGATAATGATCCTGGTGGCACAAAGGTTAAGTGCTCAGCTGTTAACACAAAGACTGGTGGTTTGAACCCACCCAGTGGCTCTTCAGGAGAAAGATGTGGCGATCTGCTCTCGTAAAGATTACAGCCTAGAAAACCCTATGGGGCAGTCTATTCTATTACATGGGGTCGCTATGAGTAAAAAATTGTCTAACAACAACAAAGATAATGCCATGGATGAATATCATTATCTAAATGTTCAGCACAAGAAGACACAAAACAGTATAGAATTTGTGATTCCATTTACATAAAGTTAAAAAAACAAGCAAAACTCTTCTATTATATTAGAAGTCACAATAGTGCTTGCCTTTGGGGAAGGGACAGCTAGTGACTGGGAGGGGCATGAAGGAAATTTTGTACACTGGATAGGTTCTATTTCTTGATTTGTTCTAGACGATGGTTACATGGGAGTGTTCACTTTGTGAATCCACTGAACTGTACATTACAATTTGTATGCTTTTCTTTACGTACTTCAACTTTTAAAAGTTTATTGAAGAACGTAAAAATTGATAGGGGTAGTAGAATATTTTTATATCCTGAATCAGAAATCTCATTTTACCTCTTTTCTCTTTGCATTCCATATCCAAAACTTCAACTTCTCAGATTCAACTATCTTTTCAAAGAATTTCTTCACTATTATCCAAATCCATCAGTCTTAAATGCAGCCTTCTACAATAGAGTCAATCAGACATAACAGCTCTTCCTAAAATATCACTCCTTTTTTCTACTGTACTTTTCAAATCTTTTTCAGTTATACTAGACATTACCTTTACCATGCTTTTAGCTTAGACTTAACAGTGAGAGACACCTCTCTTCACATATCTTGAAGTCATTATTTCTCTAGATTGTGTTTTCCCATAGTGAAGTGCTTTGTCATCTTTTATACATTCCCATGCATGCAATATATACTGCCCTCCCAGATTGTATTTCTAACACAAACCAGTTGAAAGACCCTAGAAAACAAGAGAACTGACATTACATTTGAAACAAAAAACACTCTTGGTTTTATAGAAATCTCTAGAGTACCAAAAACTAAACCAATGAACAACAAAAAAAAACCCAGAAAATGCTAGTTCATTTCCCAAGGGGCGGAAACAGTCATTCTTAAACCCAAAGTCTGGAAAGAAACACAATTCCTATGCAAACTACTACAATTATTCGGTTCTGCTCTCCTCTTTGTCATACTAAAACTACATCCCAAGCCAAAAAGGGAGGGGAAAATAACCTGAAATTAAAGAATATTCTTTTTTTTCACCTCTCAACCAAACAGCTGTGGTTCCGCTTAAGACCAACAGACATTCTAAATGGTTCTTTGCTCCTACTGAGCAGTTGATGTGAAGAGCTCAGTTCTCCAACTACAGGGAAGAAAACCTGAAAACATAAAGCTTGACAAAATCTTGGCCAAAGTTTGCTTACGAACAGATGCTCTTTGGCCAGCTAAGCCAAACAGTTTGGCATCCCTTTTGTTTCCACATTTCTACTTCTTCAAGGACAAAATAAGGATGGGAAATGAAGTATCATTAACTTTCACCTTGCTATTCATTGCTTCCGTAAACTAATCAATTGATGTTAATGGAGCTAGTCATTTTTATTTAGAAACAGTTCATAGAAGAGTTCAAAAATCTAACTGCCCAGGAATTAGCAATTAGATCTTTCAAGTAACTATAATTTTGTTTCCAGAATGGTACATAATTTTTTTTACAGTTTTCCCCCCTGTTCATCAGAATAAAACGTGTTCATTGCTGACAAGTTGGAAAATTAAAAAAATTTCAAAAAGTTTTTTAAAAATCACTTGAGATAGTCATTATAAACATATTGGTATATTTCCTTACAGTTATTTATTTATGCCCATGCCCTTAAGATAAAACAAAAAAGGAAAAAAGAAGATTAAAGAACAGGAAAAAAAAAATGCTGATTTTGTGTTCTGTTTTTTTTCACTTGACTTTATACTGACATATAATAAGCCTTTCTCTGTCATGAAATGTTCTTTAAAGACATGGGTTTTTTAATGGCTACACTGTATTCTACCAAATGTGTAGTATACTATAATTCACCTGCTTATCCCCCTAATGTTGAACCTTGAGTTGTTTCACTATATAAATCTTCTTACCTAGCAATTATTTTGTAAAATTATACAAAATGCTACTTTGAAACCAATCCCATCCAAATTAATTTATGCCAGGCCTACTCTCCTCTATTCTTCCCTTTCCCCTCACCCCATATCAGAAGAGAATAAAACAATGCAAGCATTTTATGGTAAAATCCTCTCTGTATAAAGCCATTTTGGAGGCAATGTTGGGTTTATGAAATAACTTGACTAATGGATAAAAGATATGAATGCTTACAAGCGTTAAAGGTAATCTGAGGCTTTGCATCCTAATTTGTTAACCACGGGAAAAATGAGAAATAATGGCATGCTTTATTCCCCACTATCATAATACATTTTCAAAAACAAAATACTTAAGCATAAATTGACAATTTCTAATTTTGAAAAATAACCTTGATCCCTTCATAAGTGGAATTTCTAGTATTTATACTATACCACTTCCTAAATAGGATGCCATGCTAATGGCTATGGTGAGAGGGTAAGGTAATACATGAAACAAAGAAAATAAGTTTTAATTGGTATTTGAAAAATGAAGATTACAATACTATCTTTAACGTGCTTTTGAATCAAGTTCCCTGGCTTCATTTTTCATGTTAAAGTAATTTAAATTTATGCTTTCTTGAATTTTCAGCCTTTGCTAACAGATAAAATCAAAAAACATGAAAAAAATTCACCTTCACAATAAAAAAAATAAACATTAAAACATGGTATTAATACTTTGCCTATCAAAATGGCAATGACTTTTAAAAATTATAATACTTGGTGTTAGCAAGGATGCTGGGGTACAAAGTGACTTTCTGGAAGATAATCTGGCAGTATATTTGCCTCTCAAAGATCCCACGAATTTACAACTACGTGTAAAATGCCATCTTCACTCTAGGAGGTAGGTTACCCTGGTGCTGATATAATCCAAAGCCAGTTAGTTGTTAATAACAGATGCATCAGCATCAAATATTCTGGGCCAATTACTGTTACATCAAATTTAAACTCCCAACACCAATGTTTATCACAGCATTACTCACAATAGCCAAAAGGTAGAAATAGCCCACGTGTCCATAAACAGATGAATGGATAAACAAAATGTGGTACATACATAAAAAACTCAAACCCATTGCTGTCAAGTCTATTTCGACTCATAGTAACCCTATAGGACAGGGTAGAACTGCCCCATAGAGTTTCTCAGGCTGTAATCTTTACGGAAGCAGATTGCCACATCCTTCTCCCAAGGTGCAGCCAGTGGGTTAGCAGCTGAGTGCTTAACCACTGCACCATCAGGGCTCCTTGGTACATATATACAATGGAGTAGTATTCAGCCATCAAGAGAAATGAAGTTTTAATACAGCTACAATATGAATGAACCTTGAAAACATTATGCTGAGTGAAATAAGTCAGACACAAAAGAACAAATATTGTACGATCCCACTTATATATGAAGTATCTAGAATAGACAAATGCACAGAGACAAAAGATTATTAGTGGTTACCTGGGACTGGAGGACAGAATGGGAATTGTTGCTGAAGGGGTACCGAATTTCTGTGTGAGGTGGTGAAAAACTTTTGGAAATAGATAGTGGTAATGGTTGCACAACACAGTGAATTAATTGATGTCACTGAATTGTATACTTAAAAATGATTAAAATGGAATTTTTTTGTTATATATTATTTTACCACAATAATTTTCTTTTTTAATTTAAACTTCTGAAACTTCTTTCCAGTTAATGATTCAAAGTTTTTACAAAGGCCATAATGGTTCCTGAATGAAAAAGCACTACGGTGGAAGAAAACCACACAAAAGTAAGAGTCACTCAGCTTAGAGGCTTAATATGTGCCAAAGAGTATAAAGGACTCTACAAGTCCATTTCTAAAGAGTTATGAGTATCTTGTTTCACACATTCATTTCCTTGAAGATCAAGCAACTCAATCTTCACTATCTAAAACATGACCTGTTGCCTAGGTGATATGGCTGAACTACATAAGAGTATTGCTTTCATCCTATTAATAACACGAACCTTCACAAATGGCTAAAAAATAAAGATGCTTGCCTACTAAAGAATTGTGGGACCTTTGTTTTTACACCAGATATCTCTATTCCTCTTGACTTCCCTGTCATTAAAAAACCAGTTGCCGTTGAGTCGATTCTGACTCATGGAGACCTCGTGTGTGTCAGAGTAGAAATGTGCTCTATAGGATTTTCAACAGCTAATTTCTCAGAAGTAGATAATCAAACCCTTCTTCTGAGGCATCGCTGAGTGAACTGGAACCTCCTAATTTTTGGTTAGCAGCCAAGCACATTAACTGTTTGCACCACCCAGGGACTCCCTCCCTGTCATTAGCCAGGCTCAAAACATCATGTAAGCTCCAATTTCAGCTTACTCCCTAATATCCATCTAGAATTACCTAGTCCTGAAAATTATATATATGAAACATCTATTGTTGGTGCTCTTCTTTCCACTCTCACTGCCACCATCCACTTAAGCCCTCAATCCTTCGTCCTGGACTCCCACAATAGCTTCCTGCCTCCTGCCTTAACCATTCTATTCCAGCCTATGCACCAATGCCTCCTAAAGGTATGTGACTCCTGTACTCAAAAATCTTCAATAGTAGCATTTTTAACAACACAGGAAAATGCTTAAGATAGAATAAATGGAAAAAAAAAGTACGGGCTAAAGCTACATACACAGTATAGTCTCAGCTATGCTAAAAAGCATGTCTGTGTATACGTATGGGCATAAGTATAAATGTTAACACATATATTCATACCTATGGGGAAGAAAGGGAGGGGTCAAGCAACATATCAAAATGTTAACACTATCTCTTGGTGGTAGTAAGGCTATGGTATTTTTTACTTTCTTCTTTATTTTTAAGATCAACAAATTTTTGGTAAAGTTTCTTTTAGTACAGTGTCTTCACAAACTATAATACACACATAGTTAATATTATCGTCATTAAAATACTTTTTAAAGACATTTCACACGTTCCCCATTGCCTATAAGTTTAGCTCCTCATTCTGGATTTCAAGGCTCCCCTCAACCTGGCCTCTACCTCCCTCCTAGTCTTAGTCCTTATGATGTCTATTACACATAACCTGGGCTCCTTAAAGGACCAAATTAGATCACTCACACTGTTTGTTAAGCATAGCTCTTCCTTTCCAACTCTGTTTTGCTTTTAATGTTCACTCCACCTGGATATGCTCCCTTCACAGTTCCACCCATCAAGATACTATGTACTCTTTAAGATCTAGTTTCAATGGTCCAGAAATAGCAAATAACAGCACTTTCCTTTCTCTTGTCCGTAACAGGCATCACTAATTGACCTCTTCTCCTCCGAGTCCAGACTCCTTCTCAAAATCATTCTCAGTAGAATACAAGGTTCTAGGCAATCCTTACTAACCAATCCATGTTGGCATACAAAATGAAACTTATCTGCCATTCCTGTAGCAACCTGATGTAATTGCCCTATTCCCCACTACCACCTTAGTTCTTTGTACTCGTGGATCTTATCTCCTCTACCTTCTATTAAGAATCATTTGCTTAATTGTCTTATCTCTCTTTCCTACTACATTTTAATCTGCACCAGGGCAGTAATCATGTCTTATTTGTCTTCATATCCCCTACAGAGCCTTGCACGAAGTAGGTACTCAAACAGTTGCTGAAACATTCTTCTGCTATTATCTCATCATTCAATATGGCTAAATATTTGAAAGCTTTGTTTAAAAATAAATTCTTCTTGAAGAAAAACTAATTAGTCCAAGCTTATTTCATCAATTTAGCTAACATCCCTAGCTTTAATTTAGTAAGGTATTGCCCGATATCACTTAGTAACCAACAGAGTCCAAGGGCACAAGATAAGCTGAACCCACTTTGAGGCTCTTATACCCAGCTATGGAAGCTGTTGAATAAAACTACCACATTTTTAGAATTTTTCTACTCATCTTAATCAAAAGCAAAATACTGTTTCTGACAACAGAGAAACTAAAGGACTCTCACTATCAAAAACTATAGTACGCAGCTAAAGAAAAGAATTGTTAAAAAAAAAAAAAAGATGAAGTGAAAAAGAAAACAAAAAGCTAAGAATCAAGAAAGGCATCAACAAAGTCAGGCAAGTAGTCTGGCAAAGTCACAAGAATTTTTTTACCAAAATCAGAACTCCAGGTCTAAAGTTAGCAGTTAAGGAAAAGCAGATTACAGTAAGACTCATACTGCCATCTAGAGGTTAAAGGCTAGACGATTTTTCTCCTAAATCAGTCAAGTGCAGTTAACTTTAACTATTAAAGAAAGAGGTAGGGCTGAACAGATCTTATGAAGTAAACCAGACAAATGTCTATGATGTCAAACCATAAGGAAGAATATATAGGTGTAACAGTTGCTGTTATTGTCTCCCTTCCCTCCTTCATAGGTTAAAAAAAAAAAATCAGCAAGCTCAACTGTTCTTCAGAATTTATCTAAATGGGAAATAATTTCTAAATATAAATTGCTACTTTTTAAAGAATCACATGCCTAGAGGGTAGAGAGGTCTATTACACAACAGGCTAACTTGGAAGCAGAAGCATTTCTTTGGTATCAACACCAAAGAAAGTTGTATGTACCAAACAGTTTCCTCAATGTGGATTAATCAAGTATCAGGTTTGAATGAGGAAGTCTCCACCCTTCTCAATAAAATGGTGCTTTAAAAACTACTGTAAATGATTAAATTTAGTCAAATAACAGTCTTATTGAAACTGCTAAAATGAATATGTAGGATTAAACTATAAATTAGCAGAAGCAACCACTTATATCAAAATAAGCTAAATTTCTTAAAGCTTCTTTAGAGGGTAATATACACAGTATGATCTTATTTACATTAATAACTTGTTTAGCCAATCTTTTCTTTATACTATCATGGTAATTTCAACCCAGTCCAAATGAGTATAAATTAAATGGAGATTTTAATTTATTTCATAGTATATGATTAAGTGTATTCTTAAGAACAAATCCATCAAATTCAATACCCCTCATGATAAAAGTTCAACAAACTAGGAATAAAACGGAAGTTCCTCAGTCAGATAAAGGGGCATCTATGGAAAACTCACAGCTAATACTTAATGGTGAAAGATTGAATGTTTTCCCCTAAGATTAGGAATAAGACAAAGATGTCTACTCTGGCCACTTCTATTCAACACTATATTGGAGGTTCTAGCCAGGACAATTAGTCAAGAAAATGAAATAAAAGGCATCCAGATCGAAAAGGAAGAAGTAAAAGCCCCAAGGCTTTAGCCCTAGTTTCAAACAACATGATCCTCTGCTTTCTCAATTTTCATATTCTACTTAAAAATATTTGAAATATACCCAGTAAGCAGATCCTCTGTGAGACTAACAAATTTGTTGCCTTCAGCAAGGGGGGTGGGGATCATTAAAAAGGTAAAAATTGCTGAGAATCAGTATTCAATAGGATTCATGATAGTTCAATGGGCCTGACAAAAAAAAGCAACGTACTGTTGCACCCTATAGGACTAAAGCAGGATCATGCCCAGGTTATAACAGTAATGGAGTAGGATTCAAGTAGGAGATAAAACCAAATCATTATCAACAAGCTCCACACTATGTTTTCTCTTGTGCAGTTGATCATCCACTGTCGTAAGAGGAGAAATTCCAAACATTACAAAACCTTCAAATGTTACTTCTAATCACTAAAACATCAACTACCCAGAAAAGAACAATTCCCAGAAGTTTCCACCTATTCAATTTAAAGTCAATGGACTTTGTTAGAAAAATTTTGTCTTTTTTTCTGAAAGCATCATGAGTCATTCAGTCAGCAAATATACACTGCATATTTACATATGCCAAGTACTCTATGTACTACAAAGACAGCTCAGAAATATGATTCTTACCTTAAAGAGTTACAATCAAAGGGAGCAAGCGGTAAGACACATGCCAAAAAATCTCCAAGAATGATAAAAGTGTCTTATAAATGAAACCAACTGCTCTAGGAACAATCTGGGAGGCCAGGGTTCACGTTCTAGTAGCAGATATGAAAAGGAGAGACTGATGAAAGAGGTAGACTCTGGGTTGAGAACTGAAGGATAAAGAAAAGTTCCAATATTAGAATTAGGTCATGGAGGACATTCTGAGAAAAGGAATAGCATGAACAGAACTGAGAAGGTGACGAAGTGTAATGTATGTTCCAGGAAGAGCGAGTATTTCAAATGGGGACAGAGCATGGCATTTTTGTAGAGGCCAAGTGAGTAAAAAGGCTAGAACTTAGCTGGGGTCAGAGTGGGGGAGATTTTTAATGCCATGCTGAGGAGTTTGAATTTTACTGTGTAGGTAATGAAGTACTACCAACAACTTATGAACAAAAGAATAACCTAAGTAAATGGTACTTTAGAAAAATTAATCTGGCTGTGATAAGCAATAAAGATCTGAATGGGAGAGTTGAGAGGCAGTTAGAAGGTGACTGCAATAGTTCTAGTAAAAGAGGAAGGGCAGTGAACTGAGGTGGAAGTAACAGAAATGGAATCCTTTATATGATAAGGCAATTTTACAATTTTTTTTGTATTCTTATGTACTTCATGGGAATTTCATATATATTAACTACCCGAATCAAGCCAAGGGGCCTCATCACCTGACAGGCTACAAAGGTCTATAAGAAAAATTATTCCATTCCAAAATCTGTACCCCCAAAGGGTTATCTGAGGCACAATCACATACCAAATGAAAGGGTAGGGTTTATCCTCCAGAAGATACAATCTAGTTACTAGCAGCCCTAGAAGGTTCACATTAATTCTATGCTAACATTTAACAATTCTCTTGGGAAGTGACAAACAATCATGCTTTGAGGACAAATATTTTTTGCATTTTTTTTCTTTCCATCATCTTTATCAGTGCAGATATTTGCATGAAAACGGGATCACTGGTCCTCGGGGATTCATCAGCTCCTACTGTTATTTTTCATCCATGTCATCCTCTCAATTAATGCAAGAAAGAGGATTGAGATATCGAAACACCAGATTAGGGTGTCAAGTAAAAGCCAACCCCTAGAGCAGATGAATAATATGCAAGGAACAAAAAAGATCTTGTTTTTATGCAAATACACGATACACAATAAAACAGACAGAGACTGTATCCAGGAAGTCCAATACATATCAGTGTAATTATTTCCAATTCTAAATTTAAAAATTGTTTTCTATATGCCAGCTAAATTCACTATGGTCAAGGAAAATGACACTTGGTTGCAAAGCATTGCTACAGATGTTGAAATAGGGCCAAATTTTGACTAGAAGATAATTCTGAAAAATCTCAGCTGTGCTCACACGACTGATTTGGAAGAAACAAGCATTTCTGTTCCAGAGTTTTGGTTTGGTGCTTCAGGTGGTTGGGTCAGTTGACTTCAAACCCCTACCCCCAAAACTTTTAAGTTTTTGGAAATACAAACACTGAACAGTAATAATGGCTTTAACTGTGTTGATTAAAATAATGATAATAATAAATACCACCAAATTTTTTATTCTGTGGAAACCCATTAAAATAGACTTTACTTATGCTCAAGGAACTGACTCACTATTCCAGAAACTAATAAATAAAGAGAAAGAATCATTTATCCTGCCATCTCAGTAAGAACCATTTCCAAGGTAACCAAGTAGTTGATGAGATAAAGTCCTTTACAGAAAAATTCTATCCAATAGGAAGGAATGACAGAATTAGAATATCTCCAGTTTGTAACCTCTAACAAAATAATGCATCTAGGCAGTGATCATAGGCGGCTAAAATCCTGAGTGTAAGGCTGATTAAGAATTTTATAATGAACGAATCAGGCTGATAATACCTTTACCAATGAATTAATCTTAATATTACAAATCACAAAAAGAGACAAGCAGACATGTACTTTCTGATGAATGCACACACCATCTATGAAATATTTCTTGCCAAAAAAAAAAAAAAAATCAAGCCTGTATCTGAGGGAGCCTGTAGATCTAACTAACAGGAAATAAAAAGGGTTAGAGGAACATGTTAAGTACTACCACAGGGATGTAATCAATGAAATCCAGAATGTGGAAAATGGCAAGAAGGGGAACTATTACAGATTAAAAGAGACTGAAGAGACATATCAGTCAAATGCAGCAAATGAACCTTGTTTAGATCCTGATTCAAACCGACTGTATAAAGACATCTATGAGTCTGCCAGTGGAATCTAAACTCTCACTGGATAGTTGATGATATTAAGCAAATCTGTTAAATTTTTTTAGTCGTAATAATGGAATTGTAGTTACATTTTACAAAAAAAAACACCCAGTAAGTCGTTGTCTTTTGGAAACACATCTGAAATTATTTGGAAATAAGGTGATGTGGTACCCAGGATTTGCTTTAAAATAATTATGGGAGGTTGGTATGGATGAAGGAGCCCTGGTGGTGCAGTGGTTAAAGTGCTTGGTTGCTAACCAAAAGGTTGAACCCACCAACTGCTCAACGAAGAGAATGATGTGGCAGTCTGCTTCCATAACGATTTCAGCCTTGGAAACCCTATGGGGCAGTTCTATCCTGTCCTATAGGGTCTCTATGAGTTGGAATCAACTCGATGGCAATGCATTTGGTTTTGGGTTTTTTTTGGGTATAGGTGAAACAAGATTGGCCATATGCTGATTACTGAAGCTGGATCATGGGTACATGAGGTCATTGTTCTATTCTCTCTAATTTGGTACATGTTTAAAATTTTCCAAAAAATAAGTGGAAAAAAATACTTTATTACCTTTCTCAGTAGGAAGGCAGAAAGAGAAAAACTAAATAATCAGAGGAAACATAGCAATTTCAGCTACAAATAACTACAGATAACAGTGTTGATAAACACATTTGGTAATACAACATCTTCTTGACATAACAAGCATAAAAACATATTTCATTAAAAAAATTGACAGGGAGATTAAGGAATGATCATTCTATGCATTTATTAGCCAAACCTAGAAAGGGAAGACCCTCAATGAGATGGATTGACACGGTGGCTGCAACAATGGGCTCAAGTATAACGATTGTGAGGATGGCGCAGGACCGGGCAGTGTTCCGTTCTGTAGTACATAGGGTCGCTATGACTCAGAACCAACTTGATACCAAACAACAACAATAGAATGGGAATCAAGGAGTGCTATACTACACAAGCCTACAGTACATCCTTATATTTGTAAATTTAATATTCACAGATTTGCCTTCTCATTAAAAACCCTAGAGGTTCATGACATACATGGTAATTAGTAATTTTGCCAAGGTATAAACTTTAATCACAAGAAATAAATGTCCAGTATTTAGAGAGTTTGGAAGCAGTGAGTGAACCTAGCAGACTAGCTAGCAACCATATGTCAAAGCAGTTTGCTGTTCTCCACTCCTTGATTGCTATTCTCCACTCCTTGATTCCTAAAATAACTAAAAAATGTTTTCTTGGTAAAAGAAAGCCAACTACTGATGACAGTAATGGAAATAAAGGAAAAATAAAGAGGGCTAAAGAAGTGATTACAGTCAAAAGCAGAAGTTGTAGGTTAAATTGTAAAATAAAATGTTGAATTTGGCAGGCAGTAACTCAGGTCAATGATGTAAACAAGTCTCCTATGCTCCATAAATAAACAAGATAATTCACAGAACTATGCTTAGGATTGTTCCAATCAGGGCAAAACTTGCATTTTTAAAGAAAATTATAAACTATAGTAATACTCTCAAAACTAGGGATTTATGAAGGTCTCAGGATGTACACCTCAAGAACAAGGTTCTAATCACTGTATTTGTTGAATAAGTATCTCTCCTTTCAATTACAAAGTGAGAATTTTGTACAATTCCTTTTCCAGTTTTCTAATGAATGCAGTGTGGAAAAACACGCAATTTATAAAGAAATAATTTTAATCTAAAAGAGAAGACAGCAGACAGGCATAAATGAGAACTTTTAAAGCATTACCCATGGTAGCAGTTAAGTTCTTGGTCTGCCCTATATCTTTTCCTTTGGGGAACCAATCCTTCCCCATTCCATGAGATTTGGGTGAGACTGACCCTTCCACTCTGCATTCGCACCCAGGAGTGAACCCAGGACCCAGGCCTGGTCCATCAGGGTGCTCTATGAAACCTGGCTAGAGGACGGTTCAAGGATGGGTATGTGAGGGAAGATGGAACAGTGTTTTCCCCAGATCCTTTCTTCTGGAAATCTTGTGAAAAAAAAAAGACTCTTTCTTCTTCTGGGTTCACAAGATTTAAAGACACATAAATTGGAACTCCTTTTGGCCACCTTACCCAGTTGCTAGGAAAAAGCTAGACTAATGCATGAATGAAGCAGAGCTTTGAGATGCAAAACAAAAGCAAAAGCAAGAGCACATCCCAATGACATCATTAAGAATCATGGATCTAGATATCCTCGAAGCTATTTCTACCCTGGACTTGTGAGTTATATGAACTAATTAAGCCCCTCTTTCACTTAAGCTATTTTGAGATGATGTTCTCTTCAAAGTGGAAAAGTTCCAATATGCTTTTACTGTGCAGAGAAAGAGAATTTGTTATCTAGTAAGTCCAGTAATTATCCTAGCACATTCTATTATTAAAAGGCACATTTTAGATTACATCAACTTATCTTCAGAACATCTCTTTTCCCTAATAAAAATACTTTCTGAATTATAACTAGAACTCATCATGGAAAATACAATCAGTAACCCTGAATAAATATGATTTGGGTACTCACACTCATCCAGACCCAGCTGATAGGCCAGGTTCTGTAGGCCTCGTACCTTCTCCATCAAATTAGCCGTGGTGAGACTGCCCAGTTCTGAAACAGAATCATTTATTTCAATACCATTTCTTCCCACTGTTCTCTAGTAACAATTCATTTGGGTTCTCTAGTAACAATTCATTTGGGTTCTCTAGTAACAATTCATTTGGGTTGGGAATCCTTGTTATAAAAGTTTTCAAGCTATTTTGCTTAATTCTTGTTGAATAAGTAGATAATGGATCCATATCTTTCTTGTCCTGATTTTTCCCTCCAAAACAAATCAATGAATTTTTCCATTATTACAAAATGCCTCAGATGACTTTACCCACTTGAGAAAAGAGTTAGCATAAATACAATAGCATATCAAGTGCTTTATCCTAAGGATACTAACATTCATTTTCATCACACTTTTTTTGACTATCATACAAAATGAATACACCATTAAAATATGAAACCCTCTGATTGGACAGAGCACTGAGAAAGCCTTGCAAACATCTCTTTCTCTGTTTTGCAAAATGGACACTGTCTCCACTACCATTTACAAGTCTTATTATTACAACTGGCAATAAAACATCAAGACATATTTCCCTAAGTTCAGAAAATATAAATCCAAGCTTTCCCTTCATATAAATTCCTATAAATTTTTTTTTTAATTTAACCAGTTAAAATGACAGTTTTTTTTTTTTTAAATCTTACTTTCCAGATTTTATTTAAGTAGTACCCAATTCTTTTTAGGTTTAAGATACAGGTTAATTTGCATGTAACATACTGCTATGATCCCTTACCTAAAATTTAAAGTTTCTTTTAAATACATATTGATGGGATGTTATATAAATATCTGTTTGGAACATTAGAACAATGAACCTGAGAAGTCCTTGAGACTTAATTTTTCCACAGCTGAATGAGGAGATTTAAGCTTCTACATTTAAGTATTTCATGCAGAACGATGAATTACTTCTGAAATCAAATAAAGGTGTTTTTTTCCTCCCACTTATCATGTCACAATCATTATATCTGGCACAAGTAGACTTTCTTGATCTGTTCAACTTCTTGAATAGCTCAAGAATCCAAGTTTTTACCTTAATTTCAGACTATTACTTTACAACCATCGTGCATCCTATCACCAGAAGAATGATCAAAAAATAAAGAAAGAAGAGCAAATATCAAAGAAAATTAATGTTTTTTAATTTAAATTTCTACTTTGTGATTGAGTTCCAAATCATTTATCAAACAACTATATTCATACTTATAGTATTCTTTATGGAAAAAACTGGCAGGCTAGAAAGAAATAAAAGATAGGTCTTAGCCCACTAAAGGGTTGTCATTTAATAGCACTAATAAAAATATATGGCAGTAAATCCTAAATAAGGCACTTGTGTTATAGAAAGAGAATTAGACCTGACATAAAAGATTAGAGTTTAAATTTTAACTCTTTCTTACAAACGTTGGTTAATCTCACCTCTGAACCTTAGATATTATCATACCTAACTCAGAGGACCTTTATGAGAATTAAATGAGAAAATTTATGTGAAAGCTTTTTGTTAACTATAAAGCTTTATACAAAAAGTTAATATTAAAGGAATTTAGCAACAGAAGAAATCACAATGACTGAGTCTTGAATTGGCAGGATTTGTACATATGGAAAAAGAAGAGAAAGGCATTCTAGGCATGAAAAACTGTGAATAAGGATGGTTAAGCGAGCAGTTTCACTGAAGCCGTGAATACTTGTAAGGAAATAATGAGACAAAAACTGGAATAGTAATGATTTGTGGAATGGCATAAATGTCAGTTTAAAAGTTAGAGGGCATCACACTTACCTTTCAACATGTCAATATCATCACGTTCTATTTCAGCCATCCATTTGGGTGGAGAGCTAGTAATTGGCTGTCAGAAAATAAGAACATATCCATTCAGATAGATACTAAGTGTGAAGAGACCCGACTCTTCCTTATAAGAAAAGTAGCCTGCCACACAGTCTTCAGGTTTGAAAACATTGGCAAATTATAATTTATAATTTCAAAAATCTGAACTTCTCCAGGTTCAGATGCTGCCCAGAAATACTCATCTTACAAAATACTACTGCTCGTCTAGAAACAAAAGTTTATTAGTAGTTACCAGGGGCTGAGGGAAGAGGGAATGAGGACTTTTTGCCTAAGGAGTACTGAGTTTCTGTTTAGGGTAATGAAAAACTTTTACATATGGACAGTGTGACAATAGCACAACCTGATGAATGTAATTAATGTCCTTCAATTGTACATTTAAAAATGGTCAAAATGGCAAACTTTATGTTATATATATTTTACCACAAAAAAAAAATACTGCCCATCTTTAAAGTTTGTCTTGGAGACGTGATCTTGGAAGAATTGGGTGTAACTACTGTTACCATTTCATGCATAACAGGTTAGTATACCAATGAAAGAAATTACTTGCAATTAAGCTCTTAAAAAAGCCCCCAGTTTAACTGTTTCAAACAATAATTAGTAAGTAACCTTCTCTAGCAGAGGAGAAGATTCAAAGAATCAACAACGAGAAAATCCTCAATTTAAATGAGAGAAGTCTAGAATGGTCATTATTTGAAATTTTATAATTTTATTGGAGAAGTTTTAGAAAACTTAGGATTTTAAGTTAACTTCTCATTTCTAAAAATGAACTGATGAAATATGAGAAAGAGCCCTTTCTTAGAATAGCTTTAGGTCAGCAGTTTTCAATTGTGCTTACACATCAGAATCACCTAAGTAACTAAAAAAATACAAATAGCCTAGTGTGCTGCCAACTGCACTATTAAAGCGGCAAGGTGGGCAACCCCACCCCACCTTATTGATAACTGTGTGGTAAGAATCAGCATGAATCCAATTGCCATTTGGAAGGGGACCCAGGCTTCATCTTCCCACATCTCCATTCCTCGTCACCAGCCACTTTCGTGGCACTTCCTCTCTCACCCTGACCACACAGAGTTAGGTCAGAATTCATCTCTGGCCAACCTGTGCCATGTTAAAACATCCCTGGCCACCTGGGGCCACGTCATTGGGTACCAGGACTCAGGAATCTGCACAACTCCTTGCACTTCAGACCAACTAGTTTCCTTCTCTCTTCCTCTAGCACCCTGGGGCTAGGTCACAAGCTAGGACTCTGTCCTTCTTTGACTGCCCATGCAGCCTTTCTCTGTCACCCAGCTACCCAAAGCTGAGTCTTCACGGATCGACTGCCTGCACAGCCCTCTTCTGGCTGCTAGCCACCCAAAGCTGTTTCCTCACAAGTTAGGACTCCGTCCTTACAATTGCCTGTGTAGCCCTCCTTGAATTAGCCACCCCAAACTAAGTCAGAGTCTCACAGCCCCTTGTGGGTTCATTAATTCTCTAAAATGGCTCACAAAATTCATGAAGACTACTACCTATATTTACAGTTACCCATTTATCATAACCAGAAAGGATACCAGTAAAAAGACACATCAGGGAAAGTCTGGGAGAGTTCATGGCATGGGGCTTCCATTGTCCCCCTGGACGCGCCATACCCTCTCCCATGCATGGATATTCTTACCAATCTAGAAAGCCTCCCAAAAAGGAAGCACCAAGGTCCAGGGTCCCATAGTCATTGAGGACCAATGATTATGTGTGACTCAATAAATATGCATGATTGACTGTTTCATGCCCACTCCGTTTCTGAGGTCTGTTGCCAGGGTGAGGTTGAGGGCTCCCAGTTCATTTGCACAGGTTTAAGCTGTTTAGGCTGTTTTAGAAAACAAAAGGCACCTTGATTGATAGAGAACTCCAAGGGCTATTTTAAGAAACCAGAGACAAAAGGCCAAACCAAGTTCTTTGTCCCATACACCTGGTCATACGCCAGATGTACTAATTTAAAACATCAGGGGCAGGAGGAAGGTCCAGTGGCGAGAACAGAGCAAGGAATGCCACATATGTATTTTTTAAAAACGCCACAGCTGCACACTGATTATTCCGCTGTGCAGGTAGGGATAGGGTTAGGAAGAGTTACTTCAGCTTTGAGTCCTTTTTCAATTTCTTTTTAAATTAAAATTTACTCAGTACAGACTATGTGACAAGCAAGACACTTTATATGCATTGTCACTTAATTTCCAAATCAACCCTATGAAGTATTATTATCTCCACTTTACAAATGAAAAAAACTAAAGTACAAGGAGGTTGTTTAAGTTATTTGCCTCAAGTCACCCAGCTAGTGGAGCCAAGACTCAAAACCTAGGTAGTCAAATTTAGAGACTACTACTCTACTGCCTCCCTTGTTGTTGTTAGCTGCCATTGAGTCAGTGCCAACTCATAGCGACCTTATGTATAACAGAATGAAATGTTGCCCAGTCCTGTGCCATCCCCACAATCATTGGTATCTTTGAGCTCACTGTTGTAGCTATTGTGTCAATCCATCTCACTGAGCGCTGTAAGTCAAACTCACCATTTTCACTCTAGTAGGGAAGCAGAGTATACCAGAGTATCTGAACTTGGGTCTTGGAATGGCCCTGAACCCCTAGGAACAAGACTCAAAATAATATGTATGTGCATGTTTCTGTGAAAAAGGTCTAGATATTTAATAGATTTTGAGAATACACCATACTCTAAAAGATTTTTTTAAAAAAACTTATTTATATTTAAAGAGCCCTGGTGGTGCAGTGGTTAAGCACTCGGCTGCTAACCGAAAGGCTGGCAGTTCGAACCCACCAGCCGCTCCACAGGAGAAAGATGTGGCAGTCTGCTTCCATAAAGATTAACAGCCTTGGAAGCTATACGGGGCAGTTATACTCTGTCCTATAGGGTCACTATGAGTTAGGATTGACTAGACAGTAAAAAGTATTTATATTTAAAACTTAAAATACTTAGTTGTAACCAAATATAATTAACTAAACTGAAAACTAAGTCGAAATGAGAATGTAAGAAAATTAAATCAGGTATTGTGAACTGAATCAACTACACAGAAGTTGATCTAATAATAATGGCTACCATGTATTGTTTATTATGACCTATGCAACATGTAGAGTCCTGGTGGCAAAGTGGTTAAGAGTGCAGCTGCTAACCAAAATGTTGGCAGTTTGAATCCATCAGCTGCTCTTTGGAAACTCTAAGTGGCAGTTCTACTCTGGCCTATAGGGTTGCTGTGAGGCGGAATCGACTCGATGACAACGGGTTTGGATTTTTTTGTTTTTAAGAATCTGATGATGTAGTTTCACATAAGAAAATTAAGGCTCGAAAATCTTAGGAAACTTGTTTAGGTCACAGACAGTTAAGTACAAGTACTCCTCGAATTACAAATGAGTTCTGTTCCTAAGTCTGTCTTTAAGTTCAGTTTGTATGGAAGTTGCAACAGTCAAATACAGTTCAGTTCGTATCTACTGTTAGTTAGTCAAGTGTTTGTCTTAGTACACATTACAAGTATTTTATACCTTTCTATGTATTAAAAAAATATATATATATATACCAAAACATCTTTAACATAATAATACAGTAATAATAATAATGTTTTGAAGCACTTCGCAAAGTAGCACCTGTTTATTATTACGAACCGTTGTATGTACCTTGAATTTTTAATGTAATAGGCTTTACATGAGTTGGTTCAGAACTACGGGTTGTACTTAAGTTGGATGTTCATAACCCAGGGACTGCCTGTAGCAGTCAGGACTCTGATTCCAAAGCCCCATGCCTTCCTGCACTCCTCGTGTTTCAGCCTTATTGAAGGATGAAGGAGCACAAGCTTGTTATCATACAATGCTAGCTCTTGGAAAAAAAAGACAGGCTACATAGTCAACCTCCCTCTGAGCAAATACTTGCATGGGATCTAAAAGTCACAGGCCCAGAAGGGCCTTACTGTTTAACTCAGCACCTTTAACTCCAAATAGCAAGTAGAGAATGCCATTAGTATAGAGATTGATACTACAAATTCCCAACAGCATGGTTTAACAGACAGCACGAGCTTTGGAATCAGAAAGATTGGGTTCTAATCCTGACTCTATCACTTACCATGTCTTTGGCAAGTAACTTAACTTCCAAGTTTCTCTGCCAGTTAGTGCTTTTACCATTGGGCTCAAATGCTTCTAAGTATGGTGTTAAGAGTGTCGTTATTGTTATTGTTAGGTGCCATAGAGTCGGTTTGACTCATAGTGATCCTGTGTACTACAGAACGAAACACTGGCCAGTTCTGTGCCATGCTCACAATCGTTGTTATGCTTGAGCCCATTGTTGCAGCCACTGTGCCAATCCATCTCGTTGAGGATCTTCCTCTTTTTCACTGGCCCTCTACTTAACCAAGCATGATGTCCTTCTCCAGGGACTGATCTCTCCTGACAACATGTCTGAAGTATATAAGACGTAGTCTCACCATCCTTCCTTCTAAGGAGCATTCTTGTTGTACTTCTTCCAAGACAGATTTGTTTGTTCTTTTGGCAGTCTATGATACATTCAAAATTCTTTGCCAACACCACACTTCAAAGGCATCAGTTCTTCTTCAGTCTTCTTTCCTTATTCATCGTCCAGCTTTTGCATGCATACGATGTGACTGAAAATACCATGGCTTGGGTCAGGTGCACCTTAGTCTTCAAGGTGACATCTTTGCTTCTAAACACTTTAAAGAGATCTTTTGTAGCAGATTTGCCCAATGCAATGTATCTTTTGATTTCTGAACTGCTGCTTCCATGGGTGTTGATTGTGGATCCAAGTAAAATGAAATTCTTGACAACTTCAATCTTTTCTCCGTTTCTCGTGATGTTGCTTATTGGTCCAGTTGTGAGGGTTTTTCTTTTCTTTTTGTTGAGGTATAATCCAAAGGCTGTGGTCTTGGATCTTCATCAGCAAGTGCTTCAAGTCCTCTTCACTTTCAGCAAGCAAGGTTGTGTCATCTGCCTATCACAGGTTGTTAATGAGTCTTCTTCCAATACTGATGCTCCATTCTTCTTCATATAGTCCAGCTGCTTGGATTATTTGCTCAACATACAGATTGAATAGGTATGGTGAAAGGATACAACCCTGACACACACCTTTCCTGACTTTAAGCCACGCAGTATCCCCTTGTTCTGTCTGAACAGCTGCCTCTTGATCTGTGTACAGGTTCCTCAAGAGCACAATTAAGTGTTCTGGAATTCCCATTCTTCTCAATGTTATCAATAATTTGTTATGATCCACACAGTCGAATGCCTTTGCATAGTCAGTAAAACACAGGTAAACATCTTTCTGGCATCCTCTGCTTTCAGCCAAGATCCATCTGACATCAGCAACAATATCCCTGGTTCCTCGTCCTCTTCTGAATCCGGCCTGAATTTCTGGCAGTTCCCTGTCAATATACTGCTGGAGCCACTTTTGAAAGATCTTCAGCAAAATTTTACTTGTGTGTAATATTAATGATACTGTTCTATAATTTCTGCATTAGGTTGGATCACCTTTCTTGGGAATAGGCATAAATATGGATCTCTTTCAGTCAGCTGGCCAGGAAGCTGTCTTCCAAATTTCTTCGCATAGACAAGTGAGCACCTCCAGTGCTGCATTTGTTTGCTGAAACATCTCAGTTGATATTCCATCAATTCCTGGAGCCTTGTTTTTCACCAATGCCTTCAGTGCAGCTTGAACTTCCTCCTTCAGTACCATCGGTTTCTGATTATATGCTGCCTCCTGAAATGGTTGAACATTGACCAATTCTTTTTGGTATAATGACTCTACGTATTCCTTCCATCTTCTTTTTATGCTTCCTACATTGTTTAGTATTTTCCCCATAAAATCCTTCAATATTGCAACTCGAGGCTTGACTCTTTTCTTCAGGTTTTTTCAGCTTCAGAAATGCTGAGCACGTTCTTCTCTTTTGGTTTTCTATCTCCAGCTCTTTGCACATGTCATTATAATACTTTACTTTGTCTTCTTGAGCCACCCTTTGAGATCTTCTGTTCAGTTCTTTTACTTCATCATTTTTTCCTTTTGCTTTAGCTACTCAACATTCAAGAGCAAGTTTCAGAGTCTCTTCTGACATCCACTTTGGTTTTTTCTTTCTTTCCTGTCTTTTTAATGACTTCTTGCTTTCTTCAGGTATGATGTCCTTGATGTCATTCCACAACTCATCTGGTCTTCGGTTATTACCGTTCAGTGGGTCAAATCTATTCTCGAGATGGTCTCTAAATTGAAGTGAGATATACTCAAGGTCATACTTTGGCTCTCGTGGACTTGCTCTAATTTTCTTCAACTTCATCTTGAACTTGCATATGAGCAACTGATGGTCTGTTCTGCATTTGACCCCTGGCCTTGTTCTGACTGATGATATTGAGCTTTTCCATCATCTCTTTCCACAGATGTAGCTAATTTGATTCCTGTGTATTCCATCTGGCAAGCTCCATGTGTCTAGTCGCTGTTTATATTGGTGAAAAAAGGTATTTGCAATGAAGAAGTCGTTGGTTGTGCAAAATTCTATCGTGTGACTTCCAGCATCGTTTCTATCATGAAGGCCATACTTTCCAACTACCGATCCTTCTTTGTTTTCAACTTTTGCATTCCAATCATCAGTAATTATCAATGCATCCTGATTGCATGTTCCATCAATTTCAGACTGCAGAAGCTGGTAAAAATCTTCAATTTCTTCATTTTTGGCCTTAGCGGTTGGTGCGTAAATTTGAATAATAGTCATCTTAACTGGTCTTCCTTGTAGGCGTATGGATATTATCCTATCACTGACAACACTGTACTTAAGGATAGATCTTGAAATGTTCTTTTTGAAGATGAACGCAACGCCATTTGTCTTCAAGTTGTCGTTCCCAGCATAGTAGACCATATGCTTGTCCAATTCAGAATGGCCAATACCAGTCCATTTCAGCTCACTAATGCCTAGGATATCACTGTTCATGCATTCCATTTCATTTTTGACGATTTCTAATTTTCCTAGATTCATACTTCGTACATTCCATGTTCCGATTATTAATGGATGTTTACAGCTGTTTCTTTTCATTTTGAGTCATGCCACATCAGCAAATGAAGGTCCCGAAAGCTTGACTCCATCCACATCATTAAGGTTGACTCTACTTTGAGGAGGCAACTCTTCTCCAGTCGTCTTTTGAGTGTCTTCCAACCTGGGGGGCTTATCTTCTGGCACTATATCAGACAATGTTCTGCTGCCATTCATAAAGTTTTCATTGGCTAATTCTTTTCAGAAGTAGACTGCCGGGTCCTTCTTCCTAATCTGTCCTGGAAGCTCAGCCGAAATTTGTCCCCCACGGTGACGTTGCTGGTATCTGAATATCGGTGGCATAGCTTCCAGCATCGCAGCGACACGCTAGCCCCCACAGTATGACAAACTGACCGACACGTGGGGGGGATGTTAAGAGTAGAACCAACAAAAACCAACCTACTGCCGTTGAGTCGATTCCGACTCATAGCAACCCTATAGGACACAGTAGAACTGCCCCACAGGGTTTCCAAAGAGCAGCTGGTGGATATGAACTGCTGACCTTTTGTTTAGCAGCCGAGTTCTTAACCACTGCACCACCAGAGCTCCATTAAGAGTATAGACTCTAGTAATTAGACTGATGGGTTCAAAGCCTATAACTTAGTGCAATTTACTTAACCTCTCTGTGCCTATTTCCTTGTCTGTAAAACAAGGAATGATCATAGTATGTATATCTTATGGTTTTGTGAAGATTAAATAATCTAAATATATCTAAAGTGCTTAGAATAGTACCTGGCACATGGTAAACATTATGTTAAGTGCTAGCTAATATCATCATTACTTTCTCCTGGTTGTGAGAAGATACAAAAGAACATATTTAGAACATCTAGCACAATGCCTGCTGCCCTGGAAATGAAAAAGTCTGTGGTTCTAATAGATGTCTTCCTTCAGGTTCCCAATGGATCACTGAGAAATTTCAATATCCTCTGAGGAAGTGTAAGTTAAAGTCATAAAGTGTCACATAAAAGAGCTTCAAAATTAAAATTGGGCAAAAAGAATACTGGTGTTACATTCAATATCTCAACTGCCTTACCTTAAAAGCTTTGAAGCTGAGAAAAAGCGGTTAACGGACAAAGGTCAAAATGCCAAAATAGAGCATTTGGACAGAAGAAGAAAGTACCGTCAATTAACATGATGATTAATGTAAACAGATTTCCAGGGCGGCAGTTATAAAATGATTTGAAGGCTATGATATTATCCTTGAAAATAAAGAAATAAGAGATTTGAGCTTTTACCCAGGAACAAACCTTTGGATAACCTTCATTAGGTAAGCAAGATATTACTTACACTTTTGAAGGAAGCTGCAAATTCAGCAACACCTGGTACTAAAAAGAAAGAAAAAAAAAATCATTCATTGAATAAATATTTGAGCGCCTTAAGCATAGAGGATTCAAATAATCAGAAAACAGCCTTGCCCTCAAGGAGCTTAGAGTCTGGAAGAGGAGAGAGAATAAATCAATAATATTGCTTAAGCTCTAAGAAAGAGACTGGGCGCTATGGGAGGACAAACAGTGGAAACCTAAATCAGACCAAAAATGCAGGAAAAGCTTCTCAGAGGAAAAGATGCTTCATTTGAACCTTAAAGGACCAGGAGTTAGCCAGATGGGAGGGTGGGAGATACAATATCTCTTACCAGAAAGTTTGGATCAAATTTCCTTTTTAGGTATGCTGTTCTTTCAATCCAATTATTTATATAAATGTTTCACAGGAATAATCACATTAAAGAGCAGAAATATAAAAATCAGACACTTAAAAATGAAATAATATTCAATCTTATAAAGAAATGCAAACTAAAACACATAATAAAAATTAGTAACATCCAATATTGGTGAGTTTGTGATGAAATGAACACTCATACAGTCATTTTCTTCCATGTGCACAAAGATATGTACAAGAATATTCACTGTTAAATTGCTTGTAAAATAAAAACTGGGTATAACTTAGGTTTGCAAATAGAATATGAATACATAAACTATGGTTCATCTACACAACAAAATACAACTATATAGATCTATTTCATTCTTTTAAATGGTTACATATCTACCCACTGCTGCTGAGTTGATTCTGACTTATAGCCACCCCATAGGGTCTCCAAGGCTGTAAATCTCTATGGAAGCAGACTGCCACATCTTTCTCCCGTGGAACTGCCGTGGTTTCCAACTGTGGACCTTTCAAGTCGAGTCTGACTCATTCCGACTATAGGATCACTATGAGTTGGAATCAACTTGACTATGTAACCACTTAAAAGAATGAAGTAGATCTATATATGTTGTTGTTGGATGTCAAGTCAATTTCGACTCACAGCAACCCCATGTGACAGAGGAGAACTGCCCCATAGGGTTTTCTAGGCTGTAATCTTTATGGGAGCAGATCGCCAGGTCTTTCTCCTGCAGAACCACTGGATAGGTTCAAATCCCCAACCTCTTGGTTAGCAGTCAAGTACTTAACCATTGCACCACCAGGGATCCTTATATCTATATGTATACCAACATGAAAAGCTCCATTAATAAATTACTAGGTGGAATAAGTTAAGCTTCAGATCATGTACATATGACCTCATCATCATACCAAACTATCCACATACTTTAAAATATATTTATTTGCTTATCTGTATACAGCAAAATTTTAAAAAATAATACTTTTTTTAAAGGCTTCCTATCATTTCCTGAGTCATAACGTGTTCTGAAAAAATTAAACCACCAAACAAATATTCTTAACACGGGACCACAGAATTCAGCATTCTTCAATATCTCCCTCAAAGGAGCACTGGTTCTCCAGTGTTGATTCTGATGTAAACAAACCAAAAACTTACACTGTTCAGGCCAAAGGTCTGGTGAGGCACGGTCAAGTTTTTCAAAACTTAGCAGAGATGCTTCCAGGTCCGTCCCTAAAACAAAACATTCAAATGAGCCAAGAAGACACAAAACATGTTCATTTGTATTTTATGACATTTCACTTTCAAAGAATATAACAAACCAGAACACTAACCTGGAGGTGTAGAAATTTGAGTTCTATAATTACTGATGCTACTGAGCCATGATGTAACACAAATAAAGCGTTCCCCTCCTCAAACCTCACTTTTTCAATCTTTGAAATGGAGTAATATTTTACCGGTGTGAAACAGAAATGAGTATCAACAAACCCACCTACATTCTCATTCTAACTCTTGGCCTTTCCTCCAGTTACAATCAATTGAGTGTCACTGCCCCCAGGAAAGACAAACTCCTCTGCTAGGACTCTCATGCCATCTTCTCCTGTTTTGTCAAGAAGGTCATCTTGAATAATCGACTCTCTCTTGCACCATCAGTTTCTACCTTCTCTATTAGCTCATACTCAACAGCAAGCAAGCCTGCTCTAGAGTTTTCTTTCTTTAAAACAACTCTCCCTTGACCTCATGACCTCCTCCACATACCCATCACAACAAAAGCTTTTGTCTATCCCTTTGTCTCCACTTCACCTCCACACTCTCTCCTTAACCTACAATAATTAGGCTTCTGTCCTTACATACACAGAAACTGCTCTTGTCAAGGTCATCTATGACCTGTGTTGCTAAATCCAGGTGCCATTCATTTATCTGTTCTCCTATATGACCTCTTTGCAGCATACACACACTGACCACTCTCCCTGAAACACTCCATTCCCAGCTTCTATGAAACTACTCTGCTGGTTTTTCTCCTCTCTCACTGACTCTTCCTTCTTGAGTCTCCTCCTCTATCCAGGCCCCATTTAGCTCACTCCACTCTCTGCCTCAAGCCTGCTAAGGGGATCTCATCTAGTCCCACAGCCTTTACCATCATCTACATGCCAATGACTCCATATTTATATTTCCAGTCCCAAATTTTTCTTCCTCTGAACTTTAGAATTATATATCCAAGTGGCTACTAGCTATCTCTCTCCATTTGCATGTGTGAAAAACCCCTTAAACCTAATATGTTCAAAACCATACTCTCTCCTAGTCTTCTCCATCTCAAGAAATAACACCACCATGAACCCCAATTCTCAAACCAAAAACCTAGACGTCATCCTTCATGCCTCTTTCCTTCACCATCCCACAACCAATCCATCAGTAAATCCAGTAGTTTGTATCGCCCAAATACATCCTGAAACCATATTAGTCCAAGAGACCATCACTTCTCTTTTGGACTATATCAACAGCCTCTAAAACAGGTCTCCCCACTTCTATTCTCACCCTCCCCACTCCCAAATCTATTCTCCACAAAATAGTCAGAACTGTTTTTTTTTTTTTAAATGCCAATCAGTTCATGTCACTCTCCAGCTTAAAGAATTTCTTCTAGCTTAAGGACTTCTTCCCAGCTAAATCTGTGGAGTTTACCATGCCTTATAAAATCCTACATGATCCAGTCCCTGCCTAATTCTTTGATACTATCTCCCCTCCACTCCACCCGGATACACATTAGGTGCTCAATATTAACAACAACTATAGGTAACATTTGTTGGGTATTTACAGTGTGCTCAGTATGCTAACTAGTTGCAAAAAGTAGTTCATTTAATGCTATAAACAGTGATCCTTAGCATTTTCTGGGTAAGTCATATCTTTGGAAATCTGAGAAAAAAAAAAAAAAACCCTATAGACTCACTCATTTCCTACAAGGAAGACCAGTTAATATATTGATTATTATTCAAATTTACACACCAACCACTAATGTCAAAGATGAAGAAACTGAAGATTTTCACCAATGTCTGTAGGCTGAGATTAATCAAACATGCAATCAAGATGCACTAGTAATTAATGGTGATTGGAATGCAAAAGTTGGAAAAGAAAAAGAAGGATCAGTAGTTGGAAAATATGGCCTTGATGATAGAAACGACTCTGGAGATCGCATGATAGAATTTTGCAAGACCAGCGACTTATTCATTGCAAATATCTGTTTTTACCAACATAAATAGTGACTATACATGTGAACCTCGCCACATGGAATACACATGAATCAAATCGACCACGTGGAAAGGGACACTGGAGAAGCTCATTATCAGTCAGAACAAGGCCAAGTGCCAACTGCAAAACAGACCATCAAGAGCTCATATGCAAGTCCAAGCTGAAGATAAAGAAAATTAAAACAAGTCCACGAGAGCCTAAGTATGACCTTGAGTACAACCCACCTGAGTTTAGAGACCATCTCAAAAACAGATGTGACACACTGAACACTGTCATGGATTGAATTGTGTACCCCAAAAACATTTGTTTCAATTGGCTAGGTCATGATTCCCAGCATTGTGTGATTGTCCACCATTTTGTCATCTGACGTGATTTTCCTATGTGTTGTAAATACTATCTCTATGATGGTGATGAGATAGGATTAGTGGCAGTTATGCTAATGAGGCAGGACTCAATCTATAAGATTAGATTATGTCTTGAGCCAATCTCTTTTGAGATATAAAAGAGAGAAGCAAGCAGAGAGACATGGGGACTTCATACCACCAAGAAAGCAGCGCCAGGAGCAGAGCATGTCCTTTGGACCCAAGGTTCCTATGCAGAGAAGCTTATAGACCAAGGGAAGGTTGATGACAACGACCTTCCTGCAGAGCCAACAGAAAGAGAAAGCCTTCGCCTGGAGCTTGCACCCTGAATTCAGACTTCTGGCCTACTAGACTGTTTATTAAAATCATCCACTTGTGGTATTTCTGTTATAGCAGCACTAGGTAACTAAGACAAACGTTAATGACCGAAGATCAGAAGAGTTGTGAGATAACATCAAGGACACCATACATGAAGAAGGCAAAAGGTCATTAAGAAGACAGGAAGGAAAGAAAAGACCAAAATAAATGTCAGAAGAGACTCTGAAACTTGCTCTTGAATGTAGAGTAGCTAAAGTGAATAGCAGAAATGATGAAGCAAGAGTTGAACAGACGATTTCAAAGGGTGGCTCGAGAAGACAAAGTAAAGCATTATAAAGAAATGTGCAAAGACCTGGTGTTAGAAAACCAAAAGGGAAGAATATATTTGGCATTTCTCAAGCTAAAAGAACTGAAGAAAAAGCTCAAGCCTTGAGTTGCAATACTGAAGGATTCTATGGGCAAAAGGGAGCCCTAGTGGCATGGTGGTTAAGAGCTTGGCTGCTAACCAAAAAGTTGGCAGTTCAAATACACCAGCCACTCCTTGGAAACCCAATGGGGCAGTACTACTCTGTCCTGTAGGGTCATTACGAGTCAGAATCAACTTGACAGCAACGGGTTTAGTTTTGGTTTTATGGGTAAATTATTGAACAACACAGGAAGCATCAAAAGAAGATGGAAAGAATACACAGTCACTGTAATCAAAAAGAATTGATTGACGTTCAATCATTTCAGGAGGTAGTATATGATCAAGAATAGATGGTACTGAAGGAAGAAGTCCAAGTTGCACTGAAGGCACTGACAAAAAAAAAAATGCTCTAGGAATTGACAGAATACCAACTGAGATGTTTCAACAAACAGATGCAATGCTGGAAGTGCTCACTCGTCCATGCCAACAAATTTGGGAAACAATTGCCTGGCCAACTGCCTGGAAGAGATCCACATTCACATCCATTCCAAAGAAAGGTGACCCTAGAGCCGGGGCAACATGGTGCTATAGTCAGAAGCACCATGCCGTCCCTCCACAGCAAAGATCCGAAAAACTAAGTCAAACAGATTCACACATCAATCTTGAAACCCTAAGCATTAAATGAAGAGATAAAGAACTCAGCCAAGCACCGAATGGAATAAGAAACTGACTGAAAACAGATAGCGAGGAGAGATACATGCAGAGGTCCCCTATCAGCTACCGCAGCATGGATCTGCCATCTTGGACTACACCAGATGACCTTCCAGTAGAAGAAAAGGCACTAGAACTGCCTGATAGGGAATTCAAATCTCTAAAACTCAGAATTATCCAAGAGCTGAAGCAAAAAGCAGACAAAGAAGGGTGACCCAACAGAATGGGAAAAATATCAAACAACATCATTAATATCACACATAAGTAAAATTTTACAGAAGATAACTCAAAAATGGTTGCAGGAGTACACTGACAAGGAACTGCCAGAAATTCAAGCCAGATTCAGAAGAGGGCATGGAATAAGGTTATCCTTGCTGACGTCAGATGGATCTTGGCTGAAAGCAGAGAATACCAGGAAGGTCTTTACCTATGTTTTATCGATTATGCAAAGGCATTCGACTGTGTAGACCATAACAAATTATGGATAACAATGTGAAGAATAGGAATTCCAGAGCACTTAACTGTTCATTCAGAACCTAGACCATAAAATATAGGCAGTTGTCTGAACAGAACAAGACGATAATGTGTGGTTTAAAATCAGGAAAAGTGTGTGTCAGGGTTGTATCCTTTTGCCATATTTATTCAACCTGTATGCTGAGCAAATAATCTGAGAAGCTAGACTATACAAAGAAAGTGGCATCAGGATTGGAGGAAGACTCATTCGCAACCTGTGATATGCAGATGACAGAACCTGGTTTGCTGAATGTAAAGAGGACTTGAAGCACTTACTGATGAAGATCAAAGACCACAGCCTTCAGTATGGATTACACCTCAACGTAAAGAAAAGAAAAATCCTCACAACTGGACCAATAAGCAACATCATGATAAATGGAGAAAAGATTGACATTGTCAAGGATTTCATTTTATGTGGATCCACAATCAACTCCCATGAGGCAGCAGTCAAGAACTCAAACGATGTCTTGCATTGGGCAAATCTGCTGCAAAAGACCTCTTTAAAGTGTTGAAAAGCAAAGATGTCACTTTGAGGACAAAGGTGCGCACCTGACCCAAGCCATGGTATTTTCAATCACCTCATATGCATGATTGTGAGGATGGTGCAGGACCTGGGACTGCTTTGTTCTGTTGTACATATGGTCGGAACCTACTCGACAACACCTAACATATGTATGTTAAAGCTGGACAATGAATAAGGAAGACTGAAGAACGGATGCATTTGAATTATGGTGTTGGTGACAATACCACAGACTGCCAGAAGAACAAACAAATCTGTCTTGGAAGAAGTACAGCCAGAATGCTTCTCAGAAGCAAGGATGGAGAGACTTCATCTCACATAGTCTGGACATGTTATCAGGAGGGACCAGTTCCTGGAGAAGGACATCAGGCTTGGTAAAGTTGAGGGTTAGTGAAAAAGAGGAAGACCCTCAAGGAGATAGACTGACACAGTAGCTGCAACAATGGGCTCAAAAATAGCAATGACTGTGAGAATGGCATAGGACTGGGCGGTGTTTTGTTCTATTGTACATAGTGTCGCTATGAGTCGAAACCAACTTCATGGCACCTAACAACAACATATGTATGTATATACACACATATACACACACACATAAAATTTTTCAACATGTACTTTTCTCTAAACCAAATATTTTCAGGGAATTTCCGATGGTATTCTAACTGGTAAAGAATTCACCTGTAATGAATGGCCTTAACTAAAGCATACAGAAGTGGTTTAAAAAAAAAAAAAAAAAAAGCTATGTGTAACACAAAATGCTAACTTTCAAGTTCCCAAAACTGTTATTAACGGGAAGGTCAACCACAATAAAAATAAACTTATTGGTGGTGGGTTCCAATAATCAAAGGTGGCTTTATGACGCCACAATCTGTGGCATTACTCAGACTCTGCTGTGACTTATTTTCATAATAAGTAATTAAATGGCTTTATTTGGATTTCAACTTTCTTTTCAAAGACTCAGCAAATTTATCATTTAAAAAGACAAAAGATTAAACAGAACAAACTTATTTTCAAATCAACATTATTTGAATTAAATTTTAAAGACAGAGATAGGTGGAGCACTAAAAATAGAAATGAGAGAGCTAGGCAGTTGGATATTTTAGATACGATGCTTATTTAGAAGCAGACTTTAACTTCAAAGGGCTCAACTTGATTCTGTCGGATTAAAAAGAAGAGTGGAAAAAGGCGGAATTCTGTAAGAAATCAGAATGGAAACTTTTAAAAATCAAGTAACCACAGAGATGACTAGATGACCAAAGGAAAAACAAATATTTCAAATACTCTTCTCAGCCTAAGAAGGAAAAATACTGAGAGAAGACAGGGAAAAATCAAACATGGGACACAGCTCTAGAATCTCCAAAACTCATAAAAACAAAATAATAATAAACTAAAAATTTTAATAGCAATTATCTCTACTTCTATCACTTGGCTGACTTTTTAAATGCCTTTTCTTTCTGGGAAGAGAAAGACATTTTAGCAAAAGCGCATCCAGGCAAGAGAATCTCTTCTGACTCGTAATTTCTTATACAATATGTACCTGTGCTCAAAAACTTAAGACTTTCCACCAGGTAATGTATTATTTATGCATACATCTAATCATTCTTTCAATAAATATCAATTGAAGGCTTACTGATTGCCAAGCACTGTGCTAAAAACCCTGGGCTACAACTGTGAATAAAATTGAGTTGACATTTATAATCCAGCGCGAAAGGGGCACATTTACCGAGTTACTACGCTGACAGTGAAGGATAAAGTATACTGAGATAGTGAATAATGGTGGAGAGGGGCAACTCTAGATACTGCGGTCTGGGAAAGCCTCTCTGGGAAGCGACATCTACGATGACCCCTGAAACTGAAAAAATGTTTACATGTTTCATTTATCTTTTTGTCTCCCAAAGTACCTACCATTGTGCCTTTCATATTGTAGGTACCAGATATACTCACTCCTGGCCTCAATTTTCTCATTCCTGAAATCATGAACTTCCAAGATTCCTTTCACACAATGTGTTTGTGCGAGAGGGAAAATTTACATCTCAATGAAATTGGCGGTAGAAGCAAAAATGAAGTGAGTTAAAATCTCTGCAAGAACGTGAGTTTATGTTAATGGAGGGGGGACAATTCGGAAAAGGAGGGTGAGAATGGTTGCACAACTGAATTGCCCATGGAGAAACTGCTGAATTAGTGCATGGTTTGCTGCGTATATTTTCAACAACAGTAACAACACAAATCACTGCAAGATCCTAACTCTCTAAAGCAGAACCAACGCAAAAGCATGTGGGTATACCAAAACCACATAATTGCTACCTGAGATGACCTGTATCTTAGACAACACATAAGCAAAAACAACGGTTCATTAACTTGGCGTGAGGAAACAATACAGCAGAAGCAAGAGAGGCTGCGACGTGAGCAAGACCACACCAAACAGCTCAATTCACATTCTCAGGACTTTCATGGCGAGGGGCCAAGAAGGTCCCCTGCTTTTCTTGCTACCGGGGCAACTGTCCCAATCTGAGGGAACGGAAGAGAATCACGTTTCTCTTGCAGCTCAGTCCCGGGATGAGGTCAGCTACCAACCCCAGCTACGGCTTCAAGAATCGTTCGGGAAGCTCAATGAGAGGAGAACTGACCCTTCAATGGGGCACCCCGAGAAAGAGAAATCTACAGTAGAAAGCACCTCTCCTCCTCGGCTCTCAGCCTCACCCAAAAAGAGCTAAGGGAGGACGAGGGCGACCCCGCCCTTTTGCCCGAACCGAGTCCCTCGCAGGTGCCCTCCTCCACCAGCCTGATACACAGCGGGGGAACTGGCACCTCCGGAGCCTCTGTGAAGAACCCGTGAGCTGAAGGGACGCATCCCAAGGAAAAGAAGTGGAAAGGAAAAGAGAGGGGCCCAAGAAAAGAGAGGGGCTTTAGGAAAGGAGGGGAAGACGGAAAGTGCAAGTTCTTAGAAGCAAATCAGGTAGCAAGCGAAGAATCTAAGCCGGCTCTTACCGTCTATGGGAGACGCCATCTTCCAACACATGTCACGTGACGTGGCCAACCGTCGGCGGGAAAGCAGGAATCCATAAGCCCCGCCCCCAAAGGGGAACCCTATCCCCAACTCGCAGCCTGGTCTTGTTTCCCCGCCCCATAGGGCAATCTTTGCCTAGCTCCGCCCCCTAGCTCTAGCCACGCCCCCTAGCACAGTTGTTGAGGTGGGGCGACTGCGAAATTCTTGGAAGGTCTTATTTACCTTCCTCAGTGAGGGGGTGGGACCGTGGTCGTGCCTGTGGCCAATCGGAGTTCCGGATTAGGGGGCGTCTTCCCGTGTGTTCAATATAGAGTACCCAAGTCAGGGGCGTCTTCCCTCCATCCGCCAACAGAATTAGCTGAGGTGGGAGGGGAGGAGAGCGCTTTCTCTTCTGACCAATCGCATATCCCCCGGACTGGCGTGGGGGGGAGGAGTCAGGTATTAGGGCGAGTGATTGGCTAAGGGAAATGGTCCTCTCTGCAAATAAGGAAGGTCCGGCAAGATGGAGGGGCGGGGCCTAGCAGCGGCAGCGCTTCTGGGGACCTCACAAGCTGTAGTGGCGAAGAGGCGGCCAGGAGCCATGGCGGCGGTGATAGCGGCGGCGGTGGTGCGGGCCCGGATCCTGCAGGCGAGTGAGGGTGGCACCGAGGAATCGCGAAGCTAAAGATTAGATCCTTTCGGTCCATTCTCTAAGCCAACCTCGGGTGGGACGGCTTCCTGGCCCATCCCCCTCTTGACCGACCCTGGAGTTCACACCCGACCCTTGCGGCCCTCTTTTCCACACCCCTCGCTCAGTACCCTCCTTCGTCCCAGATCCAGCCCTGGACCATCACCTCTGGTCTTCTGCCCGTTTACAGCTGAGCCTCCGCTTCTCTGGCTCCGGCCCTCTCTCCTCCTCCAGCCCCGCACCTTCCTGCCTTCACTCTTGCTCTCACCCCTGTCGGTGCGACCACCACGTCTTTGCCTTTCCTCTCCACCACAGGCACCTCTCTCTTCCAAGAAACTTCCCTTTCTGTTCACCTTTCTTAGAGCGCTTTCACCTGCCAGCAGTGTCCAGATTTCTTCCTTCCCCTACCCTGCTTCACGCTCCTTAATCCGAAGTAAGGGGGGAGGGGGCGCGCGAGGGGCGAGGGTCACTGAATGAACTTTGAATCTCCTTCTAGAAGTGTATACTAGGTTTTCGCCAAAGCCAGACATTTGCTGAGCTATTCTCCCCACTATGGTATTTTCCACAGGCTGTGGGCTGTCCCCTTTCTTGCCAAGGCTTTGAGTGAAACTTTCAGCGAAGTTACTGTTTTCACGTTGAAGGAAAATAAGGGCACATAGTTATGCTACCAGGATGTTCCACGTACATTGAAGGGACTAAAAAGCTCTTAAAACAGCGTGGTAAAAATAGGAGTCAAGGAAGACAAGAAGTGTAAGTTTCAAGTTCTCTCCCCAAAGTCAGCTCAAAGAGTGCCAACACACCACATCCTCAACTCCACACGTGGGAAGTGGATCCTCTCTGAAGCAAGCCTAAGAAGAGATGGTAGAGCTGCAGTCCTGAAGCTGGTGGTCTCCAGCTCTGTCCATAGCTTTCCCCCTGTTGTTCACAGCCTAGTGGGACTTAAAATATGAGCAAGATTTACTGCAGGCAAGATTCTCAAACCTACAAGAAACATTGCCCTCATAACTCATTACATTCAGCCTGGAAACTTCCTCTATATTGCTGGATTTTTAGGTATTTACCAGGTTTCAGTGAATTATACTGTAAAAACTTGTGCATTTTTGAGATTTTTGATAAAATCAGCAAAGGTTCATGTTTAAATGTGCTCTTTAACGTGACATGGTGGAGAGTGGGTTGCAGGGATTTGTCAGGTGGTCTGGCTCCACTCATATATTTCTTGATGTGATATTTTTTTTCCTAATATCTTTGTTTGGAGCCCTGGTGGTGCAGTGGTTAATAGCTCAGCTGCTAACCAAAAGGACAGCAGTTCGAATACACCAGCTGATTCTTGGAAACCCTATGGGGCAGTTCTACTCTGTCATATAGTGTTGCTATGAGTTGAAATCAACTTGAGGGCAATGGGTTTGGGTTTGTTTTTTGGGGGAGTATCTTTTTTTAGTAGTAGAGAAACAAAGTTTCCACCCTGTTATTTTCCACTACCAACCCCGCCTGGAAATCTTTTCCTGAAATCGGCTTTTTTCCTTTGCCACCTCTCCATCACAGTGAGTCACTGAGAGCCTCAAGTAGGTATTTTGTCCTTTGCATCAAGAAGATTCTACCTACCTATATACTGTATTTCAGAAACAGACACTACTTTTTGATTCATGTGGAGAAACTTCTGAAATGACCTGGAAAATAAAAGAGCAGAAATAGTAATCCTTTGCAAGTAGGAGTTGCTATATCATGAAACTTTGATAAAAAATAGTCCAGATTCTGGAAGCTATGAATGTTAGAGGACTATTAAAAGGATCTGTGAAGGAGAGAGTTCATGTTTTCAGTTACTTTAAGTATTCAGTTTATCTTCTTTGTTAAGATGGCTGGTAAATTTTACCTAGAACCTGTGCTTCTTGAGATATTATCACTCCCACACAGAGATAAGAAAACCAGTCTTAAAGTGACTCAATGATTTGCCTTAGTGATATGGTGGAAAGAACGCAGCTTCACAGTCATACTGTGGAGTATGGTCATACTATCCCAGCTCTACCACTTTCCAGGTAACTAAGGATTAGAATTTATAAATATACTAAGTAAATTACCTGACACAATCACTCAGAGTCACCTGACTTGTTACTGATTGAGCTGAGAATTCAGGACTTAAATCTTGGTAGCTCTTTCTGTATCAGACACTGTCTCAGGCTTTAGGAAAGGAGAGGTAAGTAAAATACTCACTGAAAGCTCCCCTATTGTAATGCAATAAGTGTGAAAAATAGGGGTGCTAAGGGTGATACAGGAACATAGAGAAAGAGCCCCAAACTCAATCTGGACAATTCTGGAAAAGCTTTCAAAAGGCGTTGGCTGTGGGGCTGAGTCTTGCAAGACTAGCAGGCTTTTAGCCAAGGAGAGAAGGGAGTTCCTAATAAAGGAAATACGAAGCATGAAATAAACATCTAGACAGCAAAAAGTTTGATGCAACTGGGCATAGGATTGTTTCTTCAGCAACAGGGCTAATGAGTGTTTCTCGGGAAATGAAGAAAAGATAGGCAATCTAACCTGTCAAAAACTCTATAATTATGTTCTATTACACCAGATGCAGTGCCTTTTATGCCCTCTTGACAGCAGGGAGGTTGTGTGTAAGTGAAAAAATAAAACTAAGTGTAGAATGCTCAGGTTTGCTCATCAGTGTACAGTCATGCACCGCATAATATCCATTCGGGCAACATCCAACCACATGTATATCTATGGTCCCATTGGTTATAACAGAGTTATATACAGGCAGTCCAGGTTACAAACAAGATCCGTTCCTAAGTCTGTCTTTAAGTCGAGTTTGTAGGTAAGTTGAAACAGGTACCAACTGGTTCTTATTCAGCATCAGTTAGTCAAATGTTTGTCTTAGTATATAGCATATATTTTACCTTTCTTTGTATATAAAGGAGCCCTGGTGGCATAGTGGTTCAGCATTTGGCTGCTAACCAAAAGGTCGGCAATTCATTCGGCTGTTGAAATCCACTAGCCACTCCTTGGGAACCCTATGGGGCAGTTCTACTCTGTCTTATAGGGTCGCTATGAGTCAGAATCGACTTAATGGCAACGGGTTATGCATATAAAACACTTAAACACTTCCAAACCATGCAGTGTTTTCATGAGCATCACAAAGTAGTGCATGTGTTCATTATTATGAACCATTACGTTTAACTCAAATTTTTAATATAACAGGCTTTATGGCAGTCCGTTTTTAAGTATGCGTTGTCCATAAGTCAGTCATTTGTAACTCAGGGACTGCTTGTGATACGGTGTTTGCACAATGTCCAAATCACATAACATCCTATTTCACAGAATGTATCATGGACGTTAAGTGATGCATGACTGTATTTTCTGCCTTATAAGAGAGTGAAGCAAAATTAATATCAAAATATTGCTTGATGAGGACTCACCTTTTCATTTCACAAAATATTAATGAGTGCTTACTCTATTCCAGGAACTGTGCCAAGTGCTGAGGACACAACGGTGTAGTGGTCAAAGGGGAGAGAGACATATAATTAAACAAGCTATTATTCCACAGTGTGGTATGAGCAATAGATGAATTCAGGGTGTTTTGTGAACTCCACAGTTAAGTGCTTAGCTCAGACCTGAGGTTGAGACTTCCTGTAGAAAGTGATGGCTAAATGGGAACCTGAAGGATTAGGAGTGAGCCAAGCAAGTGGGATGAAATAATCCCAGGTAGAAGGAGCAGCATGTGCAAAAGCAGTGAGAGCACAAAGCATGTTCAGAGTCGCTGGAGCATAGAGAGCAAGGAGGAAAGTGGAAAACTATGAAACTGAAGAAGTAAAGATGGGGTCTTATAAGCATTATTGAGGAGATTAGTCTTTATCCTAAGGATAGCGGGAAACTATTACAGGGTTTTAAATCTAATCAGATTTCTGTTTTATCAAGCCTCTCTGCCTAGATTCAGAAGGTTTAAGATTGGAGGCTGGGAGTCCTGTTAGGAAGTCCCAGGTGAGAGACAGTGATAGGATGGACTGGGATAATGACAGGAGGGCCACACAGAGGAGGGTGTGTTCCAAAGATATCTGGGAGGACAGACTGCCAGGACTTGCTGTTTCATTTGCTGTGGGGAGAGAAGGAGGAGTTGGGATGACATCCAGGTTTCTGTTTGGGCCACTAGATGAATAGTGGCCCCATTCACTGAAAGGTAGACAGGTTGGTGGGAAGAAGATGAAGAGCTGAGCTTTTTGCCAAATGCCTATGGAACATCCAAGTAGAGATGTGAAGGCAATTTGTTACATGGGCATTACCTGAAAAGAAAGATTCCAGCTAAGGACTACATCATGAGGGCATCATTGGAGATCTAGATAATTAAGCCATAGAAGTAGATGAAATCACCCAGCAAAAGTATGTAGAATGAGAAGAAGGTCTAGGATGAAGCCTTGAAGGGTTCAAACAGTTAATGGCCATATAGAGGAGGATGAGCTAGCAAAGAGGCTGAGAAAAAATGGCCAAAGATAGGAGAGTTACAGGGCATCAAAGACAAGTGAAAAGGGGCGGGGTTCAAGAAGGAGGGCATGATTAAGCATGTCACCTCTTCTGAGAGGTCAAATCCAAGGAGGACTGGGAAGGGTCCATAGAAGTCATTGATGTTCAGTCACGAAGGCTGCAGTAGATTGAAGAGTGAGTAGGAGATGAGGAAAGAAAGATAATTAGTGTAGAGAACCCTTTCAAGAAGTTTAGCTGTTAAGGAGAGTGGAGGGGAGCATGGGTTTGGGGAAGAAAAAATTTTTTTTAGTGCATATATGCTAATAAAGGAGCTATGGGATGGGGAGAAATTTAAGGAACGAGAGAGAGGGTAATTGATGGAAGTGTCTGAGACAGCAGGAAGGAATGGCTTCAGAGCACAGGTGCAGAGATTAGCCTTAAAGAACAGACACTTACGCATTCAGTCCACCAATATTCATTGTGCACCTCTGTGTTCCAGTCACTTTGCCATCATGGAGCTTGCTAGATACCTTCTCCATTATAAGAGGAGGGAAAGAGGAGAGGTGCGGGGGGGGATATAGGTACAGGTCAGTTTCGTAGGTCTGCTATTAGGAAGTTGAGGGAGTTCTCATCTGATGGTTTCTGTTTTCTCTGAAGAGGGAAAAACCAGTTCAGCTCCTGAGAGTGAGGGGAAGTAGCAGAGTTGGAAGTTTTAAGAGAATTGATAAGTTTTGAAACAGCAAAGAGAGCAAATAGTAAGTATTCATAATAATAATATAATAATAGCATTTAATAAGCACCAACTATGTGCTAGCTGCTTTCCTTCATGGATAATCTTGATCTCAGTTAACTCTGTAAGGTAGGTGAACAAGATAGATGGAAGGCCTACCCTCATAGAAGTTACAATCTTTTTCGGTAACAGGAAGTACCCAGGCAATTAACAACACAGATAAACTGATAGGGGAAGTATAAGCTGCTATGGGAATACAAAAAAGGGACACCTAATCTGGGCCAGGGTGGGGGCCAGTCTGGCAATATCGCTGCCCAGTGGACCTTTCTTTTGTTCAGTAGATATTTATTGAACACCACTAGGTACTACAGAGCCCTGGTTGCACAGTGGTTAAGAGCTTAGCTGCTAACCAAAAGGTCAGCAGTTTGAATCCACCAGCCGCTCCTTGGAAACCCCATGGGGCAGTTCTACTCTGTCCTGTAGGGTCACTGTGAGTTGGAATCGACTCAACGGCAACAGGTATGTACTACAAGTATTGTGTTGGTATTAGGAACATGGCTGTAAATAAGACATGGTGGATTCCAGGAGAGGGTTGATAATTTGAAATCGCTTTTGTGGGGAATGGGGAGGAAGCAGACTAGGCATTTAAAAGGATTGTCTGCTGGTCCAAGGACCAGGACCCCTTCTTCTGGACAGTGCTGGAGGCACACAAACAAATTCTTAACACTTCATGCAGTACTAAACCCTTTACACAGTTAACACAGTCTGTGTTAATACAGTCTCCCTTCAGATAAGCATCTTTCTTTTACATCCCAGTTTTGAGTGTTTTGGAGTCCCTGGTGATGCAAACGGTTAATGCACTTGGTTGCTAACAGAAAGGTTGGTGGTTCGAGTCCACCCTGAGGTGTGTTGAAAGAAAGTCCCGGTGATCTACTTCCAAAAAGTTAGCCATTGAAAACCCTATGGAGCACAATTGTACTCTGACATACGTGGGGATACCATGAGTCAGACTACTCAAAGCAACTGGTTCAACTGGTTTCTGAGTATTTCACTTTGATTAGACTTGAATATTTCTGAAATATCACTTCCATAACATATATACAAACCGTTTTTTTAGAGTGTTACAGTTTGAGAGTTAACTTATTATAACTGACCTCCCCTCCCATTTACCAACTATACCCTATCAAATATTACCTATAGGATACATTGTTTTTCCTGTAAGGTATATGTGTAATTTTTTAACAGCTTTGTTGGAATATAATTGACATAAAATAAACTATACACATATTTAAAGTGTACAATTTGATATGTTTCAACATTTGTATCTATCTGTGAAAACATCATCACAATCAAGATAGTGAACATATCCATCACCCCAAAAGTTTCCCTCCCATCCCTCCTCATCACCTTCCCCACCACCTACAGGCAACCACTGATCTGCTTTCTGACACTATAGAGTAGTCTGCATTTTCTAGTTTTATATAAATAGAATAAAAAAGTAAGTGCTCCTTTTATGACTGACTTCTTTCAGCATAATTATTCTAAGATTCATCTGTGTTGCATATATCAATAGTTCATTTCTTTTTATTGCTAAGTAGTATTCCATTGTATGGATATACCACAATTAATTTCCCCATTCACTCGTTCAGTGGTGGGCATTTAGGATTGTTTCCAAGGTTTGAGCTATTACAGATAAAGCTACTGTGAACATTCGTGTTCAAGTATATGTATTAGCATATTATACCTCACATTTGACACTTGCTTATATACTATCTTATATTCAAAACCTATTGTGTTACATACCATGATAAGTGTTTTCATATTGTTAAATTTATGGTGACTACATTTTCTAAACCAAAAAATAGGAAAATACGGTCTGATGACCATATTTTTTAAATTAGGACTGTCCTAGAAATTGAGGACAGTTATCACTATGGTTTAAGGAGGCTGGGTGGCACAAGTGGTTTGTGATCAGCTGCTAACCCAAAGGATGGTGGAACCCACCCAGCAGCTCCACACAAGAAAAGGCCTGGTGAACTTCTTCCATAAAAGTTGTTGCTGTCGAGTTGATTCTGACTCATGATGACCCCATGTTTGCAGAGTAGAACTGCTCCACAGGGTTTTCAAGGCTATGACCTTTCGGAAGCAGATCACTAGGCCTGTCTTCCGAGGTGTCTCTGGGTAGGTTCACACCCCAACTTTTTGGTTAGTAGTCAAACACTTAACCATTTGCACCAGCCAAGAAAACCCTATGGAGCAGTTCTACTCTGCAAACATGGGGTCATCATGAATCCAGGGCCAACTCAATGGCAGCTAACAACAATCACTATGGTTTATTGTTCTCTTTAAGACTATATAGTCCTTGAAAGCAAACACCAAATCCTTTCTCATATATCCACAGTAACTAGTATAATATGAAGTCTATAGTAGCCATTCACTAAGTTTTTAATAATTTTCTCTTCTCATTTATCAAAATAATCGTTCTTTTACCTCATAGGTTTCTTCCAGGGTGAACTCTACCAGGTATCCATCATCCTCCTTCTCTTCCTCTTCAGTGGTGAGTTTATTTGACACTAAAGGTTGACTTCTGAGAAGGAACCCAATATATAGCTTTTTCCTTCTTTTGAATTACTTCCTTTCTGAAATAAGATTACTGTGTCAAAAGATACAAACATTTTCATAGCTTCTAGAGGTTTTGTTGATTCTACCAAATAGTTGTCGTCTTAACAATCTTTAGAGTTGTTTTCATAGACTATCTGTAAGCCATTTGCAGTACTCAAAATCTATTAAATAAGGACTGAGGGAAAAATCCTTTCTATATGGAAGCATGCACCACTGTAACACAAATGGTTCACAGACCCATTTGAAAATTGAATGAAAGCAAGCTACTTCTTCTCAGAAAAATATACACAGATAGAAACATCTTTGAAAATCTTTTGATCATAAAGGTAATATATGCTCGTGGCAATGTGACAGAAGATCAGTTGGGTCAAAAAGTCATAAGAGCTGATCTTTGCTAACATAAAGTCTGCTGCTCTTTTAGTATAAGCTTCACAATGATGTGTGCTTAGTTATTTGTTGATAGTAATTAAATTCCACTGTGTGATTAGCAGAGAATTTCCCATTCTCAGAGAGATCACAGTATTGAGAGGTTCTGCAACATCTTAAGGGGAGCCCTTGTGGTGCTTGGCTGCGAACCAAAAGGTCAATGGTTTGAACCCACCAGCCACTCTGTGGGAGAAAGCTGTGGCAGTCTGCTTCCGTAAAGATTTACAGACTTGGAAACCCTATGGTGCAGTTCTACTTTGTCCTTTAGGGTCACTATGAGTTGGAATTGACTTGATGGCAGTGGGTTTGGGTTTGGGCTACATCTTAATATGCACTATAGCCAAATATGTTGTGTATCTCTTTCCTAATCGTAACATTTCTAGAGAGCAGAAGATTCAGGTATCCTAATTTCTTCCTCTTTGTGAAAGGGAAAAGCATAAGCAAAACAATGAACTAATACAAAGTTTTCTGTTTTGTTTTGTTTTTCAGTCGACTGTAAAGCTCTTCATCAATGGAAAATTTGTTGAATCCAGAAGTGACAAATGGATTGACATCCACAACCCAGTAAGCAAAGCTGCTTTGGGACTTAAACTGACTTGCCTAGAATTCTGGGATTATGGTGGGAAAGTGGGGACTTGGGTGTCTATCATGAAGTATATCGTGCTATCTCTGACTGGCTGGAAAATGGAGAAGGTGGTGTAGGAGCAAAGTATGATGTGCTTCTTTTTCTCATCAGGCCACCAATGAGGTAATTGGTCGAGTCCCTCAAACCACCAAGGCTGAAATGGATGCAGCCATTGCTTCCTGCAAACGTACTTTTCCGGCATGGGCAGACACTTCAGTATTAAGCCGTCAGCAGGTCCTGCTCCGCTATCAACAACTTATTAAAGAAAACTTGGTAAAAAATTTGAATGATATAACTTTCCAAATTGGTGCCTAGGGGATACTTGTTAGTCCCACAGAAGTCCTTTTAGTTGCCTTTCCCTAACTACCATGCAGAGTCAAAAATTCTACAATATAGAGAGACATTGATCATTACTCTCTCCCCAGTGCTGCTTTTCCCCAAGTTTTGTTCTCCTTTGGCTACCTGATAACTAAAAGGAGGCACATTCTTGCATTAGTTTCTATTTGTGTGTTTTCTCTCTAGAAAGAAATTGCCAAGTTAATCACTTTGGAACAAGGGAAGACCCTAGCTGATGCCGAAGGAGATGTATTTCGAGGCCTTCGTAAGCTGAGAGTTCCTCAAGGGGGAGTTCAAGAACCTTTGGGAAAGAGCAAAGGAATATGGGAGGCAAAGATCTCAAAATGGGAGGTTGCTTCTTCCTTTATGTAAATACTGCTATCCCTTATATCTTCTTTAATACTTGTGAAAATTGGCAATACTCTCAGGTATCTGTAAGATTGATTTATACTTCATTCTTTATTTTACTCAAATGATCTCCTAGTAGGTATGCGTACTTTACTGCCTTTTTCCTATTTAGAGAATTTAATTTTGTACAACCCCTTCACATGGAAGAACAAGTCAGTATTTCTTCCCTTGGTCATTGGCCTGAGCCCCCCTGCCTGAAGAGCTACGTAGAGCCTGACAAAACTACGTAGTATGTAGTTTGGAGAGCCAGTAGCCTGATTTCTTCTTCTCTGTTCTAGAGGTGGTTGAGCATGCCTGTAGTGTGACATCCCTCTTGCTGGGAGAGACCATGCCATCCATCACCAAAGATATGGACATTTATTCCTACCGTCTGCCTCTGGGGGTATGTGCAGGCATTGCTCCATTCAATTTTCCTGCCATGATCCCCCTTTGGATGTTTCCGATGGCCATGGTGTGTGGAAATACCTTCCTGATGAAACCATCAGAGCGAGTCCCTGGAGCAACTATGCTTCTTGCTAAGTTGTTCCAGGACTCTGGTGCCCCTGATGGAACACTGAATATCATCCACGGACAACATGAAGGTAACTGCCCTCCTGCATGTGGCTGTGAATCTGACTACTGAAAAATCAAGGTATTGAATGGTGATGGGGGTGTTTTAGGATGAGGAACCTATGGAGCAAGGGATTTACTAATAAGTAACCTCCATGTTCAAAGGTAATGTTTGTTGACTGTTTTGCCATCTCTGTGTGCCTAGATAACTGGAAAATAGCAGAACTTCTTGCCCAACAGTATACATTGGGAGACCAGAAATATGGATTGGGGCTAAACACAGATAAGATTAAAGAGAAAGCTTTCACTTTAATATTGACAGAATTCATGCGGATATTTAACTCTGAGAATTTGTAGACCTCAGAGAGACTGAAGGCCTTCTAATTCATATAGTAATAGCTAATACTTAAAGAGTGCTTCTGTGTTTCAGGCACTGTTCCTAGTGCTTCTCATATATTATCTCATTTAATCTTTACAACAACCCTTGAGGGAGGTATAATTATTTTTCCATTTTACAAATGAGAAAATTGAGGCATAGTAAAATTAAGTAATTTGCTCAAAGTCATACTGCTAGAAATTGTCAAAGCCAGGCTGCGTGTACTCAAGAAGACTGACTCAATTTTTCCTTTTAAACACTATGCTATTTTGCCTCTCACATTGAGGGTACAATAGTATCTTCAGAGCCTTTGCATATAAATGCATTTGAGGAAATACCACTTTTGTGTGTGTGTGTGCTTTAGATGGTTTACAGAGCAAATTAGTTTCTCATGACACAGTTAATACACATATTGTTTTGTGACATTGATTGCCAACCCCACAACATGTCAACACTCTCCCCTTCTCAACCTTGGGATCCCCATTACCAGCTTTCCTGTCCGCTCCTGTCTTCTTGTCCTTGCCCCTGGGCTGGTGTGCCTGTTTAGTCTTGTTTTATGGGCCTGTCTAATCTTTGGCTGAAGGGTGAACCTCAGGAGTGACTTCAGTACTGAGCTAAAAGGGTGGCCGGAGGCCATACTCTAAAGGTTTCTCCAGGAAATATCACATTCTTAAAGGACAAAAAAGAAGGGCCGAGTAGTGAAAGGCTGTTATTTTGGAGGAGAATAAGATTTGTAGCCTGCAGAGTTAGATCAGAAGTCGAAATTCTGGGATACCAAATGAGAAAAATAATGAAGAGAAGGGGTAAATGGAATTTGTAATTTAAAGAATTTAAAAGAAGCAAATAAGGAGAGAACTTCAAATGAGAATCCAGGGTAGAAAAACAAAAATAGGAACTTTTCTTATCACTAGTAGTGGGGAGAGGAACTTTGCCATGACAAGAAGCTTATAGTCGTTTTTTCCTGTATAGTGATCATTTACTTTCTTCTTAAAGCTGTAAATTATATTTGTGATCATCCGGACATCAAAGCAATCAGCTTTGTGGGATCCAACCAGGCAGGAGAGTACATCTTCGAGAGAGGGTCAAGACATGGCAAGAGAGTTCAAGCCAATATGGTGACTTCTTATTTCTTTTTTCCCCAGTCTCTATTATGTGTGCTCAAACTACCTAGAAATAACCCTTCAGCAGAGGGGCTACTCATCCCACTCTAATGTCAGTGTTTCTTAATTACCATTTCATCCTGAATGTCTTCCCTTGAACCTTGAACCTTGTAACCTTGAATGTAGTTATATTCTAAGTCACCTTATTCACCTGTACATGTACAACAAAGATAGGTAACAAAGACCACATTCCTGCCTAAGAATGTTTTAAAGTTCTTTGGGCTTCAGTGGTAACAGCCAGATTCTAGTTCTGGGCCTTTTTCTTCCTGCCTGCCCTGTTCTTCCATAGTGTGCTTCTAGCCCTTTATCTTTCCTTCTTTTAAGGCATATCCTAACCACTAAGATATGCTCTTCTCTGAGGGCCCAGGCTATTTAAGGCACTGGAAAGAACCAAATAGTCCAGTATAATATGTGAGTGTGGTTTACTTGGTTGCATAGCTCTGCTGTTCTCAGTTCCTTGCCAAATTCATAGCTAGCTCTTATTGGGCAGAATTCTTTGATAACTAGTTGCAGCTTTCTCACCCTTTGGCTAATGGTACAAAAAGGACAGCCACCTATGCACAGACTTGGAAACTTCATATGTTTTTCTTTCATGGCTGAATATGTTTTGGTCAATTTGACTTAAGCTCCTCCCAGTTCACTATATACTTAATTGTGTATGTTCTGTGTTCAACATTATGTGTAAGGGGATAAAGTAGAAGATATGTTATCTATGCATGCACTCAGCTATAGAGTTGTATATGGAAATGTGAATGTGGAAATGACCATATGCTGTATTACACAGAAAAGAAGTTTCTGAGGCTCTATTTAGAAGCAAGCTAATTTGGTAACCTTTTTTTTAGAAATTATCAGGAGATCTTGCCTTGCAGCTAGCTACTGGCATTATTATTATTGGCATCTCTGTTTATATTGCTCTTCATATAACTGGAAATCAGCAGACAACAAATTCTTTCCTGTCTAATTCAGGAAAGAGAAGGAGTTCTTCTTGATTCTTGGATGCAATGTCTAGCCTGTTAGTTTGACTGATGTGATTGGGGCTTTTTTTGAGAGGGAGAGAGGAATGTTTTGATCTAAATAAATACGTATCAGCTGACAAAGTGAAGAAAAAGTAAACTAAAAACTTAATGTTGCCAAGACTTCAGCAGTATTAAAAATGATAATCTCTCTGTCCTCAAAGCAACAGAGGATGAATTCTCTAGTCCTTTAATTCTCATTTGAAATCTCAGATTCTTTGCTTAATTTCTTAGCTTAATTGTATTTGGCCCAGGAAGACTCACATACACTCTGTGTTTCCTTAGGGAGCCAAGAACCATGGAGTAGTCATGCCAGATGCCAACAAGGAAAATACCTTGAACCAGCTGGTTGGGGCCGCATTTGGAGCTGCTGGTCAGCGCTGCATGGCTCTTTCGACAGCAATCCTTGTCGGAGAAGCCAAGAAGTGGCTGCCAGAACTAGTGGAGCGAGCCAAAAACCTGAGAGTCAATGCAGGTAATCAACCATCTGCCTAGCTCCTTTAGATTTTGCATCTGTGACATGAAACCCTTGGTTTTAGCATTGGCCTTGGTCAGTGGAAGCAATCATGTCTATTCATCACATTGCTTCTCTTTATTCTGTCCTTGTCCTTTGGATTCATCATTTTAATAGCCATAATTTACGTTAATAAACACTTTAAATTCCTGTTGTTTTGCAGGCGACCAGCCTGGAGCTGATCTTGGCCCTCTGATTACTCCCCAGGCCAAAGAGCGAGTCTGTAATCTGATTGACAGTGGAACCAGGGAGGGAGCTTCCATTCTTCTTGATGGACGAAAAATTAAAGTCAAAGGCTATGAAAATGGCAACTTTGTTGGACCAACCATCATCTCAAATGTCAAGGTGAACAAGCAGAGATAGTCATCTCATAGGCAACTTTTGACTATTTACTTTTCAAATATGAGAGCTAAAGACACCTTAGAGGCTATGTAATCTCTTTTGCCCAATTTATAGATGAAGACATTAAGGACCAGAGATTTCATTTCTTGCCAAGATTGTTTATCTGAAATCTGAATGAGTCTCCCCTCCCAACTCCCAACCAGAGCTCTTTTCACTATGCCAGGGGTTGGCAAACTTTCTGTAAATATTTTCAGCTTTGCCAGGACATACACAGTTTATATCGCAACTTCTACTTAACGCTGACATTGTAGTGCAAAAGCGGGTATAAAAATGAGTGTGGCAAAAAAAATGTGGCAGTGTTCCAATGAAACTGTATTTATGGACACTGAAATTCTGATTTCTTATGCATTTTACATACATGTCTTAAAATAACTTTTATTTTCATCCACTTAAAAATGTAAAAACCATTCTTGGTTTGTGGGCTGTACCAAAACAGGCAACAAGCCACATTTGGTTCATGAGCTATAGTTTACCATCCCCTGCCCTTTACTATATTGGTTGCTTGCTTTGTTTAATGTCATTTCTTTCTTATCTCTCCCTTACTGTCTAGCTTATAGCTATTTCAGTATCTCAGTCAATAATGTCAACCACTCAGTATTTATGGAATGCTCACTCTGTGCCCAAAACTTTGCTGCATCTTCACCAAAAAGTGACAAAAGAAAAATAATTAATCTGTCAAATTTTATTTATCAAAACTCTGGAAGTCTTGAGAAGTTAAAATTAATGACTAAATAGATGTTAGGCGTTTTTTTTTGAATTCATGTATCCCCACTAACCTATTATAATCCTGAATAATAATAAAGAGTGGAATGTTAGTAGAAATTATGATATCTCTTGCCGTAGAGGAAAAATCTACTCAGCAACAAACATAGCTGACTAGCTGTGGTGGTGAAGGATGTTTTGAATGTTTGTGACCCCATATCAAAATGTAAATGTATAGACTCATTTAGGAGACAAGGGGTGAATGAGAATGGATTGCTTATGTTACAGAAAACTTACCACAGGGTTTCTTTAAACAGAAGATATCTCCTGCTGTGTTTAACGTATATTTGATTTATAAAAATGAATTTTCATGCAAATTTTCAGTAACAACTTGTATTAAACAAGTTGTAGGTGTTAGAGCTAGTGATGGGTCATGAGACCTAAAAGAACAGTGCTTGAAGGAAAGGGGTGTGGTTAGAGTTAATAGGAATTTCAAGTTATTTATATGATTGGGAGTTTGGAAGGTAGAACACAGAGAGAGAGAGGCCTTTTTTTATAGGTGGCTTAAGATTAAAAGAAATTGCTAACATTAATGCTGTTCATGTAAATGGTGGGTAATAAGTGAAAGTAACAAGTAAGCGTAGTATACTCAGAATCTAAAAAAAAACTTGCTGCTTTTCTGGATGCATCATTCTTGGCAGCCAAATATGACCTGTTACAAAGAGGAGATTTTTGGTCCGGTTCTTGTGGTTCTGGAGACAGACACACTGGATGAAGCCATCAAGATTGTAAATGACAACCCATATGGAAATGGAACTGCTATCTTCACCACCAATGGAGCTACTGCTCGGAAATATTCCCACCTGGTGGATGTTGGACAGGTTTGTGAACAGGATTGTGGGAGATTCTTATAGCCACTTCCTGTTTCCTGTCTGAGGAAGACAGTAAACAGTGATCAGTCACTGCAACTTGTTTAAAGATTGCCCCTCTAATCTCCCACAATGCCCCCTTTCTTCCTGAGGAATAAAAGTTCCTGGGGTAGAGGATGGGGTGGAAGGTAGGCATTTAAAAATGATCTCTCTGATGCCTTTTGCTTCTAATTGGAGAATTCCTTTGAGTTCTTGTCTTAGTATTTGCTGTGGATTTCTTCTGCTTTAGGTGGGTGTGAATGTCCCCATTCCAGTGCCTTTGCCAATGTTCTCATTCACCGGCTCTCGAGCTTCCTTCAGGGGAGACACCAATTTCTATGGCAAACAGGTAACTTTAAGTTTAAAAAAAATTTTTTCTCTAAGAAACTTTCTTAACATATTCAGGAGTAAAGATTCTGCAAAGAAAGCCCTGCCAGCAGCTTCTGTGAGGTCATATGTAGTTCAGCAATGTTGTCAGTAGGTCCCCTAGAAAAGATTTAAAAGTTAACAAGATACTGCCAAAGATGTTGCCAAAGCTGTTTCTTCCTGAGTAACTCACAAGGCAACATAGTTTTGGGTAAAGAGCAAAGTTTTGGAGAAAGAGCACAGGGAAGTCCAAGCTTTTGTATATGCCATTACCTCTGCCTGTGACCCACCTCCCCACTTTCATCTAATGCCTAGTCATCTGACATGTCTCAGTTTAAAGAATGAACTCCAAAAAATCATCCCTGACTACCACCACCCCTCCTTTCTCAATGCTTGGGTTGGGTATGCCTTCATGTGCTCCCATTGCACATATTTCTCCTGTAATAGTTATTTGTTTACAAAAAATTTTATTGAGTACCATCTTTGTACCAAACAGGCACTATGAGTACAGCACTGAACAAGAAAAACAAGGCAGATCTGAAGCCAAATTGCCTGCATTCAGTTCCCACCTTGGCTAGTTAGTAGCTTTGTGACCTTGGGGAAATTATGTATCTTCTTTGTGCCTCAAGTTTCTTCACGTATAAAATAAAGATAACAGTAGTACCTACATCTTATGATTTTATGAGGATTAAATTACCACTATTATACTATATCCTTCAGCAGGTGCAGCTTTCCTAAGGCAGGAACAGCTTGGCATGTTCAAACAGAAAGGGGCTGGAGCACAGTGAGTGAGTGAGGGGGAGAGTGGCATGGGATGAGGTTGGAGAGGCAGGCAGGGGCCAAGTCATGCAGGGTTCTTTACACCATGGTAAGAAGCCCTTTATATTATAATTATTATTTACTTATCGGTAGTACCTAGCACAAAGCAGGTGCCCAAACATTTGTTGAACAAAGGAGCTAATGGAAGTTCTTTGTTGTCCCATAGAAGAACAGCAATTTGGGAACTTTCCTTAATAAATTAAATGTTTTCTAGACAAATTTGTCCTTTTATAGATAAATAAAAAAATTAATAGTGGGATTACATAGCAGATATGATAGTCCAACTGTTAAGAAATCAACACTTGGTTATTTAGAGGCTGATTATCCAATTTGTGCATTAGTCACGGTTTTTGCAAAATTGACTAGTTTAATACTGGTAACAAGCGTTTCTTTTAGGGGAAGCAGAGTAAAACTATTGCTTGAAATAGTTTTTTCTTCCTTTTTTTCCTCCTCTCTTGGTTTAATTACTGTAAGTTACTCTGGTAAATGAGGCTTCTTGGAAGAAAGGATTGACCTCATACAGTTTGAAGTCTTAAATCCTTAAGTAATTAAATTGCTACCTTGTATTCTGAAAAGAACACAAGGAATGATTCTTACATAATAGAATATAAAAGTTAGTTGCATCTTACGTCAAAAGTATATAGCAGTCTCTAAAGTTGTTTTTAATATGTTCAAATGGTCCAGATTTTGTCAAATAATTCTGGAAGGGTATTTTAATTAACCTGGTGTGTTTTTTCCTAAAACATCTTTTTAGCTTCCTAGTAATTTCTTGGTAAACTTATCAGTGTTTAGATCTGCATGATGTATTCTCTGTTGCTCCAGCCTATTCTCATAAAACAAACAACTTTAAAAAAATGTATATATATATTTGAGGACTAAAGTGCACCTGACCCAAGCCATGGCATTTTCAATTGCCTCAAATGCATGGGAAATCTGGACAATGAATAAGGAAGACCAAAGAAGAATTGATGTATCTGAATTATGGTGTTGGTGAAGAATATTGAATATACCACAGGCTGCCAGAGGAATGAACAAATCTGTGTTAGAAGAAGTACAACCAGAATGCTCCTTAGAAGAGAGGATGGCAAGACTTTGTCTCCGATACTTTGGACATGTTATCAGGAGGGACCAGTCCCTGGAGAAGGACATCAGGCTTGGTAAAAGTAGAGGAACGATGAAAAAGAGGAAGACTCTGGACGAGATGGATTGATACAGTGGCTGCAACAATGGGCTTAAACACGACAACGATTATAAGGATAGCGCAGTGTTTCATACTGGACTTGACAGCACCTAATGACAATACATGTTGCCGTCAAGTCGATTCCGACTCATAGCGACTCTAAAGGACAGAGTAGAACTGCCCGATAGAGTTTCCAAGAAGTGTCTGGCAGATTTGAACTGCCAACCTTTTGGTTAGCAGCCGTAGCTCTTAACCACTACACCACCAGGGTTTCCAACAATGATAGACTAGATTGGATTAGATTAGATAGATAGTAAGGAAACCCTGTTACATATATATGTACACATACATATGTATACATATATATAAAACAAAACAAAACCTGTTGCCATCGAGTCAATTCTGACTCACGATACTACAGGACAGAGTAGAACTGCCCCATAGGGTTTCCAAGGAGCGGCTGGTAGATTCGAACTGCTGACCTTTTGGTTAGCAGCCATAGCTCTTAACCACTATGCCACCATGGTTTCCTATATATATATATACACATTCATATACACACACACATATACATATATAAACATATACATACACCCATATGTATATATACATATATATGTATATGTATATACACGTATGTATGTATATCACTCATTGCTGTCTAGTTGATTTTGACTTATAGTGACCCTATAGGACAGAGATCTGCCCCATAGGGTTTCCAAGCCTGTAATCTTTACAGAAGCAGACTGCCACATCCTTCTCCCACAGAGCAGCTTGTGGGTTTGAACTGTCAACCTTTGGATTAGCAGTCGAGCACTTTTATCACCGTGCCACCATATCCTTAACTGCTTTTGACTTACATGTTATCGGTGATTTAGAAGTGAGTGTATAATATCAGACATTTTACTTTAGATTTATTGGTAGGATATTTTGAATTTCCAATTCAGTATGGAAATGGTTATCACTGACAATTTAATATATATTAAATAGCGTAATACATATTTCATGCCTTTATAATCCTTTTTCTTCTTCATGGGAAGAAAAGGAAAACTAACATTTGTTAGACAGCAGTTACTTTGCTAGGATATTTTTATACACATTTCATTTACTCCTCACAACACTGCTGTGAGGTGGGCATTATGTCACAGATGAGGCCCAAGGTTAAACTGCAGTCAGTAAGGAGTAGAGGCAGGATTTGAGCCAAATCTATTGACTTCAGAGCACATGACATTCAGCTCTAGGAACAGAATGACCTACAAATTTACCAGATTACATTGTTTAATTTTTACTTTTAGATGCTCTTGGCTTAAAAATTCTAGTTTCAACATAATAATGATAGTTAAGGTTTGACTGCTTACTGTGTGACTGGTATTATGCTAAAAGTTGGACACGGATTATCTCATGTACAGGATATTGAATTTTGGTGGCACCTATTCCTTAAGTATGAAAGTGAGTAGCACTTTTCAAAAGGTGATGAAAAGAGGAGTCATGAAATCCTCAGGGAATGTATACTAATTCTTTTTTTTTTCTTTGTTCTCTTTAGGGCATCCAATTCTATACTCAGGTAAAGACCATCACTTCTCAGTGGAAAGAAGATGCCACTCTTTCTTCACCATCAGTAGTCATGCCTACCATGGACCGTTAGAAACAAGTTTGTTCCAGACTCAGTCCATCCTGAGTAATCTCCCTTTATTCTTGACCAACTTCATTTGTCAACTTTGTTCTGATAATTAACAGTTCCCTGGGATTGGAATACCTTGTAACTAAAATCGTTCTCAGGACCATGAGTTCCTGCAAAGTTGCTATACGGAGACTCCTAGTGTAACTTTGAAACTAGATTTCACTTGCTCTTCCTACTTCTATTTTTGAGATAACTAACTGTAAAAAGCTTATTTGGAATGAGAGTTTTTAAGATCTGTTTTCTAAAAATTCTTCCTTTTTCTTGAAGATTTGAAGAAGGAAAAGGTTAAAAAGTATGTAAAGATCTTTCAATAATTGGAAGAGGAACTCTTGGGTGGGAAAATAGGATAGAAACAATTTACCCTTTGGTTGGTTCTCAGATACAGCCCTACATAAATTCTGGTAGGGGTGACCCCTCTGCCAAGTTTTCCTGAACCTCTAATTTATCCTGTACTACACAAAATATAATCCATTTTTACTTATCCCAAAAGTGTGACAGCTACTTTCTTTTCTGCTGAATGCCACTTGGTTTTCCTAGTGAGTCACAACCACCATTCTATCATTGTCAGTGTTCTTGCTTCTTAAAATCACCACTTCTCAAGGATACCTCAGTATGCTTTGGATAAATCAACTTTTTTGTTACGTGTGCCAAGTGTTAAATTTCAAGGTTTACTTCAACAATCATTAATTAATGGTTCAGACATTAAGACCTTAAGAATGCAAAAGTTTTTTTAGAAAACTTACTTCAGCAGTTATTTCAGGCCCAGAAATCAAGCAGGTGTTCTAACCATGAAAGTGGACAAGATTCTTGTCCACTAACCTGATATTTACTTGCCTTACTAGAATTTTATGTTCTTTCCTCTTGCCTGCATTTCTCATTAGTGATACTTTTAAATGAAAGAACACTTAATTTAGAGTGACTGGGGCCTAAGAAATTTCAAAGCTTTTCATGACACAAAGTAATAAAGAAATACCTTTACAGATTCTTCTGCTACCATTAATTCAAGTGTCTTTATGCATTGTTTCTCTGATATATCTAAACTTCAGATATATCATAACAGAAATTGATGTGATGTGCTAGACAGAATGTATTCTGTCTTTTTTGCTCTACAATCCTCTCTGAATCCTGACTTTCTGATACGGTTTCCACCCTGTGAACTAGAAGGCTGCTGGCTCTGATGGAATACTCTCTGGTGCTCAGCCAGATAGCATAGGTCATTTATTTTTCTGCTTTCACACTAGTCACTTAGATAGTGCTGACCTACTTCATGGAGGTTATTCAGTGAATTAAGGATGATGAAAAGCTTTCAAAATATTTGTGCACTCTGTGGACTTTAGCCGCATTACTGCTAGTTGCTGGATAGGATATCAGAATCTTCAATCATCAAAAACCAAACTCGATGCCGTCAAGTCGATTCTGACTCATACTGACCCTACAGGACAAGAGTACAACTACCCCATAGGGTTTCCAAGGAGTGGCTGGTGGATTTGAACTGCTGACCTTTTTGGATAGCAGCTGAGCTCTTAACCACAGCACCACCATGGCTCCTTAATCATCAAAGGTGACTGAAATTTTACTAAGCTCCACTTAAGACCCTATTTTTTCTTTTTGTGTTTTCCTTTAAGTAAGGCAATAGAAATTTATATTTTGAGAATAGACTGCCCCTTGTTTTATCTCTATCACAGCTGGCAACTGTAGTGATATTTAATCCAGTCCAACAGCTATAGGCTGGGTTGAATAAAAGATCATATTGTGTAAATGCCAAATGGAATTAAATATAAGCACAGAGACTCCTAAGTTTTCCTTACATCTAAGGGAAATCACTTTATAAAAAACACTGACTAATCAGAATTATGTTGCTCTAAGTGGAATCAACTTGTTTACTCACCTGGCCAGCTACTTGCTGCCAGAGGAGTTTCTTTTTTCTTAGATGGAAAAAAAAAATCTGAACATTTATGGCCATTGCTAATAGCAGCTAATAAATTCAGTATTTTATTTTCTTTTAGCTGTGATGTGGCCTCATTTCTCAGATTCTACATTGTGCTCATTATGAATAAAAAATTACAAATAAAAACCTCTTAAAGAAAAAATCTGGTTTGTTTGTTCTTTAATGGTACTACATACTTCCTTATAATGCCTTTGTGCCCTACTGACTCAGACTTCCCACTTGTGTCCAAAGCTAAGAGTTACAAGGTCATTAAAGAACCATGACTAATGGACCACAACTACCACAGCCTCCACCAAACTGAGTCTGCACAACTAGGTGGTACCTGGCTACCACCACCGACTGCTCTGACAGGCATCACAACAGAGGGTCCTGGGCAGAGCTGGAGAAAAATGTAGGACAAAATTCTAACTCACACACAAACACAAAAAAAGACCAGACTTACTGGTCTGACAGAGACTGGAGAAAGCCCAAGAGTATGGCCCCCGGATACCCTTTCAGCTCAGTAATGAAGTCACTCCTGAAGTTCACCTTTCAGCCAAAGATTAGACAGGCCCATAAAACAAAAGACTAAATAGGCACACCAGCCCAAGGGCAAGGACTAGAAATCAGGAGGGGATACGAAAGCTGGTAATGGGGAACCCGAGTTCAAGAAGGGAAGAGTGTTGACATGTCATGGGGTTGGCAACCAATGTCACAAAACAATATGTGTATTAATTAATGAGAAACTAGTTTGTTCTGTAAACCATCTAAAACATAATTTAAAAAAATAAGAACATGACTGAAAAAAAACGTTATTCTTACATAATCTTCTACATTTGGCTAGGCTGCTTATTTCAAAAAGTAATCTATAGGTTTTCCACACTAAGAAAGGCACAAATAAGCACTTACATTAAATATAATATGCCTTTCTTTACTTTGAATATTGTTATAAAATCTTCCATGATCTCATTATAATGCTATTGCTCATTTCACTGATCCCAGAATGCTCCTGGCCAGTAGAGAAAAGAACTGAGTCTGCAAGAGGCTACACAGGGAAGGGTCACAGTTATATGCATTTGTTTGTAACAATCCCTTACCATGTCAGGCTTCTCTGATCCTTTCTGAATACTGGGTGGTACCAGTTCACCAGTAGAGTCTGAGATTGGGACTTGCTGTGTGATGAAGGTTTGATCTTGAAACTTACTTTCATCCCTGCAATAATGATAAAGTAACAGACATGTCAACAACCATACACACGTGGAACTTGCTCCAGAAGAATTGTGTGCCATCAAACCAATTCCAACTCATAGTGGCCCTAGGTGGCAGAGTAGAACTGCCCCATAGGGTTTCCTAGGCTGTAATCTTTACGGGAGCAGATCGCCAGGTCTTTTCTCCCGCGGAGCCACTGGTGGGTTCGAACTGCTGACTTTTCAGTTAGCAGTCAAATGCTTAACCACTGCGCCTCCAGAGCTGTTTCACCCAACACTAGCAGGTATAAGATGCCCACGAGAACCAGTGTGACTTGGCTCATGTTTGTTGCTTTGGCAAGAGATCTTACCCAATTTCCTTTGTTTCTCCATTGTCAGAAACAACATAGTCTGGAACTGGAGGCCTAAAACTCTGGTTGTATTTCCTGTGGTGGGGGAAAGGTCAACAAACATAATAAGACACTGTCTCCTCCTGCCAGTTCAACTACATTTTCAAATTGCTAAATGAAATGCTTCCGTTGCCTGGCCTTCTTGTTTTTAAAAATGAGTTTTAAACACATATAACCAAAAAAACCAAACTCATTGCCATCGAGTTGATTCTGATTCAGCAACCCTATAGGATGGAGTAGAACTGCCCCATAGGGTTTCCAAGGCTGTAATCTTTTTTTTTTTTTTTAAATTGTACTTTAGATGAAGGTTTACAGAACTAGCTTCTCATTAGAACAGCACACATATTGTTTTGTGACACTGGTTACCAACCCCATGACATGTCAACACTCTACCTTCTTGACCTTGGGTTCCTTATTACCAGCTTTCCTGTCCCCTCTTGCCTTCTAGTCCTTGCCCCTGGGCTGGTGTGCCCCTTTAGTCTCGTTTTGTTTTATGGACCTGTCTAATCTTTGGCTGAAGCGTGAACCTCAGGAGTGACTCCATTACTGAGCTAAAAGGGTGTCCAGGGACCATACTCTTGGGCTTTCTCCAGTCTCTGTCAGACCAGTAAGTCTGGTCTTTTTTTGTAAGTTAGAATTTTGTTCTACATTTTTCTCCAGCTCTGTCTACGACCCTCCCCTGTGATCACTGTCAGAGCAGTTGGCAGCGGCAGCCAGGTACCATCCAGCTGTACTGGTCTCAGTCTGGAGGAGGCTGTGGTAGTTGGGGTCCATTCGTCCTTTGGACCAATCTTTCCCTTATGTCTTTAGTTTTCTTCATTCTTCCTTGCTCCCGAAGGGGTGAGACCAGTGGAGTATTTTAGATGGCCGCTGACAAGCTTTTAAGACCCCAGACATTACTCACCAAAATAGAATATAGAACATTTTCTTTATAAACTATGTTATGCCAGTAGAGCTAGACGTTCCCTGAGACTATGATCCCCACAGCCCCCAACCCAGTAATTTAGTCCCTCAGGGAGTCTGGATGTGTCTATGGAGCTTACATGACCTTGCAAGGCTGTAATCTTTTATGGAAGCAGACTGCCACATCTTTCTCCCATGGAGCAGCTGGTGGGTTCAAACCATCAACCTTTTGGTTAACAACTAAGCACTTAACCTCTACACCATCAGGGCTCCTTTACACACACGTAAAACCAGAAAACCAAACCTGTTGCCATCAAGTCAATTCTGACTGATAGCGACCCTATAGGACAGAATAGAACTGCCCCATAGGGTTTCCAAGGAGTGGCTGGTGTATTGGAACTGCTGACCTTTTGGTTAGCAGCCAAGCTCTTAACTACCGTGCCACCAGGGCTCCTTACACACACAGAGAGGCAGTAAAATATTAAGCAAGTTAATATAAATTTATATTCTCTTGAAGTAGAGACATGTTGAATTTAAGATAAAAGATATATTTGTGGAGATGATGATAATGATGGTATTCACAAAACAGCCATAAATGGTGAAGGGCAGGTTGAACATGGCCAGAAAAGTTCCCTTCCCACAAAAAGAGGCTCAGAACACCGAAAGGTTATCCAATGGAGATATGCCCACTATGAAAGTTTTTCCTCACATGTGCTTTGAAAAGTCTGGGTTTAAGAACAGGAAATAAACATCACTAATTCAATATTCTAATTTGAAAGTGAGTTTAATAAAGTTATACAAAGGATAGTAGGTTGATTTGCCAACAGATAGACATATACCCCACTCCTAAAACCTGTCCTAACTTAGGTGCATATGAAAGCAACACAAACTCATTCAAATGCTGGTTATATCAACTAGTCTAATGGTTGGAATCGAATCGATTTGACGGCAGCAGGTTTAGTTTTGGTTTAATGGTGATACATGAAAAAAAATGTACCTCAGAGTACCCGAATTACAGCCTGAATTACAGCCAGAGTGCTTGCTGATGTGCTGAAGAGTCCAGCTTATTAGTTATACACTAAATGAATAATTTCTTTTATAAGAATCAGCACAAAGCTGGTTCCTATGAGGCGGAGGTTAAAGATGTGTGTGAGTCACAAAGACTATGGATAGAAGGGTCATATTAAGTAATACATTGCACCGCATATCCCTTTGACTTAGTTCAGTCAGAGAAAAAATATAATACTGTTGGATTCACAATGATACCCAATCAACTGTAAACTCTTACTTCTTAATCTACCCATCTTAATAGACCATTTATCACCTAACTCCTCCTCAATCTGATTTGAGCTTTCTCATTTAATCTCATCTTCATCTCAACATTTTACCATCCTATTCCTATCTTCTCCTTATTTTTCCTTCATCCAACCCTGGCATATATGAGATTGCAACAGGCTTAGACATGGTTCTACTGGGGTAATAGGTTCAAATTCATTGCTTTGGTGTGAAAGATTTCACCCAAATTCCTGGGTTTCTACAGTGCTGAAAACAATATAGTATGGAAATGGAGGCCTGGAACTCTGGCTGTATTTCCGGGGTATGGAAAAGTCAACTCACAATGGGGCATTCAGTATCTGTAGTCTGGCTTCTATTCCACCTGTTTAATAAAACCACTACTCATCTGTCAGTTTGTCATACTGTTGTGGCATGTGTGTTGCCGTGATGCTAGAAGCTATACTGCCAGTATTTCAAATACCAGCAGGGTGACCCATGGTGGACAGGTTCCAGTGCAGCTTCCAGACTAAGACAGACTAGAAAGAAGGACCCGGCAGTTTACTTCTAAAAAAAAAAAAAGCCATTGAAAATGTTATGAATAGCAGCAGAACATTGTCTGGTATTAGTGCTGGAATATAAGCCCCTGACCTTGGAAGGTACTCAAAATACAACTGGGGAAGAGCTGCCTCCTCAAAGTAGAGTTGACCTTAACAACATGGATGGAGTAAAGCTTTCGAGACCTTCATTTGCTGATGTGGCATGACTCAAAATGAGAAGAAACAGCTGCAAACATCCATTAATAATTGGGATATGCAATGTATGAAGTATGAATCGAGGAAAATTGGAAGTTATCAAAAATGAAATGAAATGCATAAAGATCAATATCCTAGGCATTAATGAGCTGAAATGGACTGGTACTGGCCATTTTTAATTGGACAGTCATATGGTCTACTATGCCTGGAATGACAAATTGAAGAGGAATAGCGTCGCATTCAACGTCAAAAAGAACATTTCAAGATCTTTCCTGAACTACAACACTGTCAGTGATTGGATAACACCTATGTGCCTACAAGGAACATCAGTTAATATGACTATTATGCAAATTCATTATTTTTTATTTTTTTGCCAATAATAGCAAAGACAGAGAAATTGCAGATTTTTACTGACTTTTGCAGTCTGAAATTGATCAAACATGCAATCAAGATGAACTGATAATTACTGGTGACTGGAATGTGAAAGTTGGAAACGAAGAAGAAAGATTGATAGTTGAAAAATATGGCCTTGGTGATAGAAACAACACTGGAGATCATGTGTCAGAATTTTGCAAGACAACAACATATTCATTGGAAATACCCTTTTTCAATAATATAAATGGTGACTATACACAGGGATCTCAATGGACAGTAATATACAGGAATCAATTCGACGACATCTGTGGAAAGGGACAATGGAAACACTCAACATCATCAGTCAGAACAAGGCCAGGGGCCGACTGTGGAACAGACCATCAATTGCTCATATGCAAGTTCAAGTTGAAGCTGAAGAAAATTAAAACAATTCTATGAGACCCAAAGTACAATCCTGAGTACATCCCACCTGAATTTAGAGACCATCTCAAGAATACATTTGACCCACTGAACACTAATGACCGAAGACCAGGCGAGTGTGGAATGATATCAAGGACATCATACATGAAGAAAGCAAAAAGTCATTTAAAAGACAGGAAAGAAGAACCAAAATGGATGTCAGGAGAGACTCTGAAACTTGCTCTTGAATGTAGAGTAGCTAAAGCAAATAGCAGAAATGATGAAGTAAAAGAGCTGAACAGAAGATTTAAAAGGGCAGCTCAAGAAGACAAAGTAAGGTATTATAATGAAATGTGCAAAGACCTGGAGTTAGAAAACCAAAAAGGAAGAACAGGCTCGACATTTCTTAAGCAGAAGACTTAAAAAAATTCAAGCCTTGAGTTGCAATATTGAAGGATTCTATGGGCAAAATATTGAAAGACACCGGAAGCATCTAAAGAAGATGGAAGGAATAGAGTCACTTACCAAAAAGAATTGGTCGACATTTAACCATTTCATGAGGTAGCATATGATCAAGAACCAACAGTACTGAAGGAAGAAGTCCAAGCTGCACTGAAGGCATTGGTGAAAATTAAGTCTCCAGGAACTGACAGAATACCAATTGAGATATTTCAACAAATGGATGTAACACTGGAAGCGCTCACTTGTCTGTGCCAAGAAATCTGAAGACAGTTACCTGGCCAACTGACTGGAAGAGATCCATGTTCGTGACCATTCCAAAGAAAGGTGATCCAATAGAATGGGGAAATTATTAAACAAAATCATTAATATCACACATAAGTAAAATTTTGCTGAAGATAATTCAAAAACAGTACATCAACAGGGAACTGCCAGAAATTCAAGCTGGATTCAGAAGAGAATGTGGAACAAGCAATATCATTACCAATGTCAGATAGATCTTGGCTGAAAGCAGAGAATACAAGGAAGATGTTTACTTGTGTTTTATTGACTATGCAAAAGCATTCAACTATGCGGATCCTAACAAATTATGGATAACATTGGGAAGAATGGGAATTCCAGAACACTTAATTGTGCTCTTGAGGAGCCTGTACATAGACCAAGAAGCAGTCATTTGAATAGAACAAGGGGATATTGCATGGTTCAAAATCAGGAAAGGGGTGCATCAGGGTTGTATCCTTTCACCACACTTATTTAATCTGTATGCTTAGCAAATAATCTGTGAAGCTGGACTATATGAAGAACGAGGCATCAGGACTGAAGGAAGAATAATTAACAACCTGCAATATCCAGATGACACAATCTTGTTTGCTGAAAGTGAAGGACTTGAAGCACTTACTGACAAAGATCAAAGACTACAACCTTCAGTATGGGCTACATCTCAACATAAAAAAAATAAAAATCCTCACAAGTGGACCAATAAACCACATCATTATAAACAGAGAAAATATTGATGTTGTCAAGGATTTCATTTGAGTTGGACCCACAATCAATGCCCATGGAAGCAGCAGTCAAGAAATCAAACAACACATTGCACTGGGTAAATCTGCTGCAAAAGACCTCTTTAAAGCGCTGAAAAGCAAAGATATCACTTTGAGGACTAAGGTGCACCTGACTCAAGCCATGATATTTTCAATTGCTTTGTATGCATGCAAAATCTGGACAATGAATAAGGAGGACTGAAGAAGAACTGACGCATTTGAATTATGGTGTTGGCGAAGAATATTGAATATACCATGAACTGCCAGAAAGAATGAACAAGTCTGCCTTGGAAGTAGTACAGCCAAAAGGGCTCCTTGGAAGTGACGATGGCAAGACTTCATCTCATGTACTTTGGATATGTTATCAGGAGGGACCAGTCCCTGAGAAAGACATCATGCTTGGTAAGGTAGATGGTCAGCAAAAAACAGGAAAACCCTCAACAAGATGGACTGAAACAGCGGCTGCAGCAATTGGCTCAAACATAGCAATGATTGTGATGATGGCACAGGACTGGCAGGTAGTGTTTCCTTCTGTTGTACAAAGAGTTGCTTACGAGTAGGATCCAACTCGATAGCACCTAGTAACAACAACCTTTATCCACTCTCCTAGATTCAACCATCAATTCTCACTATACACATTCAAATCTCCCACCCTAAGTAAGCTCTCATCTATAATTCCATCACTATTTCCATCTGTCTTAAAGGTGTTTTTCACTTTGATATATTGCCATTATCTCCAATCCAACACTGAAAATACTTTCTATTTGTTTTTTCCTTCCCCTTTTTGCCCTGTTAATTCCTATTTATCTTTTAGAGATCATTTCAACCTTTTACTTCTTCAAAAACTGTCCTGACCCCCTGATTAGGTCTGATTCCCCTAATCTAGGCTCTCCTATCACTATACACAATTGCACTTTTATATTTATTTGAGTAATGTTTATATTTATTATTATTTATATCTATTTGAGTAATGTTTTTCTCATCATCTAGACCAAACTCTGAGATTAGGCATGATTCTCTTTTTGCTCAACACAGTATTCTCAATACATAGTAGGCACTTAATACGTAAATGCTGAATGAATGAATGGATAGATTACGTAAAATTTAAACATTTTCCTCAAACTGGTTTCCTAGAGTTCTCATTTATTTTTTATACCACCATTCTTTCTTTTTAATTGTTGTAGTTAAATGAAGTTTACATTTCAAGTTAGTCTCCCATACAAAATTTTATACAGTTAGGTGACCCCAATTGCTCACTCCATTCTGCAACAGCACACTCCTCCTTTCCGCCCCCGATTCCCCATGACCATTCAACCAGCTCTTAACCCTCTCTGCCTTCCCCTCTCACCTCTGGACAGAAGCTGCCCCTTTGGTGTCCTGTAACTACTTGACTGAGAGGCACACTCTTCACGAGTGTGTCCCACAGTCCAGTCCAAACCAGGTCTGAAGAGTTGGCCTCGGAAATTGTTTTAGTTCTGGGCTGAGAGTCCAGGGGATGTGCTTTCTGGGGTTCCTCCAGTCTCAGTCAGACCATTAAGTCTGGTCTTCTTACTGGAATTTGAGTCCTGCTGCTGCTCCATCAGGGACTCTCTTGTTGTTTTCCCTGTCAGGATGTTCATTGGTGGTAGCCAGGCACCATCTAGTTCTTCTGGTCTCAGGCTCATGAAGTCTCTGGTTTATGTGGCCCATTCTGTCTCTTGGGCTCATACTTTCCTTGTGTCTTTGGTGTTCTTCATTCTCCTTTACTCCAGGTGGTTGGGACGAATTGATGCAGCTTAGATGGCCACTTGCAAGCTTTTAAGACCCCAGACGTTACTCACCAAAGTAGGATGCGGAACATTTTCTTAATAAGCTTTGTTATGCCAATTGACCTAGATGTCCCCTGAAAGCATGGTCCCCAGACCCCTACCCCTGCTACTCTGTCTCTCAAAGTATTTGATTGTATTCAGGAAACTTCTCAGCTTTGGTTTAGTTCAGTTGTGCTGACTTCCTCTGTAGTGTGTGCTGTCCTTCCCTTCACCTAAGATGATTCTTATCTACCATCTAGTTAGTGAATAACCCTCACCCTCCCTCCCCACCCCCGTAACCATCAAAGAATGTTTTCTTCTGTGTTTAAACCTTTTCTTGAGTTCTTATGATAGTGGTCTTATACAGTATTTGTCCTTCTGTGACTAAATTCACTCAGCACAAGTTCGAGCTTCCACTTTATACGATATTTCACGGCTTCATCCCTGTTCTTTATCACTGCGTAACATTCCATTGTGTGGATATACCATAATTTGTCTATCCATTCATCTGTCGATGGGCACCTAGGTTGTTTCCATCCTTTTGCTATCGTGAACAGTGCTGCAATGAACATGGGTGTGCATGTATCTATTCGTGTGACGGCTCGTATTTCTCCAGGATATATTTCAAGGAGTGGGATAGCTGGATCATATGGTACTTCTATTTCTAGCTGTTTAAGGAAGCGCCAAATTGATTTCCAAAGTGCTTGTACCATTTTACATTCCCACCAACAGTGTACAAGTGTTCCAGTCTCTCCACAATCTAACATTTATTATTTTGTGTTTTTTGGACTAAGGCTAGCCTTGTTGGGGTGAGATGATATCTCATTGTAGTTTTGATCTGCATTTCTCTAATGGCTAATGATCATGAGCATTTCTTCATGTGTTTGTTAGCTGCCTGAATATCTTCTTTGGTGAAGTGCCTGTTCATATCCTTTGCCCATTTTTTAATTGGGTTATTTGTCTTTTTGTTGTTGAGGTTTTGCAGTATCTTGTAGATTTTAGAGATTAGACACTGATCGGATTTGTTGTAGCTGAAAATTTTTTCCCATTCTGTAGCTTGTCTCTTTACTCTTTTGGTGAAGTCTTTTGATGAGCATATGTGTTTGATTTTTAGGAGCTCCCATTTATCTAGTCTCTCATCTGGTGCTTGTGCATTGTTACTTATGGTTCGTATTCTGTTTATGCCACGTATTAGGGATCCTAGCATTGTCCCTATTTTTTCTTCCATGATCTTTATCGTTTTTGATTTTATATTTAAGTCTTTGATCCATTTTGAGTTAGTTTTTGTACATGGTGTGAGGTATGGGTCTTGTTTCAGTTTTTTGCAGATGGATATCCAGTTATGCCAGCACCATTTGTTAAAGAGAATGTCTTTTCCCCAATTAATGGACTTTGGGCCTTTGTCAAATAATAGCTGCTCACAGATGGATGAGCTTATACCTGGATTCTCGTTCCATTGGTCTATGTATCTGTTGTTGTACCAGTACCAGGCTGTTTTAACTACCATGGCGGTATAATAGGTCCTAAAATCAGGTAGTGTGAGGCCTCACTTTGTTCTTCTTCTTGAGTAATGCTTTACTTATCCAGGGCCTCTTCCCTTTCCATATGAAGTTGGTGATTTGTTTCTCCATCTCATTAAAAAATGCTGGTGAAATTTGGATTGGGATCGCATTTTATCTGTAGATTGCTTTGGGTAAAATTGACATTTTCCCTATGTTGAGTCTACCTATCCATGAGCAAGGTATATTTTTCCACTTATGCAGGTCTCTTAGTTTCTTGCAGTAGTGTCTTGTAGTTTTCTCTGTATAGATCTTTTACATCTCTGGCTAGATTTATTCCTAAGTATTTTATCTTCTTGGGGGCTATTGTAAATGGTATTGATTTGGTGATTTCCTCTTCAAGGTTCTCTTTGTTGGTGTAGAGGAACCCAACTGATTTTTTATGTTTATCTTGTATCCTGAAACTTTGCTGAAATCTTCTATTAGTTCCAGTAGTATTCTTGTGGATTCTTTGGGGTTTTCTGCGTATAAGATCAGATCATCTGCAAACTGAGATACTTTGACTTCTTCCCTATCGATTTGGATGCTCTTTCTTTTTCTAGCCTAACTGCTCTGGCTAGGACCTCCAGCACAATGTTGAATAAGAGTGGTGATAGAGGGCATCCTTGTCTGGTTCCTGTTGTCAAGGGGAATGCTTTCAAAGTCTCTCCATTTAGGATGATGTTGGCTGTTGGCTTTGTATAAATGCCCTTAATTATATTGAGGAATTTCCCTTCTATTCCTATTTTATTGAGAGTTTTTATGAATGGGTGTTGGACTTTGTCAAATGCCTTTTTTTGCATCAGTTGATAGGATCATGTGGTTCTTGTCTTTTGTTTTATTTATGTGATGGATTACACTGATTGTTTTTCTAATGTTGAACCATCCCTGCATACCTGGTATAAATCCCACTTGGTCATGGTGAATTATTTTTTTGACATGTTGCTGAATTCTATTGGCTAGAATTTTGTTGAGGATTTTTGCGTCCATGTTCATGAGGGATATCGGTCTGTTATTTTATTTTTTTGTGGTGTCTTTACCTGGTTTTGGTATCAGGGCTATGCTGGCTTCACAGAATGAGTTTAGGAGTATTCCATTCTTTTCTATGTTCTGAAATACCTTTAGTAGAAATGGTGTTCTCTCTTCTCTGAAAGTTTTATACTACCATTCTTTAAGTTAAAAACTTAAACACTTACAGTTTCTTTTATTTCTCTTACCTCTATCACCAAGGCTTGTCTCTCTTTCCTAAGTGCCTCTCAGTTTTTCTCCCCTTTTCTTCTGACTGCTCCCACTCTTGCCTAAACTCCCCACCACTGCATGCCCAGAAGAGTGTAGCAACCTTTGCTGGTCCCCAACTCTATTTCTGCCCCTCTCCAATCCATCACACATGTCATCATGTTAGGTTAAGGTTAGCTCTGAGAACCCTGGCTTGTGAACCCTTTTAGTGCAGGGATTATGGACTGTGTTTATATTCCTCCAAGGCAGAGAAAAAAAGTACATATTCTAGAACCTACAGCAGCATAAATTCAAGCTTTTCTGCATGGTTTTTAAGGCTCATCATAATTTAATCTATAGATTAAACCTTATTTCTAATTACTCTCTGGCATACACCAAATTTCCTCAAGCCAGGCAGTTTTTCCTCAGTGTTCCCTAAACACCCACGCCCATTCCTATTTTGAGGCTTTTGCTTAAGCCATCTACTTGTCTGGTGTGCTCTCTCCCTTCTCTCTAGTATTCCACTATTATTCAAGGTACCCCAGAGTCACACTCCTTCAGGAAAGTTTTCTTTGACTACTGTAGCCCATTGACATATTGCCTGAACTCCAATTATACTTTATAGTGCTATCTAAGTTTTTCCTTGTTGTGTTTGGTTTTGTTTGGTCAAATAGACTGTAAGTTATTTGTTTCAGCCATTTGAGATCAAGGGCAATGTCTTTTTATTCTTTTGGATTTCTGGTAGTACCTAACACAGAACACATCATGTAACAAGCAATCAAGAACTGCTTCATTTATTTTAGCCCACTTTACTGTTCAATACCAGGGTTATAGTCACTAATAAAATATATAGGGTGGAAAGACAGTGGAACAAATCATTAAAAGGAATTTGAAATATCTATGAATTTCTATTTTCCTTTTGAGGTCTCTATCTTGGTATTATAAATTCCCTTGACTAATAGTCAATTTAAAAATCATTTACTTACCTTTGCAGAGCAATAAAATCTTAACAATTGTTATGCTTCTCCTAAGCTGCCACTCATTCAGCTGAGCAGTGCTGTAACTTTTTAACAACGATTACCTTAAACATCTCCTCCCCCTCCCCCTTTAATTACAATTCATCTTTCATTTCCCTATTCATGTATTCAATTCATCTTCCATCCTTTATCTCTGGAAGTTGTTGTGGCTAAGCAGTGGGACCCTTGTATTTTTCTGGTTCTTTCTCATTCCTTCGATTCTAAATGAGAATAAGCTCATTGTTCTTATATGGTTTCTAGGTTTGATAACAAGTTGGTATTTCATTGCAAAAACAGAGTTACCTAGGAACAAAACCATTCATTTTTGCAAAAAGCAATCTCAAGACTTTTTCCTTCTGCTCCCAGGTCAACTCTCCAATATCCACATTTCCTTGAATCTTTGCCCTGAAAATTTTCAAAGAAAAAAAAAGTGAAGAAGAAAGATACGGTCAAAGTAAGCTTCTTTTTTAAAAAAGAAAAACATGTAAACATCAGAAAAGTTCCATAGCAGAACTGGGTATTATGGGGCTTGCTATGTACGGACAACAAAGCAACATGTGTCCACTACAAAATCATAGAGTGAAAAAGGATATCAATATGCTCGCCAATTTAAAATGTTATTTAGTCATTAAGATGAAAATGTCAAAAACTATAACAACATGGGAAAAATTTGTGTTCAAATATTAAGGAAATAAGCAAAACACAAAACTGTAATGTAACATGTATCCAAATACACACAAAGACAAAGGAAACATGAAAAAAAAAAACAGTTGTTTGGTGAGATTTTGGTAAGTTTTTTGCTTTTAACATTTCTTTTTATATTACAATATTTTATTATGAAAAGAGTCACAAAAGGTAAATTTAGAAAATAACGTATTTCACTACTCTTTTTTCTTACCTCCAAATAAGGCTGCAACTAAGCTTTCCAGGCATGTCTTTTTCTACACTATAACTTTCCCATAGGATTCAGTCTACTTTCTATTTACAAAAGCTGGCTGACATGTACAAAGAGTACTGATGTTTTATAATGTAAAAAATATTTTTTCATATAGGTCAGTTGGGTTATTTTTATTGAAAAGTTTAGGTTTTGCCTTATGTTCACCATATACCTCCACTGTCCTCCCCCAATCGGCCTCTTAAACAGATGTCATAACGTTTTAACCACTATTTCTACACTGTTCCAACAGAAAAAGTAGCAGGTGCAGGTAGAGGCAATAGGACACTGAGGTTAAGGTGATAAGCTGCCCAGTAGCAGGAAGAGTCCAGTTTCTGCAATAACAACATGTAGAATCACTTCGTTTAACTTCCTCTGAAAACTTATACCACTTAATATGTTGTTGTTAGGTGCCATTGAGTTAGTTCTGATTCACAGCAACCCTATGTACAACAGACTGAAACACTGCCCAGTCCTGTGTCATCTTCACGGTTGTTACTATATTTGAGCTCATTGTTGCAGCAAAGTCAATCCATCTCATTAAGGGTCTTCTGTTTTGCTGACCCTCTACTTTACCAAGCATGATGTCCCTCTCTGGGGACTGGTCCCTCCTGATAACATGTCCACTATGTAAGATGAAGTTTTGCCATCTTCCCCTTTAAGGAGCATTCTGGCTATACTTCTTCCAAGAAAGATTTGTTTGTTCTTCTGGTAGTTCACGGTATATTCAGTATTATTCACTGACACCATAATTCAAAGGCATCATTCTTCTTTGGTCTTCCTTATTCATTCTCCAGCTTTCGCACGCATGTAAGTTGATGGAAAATACCATGGCTTGAGTCAGACACACTTTAGTACTCAAAGTGACATCTTTGTTTTTTAACATTTTAAAAAGGGCTTTTGTAGTAGATTTGCCCAATGCAGAATGTCATTTAATTTTTTGACTGCTGCTTCCATGGGCACTGACTGTGGATCCAAGTAAAATGAAATTCTTGACAACATCAATATTTTCTCCGTTTATCATGATGTTGCTTATTGGTCCAGTTGTGAGGTATTTTATTTTCTTTATGTTGAGATATAGCCCATTCTGAAGGCTGTAGTCTTTGATCTTCATCAGTAAGTGCTTCAAATCCTCTTCACCTTCAGCAAACAAGGCTGTCATCTGCATATCACAGGTTATTAATTATTCTTCCTCTAATTCTGATGCCACATTCTTCTTCCTATAGTTTCTCAGACTATTTGCTCAGCATACAGATTGAATAAGTATGGTGAAAGAATACAATCCTGATGCACACTTTTCCTGATTTTAAACCATACAGTATACCCTTGTTCTGTTCAAAAGACTGCCTCTTGTTCTATGTACAGGTTCATGAGCACAATTAAGTGTTCTGGAATTCCCATTCTTCCCAATGTTATCCATAATTCATTATGATCCACATAGTAGAATCCCTTTGCATAATCAATAAAACACAGGTAAGCATCCTTCTGGTATTCTCTGCTTTCAGCCAAGATCCATCTGACATCAGCAATGATATCCCTTGTTCCGTGTCCTCTTCTGAATCTGCTTGAATTTCTCGAAGCTCCCTGTCAATGTACTGCTGCAACTGTTTTTGAATTATCTTCAGCAAAATTTTACTTGCATGTGATATTAATGATATTGCTCGATAATTTCCACATTCTGTTGGATCACCTTTCTTTGGACTGGTCATGAGTATGATCTCTTCCAGTCAGCTGGCCAGGTAACTGTCTTCCAGATTTCTTGGCACAGACAAGTGAGTGCTTCCAGTGTTGCACCCATTTGTTGAAACAACTCAATTGGTATTATGTCAATTCCTGGAGCCAATGATTTTGACTGATTTTGGCCAATGCCTTCAGTGCAGCTTGGACTTCTTCCTTCAATACTATCAGTTCTTGATCATATGCTACTACCTCCTGAAATGACTGTAACACTGACCAATTCTTTTTGGTACGGTGCCTCTGTGTATTCCTTCCGTCTTCTTTTGATGCTTCCTGCATCGTTCAATATTTTTGCCATAGAATCCTTCAATATTGCAACTCAAGACTTGATTTTTTCCTTAAGTTCCCTACCTTTTGGTTTTTTAACTCCAGATTTTTGCACGTTTCGTTATTATACTTTACATACTTTGTCTTCTTGAGCCACCCTTTGAAATCTTCTGTTCAACTCTTTTAGTTCATCATTCTACCATTTGCTTTAGCTACTCTATGTTTAAGAACAAGTTTCATAGTCTCTTCCATTTTGGCATTTTCTTTCTTTCTGGTCTTTTTAGTGACCTTTTGCTTTCTTCAGGTATGATGTCCTTGATGTCATCCCACAATTTGTCTGGTCTTCGGTCATTATTGTTCAATGCATCAAATGTATTCTTGAGATAGTCTCTAAATTCAGGTGGGATCTACTAAAGGTCACATTTTGGCTCTTGTGGACTTGTTTTGCTTTTCTTCAGCTTTAACTTGAACTTGCATATAAGCATTTAATGTGGTCTGTTCTGTAGTCGGTCCCTGGCCTTGTTCTGACTGATGACACTGAGCTTCTCCATTGTCTCTTTCCACAGATGTCGTCGATTTGATTCCTATGTATTCCATCTGGTGAGATTCACGTGTATAATTGCTGTTTATGTTACTGAAAAAGGGTATTTCCAATCAATATGTCGTTGGTCTTGCCAAATTCTATCATGTAATCCCCTGTGTCGTTTCTATCACCAAGGTCATATTTTCCAACTACCCATCCTTCTTCATTTCCAATTTTGCATTCCAACCACCAGTAATCATGCATCTTGGTTACATGTTTGATCAATTTCAGACTGCAGAAGTTGGTAAAAATCTTCAATTTCTTCATCTTTGGCATTAGTGGTTGGTTCATAAATTTGAATAATATTCGTGTTAACTTGTCTTCCTTGTAGGCATATAAATATTATCCTATCACTGACAGTGCTGCACTTCAGGATGGATCTTGAAATATTGTTTTTGACAATGAATTCAACACCGTTCCTCTTCAATTTGTCATTCCAGGCATAGAGCATATGATTGTCTGATTCAAAATGGCCAATACCAGTCTATTTTAGTTCACCAATGCCTAGGACATCAGTTTTCAAGTGTTCCATTTAATTTTTGACAACTTCCAGCAGACGAAATATGTAAAAAAAACTGTCTTACACATGACAGTCAACTTGCTTGACTTAATAAATGAAAAGAGGAAATTACAGTGAATCTCTTGGTAATAGAAGTGGTATCACAAACTTCCGGATACAATAAAGTAAAAAATTTATAGTATGGGCATTTTTGAAGTATTATCTTTCATAGGCTTTGAAAGGCCACTGAGCATGCTCAACTTTCCCAACAGTCATATAATTTAAAAGAGTCTACAAATTAGTCCATTAAAAAATAACTAAGTACTCTTAACAAGATGTTAACTACATAACAGTGGGAGTATTTTTAAGTTTCTTGAGTTAGGGCCTTTGAAGAATCTAATTGCATTGGAATACAAAACAATTTTTTTTCAAAATAATCTTCAAAATGATTTGTAATTTAATAGAAGATTTATGGGGGAAGAGTTCTCTAACATACAAAAATACTAATAAATTTAATCATTGTATATACTCTGCAACTGTCTCAAGCATTCTGCTACCTTTATCATAGTGACAGTAGATTTCTAGACAGTATTTTGGAAATTTGTGGGGACTTTTGGTTAATACAACGATGGGGGAGCACTACTGGATATCTTCTAATCCATGACACAGTTCTGCACAACAAAGAAAAATTACAGTTTGGGCATTGTATTAATATTTTTAAATGATATGTTTAGTTAGATATTATTACCTATAACTTTCATCTCAGGGTAATAAAAGAAACATTACAAAATATTTGTGAAGTATACTTATCAAAATATTTAACCTGAGTCTAATTAAGCTTTTACAACTAATTTTCAATTTATAGGAAGCAAGATAAAGGAATAAGTTAAAATATATTACAATGACATTATATGGGACAAATAATCTAGTCTCTTTAACAAGTCTCTTGTCATGAAAGGAAGGGCACTTCCTAAGAATACCTACTAAGCCCCATACACTATGCTGGATGTCTGTCGACTTTGTGGAGCTACCATTCCAGCTCTGTATTGCTTACCTCCAGACAATCAGCCAGCTCCTGTCCTCAAGTAATTTACTATGTAATCTACTCAATACTTGAATATTATCAAACTGTATTTGTCAGAGTTCTTATTTCTCTAAAAGGCACAAAAATAGCAGCACAAAAGACAATACATTAAAGCATTATTAGTACCATTTCTCAGCCTCCATAAGATCCTGATTCAGACTATTGGTGCTGTGTTCTCTGCCATCAAATGTTCGGATTTTTGGATATTCTGTTTTTCCTGCAAATGCTGCTCTCATTTTTAAATTGAAAGCAGTTTGCGCTATCTGCTTATAACGTGTCCTGCTAAATAGGATCTGTTGCTTCACTTGGTGTAGAGCATCCAAAAAGAACTTTTCCACCTCTGTTCTCTCATCCAGTATGTTCTTGGCCAGCTTCTTCACACGATTCATTTCCCTGTCCTTCATCTGAAGAAGTTGCTGCAGCTTGTCAATTTCTACCTGACCTGCTTGATTCTCTATCATTGCCTGCTGCTGCAGTTTTAAAACTTCAGCCTCAAACTCTCTTGTCATACAAGTCAGGGCAGTCTCTAAGCTTACCACCTTTTTCTGAAGGGCTTGGATTTGTGATTTCTGCTGGTTAAGTTGCATAATTTTTTCCTTAACCAACAGGTCATTGATCTCCTAAAAACAGAATGATGAGAGAGGTGTAAGATTAGTTTTTAATTTAATAATTCCAGAACTCAGAAGTTCCTAACTTCTATTACTTTATGGGATTTTAGTCTGATGCCAAGTTGAGAAGGTGATATTCTAGTATCTGTGTATAGCAAGCAAAAAATATACTATGGTCCTTGTATGGGCTTGTAAAGGCAATCCACTGATTTTTTATAATTAAGAAACTCCTTTCCTCTAAAATTCTGAAAGATTAATATTTTGTATTACCAAAAGGTAATTCTAAAATCAGTAAGACTGTACAGTAAAGCATTAATTTAACAACTATATACTGGAAATTGTGGCTATTCCAATATTCATTTTCCCTTTCCTCCTTAGTAATAAAACCTCAATTGTATTCAGAAAAGCAATAAACCCAACTGAAAACCTATATTCCCTAGCCTCCCTTGGAGTCTAGCATAGCCAAGTAACTAAGTTCTGGCCAATGAGATTTAAGTGGAAATGTGTGTGGGATTTCAAGGACGATCTCTAGTGGGAGGGGCACTTTTTTCCTTCTTGATTCCTTCCTGCCATTTTAAGTAACCATTAGAGCTCCAGCAGCCATCTTGGACCATGAGGTGACTTTGAGCAGAGTTAAGGAACTTCAGTGTCTGTCAGCTTTGTGGAACTACCATTCCAGCTCTGGACTGCTTACCTCCAGACTTCCTTTAGGTGACAGAATAAACCTTTATGTGGTGAAGCTATTGTTATCACATCTGTTACTCACAGCTGAACCTATTCTTGATTGATTCAGGAACCAACCACAAGCAAAGCAAAACGAGTATTCTAAGGTACTAGAGGATGGGAGTCTTATGTTTATGTTTCTGATATTTTCTTTATAAAGGTAAGTCTAATGCTTCTTATAAGTCATTCAGTAATTAATCCTTTTGATAAGAAGGTGAATCATCCACCAGACAATGTCCTTATGTATCATTATTATAACTGATCATTGATACCTCCAAACCAATTCCTAAAAAAAAGAAAACAAAGTCTAAATGATAGTGAGAACCTTTTGATGTAAAACGATACTATGAGTCTCTTGCAACCTCTGGGAGTTTTTCTGTAGATCATCAGCTTCCTTCAGATGGTATGCAAGAGCTTTCTGGAGATAAACATTCTCTTTAAAAACAGTTCTTCCAGCATCATTCAGTTGCCTAAAACAGATAAACAGATATAAGATTTCAAAACACAGACCTAAGTTTTAGATATTACCAAACTAGAACAATGACTGCTTTACCCTCCAACATTAATAATAATGGCCACCACCTATTTAACATATAATGGGTACTCAGTAGTTTGGTGGGAATCTTGTGACTGAGTTCTCTCCAAAGGGAAAGTAAGAAGTGATGTGTTACTTTCAGTCTAAGGCAGGTAACAGAGGTATGAGTTTTCCATCCTCCCTCCTGTCCACATGACCAGACATGAAGAACCCCAAGACAGTGGAGGTACAAGATGGAAGCAGCCCTACCCCCTGAAACACCATTAAAGGAGAGGTGACACACCCACATTAGATTGTTATGTGCACAATAAATAAACTCCCAAATAAATTGAGATTTGGAAGTTTGTTAACACCATGCAGTTTGGTGTTACTTTCACTAATATACCTCTCATTACAACACTGTAATGTTGTTATTATTAACCCCATTTTTATATGAATAAATTTAATTTTTAAAATGTTAACTAATCTTCCTACGGTCGATTAGTATCCAAGTTGAGAACCAGTTCAAAGCCCACATTTTTTTCCACCATACCATTCTGCTATAGAAAGAGTAGGGTGGGGAGGGGAAAGGGAACACAAAGAGAAAGAAACCATGAAGGAGAGGAGACCAGAAATTTTGAAGAAAGTAAGCCAGGAGAGAAGGGAGCAGATAACATAATACACACAATACGAGAAAGACAGAAACAGGAGCACAGAGGTAAGAGAGGCTATCAAAAAGAAAAAGGAGGCAGCAGTTTCTTACACAACAGCTTCATGGTGGGCTCTCTCTGCCAACATTATTATCTTCTTTTCAGCTTCTTTTTCTAGTCGATGCTAACAAAGAAAATAGGCTGTTTAAATAGAGAGCTATATTTGTAACAACAAGTTTTACACATCAAAAATCTAAGTATTTAGATACAAAATGGCAGAGTAGGAAGATCTAGAGGCTGGTCCCTCCACCAAAACAACTGAACTCAAAACAGCAATTGGAAGTAACTATTTTGGAACTTTGGAACCTGATCAGACACTTAAGCCATACGGGGGGTACTTGAAGATGTCACACTCTTGAGAACCAAAGATAAAGAGAGAATCCTAAAAGAGAAAAGTGAATTGCCACATACAAGAAACCCTCAAGAAGATTAAGTGCCAATTTCTCCTCAGAAACTCTAGGTCAGAGGGCAGGAGAATGTCATATATAAAGTGCTGAAAGAAAAGAAGCATCTCAAGAATTCTATATCCAGCAAAACTGTCCTTCAAAAAAATGAGGGTGAAATTTAGATATTCCTAGATAAACAAAAGATGAATGAGTTTGCCATGATCAGACCTGTCCTACAAGAAACGCTAAAGGGAGTCCTTCAGATTGAACAGAAAACACACTAAATAGCAGCTGAAAGTTGTACAAAGAAAAAAAAGGTATCAAGTAAAGGTAATTTCATAGGCAACGATAAAGGCCAGTTTTATGGTGTTTTTGGTTTGTAACTCTGTTGTTGAGCCCTATATTACTTAGAACAACAAATGAATAAAAGAGAATTATAAATTTATCTTATTGGCTAGTAATGTATAAATATATATTTTGTGATAATAACACAAAGTGGGGGGAGAAACAATATAGGCATAGAGTTTTTATTAAAGTTAAATTGGTATCAATTTAGACTGTAATATTAGAATGTTAAATGTAATACCCCATGGTAACCACAAGAAAAAATACAAAAACTATATACACAAAAGGAAAAGAGAAGGCAATCAACATGGCTCACTACAAAAAATTAAACACAAAAGAAGGCAGTATTGGAGGAGATGAAGGACAAAAAAGGTATAAGACACACAAAAAAACCAAACAGTAAAATGGCAGAATTAAGTCCTTCCTTATCAGTAATTACTTTAAATGTAATGGTTAAATTCCCCAATCAAAAGGAAATAACAAAGAATAGAACGCATGAAAAAAAAAAGATCCAAATGTGTATGCCATCTATAACAGACACACTTTAGACTCAAAGACACAAATGGGTTGAAAGTGAAAGGATGGGAAAAAAAACATTCCACCAAAAGAGAACTGGCATGTCTATATTAATATCAGACAAAATAGACTTTAAGTCAAAATCTTTTACAAGAAGGTATTATGTATGATAAAAGGGACAATTCATCAGGGAGATATAACAAATATATGCACCTAATATCAAAGTCCCAAAATATATGAAGCAAACATTAACAATAATAGTTGGAGGCTTCAGTATGCCACTTTCAATAATGGACAGAACATCTAGACAGAAGATCAATAGGGAATTAGTAGATTTGAACAACAGTATAAACCAACTTGACCTAACAGACATGCATAGAACCCTCCACCCAACATCAGCACAGTACACATTCTTCTTCAATGCACATGGATCATTCTCCAGGATACACCATATACTAGGTCACAAAACAAGTCTCAATAAATTTAAAAAGACTGAAATCATACAGAGCATCTTCTCTGACTGCAGTGGAATGAAACTAGAAATCAGTCAACAGAAGGAAAACTGGAAATTATGCAAAGGTGTTGAAATTAAACAACACACTACTAAACAAACAATAGGTCAAAGAAGAAATCTAAAGGGAAATCAGAAGATACTTACAGATTAATGAAAATGTAAGAAAAACATATCAAAACTTGTAGGACACAGTAAAGGCAGTGCTTAGAAGGAAATTTACAGCCTACATGAAAAAAGAAGGAGATCTCAAATCAATAACCTAACTTTACAACTTGAGCAACTAGAAAAAGAAGAGTAAACTAAGCCAAAAGCTACCAGAAGGAAGGAAGTAACAAAGAACAGAACCAAAATAAATTAGAGAATAGTAAAACAACAGACAGAATCAAGAAACTGGTTCTTTGAAAAGATCAGTAAAACTGACAAACCATTAGGCTAGACTGACAAAGAAAATGGAAATAATTAAAATCAAAAATTAAAGTGAGGACATTACTGCTGACCCTACAGAAATGAAAGGGGTTATAGGAGAGTATTATGACAACTGTATATCAACAAATTAGATAACCTAGATGAAATGGACACATTCCTAGAAATATATAAATTATCTATATTGATTCAAAAAGAAAAATAGAAAATCTCAACAGATGCATAACAAGTGAAGAGACTGAAACAGTCATCAAAAACTTCCCAACAAAGAAAAATCCAAGACCAGATGGATTCACTGGGGAAGTCTAACAAACATTTAAAGAATTAACACCAATCCTCCTCAAACTTTCCAAAATATGGAAGAGTAAAAACTTTTTATGAGACCTATGTGTTCCATAGAACACAATCTATGAGGCCACCATTAGCTTTATACCAAAGCCAGACAAGGACACCATAAGAAAACTACAAATATCCCTCATGATTATAAACTCTTTGTAAAATGACAATCCCTCTAGATGATTTTAATAATTTCTGAAAGGGAGGGGGATGTTGAGATCTCTAGAACAGAAGGTTTTGTTTACCCTGATTTTTATTCTGCTATGATTTGATAACAATCTTTAATCTTCTAATAAGATAACAAATGGAAGGTTGGTATGTCTCAAAGCATATACATTTATGTTGTTCTATTAAACAAAAGATTTCTTAATTAATCCTAATAGTATGTACCTTTTCTTCAAAAAATCTGCCTTCCAATCTTGTAAGAGTCTCCTGATGTTTCCGCTCTGTGTTCCTTAAATTCTCTTTTAGCTAAAATTAAAATAACAAACAAAAGATGGTCAATAGGAAATGGGACTGATTAGGGTATAATCCTAGAATAGTCTCAATAAAGAAACATTTTCTGTCATACATTACCTCTTAGTCCTGAACATAAAGAAAAAATTCTGTCCTTGCCTCTAAGTACCAATTTCCCACAATCTTCTGTATATTTATAAGATTAGTATTAATTTGAATTTTTAAAAGCCTTTCATGAATAACAATTCTCAAGGGCATTCAGACAAGTTGTCCTCATATTTTCCAAATATCTTTATTTCAAACATGTGGAATCTCACAAAATCATAAAATTTTAGAATTGAAAGGGACTTCAAGAGTCAGACCATACAATCGCACAGCTAATATGGGAATCCCTATATTGTCCCTATTATTATTAGACATGAAAAATATCACTAATTCAAATCTCATTAGCTCACCTGGATGTCCTTTAATGGTTCTCAGTTTTAGAAAATTCTTCCTAATATAAACCTAAAAAACATCTCCCTATGACTCCCATGGATTGATCCTTCTAATGCCTTCTAAAATCATATAGAATAAGAGACATTAAATTCTTCTAAGCAAAAATAAAAATAAAAAAAATTGAGTTAATTTAAAGCTGTGATCCTATAATTCATACTGAAGGCTGCAGTCTTTGATCTTCATCAGTAAGTGCTTTAAGTCCTCTTCACTTTCAGCAAGTAAAGCTGTGTCAGCCGCATACTGCAGGTTGTTAATGAGTCTTCCTCCAATCCTGATGCCACATTCTTCTTCATATAGTCCAGCTTCTCGGATTATTTGCTCAGCATACAGATGGAATAAGTATGGTGAAAGGATACAATCCTGATGCACACCTTTCCTGATTTTAAACCATGCAATAGCCCCTTGTTCTGTTCTAATTACTGCCTCTTGGTCTACGTACAGGTTCCTCATGAGCACAATTAAGTGTTCTGGAATTCCTATTCTTCCCAATGTTATCCATAATTTGTTATGATCCGCACAGTCAGTGGAATGCCTCTGCATAGTCAATAAAACACAGGTAAAGATCTTTCTGGTATTCTCTGCTTTCAGCCAAGATCCACCTGACATCATCAATGACATCCCTTGTTCCATGTCCTCTTCCGAATCTGTCTTGAACTTCTGGCAGTCCCCTGTCAACGTACAGCTGCAATTGTTTTTGAATTATCTTCAACAAAATTTTACTTGCATGTGATATTGATATTGTTCGATAATTTCCACATTCTGTTGGATCACCTTTCTTTGGAATGGGCACAAATATGGATCTCTTTCAGTCAGTAATCCAGCCTTCAGCATGGATTACAACTCAATACAAAGAAAGTAAAAATCCTCACAACTGGACCAATAAGCAACATCATATAAATGGACAAAATATTGAAGTTGTCAAGGATTTCATTTTACTTGTATCCACAATCAACGCCCACAGAAGCAACAGTCAAGAAATTAAACGACGTATTGCATCGGGCAAATCTGCGGCAGAAGACCTCTTTAAAGTGTTGAAAAGCAACGATGTCACTTTAAGGACTACAGTGGGCCTGACCCAAGCCATAGTATTTTCAATCACCTCATATGCATGCAAAAACTGGACGATGAATAAGACTGAGGAATAATTGATGCCTTTGAATTATGGTGTTGGTGAAGAATATTGAATATACCGTGGACTGCCAGAAGAACAAACAAGTCTGTCTTGGAAGGAGTACAGCCAGAGTGCTCTTTGGAAGCCAGGATGATGAGACTTCATCTCACGTACTCTGGACATATTATCAGGTGGGAATTAGTCCCTAGAGAAGGACACCATGCTTGGTAAGGTAGAGAGTCAGTGAAAAAGATGAAGACCGTCAATGAGGTGGACTGATACAGTGACTGCAAAAATGGGATCAAACATAACAACGACTGTGAGGATGGCGCAGAACTGGGCAGTGTTTCATTCTGTTGTATATAGGGTCACTATGAGTCGGAACCAACTCCACGGCACCTAACAACAATGTTCCTATAGTTTATACTTACTGGCAAGAAAGAATCAAATTAAAATAGGCATAATCGATCTAATATTTATGTCATAAAAAAGACAGTAGAAAAGGGCTTTCCCATCAGACAGACCAGAGTTCAAATGCTGGCTCTCTTACTTACCAGCTGTTTGACTCTGGGCAAGAAAGTCACTTAACTTCTTTCAGTCTCAGGTTTCTGTGCATAAAAAGGGGATAATAATAGTACCTACCTCATAGGGGTGTGGTGAAGATTAAATAACAAATCACTTAACATAGTAACCATTTAATATAAGCTATCTATTATTTTGTCTAATATCGTCCTCACTTACACTTGACAGTTTTTCTTACTGTGATCTTTGTTCTAACTGTATTAATCTGTTTTATAGGATCTCTTTCAGATGTTTTCTTCTCCCTGTATGGTTTTTCACACAATTAAAACAAAAATAGCCTCTTACACTGTCAGACTTTAAAAATTAATGTCAATATACAAGTTTATAGAATTATCTACCATCCAAGTAGGGGGGAGGAGAATCTTTCATACACCATTGTTGTTGTTAGGTGCTGTCTAGTAGGTTCTGACTCATAGTGACCCTATGTATAACTCATCTGCATATTACAGGTTAATGAGTCTTCTACAAAAATCTATAAGTTGATAAATCTTTCAAAATATAGTTAGGCAATCCATATCAAAAAATTTATAAACTTCATGTCCTTTAATTAACCTATAAATTCCACTTCTGAGAAGTTATCCTAAAAACTAAAGATGTAGAAGATTTCCTTACTTGGATGTTCATCAGTTTACAATAGTGAAAAATTAGAAAAAAGTTCAAATGTCCACTACCCAATGGAATTCTATGCATCTATTCAAAAGACATTATAGAAAAATATTTAATGGCACTGAAAAATGTTCACAATGTACAAAGCGAAAAAAGTTAAACAATTTATACATCATGACCACACTTTGGTGAAAATAGCATATAAGTAATTTTTAAATATGTTTCTAGATAAAACCCAAACCCATTGCTGTTGAGTTGATTCCAACTCATAGTGATCCTACAGGACAGAGCAGAACTGCCCCATAGGTTTCCAAAGAGTGGCTGGTGGATTTGAACTACTGATCTTTTGGTTAGCAGCCGAGCTCTTAACCACTGCGCCACCAGGGCTCATGTTTGTACACAGCAAAGGAAAAAAAGAGATTATACAACAAAATATTAATAATGGTTATTTCTAGGTAGTGTAATTAGGGGGTATTTTTATTTTCTTCTTTTTTATTTGCTGAATTTGCCAAAATGGGTATTATCACTTTGTCAAAAGAAGACAAAAAATTATTTTAAAAAATTAATAACTGCAACTATCTACCAATATATGCTCCCTGTTAATCAGAAAGATAAAAATATTTTTTTAATATTTATGCCTTGAGTACTTTTTAATAATCTAAATTTACCCTCTTTTTAATTGGTATAATGAATTCTATATATACAGTACAATTAATTTTCTTCCCCTATCGGGAAGAATAACCACCAATTTTAAATTCATGGGCCCCTACACATCCACTCAATTTCTTCCATATTTGAGTCTCCATAGAACACAATTTTTTTCCCATAAGCTAGTATCTTTTGTCTTTGAATTTTAAGTCTTCCCCAATAGCCCTCTTTGAAAGGTTTGAAATCTATTTCTCCTCTAGGTGGCAACATTGTTCTTCTAAAAAATTTTAAAAAAAATCACCATGGCCCCATAGAAAATACCTATAGTTCTTAATTCACTTTGATTCAGAATGTATACCTACAATAGGATGGTTATTTTGAGGGTTTCTAAAAAGTTAACTCCACTGATTTAATCTTCAGTAATTTCATATAAAACAAAACTTTATATTCCATCTAGAATACTGGTGCCTTTAATTATATATTTAATGAAAAGACCCACTCAGCATTTAACAAAGTTTCATTGAACTTTACTGTGTATCTTTTCTTTCAATGAACACAAGGACAATGCTGTTCATGAGTCAAAGAACTTACAATCTAGTAGGGGAGATGAGACAAACCATCAATAGAATGAGCTAAGCGGTTTAAAAGAGATACAAAGATAACTACGGAAACACACAGAAAAGAAAATCACTACTTTTAAACAGAGCTCTAGGGAATTTCTCATGGAGAACATGCATTTAAGCTATATCTCTAAAGCATGTATAAAATTTTAATGGACGTAGACCTAACAGGATATTCAGGTAGAAGAAACAGTGTGAACAAAGTAAGAGAAACAGAAAAGACTTTAAGGATGAGTGAGTAACCAATTTGGGTGGAAGCAAAAGATGTAGTAAAAGGAGATAATAATGTTCCAAGGTAGGTGCAGGGTCTTGACTTTCACGCTAAGGTGTCTGGACCGTATTCTGTCTACAGTGAACAACCACTAAAGAAAATTCTTCAGGAGGTGATCAGATCATCAGAACTAGGATATTTTAAGATTATTCCTGCAGTAGTATGTACTTTGGACTGTGCTGGTGTGGTGGTTTTAAAATTTGTCCACAAATTCTTTGACACTCCTCACTTCAAATGATGAAGCCTAATTCTCTACCCCTTGAATGTGGGCCAGACTTAGGGACTCACTTCTATCCTATAGAATAAGGCAGTGGTAATGGCATGTGATGGAGCCCTGGTGGTGCAGTAGTTAGGAGCTCGGCTGATAATCAAAAGGTTGGCAATTCAAATCCACCAGCTGCTCTTTGGAAACCCTATGGGGCAGTTCTACTCTGTCCTATAGGGTCGCTATGAGTTAGAATTGACTCGATGGCAACAGGTTTAATGGTATGTGACTTCAGAGATTAGGCTATGAAAAGGATAGCTTTTTGTCTGGCTCTCTTGGATTATTCTATCTGGATGAAGTCATCCACCAAGTTATGAGGACACTCAAGCAGCTCATGGAGAGGTTTAAGTTGATGTTGGTAATTATAGGGAGGCCTCAGCTTCTTCTCACATGAACCTCTTATAGCTGCTTATGGATCAAAGACCTAAATGTAAGAACTAAAACTATAAAACTCCTAGGATAAAAAATGTTTATTATTGTTCTAAGTCAGTAGGTTTTGGACTAACTTGTTACACAGCAATAGGTAACTAATGCAGGAGAAGAAATAGAGGGAGTGAGATTTGAAGTACTGGACAGGGATTCAAGACACTGGGATTCTGCTACCAGCTCTACAGTTTACTCTTTAAGTCACTTAACATCTTTGTGTCTCAGTTTCTGTCATCTGTAGAATCGTTTAAATAGGACCTAAAGTTTCTTCCAGCTCTAAGATCCCATGAATTGCATGAAAAGTATTAGATGGTTGCTTTGTACCACTCATTTAACAAATTTTATTATTAAACACTAGTCTAGGAACTCCTGAGGAGTGACAATATACACAAGTAGGAGATTTGGCTCCTCTTACTCTCCTTAGCTTACCAAGATTAAAAAACAACACAAACATAAAATAGCTAGAGAAAACAGTTATGTAACTACTATTTCAAGGACTTTAAAGAGTTTGAAACTCACAAAAGGAGAGAGTTCCCCAGAGTATAGTGCTAGAGAAATTAAGAATAATTTTAAAGCAACAGTTGTAACAACAGTTGTAAAGAAAGAAATAAGCAGGTTCATGAACAAAGGCAGCCTCATGGGAAGGTTTTGGGATAACTGCTAAATAATGATACCCATTACCCGTTGCTGTGGAGTTGATTCCAACTCAGAGAGACCCTATAGGACAGCGTAGACCTGCTCCATAGGACTTCCAAGGCTGTAATCTTTATGGAGGAGCCCTGAAGTGGTTAAGAGCTCAGGCTGCTAACCAAAAGGTTGGCAGTTTGAATCCATCAGCCGCTCCTTGGAAACCCTATGGTACAGTTCTATTCTGTCCTACAGGGTTGCTATGAGTGGGAACTGACTCGATGGCACACAACAACAATCTTTACGGAAGCAAACCGCCACATCCTTCTCCCATGGAGCGGCTGGTGGATTCAAACTGCCGACCTTTCTGTTAGAAGCCAAGTGCTTACCACTGCGCAACCAGGGCTCCTTCTCAATTATGATAGGAAAGTTAAAACATAATTCTTCAAATCTAAGAAAGTGTCTTCCCATTCCCCACTTGCCTGAAATGTGCCAATTCATTCCTTTAAATGTGAGTTTTTAGGAGTCTTTTATTAAGATTTTTTAAAGCTATATAATCATAACAATAACCAAAACATTGACAACTACACTAGTACTTTTACGAAGGATTAGTAGGAGCTAGTATTCTAAGTATTTTACGTGTGCTTTGTTATTTAACCCACACAACATCTCTAAGAGGAGGCAGCTGATGTTATCAACCATATTTTACAAATGAGGAGTCTGAGACTCAGGCTAAGAGACTATACAAGGCCACACAGCTACCAGCTCAGAGCTAGGACATGAAGTCCACGATTTCAACTACTACATTTTCTTGTCTGCTTTATTTATTTCTCAAATACTCTTTCAATTTGGAAGTTAGCTAAAGGGTAAACAGAAAGAGGATGCAGGAACTTTGATTTTCTATCAAAGCTTGTTCTTGCTAAGCAGGACCACTGGGTAGGCAGAGGAGAACTTGAAAGACTCCACGCTTGGAGAGGACACACCATGGCTGAAAGTGAGAGACACTAAAAGGGACAGCTTCTTAAATAAAACTAATAGTAATAATGATACGTTTAGTAGTAATAATAGCAGCAGGATCAGCGACAGCAGGTAGTATTTACAGGCACACAGCACTAAACATTTAAACGGATTATTTCATTTATTCTTCACAATCGATGACCCTTTGAAGTTGGTACTATTATTCTCATCCTCATGTTACAGACAAGGAAACTTAACAAGGTACCCAAATAATGAAGAATTTATACTCCAGCAGTCTGATTCAGAGCACCAATTTTTAACCCATATTCAACACACTGTATGTGATCTTAAGTGGCAATATTCCTTCTACCATTACTTCTACTAATAATAGCATCAGTATTCACGTATACTCAGTGGTGTGCTGGAGCTGACACCAGGAATTTTGCTAGCAGGTTGTTGAAGCATTGGTAGCTTGAAAATTGGCCACAATAAAATACCCAAATCAGCAAATGATATGGAACTTTTGTGTGTGTGTGTGTGTGTGGAGAGTGGCACACCACTGTTAATATAATTCTCACACGTACTGTTTTAAATACTTCACATATGTTAACTCATTCAATACTTACAATTCTATGAGACAGTAACTGCTTTATCCTCATTTTACAGAAGAGGAAACCAAGGCATAGAGAGATTAAGTAACTTGCTGAAAGTCACAGAGCTGATCTCAGCTACTTGTGCCTGGCACTGTGCCATTTACTGCATTATTATTAATGCAATAAAACTATATTCTGAGCTGAGGGAATGAAAAGTAAGGCAAAGAGCACAGCAAGGTCAAAGTAACTTTCTGAAAGTAATTCAGTGCTCCTTAGCCCACCACCCCTACCCATACAGCCCTTTAGAATTTTCTAAAATTATCATTCACCAGTCTAAACATATTTTCCTTTGGGACTTTGCTACTTCGCCCTGATGTTTTCCAAGAATTATAGTTTGCGTCTCACTGAAGCCAATCCAAAGGTCCAGCTGTTGATAAACATGGGAGGGTGTGTTGGCTGAGATTTGGTAAATTCACTAAGAAAACAACGCTTAGACAAAGAAAAGTCTAAAAGTCAAGATCTTTCATTATTATTATTAAAGGAAAATCCTTTTTGTTTTAATGTGCTTTAGCTGAAGGTTTATAGAACAAAGTAGTTTTTCATTAAACAATTAATACACATATTGTTTTGTGACATTGGTTGCCAACCCCACAACATGTCAGCATTCTCCCCTTCTCGACCTTGGGTTCCCCATTATCAGCTTTCCTGTCCCCTTCTGCTTTCTCATCCTTGACCCTGGGTTGGTGTGCCCATTTAGTCTCATTCTGTTTTATGGGCCTGTCTAATTTTTGGCTGAAGGGTGAACCTCAAGAGTGACTTCAGTACTGAGCTAGAAGGGTATCTAGGGGCCATACTCTCAGGGTTTCTCCAGTCTCTGTCAGACGAGTAAATCTGTTTTTTTTTTTTTTTTGCTAAGTTGAATTTTGTTCTACATTTTTCTCCAGCTCTGTCCAGGACCCTCTACTGTGATCCCTGTCAATCCAGTTGGTGGTGGTAGCCAGGTAACATGTAGTTGAGCTGGACTCAGTCTGGTGGAGGCTGTGGTAGTTGTAGTCCATTAGTCCTTTGGACTAATCTTTCCCTTGTGTCTTTGGTTTTCTTCTTTCTCCCCTGCTCCAGATGGGGTGGGACCAATGGAGTATTTAGATGGCCGCTCACAGGCTTTTAAGACCCCCGACGCTACTCACCAAAGTAGAATGCAGAACATTTTCTTTACAGGCTATGTTATGCCAACTGAGCTAGATGTTCCCCGAGACCATTGTCCCCACAGCCCTCAGCCCAGCAATTTGGTCCCTCTGGGAGTCTGGATGTGTCTATGGAGCTTCCATGTAACAGGATCTTTTGCAGCTAGTGCTAAACTGATGTGTCTTCCCCTTTTTATCTCAAATAATCTCTGTCAAAGGGAGCTCTTTGCTGCCTCACAGAAGTAAATGTGAAGGTTTTTCCAGATGTTAGTAGTTAATTCTAATCTCCTTTTTTTTAAAAAAGAAAGAAACTTACATCATCTAATTCTTTTTCCACTTGGATTTTTCTCTTTTGGAATTGTCTTATTGTTTTCAGTTCTGTCTGAATCATGCCAATTTCTTTGGCTTTTTGTTGGAACTGTCCCTCCAGCTCACTTATTTGCACAGTGTACTTCTGTTCCTATGTGCGAAAAACAGATAAATGAGTTAGGGAAGAGAACAGAAGTCCCACAGAATCATGTTCCATTTGAAGTCTGGAGCCAGGAAGACCTCAAAAAAAAAAAAAAGAGAGAGCAGATATTTTTCTCTTAATAATTGATTTTTCTTATTGTAAAAGTAATACAAACCTGCTAGAGAAAAAACTAGAAAAATACAAAAAATAAATCTAAAACCATCCATAACTTTATCACCCAAAGATATTCACTGTTAACATTTGGCATGTCTTTATATATATATATGTTCCTAAAATAAAAGTGAAATCATAATATAAAACACAGTTGTTTCCTGCATTTTATCTAATATTTTTATATTACTGTCCTAGAATTCTGACCACCTCTACCTGTCGAGGAAAGTGTTAAATGTAGTAGCCAGGCACATGCTGCCCACCAAGACCCAAAAACCAAACCCACTGCCATCGAGTCGATTCCGACTCACGGTAACCTATAAGACAGAGTAGAACTGCCTTGTAGGGTTTCCAAGGCTGTAATCTTTACAGAAGCAGATTGCCACATCTTTCTCCTATGGAGCGGCTGGTGGGTTTAAACCATTCACCTTTCAGTTAGCAGCCAGGAGCATTACCACAGAGCCACCAGGGCTCCTTTATGCTGCCCATACACGTGCAAAAAGGATTTTGTTATTAAGGAAGAAGGACATCAAGTAGGTAACTGGTAGTCTCTATCACATGCCAAATTGTTTTCCAAAGTAGTTAGCACTTACGCCAATATATACTCCCACCAGTGGTGTTTAAGAGCTGCTATTTCACTTTCTTGTCAACACTTGGTATTGCCAGAGTTTTACATTTATAATTTGGTGGTATAAAGTAGAATTTCACAAGGTTTCTAACTTCTGTCATTCTTATTGCTAATGAAGTTGGACATCCTTTCATATACAACAGACCAAATCTTACATTCAAGTTTTGTTCATTTTGCATATTTTTTAAAAATTAAATCTGTAGTAGTTCTTTTTACTTTCTCAATTCTAATCCCTTCTTAGTTATATGCATAGCTTGTATCTTCCTCTAATTGTGGATTTATCTTTTAACTTTATGGTGTTTTTCAATGAACCAGTCTTAATTTGAATATAATCAAGTTTATCAATCTTTTAATTTATGGTTTGTGTGTTGTGTAACGTATTTAAGAAAGTCTTCCCTATCCCTAAATCATATAAAGATATTCCCCCATATTTTCTTTAAAATTGTAAAATTTTGCTTTTTTATTTAAATCTTAAATCTACCTGGTACTGACTGCTGTCTAGAGTGTGAGTTAAGATCTCATTTTTTTTTCTTTCTTATATGGAAAATCATATATCCCAGTATCGCTCAGACAATCCTTTCCCATTGACTTACAACACCATCTGTGTCATGTATCAAGTTTTCTTATATGCTGGGTATTTTCCAGACTCATTCTATTACTCTATTGGTCTATCCTTGTATCAATATCAAGTTATCTTAATTACCATAGCTTTATTTTAATTTTGATATCTGGTTAAGCAAGTTCTCCCACCTAATTTTTCTTTTTCAGGAATAGCTTAGCTTTCTTGGCCCACTGCTTTTCCATATTCAGAATCTGCTTGTAAAGCTACACACACATACACGCACAACCCTACTGAGATTTTGATTGAAATTGTATTCAATCTATAGATCAGATGGGAAGATGACATCTTTAAGATACTGAGTTTTCCTTGCTTTGTTTCTGATTTTAAAGAATGTTTTTAACTTTTCATCATTAAGTTTGCTACATGTAACATTTTTGTAAATGTACTTTATCAGGTAAGTTTTCCTCTTTTATAGTATGTTAAGATTTTTTATTATGAGTGCTAAAGTTTTGTATTTTTTCTATATCCACTGATATGATCATATGGTTTTTCCCCTTTAGTCTGTTAATGTGGAAAACTATAGAGATTTTGCTATTACACTAACCTCACATTTCTAAGGTTAGCTTAATTTATGTATATTTCTAGATTCAGACTGCTAATTTTTTAAAATACTTTATATATATATATATATCAATTATCTGGAAGAATTAGTATAAGACTAGAATGACCTGTTCTTTGAATACTTGATAGAATTTGTCTTTAAATCTGTCTGAGCTTGGTTTTTCTCTGTGGAAATATTTTAAAACAGTGACTTAATTTATTTGTCTGTATTGAACTATTCAGATCAGGTAAAAATCTGAAATCTTCTGGTAGATCCTGATCTTCCAGTTTAGTTTTTTCTTTTCTTGATGAACTCACCAGTTTTTCCTTCTCCTCTTGGGCTTTTTCCTGTGTTTCAATCAACTGCTGTTTCAGTTTTTCAATCTGCAGAAGATGGAAATACAGAGTCAGGAAGGTAAAGAAATTGCTCTGTGTCCTACCTCTATTAAGTAGCCTAGTTTTTACATGGTATAAGTTTTCACTAGGGTTAGACAGATGGAGTGACGATAGATGGGAAGAGAAGAGGGGACAGTAAATTCCCCATGACTTTAACCTGTGATTGCCAGTTTCCAAAACTTAAGCTATCATCAGAATTACCTGAATAACTTCTTTTAAAGAAAGGCAAATGAGAATCAGGAAATACAAGTGATACTAATAAATACAGATCAATCCCAATTGGTTGAGATAAATTTTAAGATCTGCAGGCCACAAAACTTTTATCTAATAAATTTTGAAAATTATTTGTATGACCAGCCTAAAATCTTACTTAAGAATAAGTAATACCTACTACTCAAAGAAGGAGCCCTAGTGGCACAATTGTTAAGCACTTGGCTGCGAACCAAAAGGTTGGCTGTTTGAACCCAGCAGTGGCTCCATAGGAGAACAGACCTGGTGATCTGCTCCCGTAAAGATTACAGCCTAGGAAACCCAATGGGGCAGTTCTATTCTGCCCTTTCAGGTCACTATGAGTCAGAATCAACTTGATGGCAAACAACAACAACTATTCAAAGAGTAATTTAAAAAATGATGGTTGTCTGGGAAAGAAGGTAAAAGATAAATAACATTAATGCACAAAAATGTATACTTTATTTAAGAAAATTCACACAGATGTTCAGTTTTTTGATTTATCCACTTTACTTTCAATATCATCTTGAACTTACTTTTGATTCCTATTAACTTTTTTCAAAGCATCAGTACACTCACAAGCCATTCATTCATTCATGAAAAAAAATTTTAATGAGTGCCTACTATGTGCCAGGCCCTATACTAGATGCTGGGGATATATTACTGAAGAAGAAAAAGGCACAAATTCTTGACTTTGGTGAGCTTTCATTCTAATCAGGAAAAGAGACAATAAACAAATATGTAAATAAAATGCATATAGTATGACAGTAGATAATGAATGTTACAGAGAATATAAACAAGGGATGAGATTAAAGGGTGCTGAAATGGGAGTGGTTTTAATTTTAAACAAGGTAGTAAAAAAAGGTCTCACTGAAAAGGTGGCATTTAAAAAATATATGGAATAAGTCATGAATCATCAAGTGATGTAAAAGACATCACTTCAGTATTAGTTCATACGGGTACTGAAGCAAATACATAAATAAATGACAAAAATGGGTGGAGGAACATATAAAATATGCCCAAGCCACCAGTAATCAGGAAAACACAAATTAAAACAATGAGATAACTATCACAACCATAAGTTGCCAAAAATTAGTTTTAAGTATAATAACATCAAGTGTTGACAAAAATGTGAGCAAAGAGAAACTCTAATATAACATTTATGGCAGTATAAATTAGTATAACCCCTTTGGAACTCAGTTTAAAACCTTGTGAAGCTGAAGCTGTGCATATCCCATAACACAGCAATTTCACTTCCAGATGTCTACTCTAGAGAAACTCTCACACATGTATACAAGTAGACGTACACAAGAATGTTCACTAAGGGTCTGTTTATAATAATGAAAAACGGAGTCTAACTGACCCACAGGAGAGTATGGATAAATAAACTGCAGCCTATTTATCTGATGGCATATTATAAAGCAGGTAAAAACAAAAAATAAAACATGCTCATTATAAATTTTTTTTAAATGAATGAACCAAATCATCATGTGATTTTTGTGAATATATTACAAAAACATTATGTTAAGTAAAAAAGCAAGTTGCAAAAGATATGTACAACATGATACTCCTTATGTAAATTTTAAAACAAGACTATAGTATGTATTGTTTATGGATACATACTTAAATAATAAAAGTACAGAAACATACATGGGAAGAATACACACCATCCTCAGAATGGTGGAAATTTCTCTGGGTCTCCACAAGCCTCATAGAGGCAGATTGGAAAAAGAAGAATTTAAGAGTTACACTTGAACTGGATGAATGGACATGGGGAACCCAGGGTGGAAAGGAGGAGAATGCTGACACATTGCAGGGATTGGAACTAACGTCACAAAACAATTAGAATGAGAAACTAATTTACACTGGAAGCTTTCACCTAAAACACAATTTAAAAAAAAAAAAAAGGAAGGTCAAATTCAGAATTTAAAAAAAAAAGTATTTTAAAAAATTGACAAAGAAAGCATTTTCATCAATTGGCATAACACAGTGTATAAAGAAAATGCCCTACATCTGACTGTGGTGAGTAGCATCTGGGGTCTTAAAAGCCTGTGAGCGGCCATCTAAGTTTTATCTACTGGTCCCATCCCAGCTGGAGCAAAGGAGAATGAAGAAAACCAAAGACACAAGGGAAAGATTAGTCCAAAGGACTAATGGACCACAACTACCACAGCCTCTACCAGACTGAGTCCAGCACAACTAGATGGTACCCGGTTACCACCACCGACTGCTCTGGCAGGGATCACAATAAAGGGTCCTGGACAGAGCTGGAGAAAAATGTAGAACAAAATTCAAATACACACACACATACACACACACACACAAAAAAAAAAAGACCAGGCATGCTGGTCTGACAGAGACTAGAGAAACCCCGAGACTATGGCCCCCGGACACTCTTTTAACTCAGTACTGAAGTCACTCCCAAGGTTCACCTTTTAGTCAAAGATTAGACGGGTCTATAGGGTAAACAATAACACACATGAGGAACATGCTTCGTAGTTTAATCATGTATATGAGACTAAATGGGCACACCAGCCCAAAAGCAAAGACGAGAAGGCAGGAAGGGACAGGAAAACTGGAGGATTGGAAACAAGGAACCTGGAGCGCAGAAGGGAAGAGTGTTGACACATCGCAGGGTTGGCAAACAATGTCACGAAACAATTTGTATATTAACTGTTTAATGAGAAACTAATTTGCTCTGTAAACTTTCCTCTAAAAAAACAAAGCATTTCTAATGAATAGGATGGGGGGCAGGTGGGGGTGGGGAGGGAGAGTTACACTTGAATTCCACTTTACCACCCACTAGCTGTGTGACTTTAGGCAAATTACCTATCCTTTCTGAGAGGTAATTTCTTCATCTGAAAAATGAGGATAACAACGTTGAAAACATCATGCTGAGAGAAATATCAGTTGCAAAAGGACAAATACTGTATGATCTCACTTATATGAAATAAGCATATATATAGAAACCAAGGATTATCAATAGATAGGAGGGAGGAAGGGAGGAAGCGAGGGAGGGAGGAATATTTGCTTATGAGGCATTGAGTTTATGCTAATGGTGGTGGAATGATTTGGTTGCACAACTTAAAAAATGTAATCAGTGTCACTGAATTATACATGTAGAAATGGTTGAGTTGGTGTATGTTTTGTTATGCATATTTTCACAATAAAAAAATGAGAATAACCATACTGTAGCTACATGGACTTATTAAAAGGATCGAATGAAATAAAATAGGTAAATCACCTAGCATGGTGCCTGGCACAAAATAGGAGCTCCAAAATGTTAGTTCCTTTCCATTTTTCATCCAGATCTAAAAGATAACTTTATTCTTAACACTTAGATGAGATACAGTAAGATGAATTTAAGATTCAACTAACCAAAAAAAGAGATTCAACTTGTTGGGTTCATAATGTGATTATGGATTATCAATGAATTGCTTTACAAATCATTAAAATGGGGTATTTATCAATATCTAATAATACATAGGTCATAAACCATGCTTTTGTCCTTAAAGTGGATCATAGTGTTCCTTATGATCATCAATCTCTACTTGTTTCAGACAAGAAAACTTAGGTCAAAAACTGAAAATAAGGAAAAGCCAATATCAAGAAAGCCATTCTGAAATAGCAACCTGTTTAGGGAGAGTTAAAGTCAAGTGAAATGTCTTACATGATGAAATTTCAAAGAATTAAAATCTTTGAAATATATAACCACACCAGTACAACCACAGAAGTAGTTACTGAGGCTCAGAAGGCTTTCTACCTACCTACCATATTATCTTTCTCCTGATCCTGTTTCTTCAGGTAGTTTAATACAGACATTGTGTCTTTCTCCATTATATACTGCTGCTTCTTTAAGTCCTCATTACTTTTTGCCAATCTCCGGGAAGTATCACGATACTCAATCCTCGAGAGTTCTGTGACTTCCAACCTGGCCTCCCAAAGGGAGGCATTGGCCTTGGCTCTGTCCACCACAGATTCATCTGGTTTTACTGCCTTCCTAGATGGGAAGAAGACATTCACAGTACATAACTATTTCTTTACTACCAAAAAAAAAAAAAACAAACCCACTGTCATCGTGTCAATTCCAACTCATAGGACAGAGTGGAACTGCCCCATAGAGTTTCCAAGGAGCACCTGGTGGATTTGAACTGTTGGCAGTCATAGCTCTTAACCACTACACCACAAGGGTTTCCAGTTCTCTACTACAGTAGTACTATACCTCTCATTTTGTTTTGCTTGGCATTACCTGGTACACACTGCCTGGGAAATATTGTTGAATGAATGAGTTATTAAGAAATACTTATTTATGGATTGGTGTACGTTCTGCTGGGTATATCCTCAACAACAACAAAAATAAAATAAGTTACATATACATCAAAAAAGAAATACATATTTACTTGTATTCACATAAGAGAGTTAAGCAGATGCCTTTTCCTAGAAGAGGGGAGTTTTGGAGCGTAACTCTGAAGGACTCAAAAACAAAGAGGAAAGGCATGGTAAGTCAAATTCATTTCATAAAGCTTTCACATCTTTTCATGTACTCCTTTGATTTTTTTCCTTCTTAATTCTCCCATATTTGAACTGTTTTTTCTATACGCGCTCAGTCGTAGACCTTAGTTCACTGCTCCACTATCTCCATTATCTTCTGTTCCCTGTCTACATGAGGATATATTCACAGTGTAACTGTGAATCCATAGTTCTGTAATCTCGCACCCACCCTACTCTCCAGTTTTGTTTTTTGTTTATTTTGGGTGGGGGGAGGTTGGCTAGGCCTTGGACAAAAGATCAAGTCATTAAGGAAAGCGTGTTAAATGCTTTATTGGCTGGTGCCACAATCACCAGGCTTTACGGATGGTTGAGAAACATAATCATGCGGGGAGGGAGGACTTAAAGGCTAGATTCAAATATTAAAGTGATAAAAGGGGAGATATTTCAAAATATAGGATTTATTGAATAAGCATTAACAAAATACTATTTCTTATATATGGTAGGCATTAGATATATGGATAGTAAATATTTGAAAGACTTCTGTATTTGAAGTCTAAATATTCTCACATATGTATGTATACCTTTCTATACCATCACCCTTCATCCCCTCAACTGATTCTCAATTCCTTTCTAGGCCCTTTCTCACCTTTTGTCTCCTTTAAATGAAGGCCAGCCCCACCCTCAACTCCCCAGCCTGTTTTAGCGGTTGACTTCCCATTCCAGCAGGACTTTAGGCACCAGTGATAGGCTGCCTTGCTACAATCATCCAATTGCTCCCTGAAGGTATCAGGTCTAAGCTGCTCAAGTAGATGATGCAAGCAATGAAACACCCCTAACAGGAGGACCACTAATACTGTCTGTAGACAAAACGCAGGGCTTCTCAAACTATGGGTCACGCAAAATCTGAGGAGTAAGAGGACTGTTACCTCAATGTTCCTCAGCCTGAAGCAGACATATAGTCAAAAATAGAAAACACACACTAGTGAGCTCCAGGAATGAGATAAGCCCTTGGCACTTAAAAAAATGCTAGAGTAACCATGCAGTTATGTAAAAAATCATACCGTAGAAGAGTACTTATATCAATACATGAGGGGAAAAAAGCTGTAAGAAAATATGTACAGTGTGTTATCATTTTATAAAGAAAAAAAAAGAATACCCTAAAATGATAATAGTGGTTATCTCTGGATGATGGGATTACAGGGGATTTTTTACTTCTCCTTTGTTTCCCACATTTTCAGTATTGAGCATGTATTACTCTTTTAAACAAGTTACTTATAAACATTACAAGTTGTGGGGATTCCCTTGTGATCCCACATACAGTGTTGCTGAACATACATGACTCCACTGTGTCTAGGAACCACCAGGGTCACTCAACAGGGCTAGTGATAACCTAGCTGACTCAATTCCAAGCCAGCAAGGGGTTGGTGCTAGAGCATTACCCTCTTCAAGTGTTCTGATCAGTGTGGGGAAATCTCAACGATTACCCAATCTGGGCAAATCCTTTATGTTCCCCCTTGAACCAAAAAGGATTCCTGAAAAAGCTCAAGGAACTACTTCAACTACCCAGAGGTCCTCTAGATGTTCAAGATCATCTCAAATTCAGTACAGAGATCTCTTAGGCTACGGCAAGAAAGAACAAGCCCAGACCACAGCCCTTGTGGAGGAAAGAAAATACCCAAGTTGAAGTATACACACAAGACTTTGTTAATTGTTTAAATGATAAGCACCTGCTATGTTCTGGGGTCTCTGCTACATGCTGGAGACACAGTGAATAATGCTTAGTGCCTATTCTAGAAAATCTTATAGTCTAGAGCAAGGTTTCTCTCCCCGGCACTACTGACACTCTGAGGTAGATAATTCATTTGCAGGGGAGCGGTGTTCTGTGCAGTTAGGGTATTTAACATGTTTAACAGCATCCTTGGCCTCTATGCACTAGATGCCAGTAGCACACACACCAAGACATGACAACTAAAAATGTCTCCTGGGAGCCAAAATCACCCCAGTCGAGAACTACTGGTCTAGAGCAGCACTGCCAATAGCACTTTTTGTGATGATGGAAATGTTCTATACCTGCGCTGCCCAAATTCAGTTGCCACTAGTCACATGTACCTATGGAGCACTGGAAATATGGCCAGTACAGTGAGGAAACAAATTTTTAATGTTAATTATGAGAACAGGATACAAGGAAAAGATTAGTCCAAAGGGCTAATGGTCCACAGCTACCAAGGCTTCCACCGGACTGAGTCCAGTACAGCTAGATGGTGCCCGGCTACCACCACTGACTGCTCTGACCAGGATCACAACAGAGGGTTCTAGACAGAGCTGGAGAAGGATGTAGAACATAATTCTAACTCACAATAAAAAGACCAGATTTACTGGCCTAAAGGAGACTGGAGAAACCCCGAGAGTTTGGCCCCCAGACACCCTTTTAGCTCAGTGGTGAAGTTATCTCCAAGGTTCACTGTTCAGCCTGGGAGCGGACAGCCCCGTAAAACCAAATGGGACTAATGAAGTACAGTAGTCCAGTGACAAGGGCCAGAAGGCAGAGGGGGACAAGGAAGCTGGTGATAGGGAACCCAAGGTTGAGTAAGGATATTGTTGATGAGATTGGTAACCACTGTCACAGGGCAACATGTGTAGTAACTGTTAAATGAAAAACTATTTTGTTCTGTAAGCCTTCATCTTAAGGGAGAATAGCAGCACAATGGGAAGAGCATAGTCAATGTCACTGAACTTTGCATGTAGAAATTTTTGAAATGGTGTATCTTTGGCTATGTGTATTTTCACCAAAAAAAAAAAAAGGTTGAGAAGTTAGAGGGTTGACATGTTGTGGGGTTGTTAACCAATGTCATAAAACAATATGTGTACTACTGTTTCATGAGAAACTATTTGTTCTGTAAGCCTTCACCTGAAGTATAATAAAAAAAAATTTTATTTCCTCACCGTACTGGCCATATTTCCAGTGCTCAGTAGGTACTTGTGACTAGTGGCAACTGAATTTGGGCAGCGCAGGTATAGAACATTTCCATCATCACAAAAAGTGCTATTGGCAGCGCTGCTCTAGACCAGTAGTTCTCGACTGGGGTGATTTTGGCTCCCAGTGGCCAGTACAGTGAGGAAATAAATTTTTAATGTTAATTACTTTAACAGCCACATATGGCTCTGGCTACTCCATTGGACAGCGCAGGTCTAGAGGACCTCCAATATCCCAAGAAACGTTATCTTGATCTTCACTTCCAGTGTCAGAATTAACCCTTCTTTCTCATTCCCAGTTCTCTGTTCCTCCACTAGCACCTATTATTTCATTCTGTCCTGTGTTACTTCTAGTCTTTGGAAACTTATCTGCCTCCACCATTATTAGTGCATTACATATAGGCAGGGATTGTGCCTAAATTACCTCAGGGCCCCAAAACAGGGCCCCAAACTGGAACATTCCAGTGTTCCCGTTAACAACAGCAATAGATTTGTCACGTATTTTGGGAATTTCTGAAAAATGGAAACTGTCCTTCTCAAAGGTGTGGGGGAGAGCGGGGCGGAGGGGGGGCGGGGAGCGGGGGAGACGGGCCCGAGAGAGCCGGCAGGAGGGCGTGAGTTGGCCAGCCCCCGCCTCCCCGCGCCGGAGTCCCCAAAGTATGGGCCAAGAAAGAGGGGCCCCCATAGCGGCTGCTTACTTCTTGTCTTTGCCTTTACCCTTGCCTTTCCTTTTCATTCCCTTCAAAGGCATTTTGGCTTCTCCAGGCGCCCGCTGTTGCTTACCGCTGCCTCCTAGGCCCAGCTCTGTCTCTAAGGAAACCAGAATGCGAAGCCGGTGTCGTTCCCGCTGGGCTGTTGCTAGCCGGAAGAGGGCGCACGCGCCCGTGACGTGGCTCCGCCGCCTCCGCCGGCGCGAGGGCCGGGCTCCACGGGAGGGGGTGGTGGGTGCGGGGCGGAGATCGCGCGGAGGGCGGAGGGCGGCGGGAGGCCGCGCCGGAGCGGCGCGAGCGCGGTGAGTGTGAGCGCAGCGAGGCGCCGAGACTGCTCCAGGCCGGGGCTGAGCGGGCGGCCCGACGCGCCAAGGGCTGTAGGGCAGAGAGGCAGGAGCAGACCAGCACCCGGCGGCGGAGACGGCAGCGCGGCGTCCTTCAGGCTGGGTGTCTCGGACGTCGCGACGGTCGGCGCGCTCTCGCCTTAGGGACACTTGGTTCCTTGTGGTCGGCCCGGCCCGCGCGTCCTCTCTTCCCTCCACGCCGCAGCCAGCGTGGCCGCGCTGGTCTTATTCTCGCCCTTGCTCTGCCTCAGCTGCGCACGGCAAGTGCTGCCCTGACTCTTTTGGTTTCCTTCTCCCTTCCCTGGCTTCCAACTCTTGTTAATTTTATAAGGGATGGCGCATCCTACACACTTCCCGGACCAAATTTTTTTTCTTGAGGCAGTTGACTTTTTTTCCGAGGGCGGTGGTTGACTGTGAATCTGTCAGACTCCGAAGAGCAGCGCGAACTGGCGTCCAGAAGCCGGGGCTCCCTCGGTCCGGGAGCTGGCCGTTAAGCGCTGCCCGTTGGGTTGGGGCAGGAGGAGGCCTCGCAGGCGTAGGGGCAGTTCTTTGACCCCATTCTGTCCTGTGTAACCAGCCCTGCCCGCCCAGGACCGGGCCCAGGTTTTCATTTGTTAATGACTCATACCGGGCACTGTTTCGTGCTGTTGTTGTGCTTGGGGTCGCCGAGTCGGAACCGACTCGAGGGCACCTAACAATAGGCGTGCTCAGCATCTTTTTCTCCAAGTGGCGTAAAGTTGAAAGCTCTTGCCTTATTTTGCCCGAGCACACCACTGAAAAGGAATATATTCAAAAGTATTGCTCTCATTTTTCAGTGGCAGAGCTCTATGATTATGCTTTCATTCAAGGAGACTCTGAGTCATTACGGTATCCTGGTTGCCAAGTTGATAGAATCCGTAGGAGACCTGTGGTTGAATGAAGCTCTCGCGCTGCGTAACCCACCGTTTCAAAATAAATTTGAAATTTCCTTCAAACTTCCTTATAGATCCACTCTCTACATTTCCCTACGGGGGAACTTAATCCCTGTGCCCCTTCCAGAGCTCTTTGACCTCTATGCTGTCCCCCCTCTCTTTTTCCCCCTCTCTTATATGGTTTCTGCTTCAGAATTCTGTGGTTAGAAGGATCATACTGATTTGTTAATGAACCCTACAAATTAGCTGTTAGACATGTCTGCTACCATGACCATGGCTTATTCTGACTGTATTTCTATTCGTACATCACACTCCTGTGGGTCCATGAATAGAATCACCATACACTGAAGGAGTTACCTCTGATATGGAATCTATTAAGTTATGATTAATTTTGTTTTTCTAAGGTTCTGAAAATGCTCCCCATTTAACTTGGAGAAAAGAGAGTGTAGGGCATCTTCTACTGCAGGAATTTGTTCTAAAATTTGCTTACTAAATTTATAATATGAAAGCCAGTCCAAGATTCAAAATTTGAACATAGGCCTTCAGACTCATCTATAAACATAAAAATTTGACTGTAAGAAGATTGTTTCTTAATATATGGATAACACTTTGGTTGCATGTACTTTATAGTTGTTTTATTGTATCACACAACATGTCTTTATTAACTGAGTTTGATTTTGTAGATAAAACTGCTGTGGCATGAATACGGCTAAGAGAAATGCCCAGCATCCAAAGGATATGAACAAGCACTTCACCAAAGAAGACAATTCAGGCGGCTAACAGACACATGAGGAAATGCTCACGATCATTAGCCATTAGAGAAATGCAAATCAAAACTACAGCGAGATACCATCTCACCCCAACAAGGCTAACATTAATCCAAAAAAACACAAAATAATAAAATGTTGGAGAGGTTATGGAGAAACTGGAACTCTAATACACTGTAGGTGGGAATGTAAAATGGTATAACCACTTTGAAAATCGATTTGGCGCTTCCTTAAAAAGCTAGAAATAGGGTCTGGGGACCATGCTTTCAGGGGACTTCTAGGTCAATTGGCATAACAAAGCTTATTAAGAAAATGTTCTGCATCCTACTTTGGTGAGTGGCATCTGGGGTCTTAAAAGCTTGCAGGCAGCCATCTAAGATGCATCAATTGGTCCCAACCACCTGGAGTAAAGGAGAATGAAGAACACCAAAGACACAAGGAAAATAGAAGTCCAAGAGAAAGGGCCATATAAACCAGAGACTTCATGAGCCTGAGACCAGAACTAGATGGTGCCCGGCTACCACCAATGACCACCCTGACAGGGAACACAACAGAGAGTCCCTGATGGAGCAGCAGAAAGGTGGGGTGCAGAACTCAAATTCTAGTAAAAAGACCAGGCTTAATGGTCTGACTGAGACTGGAGGAACCCCGGAAAGCATGGCCCCTGGATTCTCTATCAGCCCAGAACTAAAACAATTTCCGAGGCCAACTCTTCAGACAAGGATTGGACTGGACTGTGGGACGTAAAGTGATACTTGTGAGGAGTGTGCCTCTTAGCTCAAGTAGGTACAAGAGACCAAAGGGGCAGCTTCTGTCCGCACGTGAGATGGGAAGGCAGAGAGGGTTAGGAGCTGGTTGAATGGACATGGGGAATCAGGTGGATAGGAGGAGTGTGCTATCACAGTATGGGGTAAGCAAGTAGGGTCACATAACAATGTATGTGTAAAATTTTGTACAGGAGATTAACTTGAAATGTAAACTTCATTTAAACTACAACAATGGAAAAAAAGGGGAAAAAAAAAGCTAGAAATAGAAGTACCTTACAATCCAGCAATCCAGCTTCTTGGAATATATCCTAGAGAAATAAGAGCCATCACACAAATAGATATATGCATACCGATATTCATTGCAGCACTGTTCACGATAGCAAAAAGATGGAAACAACCTAGGTGCCCATCAGCGGGTGAATGGATAAACTATGGTACATTTACACAATGGAATGTAATGATAAAGAACAATCATGAGTCCGGGCAATATACCATGGAGGAATCGGGGAGACATTATGCTGAGTGAATTTAGTCAGTCGCAAAAGGACAAATACTGTATACAACCACTATTATAAGAACTCAAGGAAAGGTTTAAACACAGAAGAAAATATTCTTCTTTTTTAAATTGTGCTTTAAGTGAAAGTTTTAAGTGAAAGTTTACAATTCAAGTTAGTCTTTCATACAAAAGTTTATACATATATTGCTATGTGACCCTAGTTGCTCTCCCTATACTGTGACAGCACACTCCTTTCCACCCCGGATTTCCCGTGTTCATTCAACCAGCTCCTGACCCTCTCTGCCTTCTTATCTCACCTCTGGACAGGAGCTGCCCATTTAGTCTCATGTATCTACTTGAGCTAAGAAGCACACTCTTCACAAGTATCATTTTATGTCCCATAGTCCAGTCTAATCTTTGTCTGAAGAGTTAGCCTCGGGAATGGTTTTAGTTTTGGGCTAACAGAAAACGTTCTTTGATGGTTACGAGGGTAGGGAGGGAGGGAGAGAGGTATTCACTGACTAGATAGTAGACAAGAATTATATTAGGTGAAGTGAAGGTCAACAGACGCTAAAGGGGAAGTCAGCACAACTGGACTAAACCAAAGCTAAGTTTCCTGAATACAACCAAACATTTCGAGGGACAGAGTAGCAGGGGTAGGGGTCTGGGGACCATGGTTTCAGGGGACATCTAGGTCAATTGGCATAACAAAGTTTATTAAAATGTTCTGCATCCCACTTTGGTGAGTGGCATCTTAAAAGCTAGCAAGCAGCCATCTAAGATGCATCAATTGGACACAAACCACCTGGAGCAAAGGAGAAAAGAATGAAGAACACCAAAGACACTAGGAAAATATTAGCCCAAGAGACAGAAAGGGCCACATAAACCAAAGACTTCATCAGCCTGAGACCAGAAGAACTAGATGGTGCCTGGCTATCACCAGTGGCTGCCCTGACAGGGAACACAACCGAGAGTCTCTGATGGAGCAGGAGAAAAGTGGGGTGTAAAACTCAAATTCTAGTAAAAAGACCAGACTTAATGGTTTGACTGAGACCAGAGGGACCCCGGAAGACATGGAACCTGGAGAAAAAACTGATGGTATAGAGTAGGAAGTTGCTTTTTAGCATTCATCTGGTAGCATTTCCTTCCGTAATTTCTGATAGTAGCTTTACTATTAAGTTTCAGGGATTATTCAGCTGGATAAATTTGTTTCACAGCTTAGAATACTAATGATTTTAAAACTTCCTGGAATAAGCCACTTACTGTTCTGTTGACTTCATTCTGTAACTCTTTTTCTGCCCAGTTTGTGTAGTTCCTGGTCAACAGAAATGTGGATGAAAGAGTGTCTTGGCTGAATCCTCTGCAAACAAGATCACTATGATCCTGGTAGGTAGGGCAAGTATCCAGATGTAAGATAACATTTCTATCAGCTGAAAGCTGTAAGTGTATTTCTGGGTTTATTTTTCTGAATTGGATTCTCTGTTTTTTTGCCAAATGATGTTAATTTTTCTCTTGTCCCATTGATTTTAGTAGCATCCAGTGTGGAGTTGTTCTATTACCTGCTGGCACTTTATTTGCAAAATATCCCATTTTTATTAGTTGTCCTTCTTGATAAAGCATGAGCACTGGACTAGAAGTCAGTTCTCTAAGGAAAAATATATACCCAATTTTCAGGCCCACTTGTCTGCACTTTCATGTCGTAGATCTATTAAATGTTAATTTATTTAAGAAATGTTTGGTGGGTACCAACTGTACACCAGGATCTCTGATAACTTGAAGGTTACAGTTGGGGACAAGACAGGGACCCTGCCCTAAAGTTGCTTGCAGTCAGGTGTATAAGGCTGTTGTTGATCTCCAGGAATATACAACTTTGTTGGCATCTATACACAAGTAAACATTTAACAACAGTATTGAGCAGTGATTGATAAGGGGGAGATGGCATAGAGCCCAAGTGCTACAGGAAGTGCTATGAGAGACTGACATAGGCAAAGTTTACAGAAAGAAGTGGGCTGAAAGGAAGAGAGAAGGCTTTTTGGGAAGCTAAAACAACATGAGCAAAATTCAGAGTGTGCTTACGAGACAGAGAGGAGTTTAACTAGAGCAAAGTGTGGTTCATAGACCAGCAGCATCAGCATCATTATGTATTAGAAATGCAAATTCTCAGACTCTACCAGAAACCTACTGAGTCAGAAATTCTGGTGGTGAGGTCCAGCAATCTATGTTTTAACAAGCCCTGCAGGTAGTTCTGATGCTTGCTAAAGTTTGAGAACCTCTGGACTAGAGTAGAGGGTTCTTGTGTGGAAATAGTGGGCAAAAAACTCTGAAAGAAATGTTGGCAACTCACAGTATAGCACAAGAGTATTAGACAAGGAGTTTGTCTTTTTTTATATATATATTTTATTGTACGTCAGGTGAAGGCTTACAGAACAAATAGTTTTTCATGAAACAGTAGTACACATGTTGTTTTATGACGTTGGTTAACAACCCCACAACATATTAACTCTCTAACTTCTCATCCTTTTTTTTTTTTTGGTGAAAATACACATAGCCAAAGATACACCATTTCAAAAATTTCTACATACACAGTTCAGTGACATTGACTACGCTCTTCCAATTGTGCTGTTATTCTCACTTAAGATGAAGGCTTACAGAACAAAATAGTTTCTCATTTAACAGTTACTGCAAGTGTTGCCCTATGACAATGGTTAACAATCTCACAACACATCAACAATATCCTTACTCAACCTTGGGTTCCCTATCACCAGCTAGGAGTTTGTCTTTTATCCTGCAGACCAGAGTCACCAACTTGTGGCTTGAGGGCTGGATTTGGCCCATAGATGTGTCCTGTTTGGCCTGCAGAGTGGCATTTTGGGTTTGTTTTTATGTTTTAAATGGAGTTAGTTGTCATCATTTAAAAAGCAGCAGATTTTGTATAGAAATCTGCACTTCCTGCTTATCTTGAAAAATTAGAAGATCTGACAATACTGGGCCTATATTCCATCATGCAGCAATTGGTTGGAGCAGCAAGCAACTGCCCCTTCAGATGGAACAGGTGCTGTGCTGTTTACCACAGTGACCACTACTTCCTGTTATTTTAAACACATCTTTACTCACATTTCCTGCCTGGCCTTGTAGGTATTTCAGTCCGTAACCTCTGTTGTGGGTAGTTGGAAATTGATGAAAGTTTTAAGAAAGAAGGGGTGGGGGGATGGTGACATGATTTATGTATTCATTAGTTCATTCAAGGAACATTGATTAAACATATACGCCAGTCTGTGCTGAGTAATAAGTATTCAAAGATGAATGAGATATAATCCCTGCCGTAATGCAGTTTACAATCTAGTAGGCAAATGATGAAAACAGCAGTTTAAGAAGACACTGGTGTATGGATTTGAGAATAGAGACTGGAGACTGATGACTGGTAGACTGAAGTAATAAGGGCCTGAATTTAGATAGCAGCAACGGGAATAGGAACAAAGAGGAAGAGATGGTAAAGATATTGCAAAGGGAGAATCACCAGAACTTGACAACAGATTGGAATATAGAAGGCATGAGAGACGAGAACTCAAAGGTGATAAAGAGGGTAAGTTGGATATTGGGAAATTTGTGGTACTACTAACAAAAGCAGGAAATTAGGAAGAGAAGCCATTTAGCCCTCCCTGAGTGTATGTGTCGCTATGAGTCGAAATCGACTCAGCGGCAGTGGTTTTAGTTTGCTTTCTGGTGTGTATGTGTTAGAGCTCCTCAGTAGTGCAAACAGTTAATGCACTCGGCTGCTAACAAAAAGGTTAGAGGTTTGAGTCTACCCAGAGGCATCTCTGAAGAAAGGCCTGGCATTCTACTTCCAAAAAACCAGCCATTGAACGAACACCTTGTTGTTGTTGTAGTTAGTGGCCATGGAGTTGATTCCAACTCACGGCGACCCTTATCCAGCACAATTCTACTCTGACATACATGGGGTCAGCATGAGTCAGAATCAACTTGAGGACAACTGATTTTGTTTTGTTTTTTGATGTGTATGTGTCTGTGCCAAGAACTTTGAAAGATAGCTACCTGGCCAACCGACTGGAAGAGATCCCTGTTTGTACCCATTCCAAAGAAAGGTGATCCAACAGAATTCGGAAATTATAAAAAAAATCATTAATATCACACACAAGTAAAATTTTGCTAAAGATCATTCAAAACCAGTTGCAGCAGTACATCAACAGGGAACTGCCAGAAATTCAAGATGGATTCAGAAGAGGATGTGGAACAGGGGATATCATTGCTGATGTCACATGGATCATGGCTGAAAGCAGAGAATACCAGAAATGTGTTTACCTGTGTTCTGTTGACTATGCAAAGGCATTCAATTGTGTGAATCATAACAAATTGTGGATAACATTGTGAAGAATGGGAATTCCAGAATATTAATTGTGCTCATGAGGAACCTGTACATAGATCAAGAGGCAGTTTTTCAGACAGAACAAGGGAATACTGCATGGTTTAAAGTCAAGAAAGGTGTACGTCAGGGTTATATCCTTTCACCATACTCACTCAATCTGTATGCTGAGCAAATAATCCGAGAAGCTGGACTATATGAAGAAGAACGTGGCATCAGGTTTAGAAGAAGACTCATTAACAACCTGTGGTATGCATATGATACAACCCTGCTTGCTGAAAGTGAAGAGGACTTGAAGCACTCACTGAAGAGATCCTCACAATTGGACCAATAAGCAACATCATGATAAACAAAGAAAAGATTGAAGTCAAAGATTCATTTTACTTGGGTCCACAATCAACACCCATGGAAGCAGCAGTCAAGAAATCAAATGACGCATTGCATTGGGCAAATCTGCTGCAAAAGACCTCTTTAAAGTGTTAAAAAGCAAAGATGTCACTTTAAGGACTAAGGTGCGCCTTACCCAAGCCGTGGTGTTTTCAGTCACTTCATATGTATATGAAAGCTGTACAACAAATAAGGAAGACTGAAGAAGAATTGATGCCTTCGAATTATGGTGTTGACAAAGAATATTGAATATGCCATGGACTGCCAGAAGAATGAATTAATCTATCCTGGAAAGTAAAGCCAGAATGTTCCTTAGAAGCAAGGATAGTGAGACTTTGTCTCACATACTTTGGACATGTTATAGGAGGGACCAGTCCCTGGAGAAAGACATCATGCTTGGTAAAGTAGAGGGTCAGTGAAAAAGAGGAAGACCTTCAACGAGGTGGGTTGACCCAGTAGCTACAACAACAGCCTCAAGCATAACAACGATTGTGAGGATGGCGCTGAACCAGGCAGTGTTTCGTTCTGTTGTACATAGGGTCGCTATGAGTTGAAACTGACTCTGCGACACCTGACAATAACAACAACGTGTGTGGGGGCAAAAATGGGGGAGGTTTAGAGATGCCAGTTGTAATTGTCTCTTGTTTTGAGTTCAGTGCATTGGTGTACACACAATATCAAAACAAAGCAAAGCTGTTGCCATCTGTTTAGTCTGACTCATGGCAACCACATTGTTTCAGAATAGAACTGCACTGATAGGATTTTCGGTGGCCTTGATCTTACAGAAGTAGATCACCAGGCCTTTCTTCTGAGGCACTGCTGGGTAGATTCAAACTGCCAACCTTTCAGTTAATAACTGAGCACAAACCATTCACACCACCCAGGGACTTCACACACAATATAAGTATTTTTTAAAAAAGAAGATAGAAATGTCAAAAATGCATGCTTAGGAGTAGATAACACCCATTCCATCATAGGATTTCAAGGGAACACCTGGAGAAGATTTTGATTTGTAGTCAACAAAGTGTAAGAAGACCTTTTTTGGAAATGTTTGCTTTGGAAGCCCAATAGTTAGAATTTATAACATTGATCACATGAATCAAATCCATAAATTTGATCAACTACTCTCTTGAATATATAATTTTCAGCTTTATGTTGCATAGGTAAGTTTAACTTTCTCCTTCTGGGGAATGGGAAGCACTGTATAAACTCAAATACCTAGACAGATTTTCTGAATATCAGTAGTATGCTTCAGAATTTAAATCAGAATCAGCTGTGTGCTTGTGAGGTATCCCTGGTATGAAGTGTCATCATAACAATATTGCTCTGTTGAAATAGTAGCCAAATTCTTCTTCCTAAGATCTTCTGTTGGAAGATCTTGGTCCTTTTTAAACTGTATAATCATGTAATAGTAAGTGGCTACTTGTTGATCACATTGTGGAGCACATAGCTGGTATCTGAGTTCTTCCCAGCCTAAAAAAGACCTCACAAAATGTATAAACTAGATTGTTTGTGCTTTACTTATGGATTAGCTCTTTAGTCACAACCCACCCACCCTCAATACGTTTACAAACACATATATACCAGCTTTTAGAGCTAGTCTGACTTGCCTTCTTTTGCTGATGCCGATTTTATAAACAAGCTGTCTGAGTGGTAAGAGTGGCTGAAGTTGTAGTCTGAAAGTGGAAGAGAAAAAGAGCCCAAGAGTACTAGATGAGTCAGCAGTTGAGTTTGATGGTCTGGTTTCCAAAGCCTGAACAGATTGGAAACAAATATAGGAAGAGATAACTGAACCAAAGGTAGGCGTACTGACAACAGAGATTTACTCTTATGATTATCCATGTCCATCTTCTACAGATTGAAAAACTGATACAGCAGCTGGAGGAAACAAAGTGGAAAGACCAGGAGAAGAAAAAATTGGTAAGTATTCTATATAAAGTAATACCCCACTTTTCCATAGGTCATATTTCTGGCAAATTCTGCTTTCTTGTTTATAGCTGAGAGCTTACAGTAAGTGGAAAGGGGTTTGTGAGCCACTAAAAGAGCTGTCCAGAACACTTAATTGTGCTCATGAGGAACCTGTATATAGATCAAGAGGCAGTCGTTGGAACAGAACAAGGGAATACTGCATGGTTTAAAGTCAGGAAAAGTGTGCATCAGGGTTGTATCCTTTCACCATACCTATTCAATCTGTACACTGAGCAGATAATCTGAGAAGCTAGACTATATGAAGAACAGGGGATCAAGATCAGAGGAAGAGTCATTAACAACCTGCAGTAGGCAGATGACACAACCTTGCCTGCTGAAAGTGAAGAGGATTTGAAGCACTTACTGATGAAGATCAAAGACCACAGCCTTCAGTATGGATTACACCTCAACATAAAACAAAAATCCTCACAACTGGACCAATAAGCAACATCATGATAAACAAAGAAAAGATTGAAGTTGTTAAGGTCTTCATTTTACTTGGGTCCACAATCCACACCCATGGAAGCAGCAGCCAAGAAATCAAAAGACACACTGCACTGGGCAAATCTGCTGCAAGAGACCTCTTTAAAGCATTGAAAAGCAATGATATCACTTCTAAGACTAAGGTGCACCTGACCCAAGCCATGGTATTTTCAATCATATCATATGCACATGAAAGCTGGACGATGAATAAGGAAGACTGAAGAAGAATTGATGCCTTTGAATTGTGGTGTTGGCGAAGAATATCGAGTATACCATGGACTGCCAAAAGAATGAACATATCTGCCTTGGAAGAAGTACAACAAGAATGTACCTTAGAAACAAGGATGGTGAGACTATATCTCACATACTTTGGACATGTTATCAGGAGGGATCAGTCCCTAGAGAAGGATATCATGCTTGGTAAAGTAGAGGGTCAGTGAAAAAGAGGAAGACCTTCAACGAGATGGATTGACACAGTGCCTCCAACAGTGGGCTCAAGCATAACCACAATTGTAAAGATGGCGCAGGACCAGGTAGTGCTTCATTCTGTTGTACATAGCTGTGAGTTGGAACCAACTTGATGGCACCAGACAACGACAAAAGAGCTGTCACAAAGTCCATGCCCCTTATTCTGTTTGAGAGTCCCTGATTTTCATATATTAACATAAAATTCTAATAATTATGGCTGTGATTCACATCACACCTTGGATTTAAAAAGAAGATTGGGTGGTAGCTGCTTATTGGAGGAGTTAAGGGACAGAACAACATTGATCAATGATAATTGATAGAATGATGTCAAGGAAAATGGACGGAATAGCTCAAAAAGCCTAGAAATCTGGGACCACTTGGTGACAGAAAGGCAAATGGTCCTATAGACCTGTAGCCCCTGGGAGCATCCCAGGTTTACAGAAAATATAACTGATGATCATAATCATGATCCTGAACCTTAAAGAAAAGGCTTTGTTTCCTGCAGAAATTACATAGTTTACTTTAGAAACATTTTTTACCAAAAATTGTTGAGATAAAAATGTTTTGGTTTTTAGAGGGGGAGTATCTTAATGATGTGTTTGGAAAAATGTACTTATATGGAGCTCCCTTTCCATATTTGGGAAAATGTACTTAGATGGAGCTTCTATTCTTTACTTTATACATGAGGTGTCATAGTATTTCAGTGTGTCTCATTGTTTCATTTTGGTTTAACATGTTTGAAGCAGTAGTTACTCTTCAACTGATAGCAAAAAAGGGAAAATATGTTTTTACTTTTCTTCCCGTAGTCAAGCTCTGTAAAACATGCCAAATGGCACTGATCCATGCAAGTATTGTTCTGCAAATAAGTGCCTCCCACAATAGATAGGGACTTGGAGGTCACCTTAAGCTAAGCTAAGACCAGAGATGGATTACCCAGTAATCAAGGTAAGCACACACTTAGGGCATCAACAAAACAGGGGCACCAGCTGTCCAAAGCAAAGACCCCTAGATGCCAAGCAGACAGGACACAAGGTAAAGCAAGCACTACAGTGAAAGGGAACTGGCAGGGCACTAAATGAAATTGATACCAGCTCCATTGTGTGAGAATATGTCAGTTTCTATTGAGCACCTAATATGTGCCAGGTACTCTTCTAGGTGCTTGGGCTACATCAGTAAACAAAAAAGATGCCTGCACTCGAGAAGCTTACAGTTTATGAGGGGAACACAGACAATAAGCATAATAAATAAGTTAAAATATGGTGAGTGCTATGGGGAAAAATAAGTAGAGCGAGGTAAAGGCATTTAGAACACATGCACGGGTAGGGAGGATGGTAATGGGGAAGACTGCTGTAGCAAAGACAGGCCTCAGTGAGAAAGTGGCATTTGAACCAAGATTTGAAGGAGGTGTAGGAATTTATCAAGTGGATGTATGGGAAAAGATTGTTCTAGGCAGTGGGGACAGCTAGAGCCAAGGCAGTAAGGCAGCAGCACATGTGATACATAAGCCCAGAGGTCAGTGTGGTTGGGGAGAATGAATGAGGTAAAAATTATTAGTAGTTGAGGTCAGAGAGAATGGGGAGGGAGGCAGAGCAGGGAGACCCATGAAGGCTATTGTCAGGATTTTGTCACTCTGAGAGAAATGGGGAGGCATTGCTGGATTTTGAACAGAGGAAAGACATACTCTAACTTATATTTGAAAAGGATGACTTTGGCTGCTGTGTTAAAAATAGACTTGAGGAGTGGGAGTAAAAGCAGGGAGAGCAGTTAGAGTAAATCAGACAAGAGGTGATGGTGGCTGTCTTAGTCTGGGTTCTCTAGCGAAGCAAAACCAGTGAAGTGTGTATATATAGAGAGAGAGAGCTTTATCTCAAGAAAATGGCTCCCATGATTGTAGAGGCTGGCAAAGTCCCAAGTCCATGAGTTAGGCATCAGGCTGGTGGCTTCTCCTGACTCACACAGCTGAAGAGCTTGAGAACCCAAGATTGGCAGGTCAGACAGCAGGCTGCTGGCTCACAGGCTGTGGAGACCAGTGAATCCCAAGATCAGCAGGCAATACAACAGGCTGCTGGCTGAAATCGCAAGAGCCGGAGGTCAGATGATGACAAGCAGGATACAGGATCCAGAGCAAGCAAGTGAGCTTTGCCAGAACATCCATATATGTGTGTGTATATATATATATGTATTTCCATATACATGTATATATGTGGTGCAGGCCACACCCCCTAAGGAAACTCCCGTTACAGTGTGATGGCTGAGCATATCAGATCACATTGTGGAAAATGATTACATCATTACATAACTGCCAAACCACTGAGAATCATGGCCCAGACAAGCTGACACACAGCCTTAACTATCACAGTGCATCAGGTCAAGCTGGTGGTAATGGAAGTGATGGGATTCTGGAAATGTATTAAAGGTAGAGCCAGCAGGAAATGGAATCGTCAAAAGCTCTGGTTTGTGTATAGGAAGGAGATCAGACTACCTCTAAGACTGACATTCTGGGGCCAGCCTAACTTTCCAGCCTCATCTCTGACTATTCTCTGGTCCACCCTCTCCTCCCACCCCCATATCCGTCTTTCCCTAGATCCTTACTAGATGACCCTTCCTGTGTGCTTAGTGGTTAGAACTTGGGCTCTGAAGTTAGACTATCTGTGTTTGATTTCTGGCTCTTTTCACTTACTGTGTGATTGTGTGATCTTAAATTATTTACTTTCTCTAATCCTCGGTTTTCTCACTTATAGAATGGGGGTGTTAATAATTGCACCTACCTCACAGTGTGATATTGTGAGAGTAAATGAGATAATCAATGTAAAATACCTAGCATAGTGCTTGGCATGTACTAAGGTCTCAATAAACATGAGTTACTATTTATTATTACTGTTTCAGATTGTGCTCGTTTGGCCACAATTTTCCTCTGTTGAATGTTAATCCTCAGCACTCCTCTACTTTAGTCTTCTAGTTTTTCTTTTGTTTCTGAAATCCATATGGCAGAAGTTCTTGAGGAAATTTTAAAATGAAGTAAAACTATCCATAATCTCCCTACCATCTGTTTTTTGTAGCATCTCTGGTCTCTTTGTCCATATGTCTCTATTATTTATATAGTTGTTGTTTCATTTTTCACGATCAGTTCCAATGTCATCTCTGTGATGTTTTTCCTAATCCTCTAGGCAGAGTTTCTGTGCTTTGGGCCTTTTTTTTTTTTTTTTTTTTTTTACCACTTCATGATTAACTTAGAAAGATGTCGTTATATGTATACATGTCTGGCACCTCTACCAGATTCACCATCTTGAATAAAAAGGTCTGGCACCTAGCACTTAGTAACATCTGACGGTAAACATTTGTAAACTAGATAATTGAGTGGAGCCTAACAAGCCTTACCACTCCATTCCTTCCTATATGTAGCTTCCAAGTTCTTATTTGTGACACTCCCTTGCTCGAAATCTTCAATGGTTTCCTACAGCCTATAGACTAACATCTAAAGTTCTAAATCCTTAGCTGAGTATTTGGAGTATTTGGTGCCTTCTACTATCTAACCTCAATCTGCCTTTCCAACTTAATGTCCTACCTCAGTTAGTCAAACTGATCTATTCACTTTTCTCAGGGGCCCACCCTTTTTCATATCCATGTCTTAATTCATACTGTTTTCTTTTCCTGAAAAGCACTCTTCTCTCCTAATTCATTTCCCTCCTTAGGACCCTCCTCAAATGCTGGAGACCATCCCAGCTGGAAGTAATCTCTCCCTGCTCTGAAGTCTCAACGCATGGTAACTGTGCTACTTGTCACATTTTAACTTTACTGAAGTAATTGATGAATATGTATTTTCTTCGTAGTAGGCATCTGCAGTCTCTTAAAAGGGCAGGTCTAGGGTGATTCATCTTTGTATGCTGTACTTGTAAGTAGAAGTAGACAACTGGTAATTTCTGGAATGACTAAGTGAATGAATTAATATGTGAATGAATGGGCTTCCTGGAACAGCACCCCTAGCTATGGGCTGGTTTGGGGGAGATGGGGTATTGGGGATTTGGTACATAGGCCATAGTGAGTCATTGAGAGAGGGGATACTCCCTGCCCCAGTGCTTCTGTCTTCATACACCATCTACCCAATTGCACCAAGTCCACTCAGGACATATTTACTGATGCTGCGCATGTGCCAGTCTCTGTGCTTGGCTTTGGGAATGTAAAGGATACTATGCAGCCCCACCTTAGATAGCCTGCAGATAGCACGGTGTTCCAGGTTATATCCACAAAGGAATCATTGCTCACTGCACTGAAGTCTACCCTAGATTTACTTTTTTAGACCTATCTTGGTTTTACTTTGCTTGACTAATTGTTAAGGTGGGTGGTTTAGCTGTATCCATTTCCATAGTTCAGTTTATTGTTTAAAACTTCCATTCTAGTTACATTTTAAACCTCCTTCATGTTTAATTTTTGACTTTCTTAAAGCTAGTTTTGCTCTGGAGCTCAGACGAATTGACAGTGGGAGCTTTCACATTTTGCTTTTTTCAGAACTTTTGGTGGAGTTTTCTAGTCATCTATCCCGTTCCATCATTTTCCGCTGTTGAGAAATACTTTGTCATTGTAGCCAAGTCAATCAATATTGACATTAGCTTAGGGAGGAAATAGAAAGATATAAATAACAATGAAGTGTCACCATAAGGACTTATGAGGAAAACAAGTCCACTCGTTTTGAAATCTGACTCAATGCCTTCAGAACTATCCTTTCTCACACCTGCCCTCTTTATTCTGGTACACCTCTATATTCCAGCCGTGATCTTATTGTTAGCTGCTGTCAAGTCAGCCCCTTACTCATGGCAACCCCCATGCACAGAGGAACAGAAAGATGCCTAGTCCTGTGCCGACCCCATGATTGGGGGTGGATTGGACTGTTGTGATCCATAGGATTTTCACTGACTAATTTTCAGAAGTAGCTCACCAGGCCTTTCTTCCTAGTCTGCCTTAGTCTAGAAGCACCACTGAAACCTGTTCAGCATCACAGCAACACACGAGCCTGCACTGACAGATGGGTGGTGGCTGTGCATGAGGTACATTGGCCAGGAATTGAACCTGGGTCTCCCACATGAGAAGTGAGAATTCTACCACTGAACCTTATATTCCAGTCATACTGAACTATTAATACTTGAAGTTCTCAGAAGTCTCTTTATGCCACTTTACCGGGGTAATTCCTATCTCTGATTCAGGACCCAGCTTAGGCCTCTCATACCTCAAGAAGCCTTCTACTACTTCCCCACCTCCATCTTTCCCCTTCCAAGCCCAGTTACTTGCCTCTCGTGTCCGTTCCTCCAGCATCCTGTGTTTGTTTGAAAAGTTATCATAATACAATGCGGCTGTTGGTTTACTTGTCTGTCTCTTCTAGTAAGCCGAATCTCCTCAAGAGCTGGACCTATATCTGATTCCTCTTTGTATCTCCAGAACCCAACATTATATATTAGACACTCAGTAAATGTTTGTTAATTGGACAGTTCAACATCTAGCTTTCTAAATTCACCTCGGGGATGAAAGCTATGGAGAAGTGCTATTACCTTTTCTACTATTGAGCTAAAGTTGTAAAAACAACATAGAATTCAGTTCCTGAGCTACTTCTGCCCTGTAAGCAACAATTCTAGTAGTTGACACTTAACTGTCATAAAAGTAGATGAACCAGACAATCATGTTCACCCAGAGAAAAGGTAGATAAGAGAGGAGTGACAGATAAAGAAGGGAGTGAGTTAGTAAAATGCCCCAGTTAGTTGCAAACAGTACAAAGGTGAATGTGGTTAATAAAGCTAGCTTGATTCAGAAGAGCTGAAATAGGAGCAAAGAGCAAAAGGCAACCAGTGGTGAAAGCAAAGATTCACGGAGAACAGGCAAACACAAGTAGGTAAGCACCAAATGGGGCCCAGGTCCTGTGGGATTGTGGTTTTTCAGGCTCTGGGTGACAGGGAAGAGAGGATGCATGAGAGTGTGAAGCTCTGGGACGGCTGAGTGGGGAGGATAAGTGTTTACTAGAAGGTATAAAGATATACTGAAAAGGCTTTAAAAGGAGATGAACGTAGTGATAAACACTGGTCAGCACCCAATTCTTGAAAAGGAATGAAGGGCGACCTTTGTTGAGAATAGGAGATAGTGAGCAAGAGATAGTGAGAAGACTAATTCTGGAAAGAATAGATTTAAATGTATTGATGTATACCACTGCTGTAAAAGCTTGATTGTCTATCATTATTTTGACCAATACATAAAACTTTTTATATAACTGACATTTGGAGAAACAGTCCTTCCTTGGAAGCTTGGGATCATGATCTTCCAGTGGGTCTGTAATTAATCTCTTTTTGGAAAGAATCTGTAATATTCTTGGTAGATGGGTGAATATCTAGGGCCTGAGTTACTGGACCTCTGTTCATCTCTTCAGGTATTTGTTCAGTGCCTACTATTGCTGGCACTGTTCTGGGAGCTGGGAATGCATCATTGAACAAAGCAGACACAAACCCCTGCCCACATGTAGCTCATCTCGGGGGCTGGGAAGACAAGAAAATAAACAAAAAGAGTAAATTATGTAATGTGTTAGAAGGTGAAAAGTTGCTATGGGAAGCAAATAGAAAATGTGCATGTGGCCAGTGCAGTTTTAAATAGGATGGACAAGGGAAGTCTCACTGAAAAAGTGACATTTGAGCAAAGACTTTAACAAAATTAGTGAGCTATCCATACAAGCTGGGATCATGTAAAATAGCATGCCGTTCTCACACTCTAAATTGTAAGCCTTTCTAATTTAAAAGTGGCTGATCTTAAAATCTTTAAACCTGAGACAAAAAATATCCCCTGAAATCTTCTTAAAACCAAACAACCTTGGGTGAGAGGTGAGACAGTACACAGTACAAGGGAAACTAACACAACCTGCACAAGGAAAGATCATGGAGGCCCTATGGACACATCCAAACTCCCCAAGGGACTGAGTTGTTGGACGGAGGGCTCTGGGGACCATGGTCTCGGGGAACATCTAGCTCAATTGGCATGACACTACTTATAAAGATAATGCTCTACATTCTACCTTGGTGAATAGTGTCTGGGGTCTTAAAAGCCTGTGAGCGGCCATCTAAGATACTACACTGGTCTCATCCCTTCGGGAACAAGGGAGAATGAAGAGAACAGGATACAATGAAAAGATGAGTCCAAAGGACTAATTGACCACAGCTACCAAGACCTCCACCGGACTGAGTCCAGTACAGCTAGATGGTGCCCGGCTACCACCACTGACTGCTCTGACCAGGATCATAACAGAGGGTTCTGGACAGAGCTGGAGAAGGATGTAGAGCATACTTCTAACTCCCAAAAAAAAAAAAAAAAAAAAAGACCAGATTTACTGGCCTAAAGGATACTGGAGAAACCTCAAGAGTGTGGCCCCCAGACACCCTTTCAGCTCAGAGGTGAAGTTACCTTCGAGGTTCGATGTTCAGCCTGGGAGTGGACAGCCCAGTAAAACTAAATGAGACTAACGAGGTACAGGAGTCTGGTGACGAGGGCCAGAAGGCAGAGGGGGAGTAGGAAGCTGATGATAAGGAACACAAGTTGAGTAAGGATACTGTTGATGTGTTGTGAGATTGTTGACCACTGTTATAGGGCAACATTTGTAGTAACTGTTAAATGGGAGACTATTTTGTCCTGTAAGCCTTCATCTTGGGCGAGAATGGCAGCACAATTGGAAGAGCATAGTCAATGTCACTTAAATGTGTAAGTAAAAAGTTTTGAAATGGTGTATCTTTGGCTATGTGTATTTTCACCAAAAAAAAAGCTGAGAATTCAGAGGGTTAAAATGTTGTGGGGTTGTTAACCAAAGTCATAAAACAGCATGTGTACTACTGTTACATGAGAAACTGTTTGTTCTGTAAGCTTTCACCTGAAGTACAATAAAATATTCAATTAAAAAAAAAAAAAAACAATAGTGTAGCTTAATTAGTAAAGAATGTCTGCCTTGAGCCTTGTACTCTTTTAAAGATAGGAAATTTAGGGGGCAGTTTGTTTATGTTAATGGAGGATGAACAATTTGGAAAAGGAGGGTGAGAATGGTTGCACAACTTGAAGAATTTAGTCAGTGTCATGGAATTGTACATGTAGAAATTGTTGAATTGGTGTATATTCTGCTGTGGATATTCTCAACAACAGTAATAAAATAAATTATTAAAAATAAATAAAAGTAGCTCGTCTTAAAAAATGAGATTGGAAGTGGTGTCAGGAGGTAGGGGTTTAGAGCAGAAAGGGCTTTTACGTGTACATCCTTTGCTTTCTCTAAAACCTATTATTTGGTTTTAAATTGATGAACATCTGGTAAATGACTCTGCAGTTTTCGCTCCATGGAAACAGATACCCAGTCTGCATTTTTTTTTACTTGAATGAATGTTTGCTTAATGGAAATAGAAGCTGGAGAGGTTTTCAAAAGAATAAAACAAACCCATCAAGTCAATTCAGACTCATAGGACAGGGTAGAACTGCCCCATAGGGTTTCCAAGGCTGTAAATCTTTATGGAAGCAGACTGCTATATCTTTCTCCATGGAGCGGCTGGTGGGTTCAAACCCCTGACCTTTTGGTTAGCAGCCAAATGCTTTAACCACTGCACCATCTGGGCTCTTTGAGGTTTTCTAGAAACCACAATAATATGAAAACATGAGTGACCCCTGAAGAAGCTCCTGGAGAATCAGTCACAGAGATGGAGAAAGGCTGATAACTAGAGCACCTCTAAATATGCTTCTTGAGGGAGAAGAGGGCTCCATCTTCAATATGGTTTGAGCTCTGGACAAAGCAAAGGTCCTTTATTACTCAGAGAATCCAATAAGGTTGTTTCTGTTTTCAGTTATTTAGACTGATCTACGTACCCAACCTGTTTGCTGTAAAAGAAGAATCAACCAGAGCGAGTAATTTAAAGTGTGAGTATGAATCTGGCCAGGCAGCTGCCCAGTTTTAGGGGTTGATTTCCTGAGATGAAGTTTCCTTTGTTTGTTATTCCAAAAGTTGAACAATTCTGTTTGTTCCTTTGATGGCCAATAATTCTCTTTCTTAACTACAGGGTAAAAATTCAGCCTTTTGAATAGCATTCAAACTGATGAGTCTAACTCTCGCTTTGTAGTACCTCAGAACAACTCTAGGTTTTTTTAAAGTATTTTTAAGTTCCAAATTCAATTAACTTTAATTTGCTTTATATTATATATCACCTTTGAGAAGGGAGGCATTTTGATAAAATAATCCCTAGGAGGTCAACAAACTTGAGGAAAGTTGAAAATCATCAGTCTGTATGTACTCCATATATACCGAGTATTTTGCTTGAGATAATGGGACTGGGAAATGAGAACTTTGAAATTAGATCTTGTCGCTTAAGCAGTAACTGTGACTTGCACAAAAAGTTAGGAGATAAAGCTGGATCAGAAGACCCAAAACTGTCTTGAGCAACATACAGAAAGGGCAACTAAAGAAGCCTTATATTTTAGAGGCTAGATCTGGCATTGGTCGTTAATACCAAAAGAAAATATAGCCTAGAGCAGTGGTTCTCAACTGGGGGTGATTTTACTTTCCGGGGACATATGGCAATGTCTGGAAACATTTTTGATTGTCACACTTGTCGGGGGAGGTTGCTACTGGCATCTAGTGGGTAGAGGCCTGATGCCAAATATTCTACCTTGTATAAGACAGCCCCCACAACAGAGAATTATCCAGCCCTAATTGTCAATAGTGCTGACATTGAGGAACTCCAGTTCTCCCTTACAGGTAAGATCTTAGGAATCAGCCTGATCTAAATCACCAAAACAAAAAACACTTAATTTTTTGTTTCTTATTGAATGTCCCCCCAGGAAAAAAGAAACAGTTACTACTGTAGCACCCAAGTAGAATAGACTATGTTATTCCACTGAACACTGCCAAGTGTTTTTATCTCAGGCCTTAAGTACATCCATACTCACTATAATGGCTTCACTGCAGAGTGATGCCAAAAAACAAACAAACAAACAAACATGAACACTACACATTTAAAAAAATATTTCTCAATATTTTAATAACAAATCTGTTCTCTCTTTCCACTTTCCACAATCTCAGATCTGGAAAAACACTAAAAGATGTTATGTAATATTTGATTAGGGCATTGATTGTTTTCTAATAATGCAGATGATCTTATTCCTGTTTTACAGATGAAGAAATGGAGTCTCAGAGAGACTAAATGACTTGTTCAAGAATATGTAGCTGCCTAATAGAGGTGCTAGGACTGAAATCCAGGGCCTCTGTCCCCAGACTTTGTGCTCTCTTCGCTGTGTTCCATGTAACCTTACTTGAGATTTTCAGCAGCATTTGCATCTAACCTACCATAATATACAGTGCATGTCTTAGTCTTCTAGTGCTGCTATAACAGAAATACCGCAAGTGGATAGCTTCGACAAACAGAAGTTGATTCTTTCACAGTCCAGTAGGCTGGATAGTCTGGATTCACGGTGTCAGCTCCAGGGGAAGGCTTTTTCTCTCTATTGACTCTGGAGGAAGGTGCTTGTGGTGCATCAGTCTTCCCTTGGTCTGGCAGCATCTCAGTGCAGGAACCTCAGGTCCAAAGGATGCACTTTGCTCCCAGCACTGCTTTCTTGGTGGTATGAGGTCCCCCATGTCTCTCTGCTTGCTTCTCTCTTTTATATTTCAAAAGAGATTGGCTCAACGGGGATTGGACAGCCCCATAAAACAGAACGGGACTAATGAGGCACAGCAGTCCAGGGACAAGGGCCAGAAGGCAGAAGGGGACAGGAAAGCTGGTAATAGGGAACCCAAGGTTGAGTAAGGATAGTGTTGATGTGTTGTGAGGTTGTTAACCATTGTCATAGGGCAACATGTGCACTAACTGTTAAATGAGAAACTGTTTTGTTCTGTAAGCCTTCATCTAAAGTGAGAATAGCAGCACAATTGGAAGAGCGTAGTCGATGTCACTGAACTGTGCAAGTAGAAAATTTTTGAAATGGTGTATTTTTGGATATGTATATTTTCACCCAAAAAAAAAAAATGTCGAGAAGGGGGAGGGTTGACATGTTGTGGGGTTGTTAACCAATGTCATAAAACAATATGTGTACTACTGTTTCGTGAGAAACTATTTGTTCTGTAAGCCTTCACCTGAAGTACAGTAAAAAAAAATTAAAAAAAAAAAAAGAGATTGGCTCAAGACACTATCCAGTCTTGTAGATCTCATCAATATAACTGCTACTAATCCATCTCAGTACATCATAGTGATAGAATTTACAATACATAGGGAAATCACAACAGATGACAAAATGGTAGATAATCTTACAATACTGGGACTCATGACCTAGCCAAGTTGACAGATATTTTTGGAGGACACGATTCAATCTATCACAGTACACATAGAAAACAAACAGTGCTGAGCACTCTAAGTTTTTTGTCTCTGCCAAGAACACACTAAGAAATATGAGCACTAACTTGGCATAAAGGGAGGCATTTTGGAATCAAGGAAAAAGCTTGGCAGGAGTTGAGACTGATTTCTGGTCCTGATTTCACCCTTGACCTCCTTTATCACTTTCAGCAAGTCATGGATCTTCTTTAATCTTAATTTGGCCACTTGCCCTAAGTTCTTATGGAAATGACATGGCTTGAAACTTGTGAAAGATATTTTAAAAACCGTAATGGTCTATTTAAGTGTTTTTAAGTTAACTTGATTGATTTCCTTAAAATGTGGTTGTATGTGTAAGCCACTGGCAATATTGTTGATCACAGGCCAGCAGTCAATGGTCTGATTTTTGGAGGCCATGAACACTCAGATGAGAGGGACTTTATAACTTCTTAGTGACTTTATAACTTTAATTCAGAAATTGAAGCTCCTCATCTATCAACCAAAAAGAAGGCAGAGAGAGAGAGAGAAAATTAGTTTATGATCCAAAGACAAAATTAATTGCCAAAATGAAAAGAAGAAATACATCAGATTCAACAATTAGGGCAGGGTGGCAGAGAGCCTTTGAGTACATGAGAAGCAACCTGTAATTAAAAGCAAAGCGTGGGAAAATATATTTTAAACGCTTGTCATGGATTGAGTTGTGTCCCCCAAAAATATCTGTCAGCTTGGCTGGGTCATGATTCCCGGTATTGTATGATTATGTTATCTGATGTGATTTCCTTATGTGTTGTAAACTCTGTCACTATGATGAGATTATATGTGATCTCCTTATGTGTTGCAAATTCTATCACTGTGATGAGGTTATACTGATGAGGTTGACAAGATTCGTGTCTTAATGCAATCTCTTTTGAGATATAAAAGAGAGAAGTGAGCAGAGACACATGGGAACCTCATACCACCAAGAAAGCAGTGCCGGGAGCAGAGCCGTCCTTTGGACCTGAGGTTCCTGCACAGAGAAGCTCCCAGACCAAGGGAAGACTGATCACAAGGACCTTTCTCCAGAGCTGACAAAGAGAGAGAGAGCCTTCTCCTGGAGCTGATGCCCTGAGTTTGGACTTGGAGCCTACTGGACTGTGAGAGGATAAACTTCTCTTTGTTAAAGCCATCCACTTGTGGTATTTCTGTTAGAGCAGCACTAGACGACTAAGACAGAATTTGGTACTGGGAATGCGGTGCTGCTCTAACAGATACCTAAAATGTGGAAGTGGTTTTGAAACTGTGAATGGACAGAGGTGTGGCAGCAGCAGAGGACCAGCAGCGGCAGAGAACCTGCAGCAGCACAGAAGGAGCAGCGACAGAGAACCAGCAGCAGCAGAACCAGGAGACCAGCCCGAGACGGTGCTGGAGCTGACCCACGGAGCTAGAGAGCTGAGTGCCTGTGCACCGGAGGCTTCCTGGCGGAGTGGGGTGCCTTCGGGCACTTATCGGTGAAGCTGGGCTTGCTGACCCACAGAGAGAGGGAGCTGAGTACCTGTTTGCAGGAGGCTTCCTGGCGGAGTGGGGTGCCTCAGGCACTTAATCGGTGGAGCTACCGAGCTTTGGAACACTTGCCCCAGTAGGGCAGATGCGGGTGTGAGGCCCAAGGACCAAGAGGCCACTGGAAGCAGAAGCTGAAGAGACAAGGAACACAAGAAGCCGATCTGCCTCAGTCTCAAAAGGTATGGCCAAGACCTCTGGGGTTTCAGAGGGTGGAGCCATGGCCCCTGGTGTTTCCAAGGGTGGAGATGTCACTCCGATGGACTAGGAGAATGGTGCGCCTAAAGCTGAGGGAGCAGAGTTGCTGTTCCAGTGGGCCTGGAAGGCGGAGCTGAAGCCCAGGGCCGAGGGGCCTCCACTCAGAATCTGGAGACTGTGGCCAATACCTAGAGTCTGGAGGGCAGGGCTATTGTGTAAATTGTCTTGGAGAACAGAGGATTCTTTTCAAAACCTTGAGGGCTAATGTTCTGCTGACTTGCTAGGTGCCTGTTACCCCTTTTTCTCCTCCAGTTTCTCCCATTTGGAAATGTCTAGCTTGTGCCTGTTCTCCCACTGTACCTTTGGAAGCAGATATCTTGTATTCTAGATTTCACAGATGAAGAGGAATTTTTGGAATTTGGACTTGGAGTTAAGACTTTTGCTGTGACGTGATGAGATGAGTATATTTTGCGTGTTGGAAGGACATGAATTTTTGGGGGCCAAAGGGTGGAGTGTCATGGATTGAGTTGTGTCCCCCAAAAATATCTGTCAACTTGGCTGGGTCATGATTCCCGGTATTGTATGATTATGTTATCTGATGTGATTTCCTTATGTGTTGTAAACTCTATCATTATGATGAGATTATATGTGATCTCCTTATGTGTTGTAAATTCTATCACTGTGATGAGGTTATACTGATGAGGTTGACAAGATTCGTGTCTTAATGCAATCTCTTTTGAGATATAAAAGAAGTGAGCAGAGACACATGGGAACCTCATACCACCAAGAAAGCAGTGCCGGGAGCAGAGCCGTCCTTTGGACCTGAGGTTCCTGCACAGAGAAGCTCCCAGACCAAGGGAAGACTGATCACAAGGACCTTTCTCCAGAGCTGACAAAGAGAGAGAGAGCCTTCTCCTGGAGCTGATGCCCTGAGTTTGGACTTGGAGCCTACTGGACTGTGAGAGGATAAACTTCTCTTTGTTAAAGCCATCCACTTGTGGTATTTCTGTTAGAGCAGCACTAGATGCCTAAGACACCCCTATTTCCTTTTGGAACAAGATACTGTTCAGAAAAGGTACTAAGAGCCTTTGTCACCCTGATTTAGCTTGTTGTGCCGGTTATTAGAAATAGAGAAGGAGCACCTTGGGAACAGGGGTATGATTTCTATAGTGGGTGTTTCTTCTCTTACAGGTATAAACAAAAAGGCAAGTTGGACTAACCTTGTGTATCTTTTTCTTATAAGCCACTTCAGGTCTGTGATTGGTGCTGCTTCTGCAACAAAAGCTTAGACTCACCACATCTTGGGGAGAGAATGGCCATTTCCTGGGGTGCAGCCTCCTTCATGCTGGTGGCATCCTGTGTTTGCAGCACTGTCTTCCACAGAGACCAGCAGACTTGGTTTGAGGGTATCTTCCTGTCTTCCATGTGCCCCATCAATGTCAGTGCCAGCACCTTGTATGGAATTATGTTTGATGCAGGGAGCACAGGAACTCGAATTCATGTTTACACCTTTGTGCAGAAAATACCAGGTATGTGCAGCTGGTGACCTCACCAGAGTCTCTGTAAACCCACACTTTAGCATCTTCTCCCAGAAACAAACGTGCTGAGAGTGTGTGATGTGAATTACGGAATCTTATGGCTAGTGAATGTCTTTCTTCAGAGGACACTTGGACTATCGTTGAATACATTTGACTTACTTTAATGTGAAATTAACAAAGACCGGGGCTGCCTGTAGTCCAAAACCCACATGTCCAAGGATTATAAATGTAATCTACCCCTCTGCTTCTCTAAAGATGGTTAACATTGCAGAGGTCCAGAATATTGAGTCTCAGGCTCAAAGCTTGGGAGTGGTCTTGGTACAAGGATCACATGAGAATTTCACCATCCTTGGAGAAGGGGGTAAGGGGACCCTGAGATCAATTAACTTTTCCTTAATTTTCAGTGTTCTTTCCTCAGGTTACTGGTGGAGCCTGGGGAAAGGAGTAGGAGCTATATATCCACAAGAGAAATGGCAGAGGGACCTTCAAGGTTGCCTGTTGCCCTCTATTCCCCCTCCTCCATACTCTAGTAAGACATTCCTCATAGATAAGATAGTTTGAAGTAGCTTGGGGGAATAGCAGGCTAATCTAGTAAATTTACAGAGTAGATTTACACAGCCCGATATCAGAAGCAGCCTAACATTTTGTAATCAGCCCTTTCTCTTCTATTTCGTGTTTCTATAGGAGCGCTTCCAATTCTGGAAGGGGAGATTTTTGATTCTGTTAAGCCAGGACTTTCTGCTTTTGTAGATCAGCCTAAGCTGGTGAGTTTCTTACAATTAAACATTTAGATTATCAATGCCTTGATAACTTTTCCACACCACTGCTGTTAAATACCTCATACTGTTCACTAATGATATTGCAGTCCTGTATGAGATCAGCTTTCTATCCTCAGCTAATCTCCTGGATAACAGTAATTCTATACCCCAGGCTCACTATGGCTTGGGTGGGGAAGAAGGCTAGAAAATAAATTGTGGTCATGCAGAGATAACACCATGCTTTTACTCCCTATGTATTTACCTTTTAAGATTTTGAGTTGAAGCCATCAACTGCATTGATTAATTTAGATGCAGAAGATAAACATGAAGTTCTATAGAGTATGAGGTATAACCATGGCAACTGAGGGAATGTTGACCCAATTAGGAACCCTGGTGGTGCAGTGGTTAAGAGCTTGGCTACTAACCAAAAGGTCAGCAGTTCAAATCCACTAGCCACTCCTTGGAAACCCTATGGGGCAGTTCTACTCTGTCCTATAGGGTCACTATGAGTCAGAATTGACTCGGTGGCAGTGGGTTTGTTTTTTTTTTTGGCTTAGACCCATTGAACTCCATTTCAGTGTGCCTTGGTACAGGTATCGAACCTTGCCTGTGCTCTAGAAATTAGGCAAGAACCCACGATGACAAAAATCTTTGGTAGTAGAGGATGAATGGAGAGTTTTGTGATGACTGTTTCACATTTGAGTACCCACAACATACTGCACTCAATGTGTCAGAGGCCACAGTGAAATAGAGTAAGGCAGAATGTTGAACTTTCTTAGCCGACTTAAAGTTATTGTTCAGTGTCACAAGCATAATCATTAACCAGAAGAAAGCCAGATGTTAAGAACAGCTTGAGCTTGAAGAACTGAGAAGTTTATTTTTTCTGTTCACTGTTGTAGAATGGCATGAAATGGTAAATGGGCTAGAAAATTAGGCACTGTTCAAAGCAACTATATTATCAGAAAGTGATCTGATATTTAGAGAAGAGGATTTTGTTTGATTGCTAGTAATGATGATAATGATTAAGGGACAGCATGTTGTCATAACAGGTGTTGTCTTAGGAAATAGTGGCTTTAAATGATTTGTTTTTCCATTTCTCATAAATTAAACATCTATTGTATACCATGCATATAGGTACTGATGATGCAAAAACAAATCTGACATGTTCTGTCCTTATGAAGGACATAAAAAGAGTAGCATAATAACATCTACAACTAGCATTTGTGTGGCAACTACACACACTCTGCCTCACCTATGCTCACAACAGTTTTTTAGTAGTGTGAGGGGTATCTCCCATCTCACAGCTGAAGAAACCAAGCCCCCGAAGGCCAAGAAGACCTACGTAAGGCCATAGGGCTGGCAAGTGAGTCTTCCAACTCCATACCCTGTCTCTCCTTCACTATACCCAACTTTCTGGCCTAAAGCTAATTTATTTGAGACAGAAAATAATAATCAACTAAAATTACTACATTTTAAAAGAATTGTTTTTATTATGACTTCATCAGAACTAAATTTTGTTCAGAGTAGCCTGCTTCTCTGGTTTCTGCTCCTGCACAGCAGAGAGGGGTTGGAGCCCTGCACCACCTCACTCCTACTGATCCCCCAAAACATGTTGGGAGAATAGACCAATGTCACTAAATGGACTCTTCATTGGATGAGTAGGCTGTCTCTTTTGAAGGCTGCCGAGACTGTTCAAGGACTCTTAGAGGTGGCCAAAGACTCAGTCCCCCGAAGTCACTGGAAAAGGACCCCAGTGGTCCTGAAGGCAACAGCAGGACTGCGCTTACTGCCAGAACACAAAGCCCAGGCTCTGCTCTTTGAGGTAATTTTTGAAATCTTCTGCATCTTGGATAATTCTTTTTTCGTGTATGAATATTTTTTATGGATTTTTAGCCCTTTGGACTGGAACTGCTACCATCAGTATTCCACCATTGCTAAAGCATTATGGTAACTACGGGCTCTTGTCGTAGCTAGTTACTTTACATTTTTAATATTATTCTCGAATTTATAGAGCTCCTTTTCCTAAAAAGTTTAAAGTACTTCTTATCCGTGATATCCTTAATTCTCTTAACTTGTTAAAGCAGAATCATAGAATTGTTTTTAATTTATTGAGGTATGGTGTACATACTAAAATGTACCTATTTTAAGTGTCCAGTTCAATGAGTTTTGACAAATACAGTTTCCTCATGCCCCACTCCTGAAACCAGGTAATCACTGATCTGCTTTCTGTCACTGTAGATTGGTTTTGCTTGTTCTTACATTTCATATAAATGGAGTCATACAGTTTGTATTCTTCTTTGTGTGTATCTGGCTTTTGACTCTTAGCATAATGTTTTTGAGAGGAATCATGGGATTTTAAAGCTTGAAAGATTTTTGAAGGTTCATCTGTTTCAACTCCCTTCTTATTCAGATAGAAATTTTAAACACAGAAAGTTTTTAAAAATTAAACTCAGTAAATTTTAAAATTTATTGTGTGTATTTGTTATGCAATAAACATAAAATTAATAAGATTCAAATTACATATTGTGAGAAATATTTATAGGCAGAGAATCCCAGTGTAACAAAAAAAAAAATCACCATAAGAAGGATTCTGTATTACAGGTGTGCTGATTTACTCTTCTAAATCATTTTCTTTAACTATGAGCACAGAGCACTTAAGTGCCTTGTCCAGGGACAAGCTGCCTAACATGTCTGCATGAGTATCAGAATCTTGACTTCTCACTGATTTAGGATATTAGTGCTTGCTCTGTGCTGTGCACTGGTGTAGGTACTGGGGATACATGTATCAGAGAACAAAAGAGACGAACAGTCCCCACCCTCATGGAGCCAACTACATTGTAGTTGAGGGGAGGCAGAAAAAAATGAGTAAATATATAAATTATGTCAGGTGCCGGTAGATGTTATGGGGATAAATAAAACAGAGTAAGGCAGTTAGGGAATGCTGGGGGTGGTGCAGAGGAGATGCTATTTTAAATGTTGAAGTCAAGAAAGACCTCACTGATAAGATGTTGCATTTGATTAGAGATCTGAAAAGAGTAAGGAAGCAAGCTATACAGAGCATTTGTGGAAGGAGTATCCCAAGCTAAAGAAACCACAGGTGCAAGGCCCTAAGGCAGAAATGTGCTTGGTATGTAAACATACAAGAAACAGTGGCTGGACTGCTAACTGGAGATTCCAACACACCAGTGATCTTTCCCTGTAAAGATTACAGCCTAGAAAAACCTAGAGGGCAGCTCTATTCTGTCCTATAGGGTTGCTATAGGAGGGCACCCAACAACAACATTCAGGGGGTCAGTGTGCCTGGAGCGAGGGAATGATGGGAGAGAAGTAGGAGATGAGGTCAGAGAGGTGTGGAGGAGAGAATGTATCATGTGGGGCCTCAAAGGACTTTGGCTTTTAGTCTGAGAAGGAAGCCACTGGAAGGTTTTGAGTTAAGGAGAGACATGATCTGACACCTGTCTTAACAGTACCATTCTGGCTGTTGTGTTGAGATTAAACTGTCAGGTGGGGGAGGCATGCAGGGGCAAGAGCAGAAGCTCTCTGCTTTTATTCCTGTTTGTTTATCTATCTTCTCCTGAAAAACTGTTTATAGGTAACTTAACTGGCTTTTCCTGGTTGAAACAGGGTCCGGAGGTCACTGTGTGGTACTTTTGTCCATCAAAAATGAGAACAGCCAACAAACTAGAATTCCTCCTATTCCTAGCTAGAGAATCCTTCAAACCTCCCCCCGGCCACCAATGATAATCATATAAAAATGAAACATGACACCCATGTCATTCCCTATATTAATGGAGAGTCAAGAGCATCTGTGCAGTATCTTCATTCCCATCTCCTAAAATAGGATTCCAGAAGTCTAGATCTGGGGTCTTTAGACTCTTGAGGCCCCAGCCACGAGCCAGAATCTGACAGGGCCTGGTAGCAGAGTACGTCAGCCCTTGGAGAGGAGCTCCTTCACCAGGAAGGCACAGACCTGCAGAATTTGTATGGGAGGGCAGAGAACCTTTCCTGCAGCTTCAGGAGTCCCCCAGGTTCATCTGCTCACCTAAGGGGTGGAGTAGGAAAGGGTCTGCCCAGTTTCCAGTGTGTGTCTAGGTAGAATTAATTGGGTGTTGTAAAAAAATTACAGGATCCTGATTTGAGCTGAAAGGGTCAAATGTATGGCCTTCTCTAGGTCTAGGTCACCTATAAACCCAAATGGTTTGGTTTAGATTTATTTTAAAGTCATAGGAATCCCTATGTTTTTGTTTTTGTAAGAAACTAACAATGACTTGCATGGTTCCTTCTCTAGTTTCTTGGGGAAAGGGAGTATGTTCTGCTAAAATTTTATTATCTAGGGAAAACAAAGAGAATGGTTTTCTAAGCCTTATAGGACATGGCCAAAATATGGAAATCTGTCTTACTGCCTTAGGGAATCCAGATTTTTTTTTTTTCTAGGTAAGGGAAATCTTCAAGAAGTCACCGTTCCTGGTACCAGATGACAGTGTTAGCATCTTGGATGGATCCTATGAAGGTGGGAAAGGTTTTGATGTATGTTCTTGGGGGAGAAGGGCAAGGTCAATGAAAGATCTAATTGTAGGAAGTGGGAGCAGGGATGGGGTGGTAAAGAAAAAGGAACTAAGGAGAAACAAACAAGTGGGAGGAATGGCATAGCAGGAAATGGAAGGACAAGGAGAGAATTTCATGGTCTAGACATGAAATTTAGAGAGAGAAAGAACCAAGATGGGGCCAGGGAAGAGAAAAAAAATGCTCTGGGATGTAATCTTTTGTCTTCTTCTCTTTTTTAGGCATATTAGCTTGGGTTACTGTGAATTTTCTGACAGGTAATACATTCTCAAGTTTATCTTAAGATCTTAACTGGGTTTCACACATTGTCAGGAGAGCAAAAATCCCTTCCTTTCTTGCCTGTATTGTTCTTTCATTTAAAAAATAAAAGGAAAGACAGGAAGCTAATGTTTACAACCTGCCTTCAAGGCCTCAGCTGCAGCAAGAGTCCTTCTAGGTTGGCATTCACCTGCAGCCCTTTGGGGAGGGGAGCAGTAGAGTATTTATGGAATACCTCCAGTGTGCCACAGGAGCAAGAGAGAAGTTGCAGACAGAGCGCTGGGCTGTCCAGGATGCAGAGGATGTTCACAGGATGCTGGCTCTCATTCACAGGTCAGCTGCATGGCCACAGCCAGGAGACTGTGGGGACCCTGGACCTTGGGGGGGCCTCCACCCAAATCACTTTCCTGCCCCGGTTTGAGGTAAGTCATTTACATGAAGGTCTGGTTAGCAACACACATGTAGACGTATAATGGTACCAAGAAGGTGGCACCCCATTTTCAGACAGCAGCTACCACAGATAGGCTGAAGAGACCCAGTTAATGACTGCGTGAGCTCCCTGTTCATAGATCATAGCCCTCTCACTGTTCAGAGTTCCTTTGATTCTTCAAACCTTGTGGGATTAAGTTTACTCTGTCTCCTTCATCTCTGATTTTTTGGGGGAAGGGAAGGGATGGTGGTGAGAACATCTTCAGATAATTACAGATCCTGAATAGTCTTTTTACTTTTTCTGATTTGCAGAAAACCCTGGAACAAACCCCACGAGGCTACCTCACTTCCTTTGAGATGTTTAACAGCACTTATAAGCTCTATACACATAGGTGAGGAGGGGGACACGGAAGAATAATATTTTGTGTTGATTGATTCTCCTACATTTTCAAAGTCTTCATGTATCTATTGTGCATTCGATCAGCCTTACAAAGTCTTTGCCAATCCCCGAAGGCCTATCAACTGAATACAAACCACTTATAAAGCCCAAGGGACCCAGTAGGCTCCTTTGTTCTTGGCTTCAAAATTACATAATTTAAGAGTCAAGTTTTTTCTAGAGGGAGGACACCCTGAGAAGGCTCAGCCAGTGCTCCATGACAAGTCTTTGAGCTAGCCTTCAGGTGTTCAAAATCCAGCCTGGAATTTGATCCCAGTGGGGCAAAGTGCTAAAATAATGAGAGCTTTTCTGCGGATGGTTCCCAGGTTGGGCCCCTAGGAATTGTCACTGTCCTCTGGCCTTTAAATAATAGCTGTAGGGAGTTCTTGTTGCATAGCCTTGATCTAAACTGTGCAGAGATTGCCTCTTGTTGACTACATGAGATGAAATAAGTCACCGAAGCAGAACAAGGTGTTCCTCCTTCCAGATGGAGACAGGGAAACATTCTATTGCTATGAATACCATGTTACTTTTGAAAGAGGTAGCCTTGGGCTGGAGAACTGCAGGAGCAGAGTGAAATTTGTAAATGCTATATTTTACAGTTACTTGGGATTTGGATTGAAAGCTGCAAGACTAGCAACCCTGGGAGCCCTGGAAACAGAAGGTTCGTCTGGGACCTGTGCTGGGTGGGGGGTGGTGAGAGTGACACTGATACTGCCGACAACATTTCCCTTCCCCCGCGGTGATCCTCAGAGAGGAAGGGTTATGTCGGACTGGGAAGCATATGTGGTATGAAGGACCTAATGGTACATTCCTTTTCTATTTTATAAGTTCAGATGTTTTAGTATACTTTATTAGCCATTTTTAGGATGAGGTCTGCTTGTATGAGGGAACAGCCTGTGATGAGGAAGCTGAAGTGTCAGCAGAAATTGACAAAGTGAATTAGCAGAAGCTTGATCAAGTCCTTAACTTTACATGGGAGGTGCAGGAAGCAGGGCCTGTTCCAGTTGCAAGATGGAATAACTGAGAAACTCTGTTTATCAACTCACAGTTTGTAGATGGGTTAAGAGCTCAGCTTTTGGGGTCAGAAGAGCTGGGTTCAATCCTAGTTTGTAATTTGAGGCAAGCTTACTTAACCTTTCTGTGCTCTTTTCCTCACTTTAAATGAGATTTTGCATTTAATGCAGTTGGTATGGTCCCTGGCTTTTATTGTTGTTGTTGTTGTTAGGTGCCATCAAGTCGGTTCCGACTCATAGTGACCCTATAGGACAGAGTAGAACTGCCCTATAGGGTTTCCAAGGAGCGGCTGGTGGATTTGAACTGCTGACCTTTTGGTTAGCAGCTGAGCTCTTAACCACTGCACCACCAGGGCACCCTGGCTTTTATAGTGAGGTATTATTGTGATGATGATTATATAGCATTTCAGAGTTTACAAAGCATCTTCAGGTGTATTTCATTTAAGCCTCACAACAACCAGCGAGGAAGGTAGAACAAGTTTTTATTTTTTCCTTTTTTAGAAAGGAGGAAATTTATTCTATTGTGGGTTTTAGATTTTTTTTTTTTTTTTTTTGAGAATGTGATGAAAACTGTGGATCCCTCTGCCAAATGCACATGTGCACAAAAATTTACCTATAGCTTTGGCAGTTTGCCAACCCCACAAAGCCCACCTGTGAACCCTGAGTTAAGAATTGCTGTCATAGGATATAGTCATGAAACTAATTTTATAAAATTTTGAGGCCCCACCATCTTGGTGATTCCTTTGAACCCTAGTGGTATCTTGTTTAACCTCCTCACTGTCTCTTACATCCTTGCTTTACACAACTTTGTGCTCTGGTTTCTTCCAGGGATTGATGGACAGACCTTCCGAAGTGCTTGTCTACCGAGATGGTTAGAAGCAGAATGGATTTTTGGCGGCGTGAAATACCAGTATGGGGGCAGCCAAGAAGGCAAGTGATATTTTTTCCACTGGTTAAAATTACCTTGACAGTAGAAATTCTGGAAGAGTCCTAAGGGAAGCTTTTTCTAGATCTCAATAAAAACTTGTCATGTTGCGGGGACTTATTCCAAATGGATCTTAGTATACTTCCAAGGAATAATGTGAAGTGACGGTGAACAAGGCAGCTGTCATTCTGTGTCCTGCACTCTTTACCTGGCCATGTGCTGTGGAGCTGTTAGAAATCTGTTCTTACCCTAGGCCTGACGCATTAAAGGGTCTGTGCCCTCAAACAGGGTAAAACCTGTTTCAGGTTAATATTTGGCTATTTAAATTATAGTAAAACTTAAAATTGAGACGATAGGAAGAGTATCTTGGGTATTACAAAAGGCATAGACTTTGAAATCAAGGAAAAATTTGATTTCGAGTGAAGGAGCCAGGTGAGCCCTCTGGATACTTGCTCATAAATACCATGAAACATAATAGTAGATGCGGCAGCACAAGTTTGGCTGTGGCTATTTTTGGTGAATACAGGTTAGGGAGGGAGCTGCGTGGAGAAATAGATACCAGAACAGAGAGGCTACGAGAAAGTTTGCTCATCTTCATTGTTAAGCCCTTTTGTCTTGAGCCTCAGCCTCCTCCTGCTTTCCTTGATCTTCCTATTGCCTCTGGCATTTTGCCTTCAAGAGTGGTCACTTCCCCTATCATTTTCTCATCTTACACCTGTGCAACTTTGTCCTTGCAGGGGAGATGGGCTTTGAGCCCTGCTATGCTGAAGTGCAGAGGGTGGTACAAGGAAGACTTCACCAGCCAGATGAGGTCCAGAGAAGCTCCTTCTACGCTTTCTCTTACTACTATGATCGAGCTGTTGACACAGACATGATTGGTAAGTTCATTCCAGGTATCAGTCCAGAGAGGAAACTGGCCAGGGCTGAGGTAGGGAAGATAATGGCAGAAGGGGTATTTGGAATTATTGAGGGTAATTACCCTGCTCTTCTCTAGTGCTAGTTGTTTGAATGACACTGGTCATTCAAATGGAAGTGTAATATGATTTAGAATCTTTTGGAGCTAGAAGATGACCTAATCAACTATACATCAAATCTTTTATTTTTTTTAACATCTTTATTGGGGCATAATTGACATACAATAAAATGCACATATTTAAAGTGTAAACTCTGAATTTTGCTGAGTTTTGACCTGTATATAGGTGTATATATGTCCATGAAACCATCACCACATTTGAGATAATGAATATAAGCATTGCCCCAAAAAAGTTTCCTCCTGCTCCTTTATAACAACTTTTTTTCTTATCACAAAAGCAATACTTTCGTTTAGACGTGAAAGTGTACGTACATGATTGTCGTGGCCTGAGAGATACGAATTAATTTCGTATTTACTACTGTGTTTTTTCTTCTCCTGTATTTCCTGTGGTTTTTGCTTTTAAAGTTTTATGCTATATCATTTAGTGCATAGTCTAGTGGAAAAGCTATTAGATCTTTATTGTGGATTGCATCTTCTTCATTCAAAAGCACTTTCTCTTGTTTTGTGTAAGGTTTTTTGCCCTGAAATCAACTTCATCTATATCGAGATTGTGGCCTCTTCTTTCTCTTTGTTTTTATTTGCCTGCCTTGCCTTGGCTTGCCTTTCACTTTAGCCTCTCTCAGTCATTTTGATTAGCAGTGTTTCTTGTGTACAGCTTAGGGTTGGATTTTGCTTTGTGTACCAGTCTAAAATTTCATTTAATACCTGTTGCCATCGAGTCGATTCCGACTCAGAGCAACTTTGTAGGACATAGTAGAACTGCCCCATAGGGTTTCCAAGGCTATAAATCTTTATGGAAGCAGACTGCTATATCTTTCTCCTGTGGATCGTTGGTGGGTTCGAACCGCCAAACTTTTGGTTAGCAGCTGAGCATTTAACCACTGTGCCACCAGGGCTCCTATTTCCTTGAATAGATAAACTGTATACAGTTTACACTTATTGGTGTGACAGATGTTTGAAACTAGCTGTCTTCTTTTTTTATGGTTATGCTTTCTGTTTTTAATGCCTTTTTTTTTTTTACTCTTTCATCATTTTTTAATCTTTTTAAATGGCTCAGGTTTGTGTCTTGTTTTTTGTGTATTCTTTCAGATAAGTGGGACGGCCTTAATTCTAATTTTAGTTCTAATGGATATTTTTATAACTATAATTTTATATATTCCATCTTTTTTTTTAACTAGTATCTATTGACTCCCCATCATAAGCAGTAATGAAATTAGTATATATCTGCTTCCTCCCACCTCTCCTACCTCCCTTCTATTTCCAAAATTTTGGTTGGTTCTATTATTATTAGTTTTTTTGTTGCTTACTTTTATACATTTCAATATTCTTATGCCCCTGTTGGCGCCCTGGTGGTGCAGTGGTTAAGGGCTTGGCTGCCAACCAAAAGTCAGCAGTTCAAATCCACCAGCCACTCATTGGAAACCGTATGGGGCAGTTCTTCTCTGTTCTATAAAGTCACTGAGTCAGAATCGACTTGACTGCAATGGGTTTGATTTTTGGTATGCCCCTATTACTTAAATTATCAGATTTGAATGAAATATTTTGGCCCCATTGTTTTAAAGATTCTGCCCACTTTTTTTCCATTCTACTCTTCTGTGTATTTGTTTTATTAGTTTTACATCATCATCATTTATAACATTTATATTCTTCATAAATTCCTGTGATTGTTTTAGTCTTAGTCCTGCATTTAAATGGTTACTGCCCAGCTTGGTTATCATAGTTTCTCCATTCATCTCTTGGCTGGCTTTAGGAATTTCTTTAAGAAGTGTTCACAGGAACTGTTTATGCAAAGTTCTTTCATGTTTGAAAATATCTGTGGCCTGTATACTTGAGTGGTATATACAGTGTATATACACTGTATACAGTGGTGCAGTGGTTAAGCACTCGGCTGCTAATTGAAAGATCGGCACTTTGAACACACCAGCCACTCTGAGGGAGAAAGATGTGGCAGTCTGATTCTAAAAGATTTACAGCCTTGGAAACCCAGGGTTGCTGAGTCAGGATCAACTCAATGGCAATGAGTTTAAGGGGTTATACTTGAGTAACAATTTATTCAGTAAAAAAAAACTTTCTCTGAGGACTTTGTAAGCATTGCTCGGTGTCTTCTATTGCATGTTGTTGAGAAGAGGTCTAAGACCAGCTTGACCTCACTCCGACTTATTTACTCACATAGGTGACTTGATCTTTTTCTTTATCTTTGAAATTCAAGAACTTTATTTAGGATGTGTTGATCATTTTCTATCAGTTTTTCAGGGTTATTGCAGTATCTGCCTTCAATCTGAAGGTTCTGGTCTTTTATTTTTGGAAAGTTTTTATGAATTATATCTTTGAATATTTTTATTTTCCATTATTTAGATTCTCTTTTAATCATTTTTAACTCCTTGTTTCCATCTCACTTGGCTTACTTTTATTGTCTTCCATGTGCCTCTCCTGTGTCTGTTATCCTCTTTTTGTTTGTTTGATTTTTTTTTTTTTTTTTTGGCTGCTTTTGTCTTTCATTTCTGTGATGGTTTTCTTTTTCTTGCCATTTCTTTCTTAGGATCTGTCATCTCCTTCAAGAAGCTATGAGAGCTCTTGTTTTAAAGAGGTATTTTTGTTTTTAATTCTGTAATTTATTTCTTCCTTAACTTTTTATTTGCAAATTATCAAACCCACAGGAATGTCAAAAGAACAGTGAACACCTGTATATCCTTATCCTAAGTTTACCAATTGTGCACATTTTTCTGTCTGTGTTTTGTCTCTTCTGAAAGAGGTGTTCATGTCTGTTTCAAATTCTAATAAAATCCTAATGAAATTCAAATTCTAATGAAAGAATTTTCCTTAAGATCTTAGGAATCTCATGGTCATGGTTTTTATCTATTCCTTGAGAGTACTTTTCTGGTGTTATTTTGCTGTCTTGTTTTTCTTGTTCCTTTTCTCCTTTTTTCTTGTAGAATCTTTCCGTATTTCCTAGCTATATTTCATTATTATTTTTATCATTAATAAAAAAATAAACCCATTGCTATTGAGTCAATTCCAATTCATAGTAACTTTGTAGGACAGAGTAGGACTTCACCATAGGGTTTCCAAGGAGCAGCTGGTGGAGTCAGCTGCTGACCTTTTGATTATCAGCTGAGCTCTTAACCACTGAACCACCAGGGCTCCCTTTTTTTTTCCTTTTTATCATTACTCACATTAAATGATGTAAGTTCTTTCAAGACCAACTCTTTATAGGAGGGTCATATGAGGGCGGAGTCCAGGCACTGTTCTGTACAAGCAAAGTATCTCTGGTTCAGAGTGATGAACCACGGTGACACATGGTGGTGTGTTAGTGTGTGTATGCTGTTTAGTGTTTACTTTTTCCTGCTGACAGAGATCAGGGCAGCAAGGCTGCTCACAGTTCAGTCTCTCCTCACCAGCTGTTTCCTCAATCTGCCCTGCCTCTCCTACCACACCAGGTGCCAAACAGGGTCCTGCTTTACACCCACAGAAGTTCACGTACACCAGTCCCGTTGCTCCGTACAAGTTTCAAGTTTCAATTGCCTCTAACCCTCAGGACCTCTACATCCTTGGGAGAACCTGCTGACTTTGTTTGAGAGCAGCAGCGGCACCTGGCTTCCTCTCAAACTCTTGTCCAATCTTCACTGCATTTGCTAGCCCTTCCTCAGATACTGTGATTCAGGATTACAGTTGTCATTTAGTTTCTTTGATGATAGAGTATGTATTTCTGTTTCTAATTTCCTTATTGTTTTAAGGTGATTTTAGAGAGAAGAAATAGGTAGAGATGTCTCTCTTCAACCGTTTTAAAACTGAAAATCCAGTGATACATATTTCTTGTATAAAATTTAGAATGTGCTGAGAAGTAAAAGGAATAATCCCCCAATAATCTCACCTTCTAAAAATAGCCAATGTAGCAGCATAGATTATATCATATGGGTATGTCATGTTGGTTTATCCCATCCCTAAAGTTGGAAATTTTGCTTATTTCCAGTTTTTCATTATCATTTATATCACTAGGATGAATTTCCTTATGTTTCTTTGAAGGTTTTTTGACATAAGTTACTGATCTGTTCCATTTCAGACTATGAAAAAGGAGGCATTTTAAAAGTTGAAGATTTTGAAAAAAAAGCCAGGGAAGGTAAGTGTCAGTGGAAGCCTCGAAGGCGAGACTGTGAGGCTGTGCCTGCCAACTCCAGTGACCTTAAAGTGACCTAATGCTTCACAGTCAGCTCAGCAAGCCTCTCAGAAAGCTGGTTTCCTCCCTGAGTCTTCCAGTCTTTGCCAGGAATTAGAAGTATTAAGTGGCATAGAATCTGGGAATATGAGAAGCTTTGGGGAAATAATGGACACCTTTTGTTTCTTTCTGCAATTCTTTCTTCCATCCTTCCTTTCTTTTTTAAATAATCAGCGTTAATGAAACACTGAGCACCGAAATCCATGGGCAGAAGCCACAGAGGCTTCCTTGGAAGAGTCAATCTAAAATACAAATGCTCTTAGCCAGTGGCCCCAAAGTAGGGCTAACTGTATTTTCTTATCTTCTGGGGCTCAGGATTAATAATAGGTAAGAAACTTAGAACTGTGCCCCCACAGTAGGTTGTAGAAATTTACCAAATAAACTAAGATGCGTGTAAATTTGAGTAGGCAAGGTGTAACATCAGAAATTTGCAATTTCTTAAACTGCCATCTTTCAGAGTCAGTCTGTACAGTTCTAGCCTCCAAGAGGCCCAGACATCAACCAAATGGAGAGTTCTGCTTTGCTTATTTTAAATGTATATTTAGAGAAAATTATACACCTGTCAGTTTGTTGCAAACTTGAATCCCACTGTTCTCTGTCTCACTTTCAGTGTGTGATAACTTAGAAAACTTCACCTCAGGGAGTCCTTTCCTGTGCATGGATCTCAGTTACATCACGGCCTTGTTAAAGGATGGCTTTGGCTTTGCAGACAGCACCATCTTACAGGTAAGACAGAGGGCACAGGAGTGTCATAACAGTCTTCTTTTATGGGGGTGAGGAAGAAGGAGTCAAGAACTTGTTTAGTAATCAGAATAGCTATAGGTGAAATTGTATATTTTTATTTGGGCTATAGATAAGATACTGTAATAGACACCATAAATGTAGGAAACTACTTTGATGCAATGGTGGTCTCTGAGTACATTACCAGGCAAGCTCTCCCTGAGATCACAGAACAGAAAGACTCGCAGAGCCAGTTAAGATGCCCGAATCACATGGCCTATTAAACCAGTTTAAAACTCAGGGAGAAGCAAGGGTAAAGACATGGGGTAGGTGAACACACTTAGGATAGGGTGCAGGCGGGTTGGAAGTGCCGCAACTTCCTGCATCCTTTGTTACACAATGTTCATACGTCTTGCCTTTCTGTCTGCCACTGATGGTATAGTTAGAAAAATACTAGAGCTGAAGTTTGATCAAGGGGGCCCAACAGATGGTTAGTGCCTGGGGCTATCACATAAACTTGCCCTGTTTGGAGAGGTGCAGGTATGGGTACACTTGGCTAGTAGCTTTACCTCACCCATTGAAAACAAACCGAACCGAACCCGTTGCCATCAAGTTGATTCTGACTCATAGCAACCCTATAGGCAAAGTAGAGCTACCCCCATAAGGTTTCCAAGGACCAACTGGTGGATTCAAACTGCCGGCCTTTTTGGTTAGCAGCCGAGCTCTTAATCACTGCACCACCAGGGCTCATTAAATGGGTTTTATTTGGCAGAGGACCTAAGGGAGCAGAAGGGTGTCACTGATGACTGGCTGATTTAAGCCCTCTTGGATATTAAATGCCTTGTGCACATGCAGTGTATCATAGATATTCTTGTATGTCTGCCTTCTGTACATTTAGTGCCTCTTGAATCTTAGGTGCCTCTTTGTCCTCCTGTCTCTCCATCTATTTCAGCACATGCTGGCTCTACTTTATGTTAACTTAACTGTACTAAACACATGTTATGTGTTTCATCCATCCTATTTGTTTTCTTGTCTTCTGTGTCATAATTGAATAATTGCACATTACATTTGCAAAGATGATTAAGATGTAACCTTTGTCCTCAAAGAGAATACAGTCTATTAGCAATGGCACAAGGTAATTTTGTGACGTTTGGGGTCAAGTAAGTAGATTGTAGTTTGTCTTCCAAGCCCCCACCTTCCCTTGTGCCACTAACCCTGCTTGTTTCCCCAGTTCCAGATGAATTTTCATGCCCATTTCTTGTGTTATACAGATTTCATAAATTCATTCATACTTGGTATTTGGTTATTTGGATTTAATATGTTATTATATCTGCTAAGACTTTAAAGTGCTTAAAGTTTCTTAACACAGAAAATGTGCTTGCTAGTAGAGTCAGTGCAGTGTAGTGTTTAAAACATTGGCTCTGTTGCCCATCAGATTTGGGTTCAAGTTCTGATCTGACAAGTTTCCTAGCTCTGTGATCTTAAGTGATTTATTTCACCTCTCTAACCTTTAGGTTCCTCATCTGAAACACAGGGATACTTTCAGTACCAATTCCATAGGACTGTTATGAAAATTGAGATAATGCATGTAAAGCACAGTGTCTGTCACATAATAACTTGGTGTTACTGTTAGTGGAGGCATTTCACACCAGCTGGGGATGGATTTGTGGACAAGAGAGATCATCCCAAGCCTCTCAACACATACAAGTTAACAACTGCCTCTACTTAAACTTCAGCAATAACCAAGTTATTTAAGGAAATGTATCGTCATTTCCAGTGCTGGCATCCTTTTGGTTGTTATGATTTCAGTGGAGGCAGAATGTAAATGGAGCATCAAGAGTGGACAGTCTGTCTCTGCCCCAAAGATCACTTCACTTTAGCATCAGTACCCATAGGCTGTCAGCCCAGTTCTGAGGACAGAGGGAGAGCATTTTGGAAGGAAGCCACACCAATCTGACCCAGGTGTCCCGGACTAAACCTCAAACTGCCTTCGCCATATATGCAGCATACCATATACCCAGTGCTACCCAAAATTAAATGAGCTGATTAAGAGAATAAGTCAAATGCCATTCTCCTCAGTTTTCAGCACAGTGATTAGACTAGATTTCATCAGGTCATCATAGAACTATTGTGTCATTGGAAGTTAGTGCTGGTTTTCAAACTTTTATTTTTGGTGGTGGTGGTGGTAGCTTCATTCAACAAAAGCTTATGCAGAATGCCAGTAATATAAAACTGATGAAAGTGGAGCTATCCTGGTTGAAGCAGAGGCTGGGGGCCTGGAACTCCTTCACTATTATTCCCCTTTTCTCCTCTGAAGACTTTCATGAACCCCCAGGATTCTGAAGAAAACAGTTTGGTAAACACTAATCTAATTCCCCTGTTATATAGTTGAAGAAGTTGGGGCCAAAGTTTTGCCCAGAGTCACTAGAGCTACCCGAGACACAGCCTGGCCTAGAATGCCTTAAATGCCTTGGTTCATTATTATTAGTACTTTAAGAAGAGGCAGTTGCTTACATAGTATGAATTGAGAAGTTTGGGATGTTCTTTCCTGCCCCTAAATGTATTCCCAACTCCTGAATGTGTCGTTTCTACCACACCCATTAACATATGATAGTAAGTTGCCTTATCAGAAACTGGTGATTCAGAAAATAAATCAGGGGATGCTATGTTTAGTTTCAGGTTTAGGGAGAGTTCAGCAAGCCTGAGGTCCTGTCTAGAAGACCTGGATGAGACCACTTCCTGGGCCAGAAGCATTCCAGGATCAGAATGGCAGGTGTGGGAGTAGTAGGCCAGGGTGGGAGGGAAATTGTTACAGACTGGGGTAGTAGGAAGCCTCCAAAGACTGGCTGCTCTCAATTTTGCATTGGTTTGGTCATGTGGGTGCTCTTTGCAGATATTCTCTGCCCAAGTGCCGTGCTTGCTAAGAGTTGGAAACTGGATGGAAATGTGAAGACTTTTTTTCCCCTTTCCCAACAGCTCACAAAGAAAGTGAACAACATAGAGACAGGCTGGGCCCTGGGGGCCACCTTTCACCTGTTGCAGTCTCTGGACGTCGCCCACTGAGGCTGAGCACTTCTGAGGACTGCACTCACCAAAGACCTTTGTAAGGGGAGGAGGAGGACTCAGTCATGTTCTGAGCTAGTCTGGGGACAAGCCTGGACTGAAGCCCAGTCACTAGCTCCATCAGGAGGAAGGGCTTTTGTAGAGGGGTCTTGCCTTTGAGCCTAGAGATTTGGGTTTAATTAATTTTACACATCCAATGTGAACTGTTTCCTAACCACTCTGAGTGCACAGCTAGTACCAGAGTCTAAATCTTTGAGATTCTTTGGGTGTCATAGAGAGCCCTGTGAGCCAAAAAGCATGGTTGTAGAATTTGACTCTGGAGTGAGAGCCCAGGGACAGGTCCTTGGGAACCAAAGAAAAATCTCATTTCAACCCTTTGAGTGCCTCATTCCTTTGAACATTTTAATTTTCCTCTTACATGCTAAATTAAGCTGACTGATTGCAATCCTGTGACCTATCAATACCAGTATTTTTTTCTTCCCCACATTCTGCCCCACCCCACCCTTATCTCCAACTACCCAACCCCCACCTAAAAAAGAGAGAAAAAAATGCCTGGTTTTACTTTCCAAGTGTAATTCAAGGAAGAAAGAAAAAAGGAAAGATACCACATCTGAAGTTCTTGTGTGATCCTGCTCTGCACTAGCTCCCATCAGCCAGCCGAGAGCTACCCTAAATCTTAGCAGGATGGAAAATCTCTCTGACATGGCCAAGTCTGGAGCAACCCCTAACTGTGTACAGAATTGCAGTCTTAAGAAAGGAGGTGATCCAATCTCTAGGGACATGTTTTGAGAGGGTGTGGTTGCCTTCTGGAGCCCACCTTTTAATTAACTTTTTTATCAGTTAACCCTGTGATTAATGAACATATCCAACCTTATAGGAATGATTGTATGTGTGTGTTGTGTTCAGAGCCAGTACCACCTCCCAGGCTAATGTGTTTATAGTGTTTTCTGTGGTCCTAAACTTATATTCTTTGTATTTCAAAGAAATGCAACTGTACCCTAGCATTTTGGTTGGTGGTTAAGAGGTAAGTGGCTATGCTATTCAAGTGTTACAGATTTTGGTCATAGCCCCTTTCAGTTTGCCCTTTTAATTCTCTCCATATACAGTAGTACCTCTTCCTGCCCCAGCCCCTCATCATTTTAGCTACATCCTCTGAGTTATCTGTCAGTTGCCAGGGTTTCTGGTACCCTTCTCACTGACATCCCAATTTGACTTGGTTGGCCATTTTGGCCCACATCAGTACAGTGCACCACCAGCATTTCCAGAGAACCATATTTAATGACTCTCAGGTTCTCAAGCTCTTGCTTTTGTTTTTTTAGGCTGTAATCTTTTTTATTGTTGTAGTTTAAATGAAGTTTACATTTTAAGTTAGTCTCCCATACAAAAATTTATACATTGTTATGTGACTCTAACTGCTCTCCCCATACTGTGACAGCACAGTCCTTTCCACCCGATTCCCCATGTCCATTCAACCAGCTGTTAACCCTCTCTGCCTTCTCATCTCACCTCCAGACAGAAGCTGCCCGTTTAGTCTCTTGTATCTACTTGAGGTAAGAGGCATGCTCCTCACGAGTATCACTTTATGTCCCACAGTCCAGTCCAATCCCTGTCTGAAGAGTTGGCCTCAGAAATTGTTTTAGTTCTGGGCTGATAGAGAATCCAGGGGCCGTGCTTCCCGGGGTTCCTCCAGTCTCAGTCAGACCATTAAGTCTGGTCTTTTTACTAGAATAGGTGTTCTGCACCCCACCTTTCTGCTGCTCCATCAGGGACTCTCTGTTGTGTTCCCTGTCAGGGCAGTCATTGGTGGTAGCCAGCCACCATCTAGTTCCTTTGGTCTCAGGCTGATGAAGTCTCTGGTTTATGTGGCCCTTTCTGTCTCTTGGGCTACTACTTTCCTTGTGTCTTTGGTGTTCTTCATTCTTCTTTACTCTGGGTGGTTGGTACCAATTGATGCATCTTAGATGGCTGCTTGCAAGCTTTTAAGACTTCAGACGCCACTCACCAAAGTAGGATGCAGAACATTTTTTTAATAAGCTGTTATACCAGTTGACCTAGATGTCTCCTGAAAGCATGGGCCCCAGACCCCCAGCCCTGCTACTCTGTCCCTCGAAGTGTTTGATTGTATTCAGGAAACTTCTTAGCTTTGGTTTAGTCCAGTTGTGCTGACTTCCCTTGTAGTGTGTGCCGTCCTTCCCTTCACCTAATTCTTATCTACTATCTAGTTAGTAAATAACCCTCACCCTGCCTCCCCACCCTTGTAACCATCAAAGAATATTTTCTTGAGTTCTTATAATAGTGGTCTATACAATATTTGTCCTTCTGTGACTAAATTCACTCAGCATAATGACCTCCAGATTCCTCCCTGTTACGTTTCACGGCTTCATCATTGTTCTTTATCGTCGCATAGTAGTCCATTGTGTGGATATACCATAATTTATCTATTCGTCCATTGATGGGCACCTAGGTTGTTTCCATCTTTTTGCTGTTGTGAACAGTGCTGCAGTGAACATGGGTGTGCATATATCTATTCATGTGACGGTTCTTATTTCTCTAGGATATATTCCAAGGAGTGGGATAGCTGGATTGTATGGTACTTCTATTTCTAGTTTTTTAAGGAAGCACCAAATCGATTTCCAAAGTGGTTGTACCATTTTACATTCCCACCAACAGTGTGTAAGTGTTCCATTCTCTCCACAACCTGTCCAGCATTTATTATTTTGTGTTTGGATTAATGCTAGCCTTGTTGAGGTGAGATGATATCTCATTGTAGTTTTGATCTGCATTTCTCTAATTGCTAATGATCATGGAGCTCTTGATTTTGTGATCGTTCCCCACAAAATTCATTATCTTGTACTTTCCCACACGAACATCATCTATTTCTTGTCTACCCAGTCGCGTGCTCATGGACTTGAAAGATCTTCCTGTAGTCTAGCTCCTTGCGTTGGCTCTTTACCTCCAGTTTCTTTCCAGGAGAGTTTGTATCTCCCCAAACATTAACCTTTCATAGTAGACTCCCTTTCCTTCAGCCTCCTCACAAAAGATGTTAAATATGCCTAGCCTGCACACCAGTCTCTGGGAACCTTACTTTTTTAAGTTACTCCACTGATTCAATAAATATTTAACATCTGCTTTGCACAAGGCCCTAAGCAAATTACTATCTCCTTATCCTCTAAATTTTATTTTTTTTTAATTTAATGTGAAATTTCTTCAAACTTTTCAAATTGACTTTTACTACTAGGGTCACCTGTATACCTATTGCCTTCCTCAAAAAATGCTAATACATAAATAATAGAATCTCTAGAGTTGGAAAACAGCCCAAAGTTCTAATCCAATCATCTACTCAGTACAAAATTTCCTTAACATTTCTAATAGCTTGTTTAGGCATGTTGTGTTCAGACAGGTCATTCCATTTGGGACTGCACTGATGTTAAAAAGCTCCTCCTGATATTGAGCTGAAATATACCTGTCTTCCCACTGGTCTTAGTTCTGCTCTAATCCCTCCTGCCTCAGTCATTTGAAGAAAACTCCTCCCAAATCCTTTATGGTCTTTTCTTTAACATACATACAGCATGATTTCCAGACCCTTTACCAAAAAAATAGGGTGCTAGAAGCACTCATAATACTCTGAATGCTGGATTAATGCTAGCCTTGTTGGGGCGAGATGATATCTCATTATAGTTTTGATCTGCATTTCTCTAATGGCTAATGATCCCTATGATTATAGAGAGACCATTTCCTCTAGAAACCATTTTTTCCCCCTAGAGGTACACTGTGGTCCCTAAATACTCCTCCAGCTCGGTGAAATTCCTTAGTCTTTATCACCACAGCTCATCTGAAGAAGGCTTTCTTACAAACAATGGTCATATTTGCAAAGTACACATCTTGTTCAGCACTCTCATTTAGTCATCCTGTGTATCTTCATAACTCTTGGGTAGATGCATCCTAACTCTAGAAATGTATCTATATATAATCTTGATTAAACATTTGGTGAATTAACCAACTTACCCATTTTAAGAACTACTTGAAATGAGAACTTGTTTTCTTAGAAAAAACAATTTGTCCATATTGTCTTTTTCGCCTTCGTGTACCATTTGGGCCTCTTATTAAGGGTCCTCTAGATTCTAATACTGCTGGTTAGTTTCCTCCCTGTAAACGTGTTTCCATATTAAAATACTTAGGACATCGCCTGGCACATAGCAAATGTTGTGTGTTATTGTTATTATATGAAGGACTTCCTCTGTTCTGTGGGTTATGGAGGTCCTTGCAAGGTGTGCCTTAAGATTCCCCGTTTTGCCCGATTTTGACCTTGCATACTTTTGGGGCATCTGTTTTTTGTGAAAGGTGACCTCTTCCCTCCAGTGACCTTTCTGGACTTGCCAGTAGTGACACAGCTTTTCACGGCAGCTGCCATCTTTTATTCTGGACACATTTTTCCTGAAATTCCAGGAAGGTGGGTGACATTGTCACTTTTTACTCTAGTATCTTATAAATTTTCCACATTTGCCTAAAAAGCTCCCCTGTGGTAATAAGACTTCTCATGATCTCAAAAATTACTCCCAAGAATAGCTTAGCTTGGTTCAAAAGTAGACTGTTTCTCTCAAAATATCATTTTCAAATCAGACTTTTGGATGATACATTCTTTACAGTATGCAGGGGCCTAAAAAATCTCTTCAAGAAGCATCTCTGGTACTGTGAAGCAAGCTCTTTAGAAACCCACAGCAAAACACCACCTACTCCAGTCTGCCACCAAACATGAACAAATTCTGCTGCTAATCAGATTTTCCCTTGTGAGCTGGTTCCTGAGGTCTTCATATTTGTGCAATGAAATTATTTATTGTTTTAATACTGAACAGACAGTGGTGTCCCAGAGAGGAACCATAAATACAACTGAAATCTGGTGCTGTGATGAAGAAGTAAACTAGCATTAATAAGGTTTGACTTTTCTTTTCAGAAAGTCCAGTGCACCTATAAAAAAGTTAAGCAATTTAAATTTGCATTCTAATGTTAAAATTGCTATTCTGGCAGAAATGCATTAACTGAGTATGTCTAATTCTTACCTCTCTCCAAAAACAATTCTATAAATCTTTTCTTTAGAAAGGATTGTTAATAAGTGACAAAGCACTGTGATTTAGTAATAAAAAGCTCCTTTCAACCAAATCGTAATAGTCTTCCTTTGGGGTTTTTTCTTGGCTTCGTTCATACACCCTCCTCACAGCAAACTTTCACTCATTATTTGGGCTCTACAGGCTTATTAAGCGGAGGAGAAAAACAGACTGGGAGATTCTAACATAAAGTAAATTTATTAAATTAAATCTTGAAAATATGCGTGATGGTATTAGGGCAGAATGTTCTTTTTTCATCAAGATACTCTCCAGAAGAGGAGTTTTCATTTGCTTGCAAAGGCCATGATCTGTTCCTGGAGAAAAAGGAAGCAAAGTGAGTGGTGAGCTGACATTGTAAGGTGTGACAACTCAACATATCTGCAGGATCCAAAGAGGGCAGGTGGAGAAAATTCATTAAAATGAAATATCCAAAAGCCGAAAGTCCCATATGGAGATTTTCCCTGCAAGAGTCCCTGCACTGTCTCAGCTAAAAAAAAAAAAAAAAAAAAAAGTCTTTAAACAGGAATTTCTCAAGGGAGTAGTTAGCTAAGCAGCAAAAGCGGTTTAAGCATCTTTATCTTTAAAAATCCCTATTCACTATTTTGAAGCCCTTCCTGTATATAAAGCCATTGCTCAGATGTGGGCCCTATCACCAACAAGCCCTGCAAGTACTTACTTGTTTATAACTACTACAGAAAGTACACAGTTGAAGATGATAATTTTACAGCCAAGAAAATGAATTCAGAGATAATTAAGAGTTGTTTGCAAAATGTTTCCCAGTGAGCAAGCCAGATCTTGGAGAGCCATGAGATTCTCCTTACTTTGAGTGGAGATACTGCATTTGTGGCCTGCAAACCCCATGTCCTTAGCAGCACAACTGGAGTGGCACTGGTGGAATAGAGCCTTTTGAGTAAGTCTGTAGCAGCCAGAAGAGCAGTGTTGTGACGCTGTCTGTCTGTTTCATAACCTGTGAGGTGGCTCATGCTCCCTGGAAAGAGGAAAAGTTAAATCCTTTATCCAATAATAAAGTTTCTTCCCTCTCCTGGTAAGCTAAATATGTTTTTATGCCTACCCCATCTTGTTACTGAGAGGACTATTTTGGGCTCCTGATCTTTCCTAACTATGTGACCCCTGGATACTTCTCTAAGGTACCTGGATTCTTACCTAAATCTTTCCCATTGAAGGCTGCAGTACTGAGGTGATGGACCAAGCTGGAGATGTCCCCAAAGCCCATATTGACACCTTGTCCTGCAAGCGGATGGACTCTGTGGGCTGCATCCCTAAGAATAAAGCAGAGTTCAGGTGGTCTCCAGCAGCACAGAGAGGAGGGAGCAGGCCTACTCTGTGATTATCTTACCCAATGAGTGCCACCCGAGGCCGGACGTACTCAGCAGCATGTCCCAGCCCAAGAGGAAACAGGACCCGGCTTTTGGCATCCACTCTGGCTACACTTGGGGGCAGCTGTCGAGCTGAGACTTTAGTGGGCTTCAGAAGGGCAATAGCATGTTGCAACATGGTGCCAACTGAGTCAACGAAGTCCGTGTGGTTAGCATCACTCCACTGAATAGCAACAGCCACAAAACAAGGTAAAATTTGCTTAGCAGGGAATTAAAAATTCAACAAAACCCTTTTTTATAACCAAAGCCACCTAACATGCCTAAACTGAGCTGGGCTGCAAATGACAAGCCCAAAAAAGAATATAACACACACCTGCCATCACTCCCCACAGTACTTAGGATCAAGCTAAACGGCTCATGAGCTGGCCCCTGCCTAACTCTGAGCTTCACCTTTCACTAGTCCCCACCCTCAGTAACTACGTGCCAGCTACAACGTAGTTCCATACGTGACCATCCTCTTGCCTCTGGGACTCCCCTCTGCTTAGAATGTCCACCCACTCCTATTTCACCAGGATAACACCTCTGAGTATCCAGATGTTACCTCTTTTTGGAAACTTCCCCACAATCTTCTATGCTCCCACAGCATCCTACACATACTTCTGTCACTGTGCTGAAATTGTTATTTATACATCTTTTCCTTCACTTGACTATGAGCTTCCTGAAAGCAGGGACTGTATCTCCTTTGTATCTCCAGAGCCTGCTATGTAGAAGGCACTCGTAACTGCTGAACGGATGAATGCACTGCAGAGGCCCCAGGCCTAGGCCAGGAATATGTGCTAAATGACCCAGAGAGGGGCGGCATTCACCATTTAGCTTGGAATCCACTTTATATGTTCAGTTCCTTTTATCCTTGTTGCTACTACAGAGCACTGGAGCTTAAGTTCTTCACTATAAATTGGGTATGAAATCATTAGTGAAGAAATCATTAAAAGTGTAGGCTCTAGGGCCAGCTTGATTTCAAAACCCAGCATTGCCACTAGCTTTATGACCTCAGGCAAGTTACCTAAACTCTGTAAATGAGGATACTAATAGTACCCACCTCAAAGGTTTACTGAATTAAATAAATCCACGCAAAACTCTAAAGAACCTGGCATACAGTAAGCACTCAATAAATGTTACTACTTATTAGTGAATTTAGATGTATGTGGTATTTAGGCTAAAAAACCTGGCACCCATCATTACCTAAAGGCTGTGTCTACTCCAGAATAATTACTACCATTTGTTGAGCACCTACAATGTAGTAGGTGTGTTCCAGGCATTTTACACAAATTCTCACATTGTAAATGTCTGTTAAATCCTGAGAGGTAGGTGATTTAGTCCCATTTTTCAGATTAACATGTGGCACTGATAGTGGAACGCATGTCTATCTACAAAGCTTACTCTTAAACTCCCTGCTGCAGTGTGCTCAGCCCCTCCCTGGGGACACTTCCAATGGATCAGGTTTCGAAGGCTCACGTACCTGGGACCTAGTAGATCTGCTCAAAATTATTAAAGTATTACAGCTTCAAATACAAAAAGACCAAAGCTAACCACAACCTGGACAGCTCTGTGTCAGTCAGCATAAACAGCAGCCCACAACCCTCAAAAAAACAGACTAGTTATTAACTTCTATTGTTTTGTGTTCTCCTGAATGCCCTCCTCTATGTAATCCAGATCAAGTGTTACAAAGGGGCAGTCATTTGGTTATGCCTTTTTCCTTACTCAAAACCACCTTTCTGTATCTATCCCTGCAACCAGCATCAGCTGGACAAGGTGATACTCACAAAGGCAGAGTTAACAGCATCCACAAACTGTTCCTCATCCATGCTGACCAGCTCTGCTGCATGTTTATGGGATGTAGACCAAACCAGGGAACTCAAGGTGTCTGACAGCTGTGTCAAAACAAGAGCATCAATAATTAGTGCTAAAATTCTTTTGTACTTGAGACGTCTCAAGAAGGGAAACAAAGCTAGGGAAACAAAGCTAGGCTGGGCATATTTGCTTGAAACCAGAAATAGGCTGAGAGAAGGTGAAGTCCTAAAAGAGGAAGGCTGGATCTGAAAGCATGCTAGCCAGAAGGACCTCTTACCGGAAGTAGAGCAATGGGCCCAGAGGGAAGAAATCTCTGCCAAGCTACATTGTTTTCTGTGGCCTACAACAAAATGGAGAAAAGCTCTTGTGAGAAGTGCCTCATGCCTATCAAACATGAACAGGTTCCCCAGATGCTATCAGGATCTTACCTCTGATAAATGCAGAGTAGCCACAACAGCACACTGGTCATAGTTCCAGCTAATATTCTGGATTCCAGCAGCCTGCCGTACTCCTGACTTGTGACCATCTGCACCGATCTGCATGGAGACCAGAGCCTGCTAAGCTTATAACCTCTTCATAAATGAAATTGCGCCAGAAGTTGGTCTCTACCTCCTAGGGATTTCTCTAGTACCAACTACTGGCAAGTCCTTTTGTGGCAGGCAACTTTTTATCATGCTGCCTCACTCATAGCCCGTAATAGGGTAGGGAAGCCCTACATAGGTGACCCCAGCCTCCGCTAACAAAGCCAAAGTGGATGTTTAACCCTAAGAGGTACCAGCCTTAGGTTAAACTCAGCCAGAGTCTCTTGATATTTGAACTAGAAAGCAATAAAGAAAGTTTCAGTCTAGTGGGGGCACTGCAGCAGAACAGTCTGATGTAAGGTTAGGAACAGCTGCCATGTAAAAGAGAGAGAGAAATGAGAAGTGGACAGAGAAGAGTGACCATGGGACTTCTGAGACGGGAAGAGAACAGCCTCAATTCCCAACACTCTGGGTCCTGTCCCTGGGACGCCTGCCTATCCTTTACTTCCTGACCTAAGATGGCCCATGAGACTGCTTCCTGTACACAGTTTACAACAAGCCCATCTTAACTTGAGCTGGTTTGAGGAGTCTGGTCCCTATTAACCAAAAGCCTTGCCTAAAATTAACTTACAGGGAAGAAGTGAGGGGAGTGCTGACACATTGAGGGGATGAAACAAGCTGTGTATAAACTGTTGAATGGGAAAATAATTTGCTCTGTAAACTGTCACCTAAACCATAATAAAATGTTCCAATAAATAAATAAATAAAATTAACTTTTAAACTATAGTTTAGACCTAAAACTTGAGGCCCTAGAGTCTAGGATAAGATGTGGCTATGCAAGACCCCTGGCAGAAATAAGAATCTTCAACTACCAACAATTTGGTCTGGAGGGTGCTGCCATCACCTAGGGTAATCTGAACCCAAGGGCTGGAGTCTGCCATGGAAAATGGATAAGGCCAGGTATAGCCGACTGCGCTGCTTCTGTAGAGAACCGTCACTCGGTCTGGGGAGGTCAGAAGAGAAACAACAAACCATTAGAAAGGTGGCCCATACAAACGGAAAAAAGTCATGACTAAACCTGAAGCAAGGTTTCAGGGCAGCTGTCTCTCGTCATTCACTCCCAAACAAGAAAGTAAGATGTAAAAAATAACTCATGTGATCAATGCTATGGTCTGAAAGTTAATAAATGACAGAACTACAGATGAATCAGTATCAATTAAAAAAAAAAAAACAAAGCATTTAAGCTCTCACTGAACCATCAGCCCCCACCAGGCACTCTTTCTTCCCATTTTCAGGCTCCTGCTCCTCTAGTTTCATGCTGTGTCTAAAGGCACCCCACGTGCTTTCAGAGTAGCTTGAACGGAGCACCATGGGCTCAAACAAGCTTGTGATTTCAAAAGATTTTTCTTCCCACTGGAAATCATTTTATTTTTCTGATCATAAAAATAATATGCTCATTGTAAAAGTATGGACAATAAAGAAAGGTTTAAAGGGGCAAGCAAAAATCACCCTTAATCACCCTTAACCACCCAGGGAAAACCAGTTAAAACTTAGATGTATAGCTTTCTAGGCAATTTCCTACGTATGTATATGCATACCTATGCATGCCCCCCTACACACACATACAAGTGGGATCATATGACACATACTTTTTTTCACTAACACATTATGAGACATTTTCCTAAGTGACTAAATAATAGATCGAAATGGCCTTTAAAAGTTGTATGGTATTTCATCCCAAGAACTATGATGCCATATCAAAAAGCGTTTCAGTTGCTTCTAATTTTTCCCTCTCCAGAACAGCCCGGAGATATTTGTAAATCATATATCTGATAAGGAACTTATTTCCAGAATATATAAAGAACTCTTATAACCTAAAAATAAAAAGACAAACACTCCAATTAAAAAATAGGCAAAAGATCTGAATAGACATTTCTTCAAAAAAGATATACAAATGGCCAATAAGCACATGAAAAGATACTCAACATTATTAGTCATCAGGGAAATGCAAATCAAAACCACAACAATACCACTTCATACCCACTAGGCTGGCAGTAATCAAAAAGTCCAGTAGTAACAAATGTTACTATTGGATGTGGAGGATATGGAGAAATCAGAATCCTTTGACACTGCTGGTGGGAACCTAAAATGGTGCAGCCACTGTGGAAAAACAGTGTAGCAGTTTCTCAAATGTTAAACAGCATTATTATATGACCCAGAAATTTCACTCCTAAATATCTACCCAGGAGAAATGAAAACATATGTCCACACAAAAACTTGTATATGAATTTTCATAGCATTATTCACAAGACCCAAAAAGTGGAAAAACCCAAATGTCCATCAACTGATGAACAGATAACAAAACGTGGTATACCCACACAATGGAATACTATCCATCAATAAAAAGGAATGAAGTACTGATACATGATCCAACATGGATGAATCTCAGAAATATTTTGCTCAGTGAAAGAAGTTATACAGAAGTTATACTGTATGATTCCATTTACATGAAATATCCAGACAAATCTATAGAGACAGAAAGTCAATTAGTAGTTGCCAGGGGCTGGGAATGGGAATGGGAAATGACTGTCAAAAGGCAGGAGGTTTCTTCTGAGGTGATGGAAATGTTCTAAAATTGTATTGTGGTAAATGTTGCCCAACTCTGTAAAAATACTAAAAATCAATGAATTGTATACTTAAAATGGGTGCATTTTATGGTATGTAAATTATACCTCAATAAGTTGTAAAAAACAAAAAAGGACAACCTTGAGATAAGCAACAGAGGATTTCTTTATGGTGAACATTCAGTATCTATAAGTCCTAGAATAATTCTAAGGCATTAGAATTATTTTGACCTCCCAGAGAGTAAAAGGAAGATGGAAGAGATGGGCACCTCACCAGACACGGCCTCCAGCTGCTTAGTGAGAGCATGCATGATGACATCATTCTCCACGATATAGCCCATGTCATCTAAATTATCCTTATCAAACATTATCAGGGCCTCTGAGCAAGCGTCCCACACCTGGAAGCATCAAGGGAAAGTTTCCATTATAACCCAAGCAAAAAGAAATGCCACTCCAATCAGAAACTGGGCATTGCTTTCCTGAGTGACAGCAGCAGAAAATCACAATTTGTCAGCCCCTCTGGCAGGAGATACAAGGTGAGAAGAAAACTATGGGAATCCTTCCCTCCCTCCTGCTTCCTTAGACTGAATGTGAACTTTCCTCCCACATTCACAGAAAATCTAGTGAATGTGGACTCCATTATCTTAACACAAGACAGACCAAGATAACCTCGCCAAAAGCAATAAAGATAAAGGAGGCACCTGCATTCGCCGGAAGGCTCTGTGTCTCATGTTGCAGATGTGGTCCCAGGCACCAAAACCTACAAAAGAAAGGCTCAGAGCAACCTCATGGGGACCCATGTCCCTCCTGGGCTCCTGTTTGTCTCTCCATCCTGTTAAGTAAAAGGTTGTTTTCAATGTTCTCCAATAATAGGAAAATACTGTCCACTTTTAACCTGTTTAATGCTAGGAGCTAAGCTCCTCTGTTCCCCAGTTCCAGATTGAAAGTGTGAAAAAAAAGACTTAACTTTCATGAACAAAACCATCAAATCATATTAAAGTGGGGAAATAAAAAAAGAAAGCAAACCCATATTGTTCATCTTTTTCTTCATCACCATCTTCAACGTCACGATGAGGTTGTAACTTTATCAACATGAAATTACAAACCCTCTGGATAACGATTTTTTTTAACTCTTCATGGCATTGAAAAGATATATTTATTGAGCACCAACTAGGTGCCAGATAAAATTCTAGGAACTAGGCACAAACTGGAAAACCAAAGTCCCTGCCCTTCTGTAGCTGACATTCTAGTTGGAGAGATGGACAATAAAGAACACATAATATAGTCAGGTAGTAGTAAGTGTTATGAAGAAAAATAAAGCAGAAGAGGCTAGAGAGTGATGGAAAAGTTCGGTTTTAGGTACAGTGGTTTTAGATAGGATGGCCCAAGGCGGTAACATTTCGGCAGGACCTAAAGACAATCTGTTAAATGGTTCCATGTGTACAAGTCCATCTATACCCCAAAACCATTTAGCATGTAGGCTCCCTAGCTCCCTGGAGGGCTCTCTAACTCTAGGAATGAAGAACATGCTACTATTAGAAGTGTATGGTCATAGTTCACAGTTTCAGTTCCATCAATTCATAATGACCCAACATCACAAATGAAGTCTGTGATATACTCACATTTCCCAAGGATGTGTTCCCTTGACTGGGAATTGGAACATTAACAATTTTAGGAGTCCTCGTCTTCAACTATGAGCCAGACTACTAAACGCGGGCCCTCCTCTCCCCTCTCTTCCCACCCACCAAATGCTCTGAGCTCCACTTTATGAGATCCACTGAAAAGTCATGTGAGAAAGGAGATTGGTTCTAAGAAAGAGAATCTTCTACTCACTACTGAGAAGGGTTGCAGAGCCAGGGGAAATGGAGCTGACCCTGTTGCTGTAAGTTTCTGGCAACTTCTCCAATACTTTCTTTGGACCTGCTTCTAGCAAAAGGATTTTCTTGTCACAAAAGTGAGTATCATATCCTAAAAATAAACAAGAAAAGCAACATATTATTTTAGGAAAATCAAAAGTTTATTCTCTTTCCCATTTTCAAGAGAAGTAACAGGTGTAACTAATTCCTTAGCCCTTAGGATACATACTTTTTACAGGGAAAATTACAAGTAAACACCATGCAGAATCCTAAGCAATAACAGATACTGCCATTTCAGCCATGTGAACTCCCCTAACCACAGCTGTAAGGCTTCTTCAGACATGGTCCTACACAGACCATGTGCAAAGAGGCAAATAATGGCAAAATTCTTAACAAATGGAATGTCCTAGAAAGGAAGAAGGAAGATTAGCATTTAGACACCAGATATTTCCAATCTCCAGAGTATTAAATCATTAAAAGTTACAAATGCTATACAACAGAAAAATAGAGTAAATAAGCAAACCTCATTGCAGCCTCAAGATCAAATCAAAGATAAAAATTAGAGTTTGTAAAAGAAAAAAGGACCAAGAAATACATTAATCATATCTATAAAGCTGGTCCTAAAACATCTGTAGAGGGAAATCAAGTGGGCTGGGGGCCCTCTGTTACTAGTTGACTGACTCTGCAGCACAAATGTGGTTCTGGTCAGTGGAGCCGAGAAAGCTACAGGCAAAAGAGAAGGGTGTGAGTTGCAGCTGCCAAGAATACAGAGAATACAAGAAAGAAACTAACAATTATGAGACAAAGAAAGATTACAGGTTTTATTCACTAATGATGACAAGAAAAACCACAAACCTTTACCCACTCTTTCTTTGTATTTTAGAAGCTAAATGAGAAGAGAGGCACTATCATTACAACATATGATGTAGAAAGTATGAAACACAAAATGGGCTCCAGTCCAACAGGCAGAGAGAGGCACTGAACCCACCCAGGCGGCAGGCACCATCTTCGTGCACAGAAGCCCCTCGCTAGTAGTTTCTGCCGTGGAGACTAGGGGAGTGGACCTAGCTCTGCACAAGGAATACTACTTTCCAGTCCATTATACCTTCCCAGTGCTCACCCACCACCCTCTCCCTACTGATCCTTCTCATTCAAACCCCCTCCGGCCCCGCCCCACCCTGACTTCAGTTGCTTGTCCCTCTGGGGTGCTCCAATTCATTCTGCCTTCTATTAGTTATTTACGAATCTTTTTCCATCTCTAGATTCTAAATTCCTTGGGGAGCAGGAACCATTTCTTCTTTTACAGCTAAATCTCCAGCAGCAAATGCTGTATCTCTTCAATCCAGAGTAGATTCTCAACGTCTATTAGATGAGAGAGTCCAGGAAAGGAACATGAAAGAACTAGATTGCCAAACACATTATAAAATATTTTATAATAGCCAAGTTAAATATTTTATCCTTTATTTTTTATCTATTTAACATTAAAAAAAAACTAATCTGAAAATCTAGAGGGCATTATGCTGAGTGAAATAAGCCACACAAAAGGATAAATATAGTATGAGACCACTATTATAAGAACTCGAGAAAAGATTTACACACAGGAAAAAAAAAACAATCTTTGATGGTTATTAGGGAGGGGAAATCACTAACTAGATAGTAGATAAGTGTTCACTTTGGTGAAAGGAAAGACCAACACACAACACAGGCAGTCAGCACAACTTGACCAAGGCAATGTCATAGAAACTTCCTGGCCACATCCTAACTGCCTGAGGGACCCAGTTACTGGGGCTGAGGGCTGGGAACTATGGTCTCAGGGGACATCTAGGTCAACTGGTATAACACAGTTCATAAAGAAAATGTTCTACATCTTCCTTTGGTGAGTAGCGTCTGGGGTCTTAAAAGCTTGCAAGCGGCCATCTAAGATACATCTATTGGTCCCATCCTTATCCGGAGCAAAGGAGAATGAAGAAAACCAAAGACACACACAATGAAACACAAGCCTCCACTAGCCTGAGCCCAGAAGAACTAGATGCTGCCTGGCTACCAACACTGACTGCTCTGACAGGGATCGCAATAGAAGGTTATGGACAGAGCGGGAGAAAAATGTAGAACAAAATTCAAATTCACAAAAAAAGACCAGACTTACTGGTTTGACAGTGACTGGAGGAACCCCCAGATTATGGCCCCCAAATACCCTACTCAGAACTGAACCCTTCCTGAAGTCCATCTTTCAGCCAAAGATTAGACAGGCCTATAAAACAAACAATAACACACACGAGGAATAACAAGCATCAAGCATACAAGACCAAATGGGCAACACCTGCCCAAAAGCAAAGACAAGAAGGCAGGAAGGGAAAGGAAACCTGAATGAATGGATAGAGGGAACCCGAGGTGGAAAGCAGGAGAGTGCTGACACATTTCAGGGATTGTACCCATTGTCACAAAACAATCTGTATATAAATTTTTGAATGAGAAACTAATTTGTGCCGTAAACTTTTACCCAAAGCACAATAAAATTAAAAGGAAAAAAAAAACTAATCTCAGAAAAAATACTACAGAATAGAACTTACTAAATAACAACGTGAGCAGGAGCTACAGATGTCTCAAACCCAAAACATAAAGTGAGTCTGAAGAGTCAAGGAAACGCCGCTGACTTATAGGAAAACATTAAGAGCCCACTGGAAGTTTTTCACTTTTAAAGCAGATATCTAAAATAAGTGGATGTTGAAATAAAAAGGTCAATATTATTCAGCAATAAAAAGAAATGCGCTATCAAGCCATGAAAAGACATGGAGGAATCTTAAATGCATAATGCTAAATGAAAGAATCCAGTCTGCAAAAGCTACTATATACTGAATCATACATACTGTATGACTCCAACTATATGACACTTTGAAAAAGGCAAAACTATAACCCATTGCTGTAGAGTTGATTCTGACTCATAGTGACCCTGTAGGACAGGGTAGAACTGCCCCCATAGAGTTTCCAAGGCTGTAATCTTTAAGGACGCTGACTGTCACGTCTTTCTCCTGAGGGGCAGCCGGGGTGGTTCAAACCTCTGACCTTTCAGTTAGCAGGTGAGTGCTTAACCACTGTGCCACCAGGGCTCCTCACATACTGTATGAATCCAACTATATGACATTTTGGAAAACGCAAAACTATAGAGGCAGTGAGAACATCAGTGGTTGCCAGTGGTTCGGGGGAGGGGAGAGGGATGAATAGGTGGAGCACAGGGGACTTTTAGGACAGCGAAACTATTCTATATGATACTATAATGGTGGACACAAGACATTACGCATTTATCAATATGCACAGGACTGTACAACACAAATTATGAATCCTAAAGTGAACTACCAACTATAAATAATACTGTATCAATATTGGTTCAACATTGTAACAAATGTACCACAGGCATGCAAGATGTTAATAGGAGAAACTGTGTGCAGGAAGGAGGGAGGCATATGGGAATTCTCTGTACTTTCTGCACAATTTTTCTATAAACCTAAAACTGCTCTAAAAAACAGTCAATTAAAAAAAAAAAGAAAGGAAAAAAAGGTCGATTAGCATGTAAACTGTTGCAAAGAATATTCTTTGGGATACATGCTATAAAGATAAAGGGGAGACATTAGCATGCACAAAAACCCAAGTAGGTAGTTTACTCACTCCCCACCCCATGCTCACACCACACCTGCCTATGAAGAGGCTGAGAATACCTGCATAAAGGCAAGGTGTCTCCATCTCACAATGTTCAGTCCCAATTGTTTCACAGCAAAAAAGCAGTAGCTTACTTACTGGATAAATTGCATAAAAGATTCCCACACCCTCCAGAGCGTCAATCTTCATATTTTCTACACTAAGTATTTTCTCTAAGGTTTTTAAGGAAATTAGCTGGTGTGTGAATGTTTCTTTTGTAAACCTACTTTTGGCAGTTTTGACTAAGCACAGTGATTCTCACAACCTGGTGTATAATGCCCATGAGCTTTCTTTTGTAAGCAATAAAAAAAGAAAGGCTTACTTTATACTATATACCCTTTGGTACCTCTTGAATTTTCTATCTGTGCCTACTTTGGTTATTCAAAACCTAAAGCAACAACTACAACAAGAAAAGCAAGTGATTCTTAAATATACTCAATCTGTGCTGTTTACCAATAGACACAAGGGTATGTAGTTAAACCTGTCAGAAACTTACCTCTGTCTCAAAAGACTTTATATTAAACCCTGGCTTCATCTCTTATAGTTATCCAGACCTGGGTGCACATTACTTAACCTTTCTCAGCTTTAACTTCCTCATCTGCCAATCTAAAATCCGAGTTAGTATGAGAATTGGATAAGAATGCATACAAAATAATTAGAAAAATGCCCGTCCACAGCAAGTGCTCAACAATTGCTAAGTATGTTTTGTATAATTACTTTGCGACTCAAGCCCATTAGCTCATACAAAGCATTGCTTCCAAGCAGTTCCCTAGAAGTGGAGCCACCCTGAAAAGATCTGGCCATCACCCCATGATTCTGAAGTCAACAAAGCTTTCTCACTATTGTTATTGTTAGGTAAATTTCTGACTCACATCAACCCCACAGGGTTTTCTCGGCTGTAATCTTTACAGAAGCAGATCGCCAGGTCTTTCTCCCACAGAGCCACTGGGTGGTTTCAAACTGTCAACCTTGTGCTTAGCAGTAGAGCACTTAACTATTGTGCCATCAGGGCTCCCTTAACCCCAAAAAACTAAATCCACTGCCATTAAGTTGATTCCGACCCATAGTGACCCTACAGGACAGAGCAGAACTGTCCCATAGGATTTCCAAAGCTGTAAATCTTTATGGAAGCCGACTGTCACATCTTTCTCCCATGGAGTGGCTGGCAAGTTTGAACCACCAACCTTCTGGTTAGTTGCCAAGCACTTTAACCACTGCACCACCTGGGCTCAGGGCTCCTTTAGCTCTTGACCTTTAATTTGTTAGAGAAGAAATTTCAATCTATGGAAGTCACTGTACAGTAGTTAAAAGCAAAAGATGGCCTGAGTTCAAATTCTGACTCTGCTACTGCCTGACTGTGAGACTCTGGCCCTTACTTAACATTGCTAAGCAAGTTTCCCCTAGTAAAATACGGAAAAATAATATCTACCTCACAAGGCAGTGGAGTAGGTTAAACTGTACAGGTAAAAATGTGGTCCTTACTTCACAACAACAGAAAATTTAACTCAAAGTAGATTGTAGACTTAAATATAAGAGATAAAACTCTTAAAAGACAGGAGTAAGTCTTCATGACCTTGGGTTAGGCAATGCTTTCTTAGATGTGACACCAAAAGCACAAGTGATAAGACTGGTAGACCAGACTTCATCAATGTTAAAAATCTTTGTGCTTCAAAGAATACCATCAAGAAAATGAAAAGATAGCCCACAAAATGGGAGAAAATATTTGCAAATCATTTGTCTGATAAGGGACTTGTATCCAGACTACATAAAGAACTCTTACAACTCAATCATAAAAAGACAAATAACCCAATTTAAAATTGGGCAAAGGATCTGAGTAGACATTTCCCCAAAGAAGATATGCAAATGGCCAATAAGCACATGAAAAGATGCTCTCTCAACATCATTAGTCGTTAGGGAAATGCAAATCAAAACCACAAGGAGATAGGACTTCACACCCACTAGAATGGCTATAATAAAAAAGACGGACAATAATAAGTATTGGTGAGGATGTGGAGAAATTGGAGTCCTCATATGGGAATGTAAAATGGTGCAGTCACTTCAGAAAACAGTTCGGTAGTTCTTCAAAATGTTAAACATACAGTTACCATATTCCACTCCCAGGTATACACCTGAGAGAAATGAAAACTTATGTCCACACAACAAACTTGAACGTGAATAGCCATAGCAGCATTATTCATAATAGCCAAAAGTTGACACAACCTAAATGGCCATCAACTGATGAATGGATAAACAAATTGTGGCATACCCATACAGTGAGATATTATCCAGCCAAAAAACAGAATGAAGTATTGATACATGTTTTGACATGGATGAACCTTGAAAACATTATGCTTAGTGAAAGAAGCCAGTCACAAAAGGTCATATATTGTAGGATCCTAATTATATGAAATATCTATAATAGGCAAATGCATAGAAACAGAAAGTAGATTAGTAGTTATCAGAGGCTAAGGGGAGTGCGAGAAACGTGGAGTGACTGCTAACGGATTAGATTTTTTTCGGGGAGAATTATGAAAATGATCTAAAATTTATTGTGGTTTACACTGTCTATTTTAAACTGGTAAACTTCATGGTATGCAAATTAATCTCAATAAAGTTTTTGTTTTTTTTTTTTTTTAAGCGTAGAGCAATGGGACAATGCCTGATGCCTTAGAACTGTGCCCAAAAACAGCACTCTTGGTCAGGCCAGTTTTCCCACGCGTTGGAATGACTCCTAAGGCTCCTCCCACCTTTGACCGCTTCTGACCCAGAGGGGCCGAACGCGCTCCCCGGGGTGCCTCAAGGCAGGGGCTGGACCACAAGATCCAGCACTTTAAATCTTCGGACAAACCTTGCGGGCATTCCCATGGTTCTCATTGCCCCTCCACCGCCCAGGTCCCCGCCACTACCGGCCTGGAGAGGCGCTTACCCAAGGCACAGGCCATGGCAGCGCCCACCAGGCCTCCGCCCGACACCACCACATCGTACACGGTGTCTGCCGGGGCGCTGGACCACCTCCGGCAGGGGACCAGCGGGCCTCTGCGGCCAGCTACAGGCCAAGCTCCCCACCGGCTCACAGCGACCCTGGCCGCCATGGTGCTAGGCTGACTTGCGAGGTATTCGGCGCTCGTCCCCACTAGGCCCGCCTCCTGTAGCGCTTCCGGAGCAGAACTCTCCAATCACGTGCCACTTCAGCCAAGGACCCTGAACCGGAACTAAAACTTGCGAAGGGACTAGACCAATCAGAAAATGATCTTTGCCTCCTTGGGTGGGATTATTTCGAGACTGGTCTCTCACACTGGCGTCTGACAGTCCACGGTAGGGGATGGACTACAGACCCCTTGACAAGGAAACTGGTTTATAGCATTCACCAATCAAAAGCCAAAACTAGAAAGGGGGCGGAACCTGACTCCGCGTTGCTAGCGCCGCCACTGCCGCTGTCACTGCTCTAGACGCCCCCACAGTCACCGGCGCTTCTGCTTCTGCCTGACTGAGAAGATGACAGTGGGGAGGCCTGCGGGAGCCGCCGGCGGCTCGGAGTGGAGCGGTCAGGTGAGGAGGAAAAGAGAAGGGGGAGGAAGAAGCACTGCGCTCCAGAAGGAAATCCCTGAGAGAAGACACTGTTTGACGTTGCCTGAGAGACAGGCAGGGGCGTGGCACGGAGGGTTGCGAGATTAAAACAGGTAGCGTTTAGTGGCCTGAAAGCGGGGTCTGACTCTGGGACAGTTTGAGACTTAAATCAGGCTGTTCATAGGACCGTAGCAAGGGCGCTTGGTTTTCGCTTATTCCTCTCAACTACTCTATGGCCAATAGTATAGTTGTTGTACCCATTTTGTAGATGAGAAAACTGAGGCACAGAGAGATTAAGAAATTTTCCCAAAATCCATTGATACAGAAAGTAGATTAGCAGTTGCCTAGGGTTAGGGGAGTGGGGCTTAGGGGGAATTGGGAGTGACTGCTAAAGAGTATGGGTTTCTTTTGGGATGATAAAAATATTCAAAAATTGATTGTGGTGATTGTTGCACAACTCTGTAAATATACTAAAAACCATTGAATTGTACACTTTCAATGGGTGAATTATATGACTTGTATGGTATGTGAATGATATCTCAATAAAATTGTTATTAAAAAACAAAAAAGACACTTGCCCAAAGTTACATGCTGTTTAGTAGCAAAGCAAGGATAGAGCACATCCATACCTTTGACTCGGTAATGGTGTTCTTTCCACTATTACAGTTCTTTCAGTATTATCCAGTATTAGAGAACCTAGAAACTCTCATCGGGTATCACCTGGAGGACTGCAGTGGTCTGCCCCCAACTGCTGTACCAGCTGCAACCAGTGGGCCTCTACAGCCCCATCCCGGCCCCTTGCCTGCCTCTCTGAGCTCCAACCCTCTGGTGCTCCAACCATACTGGCCGTCTTTCTACCTCTCCAATAGCCAAGTTTGTTCCTGTCTCAGGACCATGCCTCAAGGCCTTTGCACTTGCTGTTTCTTGGGCCCAGAACCTTCCTACCCTAGATTTTCACAAGACTGGCTCCTTCTCATCAGTCAGGTGTCAATCCAAAATTCTTCCACAGTGGGAAAATAAAAATCAGTCCATGACTGAGAAAGTAAAATTCAGACTGTAGCAGACACAGATAACGCCAGCAGCAAGAGCAACAGAAAACAGTTTTTCTTCCAGGGCCACACCTTAGCTGTAAAATTACTAATACCCCCTTCTTCTGAATGATTGTGCTTACTTACCAATTACTTAACCGATTTGTTTTCCCCACCTTTTGAATAAAAATTGCTCAATCACCCACTTACTAAACTGTCTCAACTTCATGACAGCAATGAATCAACCAGTAAAGCAATTCAAAGTTGATCCCCGCTTCCTCTAACCCTCAGAATGATTTCGCACAAGTCAATCCTATAGAAAGCCCCTCCCCTACCCTCTCAGTGAAAGCCCTCCTTCCATTCCCTCTGGTTTCCCATCATATGCTGCAACAAATTAATAAGCGTAACTTTGATTATAGGTACATTCCTGGTGATCTTTATCTGAGGGGCTTTATCAACGGAAGGATTTCCATAGCCACTCTATCACTCTCTATAACATCACAGTGTTTTATAGTTTTCACTGAACTCATCATCAGTTTGTTTGTTTATTGTCTGTCTCCCCTTACTAGAAAGTTAGCTTCATGAGAGGAAGGTCCTTGTTTGTCTTGTTCTCAGTCAAATGCCTAGTACCTGTTAGGCACCCAATAAATATGTTCTAAATGAATGAATGAGTAAAAGCTAGGACATTGCTCTTTCAGCTAGACCATGCTGTCATCCATTCCTAGTGACGGAGTGCAAATTAGCTAGAATATGAGAAAAGTAGAGGTGCAGAAAGGAAGCAGGAGAAGGAGGATGGGCAACAAGCAGGTAAAACCCAAGCGGCACAGGCCCAGAGTGTGGCAAGGTCATGGGTAGGATTCCTGGTGTGCAGGGGGGCAGAATGCCTGGTGCAGAGTAGATACTCTGTAAATGCTTTCTGTACTGCATGGATTAGGGATCCAGCTTTAGCTCTTCACTTTCTCTCCTGCCATTCAACCAAGAACACCCCCAAGTACCAGGTTGTGAAATTTCGTTAGAGCAAAGAACACATCTTACTTCTCTTTTTTCTGCCCCAGCTTCTAATATCCACAGGCTTATTCAAAGTGAGATTAACAGTTTTTTTTTATTGTACTTAGGTGAAGGCTTACAGAACAAATAGTTTCTCATGAAACAGTAGTACACGTGTTGTGTTATGACACTGGTTAACAACCCCACAACATATCAACCCTCAAACTTCTCAACCTTTTTTTTTTTTTGGTGAAAATACACATAGCCAAAGATACACCGTTTCAAAAATTTCTACATGCACAGTTCAGTGACATTGACTACGCTCTTCCAATTGTGCTGTTATTCTCACTTAAGATGAAGGCTTACAGAACAAAATAGTGTCTCATTTAACAGTTACTACACGTGTTGCCCTATGACAACAGTTAACAATCTCACAGCACATCAACAATATCCTTACTCAACCTTGGGTTCCCTATCACCAGCTTCCTTGTCTCTTTCTGCCTTCTGGCCCTTGTCACTGGACTCCTGTACCTCGTTAGTCTCATTTGGTTTTACGGGGCTGTCTACTCCCAGGCTGAACAGTGAACCTCGGAGGTAACTTAACCACTAAGCTAAAAGGGTGTCTGGGAGCCATACTCTTGGGGTTTCTCCAGTCTCCTGTAGACAAGTAAATCTGGTCTTTTTTTTTTTGTGAGTTAGAATTATGCTCTACATCCTTCTCCAGGTCTGTCCCTCTGTTGTGATCCTGGTCAGAGCAGTCAGTGGTGGTAGCCGGGCACCATCTAGCTGTACTGGACTCAGTCCAGTGGAGGCCTTGGTAGCTGCGGACCATTAGTCCTTCAGACTAATCTTTTCCTTTTATCCTGTTCTCTTCATTCTCCCTTGCTCCTGAAGGGATGAGACCAGTGGAGTATCTTAGATGGCCGCTCACAGGCTTTTAAGACCCCAGACACTACTCACCAAGGTAGAATGTAGAGCATTATCTTTATAAGCTGTGTCATGCCAGTTGAGCTAGATGTTCCCCGAGACCATGGTCCCCACAGCCCTCCACCCAGCAATTCAGTCCCACAGGGAGTTTGGATGTGTCTATGGGGCTTCCATGACCTTTCCTTGTACAAGTTGTGCTAGTTTCCCCTGTATTGTGTACTGTCTCACCCTTCACCCAAGATACCACTTGTCTATTGCCTATTTAATATTTCCCCCCCACCCCTCCCATCCCTAGTAACCAACAAAGATAGTTACATTTTGTGTGTGAACTTTTTCATGGGTTTTTACAATAGACGTCTCATACAATATTTGTCCTTTTGTGATTGACTTATTTCAATCAGCATAATGTCCTCCAGTTTCATCCATGTTAACAGTTATATTTTGAATGAATTTGAAATTATAGTTTGATCCACAATCTATTTCTGTTTCATTTTAGATATCTCCTCCCAAATCCTCCTCAGACACAGAAGTAGTAGAAGAGGAGCTGTCTGGGGAGATGCTGGTCTTGCCCAGGGCTAGCAAACTTGATGAGTTCCTCAGTCCAGAGGAGGAGATAGATTCTACTTCTGACTCAGCTGGGAGCTTTTATAAGAGCCTAGAGGTACAAACGCAGAAAGGCAGGTGGTGCCTGTTGGAATCGCTTTATCAGTCTGACCCAGACTGTGATGGGAACCTCTCTGAAGATAACGAGGACCTGGAGAGTTTCTTTCAAGACAAGGGCAGGGGAAAGCCACAGGTCCAGGGTTCCCAGTCTATGAGGTAAGGCACTGTGGTACAACAGCTACCCCACTCCACAACTTTGTAAGTCATGTCATGTCTCTGGGCCTTATCTCCTTCCTCTGCAAAGCCAAGGTCACTTCTTCAGGTTGCCACTTAGCCAGGCTCCAACTCAGGATCTGTTTCCAGGTCCAACCAAGTGTTCCAGTTCCTACCCAGCAATCCTTAATCACTTTGGGTGACCCTTAGTCACCTGAAGCATTGGAATTGATTAAAGACATGCCTTTCATAAACACACTACCTCCCCAAGAATAAAAACAATGGTATTAGCTACCATTTATTGTACATTTATCTTGGCCAAGCACTGCTTTATGCATGTATACCTGTATCGTTTAATATTTATTCCCTTCTCCCAATAACCCTGTTAAAAAAAAAAAAAAAAAAACTTGTTGCCGTCGAGTAGATTCTGACTCATAGCAAAACCATAAGACAGGGTAGAACTGCCCCATAGCGTTTCAAAGGAGCGGCTGGTGGATTTGAACTGCTGACCTTTTGGTTAGCAGCCAAACTCAAACTCATAACCACTGGGCTACCAGGGCTCCGGTAACCCTGTAAGTGGATATTATTTTTGCCATTCTACAGTTGAGGAAATTTAGACTTTCTCAAGGTCACATAGCTGGTAATTACTTGAAGCAAGGTTTGAACCTTGGTCTATCTAACTCTAGAACCCTGCTTTGCACCATTGCACTATACTATGTCTCATATGAAGAGATGAGAGTGCAAAGTGGCAATTTCTAGACCAATTCTATGAAGAGACTTCCCACTAGAGCTGTTTAATGGCCTGAGGGAAGGAGGGAGGCCTGGTTGGGAAAGGTGCAGGGTAGAGGTCTGTGGGGCTGTGATGTTAGGCTGAGAAGCCAGCTGAGATCCACTGGGAGGGGAGTGGGGAGGAGGATCCTGGCTGCTCTATCCTCCATACACCGATCTGCTTTCTCCTCCCAGGTGTGACTCCACAAGGCGCTGCTCCCTGAGCACCCTTCCCTCGGACAGTCCCAGGGCTCGGCCCAGCCTACCGTCTATCTCCGGGCCCCCTTCCCAGCACAGAAGCATCAGTTCCTGGGCCTCATCCATCACTGTCCCCCAGCCATTCCACATGACTCTGCGCGAGGCCCGAAAAAAGGCCCAGTGGCTGGCCTCACCCTCCTCCTTTGAGCATAAGAGGCAGCAGGCCCAGAGGCAGGGCCAGGAGGAGGCCGAGTGCTACCGCCAGTTCCGAGCACAACCTGTGCCCGCACATGTCTACCTGCCCCTCTACCAGGAGATCATGGAGCGCAGTGAGGCCCGCAGGCAGGCAGGAATACAGAAGAGGAAGGAACTGCTCCTCTCTTCCCTGAAGCCCTTCAGCTTCCTAGAGAAGGAGGAGCAACGAAAGCAAGCTGCTCAACAGCGGGACTTGGCTGCCACAGTTCAGGCCAAGGTCCCCAAGCAGAAAGCCACCAAGAAGATCCCCAAGTCTATTCTGGAGCCGGCCCTAGGGGACAAACTGCAGGGTACAGACATCTTTGCCACCTCACTGCCTCCTGCCTCTCCTATACTGAGAGGCGCTGTGGGGATTCCTCGGGGCTCAGGGGTCAGACTGGCTTGGAGATGAGTTGTTCAGGTGGACCCACTAAAGGCTGCACTGGACAGCACAGCGTAGGCCATGGGGTAGGTTTAGGTCTATCTATATAGTGGGGAAAGCCCATAAGGAACGGAGAGTAAGAGATCCTACAGGGAGTGCCCCCAAGGTTCATCCTGTTGGCCACTCTCTCAGTCACCCATCCCAGTGGATATGAAGCCCTCTGCACAAGTGCAAGAGCAGAGAACCAATGAGACAGCCAAAGACCAGCGTAGGCCAGTGCCACCATCAGCCAGCTCCCTAGGGAAGAGCTCTCCAAACTCTCCCTCATTCTGGTGAGGTAGTGTCAGTCACTGAAATTACTGGAGGGATGATTATTTACTCATTTCAAGCAGTGTAGCTCTGAATAAGGGACTGGGGCTTTATTCACTCATTCAGTGATGTGCCATGTACCAGGCACCGTTCTGTGGTGAATAAACAGACATGGAGTTTGTAGACATGTGATGAAGACAGATAATAGACAAATAATTGCAAATGTGATGAGTCATTTGCAATAATTACAGGGGGAAGCATGGGGTCTGTCTTAGTTTCCTAGTGCTGTTGTAACAGAAATACCACAAGTAGGTGCTTTAACAAACAAAAATTTATTTTCTCACAGTTTAGTCTGAATTCAGGGTGCCAGCTCTAGGGGAAGGCTTTCTTTCTCTCTCCTTCCTTGGGGATCTTCATGTGGCATGGCATCCATCTTCCCCCCATCTCTGCTTGCTTAATCTGCCCTTTTATATCTCAAAAGAGATTGATTTAAGACACACCCTACACTAATACTGCCTCATTAACGTAACAAAACCCATTCTCAAACGGGATTATAGCCACTATAGAAAACCAGACTACACCCATTGCTCTTGAGTCAGTTCTGACTCATAACAACACTATAGGACAGAGTAGAACTGCCCCACAGGGTTTCCAAGGAGTGGCTGGTGGATTTGAACTGCCAACCTTTTGGTTAGCAGCTGAGCTCTTAGCCACCGTGCCATCAGGGAATTCCATCTTCTTTTCACTGATTCAATGAGAAAGGGAGGAGTCAAGGATGATTCGAGCAATAGGCTTGGGCAGTTGGGTGGCTGGAAGGGCCTTCCTCTAAGATGCAGAAAGATGTGGAAAGCTGGGGGAGGAGCGGTGTCTGGCCCACTTCCTCCTGCTTTTAGTCTTTGAAGACGGAAGTGTAGGACATGCGCAGTGAGCGTAAACGGTTAGTTGCTTCCACAACATGGATGGCACACAGGTAGTGGTGTGCTGGCCAACCTTTATTAACCAGCTGTCCAGACAGAAAAAAAAAAAAAAAGGAGACCAATTTGTAGTGTTTGCCATTTTCTGTGGTATAAATACTCCCACTGTAGCCAATTTCAAGCTCCCCACATGATATCAGCTGGTTCGCAAAATTTCTAAGAAGTTAACAATTGGCTACAGCACACTATTGCCAGTGTTTAAAAGGGGGAAAGTTCTCCAAACCTTTTGGTTTGAGGATTGGTCCCTTCTCACCCATCACCAACCAACTTTTTCTCCACAGAAGCTGAACTCTTCAGGAAAATCCGCATCCAAATGAGAGCCCTGGACATGCTCCGGATGGCCTCCTCTCCTATTGCCTCCTCTAGTAGCTGGCCGGACCCACAGTCTAGAACAGCCACCCGAACCCGGGAGGAAAAGCTGGGGTTTCTGCAGACTGACTTTGAATTCCAGCCTCGGGTGAATCCTACTGTCCCTGACTACGAAGGCCTTTACAAGGCCTTCCAGAGAAGAGCTGCCAAGAGAAGGGAAACCCGAGAGGTGACTCGCAACAAGCCCTTCTTGCTGAGAACTGCCAACCTGCGTCACACTCAGTGGCAGGGTGATGCTGACGCCACTGGAGGGAGGAAGGTGAGAGCCCAGGTGGCCGTGGGAGGGTGAGGGCCTGAGGCCTGAAATACAAGGATGGGCCCAGGTCTCAATGGAAGGCATTTCTCATGACATTTTTCAGTCTTAATTTTTTTTAAAATACAGCTCAGTTGTGAGCAGGCCCACAATTCCTATAAACTTAATACCACGAGAACACTTTCTTTCCTTTTTTTTCTATAGAGGGATTTTGCAGAAATAAGTCTAACAAGGTCTGGAAGGCAGGGAGTTGAGATCAATTGCTTATATCCCTGTGTTATTGCTGTCGTTAGGTGCTATCGAGTCAGTTCCGATTCACAGCGACCCTATGCACCACAGAATGAAACACTGCCTGGCCATGCGCCACGCTCACAATCGTTATGCTTGAGCACATTGTTGCAGCCACTGTGTCAATCCATCTCTTTGAGGGTCTTCCTCTTTTTCACCGACCTTGTACTTTACCGAGCATGATGTCCTTCTCCAGGGACCGATCCCTCCTGACGTGTCCAAAGTATGTGAGACGTACTCTCGCCATCCTTCTAAGGAGCATTCTGGTTATACTTCTTCCAAGGCAGATTTGTTCGTTCTTTTGGCAGTCCGTGGTATATTCAATATTCTTTGCCAACACCACAATTCAAAGGCGTCAATTTTTCAGTCTTCCTTATTCATTGTCCAGCTTTTGCATGCATAGGATGCAGTTGAAAATACCATGGCTTGGGTCAGGTGCACCTTAGTCTTCAAAGTGATATCAGTCTTTTTAACACTTTAAGGAGGTCTTTTGCAGCAGATTTGCCCAATGCAATGTATCTTTTGATTTCTTGACTGCCGCTTCCATGGGTATTGATTGTAGATCCAAGTAAAATGAAATCCTTGACAACTTTTTCAATCTTTTCTCCGTTTATCATGATGTGCTTATTGGTCCAGTGGGGAGGATTTTTGTTTTCTTTATGTTGAGGTGTAATCCGTACTGTAGGCTATAGTCTTTGATCTTCGTTAGTAAGTGTTTCAAGTCCTCTTCATTTTCAGCAAGCAAGATTGTGTCATCTGCATAACGCAAGTTGTTGATGAGTCTTCCTCCAATCCTGATGCCCCGTTCTTCTTCATGTAATCCAGCTTCTCGGATTATTTACTCAGCATACAGATTGAATAGGTATGGTGAAAGGATGCAGCCCTGACGCACACTTTTCCTGACTTTAAACCACACAGTATCCCCTTATTCTGTCCGAACAGCCGCCTCTTGATCTATGTACAGGTTCCTCATGAGCACGATTAAGTGTTCCGGAATTCCCATTCTTTTTTTTTTTAATTATTATTTTTTATTTTTTCCCATACAAAAATTTATACATAAATTGTTATGTGACTCTAATTGCTGTCCCCATACTGTGACAGCACACTCCTCCTTGCCACCCGATTCCCCATGTCCATTCAACCAGCTCCTAACCCTCTCTGCCTTCCCATCTCACCTCCGGACAGAAGCTGCCTGTTTAGTCTCTTGTATCTACTTAAGCTAAGAGGCACACTCCTTGCAAGTATCACTTTATGTCCCACAGTCCAGTCCAATCCATGTCTGAAGAGTTGGCCTCAGGAACTGTTTTAGTTCTGGACTGATAGAGAATCCAGGGGCCATGCTTTCTGGGGTTCCTCCAGTCTCAGACCATTAAGTTTGGTCTTTTTACTAGAATTTGAGTTCTGCACCCCACCTTTCTCCTGCTCCATCCAGGACTCTCTGTTGTGTTCCCTGTCAGGGCGGTCATTGGTGGTAGCTGGGCACCATCTAGTTCTTCTGGTCTCAGGCTGATGAAGTCTCTGGTTTATGTGGCCCTTTCTGTCTCTTGGGCTTCTACTTTCCTTGTGTCTTGTGTCTTTGGTGTTCTTCATTCTCCTTTACTCCAGGTGGTTGGGACCAATTGATGCATCTTAGATGGCCACTTGCAAGCTTTTAAGACCCCAGACACCACTTACCAAACTAGGATGCAGAACATTTTCTTAATAAGCTTTGTTATGCCAGTTGACCTCGATGTCCCCTGAAAGCATGGTCCTCAGACCCCTACCCCTGCTACTGTATCCCTCAAAGTGTTTGATTGTATTCAGGAAACTTCTTAGCTTTGGTTTAGCCCAGTTGTGCTGACTTCCCCTTGGAATTCCCATTCTTCTCAATGTTATACATAATTTGTTATGATCCACGCAGTCGAATGCCTTTGCAAACCCTAGTGGCGTAGTGGTTAAGATATATGGCTGCAAACAAAAAGGTCGGCAGTTCAAATCCACCAGCCACCCCTTGGGAACCCTATGGGGCTGTTCTACTCTGTTCTATAGGGTTGCTATGAGTCAGCACTGACAGGATGGCAATGGTTATGTCCCTATACCAACTCCAAAGAACTCTTCTTATTTGACTAAAAACTTTTGGATTAATATCCAAGTCTTAGCATGGTTACTAAACTTGAGATCTCATTATCCTAGCTTATTCCTAGGGAAAAAATGAAGATTCTCCGTCTGACTAGCCCTTCACTGAAATTGAATCCTAGCTAAGATACAAACTAATCACATATGCCATCCCACCAATACCAGCTTTCATGTCTTCCAGGACTCCCCATCTGCCACTCCCCTGCCAAGGAGTCGTTCTCTGAGTGGCCTTGCTTCCCTCTCTGCCAACACCCTCCCTGTGCACATCACAGACGCCACCAGGAAGAGGGAGTCTGCAGTCAGGTGAGTGGTCAGGCCACACAGCAGACTCAAAATGTTCTGATCTTGGCCCAAATGCTGGAAAGCACCTTGCTGCTGAGCCTCCTCTTCTGTCATCAGGAGACCTCAAGGGGTTGGAGAAATTCTGTGTTTGGACAGGAAGACACATGGCCTTCACACCTGGTGCTGGACAACACCTTGCCATCATTCAGCAGATATTCATGGGGCCAGGCACAGTGTTAAGGCTGGAGATAGCTTATGGAACTTCTAGTTAATATCTAGTCTGAAATACACAAAAGCAAGCAAGCAGTTACAATAGTTTGTAAGTAGTGCAATGATGGGGGAGTAAAGAGGACTGGGGCAGGGAAGTCTCAAGTTTCTTGGAATGATAAATGTCTAAGGTGAAACCTGAAGAATAAGGAGAAGTTAGCCAAAGACAGGAGAGAGAGTTCCAGACAGAACATGAGTAAAGGCACATAGGTAAAAGAGGGAGGTAGCAATGAGGCCTAGGAACTCAGAGAAGTGTGATGGCACATGACTGAACCTGCCACAAAGACGATAATGACATCTGTTGCCCAGTTTGAGATTCTCTGAGATTCATCTTGGGCAGCTACCAGAGATCAGTTGGGAAGCAGAAGCTTCCTTATTTTTAACTCTAACTCACGTGACTCTTTCATGGTACTGTTCTCATCCAGCCAATCCCCCAGCAACAGAAGTCCCTCCACTAGGCCTCTGAGCTGAAGTGAGCAGAGAGGTCATGGAGCCGTTTAGCTCCGGGACAAGTCTGACATCTTAGTCTTTCCTGTGGGGCTGACAGAGGAGTACACTGAACCTACTGCTTGGCTCCTTAAGACCTACAACAGGGATTTTAGAAATCAGTTTAGAATCCAAGGGATACTTCCTTCTTCCTCAAATTTCATAGTTACAACAACTAAGTCAGGAGGTCTCAGTAAGCTTGGCCCCATGAACAGGAGGCTGGTTCACTTTTAGAAGATGTCCACATCTGCCTTCCAGTAATAGGGAATGTGATATATTAGCAGATGAAACTTTCATGTCCTCCTTCCTAACCTGTCCATTTGAATGTAAACACCTAAATGCAAGTCTTGATTGTTTTTTCCTTTAGTGGAACTCTCCATAGTACCTTGTGGAGTGATGTTTATATAAACTTGCTAAGTGCTGCAAGTTGACCCCAATTTGTCTGCACTGAGGAAGGCATCATTTCCAGTTCTCTTTGGAAAGCTGATTTTGTATTCCCAAAGGACCATAAACCCTGGCACCGTCCAGCCCACCATTTATGAAACAGTGGTCAAGGATAGAGGCTTGGGAGGCAGAGATCCTGGTTCTACCTCTGGCTTTCCAACTGGCATGCTATGTAGCTTTGAGCAAGTGACTTACCGTCTCTGAGCCTCAATCTCCTCATCTATAAAAAAGGGGCTCAGAGTCCTTACCTCATATGGCAGGCATGGGGATTACACAAGATAAAGTACATAAAGCATTTATTTGGTGCCTGTATGTTCTTGGTTCAGGTTAGGTAGCTCAGGAAATGCTAACTATTAGTATTACTTTGTTTCCTGATAGGCAAGAAGTCTGGCAAAGACCTACTGTGCATTTGGCTCTTTAAGTAAGGATATTTTAACTCATATGTTTTCCAGTTCAGTGAATGAACTTCTTCTAGGGTAGGAAATCACTGTCCTGGGTGCTGGGAAGGCTTCATCTGCCAGTACACTGAATCTCAGAATCTCATTCTTTCTGAAAATGCCAGCTATGGTAAATTACCTACCCTATTCATAGAAACCACCAACTTTCCACAAAGGTTACTAAGACTGATCATCTGTATTACTTTTTTGCCTCTTTCCCTTTAGAAGTTCACTTGAAAAAAGGGACAAAGCAGATGAGAGTACTCAGTGGTTGGAAATGCACAAAAAGAAGTGCCAAGCAATGTCTAAATCCATAACCTCGCGTGCAAAAGCCTTGGATCCCCATAAAAGCCTGGAGGAGGTGTTCAAAGCAAAGCTGAAAGAGAACCGGTCAGTGACCTCCATGTGTCAAAGGGGTGCCTATCTGGGATCCAACAGATTATTGGCCTTGAAAACAGCAAAACAGAGTCATTAGGGAAGGCTCCTTACCAGGAACAGTTAGGAATTTATAGTATACCTGGGAGTTATTCTGCTTAAGTGGAATGAAGGGTACTCTGGATTGGAAAATGACATAATTCTTTCTAGAAATCTTATTAATTCCAGAAATAATGACCGAAAGAGAGCAAAAGAGTATAAGAAAGAACTGGAGGAAATGAAGAAGAGAATACGAACAAGGCCCTATCTCTTTGAACAAGTTACCAAGGTAAAACTAAACCATCATTCATTTTCTTTCTTTCTTGGATGAAAGGGCTGTTAGAAGTTATGAAACAATTTTAATACCTGGGTATTGAACATTTTCTTCAGACTCTGAGATTCTAAATTGGGCCTGTTTTATTGCTTCCATCTTTCTGCCAAATAAGTAGCACAATGGGGAACACTGCTTAGACTGATTTCATCTAAGCCTGGATCTCAAAGGCATATATGAGATTATTTCACTTCCTAGAGTTTTCCCTATAATCTAGCTTTCAGTTTGAATCAGAGTGGGGACTGGATCCCAAAGATGCAGTGAGTTTGGCTGTGTTCTTAAGAATATCTTTAACTTACTAACGTGACTAAGATTCAGTCTGATTCTGAAGCCATAGTTTATAGTCCTGGCAAGGCAACTTGCCTCCAGCAGTGCTGGTGCCCCTGAGCCTCCCCAGCCCCTAGAGCTGGGGCACATTTATAGGTCTTTAAGGGTTAAAGGTATCCCACAAAGCCCTTTCCAGATTGATTTTCAGACAGGAAGAATAGTTTTACGGTGGTTTCTGAACTTTTAGGTAAGTTGAACTCAGTTGAGACCTCTCAAGGAGCTACCTGAACAGCCTAGGAAGGCCACCATCTAGAGAGCTTTGGGCTGTAACAGACTCTATGGGTCCCTCTCCTCTCCCAAGCTTCAGACAAAAGTTGGGGTCCCCTAGTGACCTGGTTCCACTTGCTGGGCATTAGCTAGCCATATATCCCACCTTATAGCCAGTGCGTTATCTAGGCATTTCCTGGGCCCACTCTACTGTTGTGCGTGCACATGTGCGTGCACACGCACACACACTGGACTGTCTTGGATTTACTTAGCAACTTGTATTGTTAGAAATCTCATACTAATCTTTCCTCTTTACGTTAATTTGTTTCAAGAAAGCTCACCTCAGATCTCAACAGATCTTTCACCACTTCAGGAAGAATACAAAGTACTCTCTGATTTTGTTCTTAATCACTTAAATTAAAAAACAAAAATACCGTACTTCTTTTTCTAGCCCACACGCAGACTGTCTATCCTTCCATTAATAGTGTAGCAGCCGAGCTCTTAACCGCTGCACCCCCAGGGCTCCTAGTATTACTAACCCATTGCCATCGAGTCGATTCCGACTCATACTGACCCTATAGGACAGAGTAGAACTGCCCCATAGGGTTTCCAGGGAGCAGCTGGTGGATTCAAACCGCCAACCTTTTTTGGTTAGCAGCCATAGCTCTTAACCACTGTACCACCAGGGCTCCAGAGTGTTACTAGTACAGCTTATATTCTCTTTGTTATATTTTAGTCTTGATGATGGTTTGGTTGCTTTTACATCTTAAAAAAATTTAATCTTAAAATATTTTTAAGTCTTTTTCATCTGGGTCTCACTTTGTCTCCCCAAAATCGAAATCCTTCTCAAACCGTGGTTTCTAGACCAGTGGTTGGCATTTCTGGGGAAGAGTATGAGCAATGCACTAACTGCTGTTTCCTCTGAGACCTACCAAATGAGTAGACAGATGCTTCATATTCACATTAAGATTTGAAAACAGGCTAAGTAATTTTCATGCAAATCTGTGCCCAGCACTAATGGTTGCACTGGGGAGGGCAGAGGAAGGGAAGCAGTATTGTTGGGATACTGATTAAGCAAATAATTTAGAATAACCTGGTAATTCATACAACAGCTACAGAAGACTAATTCACATTCCACAGGACCTTGCCAGGAAAGAAGCAGAACAAAGGTATCGAGACACCCTGAAGCAGGCTGGGGTGGATGAAGACTTTGTGAGGAACCAGGGTCAAAGGACCTGGGCTATACGATGGAAGGATGAGTCACAAGTCAGTGACTCCCTCAGGTAATGAGATGCTGCTATCATTCTACAGCCAAGTTGCCATGCCTGGTAATGCTACTGAGAGAAACCTTTAGAACAGCCATATTTTGAGATCACTATCCTAATTTACATACTAATCCAGAGATCTCCAAGCAAAACACTTGAACTGGGAGAGTAGCTGTTGTGAATAAAATATAACCACTGTATATCTTAGGTTTAGATCCTTTTAATTGAAACAGATCATTTTCCAGTTCCAATGCCATGTGTCAAAAATTTTTATTTCCACTTCACTTCTGAAGAAAAGCCATGCATATTTTGACTTCTTGTAAAATGATTAAAACTTTTTCTAGAACTCCTTAAAAGTAACTCATTAGTACCACCTTTTCCATAACCCATTTTGATATTTTGTAAGTCAAACAGAAAAAAGCATAGTATCTCCATTACTCTCAAATTTGGTTTGTTTTGTTAAATCCTAACGGCCCCTCCTAACTTCTATCCCAGTCTCCCCCCTGGAAATTTACCTTTACACCCCATATAAAATAATGAAAATGTTATTTGAGACCTTACATAAAATTAGTTCCTTTAATTTTTTTATTTCATAATGCTTTATTCTGCAGCATCCATGAAATTACAAAACTCAGCATCAGGGATCCACAGCAGGATTTTGAGCCTACAAGCCTCAAGAAGGAACTGGAGGAACTGTCTTCTGAATCACCAGATAATTTCAAATCACTTGCTTAATCAGTATATTTAAATAACTTCTTTTGAACAATATTAAGCAAGCTAACTTGGGGTTGAGTCAAGGCAGCAAAACTTGGGTTTCTAAGTCATGGATGGCTACTCTTGGAGAATGGTTTGAGAAACTCAAAAACAAGTTCAGGGTGGAAGGATCATAGCCCAGAGTTAAGGGTTCTTGCTTTGTGCCTCACACTTAAGAGGGGCTAGACAGGAAACATAAATGAGTCAGGTTGGCTGAGTGTAAGAAAGTGGGAGACAGTAGAGACTGGAGAGTATTAACCCTGTTGAAATACAGGCCCAGTATTGCCAGATCAACCACATTTTCAACAGAAGTCAAAAATTTACACGTTGGCAACTAATTTATTTAGAAATATTGTGTAGCCAAAACAAAACATATCTGTAGACTGGATTTAGCCCATGGGGGCAACAAGTTTCCAACTGTAGTACAGAATTTCTCAACCTCAGCACTACTGACATTTTGGACTGAATAATTCTTTGCTGGATGGGGTCCTCCTGTACATTTTAGGATGTTTAGCAGCATCCCTGGCCTCTACCCACTAAATACCAGTAACACACTGCTACCCTGCCAGCGCCTGGGGGGCAAAATTGTCCCTGGTTGAAAACCACTGCTCAAGCACGAAAGTAAGGCTGCAGGAAGCCAAAACTGGCATGTTAAGAATACAAGTAAACTGCTGTGAATTCAATCTGCATAGCACAGGATGAGTATGCATGTCATTAATGAATTAAGAACTATGATTATTTAAAACCAGTTAATTCATTCCTGTCATCTGTTTAGAATGTGTTACTTTGTGTGTGTGCGCGTGCGGATGCATGTGTTTGTGTCTTGGGATTGAGTTCATTTTAAATAAATTTAAAATGTCTCTAACAGCCATGATTTTCTACTAGCAGGTGATCTTTGGAATTCTTTGCTTCTCATCAGTAATAATTATATATTCGCTTTCAGTAGCTTTAGAGACAGTATGATAGCAAGACTGGCTACTCTAATAGAAGAGCCTTTTTTGTGTTTTTTAGAAACTGTCTTTCTAGAAAAATTAAAAAGTCTGTGTGTTATTATTGCCATTTGTCTAGACTCAGACACAGTCTTTTTCCAGTGGTGACTGAGTGATACTCCAATTATTATCATCAGGGTCTGCTAGTCAGAGACGGAGATACTCATATCACATTTCCCAAGACTTGTGAGCTCATTTTTACCTAAATGGAATCCTAAGGGTAAATCAGTGCCCTATCTAAAAAGGAAAGACTGAGCTATTAATCTCTTTTTTAAGAAAACAAATTTTGTCCAAAACAAGGAGCCAAAGAACTCACTGGGCTGTTTTATTTAAAAGGAAAACAACTGAAGCTTTTAATCATGTGATTTTTAAATTAAAACAAAAAAACCCTCTTAACATGCTACTTACTCTATATTCCATAAAAGAAGAAAGCAAAGTGACCAAGTCAAGGTGTACAGGACAAAATAGTAACCTCAGCTTGGGCCAAGGGAAGATTCAAGTAATTTATTTTTTTGCAGCCCAGTGGCAGAGTCTCATACTCAGGTTGCTAAAGGGAGAATGTCACAACAGAACTGACATTTACTCCCTTCTCCAAAGCAACAAGGCATCTTGAAAGCTCAACTTTCTGGTGAAGTTTTATGGTTGGTAGCAGGACTTAGTTCATCCATGTGAAAAGACAGCTGAGTCTGGGATGAAAACTCTTCAAAGGAAAACCTCCCCTCAACAGTCAGAGAAACTTCAGCCAACACATAACGAGATTCACTTTTGGGAGAAGTCCATCCCAAAATTTTGCAGTGGGATGAGAGGTAGGTACAGTTACCCAGCCCATATTCACTGCTTTGTTCCTTCTCTGGATCAGATTGCAGTTTGAAGAGAAGCCCTCCTACATTCACTTGTATGCCAGGGAAGAGGAACAGAAGCAAAAGCAGGGTCTTGTCCTTCACAGATTCATTTTGGTTCTAGTGGATCATAAGCCTTAAGCATCGTATTCCCACCGTCTGAGCTCTAGGATCAGACAGAGCTGCTCTTCCAGGAGTCGGCACCCACACTCATGTCCGTCTTTCAGTTAAATCTCCTTGGTTTAGTAACTGTAAAAGATTTAAAAAAAAAAAAATCTAGAAGATGTTACAATTGAATTATAGGAAAAATAATTCATACTAAGTAAAAGAATTAAGAGAGGTGGGGATTGCACTGCAAGGGTAAATCAAGGATATCTAGTTCCAAAGCAAGAGATAAATGCACACACTAATAGAGCTCAGTATTTGAGGACAGCATTTTGTCCATTTCATGATGCTAGCTTTTTCACTATGGCAAGAAAATATCCTGAGTCTATAAGCCAAACTGTTGTTTGTGTATTCCACATTCTCCTATAATCTCCAAGTCCTGACTAATGAATTAATCAGCAACATTTTTGTACAATGGGTGAAATTAACCAGACTAGTGGCCTGAGAGAGCAGCATGACATTAATGCAGTGAAGCCTTAAGTATTCCTATAGGGGGAATTGCCTTTCAAAAGCAACTCCAGTCGCTACAAAGGCCCTTCAAGGTATGAGGATGAAGTGGCAGGACCTACAGTTTTTGGTAGAAGGCTACTGGCTTCAAGTCTCAAGAGCAAAGACACCAAGTCAAAAGATGGTACCTCAGATTCAGTTTGATGGAAAAGAAAGAAGAAAAATAGTCACTTACAGTCAATTTTGGAGAAAACTATAATTGCCAGGGGGACATCAGAAATGGTAGAACCAAAAATAAATAAGTCAGTAAATGCATAGGCTGAAGGCTCGAGTAGGAGAAAGAAACAGGAAAAGAAGGCTATTTTAGGAAATTTGGTGGGTTGAAAAATATGTTAAACAAGAATCAACCAGTTAAAATGAGAACGTGGGAAATTCTATAGGGCAAATACCCCAGCTCCTTAAACAGATAACTATCCTGAAAACAAGAGAGGAGGACTACTATAGATTAAGAAAAATATTAACCCAATGCAATGTATGGGCCTTGTTTGATCCTAATCCAAACAAATCAACCATAAAAAGATATTTTTGAGGAAAAAAAAAAAAAAAAAACAGACTATGTATTAGATGATATCAATAAATTTCTATTTTGTTGAGTACAGAAAAGCTATTATAGTTATAAAAAAATTCTTTATCTGTTAGAAGTGTGTATATATATATTTTTTTTTTATTTTTAAGCCAAAAGAAAGTTTTATTCGGCGTATATGCAAAAGGGCAGAAGTGGGAATCGGACAAGCATGCTGCCAGAGCCATGTCTGCCCGAGTCCAAGGAAATATCACAGAACAGAGAAAAGTGGGAAAATGGATAAGCATGCTGCTAGAGCCATGTCTGCCTGAGTCCAAAGAATATTACAGAATAGGTGAGAATGGAAAAACGGACAAGCAGGCAGTGTTAGAGGTATATATTGAAATATTTACAGATGAAACGATATGTCTGAGATTTGCCTTAAAATACACCAGCACAAGCAAAAGAGCCACAACAAAAAAGTAGGAGAGAAAAGTAAGTAAGAATAGTAGAAAGTTAATTGTCACAGATGGGTAATAGGTACATGGGGCTCATTATACTTTTCTCTCTCTTGCTATACTCCTTGAAAATCTCCACAATAAAAAATTTAAACTAGATGAATGAAGAGGGGAGAAATACAGGAAAAAGAGGATGCCTCCATGATTAATTCAAAGCAGTAACCACAAGAAGGTGATACCAATAGCAAAAAATTTTCAATATAATACAAGGAAGGCTTAGCCAATGGGTTGCAAAGCTGAATACAAGGAAAGGTTCTGGCAGAAATATTAACATGCATGCCCAGAGCCCTCTGATCCTGGATAACCCCAGGGATTTTATAGAATAATTGAGAATATTCAATACAGGATCTGGATAATTTAAATGCTATAGCAGCTTATTATGGTATGAAGTTTATAATAAAAGCAAATGGGACAAAGAAGACTGAAAGATACTGTAATGCTGAAGGGATACAAGTTACATAGGTTTTGGCAAAAGCCTACTATGCATATAAAATGAGCCTGTGATGAAGTCATCCACCCCATGCCACCACTGAGTGTCACAAGGCCAATAAAATATCCTAAGATTCCAGAAGCCTGACTGGTTTTCATTCTGTTTTCTGGGTCAAAAAGCCAGGACCATAGTTGGGGGTACTTGGAATCAACTTAAAACCCTTCTTTGATGTAGACGATGGTTGCTATTTCAATAAGCAACTGAATACATTTCTATATGCCAAGCTGGTTCAGCCTGCTATCCCCTAGACACACGACCCTAGCAGACTAAATATTATTTTAATAATTTCAGCACTTTTCTTTTTTTTTGCCCAGGGATCACTCCATCCCTGGATGCTATTTTCTTTATAAAATATAAGCAGCATCCACATCTCATAGTGAGGCTGAGAACAGTGGGGGCAGATACCCATCATTAAGGAGTGTATATAAAGGAACATCTGTGATTGACCACATCTCCCAATTCAGGGGACACCCAAAACTCAGATTCCCTTCAAAATTGGACTCAGCTTAAATCGAGACATTCTAGTCAAAGTTTCCAGGAAATGGAAACTGGAGAACATTTTTTCTTTTCAGATCCTCGAAACTAGATTCATAACTACTTTCCACATTTGTCTCCACATAAACTAAGGGCAAGAGATAGTTTACCTCTTGTGGATTTACTGCAGTTAAGACAGAAACCTCATATGACTGCCTCCCTGACTGCATGGTCACCAAGTGATGTGTCACATCAGGCACTGAAGACAGGGGACGTGGGGATCCTTCAGCAAGCACCTCTATGAAACAACAGAACAATGTTTCAATGAAAACTGAATCCACAGATACACCTACCTGCTTCATCAAGAACTCTAAAAACTGTTCCCTGAAAAACTGAATCCCATATTCCTACATTTCTTCCAAATTAATTCCTGTCTGATAATCATCATCAGTGAACTGGAAATATTACATAAGGGGTGGGGGAGACAAGAAATCTTTTTTTTTCCCCTAATATGTTATTTTTGGTGAAAATATACACAGTAAAACATACACCCAGAGGCAAGAAATCTTGATAAAAGAGTTGACCGATTTTTTACATACCAAGTTAGAGTAATATGATTTTAGCACTGCTGCCTGGATTAGAATTGTGTATGAAACAGCAAAAGCTGCCTAGGCAGGCAGATCGGGGAGCCAGAGTCAACCCGTAAAGCGGTCACCAATGATACAAATAGCACAATACAGGCAGGTCAACAACTTAAGTTAAACCTGGCTTCAAAGTTCCTACTCCTATACTAAGTTCAAAGTGTCCCTTCCTCCCTTGAGACTTTCTTCCTCAGGGCTGGCAATCTAGCTCCATGCAATTTCTGTAGCTCATGCTTTAGTTATCCACCAGTATTGTTCATGAAACAGAGCAGGCTTATGTGGTAGCACATTCTGGGCCTTGCAGGCTCCATAGAGAAGTTACATAAATATGGCCACTTATACCTAAAACTGACTGAGAAGGATATGGGAAACTAAAACACAGGATCTCAGACTTATTAAATGTTCATTAGTGGGAGCACCGGGAAAATCTTCTGGTAACAGTTTATAGATATACCACTTATCCCTCAAACAAAAGTTTATTTAGGGACTATAGCTCATACTGTTCCTTCCCAACTATACCATATAATTTAATGTTTGCTTATACACAACCTTCTATTCACTCAATGTTGTTTCCCATATGAAGTTTTGTCTTCTCAACTGGGTTTTAAGATCCCTATCTTCTACTTTTGTCTTTCCCATGGTGCCAGGCACATAGTAGGCACTGAATAAATGCATGCTGACCTCACCTGTTAAGTTTTTCAGAGAAGAGGGCCTGGCCTGTGTAACTTGAGTGAAATTTCTATACCAGAGAGGAGCAACTGTTTCCTAGAGTGCCCTTTCTGTTCTCCAGAAGATATGGCTTTTGAAGGTATGGAGAAATTGCTTTATATCTCCTCTGTAAAACCTGGTTATGTTCTGTATAAATGTTTTAAAAGTTAAGTTCTTCCATAACTGCAATAGGAAAGATAAAAATAGTTGGGCTAGGATGCTAGGATTATGGATAATTTTCTTTTTTAAAAATTTCTTTATTTTTTGTTACAGTATCTTTTCAAAGAAAAAAATCTTTTCACAATTTTACTTATCCACCCCAGAAACAAAGAACACAAATACTACTCAATCATACCGCAGCTACTCACAAGAAATGATATTAGTTAAAATCATCTTCATTTTGGAGATAACCCCATTCCTTTGTCCGTAGTTGCAGCCCACCTTCCCCAAATAAAGGAGAGCTGAAAGTCTTACCATCAACTCCCAGAATAGAACTGGTATTTGGTAGATTCAAGGACTCTCCACCAAGGCTGGGCTGGGAATTCACAGACACCAGGTTTTTACTGGGTACTGAAGCCTCTTCAAGCAAACTACTGCCCATTAGTGGCTCAGCTGCACAGAGAATAGGATGAGACATACAGCAGTCAACCTCTCTCATGGCTGTGCCTAGTCCTCAGTTCCCTTCACAAGGAAGCTGGCCTTCTTCTACACAACTAGAAGTTAACCTGTATCTTGGATGCCACTTCCTGCTTCACTCACTTTTGGGAAACAAGAATAAACCTAGAGGAGAAGGGTTGAGCCTTAGAGATAAATATCCTTGCTTATAATCAGTATCAAAAGAATTAGCATATGAAATGGGTTGGGTGAATTCTTAGACAGAAATATTTGGAATGAAATAACTGATTAAGGAAAGACATAGAAAATGAATAATAAAAAAGAGAAAAAAGTTATCAAATTTAAGTTAGGGCAAAGAAATAGTCATGACTGATAAGTAACAAAATGCCAAATCCTTGACATATAGAATCTTTATCACAGTGATACTCAAATGCTGGTTCACAGATCAGTACTAGATTCGTTACCATCAAACTCATCAGGGGAACTTCTTGTGTGTGTGGTGCAAATACAACAAAACATTCGTCAATTCAACAATTACTACAAGTGTAAGTCAGTGACACTGATTGCATTCTTCATACTGTACAACCATTATAGCTATCCTTTTCCAAATTATTCCACCACCATTAATATAAACTCAATGCTCACTAGAGGAACTTTTAAAACTACAGATTCTGGGATCTTACTTCCAAATAATGTCACTATCAGGTTGTTTTGTTTTATTTTGGGAGGGGGGTATGTGGGGAGGATGAGCAATACAAATATATACGTTTTAAAAGTTTGCAGGTAATTCTACTGTATAGCTGGTTTGGGAACCACTATCCCGCCCACCAAATGAGACCAGGTCTCTCTACCTAAAACCAAATCAGAAAATTTCCAGATAACCAGACAGGGCAGTTGTTTGGCTTTTTGAACCTAGAGGACACAGCCCTCCATTATGCCCACTCTCCTCACCAGTTTGCTCCTGTTCCTGACTCCCAGCTGCTCCCATCTGTAGATGATGCTTTCTGACGTGCACATTCCTGCTCCCACTCTGAGAGAAGGTCTTCCCACAGACTTGGCATTGATGAGGTTTCTCTCCTGAAACAGGGACCAGGTTACGACAGGGGAAGCAAAAAGACAAAGAATACTTATCACAGAAAAAGAACGGACTCAAGACCTAGACGAAGAGGCCCAGAGAATGTTAAATAAGAGGCTGCTCCTTCCTCTACCTCTCCCAGCCTCTCAACCTTCAGTACATGGGGGAAGGCAAGAAGAGTACACCCAGGAAAGGTTAACACACTCATTGCTCCCAGCCCCCAGTTCTTTCTAGACCTACTGAACTGCTGCCTTCAAAAACGTCTTTGGTTATAGGACTGCCAGCCACAGAGTATTTACTTCCCTTTTCAGCATCAGTCTTCCATGGACCTCTAGGACACATATCTTCTTCCTCAAAGATTCCAACCCTAAGTTCATATATCCCCTTATCCTATTTCCTGCTATCACTCTCAGAGTCCTGGTGGTGCAGCGTTTAAGAATGTGACTGCTAACCAAAAGGTCAGTAGTTCAAATCTACCAGCCGCTCCTTGGAAACCCTATAGGGCAGTTCTACTCTGTCCTGTAGGGTTGCTATGAGTCAGAATTAACTCGACAGCAACAGATTTTTTTTTTTGGCCATCAGTCTCAGGGTCTTCAACATTCACACTGGTGGTTCTTCTAGTTCAAGTATCCTCTATGTCCTCCAGTCCAAAACTCTTCAGACTCCATCCTATCTACCCAGACAACCACACTTAGAACAGAGGTCAAAAACTCAAGTCTGCAGGGGACTAGGAGGTGGCATAAATGAGTGAAATGGACCAGGTGAGAGCCAAAGTAACCTAGAGAATACCTTCCCCACAAAGGAGCAGCTGTTACTCAGTTCCAGCCAACTACTGCCATGTGTGAATTCAGGCCTATCACTGCCAGATGCTCTGAAATTTTTTTTACAGAAAAACTAGAAATGAGGATTGTTAAGTAAAATTTATTTGTAAATGTTGGGAACTAATTCACAGTTGATAAAAACACTGTAAAGCAATTTTACATTGCTGATGGGAATGCAAAATACAACCCCTGTGGCAGATAATCTTACAATATCTAGAAAAATTACAGATGTATTTGCCCTCTGATCTAGAAATCCCACCTCTAGGAATCTGTCCTGAAGTTAACAGTGGCAAAATGTGAAACAATCTATGCACAAGGTTATTTACTGCAGCATTATTTAAAATGGCTAAAGACTGGGAAAAATATTCATCACAGAAACTGAACAAAAGTATGGAATACAAACATGGTGGAATACCATGTAAAAAGGAATGGGGAAAATTTCTATACACTGACATGAAGTGATCCCAGGATATATTGAGATTAAAAAAGAGTGCAGAACTCTGTGTGTGTGTGTGTGTGTGTGTGTGTGTGTGTGTGTAGTAGTATCCTTGTGTACATATATCAATTACTGTTAATGAAAAACAAAAACAACATGATCATTTCAATAGACACAGGAAAAGCATTTGACAAAATCCAACACTCATTCATGATAAAAACTATAAACAAACTAGGAATAGAAGGGAAGTTCCACAACCTGATAAAGGACACCTGTGAAAAAGCTACAGCTAATATACCTAACTTTAAAATACTGAATGCTTTCTCCCTAAGACTGGGAACAAGACAAGGATGCCTGCTCTCACCACTTCTATATTAGAACACTGTACTGGAGTTTCTAGTCAGTACAATAAGGCAAGGAAAAACAAAATTAAAAGGCACGCAGATTGGAAAGGAAGAAGTAAAACTGTCTTTATTTGCAAACAACATGAACTTATATGTAGAAAATCCTAAGGAACCTATGAAAAACTACTAAAACTTACAATGAGTTTACCAAGGTCACAAGATCAATATACAAAATTTAACTGCATTTCTATATACTAGCAATGAAGAATGCAAAAATGAAATTAGGAAAACAATTACATTCATGATAGCATCAAAAATAGAAAAACACTTTGGAATAAATTTAACAAAAGAAGTGCAAAATTTGTACACTGAAACCTAGAAAACCTTTTTATGTACTCTCAGCTGGGTCCTCACTGTTACTTCCAAATCCTTTGATTCACTCTAATTGGTTCATTCAGTCAATCAACAAATTCTGAAAACCTACCATGTATCAGGAATGTTCCCACCCTCAAGAAGTTTATGGGCTAGTCTACAGGCTCCCACTAATACTCATTATCATCTCTTCTAACACTTTTCTAACCTCTCCTGGTATCTTGTAACCTCTCCTCATTCTCTTCACTACCACACTCTTGAATCAAGTCTTCACTTGTGCCTCTATCCTCTCATGACTTTACAATCAGTTGTGAAGTCGAATAGATTCCACCACTGGGTCTCTTTGCATGCTCCCTGCAACCACCCTAGAGCAGACTTACTGACCACACTAAAATAAACTGTCTTCTCAACTTTCTCTGCTTCAATTTAGTTTCTGCATCATTGCCAGCAGAGTTCCCAAAAGTGGGCTTCACGAACTCTCCATTGTGGTATTCTAAACAACAACAACAAAAAAACCCAAAGCAGCTACCACTGAGTCAATTCCGACTCATGGTGACCCCATGTCAGAGTAGAACTGTGCTTCGTAGGGTTTTCATGGCTGTGACCTTTCAGAAGCAGAATGCCAGAACTTTCTTCCAAGGCATCTTTGGATGGGTTTGTTCCTTTTTTTTTTTTTTTTTTAAAGTATATGTGCTGCCAAAGTGAGCACTGTGGATTCAAACCACTAAACTTTTAGTTAATTGCCCAACCAAAAGCTACTAGTCCAAACAGTTAGTAGCTTAACCATTTGGGCCACCCAGGGACTCCTTCTGGCATTTTAGGCACTTTTTAAACTACCTTTCCAGCCTTGCTTTCAATGTAACTCACCATGTCCCATAGTAAACACTGTACCTGACTTCTATTTGGGAGGGTGGGAGTGGAAGCGAGAAAGACATCACTTTACATTTTTCTACTGAGCTTACAAAGTCTAGTTACTATAGAATATTTTCAGACACTATGAAAGACATCTTTAGCAGGGAAGATTAGGTCATCTGTATAAAATGAGCAAATTAACAGAACTACAGGGAATTAATTTAAGGCTCCAAAACAAAATGGGTCACTGAATCTTATTCCTCTCTCCTTTTCTATGCTTCTGGGAATAAGGTTTGTATATGTCAAAGGCATAATTTCCGCCAAAATGGAAAATGATGACCGACATAGGCTCACTCTTTCTCAGAAAGTAATACTATTGGCGCTGCTGTCACTGATATCAAGCCTACCTTCTTCTGATTTGAAATCCTCCACCAAAAGGAATGGAAATATCAATTTCTAAAAAACAGGCTCCATATTTGATTAACTTATAAAAGCACTCAACTAGTGCCAAACAAATTTGCTGACCCCTCAGAAAAAGGTCTGGATTAGAAAGCAGTTCAATGGTTCAGCTGAAAACAATGACAATTAGATTCTCCACCACCCACCCACCCCCCACTCCCACCCCCACCCCCCGCTGGCTTTGATTATAAGACCCTCTGAATGTAATTACCAAGGCCCTTAATTTCTGATTCTGGCATGATGACAAAGAAGCTTTATTTATCTTTGTGGTGAACAGTTTGTTTCTTTTTAGATTTAGTACCCCTCTCCCACCCCTTCAGCTCTCTACCTTCCTGAAATCTACAAATGATACAAGTTCTAGTACCTGAGTGAACCACCAGATGTTTTCGTAGGCTAGAATACTCAGCAAAGGAGCGGCCACACCCTTGGGCTTCACAAAGGAACGGCTTCTCTCCTAGAGAGAGGAAATAAGAAAAGCTCAGTCTTCTGTTGAATTGACTATTGCTTTCTTTTCCCACCAATCTTACACTGTTTCCAATGACTTGCTCCGATTTCCTGAATTCATGCTATGCAATTTCAACTGCGCTGCCTAACAAGTGTTAACTTTCAATGATCTCGTAATATTACACGTATGTGCCTGCCTCCAGGAGCCTAAAGTATAGTAAGGGCCATAAGATCGTCTCAGATAACAATGATATGATGAGATATGGACAAAATCAGTTGTTTTCATATATGTCTGAGCTTTATAGAGATGTAATTTTGGGCAGTACTATTTTTTGAGTCACACAAACCATACAGAGACTGTTCTGGGCACTAAATGGGATAAGCTGGGGGGAAAGGCTGACCTTCATTTCTATCCTCACCTTACAGCCTTTCTTAAGGATAGGCAAGCAAGCACTGAACCAAGCAGTAGATTTCCCCATGAGCATGCTGGGGTTGCACACACCTGTGTGGATACGTAGGTGGTTCTTCAGGTTTCCAGCTGTAGTGAACTGCTTACCACAGCTAGACTCAGGGCACATAAAGGGCTTCTCTCCATTGTGGGTCCTCATGTGCACCTTCAGCCTCTGCAGCACATAGAAGCTTTTCCCACAACCTTCTGCAGGGCAGATGAAGGAGCGGTCATTTCTGAAAAAATAATAACACAGCAATAATACCTGAAAATATTCTTCACCAGAGAGGACAAGTCAAAGCTCCTATTGATCTTCAATGCAGACAGTAAATCTGAAGCCCGGATGTATGTATCAGAATCACCTGAAGAGTCTGTTAAAACTACAGACGCCTAGGCCCCACCCCTTGAAATACTGAATTCATAGGTTTAGGGTGGGGCCCAAGCTTATGTATTATTATTTTAAGTTCTCCAAGAGGCTATGTTTTACAACGAGATTTAAGAACTCTTGCTCTAAGGCATTTAGGTGCCCAAATGGCTTATTAAATATTTGTCGAGAATGAAGTAAATGAGACAATGCAAACCTTTCGATGAAAGAAAAAACATCTTAACCAGAAGTGAGCTGGAGCCCCTGCTTTCCTTTAATTTGTCAATTTGGGGGAGAAGTTCCTCTGGAAGCATCAAAGCTCTTGAGCTCCATGTACGGGGTTTCAGATTTGCTCACCGATGAGTTTTGAGGTGGTACTTGAAGTGAGCTGGCCACACAAATGTCCGGTCACAGCCTTCAACTGTACATTTGAGCTTCTTCTCGACTTGAGGAAGTGGCCCAGACTCTTTGGATTGCCCATCACCAGAACCAAGGTGGACATTTTCCCCTGTAACAGAGTCACGTATTTGTAATCCAGGTAAGCGCCCAGCTCAGATGCTGTGGTTCAAAGCTTGTATACTTTGCTCCTAGTGATTTTTAATCAGATATCTATCCCCACCTCTCTTTGTATCCACTTAACGGGAAAAACGAGAGTGCTCTGCGTCCCACTCTCTTACTCCAGAGAACTACCAAAAGCCATCATGCTTTGTTTCATAAGACTAGGCCTGTTTGGGCTGTGGGGACCATGGTCTCAGGGAACATCTAGCTCAACTGGCATAACACAGTTTATAAAGACAATGTTCTACATTCTACCTTGGTAAGTAGTGCCTGGGGTCTTAAAAGCCTGTGAGCGGCCATCTAAGATACTCCACTGGTCTCCACCCTTCGGGCTCAAGGGAGAATGAAGAGAACAGGATACAAGGAAAAGATTAGTCTGAAGGACTAATGTACCACAGCTAACAAGGCCTCCACCGGACTGAGTCCAGTACAGCTAGATGGTGCCCAGCTACCACCACTGACTGCTCTGACCAGGATCACAACAGAGGGTTCTAGACAGAGCTGGAGAAGGATGTAGAGCATAATTCTAACTCACAAAAAAAAAAGACCAGATTTACTGGCCTAAAGGAGACTGGAGAAACCTCGAGAGTATTGCCCCCAGACACCCTTTTAGCTCAGTGGTGAAGTTATCTCCGAGGTTCACTGTTCAGCCTGGGAGTGGACAGCCCCGTAAAACCAAATGGGACTAATGAAGTACAGTAGTCCAGTGACAAGGGCCAGAAGGCAGAGGGGGACAAGGAAGCTGGTGATAGGGAACCCAAGGTTGAGTAAGGATATTGTTGATGTGTTGTGAGATCGGTAACCACTGTCATAGGGCAACACGTGTAGTAACTGTTAAATGAGAAACTATTTTGTTCTGTAAGCCTTCATCTTAAGGGAGAATAGCAGCACAATTGGAAGAGCATAGTCAATGTCACTGACCTGTGCATGTAGAAATTTTTGAAATGGTGTATCTTTGGCTATGTTTATTTTCACCAAAAAAAAGGTTGAGAAGTTAGAGGGTTGACATGTTGTGGGGTTGTTAACCAATGTCATAAAACAATGTGTGTACTACTGTTTCATAAGAAACTATTTGTTCTGTAAGCCTTCACCTGAAATACATTAAAAAAAAAAAAAAAAAAGACCAGGCCTCTTTGGCACATGTAAGAAATGTCTAAAATGGTTTCATATCGGAAATTTCAGAAAGGAGAATAAAACCTATTTTGTACTGCAAAGACTGGTGGGAAAGTAGGTATATCAACAACCACGATGGGGTGCTACAGAAGATAACCTAAAGTTCTGGGTAATATTAAAACCTGTAGTTTAAAGAGCAGCCATTCTGCTTAGTTGTGGGCTTAAAGTGGGAGATTTCTCTAGCAGATGGCCATTCTTGGATTCTTCTCTTTTGAAGTCAATTTGGCTTTTTCCTATCACTCTGCAGATTAAGAACCACCTTCCAATTTCTTGTACCACCCCACTTTAGTTATAAAATATTTAAGAATGAGAAGAGTCAGTTGATTTTTTTTAAATTTTAATCACATTTAAAAAATAAGTTAGACTAGATAGTCAACAAGAATTATCTTAGGTGAAGGGACGGATAACACATACGACAGAGGAAGTCAGCACAACTGGACTAAACCAAAAGCTAAGAAGTTTCCTAAATACAATCAAACACTTCAAGGGACAGAGTAGCAGGCGCGGGTGGTGACCACGCTTTTAGGGGACATCTAGGTCAACTGGCTTAACAAAGTTTATTGAGAAAAGGTTCTGCATCCCACTTTGGTGAGTGGCGTCTGGGGTCTTAAAAGCTAGTGAGCGTCCATCTAAGATTCATCATTGGTTCCAACCCACCTGGAGTAAAGGAGAATGAAGAACACCAAAGACAACAAGGAAAATATTAGCCCAAGAGACAAAAGGGCCACATAAACCAGAGACTGCATCAGCCTGCGACTGGAAGAACTAGATGGTGCCTGGCTACCACCAATGACTGCCCTGACTAGGAACACAACAGAGAGTCCCTGACGGAGCAAGAGAAAAGTGAGGTGCAGAACTCAAATTCTAGTAAGAAGACCAGACTTAATGGTCTGACTAAGATAAGACATGGCCCCCAGACTTTCTGTTAACCCAAAACTAAAACCAATCCCAAAGCCAACTCTTCAGACAAAGATTAGACTGGTCTATAAGACATAAAATGATATTCATGAAGAGTGTGCTTCTTAGCTCAAGTAGATACATGAGTCTAAATTGGCAGCTCCTGTCCAGAGGTGAGATGAGAAGGCAGAAAGGGACAGGAGCTGGTTGAATGGACACAGGAAATCCGGGGTGGAAAGGAGGAAATGTGCTGTCACAGTATGGGGAGTGCAACTAAGGTCACATAGCAGTGTGTGTATAAAGTTTTGTATGAGCAACTAACTTGAACTGTAAACTTTCATTTAAAGCACAATTTAAAAAAAAGTTAATACCTATTGGAGTTTTGTTCACTATAATGAAGGGATGGGAGGCATACATAGTACATCCCTTAGATGTAAATGTAATCAGTTAATTAAAAATTTACATAAATTCCAGATTAGCAGGTGGTGCTCCTTTTCTTTCATTTTCTTCAAGACACAGTTGGCCATCAATAGAGAAAAACATTCAGAGCCACTTAGCTCTGCTATAAATATATGGAGTTTTTCCCTGAGGGACCAAATTACTGGGCTGAGGGGTGTGAGGACCATGGTCTCAGGGAATATCTCGCTCAATTGGCATAACACAGTTTATAAAGAAAATGTTCTACATTCTACTTTGGTGAGTAGCATCTGGGGTCTTAAAAGCTTGTGAGCAGCCATCTAAGATACTCCACTTATATCACCCCTTTGGGAGCAAGGGAGAATGAAGAAAATCAAAGCACAAGAGAAAGATTAGTCCAAAGGACTAATGGATTACAACTGTCACAGCCTCCACCAGACTGAGTCCAGTACAACTAGATGGTGCCCAGCTATCACCACTGACTGCTCTGACAGGGATCACAATAGAAGGTTCCAGACAGAGTTGGAGAAAAATGTAGAATGAAATTCTAACTCACAAAGGAAGACCAGACTTACTGGCCTGACAGAGACTGGAGAAAGCCCAAGGGTATGGCCCCCGGACATCCTTTTAGCTCAGTAGTGAAGCCACTCCTGAGGTTCACCCTTCAGCCAAAGATTAGGCAGGACCATAAAACAAAATGAGACTAAATGGGCACACCAGCCCAGGGTCAAGGACTAGAAGGCAGGAGGGGACAGGAAAGCTGGCAATAGGGAACCCAAGGTCGAGAAAAGAGTGTGTTGACACGTCATGGGGTTGGTAACCAACGTCACAAGACAATATATGTACTAATTGTTTAATGAGAAGCTAGTTTTTTTTGTAAACCTTCATCGAAAGTACAATAATATATATATATATACACACACACACACAGAGAGAGAGAATTTTTCTTTCCACTATACGTACCAAAGGAATAAAATCTATATTTCCAAAATGCCAAGAGCAGGAGATATGTGTTGTAGCTATCATACTCCCTGGAATCTGACAGTTGACCAAAGGCAGTTTGTCCCATTATTCTTCTCTTCCTGCCTTACGTTTTCCTCGCTGCGCTATACCAAATGCTAGTCATAAAACTAACTGCTCCAAGTTCAGAGCAGAACCTAAGGTGCCTTCTGCTGCTTAACATCAGTTATTTTTAAATACTGTCCCACATAGGATTTTATTTGTTTAATCGAAAATATAATACCTACACACGCGTAAAATTTCCACAGCACAAAAGTGTATATACTGTAAAGAAAATTTCCCACGAACTACAGAGCTCTAGCTAATAAATTTCTAATGAAAGGTATGCAGAAATCCCATGTTAATCCAGAGATTTAAAATGGTGGCAGTTGGGTCTTTGTGTATTTAATTTTGTAATACAATAAAAACACAGATGTAATCACATAACAAGCAAAATAAAAACATGGAATAAGGTAAGGCTAAGAAATCATTGGAATCCCTCCTCCTCAACACTCAAATTACCAACATAAGCTTATATATAAAGTAGATTTTTCCCTCAAAAAATAGCTCTGAAAAAAATGAGTTGCCTTGTATGAGTCCTTATAAAATCACTCACTTAAAGGAATGCTCCCTCAATTACTTTGTTTTTTTAAAACAAAGCACTATTTCGGGAAGCTAGATTAGCTTAAAATGACCTCAACCAACGATTGTTTTGGATATTCACAGGTTATGTGATAGAACTAGATTAAAAAAAAAAGAGACAGACTAAGAAATTCAACACTTCATAATTGTTTAAGTGTTGGACAATACTGAAAACACTTTAAAGATCCCACTGTTACCTGAATAGATACCTTGCACTTGGGATAAAACTTATAGATGAGGACATCATCTATAGCAAGAGTCAGCAATCTTTTTCCATAAAGGGTCAGATGGTAAATATTTTTGGCTTTGAGGGACATATGGTCTCTGGTACAACTATTCAACTAATTCATTGTAGTAGCTATAGATAATTTGTAACTAATGGGCGGGTCTTTGTTCAAATACAACTTTATTTACAAAAATAGAAAGGAATTTGGCTCAAGGCCTTTGCTGATCCGATATATGGCATCATATTAAAATTCAAATTTTTTTTAAAATTGTGATTTAGGTGAAAGTTTACAGAGCAAATTAATTCCTCATTCAAAAATTTATACACAAATTGCTTCACGGCATTAGCTGCAATCCTGCATTGTGTCAGCACTCTTCCCTTTCTCTTTCCACCCCTGCTTCACCGTGTCCATTCGTCCAGTTTTCCTGTCCCCTCCCGCCTTCTCATCTTTGGTCCTGGGCAGGTATTGCCCATTCGATCTTGTAGACTTGATTGGCCTAAGAAGCACATTCCTTAAGTGTGTTACTGTTTCTCTTATATGCCTGCCTAATCTTTGGCTGAAAGGTGAACTTCGGCAGTGGCTTCAAGTCAAAGTTAGAAGGGTGTCCAGGGGCTAAAATTCAAATATTTCTGTGTTTCAGGCAACTCAGATGAAAGGGAATACAATGTGCTCTGAAAAAACTGTGCTAGAGGACTCATAAAGTGGCTTCAATAATGACAAATATATTTATGTCAAAAATGCACAGGAAGTATAGAATAAAATCATTTCACTACGTTAGTAGGAAAAAAGCAATATTAATATATTTCATATAACATGATTAAAAATATGTACATGTAACCAAAATAATATCATTTTCAAGTAACAACTTATATTTCATTTTATCTACATGCCTAAAGGTTTATATATTTAAGTTAGCAAAAAAGGGTTTTTAGGGAATCATCTAATTGGGAAAATGGAAGACTGTCTTATATTTGTGCTCATATAAATACTCAGGCATACAAGGTTGTAAGGTGGTAAGATAACATACTGTGAGAGTAACAGAAACATCCACACACTGTTCTGCTGATTATAAAGCATTTCCCAACTTCCCAGATAGAATCTCATTTAATCTCCATAACAACTAACCCAATCAGGTAAGTTACCTGATCTCTAGTTCTAAACATAAGAAAACTGAAGCTAAAAGAGGTTAAATCGTCCAAGGCAGAAAACTAGCAAATGATGGCATCAGGCCTGGACCCCAGACCCCCAGATCCTAAATCCCAAGCTCCCTCCGTACACTGCTTCTCATTGTTAAATACAGCACTACTTCCTCAGTGCTAACATGGAGATGCCAAAGGTTACAGAAGTCGTATATTAGCAAAAGCATCTCAGGAAGAATCTGAACTTTAGAGTCTCCCCAAAATGGTAAAATGAGCCATTCTAAGCAGTACTACAGTAGTCACAAACAGACCTAATTATTTTGAAAATTAGTAGAATCAAAGTTTGGAGGGAAGATGTAGGTTAATGTTTCTCAAACTGGGTTATTCTGAAACATTCACAAGGATCCTGAGTTCCCTAGGAAAAATTTTTAAGCCTTTTGTTTTCATCTGAATGGTAATCAAAAAATAATCATAAGCATATTCTAGATCAACTGCATAACCTCCAAACAGCTGTGTACTGCCGTAAAATTTCAGTGCTTAAGCTTGGTTTGTGATAACAACAGTACTGAACCATACAGTACTACCTTAACTGTCACAGGTTAATGAAAAAATACAAAGGAAGACCTAAAACAGAAAATATTATGGTATGCTACTTCAAGCAAATGTTTTGCAGTGGTTTGAATAAAGCAGTGGTTCTCAGGCTTTAGCAAGCATCAGAACCACAAGAAAGGCTTGCTAAAACAGAGACTGCTAGGCCCCACCTCCAAAGTTTCTGATTCAGTAGGTCTGGGTTGTGGTCTGAGAATCTGCACTTCTAACAAGTTCCCAGGTGATGGTGATGATCCAGGGACCACCTTGAGAATTACTGGAACAGGGAAAAGTGGCACACAGTAGGTAGTACAGACATGCTGAACTCAAAAGAAACAGCACTATAGTTAACTGCTAAATTGCTATGAGCAGCAATTTAGTTTCAGCAAAACATCACTGTCAGCCACATTAACTTAGTATTAATTTTATTTTCATTGGTTTTGCAGTTTTATTTCTATTAACTGATAAAATTGTTTTAACAATAGTAAAAGACCTCTATTATAAGAAGTTTATAAATAATTTCATGTGCTTATGTATTTAAGTTAACATTACAATAAAAACAATTCAAGATAACACTGGGGATGTGTAAGAATTTGTTTTTGCTTTAAAAGGAATATTATTTAAAGTTAAGAATTGAGAATGTTACTAGAGCTGATTCTACAGACAAATCTGGCATGGCCAAGTTATTTTATATATACATACGTATATACATACACATGTATTTTATATAAGACTTAATACACATCCCTAGCCTTCTGGTCTCATCAATAACTCAGTATAGCCACTGCATTGTCAAAATCTCTTTGCACAAGATACTGGAAAGGAAAACATCAAAGAAGTCTCACCATTGCTGCTGGTTTTTGCATTCTTTGCCAGTTGTGCACGAGTAGCAGCAATCAAACTGTCATGGGCCAACTCCTGAACCCGAAGGAACCATGGAATGCTACTGTCTGTACTCTCACTGGAGAGGAAATCATTCCCTGAATCCTCGGCCTCATCTTGTACAAATACCAGGTGCTCAGCTGAAGAGCCCAGACCTGAAAGAAACAAAAGGATATATGAAAGTTAGTCATCAAGCAATACTTTTATCTGCCCTGGCTCAGAAACATTTCATGTCCTGAACCAGCTATTCCAGATCTTCACCTCACCTCAAGCTTCTGTCTCATAATGAGGTCATCATCTTTCTACCCTCAGCATACAGGCTTGTCTTTACCTTGCCTCCTCCTGTTTCAGAGGCAAAGCTTTCCTTCCGGGCAACCAGACTAATCTCCACCTTTGGTATCCCAATCTCATTCTTCAGTTATCCTCTCCTGTATCCTTCATATTCAGTTTATCTCCTCTCTCCCATCTGCAACCTATCCCTCTCTATTGGCCGGTCTTCCCTTGTAGCCTTTAAATCTGTTCTAGTTCAAGTCTCTCCCATTTTTGTTTTAAAAAAAACTCCAAGTACTTCTATACCTATCACCTTCTCACCTGTACCCTTCAAAGTCAAGTTTCTTGAACAAGTGTACCTTCTAACTTTTGTATCCACTTTCTCACCTTCCATTCCCTCTCCATCTCTTTAACCCTGGCCTCCATTGCTACTACCCCAATATAACTATTCTTGCTAAGGTCACTAGACACACACTTCCCAGTCCTTGTCTCACAAGCCCATCTTGTAGTATTTGGCATGATTTAGTACTTTTCTTCCTTAAAACTTTTTCCTCCCTTGGTTTCCCTCACACTATTCTCTCCCACATCTCTTCCTCCCACTCCAGCTGCTCCTTCCCATTCTCCTGCCCCCTTCTTAAACGTTTTTTCCAGGGTCCCCGCCTTGCTTTCTTTTCCATTGATATTCCAGACTTCTCCTGAGTGAACGGATCCATGCCCATTGTTCCAGATACTTCCTAAATGCTAATAAGCACCAAAGCTACATACTTCACACCAGACCTCTCTCCAGAACTCTAGATTCCTGTTTCTGACTCTCTGAAGGGCCAACTCCTCCCAAATGTCCTTCAGAAATCTCAACACCACAAAATGGAACTAATCATTCTCCCCCAAGCCCTGTTCTTCCTGTGCTCGCTATCTCAGTGACTAGCACCACCATCCACCTACTTTCCCAAACAAGAAACTGCTGAGTCATCCTAGAGTCTGCTCTCTCCCTCCACATACTCAGTTGGTCACCAGACTACAAAAATTCTCCAAAATAGTAAATAAAGCTTCTTTCCACTGTGTGACCGAGTAAAATAGGACACATACACACACTCCCAATTTTTTCTTAAGCATGAGCAGAGTTCAGGAAAGGAAAAAGAATACCTGCTCTTGTTAGGTTAAGAAGAATAAAAGAAGTGCTATCATTTGGCTGTAGATCTTGCAACAAGTTAGGAGACTCTGGAGTTGACAAAAACTCTGGGGACTTCTGTACAGTCTGAGCCCTTGTCTCCTCTCCGTCTGGGCCCACATTCACCTGAAGGCTTCTCAACACAGCTGAGGAAGGGACCTCCTTGGAAGAGTTAGTATGATTTGGAGTATCATCTAGAAAAGGGAAAACACCAGAGCTTTATGTAGCACTCATCTCCAAGAAGCTTACCACTTTGATATACAGCCCCAAATACCCTTAAAGCATCCCTAGTATTAACACCTTTACAGGAGCAGACAATAGTTTCATTTTACAAATACAAAAATTGCCTCAGACAAGAACAGGGGAATGGGTTTAAGTTCTAAAGGGAGTCAGCTAAAACGTGAGGAACAGGCTCCTCCGACACTTGGCAGTAACTAATAACCAACCATCCACATGCTCAGCATTCTACTTTATATTACATTACAGAACTGTCCTTTTTGAGGTCAGAAATCAAGTGCTCTTTTCTTGAAAAACATCATCTATGCAGTCAACATTAACTTATAAAGGATCTAAATTTTAAATTGTTTTCCTTGGGGGTAGATCCCTCCTCTTACTTTTTATAAGATGCATGTGACAGTTCTGATGAGTCATTATGGAAGAAAACCACAACCTTGGAAACAAGTGAAATCTTATAGAATTACCAATACGTTTCATTACAGTTTTGAGTTTACACTGGATCTAAAGAAATAATTCGGAAGACTTGCTCTTAAGATCCCTGTTCTATGGAAGGAGATAAACTTCCAAAGGTTTTAGCTGCAATATGAGAAATTGTATTGCAGTGCTGAAGCATCCAATGTTTTCAGGAGTTTCATTCATCTTTATAAAAGGCAGGTAACATTTTTCCTCTTTCAAGAGACAATGAATAAGTTATAGGAATAAAAATGGAAGCCTAGGACCAGTACTGCCGTGTCACAGATGTTAATGAATATGAAATTTCATTAACACTTGAAAATTGTCACATGTTGAAAATTCAGAGGGATTTGGAAAATACGACCCACAACATACCAGTAGAAAAATAGAAACTGAGAGAAAAAAGATATGGGAGAGCTAGGAGCTAGATAGGAAAACCTTTAAAACACTGGTTAGTTGAACATATCCATCCTTCTTGGATCTTTAAAAACTGAAAAGGGTTTTAAAGTCATTTCCAAGATCAAAGAAAAAAGAGCACCATTTGCCATGGATTGAACTGTGCCCCCCAAAAATATGTGTCAACTTGGCTAGGCCATGATTCCCAGTATTGTCTGGTTGTCCACCGTTCTGTGATCTGATGTGATTATCCTATGTGTTGTAAATTCTAACCTCTAAAATGTGAATGAGGCAGGATTAGAGGCAGTCATATTAACGAAGCAAGACTCAATCTACAGGATTAAGTTGTATCTTGAGTCATTCTCTTTTGAAATATAAGATAGAATTGAGCAGAGAGGAGAGGGACCTCATGCCACCAAGAAAGAAAAGCCAGGAGTGGAGCACATCCTTTGGACCCGCGGTCCCTGTGCTGAGAAGCTCCTACACCAGGGGAAGATCAATGACAAGGACCTTCCCCCAGAACCAACAAAGAGAGAAAGCCCTCCCCTAGAGCTGGCATCCTGAAATTGGACTTCTAGCCTCCTATGCTGTGAGACAATAAACTTCTGTTAGTTAAAGCCATCCACCTGTGGTATTTCTATTATAGTAGCACTAGATAACTAAGACACCATTAGAGGATGGTAACTAGCAGAATTTATAACAAACAGTAAGTTGTCATCAACAAGTTAATACTGACCCTCCCCTCATTTAACATTAACATTCCAAACATTAAAAACAAGGGTCAGAAAATAAAGAATTTGTAGCATCCAAAAACAATGTTCTCCTTGCTAATGGTCATGGTGCAATAGGTCTCAGTGGATAGACAGCCAACCCCCACTACTGGCTCTTCTGTTTTCACTAAGGCCAGAACTACTACCAGAGGTTTCAGTTAAAAAGGAACAAAAGATGAATGACTCATTAGAATGTTAAATTAAAAATTTACAGTTCCTTTTCAAGAAGTCTTTTTAAAAACAGGAAGAAATTCTCCATTATTTATTAAGGCTCTTAAGGGCAAGGAACATATCTATTGCCTTTACAACTTCCAATAAAACACTGAGGGGTGGTTTCTCATTAATGGTGACTCTAATGTTAGGGATCTCCCTCTTCCCATTCAAAGCTGATACCACTACCAGTGCTCAGCATTCTACTACTTCTTACCGCTCCTATACCTCCTTACCAATTATCCATTATCTCCTTCTGTCTGCAGCTTCTCTAATTGGTGCTTTCCTCTTAGCATAAAATAACCCTCAAATACCTCTCATCTAAAAAAAAAAACAAAAACAAAATTCTTCCCTTTACCTTACATGCTTCTTTTCCCTTACTGTCACAGGAGAGCCTTTAGAAAGTATTGTCAGCTCTTCAACTATACTTACATTGTGAGGAGTACACTGTATTAATACCTCAATCCACTGCAGCCTGACTTTCCACCCCCCTCACTCAACGGAACAGCTCCTGTCAAGGTCAACAAAAACCAAAAACCAAACCTGTTGCCGCTGAGTCGATTCCAACTCATAGCAACCCTATAGGTCAGAGCAGAACTGCCCTATAGTGTTTCCAAGGAGCACCTGGTGGATTTGAACTGCTGACCATTCAGTTAGCAGCCATAGCTCTGAACCACCGTGCCACCAGGGTTTAGGTCAACAACGGCCTTCTTTTAGTTCCACTTCACTGGGCCTCTTAGGAGCTTCTGACACATTAATTATTCCCTGGGTTCTATGCTTCCACTCTGCTGATATTCTTCCTAATACCCTAGCCTTTCTTTCTTCCCTCCTTCTAGGCTCTCCTGCCTCATTCTGTACCTTAAATAGAGAGTTCTATAGCATTCTTCTCTTGGCCTTCCTTTCTTCTCACTCTCACACTCTATGGGTGATCGTATACATTCCCATGGCTTAAACTACCAAAGCACTTACAACTCCCATGATCGCTTTTTCTCCATGACTCCTAATTTTTACAATTTCCACCAGTCAGTTATAAAGTCAGTTCTCCCACTCCACTGGTACCATAGAGTAGGCTAAGCTCTTAGGACTCCTTTATCCTATCTCTGTTGATCTCAATTTTTACCTGGTAACATTAGCCGGCTGCATTCTGAGGCCTCAGTCACTGGAAGGAGGGACAAGCAAGTAATGTCTTTAGTTTCTGATTCCACTAGCCCCTGTTCCAATGGGATAGAGGTATTCTGAACAAACTGTACCAGGAGCTAGAGGGGGGGGGAAAAAAGGCAACACTGAGAAATACAGGTTGTTGAATATGGATCTAAACCTCTGAATTTACCAAAAGGTGATATATCGTATTTTTTGCAAATAACATGTCCACACATATAACACACAGAAATGAAGAAATTAAGTAAAACAGTTGTGGCATAATGACCACATTATTTGCATAAAATGTGGTAATTAAGTCTTGACTGTTCACTAATCTAGGCCTTATTCACAGAAAAAGTAACTACAAAATAGTATTTACAGTTATTTATCAATGTCCTCTGTTATAAAGGCTGAATTTTATAATTATATTTTTAAACGACGGCTATTAAAAAATTTCAACTGTACTGTACTGATTACATTTTACAAAGCCCTTTTCTGTAAACTGGCTTATGTAATTCTCATTGCAATCCAATAAGATTAAACACGTATTTTACAGATGATGAATCAAGTTAAAGAAATTGAGTAATTTGTCTAAAGTCACATGACTAGTCCGGATCACTGCCAATCTTCCAACTTAAGTAGTCTAATTCTAACTTCAGCAACTTTCCACTATGCATCAGAGGTGCACTAACATTAAAGTGAGAAAAATAAATACACTCATGTCACAGACAATAAAATTTTGTCATTTTATAATAACCTGGATTATAATAAGTTTACAATTAATTAAATAAAAAATATAAAAACAGTCATGAAAGATAAAAATGGAATTTTCAAATCTTTGAAAGTACTTAGTAATGGAAAAACAATAAACTAAGGCAAGAGTTAGCAAACTATGGCCCATGGGCCAAATCTAGTTCACCGTGTTGTAAATAAACTTTGTGTATTAGAATACAGCCATGCTCATTAGCAGTCTACGGCTGCTTTTGCACTACAACAGCAGAGTTGAGTAGCTATAACCAAAACTGTATGGCCCACAAAGCCTAAAATATTTACTATCTTCCCGGTTACAGACAAAGTTTGCTGACCCCAGAACTAAGGATAAACTTCAGAATACAGTCCACCAAAATAAAAGGAAACAAGCTGACTGGGCTCACCTCTGGTTTGGACTCTAACTCATCTGATAACATTGATTCAGCTTCCAAATCCTGTAGCTGTTCAGGGGACAGGTTCAAATTTAATTCAGAGTCAATGACACCTTCCCGTTACGGTCATATTTCTTTAGGAAATGCTATGCTCTTCCGGTAAGATGCTGTGCTAAGTGGTATATCAATTTAGCCTAAAATGGGGGGGGGGGGGGGGAGGGAGAGAATTAAGAGCAGTGGAAAATGTAGCTTAAAAAAACAAAGAAAGACACTTCTTTATAGGTATATTCAAATATCAAGCAAGCAAATGAAGAACTCAGCTCTAAACATTTGTTTTAAAATAGAACAAGTCCAACAGGTACCAAAACCCATAAAAATGCTATGCTTTGATTCAGAATTTCTACTTCTAATAATCCATTCTAAGAAGCGGTCTTGAACACGGAAAAAGCTGTATACCCAAAGATGTTCAGCTTATCATCTGAGATAATAAACTGGAAGTAACATATAAATATACATATATATCCATTAATTAGGAAGTGGTTGATTAAATTATGCCATTGTCACTTAAAAATATGGTTATGCAGATGATGCAACAACAAAGAAAAATGCTTATGGAATGTTAAAAAAATAAAAACCCGTTGCTGTCAAGTCGATACCAACTCACAGCAACCCCATAGGTTAGAGTAGAACTTTCCCACAGAGTTTCCAAGGCTGTAATCTTTACAAAAGCAGACTTCTTTACAGAAGCCATCTTTCTCCCTTGGAGTGACTGGTAGGTTTGAACCACTGACCTTTTGGCTAGCAGCTGAGTGCTTAACCACTGTGCCACCAGGGCTCCTTATGACACGTTAAATTACAAAAATAAAATACAAAATTATACACAGCTAGTATTAAAACTAGTTAACATATACAGAGAAAAAAATCAAAAGGAAATTCACAGAGCAATGATAGTAGTTACATCAGGTGGTAGGCTGGTGTGACTTACTTTTATTTTCTCTATTTCCCAAATTGTCTAACAGGTGGCTATACTGTTTTCATTATTAAAAAAAAACTTAAAAGAAATACAGGATGTCATGGATTGAATTGTGTCCCCCAAAAAATGTGTGCAGCACCTTGGCTAGGTCATGATTCCCAGTATTTTATGATTGTGTTATCTGATGTGATTTCCTTATGTGTTGTAAACTACCACTATGATGAGATTATATGTGATCTCCTCATGTGTTATAAATTCTATCACTGTGACGAGGTTATACTGATGAGGTTGACAAGATTAGTGTCTTAATGCAATCTCTTTTGAGATATAAAAGACAGAAGCGAGCAGAGACACATGGGAACCTCATACCACCAAGAAAGCAGTGCTGGGAGCAGAGCACGTCCTTTGGACCTGAGGTGCCTGTGCAAAGAAGCTCCCAGACCAAAGGAAGACTGATGACATGGACCTTCCTGCAGAGACAACAGATAAAGCATTCCCCTGGAGGTGACACCCTGAATTTGGACTTGTAGCCTACTGGACTGTGAAGAAACAAACTTCTCTTTGTTAAAGCTATCCACTTGTGGTATTCCTGTTAGAGCAGCACTAGATGACTGAGACACAGGCAGTCAAATTTTGAACTGTATTTCCCCAAAGGTAGTATTCTCAGGATCCTGATGCAGCTGTTTTCCTCCCATAATTTAAATTCTTACTTTCTTATAGGTCAATTTTTTTTTTTTTTCCCTCAAGATTTTAGCAGGTGAGTCCAATTTATTTTGTACAACTGTTAAAAGTTCGGAGCACTATTATATACAAGGTAATCACACAGTGTAAAATGGACCCAGGATGGGAGTTTTCAATTAATACCAGGGTAGAATGGAAAATTAGAAAATAAAGACTTATTCTAAATGAAGGGCATTTAGAAGCAGCTGAATAAACGTTTATTGTCCTGTTGGTTCCTTCCACCCATCCCCTGCTAGCTGCCTGAAATCCTAATTTTTCATCACAAAGAACAATTTACAAGATGTGCTTTTTTATTTTAAAAGTGTTTTTAAGTTTCCCACATAAAATAAAATACCATGAATCTCCAACTTCTCCTTTCACATACGTTTTTCTTACTCAAGCCTTACAACAATTCTATGTGGCTTATCTCTCTTTTTACAGAGGAAGGAATCACGGCTCAGTAAATCACTTGGCCAAGTTACTAAGCTGCAGCCAGGACTCCCAACAAGTCTCCAAAACTGTAGATCCAGTGTTGTTACTAGCACCCCTAAAAAATGACCTCTAAATATAAATGTTTTTAGAAGGAAATCAGTAAAATAAGATGCATCTATTTCTGAATCTGGACAGTGGTTACACAAACATGTTCACCTTGGGACAATTCATCAAGGTGTACACTATTTGTGTACTTTTCTATATCATACTAGTTTTTTTCTCTTTTAATAATATAAATAAGGTTCATCTTGGTAATACAGTCCTTTCTCTCAACCCTAGCTGCCACCCTAGTTGATTCTGGTTAACTTTTTGGATTCCTGACTCATTAGTCACCAATAAAATAAACCTTGTGGCTGAGACTTCTGAATTACTCCACCCATAGAGCAAGTCCAATTTCTAGTTGGCATGCACATGACTGTATCTCTTTAGATTTAATTTTGAATCTCCAGGGTTTAAGAATCCTTCTTTCCCAACTCCAGCTTTCCTCAACAAACCTAGAAATTACCAAATGTTTGTTTAGGTCATCCTTAAAGTTCTTCAACTGTGAGAGTCCAGGATTATAAAATCTCTAAGAAACTAGACAACTATCTCCATCCTTCATATTTGTTGGGAGTTCTTAGGTAGTACAAATGGTTAACAGGCTCAGCTACTAATGGAAAGGTTAGAGGTTCAAGTCCATCCACAGACGCCTCAGAAAAAAGACCTGGTGATTACTTCTGAAAAATCAGTCACTGAGAACTCATGGAGCATAGTTCTACTCTGACATACATGGGGCCACCATGAGTTGGAAGAGACTCAATGGCAACAGGTACTGGTAATATCTGTTAAGTTTCTTGGAAACTAGCGGTATTGTCTCCAGGGATAGGTTCGTTATCCTTATCTAATGAAAAATGAAAAAAGTGAAGTATATGAATATGTGCAACAAGCAAGGGAAGAACTGGATATATTGGATCTTCAACTACTTTTCAAATCAGTAATACTCAGATAGAGGAAAGGAGCTGCCACTTTTCTTACACTTTTAAGAGTTACCTCTAGATTGATCACCCTTTCTCAAAGTTCTGTAGTTATCTATTACATTTTTTTATCTTAGTGTTTTCACTTCAGTGATACTTTTTAAAAAATGACTTAAACGTTTTCTAGAAAAACTGGGTATCTATATCATAACTGAGTACTGACATATGTTTTCGGTGCCCAAGTTTTTGGTTTGTATGTGTGCTGTATGAACAAAACAGAGAATAGTGGGATGCACTTGACTATGCAGGCTGAACTCAGACGAACCTGTACCACAGCACTCTAGTACTGGAGCACTCCAGTACCACATCTAGTGTACTGCATGGATCTCATCTTTGACACAGCAACTTGCTATGTACACTGGCTGGAACAGTAATGGCAAATGTGCAATTAGATTCTCAATTTAACGGATATCAAAAACTCTGAAATGCAAATCTTTTTTAATAACGGTATTATTGAGACATAATTCACATATCACATAATTTACCCACTTAAAGAGAAAAATCAAATTGTTTTTAGTATATTCAAAGTTGTGCAACCATAACCACAATCAATTTTAGAACATTTTCATCACCTCAAAAGGAAATTCAAACCCATTAGCGGTCACTTCCCAATGTCTCTCAATCCTCTCCACTGATGACACCCAGGCCAACTACTAAATTACTTTCTGTGTCTATGGATTTGCCTATTCCGGACATTTCATATAAAGGGAATTACATAATAAGTGGTCTTTTGTGCCTGGCTGCTCTCACTTAGCATATGTAATGTTTTCAAGGTTCATCCATGTTGTAGCATGTATCAGTACTTTATTTCTTTTTGTTGTTGAATAATACTCTATTGTATGGACATATCACATTTTATTTATCCATTCATCAGCTGACAGCCATTTGGGCTGCTTCCATGTTTTGGCTATTACGAATAATGCTTCCATGAACATTCATGTACAAGTTTTTGTGTGGACATATGTTTCCATTTCTTCTGGGTATATATCTAGGAATGGAATTGCTGGGTCATTCGGTAACTCTGTGTTTACCTTTTGAGAAAATACCAGACAGTTTTCCAAAATGGCTGCACCATTTTACAATCCCACCAGCAGTATATGTAAAGGTCCCAATTTCTCTACATCCTCAGAAACACTTGCTATTAACCGTCAATTTGGACAGAGCCATCCTGGTGTGTGTGAAGTGGTATCTCACTCTGATTTTGATTTGCATTTCCCTGATGGCTGATGATGCTGAGCATTTTTCATGTGCTTACTGGCCATATGATTACCTTCTTTGGAGAAATCTCTATTCAGATGCTTGGTCCATTTTGGAACTGGGTTGTCTTTTTCTTAATAAGCTGAAAGGGGTCTTTATATATTCTAGATACAAGTCCTGTATCAGACAAATGATTTGCAAAACTTTTCTTCCATTCGGTGGGTGGGTTGCCTTTATGCTTGCAATGCATCATATGAACAAGACAACTCTACAAAGTTATCAAACGCCTCATTAAAACTGACATTCAAGGATATCTCATTGTCAGTCTTGGTTAAATATAAGATCTGATTATCCTAAACTGCTAAACAATGCCTTGACATTAATAAACACTGCTGTTAGCAAGATGGTGCCTGGCTACCACCGACTGCTCTGACGAGGATCACAACAGAGGGTTCTGGACAGAGCTGGAGAAGGATGCAGAACAAAATTCTAACACACACAAAAAAAGACCAGATTTACTGGCCTGAAAGAGACTGGAGAAACCCCAAGAGTATGGCCTCCAAACACCCTTTTAGCTCAGTGCTGAAGTCACTTCTGAGGTTCACCGTTTACCCGGGGATTGGACAGCCCCGTATAACAAAACAGGACTAGTAAGGCACAGCAGTCCAGGGACAAGGACTAGAAAGCAGAAGGGGACAGGAAAGCTGGTGACAGGGAACCCAAGGTTGAGTAAGGACAGTGTTGACGTAGTGGGGTTGTTAACCATTGTCACAGGGCAACATATGTATTGTTTAATGAGAAACTATTTTGTTCTGTAAACCTTCATCTAAAGTGAGAATAGCAGCACAACTGGAAGAGCATAGTTGATGTCACTGAACTGTGCATGTAGAAATTTTTGAAATGGTGTATCTTTGGCTATGTATATTTTCACCAAAAAAAAGGTCGAGAAGGGAGAGGGTTGACATATTGTGGAGTTGTTAACCAATGTCATAAAACGATGTGTACTACTGTTTAATGAGAAACTATTTGTTTTGTAAACCTTCACCTGAAGTACAACAAAAAACAAATAAATAAATAAACACTACTCTTAGCTGCCCAGATTCATGGCAACTCCATGTACAACATAATGAAACACTTCCCAGTCCTGCACCATCCACATGATTGGCTGCTGATCGGACTGTTGTGATCCACAGGGTTTTCATTGTCTGATTTTATGAAGTAGATTGCAAGGACTTTCTCTGTCCATCTTAGTCTGGAAGCTCCACTGAAACCTGTTCAGCATCACAGCAACACACAAGACTCCAATGACGGATGGTGGCTGCACATGAGGTGCATTGGCTAGAAATCAAATCCCGATTTCCCACATGGAAGGTGAGAACTCTACCACGGAACCACCAACGCCTCACTTATAAATACTACCTTATACAATATTCTCTGAAAAGTGCTGGTGGCACAATGGTTAAGCACTTGGCTGCTAACTGAGAGGTTGGAGGCTTGAACCCACCCAGCAGCTCTGCAGGAGAAAGACCTGGCAATCTGCTCCCATAAAAATTACAGCCTGGAAAAAACCCTATGGGGGGAGTTCTACTCTGTTACATGGGGTCAAAATGAATTAAAATCAACTCGACGGCACCCAACAACAGCAACATAATATTCTCTACATTACAATTACCAAAGTTAAAATACAGAAACTGATGAAATATATTACTGAATTCAAGGCTAAATTTTTCCGCTATTAAGCTTATTATTAACTACTTCATTTCGGCAAAACAACATTTCTATCACTACATCTACTCCTCACTTAACCGACAATCTACTATCCAAAAACTTTGCATATTAACAAGGCAGGTGGGCATGGGGCCAACAGCTGTGGGGCGTCCCCTCCCTCAAGTAGGATGTCCCAGTTGCCTCCGGGAAGCTGCGTCATGTTGTCCAGCTCCCTCCACTACCTCCTGCTGGTGGGGGCATCAAGCTGCCTTGGAGGCACAGGCAGGGACTTCAAGTATCAGTGACTTGACAGGCCCAGAGGACAGAGCAGACTCTGGGATCTTGAATGCAAGGCTTGCAGGGGTAGAAGTGGTGCCCTGGAGGCAGCTCCACAAGGGAGCGCTGACCCAGCACATGAGGCAGATGAAGTGGTTAAGCCATGGGCCCATCAGTCACACAGTCGGGCTTTATCCAGCTTTATTTCCTCCAAGCCCACTTCTCTGTGGAAAAATAAGCCTTAACTGGACTCATCATAGGGATGAGCATGTCGGTAAATACTGTTACTATTTCTATGATCATATTTTCTAATTTTAAAAATCAGACAAATGGATGGTCTGAAAACAGGAAAAAAAAAATCCCCTACCTTCACATAATGCTGATTTTCGCTTAACAACCTGGTCTTTGGAACCTAACCATGTCAATTAGTGAGCAGTGGGTGTACATAAATGTTAATTTGAATTTTCTTGTTTTACGGTGCTGTTTACATCTGCACTATTACTCCTATGTATATGAATCCATGGCAACAACTGACAAGATTCTGATCTGCTAAATTTTACTATGCTCCTGGAGCCCTGGTAGCTCAGTGGTTAAGAGATCGGCTGCTAACCAAAAGGTTGGCAGTTGGAGTTCACCAGCCACTCCTCGGAAACCCTGTGGGGCACTACTACTCCATCCTATAGGGTCACTATGAGTCAGAATCAATTCGACGGCAATGGGCTTGGGTTTTGTTTTTTTTTAGTATGCTCCTGGTACCCTATACCCATCAAAGCATATTAGGAAAACAATCTTGGTCTAGCATATATCGTGTTTAAAAATATATATATCAACTGACCCTGCCATTGCCATTATTGAATTATTTGTAAATCTTGTTTGTAGAGTTGATTAAGAGCTATAGGGGCTCGGCATAAGGAGCAATAAGGAATACCTACCTTTATGTTTAAATATATTTGAAGTAATTATAATAAAAATAATTTGCCAGTATTGGGGGCATCCAGTGCAATTTTTTCCTTTAAATACAATTTACATGACATTCACATGAGAGACACTGTTTTTACTCAAAAGGAAACTATTTTCAAAATAATTATGAGTCTCGGAGGAAATTTCTTCCCAGGATTTCCTATCCTATTAATTAAGAAAAGAGATTAGAAATGCAATGTACAAAGCAGTCGCCGACATCATCCAAAGTTCTTTAAAGTAGATGATAATATTTGTTCATTTTTATTTTGTATCTTTAGCTGGTGAGTAGGCAAAACTTTATATCCTTATTTCCTTTTAAATAGAGAAATTATTAATTTAGCTGCATAAATAATAAGAGATAATGACATTTAACTATCAGCAACCAGGACGCCAGGTCCATCAAATCATATTCTCCACAAATCACAAATAGGGAATCTTGGCTCAGGATAGAGTTCACAATAAAACAAACTGATCTCAGAGATCAGTCCAAGTAGTATTGTTCAGACCCTTTTCTCCCTGTACCCTTGGCAACAACTGACACAACCCTGATAACCTAAATTTTAGTAAGTACATGGTTCCCTATGGGCAACAAAGCATATTAGACTGGTTAAAGAAAATAATCTTGGTATACCACATACATTACATTTAAAAAAATCCACTGGCCCTACCATTGCTATCATTGAATATACTATTCCATAGTCCTCCCAGGGGTTAAAAAGAATGCAGGCAATACAAACTAAAGCAAAGAACACAAGAAGCCTCGAAAAGTCCTGGGAATAAGTAATGAGAGAACTGGCCTCATTACATGCCAATTTAGTATACCAGCGATCTCCATCATCACAAACATCCTGGGAACAACCCTCCTGTTTTTAGCCAAAGAAAAAGAAACCCTGGGAACTGAAGTTTGATAAGCTGCATTCTTTTTCTACCGCACATTCAACAACATCCTGTAATATGTATAACACCAAGTAGCTGAACGAGTCAATTAAAGAAGCTGATCTCTTTAAAAAAAAAAAAAAAAAAATCCAAAGTCTCTAAAGCTGGGAATCTTAATTCTGTCTCTGACTTGTTGGTTGAAACCTGGGCAAGTTATTTATTTTTTCAGGCCTAGGACACTCATCTGGAATGCAAAATAAAATGGATCTTCCCTAGGATTATTTGTGTATCAGTCAATAACCCAACTCATTGCTGCCAAGTCAATTCTGGCTCATAGCGACCCTATAGGACAGAGTAGAACTACCCCATAGGGTTTCCAAGGCTGTAATCTTATGGAAGCAGACTGCCACATCTTTCTCCTGTGGAGTGGCTGGTGGGTTCAAATGCTGATCTTTTGGTTAGCAACCAAGTGCTTAATCACTGTGCCACTAGGGCTCCTTGTATCAGTCAACAGAAATATAGAATTCTTTAGAAACAAAATTCTGTGTAAAAGAGCTTAAGAAACAAGTAAATCTGGCAAATGCTTAATATACAAGACGTTGTTTAAGAACTCTGCTTTGTATTACTGAGTTTAAGTTTCCCAAAGAGCCAGTGGTTTTCTTCTTCTTCTTCTTTTTTTTTTTTTTTACTACAATCCACAGTAAGAAATACATTTTACACCATAATCCAGAGGAAAGAACAACTCACTCCCACCCCCACACAAATAAACATTTTTATGAAACAATACTAACCTTTCACTAAATCACATTTTTTCATTCTTTTTTTTGTAAATGATAAAACCCACTAAATAGATCTCATAACCTACTAATGGGTATGTCCCACAGATTGGAAAACACTATTAGAGGATTTTCAAATGTCTAAAATACATGTTAAATACAGAATCAGCCATAAAGTGTAAAGCCATAGAGATAAATATACTATAAATATACATTAAACATAATCCATAATTTTCATTAACGGGATTTTTGATGAAATTGAGATTACCTGAATCCTATCCTCAAACCCTGCCTGTGAGGTTTGCAGAGGAAAATACTACACACTGAGCAATAACTAGCAAAGAAAGGAAAAATAATTCTTATAATTAACCAGTCTTTGGTCTCAAACTCCAATGCAGAACTCTCGCGTACTAACAGAAATCAGCGGTGATACCATTTCCCTAGAGTAGAGATGGCCTAGAGCCAACACAGGTTACGTGGCAAATACAGGAAGGAAAAGCCACTCCAAAGCAAACTAAGCAAACAGGGGAACAGAGCCAGGACAGGTCTCTTGACTCAGTCCTGACTGCCATATAGAAGGCAGAGAATCTGACAAGGAAAGATGACCAGGGGCTTTTAGGATTCTGCCTCATGAAAGAAACAGAACCTCCCTGGGCCAACCTGAAAAAAGCAGGGATTCCACCCTAGAAAACATGGCCCAGAAGAGCAAAACTGCTGTTAATTGCAGGAGGCAGAAAATATCTTGAACTTGACCCACTTTTGGAAAGAGGTGGGGTGTGGGAACTGAGAAAAAGAGGGAAAAAACTGAGAAGCATTGTGTTCCCCCTAATTGGTCACCATTCATAAAAGTTAAAATGAAGCACATGACTTCTACCATGAGGACTAGTCTCTCTGACCATGGGCCAATCTGCTTTTCGGCTCCATCCACCGTTACCTTTGGCTGACCACAAGTACAGAAACAAACAAGTCTGTTAACATTTAAAACACTAAACAAAAATCCTACTGATGGTAGTGAATTACACAGACCAAAAATAAAAATTTGTTAAAGAGCAGTGTCAATTTTGGTATAAAATGGTAGAATTAGGAAGAGAAAAAACAGGCAACTTTTTACATCATGTCTAGCATACTATGGGAACTGACTAAATTCTAATGCTAAGGTGGGTACTTTGAAAGAAATTTGGAACACAGAATTATGGAACCAGAATGAATCTTAGAAGCCCTAGGATTCATCCTGGCCTGCCTTCTTCTCTTCCCAGGATCTTCTGAGGTGCTCCATTCCCTCCCAGCCCTCATCTTTTCTCTAGTCATCTCCCCATTTCTCTGCGATCCTTCAGAGCCAAATTTACCAAAAAAGTTGTCTCCCACTTTCTCATCTTTAATCACCATTCAACCCCCATCACTTCACCAGAACCTCTCTTTCAAAGGTCACCAATGATCTTCGTGTTGCCAAATCCAATGGACACTTGCTGTCTTCATCTTACTTGACCTTTGCAACGAACAACTACTGTTTTTGCCTGCCCCACATTCATTGCTGTGGGACCCACTTTTGTCTGGGGACCTATCCTTCCTCACTAGATACATTCTTGGTAGGACTGTGGATTAAGATACCCTTTTCTCTTCTGGCCAATTGTTGGGCACTTGACCCTTATTAGGGGAGCCCTGGTGGCGCAGTGGCTAAGCACTTCACTGAACCAAAAGGTCGGTGGTTTGAACCCACCAGCTGCTCCACAGAAGAAAGATGTGGCGGTCTGCTTCTGTAAGGATTACAGCCTCGGAAACCTTATGGAGCAGTTCTACTCTGTCCTATAGGGTCACTATGAGTCGGAATCGACTCAATAGTAGTGGGTTTTTGACCCATGTTGAACTAATCAGACATTTTTCCTTAGATTGTGAATCCTAAAAGAAGTAACTAAGGGTTGAAAGCTACTACGATTCATTCATTTCAGTGATGCAGTCAGCAGCCTCCCTCTGGGGCTTCTTTGTTCTTTGGTTCCTGTTCCTTATTAAGCCAAGCCCTCCAACATTTCCTTCGATCCTGTGAGCTGCCCCCATCCTTGTTATAAATCCCTCTTCTCCTAAAGTAAACTGGTCACTTGCAACCAAAGAGCTCTAACTGACATTGCCTCTCTGAAGCATAGCCTCCTTCTTGAAACACTTCAGTTTTTTAAACTTCCAAGACACATGTTCCTTCTTTTACTACTACCTCATTGGGCATTCCTCCAATCTCCTTTGATGACTCCTCCACTCAGCCTCTAAATATTACTGTTCCTCAGAACTCTGTTCCAGGCCCTCTTCTCTTGCTACACTTTCTTCACAGTGTGAACTCATCAGCTGCATGGTTTTAAATGATGTGGCCTCCAAAACATATCTTCAGGCCCAGATCTCTCCTCTGAGCTGCACAGTTGTATATCCAATTGTCTACTTGACATCTCAAACATTTAAACTCGGTATTTCAAACTTAACATGTTCAAAATGAATTCTCTCCCAAGCCTGTTTCCCACCAGCTCCTGCCAGCCCCTATCATCACAACCCTGAAGACAGGACCACCATTCACCCTATTTATAAGTCACCTTTTATTACTTTCTTTCCTTCGCCTTTATCATCTACCAGTCCTGTTAATTCTATCTCCAACAGAGATCGCAAATCCAACTACTTTTATTTCCACTGCCACATCAACTCTCACCCTGAAACAGTTACTGCCTCCTAACCGGTCTCCTAACTTCAACTCCTCCCTTCCTCCATTGCATTCTCTCTTACAGTAAATGTAAGTAATATAGTAAATGACATTGTGGTGCTATGAATTACTTAATATGGCCCTTCTAGCCATATTTTTTGTGACTGCCACAGAATGATTGGGTGTAACTATGCAAATAAGGTGCTTGTGGCCAACTTAGGGGATTGGACAGCTTGCTGCTAATGCAAATAAGGTGCATGGATCCCTTATGGGGGTGGAATCATGCAAATAAGGTATATGGAACCCTAACAAGGGGATTGGTCAGTTCTGTCATCCCACTAGGCTTAAAATGAGCTATCCCAGATGCAGAACGGGGGGGTGGGGAACCTCACTACCACCAAGAAAGAAAAACTAGGAGTGAAGAGCATCTTTTGGACTCGGGATTCCTGCGCTGAGAACCTCCTAGACAGGAGACAGAGAGAGATGTAACACCGGAGATGGCAAGAAGCAGCAGCAGAGAAATGGGGACAGGAGAGGCAGCAAAGAAAGGAAACTGGAAGGAGATGTTGCAGTGGGTTTCCCAGCTCATGGAGTGAGAGAGCTGAGTGCCTTTGGGCAGGAGACTTGCTGGCAGAGTGAAGTGCCTCTGAGCACTTGTCAGTGGAGCAAGTCTTGCCGACCCACGGAGCTAGTGAGCTGAGCAGCTTCAGACCAAGGCTTCCTGATGGAGTGGGGTGCCTCTGGGTATTTACTGGTGGAACTAAACAGCTTTGCAACATTGCCCAAGCAGGGCAGAGGCCAGGCCGAGGGGCTGAGGGCCAGAGATAGGCCTGTCTGCAGGCACAGCTGAGAAGAGGCTGTTTTGATCCAAGAACTGTATCCTGAGTCCTTCCTGATCCTGAATTGTAACCTGTTATGTCCCTAATAAACCTCACAATTGTGAGTATTGTCTGAGTTCTGCGTGGCCATTGCAACAAATTATCAAACCCAGCAGAGAAGTAAAGTGCTGTGGAAAGACAACTGGTGTTAGAATTGGTAAAAAGGTTGGATAGAGGACACATGTCTGGCCTCTACCTCATAAAAATCAGCCTTCCCCCTTGTGATGTTAGTGGAAGTCTGACACTTCCACCACACCATTTCTACAGATATCATCTTAAAATGTGAATTCTATTATACCACTCCCCTGCCTGAAACCCTTCAATGGCTTTCCAAGGCATCCATACGAAATCCAAACTCTTTATCCTGGCCTACAAAAATCGGTATGATCCAGTCAGACCTCTCCTCTACTACATTCTGGAGCCAGTCTCCCTTAGAGAGAGGCTTTCTCTGAACATCTTATCCAAAGAAGGTTTCCTATGTCCCCATCTTTGTTTTCTATCTCCATTTTTTCATTTATAGCACTTATCACAATTTCTCATTATTTTATTTGTTTTATATAGTGCAAATTTTTTTAATCTGGCTACTCTCTAAATTGTAAGCGCCACAAAGAAGGGCAGGAACTTACCTGTCTTTCTCACTACTAAATCTCCCAGCACCCAGCACAGTGCCTGGCAAAGTACTGTATATAATTCGTAAGTAATTTAGGTCTCCAAGAGTCATTTCTGGTACTGTGAAACTCTAAGGCTGTCGTCATTATGAGCTTAAAGGGCTTCCATACAAGCTTCACTGTAAGCACCTAGTAGGCACCAAATAAATAACTGTATAATAAATGAATAACACTGTATATGGTACTCAGTTTTTTATTTCTATTCTTAACCTCTCTTCTGAATTCCAAACCCTCATTTCTAAACGCTTACTGGGATTTCCACATGGATACCCAACAGCACCTCAAACCTAACAATGTCTAAAATTCAGATCATCTTTTCCCCTGCAATATCAATTTCAATTACTGCCCAATTTTCCTCCTACTCAGTTGCAAATTTTAGGTCTTTAACAACTTCTCTCATCTTTCATATTTAAATAATCCCAGTGATTCTGACTGTCCCAAATTTATTCCTACTGTAATACTGTTTCTGTCTCTCACCATCTCTCAACTACACTATTAAAACAGGCTTCAAACTAGTCACTCTGCCTTTAAAATTCCCCTTTCCAATTCATTTTTTACAGTCACTCAAGTTATCTTTCTAAAACACAGACATGCTATGTCACTCCCAGTTCAGCACCTCAGAATAACAGTCAAATCCCTAAACAGGAATTCTAACTATTCCACAATATGTCCTCAACTACCTTTTCAGCAAGTTGCAGCTTCCACCATTTTCCTCAGTGAATTCCTCAGTGAACCTTTTACTCCAGCCTACACTGGACAACCTGTTTCAGCGCTCAAGGTCTTTGCTTGGGATAGTTCCTCAACTAGTAATAAACACTACCAATACAGTCCTTATCTTGGGAGATCCTTTCCAGCCTTTAAAATTCATCTCAAACAGCATCTCCTCCATAAAGATTCTGATCCTCTGCCCTCCAGTCAGAATGAATCTGTCCTTCCTTTGGTGTTCTCAACACAGTTTAACTTGGATGGCTGTTTATTTAGCAATTATTTCATCCTGTCTTAGGTGTTAGTTGTCTACATGCATGTTTTTCTCACAGGCTCTGTTGAGCACATTCATCCTGCTCTTATTACCTAGCACAGTGCTTTGCACAAAATAAGCACCCAGGAAATATTTGCTGAATGAAAGGTAAACCTCTTCATTTACAGAGGGAAAAAAAAAGGCTACAACAGATAAAACAACTTGCCCGAAGTCAGACATCTAGTTAGATGCAAAACTCAAAAAACTAGAACCTAAATCTTCTGACTTTTAGTTGAGTTGTCTTTACTGTATCCGACACTGGGATAACACAAGGTAGAATTTCTCTCACTAACAACAACAAAACGCTTTTGACTTAATTTCAAAAAATGTTGCCTTTATTCTCTTGGCAAACATGCAGGCTGCGTTGACCCTTGTGCCAGCCAAAGCGAGAAAAAGGAGAAATTCTTTTTTTTTTTTTTCATTTTATTTTTGTTGTTGAGAACATACACAGAACATACACCAATTCAACAATTCCTACATGTACAATTAAGTGACAGTGACTACATACTTCGAGTTGTGCAACCATTCTCACCATCCTTTTCTGAGCTGTTCCTCCCCATTAACATAAACTCACTGTCCTCTGTTTCCTATCTAATCTTTGCAGTTGCTGTCATCAATTTGATCCCATACAGGCAGATCTTAAAGGAGCACAACGTGCAAGGCAGACATTCTTTACTAGTTAAGCTAATTGGTTTTAAGAGGACTTCAGGTGGTATTTTTGGTTTAAGGTTTAAAGATTATTTCAGGGCAATAGTTTCAGAGGTTCATCCAGCCTCCATGGCTCCAGAAAGTCACGAGTCCATTAAAATTTGGAATTCTGTTCTCCATTTTTCCCCTTTTGATCAGAATTCTTTATTGAAACTTTGATTAAAATGTTCAGTAATGGTAGCCAGGCACCATCCAGTTCTTCTGGTTTCACCACAAAGGAGGCAGTGGTTCTCGAGGCAATCAGCCACACATTCCACATCCTCCTCCTATTCCTGACTCTCATTCTTCCTCTGTTGCTCCAGGTGAATAGAGACCCATTGTTGTGCCTTGAATGGCTGCCTGCAAGTTTTTAAGACCCCAGTCACTACACAATGAACTAGGGAGTAATGCCAAAAGCACTAAACACTACACTATATTAGGTCAATTAACTGGGGTGTCCCATGAAACCATGACCCTAAAACCTCCAAACAAAGGACCCAAATCCCATGAGGTGCTCGGCTGTACATAAGCAACCACAGCAGCTACTCTTTCTTTGTTGTTGAAAATCTATCACACAACTTTTGCCAATTCAACTTTTTACGGGTGTACAAATTACTGACAGCAATTACATTAGTCGGCTGTGAAATCCTACCCTTAATTGTTTTCCATCACCGTAAACCGAAACTAAATGCTCCATAGGTAATAACTCCCCTTTCCCTCCGGTTTCTAGTAACCAGTAATAAATTCAGGTCTCTATATAAAAAGTAGAAATTCTTAAGTCTGAATAATAACGAACTTGCAAATGGTGCCTACTTGCATTTTTCAGAGCCTCATGATCGACTGGGAAACTTTAATAAACTGAATCTCTTAAGAAACTTCGTTGGATAAATTCAACTGGTGAGAAACATGCAGGCTGTAAATACTCAGAGCCCGAAACCCCGTGAAGGCAAATTCGGCGGTCCAGTCTCTCCAAGTCAGAAGTCTTCCCTGTCCCAGACTCAGAAAGTAAATCGATGTGTGAAAGGATAGGGTAGCTGCTCTGGGCTGAAACATCCAGAGCGGGGTCCCCCGTCATCCCACTATCCCCCCATTACAACGGCCCTACTACAATACAAGGCCCAAGGCCCGCGGGCAGGCCCTGGCTGCGGGTGCAATCCGGGAGCCCCCGCCCCGGGGGCTCTCTGACCCTGGCTTTCACAGAACGGTCTTGTTTCCAAGCCCTTGCCCCCATAACCAAGCAAAAGGGCCGAGATATCGTCCCCAAAACCCCGCAAGCGGAAGGGCGGAAGCTGTGGGGCTTCAGACCGGCCGCTCCCGGGCCCGCCAGACCCTGGAGGGGTTACCAAGGGGGGCGGTTTCCCTGTCCTCTCCCGAGATGAACTCGGCCCAAGCTCCTCAGTAGCCGGTGTTTGCTCCCTCCCTCTCGGGTACCACCTAGCTGAGGAGGTGTGGTCGGGCCCACCACGGAGCTCACCTTCTCGCCCTGGGCAGCCGTCCGTCCGTCAGTCGGTCCCGAACTCCGACCACACACAGCGTCTTCCGGCTCCCGCCGGAAGCAGCTCGAGCGCGGGACAGGAAGTTTGGCCACCACCACCACTCCCTCCCCCACGCCCACACCCACTCTCTCGCGTCTGAGCGAACGGCGGCAGCCCAGCGCAGGGTCCCCGGGAGACGTTGACCGTGCCAAGCTGGGTTCGCGTTGCAGGGCTCAGTCTCCGGACAGAAGCAGCCGCGGACCCCCGCCCCTGACTCATTCTCTCTCGGCCTTAGGAGCTCCTGGGTCGGCGAAGCCGGAAAAAACGGGGTCAGTTAGCTCTAGCCGTGACGTCACTGCTTCTCCGCAGCCGCTGAAGAGATCGGTACTACAGTTACAATGGAGGCAAAACAGAAAGAAAAGATCACTACTTAAACATCAAAGCGCTCGGTAAAGAGCACTTCAGAGCTTCACCGCTGAGAGGGAACTTTTCGGAAATGAAGTTCTGCATTGCTTAGGGCTGGGGTATGAATTGAAACCCACGTGTAGAACTTTTTTTGATATATGGATTTCCTAGAGTCTGAGTTCTGTGTATTAGGATATAAAGTGGTCTCGGGTGTCCTGATTAGGGGTTAGACTTCCTGAGTTCCAGGCTGGATGCCTAGAGCTTTGTGAGCTTGTCTCCTTGAAATCAGTATTTCCGGATACTTGATGTGTGCCGAACGATAAGGGACTCATGTAAGAGTATTTGGGGCACACAAATAATTAAAAAACAAAGGAGAAACAGGTTTGGGGAAGATAATTCCTATTTAGATGAGTAAAGTTTGAGGTACTAAGGGGATATTGGAGGTAAAGGTCCAGAGCTCATATAAGAGGTCAGAAATAGGAATCTGAGAGTTATCAACATACAGAGAAGAGATGAAGCCCTCTGGGGAAATGAGATGGTTCTGGAAAAGTAAGAAGGCCGCTGAAGTCAACTGGAGTGACTAATTACCAACACAGTTTTAACCTACTTATTACAAATGTTTTATACAAAAGCAAATTGCAGTGTGTAACAAGTGACCAACCAGCACAACACTCAGAAAAACGTCCTCCATTGTACTGTTCTAAAGGGTTGTTACAACTAACACAACACATGCTCTTTAGAGGTACATCAGTTAAGCCTTGAACATGCAGGTTTACAGCCGTTTATTAATTTGCCCAATCAGACCTGTCATCTTCTAAAGCTTTGTTGTTTAAATCTTTTTAATCACCTAAACTCCAAGTGATGTTTACATCTATTTGCCCTCTAAATCTTCACAACTATTTGACAGTATATGCCTGCTAACTTAAAACAAACATGCTTTTTATCTATTTTGACTTCCCAGGCTATGCAGTAAATTATTTGGCAAAACACCAATAGATCATCCTCTGGAGTAAGTCTCCATTGCATTAACCAATCAGTTACTCATCTCCTCATACTACTCCCAACCGAAAAGCCTCTGCTCTGCAACCCCAAAACTTCCATAAGCTCTGAATCTTCCAAACCCACCCCCAACCCTACATCAAGTCCATTTCCCACCTACAATATGGAAATGCCATCCCAATTCTAAGGAGCCCTGGTGGGGCAGTGGTTAAGCACTCAGCTGCTAACTGAAAGGTCAGAGGCTCAAAACCACTAGCTGCTCCTCTGGAGAAAGATGTGGCAGTCAGCTTCCATAAAGATTTACAGCCTTGGAAACCCTATGGGGCAGTTCTGTTCTATGTGGTCACTATGAGTCAGAATAGACTCGACGGGAATGGTTTTTTTTTTTAATTCCAACGCTATTCTTACCCCAAGTTTTAGTTCAAGAATCATGTAATGCATCTCCCATTCAACAGAGTGAAACCCATGAGAGCCAGAACTCAAAGGGACTGCCTTGTTTTTCCTGGTCTCGCAAGTTTTCCACCTTTGACAGGGTGCAATCATACTTTTCTATCACTGGTTTTAGTGGAAAATATTTGAATTTTCCTTCTCTGACAGGTTTTCACCTTACACAGGTTCTGGCTTTCACAAGTTTTACTGTGCCGAGGTGAAACACAAAGATGAGAAAGATGGTCATTCAGATCTTAAATTCTAGTAGCAGAAAGCAGAGAGGTGTGAAAAATTAAACTAGATGTGACGAGATGTCACAAAGGAGGAAAAGATTTTGAAACACTGGCAAAAACATGACTCCCGTAGAAGGATGGCTTGCGAGACTAATGGACTGGAAAGTCTCTAATGGTTATGCTAGGTCTTGGAGGATGGTGGGTTTGAGTAAGTGGAAAGGAGATGAGGAAAATAAGGGGATATACGGATATTCTTAGTAGAACGTACAGTGTTCTAAATGAAAACTGGGTAGAAAGGCATGAAGCATAATAACCTTATATTTGTAACATGTTTTCCGGTTTGCAAACTATTTCCACGTCTATTACTTCATTTGCTTCACATAACATTCCTATAAAATAAAGAGGGCAGAGATGGTTCCTTCTTAAGAGATCAAGAAGCAGGCTTAGAAAAGTTAAGTTACTTTTCCCAAGATCATATAGCTAATAGGTGACAGGGCTGGGTTCAGATCTCTTTCAGATAAGCAGTTCAGTTTGAACAAATGAAGGGGGGGAAATAAACATACCTCTCAAAGAAGCATTTCCTTGAACATGGAGTACTCACAAAAAATTGGTTCATTGTTCCAAATTCCAAGTTTATGGATATGTTCACAGGTCTCTCACCCTCCCCTACTCCAAAGTTCTTAACATCTCACCCGCTGGGCCCTGGGTTTTTCCCCCACTAATGCATTTTTTTCCAGGAACCCTGATCTCTCCCTCTGTGCCAGGCACATGGTAGTCAGAAGCTGCCATTAGAAAGCCCCTCTGCCTCCAATTTACTACACAGTCAGAAACAAGTTTTGTGTCTTTTTATTTTAAAGGAAACTGCATGACAAAAATGTACTTTATTACTCAGAAGATAAATCCCATTTTGCCCTCTTCTTAATTGGATAAACACAAATTATGTGACTTAACTGCTGGCAGACATAGACAAATCTCAAAAAGAAAGAATTACCTTTTTAGCAAACCTATTTTGAAAACCAAATTCTATCAAGGTTGACTTTCCCAGGAAGTTTAGGGCTATTCAAATAAATGTTTGGAACTTATTGCTACAAAAATGTTAAACTTTAATATCTGCATTATTAAAAAAAGATCTGAACTAAAAAGGTGTATCTTGAGCATTCTATTTTAAATTAATAAAAAATAATTTATTATGTTCTATTTTGTAAGAGCCATAAACAGTTGCATCAACTCTATAGTGGCTTCAGAATATCTAATAAAAAATATATGTAATATTAGTTTTAGCAAAAAGAGAAAGAAAACTAGATCATGTTGCCATCAATCTTACTGTAAATAATCATATGGTGGATGTAGAGTGTGCACATGACATTTATGATATAGGAAGGAATATATCAAGCACCTAAGAAATTTTCACCTATGCTCACAATTTAAATTAAAAGTTATCTGTACTCTAAGTAGTTTTTTTTTGTAAATGTATCTTGAAAACTCTTTGTACAAAATGGGGGGAAATCTGTGTGATTTCCTTGATGACCACTCTTCCAGAAATTACAAAGTGAATTCTTCTGAAATGCAAACTATCTGCTTTCCGATGTTACCTCCCGTCATCAAGGACTGGAATGCAGCTGGGAAGAAAAAAATTAGGTTATCTTAAAACATCAATGTCACTATCATACATGTTTATCAGGAGGTCAGACTTACAAAATAAATGATTAGTTTGAATGATTTCTTCAATGATTTTAATATTAATATAGGTCATTGTCAAGAAAGAAGCCTCAAATAAACACTGACCAAGTTACAGCACAAGCTAATCCAATTAACACCTTCAAATATTGTTTTTAACCCAACAGGAAAGGTTTGTTTTCTATACCAATATGGTTTACAGTCTGAAGACAGGAGAAAAATAAGTATAGGAACAAAATGTCAGTGAAAACAATGTTTAAATAACTGTCAAAAATATTAGAAACCTAATTCTAAAGTTTTACTAGGTAAATAAATGAAATACACATTTGTTATACCAGACAAATGAATAAAATTCATATTTCTGTTTAGTAAACATTAACCAAATATATTAAAATTTTTTCCAAAAAAGGAAAAAAAATCAGTTTGATTTAATCTTTTTCATTTGAAACATATAAAAGACAATGTTGAAATCTGTTAGGCAAAAAAAAAAAAATAACCCTAAATACTGAAAATTTGCTTAATATAATCTTATGATGCCTCAAACCAAAAAAAACTTATTGCTGTCGAGTCAATTCCAACTCATGGCAACCCCATGTGTTACAGAGTAGAACTGCTCCATAGGGTTTTCTTAGCTATAATCTTTACGGAAGCAGACTGCCAGGTCTTTCTTCCATGGCACCAGTGGGTGGGTTTGAACGGCCAACCTTTAGGTTAGTTGCCAATGGCAAATTGCTTGTACCACTCAGGGACTTCTTATGATGCCTCAGAACCATTCAATCTGAAAAAATCACCTACAGGCTAAATGACTCTAATGAAACCAAAGAAACACTTATTTTACAATTTGAAATGTGAAAATAATACGTCTTAAATACCAGAAAAGTGAATTTTCATGGAACTTAAGATACTTAAGGAAACCTGTAGGCCACTTTTACAAGAAAGAAACGAGTGATTAAAACAAAAACACCCAAGTGGTAGCATTAAAAAAAAAAAAGGAATATTTGTGTTGAGCACATGAATGATTTAGAAACAACTATATTCATCTTACCTCCCATGTTTTCCAATCCATTTATCACAGTCTCTTTGATCTGTAGATCAAAATAGCTAGATTTAGTATTCTTTAAACCTCAATGTTTCTATTTAATAGTTTACATTTTTTGCAAAAGGCAGCAATACTGTTTATTTCTGTCTAAAAACAGATATTCTTTATATCATTCAGGTAGCCCAGGGAAGTTTTTATTAATTGATTTTTTTAAAATAAAATCCTATTTTCCCATTCTTCAGTTGGTAGCTACACATCCTCTTTCCGAAAAACAATATATAAGCACACAAACATACAACTTTGTGTATCGTGTATAAGTCGCAAGAACATCCTAGGTCAGGGTCTGTGGACCCCAGATTAGTAACTCCTGATTTTCAACCAACAACCAAGAGATACATCAGAATGTCCAAGACGGGCAGGAAAGAAATGTGGTGGTAAAGAGGAAGAGGTACTGGGAGGTGCTTACATGATTTGAGAAAGAACAGCTTCTAACGCGTAGTAGCATTACATAAATATTTATTAAATGAATGACTTACAATTTTATATTTGGAAAAAAAACTTGATTTTATAATACAATCTATGGAAAGTAAAGCTTAATAAATTTTAGATAAAGGGAATACTAAAGAGAGGTTTTCTCAATCAGGAGGTTATAGTCATTTGGGAGATAAAGTTACTTTATGCAGTGAAACCTGTGAAAGCCAGAACTTGACAGGACTGCCTTGTTTTTTTTGGGTCTCACAAGTTTTCCGCCTTCTACACAAGGTGCAGTCTTACCACTTTTCTATTGCTCTTTTTAGTGGAAAATATTTGCATTTTCTTTCTCTGACAGGTTTCCACCTTACAGAGGTTCTGGCTTTTGCAAGTTTACTGTGATACTCGGTAACATTTTTGTTTGTAGGAGTTTTTATTATAAAACTAATATGTTTGCTATAATAAGTTCAAATCATACAAAAGTATACCAACTAGCAGGAAGAATTATATTGATAAAGGATAGAAGCAAGTTATACCTTTAGTTTTCCTTCTTTAAACCACTGGCCCAGTTGTAGAATGCCAGGCTGAAATCTGTCCTTATAATTTAACACCAGAAATCTTTCCCTGTTGTGGGGAAGAAAAGGATAATGATCAGAGAATAGGTAAGGAGTGAAAGAGTTCAAGATCAAATCGTTCTAGAACTCTAATATCTGTTTATCCTTCAAATATTAGCACTTAATCACACTGAATCTGATCAAATGTAGTTTTAGGTATAAGTATAGTGGACTTCTATTGTTTTTGTCCACCCAAGAGCTACAACCCCTTTTAGTAACAGCATCTTGATTTTCCTTTGTGGGTAACACCCCTCCCCACCCTCAGGTGACCTAAGCCAGGCCAGTTAGAGCCAATAAGTATCAGCTTTGGGACTTGGAACCACAACGAGAGAGCCACCCTCTTTTTTGCTTGGATTACTAACCTGGTAAAATCTAGGACTAGCGCTAACAGCCATCCTCTTGCTACCACAAGGGGAGAGCCTGTGGAGAGCAGAGCTGAGCAACAGGACAGCAGAGCCAAGAGGTGAAGAAAAACTGAGTCCTGATGTCACTATGAAAACCCTGGATCCAGCCAAATCTAAATGATTTGCGTATCATAAATACACAAACCATCTATACATAATCATGTCCCTGACTGGCTCAGATACATGAGCCAGTAAATTTCCTTTGCACTTAAGCCAGTGTACATTGAGTTTCTATCACCTGCAACCAAGAGTTCTGACTGATAGAACAACATTATGTTTTTGTTTTTTTAAGATTTCTGCTAGGGAGCAAGTTAACCAAAACCTAAATATTGAACTGGCTTTAAAATCTCTATTTTCTATACAGAATAGGCAAATGCATAGAGACCAAAGTTCATACCAGGGGTGAATACAAGGCAGAAATGAAGAGGTACTGCTTAAGAAGTACTGAGTTTCTACTAAGGGTGATGGAAAAAACTTAGAAACAGTTGTGATGATTGTACAACATGGTAAATCTAACTGTCACTGAACTGTACATGCAAAAATGGTTGAAATGACAAATGTTTTGTTATATATATTTCACAATAAAATTTTTTAATGTATATTTTAAATTTTTATTTAATAAAGCAAAATTATATATGAATAACAATACATTTCATATACATCTCTGATAGTTAAACCCTCTAGAACCTGGTAATAAGGGCAAAGGGGTAGAACACACCTTGTGATGTTCCTTTCTTTCCGGATTGCTTCTACAGCAGGGGGCAGTGGGGGAGGATAAGGCACATCCTTGTTGTACTGAGAAATTTGACCACACAGGATGATGTGGCTGTTCTGATTCATCTGTTCACAGAAAATTGATGATTATACCCTAAGATATATGTCCCTCTGATGTCTACTGATTTTATAGCTACTTCAATGAAAGCTGCCTTGACTACTGCATTTAATCCTTTAGTGCCAATGAACTGATTTGTTTTGAAGATTTACGCATTAGATATATTTAGGAGTTTTAATTAGTCTAAGTCCACTCTAAAGGAACACAGAAGTAAATCAGAGTCTGGTAATCAGCAAAAGAATTAGTTGTTGTTGTTGCTGCTACTTTTATTAGTAGGTGTAGAGTATTTCTTTAGATTTAAATAACTTAATTGGGAACAATTTAACCTATTATAAAAAACTATACAGTGCTAATAGCTAATGTTGGTACTTTATAGCACTGCCAATAAAAATACTTAAATACTTGCAATCATCTCTGAAAATCCATTCCGTACCCAAAGTCAAAGAGCCCTGGTGGGTGGCACAATGGTTAAGCCCTCTGATGCTAACTGAAAGGTCAGCAGTTCAAACCTACCCAGCGGCTCCGTAGGAGAAAGACCTGGCAAACTGCTTCCATAAATATTCCAGCCTAGGAAACCGTATGGGGCAGTTCTACTCTGTCCTGTAGGGTCACTATGAGTTGGAATTGACTCAAAAGCACACAAAAACAACCCAAAATCAGGGGCTATGGCTGTTTGAGTTGGCTGATGGTGAGTTATGAGTTAGGGGTCAGAACTTCGCTATTTGAACAATGCAACTGTAATTTTTCACAAAAATAAACTGAAGGTGATTCATCTTAAGTAAGAATAACAGCACAATTGGAAGAGCGTAGTCAACGACACTGAACTGTACATGTAGAAATTTTTGAAATGGTGTATCTTTGGCTACGTGTATTTTCACCAAAAAAAAAAAGGTTGAGAAGTTAGAGGATTAATATGTTGTGGGGTTGTTAACCAATGTCATGAAACAACGTGTACTACTGTTTCATGAGAAACTATTTGTTCTGTAAGCCTTCACCTGAAGTACAATAAAATATAAAAAATAAAAAAAACTAAACTGAAGGTGAAATATATAATATTGCTAGCAAAGAACTGAAATTGATGCTCATAGTTCAACTCTGCAAGCAAATGGAAGTAGATATCAGCAAGATCTTTTATCACTTACCATACTGATCATCACATTATTTGTCACAACAAACCCTATAATTTCCCAAAGTTTTTTTTCTCTCAGTACCAGGTGAAAGATACCACAATTGGCAAATGTTGTTATATGTATTTTTTTTACCACCAAAAAAAAAAAGATTACAACAAATAAAATGTGGTATTCAAATTTATAACAGAAACAAACCTGACTTATCACTGCATCAGTGATGTCACCACCAACATTGTCAAAGTAAACATCCACTCCAGCTGGGCACAACTCTTGTAGTTGTTCTGCCACGTTCCCTTTTTTATAATTAATTGCAGCATCAAAGCCCAGTTCTGAGGTCAAAAGGAGGCACTTCTCATTTGTCCCACAAATTCCCACCACTCTGGAACAGCCCAGCAAATGGCCAATCTAGGGGAAATTTTTGAAAAGTAAATGGCTTTATGTTGTTACATTTGAATGTAAAAATGAGAAAGTATACAAGATATTACAAATATATGAGAGCATCACCCCACAATTTAGGTTAGATTATATGCTTTTACCTAAAAGTAATTTGATATCAAAATAACTGAGGGTGGAGAATGTATGTTATTCATACCAAAAACAAAAAATTAAACTTGGTCTGAATGTTAAAATCTCACAGTTGAAAACTGGTATCATAAAAGGAATATTCAGACCCAAAACATCACTATCTCACAGTTCAGTTTTCTCAGGTCTGTGAGGAATTAAAAACACAACTAAGATAAAATGTTTTGTTTCAATGGTTTCACACTATAAAAAGCTATTATCTGTAAAACAATACACTTAAAGGTCTATCAAAATATTTACTGAATTTCTAGAATCCAATGAGTGCTTTCTTATTTGAGGATTTTTTTTTTTTTAATATGAGTTCCTTTTTTTTTAACTCACAGAATTCCAGACAGGTACTCTTTGATTCTCTTTTTTAGACTGATAAGAATAATGATCCCTCATTTACCATGTCTATTTTTGGTTTATAGAAAACAAGACACAAAAATCTACAATATTTTTCACATTTTTATTGGGAATCTAAGTAGGGCAATAACACGATTTCTACCAGAAATGTGAGACATAATCACGTTATATTCCATTTGTTCAATTTTATACTTTAAATTATACATATATGTATCAGAAGATTCAAATGTGATTACCTTTTAAGAAAATCAAATAATTCTCCGAAAGTTTACCTGCCCAGCCAAAGAGCCACAAGCGCCAGCAGCTCCACTGATAACCATTGTCTGATTGGCGCCAGGAGTTACATGGCCTTTTTCTTGTATCCCAAACAAGGAGGTCAAACCAGGCATACCTATAGCTCCAAGAAAATATGAAAGGTGTCCATCCACAAGTTGTGGGTCTACCTAAAATAAAATGTACACCTTTTAAAAATAATAGTAGGGATTCCTGTTTTAAACAACATAGTAGAGACCAGCCCAATATCGCTTCTGAAACAGTAAATCATTCCCACAGAGCTGCCGGTGGGTTTGAACTGCTGACCTTTCAGTTAGCAGTCAAGCACCAGGGCTCCTTAATAATTTACTTATAGTATTGTACAAAACAAAAAACAGTGACTATTACTTCTCTGAAATAGAAGTTTTAAAAAAGAATCACTTATAAGAAAGACTATTCTTGTCACTGTGCCAAGTATACCAAACAAGAGGAAATTCTTAACAGGAAAACACTAAACAAAGCTGGAAGGTTTTAAAAATCTCTGAGCAAGTCCAAAGTAAAAGTCTGTCTATTAAAAAAAAAAAATCAATTTAAAATCCAGAAGTTCTCATCACTGATGCTTAAAACATACCATAAAAGTGTAAGGAAGAGGTGCTACAATTTCTTCTAGTTTAATTACAGAATAAAATGAGGTCTCTTTCTTAGCATTTTATGTTTATATGTTCACCAAGCTCTAGAAAAAACTAATTATACTGTTCTTACTCTTTCTATATCTATTTTCTTATCTATAAAATTATGGAGAATTAAACAAAATGATATAAAATGACTTCTTATTAGAAAGGTTTTATAATAACCTTTTAAGGAATTTAATAACTTCAGTAAAAATTTAATAAACCACTAAAAGAAATCAAGATCTATGACCTTAGTTTGAGTTATAATTCAACTGCCACAAAGAAATAAAATGGCAGTTTGTATTCAGTAATTATTAATGGCTACCAGTTAAATCTGGTGTGTGTATAAAGGTAATAGAGATACGAAGGTCTACAATACACAGGAAGGCCTACAGCACACAGAAATATTTCAAGTATGTAATAGTTGTTTATAAGTAAAGCCAGAATACAAAACATTGTGACATCAGTTTGTGTTCAGCAAATATCATTCCTCCATCCTTCTGAATTCTTCTTCCTCATTTCTAGTATCTGTTCCCAAGGTATTTTCAAGCTGTCACCAACTGCTCAATTTCTCACTAAAGGAAACTGACATGCAAAACTAGAAACTGCTGAATATTCCCTTTTCACTTCCTGTTAAGAAATTTCTAGTTAAGTTTATTTTAGTACCATTAAGTTGACAAATGGTTGTATAATAGCTCCCACATATCATTTGTATCTTAACAGCACCTTTAACTTTATACAGGAATTTGCAATAATTAAAAATACTAAAAATTTATATAGCTTTTTAAAATTTACAAAGCTTTTGTCACATTTATCATATTACTTAATTTTCACACCTACTTATGAGATAGCTGTTATTTTCATTTTGCACATGAGGAACTGAGGTCTATCCAGAGACATAAATTTTCTTGATTACACATGTATTAGACTGAATTACAGAAGTGGCCATTTTTTGTGGGTCAAAAATAGCCAAATATTGGTAATTTCAAACAATTCAACCTAATAGTAGAAACTGAACTCAAGGTTTCTCACATAAGAGATGGAATTTCAATCACAAAGCAAATGAATTTAAGTCAGGCAGCTATTTCTCAGGAAATTTTAAAGTATACCATTATAGGGTGCCTTCTGGTTCCTGGTACAAAATATTTTTTGATGTGTATAGCTCAGGTTTTACATTACACCTACAACTTGAGAAATAAACATGGAAAATGACACCATTCACTGGTAATCTAAGAATTGTCATAAGCAGTTGTCATAGCCAACAGAAAAAGAACAAAAGCTTGGGAGTGCCTTTGCCACATTTTGATGGTTAGCAAAAACACAATGTATGCTTTTGTTTTTTCCCTGATAGCAAACAGAACTGAATGTTAAATGCACAAAGTAAGGATTACAGAGGGAAAAAATACAGATTCTTTACAGTGTATCTCACCTTTTCAAGGATATTTCCATCCAGAATAACCTTGGTTTGCCAGGGCCAATAGAAAGAAGTCACAAAATCACCTTTGGTCAAATCTGTGTGTTTGCTTTCTTCTATAATTCCAACACCCCCACCATCAACCACTTGAGACAGCTGCCAAGGTGTTAGATAATCACTACCAGTGTCTTCATTCATTCTACAACGCTGAAAAAGAAAAAATACTGGTTAGGATAATTCTGTCTGATAATACTAAATCAGTTTACTAATTTATCCAGTGACTAAAAAAGGTATATAAGTTAGACAAATTAAAAAAAAGAGTTACTAATTTTTAAGTTAGTTTTTATCCTTAAAAAAAAAAAAGCACCTCCTCTCTAACAAGTAAAGAAGTGCAATTAAAAAGGAACTTAAATATGTTCTAAGATTAGATTGTGGTAATGACTGCACAACTCTGTGAATATACTAAAAACCACTGACCTGTATACCTTAAATGGGCAGATTGTATGATATGGGAATTATATTTCGATAAAGTTGTTAAAATCTTAAAGAAATTTATATAGTATTACACACCCGAGCAAAAATAATACAAAATACTAGGTTTCAATTGATTGTGGCAAACTAGGTACACCTATACATTGCTGGTGGTGCTTAAGAGTTCATCTGCTAACCGAAAGGTCGGCACTTTAAATCCACCAGCCACTCCTTGGAAACCCTACGGGGCAGTTCTACTCTGTCCTATAGGGTCACTATGAGTCGGAATCGAATAGATGGCAACGGGTTTGGTTTTTTGGATTTATACATTGCTGATGGTATTGTAAAGCTGTCCATTTTAATGAAAAACAAACTATCAACATATAGACTATAAAACTCTTCATTACTTTTGGCCTAGCAATTCTACCTCTCCAACAAAAATAACCCAAAACTAAATTAAATAATTTTTATTCAGCTGTTCTTCACAACTTCAGACCAAGCACTCTCCCTACATCATGCTCCCAACCTCAGGTAGATCCTCTCTTTACCCCTCATAGACAAATTGTCACAATGGGGCCACACCTTTCCACAGGACTAGGGCTAAAGACTTCTCCAGGACAGAGTCAAGGCTCTCTTCCTCTCTGTAGCTCACTCTTCCCTCTCTCATAAAGCTAAGATGTGGAGGCCCACAATGTGTACCAGATGGAAAACATGGAAGAATGCTTGATTAAGGGGCCCCACAGGGTCTGGTTCAGCCAACCAGGAGAAAACACCAAACAGGGAATGGAGGCAGATGCTTCTCTGGAAATAAACTATGCTTCAGCTTGTATTCTTAGAAAGCAAGTGTAGCAGTCAAGCCAATGACATTAATAACATTCACAATGTTGTGCAACCATCACCACCATCCATCTCCAAAACTTGGAATTTCATCTCTCCAAATGGAAACTCTGTACTTGTTGAGCAATTTAACTCTGTTTCTCTTCTCCCCTAACCCCCTGGTAACTGCTATTTCTGTCTTTATGAATCTGCCTGTTCCAAATATTTGATATAAGTGGAATCACACAATATTTATCCTTTTGTATCTTGCTTATTTCACTTAGCATAATGTTTCCAAGGTTCATCCATTTTGTAGCATGTATTAAATCTTCATTCATATTATGGCTGAATAATATTCCATTCCTTAAATGCATACTGCTAAGTGAAATAAGCCAGTCTGAAAAGGCTACATACTGAATGATTCCAACTGTATGGCAGTCAAAAGATCAGTGATTGCAAGAATGTCAGGGGAGGGAAGGGAAAGGTGAACAGGTGAAGCATAGGGCATTTTTAAGGTGGTTAAACTATTCTGTATGAAACTGTAATGGAGTACATATGGTATTTGTCAAAACCCATAGAACTGTACAGCCCAAAGAGTAAGGCTTAATGTAAACTATGGACTATAGATAATAATAATGTACTAATATTGGTACATTAAATGTAACAAATATATCACACTAACACAAGATGTTAAAAATTGGGGGAAGGGGAGGGAGTATATGGAACTGTATGCACTATCGGCTCAATTATTTTGTAAATCTAAAACTATGCTTTAAAAAAAGTCTACTAATTGTATTTTTAAAACTTCAATATAGTTCTCTCTTTATCTGGGAGTTCAATGATAAAGGGTGAGGAGCAGTCCATTATGAGGGGCAAGTGAAGCCCAGGGAAAGACAGCTTTGACAGTTACATTATATGACCATAGAGGATGATTCTGATTTTAGCTTCTAAGGGACTGTATTCTGAAGATTTAAGAACAATTTAAGGGATTTTCCAAGAGTATTTTGACCATCTGTGATTTTTTTACTCACATGTTATTCATGAACCTAAGCCCTGTGTAAGATGGGACTCTTTTCACTATTCATAGATGGGCAGTTCTGACATGTGTCTTGTAACTTGATAACAGGCTCTCTAATTGTACCTCCTATTGTACTTTCTCACGGCTATCACTCTCTCACCCAAGGGCAGCCCTTGCCCAACCCTCCCCTTAGCCACAGCTGACTGAACTCAGTGGGGGCACTTGAACTCTGGGTAGTCAATCTATAGGTTAGAGTTGTAGGCAGAATAACGTCCTCCCAAACATGGCCACATCCTAATCCCAGGAACCTACGATTATGTTGCCTTACATGGCAAAAGGGACCTTGCAGCTGTGACTGAGTTAAGGATCTTGCCATCGAGTCGATTCTGACTCATGGAGACCCCATCTCATGCAGAGTAGAAATGCGTTCCATACGGTTTTCAAGTGTGACCTTTTGGAAGCAAATCACCAGGCTTTCTTTCAAGGTGCCCCTGGATGGCTTTGAACTGCCAACCTTTTAGCTGGTAGTTGAGTGCTTAACCATTTGTGCCACTTAGGGACTCTTGAGATGGGGAGATTTTATGGATTATTCCATTGGGCCCAATGTAATCATAAGGGTCCTTATAAGAGAGAGGCAGGAGGGTCAGGGTCAAAGAAGGAGATATGACAACAGAAGGAGAGGTTGGAATGAAGCAGGGCCATGAGCCAAAGAATGTGGGCAGCCCCAGAAGCTGGAAGAGGCAAGGAAATGGATTCTCCCCTAGACCCTCCAGAAGGAAGGCACTGCCAACACCTTGATCTTAGCCCTGTGACACCTATTTGGGACCTGTAACTTCCAGAACTATAAGATAATAAATCTGTGTTGTTTTAAGCCACTAAGTGTGTCATAATTTGTTATAGCAGTAATAGGAAATGAAGACAGTAGGTCAGTATCCTATGAAATACTCTGACAAATAAGATGAACTGGGCCAGATTCCCTACCTCAGCAATCTGATTGTAAGCACTGAGGCTATTACTAGCAGGAGCAAAACTGATACATAGAGAATATAGCCATGCAATTGTCAGGGCCATGAGATGACGTTAGGAGGGAAGCGGCAGGAAAAGAAGAGACTACATGACCCCTAAGAAAATTAACATAAGCAGCCAACCCTTAGGCCTAAGTCCCTGCACCTGATGGATTCTCAACTGCTGTCCTAGGCAATGTGTACCCTTTCAATAAAGCTCCTTTATCTAGAGATAGCATAAGCGAGTCTGTTCCTTTCAACCAAAAGAGCCCAACTGGAATAGACGTCTTATACAGAGGCTGCCTTATAAACTGAATCTATCTGAGAGAATTTCTAATTGTAATTTACTATCTTCAAGGTTTACTTACTACTGAAAATTGATCAGGACATTTGGAAGAACCTGACTGACCACAGGTGCTATTATGAAAACACGCCTCCGACAACATTCCTTAATAACACCAGTGAATAAAGATAAATGTTATTCACAGGTATCAGGATATAATTGCTCACATATTTATTAATCATGAGGACTGCTAAACTTTGAGATGCAACATGAGAAAATATAAAAATAAAATTATTTTTCAACCAAGTCACAAAATTCTGATTCTTACCATGTAAGGATCCACAGAAAGATAAAGAGTTCTAACTTGTACTTGTCCTTCAGCAATATTATCTGGTAAACTGACCTCCTCCAGTCGGAAATTCCCGGCCACTGGATTACCATTTTTTCCTAAAATATTAGGTAAGATATAAAATAAAAAATAACTTTCTTAAACAAGTCTTTATTATTCTTTAAAAGTTCACTCTAGGATTCAGAACACTCCCTTTTAATACAGGCACGAACAAATCTATTATTCTGTAATTTCTCTGTAAGTGTAGAAATGACTCAGCATAAATCTTTCAAGTAGTTACAACTACTCTTGATTTTCCCTAAGAGGTTCCTTTGAAATATTGCTATCAACTTCAAATTTTCTTATTTAAAAAGATTAGAGGTAGGAACTCTTATGCACTGCTGGTGGGAATGCAAAATGGTACAACCATTTTGGAAAATGATATGGTGCTTCCTTAAAAAGCCAGAAATAGAAATACTGTATGATCTAGCAATCCCACTCCTAGGAATATATCCTAGAGAAATAAGAGCTGTCACATGAATAGACATATGCACACCCATATTCACTGCAGCATTGTTCACAGTAGCAAAAAGATGGAAACCTAGGTGCCCATCAACAGATGAGCAGATAAACAAACTATGATACATACACACAATGGAATACTACGCAACTATAAAGAACAGTGACGAATCTGCGAAGCATCGCACAACATGGATGAATCTGCAGGGCATCATGCTGAATGAAATAAGTCAATCACAAAAGGACAAATATTGTATGAGACCACTACTATAAAAACTCATGAAAAGGTTTACACAAAAAAGAAACAATCTTTGATGGTTATGAGAAAGGGGAGGAGTAGGATGGAAAAACATTAAATAGACAAGTGGTAACTTTGGTGAAGGGTAAGACAGTACACAATACTGGGAAAGTCAGCACAACTTGTCCAAGGCAAGGTCATGGAAGCTCCACAGATACATCCAAACTCCCTGAGGGACCAAATTACTGGGCTGAGGGCTCTGGGGACTATGGTCTCAGGGAACATCTAGCTCAACTGGCATAACATAGTTTATAAAGAAAATGTTCTACACTCTACTTTGGTGAGTAGCATCTGGGGTCTTAAAAGCTTCTGAGGAGCCATCTAAGATATTCCAATGGTCTCACCCCATCTGGAGCAAGGGAGAAAGAAGAAAATCAAAGACACAAGGGAAAGATTAGCCCAAAGGACTAAGGGAGCACAACTACCACAGCCTCCACCAGATTGAGTTCAACATAACTAGATGGTACCTGGCTACCACCACCGATTGCTCTGACAGGGATCACAATAGAGGGTCCCGGACAGACCTGCAGAAAATGTAGAATAAAATTCTAACTCACAAACAAAGACCAAACTTACTGGTCTGACACAGACTGGAGAAACTCCCAGAGCATGGCCCCCGGACACCCTTATAGATTAGTAATGAAGTGACTCCTGAGGTTCACCCTTCAGCCAAAGATTAAATAGGCCGATAAAACAAAACAAGACTAAATGGGCATGCCAGCCCAGGGGCAAGGATGAGAAGGCAGGAGGGGACAGGAAAGCTGGTAATGGGGAACTCAAGGTTGAGAAGGGAAGAGTGTTGACATGTCTTGGGGTCGGCAATCAACGTCACAAAACAATATGTGTATTAATTGTTCAATGAGAAACTTGTTTGCTCTGTAAAACTTCATCTAAAGTACAATTTAAAAAATTAAATAAATAAAAAGATTACAGGTAAAGCACCTTGTCCATCTTGAAATTATAGGAGGATTTAGAAAAGTGAAAAATCACAGCCAGCTTTTTATTTATAAATATTAAAATTTACAAGGTAGCAGAAACACTACATCAGCCAAAGTAAATAGGTAAACTTGCTTCCTTATTTTAAGAAGTAAAGAGAAACCTAAATGAATGTAATCAAAAAGAAATTTAAAGTCAAGTCTGAGGAATGGAGTTTTCTATTCTTGTGGAATCCAGGTTTCTGGATTCCATGGAGATTGAGGTAACCCATTTAAGGTGATGATCTTTGACCCCTGGCCCTTGAGAAACTGGTTTCCTACGTTACCTATAAGGCAAACAACAGTCCAACCTAATTAGCAAAGACCATTTGTCTTGGGCATTGTGCTCTTTTAAAGAATTATCTATGTGCAGTTTTGACAAAAGCAGCTCCAAAGGTCAGAATAGAAGCTGTGTTTTAGGGCAAAGTGTTATTATGTAAACACTATTCTGGCTTGTTAGAGCCCTAAACACTGATAATTTGTGGTGCTTCCTCCTCTGCTTACCCAGGCATTCAAAGGGGATTATGTGAGTTATATATATACATGTAAATATATGTATGTGTGTGTCTTAACTATTCATGATGGAACTTCTTTTTAAATACTACTATAACATCAGCAACTGAATGCAAAAGTAGAGTATGCCATTTTAGCAGAATGAGATGAACTGGATTATAAAATTTTTATGGGGTGAATGTAGCAAGACTTAGACTCAACAACCTAACCCCACCTCCCAAGAGACCCACCAAGATAAGGAGTTTCAATTACACGGGAGGGGACCCTAGGAGACAGATGTCAATGAAGGTGTTGAAGTGGTAGGGGCCTCACAGCTTAAACAACTTGTGCACGGGTGCCCTCATGACCCTGCATGAACTTTATTTCCAGCAGGTACGTTCTCATGCACTGGAACTGTTATCAGTTTCATTTAGTGCCCTGCCAGTTCCCTTCTGCTGCACAGCTCATTTCCTTGTGTTCTGTCTGCTTAGCATCTATGAGTCTTTGCTTTGGACAACTGGTGTCCCTGTTTTGTTGATGCCCTAAGCATGTGCTTACCTTGCTTACTGGGTAATCCGTCCCTGGCAATATATAATTACTAGCAATATCTGGGGTATAAGAATCTTTGAAAGATCTTTCTTTGCAACATTTTTGACCCTCTAGTCAGAAATGTTGCCCAGATTTACAAATCGTATATTAAATAAACTTCAATTAATTTCTATTATTGGCTTAATATGATTTTTGTTTTAACAAGTCTTAAAAATTAGGAAATTAGAAAACTTGAGGTTTGAAAAGAAAAATGTCCAACAACAAAAATGTCATCACTGAAAGTGTACTCTTTTTCAATTATGTTTAATATAAGCGAACCTCTTATTCATAGAATCATCACATTTCTAAGGTGGGAATAGAATGTAAAGATCTTAACCCAAATCCTCACTTCATTAAAACTGAGGTTCAGAATATTTAAGTGACTTCTCCAGGGCACACCCTAGGTGAGCAACAATATCAAGGCTGGAACACAGCAACAGGCCCAAACCTCTCAAGTTACTTACAGACCTATGCTTCCATGATTTAGCTTAGATGTCAGCAGAAGCATAAATCAGTACTTTCCACATGAAATAGAAAAACAAATTTTAAGAATCAATGATACCTAATATAAAGAAAAAACAAAAGCCACATATTAAATGTTATAATTATCCTAGAATACCTATTATCTCTTGGTAAGTTATCACTTGAAAAATTGAACATTACATTGTTTAAAAAGATTTCTTCTAACCTCTCTACTAGCGGTAATGTCTTGCTACCTTAATTTACCACATTGACATCACATTACTTTATATTCCTCCATTAATAATCATCAAAGACTCACAGTTGTTCACTCTTCACAGACAAATACATACCAGGTCGGGAATTCAACACCATTCTTTGCACAATCATCACCCTATTTGCAAAGTGGCCTCACGAGATTTCTATGCAATTCCTATGAATACCAAAAAAAAAAAAAAAAAAATTACAAGACAGTTTTGAAATATTCAATAACTAAAAAATTAAAAACCATATTTGTGTTTCCAAATGAAGAGGGGAAAAATCACATTTAGGACCTAAAAAAGATATACTCTCCTGTCAAAGTTTGCCTTTTCAAGCAAATATACGAAGAAAGACTAAATCTAGTTAGAATTCTTGGCTAACAGGAATGAGTTAATTGAAGATTACCTGGGGCAAAATGTTCTTTGGCCTCAGATAATTCAAGCACATTCATCTTCATACCACCATGATTAAATCTCCTACTGTGGCTTGATTAAAAGAAAACACCTGAATGTATTCCTCCAGAGCTAGTCAATTAATCCAGTGGCAAAATAAAAATGCTAGCTGGTTAATTGAGATGTGGCCAAATTTTCAAAGATTCTTTTATTCATTTATCAAAATGGAAATTTAATAGTTTTGTTGATTATAAAACAAAGAAATCAAGGCTTTTAAATCCTCACCTTATAAGAAATTCTGTAATATGGAATGGTAAAATAACCAAGTAAAGAATCAGTTTATTCTGGGTTTGAGCTAAATTAAGGTTAGCTTCTGGCACTATCTGACTTGTGAAAAACCCCTTTGCTTACTTTATCCACCAGCAAAAATGAGAACAAACCCATAGGGAGTGTTACTATGTGCCAAGCACCGTTGTACTTTATATATATTCTCTCATTTAAACTTCTAACAGCCCTATTAAGTTTTATTATTTTCCCCATTTTACAGGTAAGGAAACTGAGCCTCAGAAGGCTTAAACACTTATCTGAAGTGGTAGAGCTGAAAGTGAAACCCAAGCTGTCTGACATTCCAAAGCCAACTCCTAACTACTATACAAAAATTTCCATCTTATATAGTTTAAGACACCAAGCAAATAATATCCTTTTTAAAAATTAATATATTTATTATTAATTAATGTATTTAAATATCTTATGAGAGAAAACAGAAATGCCTGTCTTCTTTCATTACATATTTTGCTTTATGATCTTTAATACCTAGTAACATTGAGAAATACAAAGAAAAAACAATTATATTGCTTATGTTTATGATATTGCAACATACTTATTAGCCTGTAGCATCTTAGTTATCTAGTGCTGCTGTAACAGAAATACCACAAGTGGATGGCTTTAACAAGCATAAGTGTATTCTCTCAAAGTCCGAATTCAGGGTACCAGCTCCAAGGAAAAGCTTTCTCTGTAGACTCTGCGGGAAGGTCCTTGTCATCAATCTTCCTCTGTCTAGGAGCTTCTCAGCACAGGGTCCCTGGGTCCAAAGGACGCACTGCCTCCCAGCTCTTCTTTCTTGGTGATGAGTTCCCTCTCTTCTCTGCCAGTTTTTTTTATATCTCAAGAGGGTGATTCAAGATACAACCTGTAGATTGAGTTCTGCCTCATTAACACAACTGCCTCTAATCCTGTCTCGTTAACATCATAGAGATTAGGATATACATACAACACAGGATAATCACATCTGATCACAAAATGGTGGACAACCACATAGCACTGGGAATCAAGGCCAAGCCAAGCTGATATACATTTTTGGGGGACTGTCATGGATTGAATTATGTCCCCCAAAAAAGTGTGTATCAATTTGGCTGGGCCATGATTCCCAGAATTGTGTGGTTGGCCTCCATTTTGTGATTGTAATTTTATGTTAAAGAGGATTAGGGTGGGATTGTAACACCACCCTTAGGCAAGTCATATCCCTGATCCAATGTAAAGGGAGTTTCCCTGGGGTGTGGCCTGCACCACCTTTTATCTCTCAAGAGATAGAAGGAAAGGGAAGCAAGCAGAGTTGGGGACCTCATACCATCAAGAAAGCAGTGCCAGGAGCAGAGTGTGTCCTTTGGACCGGGGTCCCTGTGCAGAGAAGCTCCTAGTCCGGGGAAACATTGATGAGAAGGCCAACAGAGAGAGAAAGACTTCCCCTGGAGCTGAAGCCCTGAATTTGGACTTTCAGCCTACCTTACCGTGAAGAAATAAATTTCTCTTTGTTAAAGCCATCCACTTGTGGTATTTTTGTTGTAGGACCAGGGACACAATTCAATCCACAACAGCATCATTTCTAAACATAAAAGATTTTCTACATCAGCACACTTATACATTTGACAACCATCTGTAAATCCATTTGATTCATGTATACTCCACCCCTCAACTAGTTTTTAAACTCCTAGGATCCTTGAATCTCTTCATATTTCTCTGTAACCTACATAGTACCTGACTATCCTATACAGACTTGAGATTTATATAGAATCCCCAAAATATTAATCATCATGGGATTTTTTAATCTTGCTTAATAGTTATATGGAGATATATTTATCCCTCATAACAAAGTTATATAGGTAAATATATACTATCCTCATTTTACAGAGGAATTTGTGCCCAAGATCACAGAGCAGTTGGGGGCTGAAATACTGATCTCCTCATCCCAGATCTCACATCTCCTCATTCTTTCCACTATTTCCCCACAGACTCCCAAACAGAGCCTTTACACATATAGCCATACAGCAATGTCCAACTCTTCTGGAAGTATCCTTACCTAGAGGAAGTGAATTCTGCTCCTAATTAAGAATTAAATGTCTGATGCTAGCAACATTCAATAAGATAGAATGAAGAATATGGGAATACATCCTATTTGCTTCCTTACTTTTTGTAATGTATATATTTATATCCTCACAGGTTGTGACAGAAATGGCTAGTTACCCCCAATATCCATTCTCTCCCTCTGGACACAACTGTTAGCTGCTGTCGAGTTGGCTCTAACTCATGGTGACCCCACGTACAACAGAACAAAATGCTGCCCGGTCCTGTGCCGTCTTCACAATCATCCATTGTTGCAGCCACTATGTATTTTGAGTGATTTCCAACCTAGAGGGCTGATGTTCCAGCACTGTATCAGACAGTATTCTGTTGTGATCCATAGGATTTTCACTGGCCAATTTTCAGAAGTAGATTGCCAGGTCTTTCTTCTTACTTTTAGTCCGGAGACTCTGCTGAAACCTGTCCACCTTATGCACCTTGCTAGTATTTGAAATACTGGTGGCATAGCTTCCACCACCACCAACATGCAAGCCACCACAATATGACAAACTGACAGACCCGGTGGTGGATGGACACACTACTCCCAGCCAAAAGACTACATTTCCTAGTTTCCCCTTAAAGCAAATTCTAGGCATCATTCTGTTTCACCCAAAAATCCTTCAGTTATGCATCTCTGATAAGAGATTGTTTTAAATACAAACACCATGCCTTTATCACAACAGAATTGATAGTACAGTTAATACCTTAGTATCATCTAATACCTAGCACATATTCAAATTCCCTGTTTTAGATGTCTTTTTGAAGTTGGTTCATTTGAATCAAGGTTAAAGGTCCACATACTGCATTTTGTTGTTAAGTGGTATATTTATTACTAAAGTCTCCCCTCCTTTTTTTATTTCATTCCATTCCTTTGCCTGTAGACTATCCTCTGACTGCTTCCCCATGGTGTCATTTACATTGTTCTTCAATCTCCCCACTTCCCTGTGAGACTGGTAATTAGATCTAGAAGCTTCATTAGATTCAGGCTCAATTTTTTTTTTTTAATGCAAGAACCTTTAAAAGTGGTGCTGTGTGCATCCTATTTCATCACATCAAGAAGTCCATAATGTTTGACAGGGCTAAATATATATAAATACAGAAGTTTTCCAAATTGATGCTGGGTCCAAGGATAACTGTCCTCAAAGAGTAATTAACAGTATCATCATGGCTAAATTTTCAATCAAAGGAGCCTCATATTTCCCTCTTTTCTAATTGCTTTCAACGTATGCTTGTCATGGATTGAATTGTGTCCCCCAAAAACATCTGTCAACTTGGCTAGGTCCTGACTCCCAGTATTGTATGACTGTCTACCATCTTGTCATCTGATGTGATTTCCTGTGTGCTGTAAATCCTATTACTATGATGTTAATGAGATGGATTAGTGGCAGTTATGTTGATGAGATCTACAAGATTATGTCTTAAGCCAATCTCTTTTGAAATATAAAAGAGAGAAGGAAGCAGAGAGATACAGGGGATCTCATACCACCAGGAAAGCGGTGCCAGAAGCAGAGCGCGTCTTTTGGACCTGAGGTTCCTGTGCGGAGAAGCTCCTAGACCAAGGGAAGATTGATAACAAGGACTTTCCTCCAGAGCCAACAAGGAGAGAAAGCCTTCCCCTGGAGCTGATGCCCTGAATTTGGACTTGTAGCCTACTGGACTGTGAGATAATAAATTTCTCTTGTTGAAGCCATCCACTTGTGGTATTTCTGTTATAGCAGCACGAGATAACTAAGACAATGCTTTACATCTTTAAAATATGTACATTGCAGATTTGTCCAAATACTGCTTATCAGAATGAAAAGTTCTCTCCCTCTGTATTAAATTAGAAAGATTTTTAAAAAATTATTTATTAACAAGGCTAAAAGAAAATCAGAATAACACCAAATCAATGAATACAACAATAGATAGACAGCTGCTGTCAAGCTGGCTCCAACTCATGGCGACCTTATACACAACAGAACAAAACATTGCCCAGTCCTTTATCAGTCTCATGACTGTCAGCATGTTCGAATCCACTGTTGCAGCTACTGTGCCAATCTATCTCATTGAGGGTCTCCCTCACCCTCACGGGCCCTTTACTTCACCAAACATGATGTCTTCCTCTAGCAATTGATCCCTCCTGAAGACATGTCCAAAGCAAGTGAGTCAAACAGTGTTCTGTTGTAACCCACAGAGTTTTCACTGGCTGGTTTTCAGAAGTACATTGCCAAGTCTTTCTTCCTAGTCTGTCTTAGTCTGGAAGCTCCAGTGAATCCTGTCCATCATGCATGACCCTGCTGGCATTCGAAATACCAATGGGATAACTTTCATCACCATAGTAACATGTAAGCCACCACAGTACAACAAACTGACAGATGGGTGGTGGACAGCAATAAATAGAGTACTAATACAACTTAAAATCTACTGCAAGGGATGATTTATCCATCTAGCTTGACAGAAGGAAAACAGATGGAAGCTCAGTGGTAAGCAATTAAAACCAGAGTCAGAGGTTAAACAATATAGCCTAGTTTAATCTTTGAACTAAACACCCTCATTTATAAAATAAGGTAAAGCTTGAAAGGGCTCCTTTCAAAATTTCAGAGTAAGTCAAAACGCACTAGTATCATCAACATAATGGAATGACTGTTTCTGGATTTTAATCAGGTGAGCTCTGTACGTAAGAATAAGGCACCATACCTCATCTGGGAGAGTGTGCAGACGTGCAAGCTGTGGCGGGACATGTACAGTTTGTGGATTTGACCTCAGAGACTCAGCTTGATTTGCCAGGCAGTGAGCTGGCTGGGCTGAAGAGTCCAGCTTTTCCCCAGGAGGAGAGGCTCCAAACCCATAAACCAAACCTGTTGCCGTTTAGTCGATTCCAACTCATAGCAACCCTACTGGACAGAGTCCAACTGCCCCATAAAGTTTCCAAGAGCAGCTGGTGAATTCAAACTCCCAACCTTTTGGATAGCAGCCGAGCTCTTAACCACTGCACCAACAGGGCTCCAGGAAGGGCTCAGCTGCACCCAAACCCAGCTTCCCATAGATAGGATTGGTGGCTTTCTTTCTCCAGTAGGAGGGGCTGTAACATCAAACAAGCCCTCTGAGATCTCCAGTTGCTAGGCACCTTTATTTCCTAGCTCAGTCTCTTTGGTGCTTGAATCACAATATTTACCCTCAGAGATATGGCCATTCTCATGCTGGTACTGTAGGAAGGTAGGATAGCAAGATGACAGCGTCCCTCCTGTGGAACATACACATGCTATGTGTCCAACAGCATCAGGCTCCTGCCAACTCTTTGTAGGATACTGAGAGAGTGGAGGACCATATGTCACTTCTAGGCCACCCTTCGCATTTATATTGCTGTTGTTAGCTGCCTTTCAGTCATCTCCAACTCATGGTGACCTTATACATAACAGAATGAAATGTTGCCCAGTTCTCTACCATCTTCATGATCATTGGTATGTGTCTTAGCTACCTGGTGCTGCTATAAAATGCCACAAGTGGGAGGCTTTAACAAACAGAAATTGTCTCAGTTTTTTGTTGTTGTTAGGTGCTGTTGAGTCAATTTTTGATTCACAGCAACCCCCTATGTGACAGAGTAGAACTATCCCATAGGATTTTCTAGGCTGTAAACTTTACAGGAGCAGATTGCCAGGTCTTTAAACTAGAAAGTTTTTAAGTGTAAAATACTACAATTAAATATTGTAGGATAAATCACACAACATTCCTCAATAGCACAGCAAACAACACATTTAAAATATAAAGAACTTGACTAGTCACAAAATTAACATGTAAAATATGACATACCAAGTTTTAGATCTGAATACTAAAAACTAAACCTGTTGCCGTAGAGTCGATTCAAACTCATAGTGACCCTGTAGGATAGAGTAGAACTGCCCCTTAGGGTTTCCAATGAGCAGCTGTGGATTCCAACCGCCAACCTTTTGGTTAGTAGCCGAGCTCTTAACCACAGATCTGAATAGGGAGGTGTTAAAGTCGTTCTAAGTGGGGAAAAAACTCAAGTCTTTATTTACTGAGAGACATTAAGCAAACAATTTCCTGCCTGTATGGCTAAGTATATTCCAAGATAATGCCAAATCAATGTCCAACTGGAAAATTTGCTCTGATGCCAGTCATAAAGAGTGTGTCTACCTTGCAGCCTAGAATAAGGGATAGAGGACTGAACTAGGAAAAGCAAAGTACATGTCCTGGTTCTACTTACCAAGGTGAATCCACCTGTTTCTTAAATGTTCCTAAGTGCCAGGAACTGGACTAAGTGCTTTATCTTCTTTAATCCCTCCACCAACAGTCCTATGAAATTGGTACTGTCATCACCCTCATTTTATGGATGAGGAAACAGAGGCCCAGAGAGGTTGAATAATTTGCCCAAGGTTACACAACCAGTAAAAATGACTCCAGAAGGCATACTCTTAAGTACAATATATAACCATCTCCATAATACGAGTTTAGTAACACCTTTCAATACAACACATCTCTCTTCATCTTGTTCAATTATTCAGCTACAAGTGACTGTCGACCAAGGCTTGGTTATAATACAAGTCTTCTGATTCTCTTAGATTTCCTCCTCCCCCTCTGGCCAGGCGCTCTCCTCAAAGTCTTCTCATTTCCTTCTTCCTTAGTCCCAGGTCTTAAGTGCAGGATTCCTCATAGCTCTTCCCTTTCTCAATGACTTCACCTTTCCTCATGGCTCCCACTATTAACCACATAAGGAAACTCTGCATCTATACCCCATAGTTTCAGACTGATATCTTCCCAGATTGTATATGCCAAAAGAATAAGGATTTGTGTCTGTTTTGTTCAATGATTTATCTCCAGCCCCTATACCTGGCACTGGCATAGTGGTTAAGTGCTACAGCTGCTAACCAAAAGGTTGGCAGTTCGAATCCACAAGGTGCTCCTTGAAAACTCTATGGGGCAGTTCTACTCTGACCTATAGGGTCTCTATGAGTCGAATCGACTCGATGGCAATGGGGTTTTATACCTGGCACAAGCTGTTGTTGTTAGGTGCCATCAAGCCGGTTCTGACTCATGGTGACCCTACGTACAACAGAACAAAACAGTCAGGACCTGTGCCATCCTCACAATCGTTGTTATGCTCGAGCCCACTGTAGCAGCTACTGCATCAATCCATCTCTTTGAGGGTCTTCCTCTTTTTCACTGACCCTCTACTTTACCAAGCATGATGTCCTTCTCCAAAGACTGGTCCCTCCTGATAACAATGTCCTTGCTTCTAATTAGCATTCTGGCTGTACTTTTTCCAAGACAGATTTGTTTGTTCTTCTAGCAGTCCACAGTATATTCAATATTCTTCATCAACACCATAATTCAAAGGTATCAATTCTTCTTCAGTCTTCTCTATTCATTGTCCAGCTTCCACATGGAATTGAAAACACCATGGCTTGGGTCAGGCGCACCTTAGTCTTTAAAGTGGTATCTTTGCTTTTTAACACTTTGAAGAGGTCTTTTGCAGCAGATTCACCCAATGCAATGCATCATTTCATTTCCTGACTGCTGCTTCCATGGGTGTTGATTGTGGATCTAAGTAAAATGAAATCCTTGACAACTTCAAGCTTTTCTTCATTTGTCATGATGTTGCTTATTTGTCCAGTTGTGAGGATTTTTGTTTTCTTTATGTTGAGGTGTAATCCCTACTGAAGGCTATGGTCTTCGATCTTCATCAGTAAGCACTTCAAGTCCACTTCACTTTCAGCAAGCAAGGTTGTACCATCTGCATATTACGGTTGTTAATGAGTCTTCCTCTAATCATGATGTTGCTTTCTTCTTCATACAGTCCAGTTTCTCGGATTATTTCCTAAGCATACAGATTGAATAAGTATGGTGAAAGGATACAACTCTGACGCACACCTTTCTTGACTTTAAACCATACAGTATCCCCTTGTTCTGTTTGAATAACTGCCTCTTGATCTATGTACAGGTTCCTCATAAGCACAATTAAGTGTTCTGGAATTCCCATTCTTTGCAATGTTACCCATAATTTGTTATGATCCACACACTCAAATGTCTTTGCACAGTCAATAAAACACAGGTAAACATCTTTCTGGTATTCTCTGCTCTCAGCCAGGAGCCATCTGACATCAGCAATGATATCCCGGGTTCCATGTCCTCTTCTGAATCTGGCTTGAATTTCTGGCAGTTCCCTGTCGATGTACTGCTGCAACTGCTTTTGAATGATCTTCAGCAAAATTTTACTTGTGTGTGATATTAATGATATTGTTCAATAATTTCCACATTCTGTTGGATCACCTTTCTTTGGAATGGGTACAAATATGGATCTCTTCCAGTCAGTCGGCCAGGTAGCTGTCTTCCAAATTTCTTGAGTGAGCACTTCCACCACTGCATTCCTTTGCTGAAACATCTCAATTGGTATCCTGTGAATTCCTGGAGCCTTGTTTTTCACCAGTGCCTTCAGTGCAGCTTGGACCTCTTCCTTCAGTACCATCAGTACATAGTACCGACAGCACATAGTAAACCAAAAACCAAACCAGTTGCATGAGTGAGTTCCAGCACACTTCATGTTTCAGAGTAGAACTATGCTTCACTGGGTTTTCTATGGCTGTGATCTTTCAGAAGTAGATCACCAGGCCCTTATTCCAAGGCACCTCTGGGTGGATTCCAACTGCCAACCCTTAGGTTAGTAGCCAAGTGCTGACTTAGGAGCTGAAATTGGAGCCATTATTCCCTGTCCTTGGGTTCAAAGAACGTGACCTTGCTGGAGCTGGACTCACAAGAACACATCAACTGGGTCTTGAGGTATAAAAACAACAGCTAGGACAATCTTGGAAAACATCTTTTAGGGAACCTTTTACATAAACAAATACTTAGAGCACAAAGAGTCTGCCTTATCTTTTTCTATCAGCATTTAGTAAATAGTAAGATTTGTTGGACCAATGAAGAACCTCCTGACTGTCCTTACTGAAACTTGTGCCAATGATTATTAAAAAAGGCAATTCAAAGTGGAGAATCATGGCAATTTAGCAGTTTTTAGCCAATCTGTGAAAAGGTGAAACTTCTAATGATTTTACCCATTCGTAATGTTAATATACATACTGATGATTCTATAACATTCTTTAGACTCCGGCAGACAGAGCTCTGGCAGCATGCTTGTCTGTTTCCCACTTTTGCCTCCTTGAACATATGCCAAATAAAATTTCTTTTTGCTTTACTACAACTTTGTGGTGATTTTACCCTAGGGCAGTACTTAACGATTTGCACCACCCACGTATTCTTGGCACACAGTAGGTGCCCACTAAATGTGTTAAGAAAACGTACCAGAGGCATCTCAAACGCAACATGTCCAAGCCTGAGGCTGCTCACTCCCAACAATTCAAAACACACACACACACACACACCCCTGCTTCTCCTCGAGCATTTCCTAACCTTGTATCCTAAGCAATAACGCCAACGTCCCTGGTAGCTCCCGAAGGAAGCCTGGAAGTCACACTGGGTTCCTAGAGTCCTTCCTCACCACGCAAACGGCTTCGGTACCCCAGCACCAGCGCCCCCGGTCGGCGGCCTTTCACGCCTCACTCACCGCGGCTGAACAAAAGGGGAAATCTCCCGCGGCTGGCTAGGCTGCGCAGGACTCTCCTCAAGACCCCAGCTCTCCGCACGACCGCCCTCCGCCGACCGCAGGACGCAGGCGCAGAACTACGCCTCTGCTCTTTGGCCTCTCTCCGTCCAGGGGCGGGACTTTAAAGTTGAGGGACAACGTCCGGGCTCACAACGTTCCCCACGAAAGACCGGGAGCGCGCAGGGCTTCAAAGGCAGTCATTTGGCTGGTCAAAGTGCATGAATAAAGCGAGGATTGGTGCCCTCTGGCCGCCCTGCTGCTAGGACCCAAGGAGCTTATCGTTCACCTTTGTCTACTGGGTTCACTTCTAGCATTCCTCGATAGAATTTTATTCTTTTTATGGACTTCTCTCGAGGCCCAGATTGGGAAAACTGTGACATGAAACTAAAAATCACAGGGACCGTCATTTTTCATTTTATAGATAGGGAAACAGGCTCAGTTAGGGGCAGTGTGGGCCCAGGGCACTTTCCCTCGTGTTTCGAAGGGGCTCAGGCTTTTCTTTAACAAACAATCCCAAATTCCTAAAAAGGAGGGATTACCCAATATAGGCTGATTTCTCAATTTCATTAATTATTAATTGCCTCCTTTGTGCTGGGCTGAATTACGCAAGATTTATTCTTAGGACATCTTTGGACCCTCCGTGACTTCAATCCCTAAGAGAGACCATTTAATTTACGCATGTGTAAGAATTGCTATTTATAATCTATTTATGTCAGAGCTAAGAGCTCAGCACAAATCACGGTAAGGGCTAACTGAAAAATTACTGGCATGGCAAGTAAGGAGGTGGGAATCATCAGACAGGTTGTAAGGGTTATCTCTGAACATTTATACTCCTTTGGGAAACTTTCAGGAAAAGACTAGCTAGGAGAATTACACAAGTTTGCCAACTCTTTGAGGCAGAGCCTTATCTCTTTTATGTGTCTTGAACAGGTAGACCTTCAATAACCTTTTGTTGTAATAATTTGAACCAACTGATGAAAAAGAAAATGCTCAATCAGACTAAAAGTAATCACATAAAATATAGTCTGGAACTTGATCTTAAACAGTCTTTCAGAGTAGAAAAGAAACCCTGCGATACTAAATTAATTTTGGCTCTCTTGATCCTAGGGCCTGTGAATGCCTTGTAACAAGTGTGATTTTCTCCCCAGAATAAATTCCCGTTTCCAGAATTTAAAGAAATGATCGGAGGATTTAGAGGAACGTTTTCATCTCTGCCTCTAAGTTTGCTCTAGCCATAAGGATAACTATCATTTATGTAAGATTGGCCAAGGATTGCATTCCATTTCCAGAAAAGTGAGTCCACAAGTAGCTATTGGTGAAACTTGCTAACCCCAAAAGTTATCTTTTCCTTTTGAAGCAATATTCTCTGGCCAGGTTACCCTTGTATGGTCCTTCTCCTTTTTCCTTTTCTAGATGGGATTTTTTTGTTGTTGTTGTGGATGTTCAGTTTTTTTGCTCCACCATTGTCAATTGGGTGTACTGGGAGGTGAGGACATGGAGTTAAATTACTCATTTGGCTTGTAGGTTGCAGAGTGATGAGGCACTACTTCAAAACTTCATAGAGATTTATCTAGAGGAGAGACTGTCACAGAGAGTGGACTAAGTTGTTGTCTCGTTGCAGACGTCTCCTTTAGAGAAGAGGGTGAGTAATTTTTTTTGTGTGTGTGTGGTGAAGGGGAATAATATTGGTTGTGCACAATCACCTTGCTAAACTCTTATTGATTCTATCATTTATTGATTGTGTTGAGTTTCCTGCATAGACAATTAAATCATCTGCAAAAAAAAAAAGTTTTATTTATTCCCTTTGTTTTCTTATATCTTTTATTTCTATTCCTGTCCCCAGTACTGGCTAGGATCTCCAGAACAATGTTAAACATATGACAGTGTACATGCTTGTCTTTTCCTAATTTTAGAAGAATTGCTTCCACTGAATCACTATTTAGAATGATTTTTGCTATCTCATTTTTTCTGATTATCTTTTTAAACAGCTATCCAAGTAAAAGCATTTATGTAAAGGGCAAGGTGGAAGAGAAGTCTGTGCTTTAATTAAGATTTCTTTGGTTCTCATTCCCGAGGCCAACTCTTCAGACAAAGATTAGACTGGACTATAAGACATAAAATGATACTTATGAAGAGTGTGCTTCTTAGCTCAAGTAGATACATGAGACTAAATGTGCAGCTCCTGTCTGGAGGGGAGATGAGAAGGCAGAGAGGGTCAGGAGCTGGTTGAATGGACACAGGAAGTATGAGGCGGAAAGGAAGAGCGTGCTGTCATATTACAGGGAGAGCAACTAGGTTCACATAACAATGTGCGTATAAATTTTTGTATGAGAAACTAACTTGAATTGTAAACTTTCACTTAAAGCACAGTAAAAAAATAAAATAAAAAGAAGAAAAAGAAAAAAAAAACAACTGTGGGTGGAGGTGATAGTGTATTGTTTTTTAAAAGCTCTCAGAAAGATTCCGATACTAAGGTTTATTGCCTTTAGCCTTTTCCTCCATGGCAGTTTCTTTTGCTTTAATAACAGAGGGAAAAACAAGATATTACTCCTTTTCAGTCCACTTCAACCACTTTTGCAGAATAAAGACAACAGACTAGGGAGTGGGCATGTGGGATGGGAAGGTGAATAGAAGAGTGGAACTAAATCTGAAACCTCTGATATACCACCCACTTTGAGTCTGGGTTCTTATATTCATAAAATATCAGAGGCAGGAGGGGCCTTACTTTAGTTAGTCCAACCTCCACATTTTACAGCTAGGGGTCTAGGAAGTTTATCAGGTTTTAACTGGAGGTATGTGGCCTAACCCTTCCAATCCCACTGTGGCCCAACCGTCCAAGCCAAGTTCCTGGAAGTACAGAGAAAATGCAGGTGGTTGCTGCTTATGGGATTGCAGGGCCTGGTCTCCTTGGATGCCATCTCTTTGGATTATCCTTTGAGCCAGTTGTTAATATCTTACTGGTTCCCTCATTAATTAATAAGTTAAATAAAATATTTGATACATGTTAATTTTATATTTGTATAAAAGTCATAATTTTATTTTAGAAAAAGAAATTATCCTATAACAGGAGAGAGGAGTACTCTTTCATCTGATCTCTGCCAAACCACATGCACTGTGCAATGTATGAAACAGCTACTCCCTGGCCATAGACACTGGTCCCTTGGGATTATTTAGCCCTATTATGTCTCTCCTGCTTTCTTCTTTTTTGCTCTTCCATGTTAGAAACTTTCAAAAATCTATTTTTAAACCTTAATTCCTTGCTCCCCTAGCAACTAGCAATATAACAAATATCCCTTTACATAAGGCGTTCTCTGTGATTAAAGCCATATCTACACGCACTAAGTGATGTGAAAAATTGAAGTATTTGGGGGGTTTAAATCAGACCCATTACCCAGCTTCTTGGTCTCTAACCCTCCTCCAGCCCCACATTTGTCTTTAACATTGTAAATACATAATAAATACTTGTTAAATGAATCAACAAACGAATGGATACCTATTGTGTGCTTAACACCATGGTAGGTGCTACGTGGTATGTCATAGAAATGTAAGTTGGAAACACTGACCCACAGAAACTTACAATCCAGCTGGGAAGATAGGGAAGTAACACTATATGCAGTAGATGGTAAGTACTGAAATAAATGAGATTGGCAATAAATACTTCATTCATTCATTTATTCATTGAGCAAATTATTTATTCCCAATTATAGGTCAGGCACTTCAGTATACAACGGTGAACAAGGCAGACAGAGTCCCTCCATTCAAGTTTAGTCTAGTGGGAACTACAGACAAGTAATCAGACAGTTACAATACAGTGTTGCCAGGGCTACAATAGGGGAAGTACAAGATGTTATGGGAGCATTTAGGAGAAAAACTTACCCCTCAGTGGGGGAATCAGGAAAGACTTCCTAGAGGAAGCGATATCTAAACTGAAATCTAAAAGATCTTAGGCCAGATTAGGCCAGATGTGGGGCTGGGGAGCAGAACAGGGTATGGATGGGAATCAGTCTAGTCTGTGGAAACATCACATATTAAAGTCTGGAGAGAAGAGAAAGCAAGGCATGTTCAAGGAACTTAAAAAAGTTTAGTATGGCTGAAGCAAGGAGTTTGAGGGGAGAGAGTGGAAAGGGATGAGACAGAAGAGGTGAGAAGGGACCAGATCATACAGAGCCTTGTGAGCTATGTTCAGAGATTTTAATTTTATTCTAACAACGAGGATCTATTAGGTTTGTTGTTGTTTTGCTTTAAAGAGAGTTGGACCTGATTATAGTTGCATTTTAAAGTTCTGGCTGCAATAAGGAGAATGGATTTTACATGGGCAGGACTGGAGGCAGGGAGTCTCAGCAAAAGATAATGGTGACCTGAATAAAGGTAATGGTAGTGGCAATGGAGAGAAAAGCACAGATTCATGGCATGTTTAGGAGTTATAATCAATAGGATTTAATAATAAATAGATGGAAGTTGAGAAAACCAACAGGCAGAGGGTATGAGTCTGTCTGGAGGCCTAGACCGCTAACCAGACTAGAGATAAAGATTGCAGAGTCCGGATCCATGGGACAAGATGAGATCATTCAGAAAGAAGAATAGAGAGAAGTATAGGAATAGAGCCCAAGAGAGCCCAAGACAAAGCCCTGAAGAACCCAATGTTTAGGGAATGGGTAGAGCAAGAAGACTGCAAGAAGCAAAGAAATAATGACCAGAGAGGTGGGAGGAAAACCAAGGCAACAGAATGTCACGGAACTCAAGGGGAGAGACTGCTTCAAAAAAACAGGACAAAGTCAACAGGATCCAAGGCTACCAAAAGGCCAAGGAAGATGAGAACTGAGTTATGACTTTTGTATCATTTAGCCACAGGGAAATTGTTGGTGACTTTGGTGGCAGAATTTCAGTGGCATGGTGGCTGGTGATTGCAATAGAGGTAAAATGACAGTACTATTTTTTGACATTTACTTTGTGTAATACAAGAAAAAAAAAAAGGGATTCAGAAATCATAAAATACCAGTTTTTAATATATGGTGTGGTAACCTAGCTAAGCTATTTCTTGGGAGAATTCTTGATGTCATTATCTTCTGTTCTTTTTCATTTGGTCTCAGAAAAGACACTTCTGTTCTTCTGCCTGGAGGATATAAGCTGGTTGCCAGTATTCTAGGGGAATGGGCTAGGGGTATAAACATTGAGTATGTAAACTTCCATATAATCCTTTTGCTTTTGGTAATAAACTCCCATCTCCCCCAGGCAAGACACCTACAGTTTTATCATCTCTAGAGAATAGCCCCCCAGTCTTTTGCAGGGTTGGAGAACAGGAAGTCACTCCACTGCTTAGAATGCGAGGGAGTGGATCTGGAGGAGTCTGTTGTTGTTGCTAGCTGCCATTGAGTCTGCCCCCTACTTGTAGACTTTTGAGTAACTCTCCTCCGACTTTTAGAGGCTTGGTATCACTGGTTCAGGCATCATCTGGGGGGTCCTGTGATACAAATGGGTGCTTCTTGGCTTTTTCCTCTCTTCCTGTTTAAGATTCAGGTTTCTTGGGAACTCCTATGTCAGTTACCATTTGTTCTTTTGCCTTCCAGATTTCAATTTTTTTTCCCCTGTTATTTTTGTTCTTGTAGGTTTATGTTTTGTATTTATGGTCATTTTAGTGGAGTTTCAGGAGGAAGCAGAGGTAATTGCCATATTTACTCTGCCCATGCTTACTGGAAGTCAGCTCCTGTTCTTTCTTCCAATACCATATTAAACCAAAAACCAAAACTGTTGCCGTCAAGTTGCTTCTGACTCATAGCAACCCTATAGGACAGAGTAGAACTGACCCATAGAGTTTCTAAGGATCGGCTGGTGGATTTGAACTACTGAGGTTTTTGGGTAGCAGCTGAGCTCCTAACCACTGCGCCACCAGGGCTCCAATACCATATTAGAGGTTCCATTTCAGGGAAGCCTTCCCTGACCTCTCCTAGGGAAGAGTTCCTTTCTCTGTGCCACCTCTTCGTACTGTATAATTATAGTATTGCCCTGTTTAACAATTATTTGCATATTTTCTCGTACTACTTCACTTGAGTTTCTTGAGCATAGAGATTGCATTTTACAATACCCAGTGGATTGTACAATCTCTGACATAGTTAAGGAGTGCAACAATTATTTGTAAATTTAATGAAGTATATCTCAGTTAAGTTTCCAAGCTCTGTGGTTGGAGTTTGTAAAGTGTTAGATAAACAGTAAAGGACAGGACCCCCCTCTATGTGACTTCTCGTTAATCTCTGGGTCAGTCACAGAGCTTCTCTTGTCGCAATTTTCCCATTTACAAAGTGACTGTCTATGTATTTACTACCAGAAGTATTGAGAATCTTAATTAACAGTTAGGAAAGAGTTTGTAATCCTCATGAAATGAGGACCGTAATTGAAAGACTATACTATTATCATGGCCCATTTTATTTTATCTGGATGTTTTATATTTCAACGTGAATTATTATGCAGCGCTACGGTTAAATTGAGTGTTGAATTCCACTCCCTAGAGAGTCTTCTCCTTCAGTGATGGGAAAATGAAGTATATATTATTACAGTAATAACACGCTCCCTTGTGATCTTGTCATTTCACAAGAATCTTAAAATAGGAGTTGGGTTGAATTATTGCTTATAGGAGAGACCTCCAGAGAAAAGACATGTGCTGTAGGAATAGCCTTAAGTTCTGTTGTTTGCATTTTTCTTTTCTATTTCCACAGTTTGTGAGAACCCAGGAGAAGTGAGGCCCAGCATCATCTATTTGTTATTAGTTGCTGTCAAGTCAGTTCCAACTCATGGCAACCCCACGTATGCAGAGTAGAACTGCCCCGTAGGGTTTCCAAGGAATTGTTGGTGGATTCGAATTGCCAACCGTTTGGTTAGCAGCTGAATTCTTAACCACTGTACTACCAGGGCTCCTCTCAAAGTATATGACTCAGCAATTCCACTCTTAGTTATACATCTGAGAGACTTGAATGCGTATGTTCACACGAAAACTTGTACATGAATGTTCACAGCAGCATTATTCATAATATCAAAAAACTGGAAATCACCCAAATGTCCATAAACTTATGAATGGATAAACAATATAGGACAGAGTAGAACTGCCCCATAGAATTTTCCAAGGAGTGCCTGGTGGATTCAAACTGCCAACCTTTTGGTTAGCAGCCATAGCTCTTAACCACTACACCACCAGGGTTTCCAAGATATCCATACAATGGAATATTATTTATCCATAAAAAGGAATGAAGTACTGATACATGCTACACAGTGGAAGAACTTTGAAAACCTTATGCTGAGTGAAAGAAGCCAAATAGAAAAGGCCACATATTGTATGAGTCCATTTATATTAAATGTGTAATGGTTGCCAGGCATAGGAGAATGAGGAAATTAGGACTAACTCCTAATAGGTACACAAAAGCCACCACAGTACAACAAATTGGACAGATGTGTAGGGACAAGGTTTTCACTGGCTAATTTTTTTGGAAGTAGACCACCAGATCCTTCTTTCTAGTCTGTCTTAATCTGGAAGCTCAGCTGAAACCTGTCCACCATGGGTGACCATGCTGATATTTGAAATAACAGTGGCATAGCTTCCAGCATCACAGCAACACAGGAATCGAATTGACTACATCTATGGAAAGAAACAATGGAAAAGTTCAATAGCATCAGTCAGAACAAGGCTAGGGGCCAACTGTGGAACAGACTGTCCATTGCTCATGTGCAAGTTCAAGATGAAGCTGAAGAAAATTAGAATAAGTCCAAGAGAGTCAAAGCATGATCTTGAGTATATTCCACCTTTTAGAGACCATCTCAAGAATATATTTGACTCATTAACACTAATGACCGAAGACCAGATGAGTTGTGGAATGACGTCAAGTATATCATACATGAAGAAAGCAAGAGATCACTAAAAACAAAGGAAAGACCAAAACGGATGTCAGAAGAGACTCTGAAACTTGCTCTTGAATGTTGAGTAGCTATAGCGAAAGGAAGAAATGATGAAGTAAAAGAGCTGAACAGAAGATTTCAAAGGGTGGCTCAAGAAGGCATAGTAAAGTATTATAATGAAATGTGCAAAGACCTACAGTTAGAAAACCAAAGGGGAAGAACACACTCAGCGTTTCTCAGGCTGAAAGAACTAAAGAGAAAATTCAAGCCTCAAGTTGCAATATTGAAGGATTATATGGAGAAAATATTAAACGATGCAGGAAGCATCAAAAGAAGATGGAAGGAATACACAGAATCACTGTACCAAAAAAAATTGGTTAACGTTCAGCCATTTCAGTAGGTAGCATATGATCAAGAGGTCCAAGCTGCACTGAAGGCACTGGTGAAAAACAAGGCTCCAGGAATTGACGGAATACCAATTGAGATGTTTCAGCAAACAGATGCAGCGCTACAAGTGCTCACTCGTCTATGTCAAGAAATTTGGAAGACAGCTGCCTGGCCAACTGACTGGAAAAGATCCATATTTGTGCCCATTCCAAAGAAAGGTGATCCAACAGAGTGAGGAAATTATCCAACAATATCATTAATATCACACACAAGTAAAATTATGCTGAAGATAATTGAAAAATGGTTACAGCAGTACATCGATAGTGAATTGCCAGAAATTCAAGCCAGGTTCAGAAGAGAATGTAGAACACGGGATATCATTGCTGATGTCAGATGGACCTTGGCTGAAAGCAGAGACTATCAGAAAGATGTTTACCTGTGTTTTATTGACTATGCAAAGGCATTCAACTGTGTGGATTATAACAAATTATGGATAACATTGGGAAGAATGGGAATTCCAGAATACTTAATTGTGCTCATGAGGAACCTGTACATAGACCAAGAGGCAGTCATTTGAACAGAACAAGGGGATACTGCATGGTTTAAAATCAGAAAAGGTGTGTGTCAGGGTTGTGTTCTTTCACCATATTCAATCTGTATGCTGAGCAAATAATCTGATAAACTGGGCTATATGAATAAGAATGTGGATCAGGATTGGGGGAAGACTCATTAGCAACCTGTGACAGCAACTTGCTTGCTGAAAGTGGAAGAGAATTTGAAGTACTTATTGATGAAGATCAAAGACTACAGCCTTCAGTATGGATGACACCTCAACATAAAGAAAACAGAAATCCTCACAATTGGACCAATAAGCAACATCATGATAAATGGAGAAAAGATTGAAGTTGTCAAGGATTTCATTTTACTTGTATCCACAATCAACGCCCATGGAAGCAGCGAGCAAGAAATCAAACGATGCATTGCATTGGGCAAATCTGCTGCAAAAGCCCTCTTTAAAGGGTTAAAAAGCAAAGATATCTCTTTAAGGACTAAGGTGCACCTGACCCAAGCCGTGGTGTTTTCATTCACCTCATATGCATGTGAAAGCTGGACAATGAATAAGGAAGACTGAAGAAGAATTGATGCCTTTGAATTATGGTGTTGGTGAAGAATATTGACGATACCGTGGACTGCTAGAAGAACAAACAAATCTGTCTTGGAAGAAGTACAGCCAGAATGCTCCTTAGAAGCAAGGATAGCAAGACTTCATCTCACATACTTTGGACAAATTATCAGGAGGGATCAGTCCCTGGAGAAGGACATCTCCTCATTCGAGTAGAAAGTTTTATATGTACTTTATTACCTCAAGGGAGGTTTATGAAAGGGCAGAGGCAAAAAGAATCTTTTTGGTTCTTGTTTACCAGGTCCTTAGGAGAACGTAGAACGTTTGTGGTAGAAATTGAAGGAAGCAAACAGGGAAAATTTCAAGAGTTTTACAGTGAAGTGTCTTTAAGAAAGTTGAAGAGAACAGATTCTCTTCAGCCTTGGCTTCCTGGCAGGTCTCCAGGGAGGTGGCAAGACCCCAGCAAGGAAAAGGGGCCCTCAGCCTTGCTAACAAGTCCCAGGTGTGGCATGGAAGCAAAGGTTGTCACCAGATCTAAAGAGGCTACTGGGAAGGGAACAATGTTTGCCTCAGTTGTAACCTTCAGTTGTCACATATGATTCAGTGACAGAAGATTCACCTCCAACTTAGCATTGGATAAGATCATGGAAGCTTCGCCAGATCCCAAAGTAGAGAGCACCAGGAATAACCGAAGTTAAATATTTTACCAGCCTGTCAGAAGTGGGCTCAGAGGCAGAAACATAATTGATGTGAAAAACAAAGAAAATGCCATTCTGCGTGTCTGAATCCGTGGACTAAGAATCATATTCTCCGTATATGCATCAGGAGAGTTGTGGTGGGTTTTATACTCTGTCGGTATAGCTCAGCTGGAACTATATTTCCCAGAATTCCCGCCCCTGTATAGTTGGAATTAGGCTTGACTACAAGAGAAAATTTAGATTTGGAAGGCCGAAGAGAAGCAGCAGCTATGATGTTCCAGGTGCCTCTGTGATTCACACATGTTGTTGCCTAGCTGATGGCTCACCTTGTTGGTGTGGTGCAGCAGCTGGGCCCAAAATTCTCCAGCTCCTACTCATGCTTCCTGGGATTCTTCCCAAATAAACTGTTGTTGTTGTTGTTAGCTGCCGTGGAGTTGGCCCCTGACTCATGGTGACCACATGCACAACAGGGTCTGACCATTGTGATCCACAGGGTTTTCACTGTCTGATTTTCAGAAGTAGATCACAAGGCCTTTCTTCCTAGTCTGTCATAGTCTGGAAGCTCTGCTGAAGCCTGTTCAGCATCATAGCAACACACGAGCCTCCACTGACATGTGGTGGCTGCACATAAGCTGCATTGGCCCAGAATCAAACCCAAGTCTCCTGCACAGAAATCAAGAATTCTACTACTGAACCACCACTGCCTCCTCCAGATAAACTACTTACCCTCAAATCCTTGTCTCAAAGTCGGTTTGTGAGAAAACACGACTTAAGTGGACTGAATCTGATAAGGTTAAATTTAAAGACCTGCCGGAAGGTTTTGAAAAGTATCTACATGCATACAGGGGAGATATTCGCAACGTCTAATTGTGAATGGTCAATCAGAGTGAACACTGGTTTTAGAGCTGAATCAGGCTTCTTGTGCCTATGGGTCCCAAGAGTCCCAGGTTTTCAGTAATATACATCCTGTACAGTCATACCAGTAGATAAATGTTGTTTGTGTATAAGATGCAGCTGATGCAGTTACAGAGACACACATGAGTATGACCCAAGTACATCTGGGCCCTCATTTCCTTCCTTAAGACCTACCTCAGCACTGCAGCCTGGTCAAAAGAAACACAAATCTGACTCTAAAAAGTCTTGAAAGTGACAAAGCCTTTACTAAAATATCTCTCAGAGAGGTTGTGAGGAAGGAGTTACATTATCCAACAGACAGCAAGTTCTCTAGCCCCGAAGTTCCATTCCTTAAGGCGGGTACTTAAATCTTTCTTCGTTTCTCCAAAGAATCCAGCCTCCTGTGGGTTCTCCCTCAACACTATCTCCTCATCCCCGAGTTCTGCAATGGCTCACAAGCAGTGGGGTTTCCATGTCACACAAACCAAGAGTTTTCCTCAAGAGGTTGAGGTTAAGGAAAAGGATGGGGCAAGACTGACTAATTATACTCCAAAATTTTTTATCCCTGTCACATGTGAAAGTTAATTTATTTAAGTTGACCATAAATTCAGAAACCACCACAACTCAGAGATAATTAGCATAAAATAATAATACGTCTTCAACTCAATTACCCCTCGGTTCTTCTGGAAGCCAGTTGGAGCCTATCCCAGGTTCTGATAGGTATTGGGGCTAGGGAGTGGGGAGGGTTGCTAATGACCTTCAAGCTCATTAGTAACATTCTTTATGTTGGCTCCAAAGCTGATGCAAGTAATGTGACCCATTGTTCCCTGGCAAGATGGGGACTTCTCTCTCTGCCCTGGCATGGTCACCCTCACAGTTCTTAGGTAGCATCTGCTGTTATTGTCTAGACAGTAAAATCTAGGCTAGGGAAAAGGGCTTCAGAAATTGGCTGACCTCTAAGTCCTTTCCCATTTTATTCTTTTCGGCACCGATGTGTGAAGTAAAAGTTTATTTATGTGTTGATACAGTGCCCAAACTCCATTTTCTCTGCTAATGGAAGAGAATAGGAGAGAGGAAAACACAACAGACTCTATCTGCACGACACACACATTGTCATTCTCACAGGAGGCTCGCTGGCTTCCTGGGCAGCTTGTCTCTCGGGGAGAGTGGGGGCCTTTGGTTGTGTTGCCAGGAACTCCAAGTTGCATCAGAAAGAGCAGCCATTGCCCATGAAGGCTGAGCAAATTCCCCAAGACACCCAAACCATAAGCCAAGGAATTCAGAAATGCCAAATCCCTGCTGTCTCCTTCCCTAACACCTAGAAAAACACAGGCAACAAGCCACCGAGTGGGAAAAGATATTTTCAACCAGCAAAGCTCTAGTTATCTAGAATATATACACAACCCAAAGGGCATCGGTAGTTCAGTGTAGAATTCTTGCTTTCCATGCAGGAGACCAGGTTCAATTCCTGGCCAGTGCACCTCATGCACAGCCACCAATTCTCTTGTCAGTGGAGACTTATGTGTTGATATGATGCAGAACAGGTTTCAGTGGAACTTCCAGACTAAGATGGAGTAGCTCAAGAAAGTCCTAGTGATCTACTTCTGAAAATAAGCCAGTGAAAACCCTTTGAATAACAACAGTCTAATCCACACCATGGGTGCAGGACTGGGCAACGCTGTGTTGTGTGTGGGGTCACCATGCGTCAGGGGCCAACTTGATGGCAGTTGATAGAATATATATGTAACTCCAATAAATCAATAAGAAAAAGAGAGACAACCCAATTAAAAAAATGGGCAAAAGCCTTCAACAGGCATTTCATAAAGGACAAAAATGTTAAAAAGATACTCAACTTCATTCATTACTAGGTTAATGCAAATTAAAACAGCAACGAGATACCTTTAAAACAGTTACCGACTCCAACTCATGGTGACCCCAGTTGTGTCAGAGTAGAAATGTGCTCCATAGCATTTTCAATGCATGATTTCTCCAAAGTAAATTGCCAGGCCTTTCTTCTGGGAGGCCTCTGAGTAGACTTGAACCTCCAAGCTTTGGTTAGCAGACAAGTGTGTTAACTATTTACACTACCCAGGGACTCCAAAATACCTTTACATACCTACAAAAGAATAAAAAAAATTTTAACAATATCAAATGATGAAGAGGATGTGAAACAATGAGAACTCTTATGCACTGCTGGTGAGAGAATAAATTGGTACAATCACTTTGAAAAACTGTCCCCAGTGCAGTTGAGTACCTATAGATGCAGGACTCCGAACACTAGGTCATCACCCTAGGAAAGCTCTTGCTTTTTGCATGGACATGTTTTTTATGAGACCAGGTAAGCAAATTATCTGAGTATGATTCACTGATGCTATTGGGAATCCTAGCAGGTGTAAAATGTAAGTGGAAGATAAAACCCAAAAAGCCCTCTGCCTTCAAGTCGATTCTGACTCTTAGTAACCCCATAGGGTTTCCAAGGCTGTAAATCTCTGTGGAAGCAGACTGCCATGTCTTTCTCCCGCAGAGCAGCTGGTGGTTTCAAACTGCTAACCTTTCAGTTAGCAGTCAGTAGCTTTAACCACTGCACCGCCAGGGCTCCTTAAGTGAGAGAGAAAAGGGAAAGAAAGAGAAAGAGAGGAGGGAGAGAAGAGAAAAGGAATAGAGAGAAATGAAAGGGGCTCATCTGCTGGGCAGGAGGCAAGTGACGAATTTCCAAAGGTGGTTCTGCTAAAGACCAGCCAGGGAGGTGAGCACAGTGGCTGGGGCCAGGGAGGCAGAAGGAATGCTGGAATAAGTCAGGGCCTGTGGGAGGTTTGAGCAGGTCGCTGGGTCAGGACTGAGCAGGCAGGTGTAGTTAATATATGAATAGCAATGTGCAGGGCAAGAAGTGGGTCAGATAGGTAGCAGACCAGGATGTGCATATCATGGGGCAGCTGTACAAGGTTGCTCTAGTAGACTCTGTTGGAACCCAGGCCATGTCCCCTCCATTCCACTTGACTTTAAATGCAGCTGTGGTCAACAACTCCCTTGTATCCTGATGGCTTCCCTGTCAGGTGCCAGAACCAGTGGAGTCTCTCAGCTTTTCTGCCTTAAGACTTTCTCCTCAGCTTGGAAAATGCAAGCAGTCCCACTCCTGGAAATATATCCTAGAGAAATTCTCACACTGTGTGGAGTATGAAAGATGAACATGATTAACTCAACTCTGATCACCTGAGATTCAAAATTAAAAAAAAGAAAAAAATGCAGGAAGATATTATTATAACCTTAGAGTATGGGAGATTTCTTAAACAGGTATAAAAGACACAAACCATAAAGTAAAAAAGTATAGCTTTGACTACATGCACGAGGAGGCATCTATATGATTTCAATGCAGCATTTTAGTAATAGCTAAAAGTTGGAAACAACCTAAGGGTTCATCCACGGGGAAATGGTTAATTGTGGCCTCATCATACCATAAGGAGCCCTGGTGGTGCAGTGGTTAAAGCACTTGGCTGCTAACCAAAAGGTCAGTGGTTCGAATCCAAGGGAGAAACGTGGCAGTCTACTTCCATAAAAATTTACAGCCTTGGAAACCCTATGGGAAGTTCTACTCTACCCTACAGGGTTGCTGTGAGTCGTAATTGACAGCCGTGGGTTTGGTTTTGTTTTGGTTAGTTATATCCTAGAATACTATTCAGGCTGTTGTTGTTATTAGCTGCCCTAAAGTAGAGTCTAACTCATGGCAACCCCATGTATGAACTGCTCCATAGGGTTTTCAAGGCTGTGACCTTTCATAAGCAGATGGCCAGGCCTGTCTTTCGAGGCACCCCTGGGTGGGTTTGAACTGCCAACCTTTCGGCTAGTAGTCAAGTGCTTTACTGTTTGTGCCATCCAGGGACTTCTATAAATGAACAAACAAACAAAAAACAACCCCCTTGCCGTCGATTCAATTCCAACACACAGCAACCCTATAGAACAGAGTAAAACTGCCTATAGGGTTTCTAAGGAGCGGCTGGTGGATTCAAACTGCCAACCATTTGATTAGCAGCTGAGCTCTTAACCACTGCACCACCAGGGCTCCAGGGACTCCTGTAGACCTGCATATGATGGCCAGTAAGCCTTTTGCTATTAAGTCCAACTCATGATGACCCTATGTATGTCAGAGTAGACCTGTGCTTCACAGGGTTTTCAATGGCTGATGTTTTAGAAGTAGATCATCAGGCCTTTCTCCTGAGGTGCCTCTGGGCGGACTGGAACAACTAGTGCTTCTGTTAGCAGCAGAGCACGTTAACCATTTGTACCACCTAGGGACTCCGCATATGTAGACAAAGGCACAAAATTTAAGGAGGTCATTCTCAGGGTGGTTGGCCTCACTTGCCTCACCCTAGTCCTGACCCTGCCAGGATATTTCGATAGGTGAAAAAAGCAAGTTAAAGAACAGTGAGTACAGTATAATACCATTTGTACTATAAAAATGAGGGTGGGGGTGCACAAAAACAAATCTATGTTTTTATCTGTATACTCCATACACGTGTAAATGCCTAGAATGAAATCTGGGAGATTTTAGAAATAAAATCTGGGGGGAGCGTGAAAGGATTGTTACCTGATTAATTACGCCATGGCAAGACCTTCCTGAACAGTTTTGAATAACAATAGGGTCAGTTTTTCCAAGAGTCAGTGGGTTCTTAAATATTCATCTCTCCAGGTTCTCGTCCCTGGAGAAACTCCTTGGGCCAGGGCCTGCTCTGTCCTGAGATACCCAGCAGGGGGCAGAAGCACCATGAGCCAACTGCCCTGGCAAACAGCCCTGTGACCTGGAATGTAGGTCTGGGCCTGGCCTGCAGGAGCGGCAGACATTTGGCCTGCTTTTCCACTATTAAAGGCTGCGGAGTTTCAAGTAGAGCAGTAGATTTGAATTTGTGCTCTTGGCTGCATATTTTTTAAAATTCTCAATATGCATTTGAGTCCCGGGTAAGGTCCCAATTTGTTTTCAAAATAGAATTAACTCATTTTTATATTGTGGAAGTAAAATATACTCATTACAAAAAAAACACTTTAGGGGAAGAATATAAAGCAAAAGACTTGTAGTTTTATTACATGCAAAAAATGCATTATCTTATCGTTTTTCTAGACCTTTGTAAGCATACACAAACACCTTACAAAAAGGGATATCATACTATACATACCGCTTTTTGTTGTTGTTAGCTGCTGTCTCTCCAGCAGTCGGCCCCTGGCTCATGGTAACCTTGTGCACATGGAAAGAAACCCTGGCCAGTCCTGCATCATCCCCATGATTGGTTGGGAAATTGGACGGATATGATCTATAGGGTTTTTTTTTTTTTAATTGTTGTAGTTTAAGCGAAAGTCGACAATTCAAGTTAGATCCATAGGGTTTTTATTGGCTGATATTCAGAAGCAGATCACCAGGCATTTGTTCCCAGTCTGTCTCAGTCTGGGAGCTCTGCTGAAACCTGTTCAGCATTATAGCAACACTCAAGCCTCCACTGACTGAGGATTGGTGGCTGTGTATGAGTTGCATTGGCCAGGAATCACACCCGGGTCTCCCCCTGGAAGATGAGAATTCTACCACTGAACCACCACTGCCCTCATACATACTGCTTTGTAGCTGCTTATTTTCACTTAGACAAACAAGATCTCATGAGCGTCTTTTAAGGGCTCAATGTTAAATGAAACATATGTACATGTTATTAGCTCAGTTGTTTCCATTAAAAACCATCCTGATACTGAGTGAGACAGGCCAAGACCCCACTCTACAGTTTTGGCTTTGGGTCTGCTTATGTTGTCCTGACATTTCTAGGAGCAAGTCAATGGTAGAGGAAGCCAAGTCCCTCCTTGGATCTACACCTCTAAATGGTATAGAGTGTTGACAGCCAAGAGCTTATGTGCTCTGTAGTCTTTTGTGGGTTTCCCCACGCAGTGACTGCCTGAATGGTGGATGTTATTTCCATTTATTGGATAGCAGAAGATAATCACAAATCAGCTTCAAAAACCTCTCTTGGAACAGTGGCTGAGCTGACTTTGCATATTGTATGGGATAACTTACTAGAAAGTGAAGACTTTGGACGGCCAGATTTTAGCTGCTTTTCCCTTAGGGAAGGTGATTATCTCATTGTAGAAATTTATAAATGTAGCTCTTGCCAACTATGTTGTTTGGGGAGGTTTGGTTCAAAAAAGAATAAAGTAATGGCTTCATATGCAAAGATATCTCAAATTTAAACCATATTCCTTTCTGTCCCTATTCTTCCGGTTGTGCTAAATCTAATTCCTAAGAAACTTAACCAGTTGAAAAATAGAGGTAGATTTTTTTTTTAATGAATTTGTTTTTTTGTTTATTCTTTTGTTTTGGAAGGGGTTCAAGGCAAAATAACTAGAAATTTGAAGGATTCACTGACATATATGAAAACAAATATACCACTTAGAGAGGATCGACAACCATATAAAACCAATGTCCAAGGAAACAAAAACTAATTTTGCCACCAATTTACCAAGACCAACAGAAGAAGTATCCATAGAGAAAACATGATATTATTTGCTGAGAGGCATAATGAAGCATTTACAAACCCAACATCTAGGCAGACAATGACTTAGACAATGGCTGAACCAAATAATGAAAACCATGGGTACAATGAACAGATACAGAAAGAAAGGCCTTGGTGGTTGGGCTTGCGGTGAGGTGACATCTCGCCAAGCAGCAAGGCCCCCTCTGAAGAGTTCTGCAGTTGTATTCCTCTTCATAAGGATTGAAGTCATAGGAGATTATCCACCCTGCTTTAAACCATCAGGTTTCAAACTACCTCCAATGTTGCTGATGGCTGGAGCACCCCCAGTCTTTGTCTGTCACAGAGCACAACCTGATTGGAGGCTGGAAAACATATTTTCTTACATATGTGTTTGTTTTTGACATGATAGGAACTGAAGGCTGTTGCAGGCATTAATGTCTGTTTCACAGAACAAGTAAATATGAAGGAGATGTCTCATCCCGGTGTAAAGGCAACAGATGATGCAGAGGAAATGACACCAAACAAACTTGCCATGAAACGCATTTGCCCTTGGGAAATGATAAACCAAAAATGAAAGGAGGGGATCATAGACCTAAATGTAAGAGCTAAAACTGTAAAATTTTTAGAAGAAAACGTAGGAGTAAGTTTTCATGACCTTGGATTAGGCAGTGGATTCTTAGACATGACATCAAAAGCGCAAGTGACAAAAGAAAAAATAGGTAAGTTGGACTTCATCAAAATTCAGAACTTTTGTGCTTGAAAGGATGCCATCAACAAAGTGCGAAGACAACCCACAAAATGGGAGAAAATATTTGCAAAACATGTATGCAATAAGGGACTCATATCTAGAATATGTAAACAATTCTTATAATTCAACAATAAAAAGACAACTCAATTTAAAAAATGGGCAAAGGATTGAACAGATATACAAATGGTCAATAAGTACGTGAAAAGACCTTTGTAACATTCAACATCATTAGTCGTTAGGAAAATACAACCACAGTGAGGTGCCACTCCACCCCCACCGTTGTTGTTTATAGATGCTTTCGAGTCAGTTTCGACTCATAGCGACCCTATGTACAACAGAATAAAACATTGCCTGGTCCTGCACCACCCTCACAATTGTTCCTATGTTTGAGCCTATTGTTGCAGCCACTGTGTCAATCCATCTTGTGAGGGCCCTCTTCTTTTTCATGACCCTCTACTTTGCCAAGTATGATGTCCTTCTCCAGGGACTGGCCCCTGCTGATAACATGTCGACAGTACGTTAGATGAAGTCTCACCATCCTCCTTTCTAAGAAGCATTCTGGCTGTACTTCTTCCAAGACAGATTTGTTTGTTCTTCTGGCAGTCCATGGTATATTCAATATTCTTCACCAACACTGTAATTTAAATGCATCAACTCTTCCTCAGTCTTCCTTATTCATTGTCCAGCTTTTGCACGTGCATGAGGCGATTGAAAATACCATGGCTTGGGTCAGGTGCACCTTAGTCCTCAAAGTGATGTCTTTGCTTTTTAACCCTTTAAAGAGGTCTTTTGCAGCAGATTTGCTCAATACAGTATGTCATTTGATTTCTTGACTACTGCTTCCGTGGGTGTTGATTGTGGATCCAAGTAAAATGAAATCCTTGACAACTTCAATCTTTTCTCCATTTATTGTGATGTTGCTTATTGGCCCAGTTGTGAGGATTTCTGTTTTCTTTATGTTGAGGTGTAATTCATACTGAAAGCTGTAGTCTTTTATCTTCAACAGTAAGTGCTTCAAGTCCTCTTTACTTTAGCAAACAAGGCTGTGTCATCTGCATAATGAAAGTTGTTAATTATTCTTTCTTCAATCCTGATGCCATGTTCTTCTTCATGTAGTCCAGTTTCACAGGTTATTTGCTCAGCATACAGATTGAATGAGTATGGTGAAAGGATACAACCCTGACACACACCTTTCTTGATTTTGAACCATGCAGTGTCTCCTTGTTCTGTTTGAACAACAGCCTCTTGGTCTGTGTACAGGTTCCGCATGAGCATAATTAAGTGTTCTGGAATTCCCATTCTTCTCAATGTTATCCATAACTTGTTATGATCTACACAGTTAAATGCCTTTGCATAGTCGATAAAATGCAGGTAAACATCTTTCTGATATTCTCTGCTTTCAGCCAAGGTCCATCTGACATCAGCAATGATATCCCTCATTCCACATCCTCTTCTAAATCTGGCTTGAATTTCTGGCAGTTCCCTATTGATGTACTGCAGCAACTGTTAAATATGACCCAGCAATTCCACTCCTAGGTATATACCCAAGGGAAATGAAAGCATGTCAACTCAAAAGCTTGTACATGAATATTCATAGCAGCATTATTCATAATAGTCAAAAAGTGGAAACAACTCAAATGTCCGTCAACTGGTGAATGGATAAACGAAACTTGATATATGCATACAATGAAATATTATTTGGCAGTAAAAAGAAATGAAGTCCTAATACATGGTACAACATGGACAAACCTTGAAAGCGTGCTTGCTAAGTGAAAGAAGTGAGACACAGAAGACCAAGTATTGCATGATTCCATTTATATGAAATGTCCAGAATAGGCAAATCCATAGAGACAAAAAAAAAGATTAGTGGTTGCCAAGGGCTAGGGGAAGAGGGGAATGAGTAGTGACTGCTAATGGGTAGAGTTTCTTTCTGGAGTCGTGAAAACGTTCTAAAGTTAGTGGTGATAGTTGCACAACTCAGTGAATATACTAAAAACCACTGAATTGCACACTTTAAAAGACTGAATTTTGTATGTTAATTATATCTCAATAAAGCTATTAAAATAAATAAATTAGGAGAAATTCCCCTTCCTCTCCCCAAACAAAATGAGATTGAAGACAGTCTGATACCCTCTCCCAAAAGAGCCTATTTAACCTTGTTAAGAAAATTGTTAAGAAACCTTGAAGTCAGATCTGGTTAAATATGATCCACCTGGCTGTGGATGCTGTATCCCTGTCTCACTGATGAGCATCCTCGGTCTTGCTGCCAGTCCAGAACAGCTTTGAGGACCCCAGTTCCTGGGTCTGGTTTTCCATTGTCTACCCTGTCCCCAGTTGTCCAGTGGAATATTCTCTTTCTTCATTCAGTCCTCTAGGGGCTGGAGTCCTCTTATTGGCCTCCTGATATCTGTTGTTGGTTCTCTACTACCTCCTGCTGGACTCTTCTTATGTTATCCACTTGCCTGTTTGGACTTTGGCCAAATGCCTGGCATCAGACCAGTGCTGACTCTTGACCCTATGTGACCTGGGATGCTGGGTGTCTTGGTCCCACCCAATCTTCTGGTTTGATGGTGACCTCCCCTACAACAAAGTAATCAAACCCAGGTTTCTTAATCATCTAGTGCTGCTACAACAAAAATACCGCAAGTGGATGGCTTCAGCAAACAGAAATTTATTCTTTCACAGTCTAGGAGGCTAGAAGTCCAAATTCAGGGTGTAAGCTCCAGGGGAGGACTTTTTGTCGGCTCTGGAGGAAGGTCCTTGTCATCAATCTTCCTGTAGTCTAGGAGCTTCTCAGGCGCAGGGACCCCAGATCCAAAGGACGCACTCTGCTCCTGGCGCTGCTGTCTTGGTGGTGTGAGGTCCCCTTGTCTCTCCGCTCGCTTCTCTCTTTTATATCTCAAAAGAGATTGGCTTTAGTTGTAGATTAATCTTGTATACTGAGTCTACATAACTGCCGCTGATCCCACCTCATTAACATCATAGAGATAGGATTTACAACACATAGGAAAATCACATCAGATGACAAAATGGTGAACAATCACACAATACTGGGAATCATGACCTAGCGAAGTTAACAGATATTTTTGGGAGACACAATTCAATCCATGATACCAGGCTACTTCTTTCCAGTGCCACTGCAAATCCCTACTTTAGGCCATCTCCTAATGGGACAACTGTAACAGCTTCCAGTCTTGCTTGACCCCATTCCTTGTCCAAAGTGTAGTCAAAAGAAAGCTTTCTAAAGTACAATCTGATTGTGAAACTCCCCTTATTAAAATCCTTCAGTGTCTTCCCACTACCTTTGAATAAAGTCTTGACTTCTTAGCCTGGCTTTTAAAGACCTTTGTGAACTGATGCCTACTGAACCCACCAGTTTCCTCTCTCTCTAGTCTTTTCTTCATCCCTGATGATCCAGTCATGCCAACACTATTTACAGTCTCTGAATGCTTCTAGATGTTCTTGACACACACTTGGTGCTCACTAAATAGTAATTAATGTACCACAACCTCTTGCTTCCAGTCCTTATTTGTGCCCTTTCCTCTTCTATTCTCCCAACTAGTTCTGACTGATCCTTTTGGACTTGGCTTACATGTTACCTCCTCCAGAAAGCCTTCCTTGTCCCCATATTAGATGCACCCTCATGTGCTCTAATAAGTATCCTGTGCTTTCCTCTATCATAATGAGTCAGAACTGTAGCAGAGTAGCCAGAAGCATAGGCTGTGAAGTCAGACTGTCTGGATTTGAATTTTAGGTATTCCACTCATCCCAACTGTGTGATCTTGGGCAAGTTACTTAATCACTCTGTGCCTCCATATCCTCATTTGTAAGATGGAGACAATAACAATACTGTCTCACAGGGTTCTTATGAGGATTATGTGAAACAATTCATGGTCAATAGCTTAGCACAGAGCCTGGCATAGAGTGAGCACTCAAAAAATGTTGTTGCTGTTGTTAGTTGCCATTGAGTTGGCTCCCTCCGACTCAGGGTGGCCTTATGTGTAATAGAACGAAATGTTGCCTGGTTCTGTAGCATCTTCATGGAAACCCTAGTGGTGTAGTGGTTAAGAGCTATGGCTGCTAACCAAAAGGTCGGCAGTTCGAATCTACTAGGTGCTACTTGGAAACCCTATGGGGTAGTTCTATTCTGTCCTATAGGGTTGCTATGAGTTGGGATCGACTCAACAGGAATGGGTTTTGGTTTGGTAGCATCTTCATGACCGTTGATTTCAGCACACATCATACTCTATTATAAATGCCAGTTTACTGGTTCATCTTCCTGACTCTAAGCTCCTTGAGGGCAAGGAGTGTGTCTCACTCATCATTGAATCTATGTATGCCAAGCATAAAACCTGACACATATGGTGCTTAAAGCATATTTGTAGAATGAATGCATGACTATCTTGCTCCCTGGTTTACCTTAGGAGACGGCCTAATACAGAGTTCTCTCTGGATTCCCAAGACCAGTTTTCCCTGCCCTGGTATGGACAGGCCACAGCCCAAACCTTGCCTATGACATTCTGACTTTAGGATCTAAATAACTAGTCTCAATTCCAGACAGAAATACCCTCAAACAGTGTGGAAGGGAAATCTCTCTCACACAGATCCTTAGGAATGTCCTCATAGCACCCCCATCCACCCCCCTTGCTCTAGTTTATCATGATGAGATGTGGGCGGCATCTAAACAGAGCAGGTAATTCATCCCTTCAACAAGGGTTTGCTGGGCCAGGCCCTGCTGGTGCTGAGGATGCCAGGGAGATGAGGGTAGGAGCCTGCTCCCCGGGAGCTTCCTGGGGGTTGGCTGGGTCTGGACCTGGCTGACCAGGCCAGGAGATAGGTGGTTACAGCGCAGGATGCGCACAGCAGACATCAGAATCTGGTAGGACCTCAGGACTGGGAGCCAGGGCCTTAAGGCAGGACCAGGGAACCCGGTTCCCAGGATCTGGAGCAAATCAAAGGTTAGGGCAAGGGCTTAGCAACACTGAGGGGAGGCAGAGTCAAGGCCGGCAAAGGTTGGAGGTCCAGTAAAGTCCCAGCACTGTCAGGGAGAGGCTTCTGAAGAAGCCTGGTCCTGGTGATGATGGTAGGGGCGAGGCGGTGGCTGTTTGTCTGCCTCACTCTTTTTGATTCTTCCTATCTCGGGGGAGGAGCCTGGCAGCACAGAGAAATCCACTCAGGACTTCCCACTCCAGAAAATGAGGGTGAATAAAGCAGCAGCTTCAGCCACAGGCTAATATTCAGAAGAAGCCTCGGATCTCCTGTCTAGACCTGCCTGGGGAGGCAGTGGCTGTGGAGCTGGATGGCTGGTCTGATTGTGGGCCGGCTGCTGGAAGCGTGGCATTGGGAGAACACACAGGACTGGGCTCCAAAATCTGCTGCTCAACCAGCTGTGTGACCTTGCATTAAGTCACTCAGCCTCTTGCGACTCCATTTCTCCATTTAGAAAAGGAGGGTTTGGACCAAATGTAAAAGATTTCCAACCTTCTCAATATGAAGACCCCCCTCCCCGTCCCCAGGAAGTAGGGATTTCCAGCTGTAATGCACAGGAAAGTCTTCAAGAAAGAGGTGAATGAAAACCTCTCTTCAAAAGCAAAATATTTCAAGCATCCCACATGATGGCAATCATAATTTTGTTATCTGTTGATTAAATAATGCAAAATGAGAAAAGGCAATATAACTTTTGTTTCTTTTAAAGGAATTTGCATTTTATGAATCACAGTGGCATCTCAAGTCATTTTTAAAATTACAGGTGCAACACCCTAAGGTGCAGGGCCGCTGCTTCCGTGATGAATTCCTACTCAAATCCAACCAGTAGGGATTTAATCTTTCCGAGAACTCTCAGAAATCAGTTACCTATACCTCTGACTTGAAAAACATAAGGGGCAGCAGAGCACTGGGCCAATGTTCTTCAAACTTTTATTTATTATAGAGTCCATCAATGATGCTAATATGATGAAAATTTTCAAAATTTGAAAGCAGGGATGATGAGTGGTATTTGTCCATTTTTGGCTGCCCAGCACTTTGACTGACCTTCCCAGGTTTATGGGAGGAAAAAACAAAAAACCTGTTGCCATCAACTCATAATGACCTCATGTGTTACAGAGTAGAACTGCTCCATAGGGTTTTCTTGGCTGTAATCTTCAAGGAAGCAGATCACCAAGACTTTCTTCTGCGGTGCCACTGGGTGGGTTTGAACTGCCAACTTTTAGGTTAGTAGTCCAGTGCAAACTGCTTGTGCCACCCTGGGAACTTAGGTTTGTGGAAGACTCCATCTTAGGAGTCTTAATGGAAGTTAGAGCCCACATTGTCCACTTCTCACTATAAAATCAAACCCTTTGCAGTTGAGTTGATTCTGACTCATAGAGATCCTATAGGACGGAGTAGAACTATCCCATAGGGTTTCCAAAAATCTGCTGATGGATTCAAACTACTGACCTTTTGGTTAGCAGCCGAGTTCTTAACCACTGTGCCACCAGGGCTCTGAAAATGTCAAACACTTGCTTCCCACCCTTCTGTGTCGCTAGGGCTCACACATGTGACCTGTGCTCAACAAATCAGGTGCACCATCCTGGACTCTGAATCAGGAGCTGGGAACACTGATCCCAGCAGAGAACCTCTTCTGGTGGGGGTGGTGGCCACAGGGATAGCCATGTCCAGATTCAAGGGCAGCAGCAACAGCAGGTTCATCATTCAGGCTCTGGCCGTGGCAATGGAACAAGCTGCCTAGGGTTCTGAGACCGGGGCAGCAGGACTCTCTGCACAGTTTCTGTGCCACAAATTTGGCTGTGCCCAGCATTCTTTGTTCTCGGTCATACTCTGAGCCTGGCTCTCCAGCCTTCCCAGCGATTCTGTGGGCTATCCAACATCCTTTCCACAAATTCCTCTTCTGCTTAAATTATCCAGAGCCAGTTCTTGTTGTGTTTTTAAGTCAGAGCCCTTACCGATTCCGTCTTATGTCAGTCAATCTCCGCATCTGACTTATTTTTGTATTTTGCTTTGGTCACACAGTTCTGAGACAATTCAGATCCTACAGATGGATGGTTATAAATAATAATGATAGAAGCCATTACCTAGCACCCACTATATGCTAGGTACTGTTCTAATCACTTCACATGTATTAACTCGTTTAATCCTTATTACAAAAATCCTTTGAGGTGGGTCTGTTGTTAACATTCCCCTTTTATAGATGAGAAAACTGAGGTGAGTCGAGTTGAGTAATTTGCCCAAGAGCAATAATTTTTTGTTGTTGTTGTCCCACTTCGACAATTTCTATATGTCCAATTCAGTGACACTGGTTACATTCCAAGATCAAGAATTTAAATCAAGGCAGTCTTTCTCTAGGGTTTGTGCTCTTAACTTCAAACTGTAGTGCTAACAGCATTTTTTTCATAGTTTGCCTTTCGAGGTTACAATAGTCTTCAATTAAACCAATCTATAACCTAGAAGGAGAAGAGGTAGAAATTTTTGTTTCAAAGTTAATGATTAACTATCAAAATATCTAACAAATAAATGTTCTTTACCCTTATCATAAACATAAAAACCAGACAATAAACACCTAAAACTTATAACATGTACTAAAAAAAATAAGTAAATAATACAGTTTTATCACCCTGCTGGTCATATTCACCCTCAGAGACCTGGTGGTTTATTGAGCCTGGTGCAACCATTTACCGGAAAACACTCAGCTCATCATAAGCAGCCGTGCCCAGGTTGGCGTGACACTGCACCCTCTGCATGACACACCCACTATCAGTGCCAACTAGGGCTCAGAGACACCAGGAGGAGTTTATGCCAAAGTCCGCACAAAACTGAGTTTACAAAATTCCTACATTGATGGGGGTATGTCAAAGGGGCACAGGGGCTACCTGAAAGAGCTCCCAATGGCCAGAACTGGAACAATTTGAGCAAGAAAATAAATAAAATAGTAATGGATTATAACCCAAAGTATAAAATAAACATCCATGAGTCCATACTGATATAATTTTTATTGTTGTAGATATATATATATATAACACATTTACCAATTCAACGTTTTTCAGGTATACAACCAAGTAATACCAATCATATTAATCATGTTGTGCAACCATTACCCTTAATCAATGCCAAATTTCCCATCACCATAAACAGAAACTCACTGATTTCTAAACAATGATGCCCCCTCTTCTCTCCCTCCTGCCCCTGGTAACTGCTAATAAACTCAGGTCTCTATACATTTGCCTGTTCTTGTCATTCCGTATAAGTGAGATCATACAAAATTTGTCCTTTTGTGATTGACTGATTTCACTCAGCATAATGTTTTCAAGTTTCATTTATGTTGTAGCATATATCAGGACTTCATTTTTCTATATGGCAGAGTAGTATTACATTGTATGTATGTTCTACATTTTGTTTACCCATTCATCTGTTGATGGACATTTGGGTCGTATCCACTTTTTTGGCTGTTGTGAAAAGTGCTACAGTGAACATTGGTGTACATGAGTCTGTTTTCATCACTGCTTTCAAGTCCCTTGGGTATATACACCTAGGAGTAAGAATTGCTGGGTCCTTTTTTTTTTTTATATATATATACTAACTTTACAGTGGAGAAACTTGATGAACACTACCTCAGCAAAGACATCAAGGTTAACATCAGTAGTGATAAGTCATGTTAATATTATGTACCCTTGATATGATGAGAATGGCACAGTGCTTCTGTGGTCTTCCTTTAAAAAACACACAACCCCAGTCTAATAATGAGAAAAACATTAGACACATTTCAGTAGAGGGGCATCCTACAATATACCTGACCACCACTCCTCAAAACTCTCAAGGTCATCAAAAACAAGGAAAGTCTAAGAAACTGTCACAGCCAAAAGGAACCTAAACATACTATGGAATCCTGGATGGACTCCTGGAACCAAAAAAGGCCATTAGGTAAAATCTAAGGAAATCGGAATAAAGCATGGACTTCAGTTAATAACAATGTATCAGTAATGGTTCATTAATTGTAGCAATTATACCCTAGCAATGTAAGGTGTTAATAATAGGGGAACTGGGTGGAGAGGGAGTATATGGGAACTCTCTGTACTATCTGCTCAATTTCTCTGTAAATCTATAACTGTTCTAAAAAATACAGTCAATTAATAAAATAATAATTATAATAAAGTTGACTACCATCTCCCCCCAAATTGGTATACCTGCTGATGCAAGTTAAACCACTGGGGTCTTGATGTGCCAAAAATGAGTATATAATCATTTCAACACAAGGAGCCCTGCTAGTGCAAGCCTTAACTGAGAGGTTGGCGGTTTGAACCCACCCAGTGGCTATGTGGGAGAAGATCTGGCAATCTGCTTCCATAAAGATTACAGCCAAGAAAACCCTATGGGGCAGTTCTACTCTGTCACATGGGGTCACTATGAGTCGAAATTGACTCAATGGCACCTAACAATAACAATGCATTCACACTGTTATAGATGAAATACTTTGTGTGTGGGGGTGGGTGGGTAGGGAGTAACAACAACAACAATGCATTCATACTGTTATAGACAAAATGCTTTTTTTGTGGTAAATACATTTGTAACAAATCTTTGCTATTTCAACATTCTTCACGTGTACAATTCAGTAACATAAGTGATGTGAATCATGTTCAACCATTGCCATTATCCATTGATGAAATGCTTTTCAATAGCAGTTTTAAAAATACTTGAACATATCTTTATGTGAAATTCTAATCATCACGTTAGCACACCTGAATCGCCTCAGAGTAGCTGAGCACAGTTTGAAATCCACGGAACTGCTCTGATGGAAAGGAAATCAAAGGAAATACCCTTGGTCTCTGTCCCTAAAACACTCTGTGTCTGTAAGATGGAGAAAAAACTCTCTGCCTCAAGGCAAAGCATTTAAAAACATCTCATTAACCTCCCCTCTCCCCACCCTGCTCCGAAGACACTGTGTGAGCAACTGTTTGAAGCCAAGGCTGCAGTTGTCTTTGTCCTGCATTTGCCTGTCAAGCCCTGGGCTCCTCAGCAGCGGGAAGGGCAGAAGGTTGGTATTAAGCGGGCCAACAGATGGCTGAGACATGTCCTCTTTATGCTCAGCTGCCCTGTCCAGCCTGCCAAACTGTGTACATTTCAGACATTTGAGGTTCAACCAAAAGAGACAAGTAATGATTTTAAATCACTCGCTGGAACACATGGCTAATCCTAGGGTAGCCAGAGAAGAGTGCTTTCAAACCCCACTTAAATCCAGTGAGGGAAACAAGGAAACCCTGTGTGCTTTCTCAGCTTTGAACCTAGATCAGGCCATCCTGGGACCAGCTGGTCATTTGTCCAGGACCTCGATGTTCAGCCTGCTTTCTATACTTTTGGGAAGGATAAGGTGTTTGGGTATGTGTGTTTATATGGGGTAAGGGTGAGGAAGGGGAAGGCTATTTAGCAGGTAAGTTTGGGTCCTGAGAAAAGATGCATCCTGGAATTTTACTCCTGGTCTGGAATTGGGAGACTTCTAGATCAAATTACTTCATAAATTCAATCAGTTCTATTTCCCTGTCCTGGTTCAGGCTTTTCTTATTTCTTGCCTAGATTATGCCAGCAGTCCTGTCATTAGTCTGTCCCTTCTACACACGGTCATCTCCATTATGATACAGCATCTCCCATCTTGAATATACCCTGTCCTTGCCCCCACATCCCTCTCCAGTTACTGCTCCCATTTCTCCCCTTTACCACAAAGCTTTTTGAAAGAAGTCTGCCTCCCTGGAGCCATTGTTCACTTTTTGTTTACTTATCTGCCCCTACTCTTCCACTGAAACTTCTCTCATCAAGGTTACTAGCAACTCCTATGTTGCAAAGTAAACCTACAGGAGGGCAGGTTTCTTAACAAGGTTTAAATCAGTCATTCAGTGACAGCTGTTGTTGTTAGTTGCTGTCAGTTCAGCTCTGACTCTGGGCAACCTGAGGTATAACAGAACAAAACATTGCCCAGTCCTGCATCGTCTTCATGATTGTTGGTATGTTTCAGTCCATTGCTGCAACTATTAATAACAGCTAGACAATGTTGTTAAATATTCTCTAGTTAGTGCTGCTGAGAGCTAGTGCCGCAGCTCACTCGTCTGTAAAATGGCGATAACATACTTATTACATGGGGTTATTATGAGGATGTGGAGCTTACTAGTGAAAGCAGAGGGACTGGCACCAGGGTAGGTGCTTGGTCAAGTCATCTACCGTTTTCCTTTATCAGAAGTCGTCTATGTGCCAGGCCATGCACCAAGGGTTTCATGTGCTCTGTATTCTCGCTCTTAACAAATCAAGGGAGCTATCACCATTTCTATTTTGTAGGTGAGGAAACAGGCTCAGAGATGTTAAGAAACTTCTCCAAGATCACATTGCTAGCAAATGTGTTTTTCTGTGAAGCCCACCACTGCTTGCTGTCCATTCTCTGCACAAATTTTTTCATATCCAACTGACCACCTATACTATTTTTTAATATTTTGTTTAAGTTAGTCCCCTTTTTACTTTAATTTACTTTTAAAAACAGCTTAAAAAAAAACCCCACTGATATCGAGTCGATTCCAACTCATAGCGAACCCATGGGGTTTCCGAGGCTGTAAATCTCTATGGAAGCAGACTGCCACATCTTTCTCCAGCAGAGCTGCTGGTGATTTCAAACTTCCAAGTTTTTGGTTAGCAGTCGATTGTTTTAACCACTGTGCCACCAGGCTCCTTGAAACAGCTTTACTGAGATATAATTCACATACCTAACAATTCCTTCATATAAAGCATACAATTCAATCTTTTTAGTATATTCACAGGATTGTTACAACAATCAATTTTGGAACATTTTCATAATTAATCTACTTTTCTCTTTTTTTGAATTCTGTGGTGAAAAAATATACACCAAAACATCCACCAGCACAATAACTTCCACGTTTACAACTCAGTGACATTGATTACATTTTTCATGTTGTGCCACCATAATTAATTTGCTTTTAAAGGAAATTTTGTATCACTACCATAAATGGAAGGAGCTCTTGTGGCACAATGATTAGTGCTCAGCTGCTAACTGAAAGGTCAGCAGTTCGAACCCACCAGCTGCTCTGCGGGAGAAAGATGTGGCAGTCTGCTTCTGTAAAGATTACAGCCTTGGAAACCCTGTGGGGCAGTTCTACTCTGTCCTACAGGTTGTTACAAGTCAGAATCACTCGATGGCAATGGGGTTTACCATAAATGGAAAACTTGAATTATTTGTCATAAATGGAAGGCAAAACAAACAATAAATAAAGCAATGAAAGCTAGGCAATGTTACTAAAAGCTAGTTATGCCTGTGAAGTGTCTGAACTTGAGGCTTTTCTCTCTTTGCTAACAATGAAGATTGGCAGATATTAAAGAGTTGTTAAAGACACCCAGCATTAAATAGAGACTCTTTGGCATAATCAGAAGAAAAAAGAGATAAATGAAAATAAAATTGTTTTTTCACATGTAATTCAATGTCACGTCCTAAACCATCTAAAATCATCTTGTGTGTACATCCCACACTTACCTCCTCAAGGTAAGGTAAGTGACTTGCCCAAGGTCATACAGCTAGGTAGTGAGCCTAGAATTCATGCTTTTTACCTTCTAGGCTATGTTCTTTTCACTCTGCCACAATCCACTCTGCAATCATTATTTTAAATTAGATCAAGTTCCTAATGGTGCCTGCTAGGCAGACCTATTACAAATTCATAAAGCACAGATTTTATAGCTATAAGGGACCTCAGAAATAATCTAATCCAACTGATCTCCTTTTACAGATGAAAAAACCAATGCATTTGTTCACCTAAGCATGTTCAGAATTGCCTGTCAGTTGACTGGAACATATAACCAACAATATAGCAATAAACATCCCAGAATTACAATGATCCTGTACTGGCCTCAGTCTTAAACCGGGCTTTATGATATCTGAGTCCTGTCACCAGGTCCTGCCCTAGCCACAGTTTTGCTCTTTAATTGGATCTATGTTCTGTCCCCACCCTTGTATGAGTAGTTTTCCCCTGGCCCAAACTACCAAGCAGGCTTTAAATATCACAGAGGCGAGGGGAATTAGTTGATGGGTTGAGGGTGTGTGCTGAATGAGAAAGAAATGAGAAGTTGTCAAGATCTGTGAAGGGTGTGAATTTTTACCCTATCTGCAAGCTAACAAGTTAGTCGGCCACAGTTTCATAGATGCCAGCTGAAGAAACAAGACTCTTAGGTCAGAGACAAAGGATTTCATTACTCACAGCAATAGCAGTAGCAAAAGTACTGGCAGTTTCTTGTGTTGTTTCCCTGAGCCCCATTTCCTAAGGCAACGCAAAGAGAGCAAGGTGATACCTGTACACACAGTGTGGTGCATCATAGGAGAGGAACCCTAAACTTAGGAAACCAGAATCTTAAATAATGGACAGTAACATTCCAGACTAAGACAGACTAGGAAGAAAAGCCTGGTGATCTACTTCCAAAAATTAGCCAATGAAAACTCTATGGATCACAACAGAATATTGTCCAAAGTTAAAGAAATAGTCTGGAGAAAGGGCAGTCAGTGATTGCTTGCAAGTCATGCAGAAACATGAGAGACTCATGGAGAATTATCTCCTAACAAGTAAGTTAGCATCTGTAAAGTCAGTTCACAGTCCTCTAGCTACCCCCGAAGGCAAGGAAATGGAAAGATGGGGAAGTGGAAGCCCAAGTCGATTAGTCTTAACTTTTCTATATTGTTTCTTACCGGTTTCAATTATGGAAAGAGCATTTGGTGACTTGCTTATGGATTTTGGCATGTGTCTCACATTTTGATATATGTAGCCCTCAATTCACTGCCTTGACAGAGTTTAAACAATACCAGTCATTGCTCTGCATAGTTCTCAGAAATCCCTAGAGGCTTCATAACTCTACAGAAGGGAGAAGAATGTCACCTTCAAATGTTATCTGCTACCAAAGGATATGAACAGGCACTTCACCAAAGAAGACATTCAGGCGGCTAGCAGATACATGAAGAAATGCTCATGATCATTAGCCATTAGAGAAATGCAAATCAAAGCTACAATGAGATACCATCTTACCCCAACAAGGCTAGCATTAATCCAAAAAACACAAAATAATAAATGTTGGAGAGGTTGTAGAGGCACTGGAACACTTATACACTGCTGGTGGGAATATAAAATGGTACAACCACTTTGGAAATCAATTTGGTGCTTCATTAAAAAGCTAGAAATAGAAGTACTATACAATCTAGCAATCCCGCTCCTTGGAATATATCCTAGAGAAATGAAAGCCGTCGTAAGCATACGTATATATATACATATATACGTATACATATACGTATATCTACATATACATATATAGATATATATGCACACCCATGCTCATTGCAGCACTGTTCACAATAGAAAAAGATGTAAACAACCTAGGTGTCCATCAACGGTTGAATGGATAAACAAATTATGGTATAGTCACACAATAGAATGCTACGCAACGATAAAGAACAATGATGAATCTGCGAAATACAACCTTGATGAATCTGGAAGGCATTATGCTGAGTGAAATTAGTCAGTTGCAAAAGGACAAATATTGTATAAGACCACTATTATAAGAACTCAAGAAATGGTTTCAACACAGAAGAAAATATTCTTTGATGGTTATGAGGGTGGGGAGGGAGGGAGAGGGTTATTCACTAGATAGTAGACAAGAAATATCTTAGGTGAAGGGAAGGACAGCACACACTACAGGGGAAGTCAGCACAATTGGACTAAACCAAAGCTAAGAAGTTTCCTGAATACAACCAAACATTTCAAGGGACAGAGTAGCAGGGGTAGGGGTCTGGGGACCATTGTTTCAGGGGACATTTAGGTCAATTGGCATAACAAAGTTTATTAAGAAAATGTTCTGCATCCCACTTTGGTGAGTGGCTTCTTAAAAGCTAGCGAGTGGCCATCTAAGAAGCATCAATTGGTTCCAACCCACCTGGAGGAGAGAAGAATGAAGAACACCAAAGCCAAGGAAAATATTAGCATAAGACAGAAAGGGCCACATAAACCAGAGACTCCATTAGCCTGAGACCAGAAGAACTAGATGGTACCCAGCTACCACCAATGACCTCCCTGACAGGGAACACAACAGAGAGTCCCTGATGAAGCAGGAGAAAAGTAGGGTGCAGAACTCAAATTCCAGTAAAAAGACCAGACTTAATGATCTGATTGAGACTGGAGGGACCCCGGAAGACATAGCTCCCAGACTTTCTGTTAGTCCAGAACTGAAACCATTCCCGAAGCCAACTCTTCAGACAAAGATTAGGCTGGACTATGGGACATAAAATGATGCTTGTGAAGAGAGTGCTTCTTAGCTCAAGTAGATACATGAGACTAAATGGGCAGCTCCTGTCTGGAGGCAAGATGAGAAGGCAAAAAGGGACAGGAGCTGGTTGAATGGACATGAGAAATCCGAGGTGGAAAGGAGGAATGTGCTGTCACATTATAGGGAGAGCAGCTAGAGTCACATAGCAATGTGTATATAAATTTTTGTATGAGAAACTGACTTGAACTGTAAACTTTCACTTAAACCACAATAAAAAAAATTAAATAATAACTAAAAAAAAAGAAAAACAAATGATATCTGCTTCCTGGGGATAGTGCATGCTGGGAGAACCCATGGTAGCCACATTGCTATGAGTTGTGGGATGTACACCCACCTCTTGCATCATGTCCATCAATGCCTGTAATAGATGTGGTAAGGTTTGCCAATCACCATGCTACAATCAACTTGGTCTAGTCTCTCATCTGAAACCAGGACTAGATCAGCCAGGAAGTAAGGCTCTATTTGTTGTGTGAGGCAGATATTTTGTATCTAAAACCAAGATCCAGAATCTAGACTTCTGGCTGTCAGGCCTCAAGGCTGCTAGTTTTGTTCCTCTGCCTGGAGGAGGATGAATTCGGTCGGTCGCTGAAGAAAGGCCAAATTAGCTCACAAAGGGAGCTCATAGATATGACAGGAACTACATCAGGGCATGGTCCATGGTCCATAGAGGAATTCTGTGGCGTTCCACAGGTCCTCAGGCTCTTTGCAGCCACGTCAGATGGGAGTTAACCAATTGACTGGACTCACACTGTGAGATCTTGGCAGGTGAGTCAGTGACCACACTCTCCAACTAGGGGAAAAGGGCGAAAATTATGTTAGGAGGCCAGGCAAAGCCCAACACTGCAGAGTAAAGGCCATTCAAGTGGAGTAGCCTTAGATTATGATTCTAAAAGATTGATATGGGGTCACAAATGATCCAACTGGTGTAGTGGGCTGCTGCTCTCCTAACATAAAATATAATCTAGAGCTGGCCATCCAAAGTGGTCCTTCTACCTCATTGCCTTCTGGGGAGTCTAAGGTCAACTAATTAGCCTTAATTCCATCTACAACCTTAATTTGCAATTGGGAAGTAGAAAAGGATAAATTAGGGGGTCCATGGGTTCTTTCCCCCGTCCAAGCAATCTACAGACTACGTGTTTAATACATAGCTCCTTGGAGCTACTGTGAGGAGTTTCAGTTCACAAAGATTCCCAAAGAGCTCCTTATGGATTTTCTATATTGCCACAGACGTGGTCCTGTGTTGTAATCTCCACATGTTATGAGGACTTTCTTCTTCCCAAAAGAAGCCATGAACCCTAAAGTATTCCCATGAATGCCTAGCAACCTCTTGGCCTATGAACCCAAATGATACCTCCCAGGTTATGGTAAGACTGATGTCTCAGGACCAACATTTATTACTGGCAGAAGATTGTGAAAAGACTTCCTCCCCACTGTGCAGTGAGCTCTGACCTTTGAGCTATGTATGCCGATAAATATTCACCTGTCTTGAACAGGAAAAAGCAACCAGTGCAGGGTGATTGAAGGAGACTTCAGCATTGCTGAGCAGCCTGGATCCCAGGACCACTGTGCAGATTGCCTTGATTCGTGGCTTTGTGTTTTTTTATTCATTGTACCAAGAAAAATATAAATTCTGGGTGGTTGTACAGCCTTGCTGGGGACTTGTGATCATTGAATACGCAGAATTTCCACAGCACTTTTGACTGTTAACTCTGGTTTACTTTTATTAATCATTTCTACCCTTGGCTCCCACATTTTGGCCTGCTACCACCAACAGTTATCAAGTGTGAGTACAAGCTCTAAGAAATGGTATGTAAACTAGAGTTCCTCCCTACACCAGGAGACTGTGTACAGGTTGTACTTTCAAGCTACTGTCTTCTACTGGTTGATCTGGCATCCTGGGAGTTTGCCTGGCCCACCCTGCCATCACTGAAGCCAGCCCTCTACTCCTAATACAAAAACTGGGGCTTCTAATACATGACATAAACATTTTCCAGAAAACACTGCATTTAGAAAATGTCTCCGCATTAGTTTTCTATTGCTAGTGCAACAAATTATCACAAACTTGGTGGCTGAAAACAACACAATTATTTTATCTTAAGGTTTTGTAGGTCAAAAGTTCAATATCGGTCTTGTTGGACTAAAATCAAGGTGTTGGCAAGGCTGCTTTCCTTCTGGAGGCTCTGAGGGAGAACCTGTTTCCTTGCTTTTTCCAGCTTCCAAAGGCCATCCATGATGCTTGGCTTATAGATTGTTTTCTCCATCATCAAAGCCAGCAACCTTTTATCTCTCTGACCATTCTTCTCTAGTCACATCTCCCTCTGATTCTGACTCCCCCTTCTACTTTTAAGGACTCTTGTGATTACATAGAGCACATCCTGATAATCCAAGATAGTCTCCTTATTTTAAAGTCAGCTAATTAGCCTTAGTTCCATCTATAACCTTGTCTTTTGCCATGTAACCTAACATATTCACAGGTTCCAGGGATTAGGACATGGACATCTTTGAGAGGGCCACTCTTCTGCCTGCTACAGTACCTCTCCTGAGTTAGATTTGGGCAAACAGAGGTAAGTAAATATAAAGACTTGCTCAATATCTATCTTCCCAGCTGGACTGTGTTGAGGGGTCAAACCTTCCAACTTATACTATATCTTAAAAGTACAGTCTATGGCTGATCTGATCCTTCCCATGAATTGATGATTGGGGGGATTTTAGCTGATTTAGGGGTCTTGGAATCATGCGATATCCGTGTAGTATCTTATTGGTTGATGAATGATTTACTTATGTAACTGAAACTTACTATGGACGAGTTTCACAAACTAATTTAATTCTCTTAACAACCTAATTAGGTATGTGCTGTTGTTATCATCATCCCCATACTGTACATAAGGAAACTAGAGCCCAGAAAGGATAAGTAATTTGTCCAAGGTCACACAGCTAGTATGTGGCAGAGATGGGACTTGAAGCCAGGCATCTGTGGTCAGTCAAGTATCCGTGCTCCTAACCATTACACTTAGCTACCTTGCCCTTTGGTTTCTGCTTGCTCTGCAGGCCCCTGCTGCTAACATCTATGATGGGTGAACTTGTGGTCCATTCTTTAGGCCCCATCAAAGTCAACCCCACTCCTCAGCACTGGCTTCTCCCCCTTACAAATTGGTGCTCATCTACCCTGCAGTTCTCACTGCTGCAAACTGGCACTTGCTGCAGGGTCACCCTGCCCCACCAGGGCAGTCCCCCAGCAGGCCACTGGCTCTCAATGTGACATCCATGCCATGCAAGGTCTGAGGGAGCTCAGGAAAGCTAAGCTTCAGAGCCTCTCTCTGCCTAATCAAGTTTGGCTACCAGGTTCGCTTCGACATGGCTGCCCCTGGTTTGGTACAAAACAGCCTTGGAGGCAGCTTCCCCTCAGAATCCCAGTGGGGAGTGGGGCAAGGCCCCCTCTGCACTTGGAGTGACGTTCACTTAGGTAACACACTTTCCCACTCCCACCCAAGTCCCAGAGAGGAGGAAAATTCATGTCACACTTCTGACTCCTGTCTTTCCTCCTTCCCCTTCCCACCATTCCACAGGCCAGAAAGGGGGTAGCTCCTTTTTCACTGCCTTAGAGCTGGCCTAGCTGTCATGGTGGAAGGGGCCTCTGCTCTGTTAAGAGAAGACTCAAGTGGCTGGTGCTCCAGCTTGGCCTCTGATTTACAAAGGAAGGAGAATTTGGAAGGATTTGGAAATATCTCTTATGTTGTGACTAGTTTCTTCGACTATACAATTGGACAACAATATCTTGAGTCCTGGCCCATCATAGACCCTCAGTGTATGGTAGTTATTACTCTCTAAATTCAGGACTTCCATACTTCTTTGCCTGCATGTAGAAAATATGTTTTACACTGTGACTCAATACAAATATACATATATATTGTACTTAACTGAAACAAAAGCTACACAAAACAATACTGATTTTTACTTAATGCAATGCATCTTGATAATTTTCAGTATATATTTACATGTATGTATGTGTGTGTATATATATCCTATCCTATTGTGCACATGGGTTGCCATGAGTCAAGGGCCAACTTAACGACAGCTAACAACAACTTGTTGTTAGTTGCCATTGAGTTGATTCTGACTCATGGTAACCTTATGTATGCAGAGTAGAACTGCTCCATACGGTTTGCAAGGCTGTGACCTTTTGGAAGTAGATCACCAGGCCTGTCTTCAAGGTGCCTTTTGAGCTGCCAACCTTTTGGCTAGTAGTCAAGTGCTTAACTGTTTGCACCACCCAGGGACCTAAAACAACAACAACTATATATGTGTATGTGTGCATGTATATACATATATTCACATATATATGTATGTGTATATATATATATATATATTTTTTTTTAAGAAAAATACTGGTGGTGACCTATAACCTCCCTCCCCAGACAGAGTTACTTGCTTCCTTCTCTGTGATCCCATTGCATCCTATGCAAAACTCGATTATAATACCTCTCGTGTTGCATTGTAATTTATGTCTTTCTCTCCCACTAGGGAGAGACTTTGTCCCTTTCATCTTTGCACCCTAGCACACCCATTAGTTGACATTCAGTAAGTGTTAATTGAAGGAGTGAATAAAAAATGCCTGCCCATGATTTCAACAGAGAAGAACGGTGGTTCCCTTTGCAAACAGCATCTAGTTCTAGCATTGGAGAGCTCCAAAGGAGCTCCCTAGGTTCTGAGAGGGGTCCCTGCTGCTGAAGTTAGTACATACACGTCCTGCAGAGAGGACCTAAATGTGTAAAGAATGAAGACCAGAGACTTTAACTGTTTCCCTCCCCTTGATTTTTTTCTAAACTGACTTGTTCACAAACCCGTGCTAGAATGCCTTCATGTCCCCCACAGTAACTTGATAACATAAAACAGACTGTGCAGACTCAAAACGCAGGGCATTGGGCATTCTTGCAAAGCCAGACTCTAGGGAACGTGCCATTGCTGAACACACTGGATGCAGTTTAGGTAGCAAAGCAAATGACCTAACAAGGAATATACGTGCTGAGCCCAGTTCCTGTTAAATTGATTGATTCACGTTCTGGCACATCCATAACCTTACAAGTCATAGCAGCCAGATGATGGCATGACAACACAGCAGCTGTGACTGCATATGAGAAAAATTGGAGCTAAGTGTCTCTGGAGGGAAAACAGAAACGGGATCTAGAATTGCCAGCTTGTATTGGCTTGGCTGAGGGGAGGGGGGCATGAGGCCAATCACAAGCAGGATGCCTGCCCTGGTTAGGATGAAGTAGTATAATGTCCCCCCTGCTTCCTAAAACTTTGTTTTATATTTTCAAAGTAAATAATTTGCTCCAGTCAGAGAGGAAATGATGCTGAGAGAAAGATACCATCACGTGGACACATGTTGTTTGTAGTTCTGGAAGCAGCTGAGGAAGTGATTGCCAGAGATAGTCCACAACTTGCTCTTCAGCTGCAGCACCTCAAAGCCTTTCTTTCCAGTTTTTAGACCTCCAGTGAAATCATCTACCCCTTCCAGCTGCCAGAGTTGAAGGCCCAGTTTTCAAGCCCTCCTTCCAGGACCAAAGCCTGACCTCTCGGCTATTGGTAATGACTAGCCTTCAGTGATCAGGGTAATTGCCCCGAGGTGGAGGAAGAGGATGCCTGGATGTCAGTTCTTGTGACACAAAGACATCTGCATGTGCTGTCAGGTAGGTGAAACCCAATACCATGATTGCCTGGGACCAGGCAGCAGTCCACACCCTTTGACCTGCTTTAAATTCAAGGATGACCTTTGCTCTGCAAAGAGCGAGCGGTGGGCCTCCTGTTCTTAGGATTTGTGTGTTAGTTACACTTAGGCCTGCCTCTTTCTTCATGTTCTATTTTCCAGATGAGGGTCCAGGAAGTCCGTATAAGATTGTCCACGTTGACTTCTCCATTGGCCTCTGTATTAGTTATCTATGGCTGTGTAACAAATTACCCCAAAATTTAGCAGCTTAAGACAACAAACATTTATTATCTTACAGTTTCCGTGGGTCAGGAATTCAGGCAGCCTAGCTGGGTGCCTCTGGCTCAAGGTATCGCAGAAGGTTGTAGTCAAGCTGTTGGCTGGGGCTGAAGGTCTCATCTGAAGGCTCTGTTAGCATGGGGGTGGGAAGGATCCACTTCCAAGCTCATTCACATTATAGTTGGCAGGCCTCAATCCCTCTCCATGGGGTTTCCTCAGGACAAGGCAGCTGGCTTCCCCCAGGGTGAGTGACCCAAGAGAGAGGGAGAGAGGGAGAGAGGGAGAGATAGAGCAGAGAGAGCGTACCCAGGATGGAAGCCACAGTTTGTTTTTGTTTTTTTAATAACCTAACCTCACAAGTGACATCATTTCTGCCATATTCTGTTTGTTAGAAATGAGTCAGTAAGTACAGCCCATACTCAAGGGAAAGGGCTTACACAAGGGTGGGAATACCAGGAGGCAGATCACTGAAGGCCACACACAGAACAGTGGGATAAGGTGCACTGGGCACTCGAATGTCAGGGCACTCCAACAAATGCCATCCTGTGTGTAGCAATGTGTGTGCAGGCATATATAAGTGTCAGGCCTTCATACACGTACGTGGTCTGCAAATTACTGCTGGGCATGCAGGAATACTGAATATTCATGGATTGTGACTGAGGATTCTGAATCACAATATGGACAAAGAAATACTCTGCTTTTGTTCTAGCAAAAACCGAGTATCACATGATTGTGTTTAACAGCCTGGGTGACATTTTGTCTACCCCCCTTGATTGTGTCATTGGTTGCCTTAAGCAGAATGTACTAAGGAATTACTTCTATCTGTTCCAAAATTGACAGGGGCCCTGGTGGCGCAGTGGTTGAAGTCCTCAGCTGCTAACCGAAAGGTTGGCACTTGGAACTCACCAGCCACTCTGGGGAAAAATGTGGCAGTCTGCCTCAGCAAAGATTTACACCTTGGAAACCCTATGAGGCGGTCTACTCTATCCTATAGGGTTACTGTGAGTCAGAATCACTGGATGGCATTGGGTTTTTGGGTTCTAAAATTGTAATGTGCAAGCCCTCCACCATCCCCCCACAATGGTTTGAATATAATGAAAATTTCCGAGATTTATAATTATTCAGAGTCTAATAAGCATTTATTTCTCATAGCAATATTATTTTTCTTACATTGTACGTTTTGTATTTATTAATGTCCCTTGGCAGAAATCAGAACTAGCACATAACAGCTGCAACCAGGGGGGGATTTCATGTTGCTAGGAGAGCTTCCATCTTCATACTCCCAATCTTTGCGTGAATCTGTGTTTGTGGCTTCCCTTCAGGTATTAAGGCAAACCTGTGGGTCATTTCCCAGATGTCACTTTCCATCAGTTTTACATCTACCTTTCTGAACAAAGTCTTCACTCAAGTCTGTGTCTTCCTGTGCTTTAGTAAAAAGATGAAATATTGAAAGGGGGAGGTTCTGTGGTCTGGCCAATTGCTAGTAGAAACAGTATTTGGGAAAAAGGAGAAAATTGTTGAGCCTTGATGCCTTTGAACCACCTTTGAAAAGGTCTCTATTTTCCAGACAAACTACAATGAAGCTAATGTTTCTGTTATGAAAGCTCTCCAGGGCAGTTTCAAATGTCTGCTTTTTTTTTTTTTTTAAACCACAGGAAAGGCTAACCCCGTTTTCTCTCCAGTTTTGGCGGATCCGAAGTTCTTCCCTTTAGTCTGCTTTTTATTTTGCCGTTATTTAGCAGAAACCAAAAAGGTGGCTTTTTGCTGTAGTTTTTAACGCAGTGAAAAAATCTATTTTGGGCATATTTAGCATTACTATTATTGCCTGCAGCTCTTCTTCTCAGGGCTCCACCCTCCACCCTACCCTGTAAGTCACTTTTGTTTAGAGATGAAACACTGAATGCATCCGACTCAAAGAGATCTTCTGTGAGTTAAAGTGTAAACGAAGAGCGGGAAGCCGAGGGAGCAGGCTAGAACAGAAACCATTTTGCAGCCCTAACTGGGGCACTGAAATAGCCCCCTGAAGTGTGATCAGTGGTGTGCACTTATGACCAGCGGAAAATGACGAAGGGCAGTCGTGCAGACCTTTTCAGGGAATGTGAGTATGGGAGAACGAACAGCTCTGGGAAGGAGACCCGTGTTTTAAGGCCCGGCTGAGGCGTTATTTGGCAAACCCATACCACACTGTCTTCTGACATGACTTTTCTTGCCCAATCCCAAAGTGAAAAACTCTCTCCTCCCCACCTCTTTCTTTGTGGGGTATGTTTATCCTGAAACTCCAGTTCTACGGGGTCCTTAGAATTAAGCCCCCGGCCCCTGATCCCCAATACCACCTTACAGACCAAGCTTGTGAACAGGGCGCCGCCGCACAGCGCCTCCGACCCCGCTCTCGCCGCGCCTTCCTCAGAGGGGTGCAGGCTCGGCGGCCGGCTGTGCAGGCGGCTCCCCGCTCCCGCCGCAGGCGAGGGCGCGCAGAGCTGGGGAAGACAGTGCCGGGCCCTGGTGCGCCAAGCGGGGGCGCGGGCAGGGCGGGCAGCCTTGCGGCTCGGCGCGCCGCCGCGTGAGCGAGTTGCTGGGTCACAGCCCGGGCCGCGCCGCCTGGTCGGCGAGGAAGTGACGACTGCGCCGTCCCGAGAGCAACAAAGTTTGAGTCTGCGGGCCGCGCTCGCCTGCGCCCCGCGCTGCGCGCGCTGCACCCTCCGAGTGGTCCCGGAATCCAGCGCCCAGGTGAGCCGCGGGCTTGGCGCCCCCTCTCCGCCGCCGGGGTGCCGACGTGGGGCTCGAAAACGTTCTAGGGCTCGGGCTTTGGTGCGGCCCAGGATGTGGCGGGCGGGGTTGGGCCGGCCGGGGTGCGGAGGGCGCTGCAGGGAGGGCTTGGGGCCCGGAGCTCGGCAGCCGGGGCCTGGGGACCGGGGCCCACCGCTGCACCCCTGTTGTCACGGGTTTGCGGCGGAACTTTAAAACGGCCCAGGCTGCATCCGGCCCGCTGGAGGCGCCGTTGGCGAGGGAAGGGGTGCCAGGAAGGGGCTTCCCAAGGCCTGCGTCTGCGGCTCTGCGGGTTGCCCCGCAGCCCGCGCGCCGCTGCCCCCCAGCCCCCCAGCGCCCCCGCCCCCGCCCAGTGTTTCCCAGGGAAACATTCTTTCTCTCTTCACAGCCCTCGGTGAGGTCGCAGGAAGGAAGTTAAAAAAACTTTTCCCCCCTACTTTTAATTTACTCGGCCCTCCAGTAACTAAGAGCAGAGCAACTCGGAAGTTTGGGAAACAACACTCCGCCTTTTGAAAAACAAAACACTAATTGCCCCCAAATCCCCCTTTCAACAAATCTTCCAGACTCTCCCACCCCTCCCTCTTCTCCCACCGCGTCCCGAGCCTGACAGTAATCTCTGAGGCCTAACACTTTGCAGTTTAGCCATAAAAACTGTCAGCACACCCACGTACATGTGTGAGGGTTTTATATATAAAACTCAGAAACTCTCTTCCAGTAGCCTCAAGTGTCTCGTTCTTTTCAGTTTCCTAAAACTGCTAGGGCTGCAGGAATGTGCTTGGGAACTTTGGTGGCTGTTCCCGCCGCCCTTGGCAGCCTCGTGGCGCAGGGCTTTTAAAGAACAGCTGAGAAGTTTATGACATCCCTGCATAGTAACTCCGGCCGGGCGGGTGGCGCCCGGGCGCCCTGGCTTTGAGACTGTCTGCATCTGTGGCAGCAGTGGCCCGGCGGCGGCGGGGATACGCTGGTGTGTGCAGGAATGTGCGTCCGTGCCGTGGAGACTAAGAGATGGGATGTCTAGAGGTTGAATAGTGCAGTTCCTAGCAGCAGCTTCCTGCCGGCCTGTAATTACAGCATGATTGCACAGTCAGGCATTGTGGCGTGGATGTTTATACACAGGCCATTGTGCAAGACCTTGGTGGCTGCGAACAGAATGCAGATTTGCATTGCAAATGTTCAGGACAAAACTGGGCCTGAGTTGCAGTCTCCAAGTTCTCTTTACCCTCTCACCTTAGCAAGGTGGTGTATTTCCTTGCCTCTCCCTCACCTTTGACAAAATGCCAAACAGAGGTGAGGTGGACTCAGCCGGGCTTGGGGTCTAAGGTGTACCTCCTTTTTCAAGATCCTTCCACTCCTTCCTTAGGCAGCCAGGAAACTCCCAGGAATGGTACCCTTATTTGCGTCTGTATAAAATGTGGGATGATGTCAGCAGGAAAAGGAGGTGGGAGATGGCTATCAACCTCCCTAAATGGGAAGGTTGTTCGAATTAGCAAAATTGCCCGGTGGCTGGATTGGGGCCGGGCTGCAAGGAGGACACGTCAGACCTTTGTGACTGAGCTGGTTGCTAGACTTTGAGCCTTGAAGTGCCAGCTGCAGAAACTTAGTAGGTGGGTCCTAATTCCTTTGTTATGTTCTGGGCAAAGGGGAAATGCTCACTGGCGAAAGGAAGAGTGCCAGGGCTGTGTGACTGTGTGTCTGTAAGTGTGTCTGGGGAGAGGGGTGGGGGCCCGCAGAGGAGTGACTCATGCACGCTTTCTCCAGAGGAGCCCCCCAGGCCCACTTCCCAGGCAAGGCCTGTAGCACACACTAGGCTGGGAGTTCTCACACCTACTGAGATGCAAGCCAAGTCTGCAAGTGTGGAAAGAAGGCAAACAGGTTTTCCTTGAGGCTTCAGAGTGGCTAACTGTAGTAGACGGATTTAAATTAAAAACAAATAAAAGCTAAAAAACTCCATTGCCGTGGAGTCGATTCTGACTCATAGCAACCTGAAAGGACAGAATACAACTGCCCTGTAGGGTTTCCGAGGAGCAGCTGATGGATTCAAACTGGGGACCTTTTGGTTAGCAACCATAGCTCTTAACCACTGCGCCACCAGGGCTTTGAAGCATGGTCAAAAAACATATATTGGAATCATGCAAGGTCATTCTTCTTACATCCCAAATCTCAGCCCTTCTGCTCCCTGCCTACGCAGAAACTGTCACAATGAGTGCTCTGCTCTTTGGTACTGCTTGTGAGTGGGTGCTGTTGCTTTGTGAGTGTCCCCAGGTGCTGAGGGTGCTGTGTGACTCGGTGGCACCACCCCACTGCAGCACATGGGCAGCCTCTGCACATATACAGGCACCGATAGGACAGCCCTGGTGCACTGGAGTGCCCCACGTCTGGCCTGCTCCCCGAACAAGTACCTGAGCTTTGCCTGGAGGAAAAATGTTTTGCAGCCTTGTGCCAGCTGTATGTCATGGGCACAGTGACCAATTATCAAACCAGAACATTAGGGCACAATTCTGGCAGGTACATGCGTGCTTCCAGGGACCCAAGGACAAACATGTGAAATCAGGACAGTTCTAGAAAGGCTGGGATGTGTGGACACAGTTACCACAGGGGAATGAGGTTTAGAGCAAAAACACCACAGTATAGGAGTCAACTCCCTGTTCTAGGTACGTTTGAGGTTTTGATGAACTTGACTGACAAGGTCCTGGTTAGCTGCATCATCCACCTAGCGCTCTTTTAGTGGGGGTCTGCTGGAGCCACCTTGGTGGCAGCTAACAACAACTGGTGCCCAGCACTAGTCTTGAAGGGCAGAGGAAAGGCTGCAAAACATTTTTCCTCCAGGTGAAGCTCAGTTACATCTAACCCCAAAGGAAAGAAAGCTAGGAGTTTGCAGTCATTTGTGTTCAGGGAGAACCTGCAGAAATTAAAAGTGCCCAAAGGCCCTCCATGAGTGTGGGTCAGGGGAGAGCAGAGGGGAGGGACCCCTTGCAGAAGCACAGAGACAGAGGAAGCCAGGTTCCCTGAAGGTGTTGAGCCACGTGGGGCAGTTACTCTCCTGGACTGATTTTTGTGCATAACTCAGGTCCTTCCCCTTGTTTTGCTCAGCATTGCCTCTGCGTTCACAGAGCCTGCCCCTCAGTCAGAGTCATACCCAGCCCAGTTTAAGACCGGAAACTTAATCCTGACTTCCTCTCCCACCTTACGTAAATGCTGATTTATGGCTTGAAGTTGCTGCCTAGTTTATGGCCCCTGAGCAGCCCTGCTTGCTGCCTCGCTATACACAACTAGGAGCAATATTTTAAAAAGCTCTGATTCAAAACTTGACAAAGGTTTTTTTAAAATCACTTTATTCTTTTAAGAGGAAAAATATTGGTGGTAGTTAGGGAGTTCAGTAACTGGCAAAATCCCCAAGGTGCTGCTGAGAGAGACAGATGGAGCAGTCCCCTGGGAGAGGTAGTCTTAGAATGAAGGCCTTTCATGCTAACCAGGCCTGATATTTATATTTCTCTTCATCTGCCTCCCCCTGGCTGCCTTACTCTCGACACCACAATCCAGTCTTTTGATATCACAACCAGCCAAAAAAGGAGGCAGAATACGCCTAGCCAAAAGAGGGCATTCCAGACCCTTAAGAAAGCTTGCAGTTTTCCAGGCGCCGTTGGTTGGCAGTTTTATCCAGCAGACTTCTTTCTTCCCTTCTCTGAAACGCACACCCCTCTTCATTTCTCCTTCTCACTGAAGCATCCCTTTGTGAAACCCTTCAGCCTTTTTTCCCCTGTCCACATGACACAGGGCAAATACTTTCTGACTTTTCTGCCTCAAGTGGCACTTGAAACACAGGGCTTTGAGTAAGCCTCGAATAAAGGACTGCTCCATAATCTCACTTAAAATACCTGTTTGCCCCAGTCACCCTCCGGCTCAGAAACCTTCAGCAGCTCCCCGCTGCCTGCATGGTCAAGACCAAACTCCTTCCACACGGGGGTCTGGCCTCTGCTGCTCTTCTGCCTGGACCCTCAGCTCTGACCCAGTGACCCACTCTGTGTTTGTCCAAACAGCTGGCATGGCAAGCTTTCTCCAGAGCCTGGAATGCATCCCCCATTCCAGCTCCTCTAGGGTCCCCCACTTCACAGAATTTCCCCTGTCCCAGATGTAAGCCTCCTCCTGGGACTCCAGTAACATCCACTGGGCCCGGTGCTGAGGAAAATATTGAATCCTTGTCAAAGGATTTTCACCTTCTCCTTTGGGCCATGTCTCCAATCACATCCTTCATTCAGCTCCCTAAATGTGCTCTTGCATAGATAACTATGATCACTTTTCAACTAAACTGGAAGGCCTTGCTTTATATACCTTTGTATCCCCAGGCTCTGTGCTCCACACAATAGCAAATGCTCAGTAAGTGTTTGATGATGATGATACAAATGGCAGTGGCTGTTAAATATTGCCTGCCACACCCAAGTCAAGCACCAAGGACTGTGGTTCCTAGTATTAAGTTTGAACATTTGCCCAAACCTGCGTCCTCCTGCCGGTTAGCCTCTCTCTGGCTCCTCCTGGCTTTGCACCTCACTGTTCTGCTCCATTTCCAGCACCACTTCCCCCTGGATACCTGACAGTGTCTGCCTAGCACTGGCTCCTCCTCATCCAGATTTGGGCCTGGTTGACCTGCCTCAGGATGCCATACACCTCGCTATAGGTTCTGGTTGGAGAGGGTTCATTACCTGGGTCAGCCTGGCCTTCTGAGGGAACCAGACTGATAATGAGGACATAGGGCCAGCTCTCAGGCAAGGTTTCTGAGGAGGGCAAAGAGATGCTTTCCAGTTGGCTGCAGTTTGTTTTGCCCAAACGGGTATTGAACCTATAAAACTACCCTGAATTCGGATACAAGGAAAAGATTAGTCCGAAGGACTAATGGTCCACAGCTACCAAGGCCTCCACTGGACTGAGTCCAGTACAGCTAGATGGTGCCCGGCTACCACCACTGACTGCTCTGACCAGGATCACAACAGAGGGATCTGGACAGAGCTGGAGAAAGATGTAGAACATAATTCTAACTCACAGTAAAAAGACCAGATTTACTGGCCTAAAGGAGACTGGAGAAACTCTCAGAGTATGGCCCACAGACACCCCCCAGACACCCTTTTAGCTCAGTGGTGAAGTTATCTCCGAGGTTCACCGTTCAGCCTGAGAGTGGACAGCCCCGTAAAACCAAATGGGACTAATGAGATATAGTAGCCCAGTGACAAGGGCCAGAAGTCAGAAGGGGACAAGGAAGCTGGTGATGGGGAACCCAAGGTTGAGTAAGGATATTGTTGATGTGTTGTGAGATTGGTAACCATTGTCATAGGGCAACATGTGTAGTAACTGTTAAATGAGAAACTATTTTGTTCTGTAAGCCTTCATCTTAACTGAGAATAGCAGCACGTTTGGAAGAGCGTAGTTGATGTCACTGAACTGTGCATGTAGAAATTTTTGAAATGGTGTATCTTTGGCTATGTATTTTCATCAAAAAAAAAAGTTGAGAAGTTAGAGGGTTGACATGTTGTGGGGTTGTTAACCAATGTCATAAAACAATATGTGTACTGCTGTTTCATGAGAAACTATTTGTTCTGTAAGTCTTCACCTGAAGTACAATAAAAAAATAAAAATTCATAAATACAGATTTTTCAAAAAAAAAAAAAAACTACCCTGAATTCTAAAACTGAGTCTTGGGTAGATCCTGGGTAAACCCTAACATCAGGCTTGCCAATAACGATTCTGTCGCCTCCACCCAGTTCTCATGATGTTAATCACAACCTTGCTTTGTAGGCTAGATTCTTTTTTTAAGATTGAGATATGATTTACATACCATAAAATGTACCCTATAAGCTAGATTTGTTTAAAAAATTTGCCTTATTTAAAAATAAAATCTGGTAGATTTTTTTGTGCAGTTTTCTATTCTGTATTTGAAAAGTAATACGTACACATAATTCAGAATTGAAAAGATATATTTTACAATGTAAAGTAAGTCTCAAAAATAATTTCAATATAGACAAGAGAGATTACTGTATGTTGTTCTCGTGTGCCGTTAAGTTGATTCCAATTCATAACAACCCTATGTGACAAAGTATAACTGTCCCATAGGGTTTCCTAGGCTATAATCTTTATGGGAGCATGTTACCAGGTCTTTTCTCCCATGGAGCCCCTGGTGGGTTCGAACCACCAACCTTTCAGTTGGTGCACTTAACCATTGTGCCACCAGGGCTCCTTATTACTGTATGTATACATGCGTATATATATATATATATATATATATATGTATATATAAAATAAAAATTAGAAAAGTAAATATCCGTTTGAGCTCTGAGGGAAAGAAGATTTTTTTAAGAAAGATACAAAGCCCAGCATCCGTAAGAAAATATTGATGCATTTGATTACATAAAACTTTGAAAATATGAATTTGTCATCTTCTAATGTCCCTGCCCCCACTTCTTCAATTCTCCAGTGTCCCTCATATAGGCAGCTATAGTCAGTCATTTTTCAGCTACTCTTCTAGAGATAGTCTCTGCAGATAGAAGAAAATATGAATCTATAAACAAATGCTGGTGTATTGTACCCAAGGTTCTACATCTGCTTTTGTCACTTAATGTATCTTGCAAATTGTTCTATATCAATACGTATAGAGTTTCCTCCTTTTTTCCAATAGCTAAATTATATTTCAGTGCATGAAAATATGATAATTTATTTAACCAGTCTCCTATTGATAAGCTTTTGGGTTATTTCCAGTCTTTTGTTACACACAATGTTGCAGTTAATATGTTGAATTCACCTTTTTTTCCCTAAATTTTATTAATTTTTTTGTTGTTGTTGAGAATATACACAGCAAAACATATACCAATTCAATCATTTCTACGTGTACAATTCGGTGATATTGATTACATTCTCTAAGTTGTGTAACCATTCTCACTCTCCTTTTCTGAGTTGTTCCTCCCTCATTAATATAAACTCACTGCCCCCCAAGGTTCATATCTAATCTTTCAAGTTGCTGTTGTCAGTTTGATCCCATATAGGTAGTTCTTAAAAGGGCATAATGCTCAAGCCAGACCTTTTCTACTAGTTCAGCTAAACTATTGTTTGGTTTTAAGAAGACTTCAGGGGATATGTTTGGTTTAAGGTTTAAAGATTATCTCAGGGCAATAGTTTCAGGGTTTCTTCCACCTTCCATGGCTCCAGAAAGTCTAGAGTCCATGATAATTTTAAATTATGTTCAGCATTTTCCCCCTTTTGATCAAGGATTCTTCTATGGAATCTTTGATCAAAGTGCTCAGTAATGGTAGCGGGGCACCATCCAGTTCTTCTGGTCTCATGACAAAGGGGGCAGTTGTTCATAAAGGCAATTAGCCACACATTCCATATCCTCCTCCTATTCCTGACTCTCCTTCTTCCTCTGTTGCACCAGGTGAATAGAGACCAATTGTTGTGCCTTGGATGGCCACTTGCAAACTTTTAAGACCCCAGGCACTATGCAATGAACTAGATGTGGAACAGAAGCAGTAAACATGTTATTAGGCAATTAACTGGGATATCCCATAAAACTAACCCTAAACCTCCAAACCAAGAAACCAAATCCCACGACGTGTTTGGTTGTACATAAGCAGCCTCAGCAGCTACTTTTTTTTTTTTTTTTAATCATTCTTGTAAATATATCTATCACATAACTTTTGTTGAATTAGTTGAAAGTGCTTAATGAACTTGTATGGGTGAAACTGGAATTTACACAGAAATTATTTCTGAGAAAACCCGTTAAACCCAACCTATTGCTGTTGAGTTGATTCCAGCTCATAGCGACCCTAGAGGACAGAGTAGAACCAAGGAGCGCCCCGTGGATTCGAACTGTCGACCTTTTGGTTAGCAGCTGTAGCTCTTAACCACTACGCCAACAGTTTTCTATTTCTGAGAAGTTGTGTGTAAACTGAATTTTAGCAAATCAGTATCTTTGAGAATCTGCCATTTCATAAAGTAATCAAGTTTTAGAACTGGATGAGATCTCAGAAATGATATCATCTAGTCCCTATTTTATAGTAATTGCAGTAACCGAGTGTCAAAGAATCCTATGGTTAAGTCTCTCGGAAAAATGAACAGAATTTAAAGCCGGGAAGGATACCTGAGCTAACTCTCTCGTTTTAACTAAGGCTCAAGAAGCTAAGTGACTTCTGTTAGGCCATAGAGCTCTTGAATGGAAGAGTCAGTGTACAAACCCCACTTTCTACTTCCTGCATTGATAATCTTAGCATCATAAGGATCAATTCCAGCCTGTCTGTTTGTAAACCAAGAACTTTATCTCTTCAGTTTTCTTAAGACAGTACACAAAGACTTAAAAAGAAGAAACTTAAAAAAAAAAAAAAAAAGGCAGCGTGTGTGTGGGGTGTCGTTAAGAAGAGAGTGGGATACTATTTAATAGACTGCTTACCGTTACATTATCTGATTGCAACCTTTATTGCTATCAATCTACTGATTCACCAAAGCCTTTTAACCAGCCTCAGTTGGCCAACAGGATTACTTAGTGTTTTCTGAGTACAGAACCTGTATTCGGCAACACTGAGGAGATAGGAACCATCCCAGGTCCCAAGATCCCAACGGTCTCATAAGGAAGCCAGGACAGAGTCACAGAGCAAGACTCAGGAACAAAACGTGGACCCCTCGCACAGGCAGCTAACTTCAGGCTGCCTGTCCTCAGTGGGGCATTTATGGAACAGCTTCAGTGCCTTCAACACTGTGTGCAGCACAGGGAGGGCTGCAAAGCAGGATCTCACCTGGTTCGTCCCCCAGAAGGCTTGTAGTCCAGCTTCTGAGATAGGTACCCAGGGGAAAGAACTGGCACAGGGTGGGTGTGTCAGCTGGAGAATGGAATTTGGTGGAGTTGCATTTTCTGGGGGTCAGCTTCTAAAGTCAGCATATAAGGTGAAAAATAAGAATATAATCAAGATTAACCTTGAAAGTCCTTTAGGAGGGTACTGTGTAAGCTACAGACCTACTGGCTCTTGATATTTAAATATTTAAATTAATCTTAGCTTGTTCCACTGGTTCTGGAAGAAGTTGCAGTTTCTAAGGTTGGGCACCAGATGAAGTGGTTGGCTTGCATTTGGGGGCTATGTAGGATGAAAAAAGTGTGTGTGTTTAAATATTACAATCTCACTCAGCATCCAAGATGCTTACACTGTAGTATCTCTGAGGCAGCAGGAAGCAGGTTTGGGGCTCTGAACCCATACTCATCCCTGAATAGAAGGGCAGGTTTACTTGGTTATCTCTTCTTGCTCTACTGTCTTCTTCTCTCTCCTCATCTTTCCCCTCCTCTTCCTTATCCTTTCTTCTTCCCCCTACTTCTGCTAAGCTTGAATATTTCAATTTGTGTAAGTTAAATGGACAGGTGAAGAGGTTCCATTGTCACATTCCTCATGAGAAGACCCATGGGGGCTGTAAGCTAGGAAATAACCATATGGGGTTAAGCAAGAAAAACCCTTAGAATAGGTCAACAGGGTGTAATGGAGAAGAGAGCCACAGAGTAAGTTTTGGTTTTTTTTTTTGAAACTGCACTCACAGTATATTCACTATAAATTGTTTTTAACCTCTTCTGGGCTTTTGGAAGTAGCCACCGCTCAATTGTTTACACAACCCTGGTTGGATTTTTTTTTTTTTAAATTGAAGGAAATTCATATGACATAAAATTAGCCATTTTAAATTGTAGAATTCAGTTTCATTTGGTACATTCACATTGTTGTCCAACTACCACCTATGTCGAGTTCCAAAACATCGTCATCACCCCAAAAGAAAACCCCATACCCATTAAGTAGTCAGTCCCTATTCCTCTGTTCCTCCAGCCCCCAGCAACCACCAGTCTGCTTTCTGTATCTATGGGTTTACCTATTCTGGATATTTTATATAAATGGAATCATGCAGTATGTCACCTTTTGTGTCTGGCTTCTTTCAGTCCACAGAGTAGGCTTTTAATCTGCAATCGTGTCACCTAGGATTGCAAATGAAGGACCTATGCTTGGTGTGGCGCTAGGAGAGGGCAGTACCCATGTGTAGCAGAAACCTTCTTCTGCTCTAAGGCCTTAGGCCTCCGTGTCCTCTCTCTTTCCTTGTCTCCCCTCCCCAGCCTTGCTATTGCAGGCCATTGCAAGAGGCCTACAAGGACTCTACCAGCATGACTCTCTGTCCACGTCCTCTACATCCCAACAACATGTGTTTAGGACAATTTAGAAGCCAGCAGCCACTCCCTGACTCCCACTGCCACTTGCTGTAGAGGTGGTGGAAAGGCTCAGGATTCCTTCCCCCATCTGTCGGTGAGGCCATGCTGAGCTATCCCGTTGGCATTTAGGATGCGACTTCTTCCCGGGTTGTGGAGAAGAAAACAACACTGCCATAGCAGTAGCAGTGGTAATCCTGTCCATTGTGATTTAGAAGGTATTTTCCCTCACATTCTTCATTCTTTCATTCATTCATGCCACATGCATTTATTGAGCCCCTACTGTGTGCTTGGCTCTGTGCTAAATACTAAGGATACAAAAATAAAGAAGATTCAGACTTTCCCTTCAGAGCACTCATAGTCTGTGAGGGAGACAGACATGCACAAAAGCCAAGAGCACTTAAGGGCCATGGATGTTAATGTGGAAGTATTCAGGGGTCTACTCTGAGGAGGGACTGGTCACTTCTGCCAGGGTCAGGGGAGAGAGGAATGTCAGGAAACACCTAGGATGGCCCCATTGCCTTGTACAGTACGTGTCGTTGTGAATGGAATGCTGTAGAATTAATGAATGAGAGGCTGACATTTGAGCTGAGTCCTGAGAAACGAGTAGGCTTCCACCAGGTGGCAAAGGAAGTCAGGGCATTCTAGGCACAGGGAACAGCTCAGTCAAGTCCTGGAGGTGTGACACAACAATATCTGATCTGGGAACTGCAAGTTGTGGGATGTGCATAGAGCACTGGGTGGGATGGAGTTGCTGAGAAGGGCAGGCAGAGACCAGCTCATAGGCCAGCCATTTGTGTCCAGCTAAAAGGTTTGGGACTTTTCTTGAAGGTAGTAGGGAACCAGTAAGGACTAGATGGGGCACGTACGTGTGTGTGTGTGTGTGTGTGAGAGAGAGAGAGAGAGAGAGAGAGAGAGAGAGAAAGCATTACCAGGTTTTCTTTTTGAAAGCCCACTCAGTGGCAGTGTGGAGGATTGACTGGAGATGAAGTAAAATGGGCAGCAAAGAGGAAGTCATTGCAATCATTGCAGCAAGACAGAGCAAGTCTGAGTCAGAGCAGTTGCTTTGGGAGCAGGGGGAAAGGAGAAGCAGATTAGGAAGCTGTCAGGGGGATCAGTTTGACGTGTCTTAGGGACCAACTGAATGTATAGGGCAAGGAAGAAAGTCAAAGGGTTGCCCAGGTTTCTGCTGAAGATACAGGAGAAGGAGCAGGTTTATTTGGGAAAAAGAACAAGTCTAATTTCGGTTGCTAAAATTAGAGTTGGAGGTGCCTGTGGGGCATCTGAGGGAGATTTCCAGTGGGCAGTTGGACATATGGGTCTGGGGCAGAAGATCCCCAAGAGATGGCATAGAGGTGTTGTCCCTCCCCCCACCTACACTCTTCATTAATTCTAACCAAATAAAATACCATCTAAGTACAAATGATTGCTTACTGTGCAACTGCACCTTCAAGACAAGTTCTAGACAAACCCATTTGCCTCCCACTAGCCCCCTCTGTCCATCAGGCATTCTGGAGCAGATGTTTGGGAATCACCAGCACATAGAAGGTGGTTAGAGCCAGGGGAGCAGATGATGTCACTTAAGACCCAAGGAGAGCATGCAGGGGTGCATTGTAAGGGGAGTCAACAATGGAGACAGAAAGAATTGACAGGAAGGAAGAAACCCAGGAGACCATGTTGTCTTGGAAGCCAAAAGAGGAGAGAGAGCTTTATATTTTATATTTTATGAAAAGAAGGACCATGATTTTGCATACCTAGTACAATGCATGACACATGGAAGGTTCTCCATAAATATATATGAAGTTGAAATGGAATTGATCAACTATTGGGGAAGCTAAGAAAGAGAGGACTGAAAACAGTGATTGATTTAGAAATTAGGATATTATTGGGGATCTTTGCCAGAGGGGCTTCTCATTTGATTTAATCTCCCTGTGAGATAGGTTGTGTGGGTGTCATCTGCCCTGAGGGTTGAAGTGATATGTCCTAGAAGCCGGGTTTCCTGACTCCCAAGTCCAGGGCACTTTCCCCTGTGCTGGTAGGAAAATAGGGAAGAGCCCAAGGGAACAGTGAGGCCTTTAATTTCTGATATTAATGTCCCGTACCTGGGCATGTGATCAGACCCAGGACCTAGGTAGGTTGTTAGATTCAGCATTTGAGGCATTTGCCCATATGTGTGAGCATTAGGTGACTGAATCTACATTCTCTCAGTTGGTGTGGGCATTTTAATTAGGCTCTTTTCACAGAGGAAAAGATAGAGGCTTGAGCACAGATGTTGTCCCTGGGGTCTGAGGAGCCAGTGTGAAGGTGAAAGGAGACGCTGGGATAGTCCAGGAGTTCTACAAACAGCAGAAGCTAACTCTAAATTAAGCAAAAAAGGGAAATTGTCTGGCGGCTCACTGAATGACCTGAAAGGCTGGAGAATGAGGCTCAGAAATCAGGCTGCACCTGTGAGAAGTTGGGTGGCTGGAACCAAAGCCAAGGTGACGATGCCACTGTGTGGCATCACTGCTGCCAGCTGACCTGGATGCTGCCACCCCCTCCAGGAATGAGTTCTGAACTGTCCCTGCCTTTTATGCCACTCACTGTGGAGGCAAAGCACAGGCTGAATATCTGATTGGCCCGGCTTAGGCCACATGCCCACGTTCCTACCACTGGGTGTCCTGATGAGCAAGGCTGTGGCTCAACGGGACTCACAGTGCAAGGTGCGCCTGGGAAGTGAGGCACATGCCAGGTGGATAAGTGTCCACCACGGAAGCCTGGAGCTCATTCTAGCCCTCAGAATCAGATGATTGGGCAGTGCTGGATATGGAAGGATAGAGACGGGGAATTCTCCTTAGGCCACTGGAAAAAAAAATCCACCTCTTGATCTTAATCTTTCTGGACATCTTTCCAGATCCTTTCGCCTCCAGTTGAGCTTCAGGATTCTTATATGTACTGGAGGTTTGAACGTTTCATTAGCAATTGGATTTCTCTTCTGGAGTCTGAAAGATTCCAGTGGAAAAGGGAGGTCATCCCAGCATCTGGATTCTCCCTGCATATTTGATGCCACTTGGAAAAAACTTCAGCACTGCCTTGTGAGGCCAGAGGCCAAGGCTTGGCTCTCCCTGGCTAACAGGCTATTAGAGCTTGAATTCTTTTTCTTCTCTGGGGCTGAGCGAGACCCAGGGCCATGGGGCCTCTGGGAGGCGGTACCTTGCTTTTCAAACTGGAAGTTGGTGTTCTGGCTTCAGGACTGGTTTGTGGGACACTTAAGGTCCCTGGTGCCAAGCTGCCCAGAGTACAGGAGTGGGCACCTCTCTAGGTCTGAAGGTGTCAATTCTGGAGCCTGGGGCTTGGAGCGAACTTATTGAGATGCTCTCCCAATGTCCTGCCTTAGAGAGAGCTGAGGGAGCTAGGCCTTCATCTGCTCGGGGTTGTCAGCATCTCCAGTACATCCCTGCCCATTTTCCTCATCCGTAGGATAAGAGAATGTCGAGTTAGGTGAGTACCAGCTCCCTTCTGTCCCTCAGATCCTCTGCTCTTTGAAACAAGGGTACCTTGACTGAATCTTGGTCATTCAGTTCCAATAACCTTAGACAAAGGAATTAATTTCCTCAAAAAAGAAAATGAAAAATACAATTTTGAACCTACTGGAATCTTTGCTGTGTTGACTACCAACATTACCAGTCTTTTCCCCTGGTGCCTCAGAGCGTGAAGCTGCTGCCTTTGCAAAGCTGGGTGTGCTGTGGGGTGGGTTCTTGTAGTCCTGGACTGGAGGTGATTCTGAGTCTGAGGCTTGGTGACCAATATGGGGTCAGGATGGCCCCAGGGAGGGAGGGGACAGGGGCATTCCTGGCCAGTACTGGCTTTGGCATAGTCTACACTGAACTTGCCTATTTTTATCCAGATGAAATGGAATTGCATTAAAAGCAGCACTGGAGGGGAAAAGAAGGCTTGAAGGACCTTAGTTGTTTTACTAAAACCCAGCTTTAATCATGTCGCCCCCTCCTAAAAACCTTTGAGAGCTGCCTAAGTCCTGCAGGAGAAACTCCACACTCCTTAGAATGGAACGCAAGGCCCTTGTCGGAGCCCAGCCTACCCTTCTGGCCTCTTCTTCACCCTCCCTTCCCTTCAAACCAGAAAACCCATTGCTGTTGACTCAATTCTGACTCATGGTGATCCCATGTATTATAGAGTAGAACTGCTCCATAGGGTTTTATTGGCTGTAATCTTTATGGAAGCAGATTGCCAGGCCTTTCTCCCGCAGCTAGGTGGATTCAAACTGCTAGCCTTTAGATTAGCAGCTGAGTGCACCACCCAGAGACCTCCCCTTCTCTAGCCCAGCCCTTGCTGTTCCAGAAGCTTCTCAGTGCTCTTTAACACAGTTTCACTCTCTGTGCCTTTACTTGTTGTTCCCTCTGCCTGGGATGCCCTCCCTACGCTTTTACTCCTGGCAGAGGCCCACAGGACCCAGCCAGAAGTCACCTGCCTTCAGGCTGCCTTCCTGAGCTGTCACCTTGTCATTTCTGCAATCGAACTTCACCAGCTGTCCGACGTTGAGTTAGCTGTGGATGTGTCTGTCTCCTCACCGTCCTAAAACAGTGCCTGGCATGCAGGAGGTGTCCTATAATGGAGACTGGAAGGGCAGCCTGAAAGGAAGTGAGGGAGCAGGACCTGGCCTGGGTAAGGTAGATGGATGTGTATGTGGTTGGTGAGCTGAGTGTCTGTATACTGGCCCCAAACCTCCCTTTGCTCCTGCTGGTAGACTTGCCATCTTCATAGCTCTGCTGCTTCTCTGAGTCTGTCAGGAGGCCTTGGTGAGGGTGGGGTGGGGGTTTGGCGACACAGAGCCCAGCACTTGGGCCTCCCTCACCCTGAGGAGGACTCTGAGGGGACACTGAGCATCTCCACAGAGAGGTAAGTCAGCCACCTGTGATGAGGTTTAAAAGTAGCTAAGACTTGCCTTCCTGCTTACTCCAACCCTTGAAGAATGATAGTGTGCTGGCCTTGGAGGAAAAGGGGGACCCCTTAGTTTTCACGCTCAGCACTGTCTGCTGGCGTTGCACAGAGAAGGAAGTGCAGACCGTGAGATGGGAGATTGGGTTCAACTTAAAATGAGAGCCCTGTTCAAGTCAGGTCACGAGTCTGAGAGGACAGGCTGTGGCTCTTCCTGTTGGAGGAAGAAGAGGGACAGATCCTCCTGACAATAATTGCCAGGTGTGGTGAGGGGACTGGGGTCTCAGGGTGTGTATGAAATGAGGGGGTTAGACTACATGTGGTCCTTACCTGCTCAAAAATTCCACTAGCCTGTGAATGGAGCCTGGCAAGTGCTGTCTGCAACACCTGAACCACTGTGCTCATGGGGTATCACAGTGGAACCTGTGGTTATCTCTCAAAGGTGCTCCTGCTACTGAATAGTTGTCCAGGGTCTGTATGCCACTTAGAGAACGTTTTCTTTCTTCTTTTAATTGGGATATAATTCACATACTGTAAAAGTCAGCATTTAAAAGTGTATAAAATTCAGTGGGTTTTAGTGTATTCACAAAGATTGTGCAGTCATCACCACTAATTCCAGAACATTGTGTGAGTTTGATGTCCAGGGAGGCACTGGCTCCTCTTGAGAGGGACTGCATGTGGGCTCTGCCTTTGTTTCTGCCTCCACTCGGGCCTTCCTGCCCACCCCAGCCCTCTGCCATGGAGTTGGCCTACCGATGCCTCTCCACTCCTCCCTCATCTCTCCATAGCAAATCCATTGTGTTACCGCCAACGTTCATGCAGTGATGGGGTGTATACTTCAGGTTCCCAACACATTGAGAAGCAGGGAAAAGTGGATTTTAAGAGTAGGCCTCAACTGGCAGGACTGGGAGGTGTTGTCAGGAAAAGTACTTAGGAAAATATACAAAATCCGGGTAACTCACACACGACAATATTTTTTTAATGCAGAACTTAAAGCTGTAAAAATGTTAATGTCCTTGCCTGTTAATATTGTGCTTGGGAGTTTATTCTAAGGAAATAATTCTAAAGAGGAAAAGAGCTATAGGCACAAAGATATTTATAGCAACGCTGTTTAAAATAGCAAAAGACTTTGTTGTTGTTATTGTTAGGTGCTGTCCACTGGGTTTCATAGTGACCCCATGTGACAGAGTAGAACTGCCCCGTAGGATTTTCTTGGCTGTAATCTTTATGGAAGCAGATCACCAGGTCTTTCTCCTGTGAAGCCCCTGGGTGGGTTGAACCACCAACTTTTGGGTTAGCTGCTGAGCACTTAACCATTGCACCACCAGGGCTCAAAAACTATAAACAGCCTAAATGCTCCACATTGTTCTGTAATTCACGATACGTAGACTCGGTGGAGTTTATGCCACTGTTAAATTAATATGAAGGTGTTGTTAATTCACGGGGAAAAGCTGATGAATTTTCGTGAAAAAACCCCACAAATATCCACCTGATGACTACATAAAAACTGATGATAAGGATATCCACCAGCGCAGGAGTTAAGAGCTCGGCTGCTAACCAAAAGGTCGGCAGTTCAAATCTACCATCTGCTCCTTGGAAACCCTGTGGGGCAGTTCTACTCTCTCATATAGGGTCATTATGAGTCGGAATCGATTCAACAGCAACAGGTGGTTTTTTTTTTTAATGACATAAATTGGTATAGTGTAAATACTGGATTTAGGTGAAGAGGTGATGAATGCAGTATTTGTGTGTGTGTGTGTGAAATTACTTTCGTTTATAAACCAAAAAACCGAACCCATTGCCATCCAGGTTGATTCCGAATCGTAGCAACCCTATAGGACAAAGTAGAACTGCTTCATAGGGTTTCCAAGGCTGTAAATCTTCATGAAAGCAGACTGCCACATCTTTCTCCTGTGGCATGGCTGATGGGTTTGAACCGCTGAGTGCTTTAACCACTGTGCTACCAGAAAGAAAGGGGGGGAAGGCCTTAACATATCAAAGACTTTGGATCTGGGTGGGAGGGAGGCCAGGGGGAGGGACTCTAAGCCTCCCATCTGTTACCCCCAGGAAAAAGTACTGGCTCTGTCTTATCAGCGGTAAGCACTGCAGGGGCTGGAGGACTCAGATTGGTTAACTGGGTCTTTTAGTAATGAGAGGCCTGACTTCACAGGTTTGCTGGCTGTATAACTACTGGGTTCCCAGTGTGGACTCTGCCTTCGGTGCTGGTGCTGGCCGACCCCCAGCTGGCCTCAGAGCCCTAGACAATTGTGCGCACCTGGGTTTCCAGGGAACCAGCCCAGTGAGCACGTGTGGCCCTTGAGGCTCAGCACCAGCCACCCACTCACTTTGCTGCTGGCTTATCCTGCAGGCCCTGGCCACAGGGGGAGCAGGCAGATTCTGTATCCTACAGGCTCTGGCCATAGGAAGTGTGTGCTTTGCAACTAACCTGCAGCCCTGCCTAGCCCAGGTGGAGTCCTAGTGAGTTAGTATCTTGAGTGTTTACAGCGGTTTACATATTTATTATAGTATTGAAACTTAGAGTTCCCCTTTCCTGCTGGCCCCAGGGGCCCGCACATGCATCCAGTCCATCTCTGGCTTAGCAGGCAGGGCCCTTGTTCTTGGCCCCCAGAAGATCAGCTCAAGGGAAGCTTGGGTAGTGGGGTGGGGTGGATTTGATATCCGGGGAGGTGCTGTCTTCTCTTGGGAGGGACTACGTGTGGGCTCTGCCTTGTTTCTGCCTCCTTGGGGGCCTACTCACCCCTTCCTACCCATTCCAGCCCCCATCCTGCCAGCATCTCTGCTGGGACTTGTAACTGCAGGATCCCAAGGCCCTGTGCCTGAGCAGCTGACCCTCTTCTAACCCCCTTCTCATGCCCCTGTGATATCTCAGAACTTCTAGACGTCTAGTGAATGGACTTCTCACCCACCGCTTTCCCCATGTGCAGCAATCTCTTCTTAATGGAGAATTTCTTGACATGTGGAGTGTCTGTTTGGAGGGTTCATGATCATCCTTTTCCTGTGACTAGCTTGACCTGGGACAGGACGTGGACACTCCTTGGTGTTGTTTGGAGGCGTGAGGTGAGTGGGAGCTGGAGAGCCCTGGGCGTACCTTGAGTGGGCAGGTTGGAGCCTGCTGAAATAGAAGCTGCTGCAACAGAGCATTTGTGGGTAGATGTCCAGGCCCAGCTGGGGCCCTGGTTATCTCAAGCATACATCCACTAAAGCCAGATTCCAGAACTGCAAAAGATTTGGAATTTTTTGTTCTGAGATCGGACTGAAATAGGGCCTGTGGCTGGAGGTTTTGCCAGGGTCAGAGAGAAATCCACTACGTTGGGACGTGGACTCAGGGCTTACCTGGATACTCATGAGGGCTACTCAGTCAATTTTACGTCTTCTAAGACATGAATGCTGGGTTTTGTGTGTGTGTGTGTGTGTTTGGAGGTGGGCATAGGGAATATCCACTGGCTTCCCTATAATATCACGTTCACTCCTAGATGCCCTGATCCCATCCCCACCTGACCTCCACAGGGACATTAAGTCTACTCCAACGTGATCATTGTTGGCATTGTGAATATTAACTGCCACAAAATCTAAGTAGCAAGCTTGTCTTCCTGAGCCCAGGGCCCAGCAGTAACTGCTCATCTCAGTTCCGTAATTTAGAGACCACGTGTGTACCCCAGGGTTGTCAGCAGCTCAGTTTCTTGAAGCTTGAAACACATTTCCATAGAAACAATGCTATAAATGGTGCTTGGGTTCCTAGGTTAGCCCACAAAGAGCCCTGGTGTCACCTCAGAAGTTGCTAAAATGTAGTATTAGTAAAATAGAGAGGGCAAATGCAGCCTTAAGAGTTAACACCCAGTGACACTGGAGGTAAATGGTGTGGGCTTATTTGTGTAACTTTGTTTCTTTGGGGAGAGGTGTCTTTCAAAGCCCTTCTGATAAGGGAAGCTGCAGTCCCTTGACTCTGGGGATTCTGGGGCCTTCCACCTGCCCACAATCATAACCCCTCCTCTCCCAGTTTACATTTCTTCTTCCTTCCTCTTCAAGCCAGGGGTCTAAGACTACCTGTCCCCCGGGCACTGGGCCAGGGTATTTTCATGATGAGGAGTTCCTCCTGTTCAATGGCCCTCACCTCCTTTATCATCATCATCATTATTTAAACCATATTGATCAGCTTACACCTTATCTATTTACACTGTTCAAAATTCTCTTCTGGTTTCTGTTAATATTCCTGTGGAGGTTTTAAGAGAGTTCTGAAGCCACCTTTGCTGTATTTCTTTGTGCTGATTTTGTCCCTTAACATGATTTCATCGAATACTTTCCCTTTCATATTTCATTCTGTTGCTGTACCATACCATAATCTGAATGGATTTGAACTTTTTTGCTATATAAAGAGGCCATGAGCATCTTTTATAACCTTATTTGTGGTGGTATTTTAGATTATTTCCATGGGATGTAGTCCCCCGACCATAATTATCTGGTTAAGTCTTAAACTCTTACAACGCAATGCCAAATCACATTCTAGAGAGATTTAAATGGTTTATAGTGGCACAGCACTGTACGTGCAGCTGTTTCCCTATAGCCCTGCCAACAGCAGCTTTCTTGTTTTATTTATTTATTTTCCTTGACTCAGGCCCTTAATGGTGTCCTAATTTGCATATCTTAAATCGCTGCTGAGACGGCTCATTTTTCCTCGTCATGATTCACCGTTTCCTCATGTGTCAAACAGTGCTCATCTGCTCTGCCTGTGGAGCCTCCCCACTTACATGTATCTCCCTGAACCACATTTCTGTTGGGAAACACCATGTCCTCTCTTCCTTACTGCCTCCCTCCCCTACCTCACCCCTCCACCTTATCTAACTCATCTCCACACCTGCCTGCTTCACCATCTCAGCAGCTCTGGCCCTCAGCCTTCCCACTGGCTGGGACTGATGCCCTGCGGTGGGCGTGGGGGGTGGGAGGCAGCGTGAGGGACAGACATGGGGGTGCCTCTGTGATGGAGGCTGAAGTGGGGAGGGGGATATGAGGCAGGGGGCTTATCTGAGTGGTAGTGGATTCATAAAGTGACATAGATTCTGCAGTAGATTCATAAGTGACCTCCATGGAGGAAGGCTGGCTGGGGAGAGATTCTGGGAGGAGCCACAGGCTGCTGGAACTGAAGAGGGCACTGGAGTTCTTCTGGTCCAGGGGTCATGCCCTCAGAGGCCCAAAGGGTGGGGTGGGGGTGGGATTGAGTGACAGAAGCTGGCTGGGCGGAGGAAAACAGCACAAGTGTGATGATAAATGAGTGACCCTCAGCCTAGGAAGGGGCGGGTTCTGTGGAAAATGGATTGTGTGAGTCCCCTTAGAGTGCCACTCCCTTCACGGTGTTACTCCCCTTGTAGTGCTACTCCTCTCACGGTGCTCCCCCCACCCCCACATGGTGCTACTCCCCTTGAAGTGCTGCTACTCAGCTCCATTTCCAAGAGAGTTCAGTGTGGCCAGTGTTCTATTTTTTTTTTTTCTAAGACAAACCAGAAATCCTGATTTTTTAGATGAAATCTGATTTAAAGATGTTGGCAATACATTCAATTAAATTAAAAATAAAACACAATATATGGGCCAGATAAAATATCTCTTTGGATGAGAATGGCTTATAATCCTCCAGTGTGTGACCCCTCATTTTATTCAGCTTATATTTGGAAAACAAGGCCCAGAGAAGCATCCTCCTGTTGCAGAAGGAAGGAATCAGACAGTCCTGGGGTTGAATTCCATCTGCATGACCTGTGGGACCTCAGCTTCCTTATTTATAGAATGGGGATAATGGCTTCCTCTCAGGGTGCTGGGTAGAGCGGGTGGGCTCGTATCACACTCAGCATTTGTTAGGCAGATCCTGTGTAGAGTCATCCAGAAAATTAGAACCAGGCTAGAACACTGCTCTCATGACTTCCAGTCCAGTGCTTGTTCCACTTCCCCCTCCGTGTGTTTTCATGGAAGTTTCTAGAGGTGTCTGGCTACAGGGGCTCCTTCTGGTCCCTGGGAAACTGCTGGTCACTTTATGAGAGTGATTGCCCAACAGCTACTGAGCTCAGAGAATGGGCCTCACAGCTCTGTGGACTTTGTACTGCAGGCTCCAGAACCCAGGAGATTCAACTTCAGTAATAACCACAACAATATGGCACACCATTGAACACTAAGAAGCCATCAGTTATAAGATGTGCCATTATTTTATGTACAACTAAGAAAGAGATGATACTCCTGATTAAACCATGAGATGCTATCAATTGTAAGATGCTTCCTGATTTCAGAGATGCTAAAATGGGGGGAACTGTGCATCTTAGAATTGATGAAATAGAGTAGTCATAACAATAATATCTTAAATTTGTTACATTTTATTGCTTACCTTAAAGGTTCACATATATGATCTTATTTTTTTTTCATGCATTTATGAAGAAGCATTTACAGAGCACCCACTCTGTGTAGGTGCTATGTGGGCACCTGGGATACCAAGGTGACTAGGACCTAGAATGTGCCCTTCAGGAGCGCTGATCCTAGTACGGTGATGGTACAGTAAGCAGATGTAGAACAAATGTGTAGGTGACACAGTAAAAACATAGAGGATGCCACGGGAGTTCATGGGAGAGAATGGCCTTCAATTCTGAGAATGGCTTCAGGAGAAAACCTGAGACAGGGTTTCAGGTCCATGGGATTTATTGAGGAAGTTGCTCTTAGGAGAAGGCACGAGGGAAGCAGGATAGAGCAGGGGAAGAAGCTAAGTAAGGAGGTGTTGCAGCTAGAGCTAGCTTTGGCTTGATCCCACAGGGAGCACTTGGTCCCACCTTGAAGCCAGTGGGCTGGCCTTTTGGGCTTCCCTTCCCCCAGTCAATCATTGGTTGCATTGCTCTCTCCCAGCAAAGGCTGCTTCTTAGCCCAGGGAAATTCCCTGAAGAAGGGGGCAGCTGAGCAGCCTACACTCACAGCAGCTGGAGGCTGGTGTGCTGGCCTGATAAAAGGGCTCTGGGAGGGACCCAACGGCATATACTCTGTTGGCCCTCTTCTTCGTGGAGGAGTCAAAGAAGGCTTCCTGGAAATGCTGACATTAAGCTCAAGTCTGGTGGGACATCTGGGTGTGGGTTTGCCTGTGGATGAAGGGGAGGGGAGGAGCAGCATGTGTGAAGACATGGAGGGTGAGAAGGCAGGTGTCTTGGGGAAACTTCAGGTTGTTTGGCTGTGTGGAGCTTGAGGTTCATCAGCAGGGTGGTGGGGCTGGGGCTGGGAAGTTTTGTAAGTGTCTGCCTAGCAGTTGCAGCTTTATGCAGTAGGTGATGGGAGCTACTGAAGGACTTTTGAAAGGGGTGCGGTCACTCTCACGGCAGTGTGGATGGTAGGTGTGCAAGACTAGAAGCAAAGAGATCAGCTAGGAAGTGAGGAAAAAAAATGATAGCCAACACTTACAAAAGACTTAATGTGTGCCAGGCACTGTTTCAACCACTTATTTATTATGCCCATTTTACAGATGAGAAACTGAAGCATAGAGTATTTAAGTAACTTGTCCAAGATCACCAAGTTAGTGTGAGCCAAGATTTGGACTCAGGCTCAGCTTGTGCTTGTAACCTATACACTCCCATGACTATGAATTTTGGATTCTAGTCCATGATATATCAGTTTTAGTTTTCATTAAGAAATAATGCTTTAAAGCATGCTCCATTGTATACTGGGTGGTGCAGATGGTTAACACACTCGGCTGTTAACCAAAAGGTTGGAAGTTTGAGTCTACCCAGAGGTACCTCAGAAAAAAGGCCTGGTAATCTACTTCTGAAAAATCAGCCATAGAAAACCCTGTGGAGCACAGTTGTACTCTGACACACATGTGGTTGCTGTGAGTCAGAATCAACTTGATGGCAATTTTTTTTTCCCCCACTGTACATACTGGATCTTCTCCTGACCTACTGCCTCCAGGTAGGGAGGCAGAGCTCCAGAGAACAGCCGGTGAGAGCAGAGTCTATCTGGGCTGGTTCTGCAGGGGGCACGGAACTGAGCTGAAATAAGGCCTTTGGGAAGTTGGCAGCTTTGTCTCTGTGAAGAAAGGGCGTTTCTGTCCCGTGGTCCTGCTGGCCCGCCTGCTCTGGCAGCCACACCTGTTTCTTTCTCCTCTCTACACCCAGCCAGACGTCTCTCCCAGAGTGACAGCAGCAACTGGGGGCCTCTGCAGAAGCTCCCTCTCTGGCCTGACAAAGGCCCCAGAACCTGGCCCAGGCCTGCTGCGGCGAGGTGGTGGGGGAGAGGGCAGGTGGGAGGGATGCCAGCAGCTGTGGGCTGGTGTGGTAGGCATGGCCCTGCCCCAGAACAAGTGAGGTAAATGTGAGCTGAGGAGGAGGGTCCCCTGGGTTTTCAAGGGTAAAAGACAAGACAGTGCAGGGACTTCAGCACTTTTCAGTTAAGGTGGCTTTACTTAATGGCTTTCTACAATCTCCTTTTTCCTCTGTTGTAACTATGTAATGAGCTCCCTGCTCCCCCAGAAAAGGACATGACATAAAGGGGTGAGGGTGCTGGGAGGAGACACAACCATCAGCAGGTGTCCCTAACCAGGTTGGATGGGCAGCACTGTGGAAAAGAACAGGGCTGGGGAGAAACCTTGCAGGGAAATCCCAGATAGAACATTGAGTCAGTGTTAGAAAGAGTCTCTCTGGGCTGAGCCCAACAGAGGGTCAGTCACCCTGCGGTTGATGGGGTGAACCTGGAGTCTTTTCAGGGGGAAAAAAATCTTACCTGGAACTAGGGTTTTAAAAGAGAGATGCTAGTTTTTGGAGGAGTTGTAGGGTACCAGTTACTGTTGAGTCAATTCTGACTCATGATGACCTTGTGTGTGTCAGAGTAGAACTGTGCTCCATAGGGTTTTTAGTGGCTGATTTTTCAGAAGTAGATCACCAGGACTTTTCTTCTGAGTTGCCTCTGAGTGGACTTGAACTGGCAACCTCTCAGTTAGCAGCCAAAAGTGTTAACCATTTCCATTACCCAGAGACTCCAGTTATAGGGTAGAATAATAAAAAATAGTGACAATTATAACCCCCATACATAGTAAGGAACCATTGTGGTGCAGTGGTTAAAGCACTCAGCTGCTAACTGAAAGGTCAGCAGTTTGAACCCACCAGCCACTCCGTGGGAGAAAGATGTGGCAGTCGGCTTCTGTAAAGATTACAGCCTTGGAAACTCTTTGGGGCAGTTCTACTCTGTCCTATAGGGTTGCTATGAGTCGGAATCCATTTCAGTGGCAACAGGTAACATGTACATTGCATGATACACTTACAAAACAATTTTTTGTCCTTTTGATATTCACAATCCCATAGGAGACACTTATCTATTCTTCCATTGGTCATGTAACAAATACTTCACAGAGCATTTATTAGGGGCCAACAACAATGAGGCTGAGAGAAGGTAAGAGACAACTTTGCTAAGATCACATAGCAAGTTAGCTTTAGCTAGGCAGGACCCAAACTCAGTCCTGGTTCCCCATTCTTTCTACAACCTTCTCTTTCCTCTGTTGTAACCATAGGCAATGAGGTTCTAGAAGGTAGTACCTATATTCTGCAAGGGAAATGACAGAAGGGACACAAGGAACACCAGGGACATACGAAACCCAGTATTGTGGACTTGTGATTTCCTCAACTTTGTGTTTGTACCCCCAACTCCCCACCCTCTAGTCAAAGTTGGTTGTTCACTTAAACACACCAAAGTGTGCTGGCCTTGATGGAAAGGTACTGATAGAGAAGGGAAAGTGGAAAAAGGACAGGGATGCATGCACAGGACCTGGGAAGAAGAAAACCCCTTTTAAATACTGTAGTGAGTGATGGCAGCAGAAAATGAATGGAAGCAGGTGGGTGGGTGGTAAGAACCTGGCTTCCCTGGAAGTTTATTTTTTAATAACAGCTTTATTGAGATACAGTTTACATATAAAATTCACCCTTGGAAGCTTTTTAATAGTCTGGGGTTGTCCCAGAAGTGGACATTGGCGATGACCAGTCAGGGCAGTGACGAGACTCTGAGCTGATGCAGTCCCAGGAAGCCCGCTCTCTAACGTCATACTCTACCCTCATTGGGGCCCAGGGTTTGGAAGCCTGTCTCAGATGCTTTGCTTCCTGGAGTGTTTCTTATCAGATACACTCCCTGGGAACTACAGCCCTGTAGTCCTCTCTTTCTTGAAGTTTGTAGAGAAGGTCTATGGTGGAAAAAAGGGTAAGGTCCCTGGAACACTTTTTTCCCTGCCAAAGGCCACTGTTTTTGGCTGCCCTAGAGGCCTATAGAAGGGGCTGGAGCTTCTAAAACCAAAACTTTCACTTCACGTGTCAGTGATCCTGCACTGTCATATCTGCAGCAAAACTGACCTCCAGGGCTTTCCTGGAAGAGCTGCAGCTTTACAGATTGTCATCTGCCCGCCTCTGGGAGGTAGACTTCTCCCCCTGCCACTGGGGAGACTCCTGAGCCCTCCCCTACACACCCATGTGCCCCCTTTCCTCCCTCTCTTTCTTTCCGAAGTTGCCTGAATTTGGAAGTTCAGCTGGGGTGAGGTGATGTGCTGCCCCACGGTAATCAGGGCTCCTCCAGGCCCACTGGCTTCTCGGTTTTTTGTGCATCCTGCCACCAACCTCTACTCCCTGTGCTGCTTCCTGGGCCAGCCCCCACAGCGTGGTGTGGGACAGGAAGGAAGTCCTGGTGGGACAGGGCTGAGGAGTGCCCTTTGGAGTGGCTCCTACTTGTGCCTTAGAGGCTGGGCCTGGCTTGCCCGGTGGCAGACTCTTCTAGGAATGTGCTCCCCAGCCGGGTTTTCTGGTTGGTTGGGAACATCCCTGGGCTGGTCTGTACTGGCTCTTATGGGCTGCTAGAGCTGAGTGGCCTGCTCTGGGCAGGTCCTTGGCCAGCTGCAGGGACTGGGCCCTGGGCAGGGAGTAGAGGAAGTCAGGATGGCCACAGGTGACAGAGGGACCTGGCAGGAGTGGGCACTGGAGACTCAGTGGCTTTGTGTTTGCTTCCCTCACTTGGGTGAGCTGTCTTTGGGAGGGGAGAAAGCAGGAAAATGGAAAAGCAGAAAAGCTTTACACTGTGTCTCTGCCAGGAATCTGGAGAGTTTAGCCCCTGCTTGGGGGCCTGCATGCCTGAGCACCCCAGCCCATCAGTCACTCACTGCCTTTCTCTGAGGCAGGTTGGAAGGGGAGCAGAGAATTGACAACTGGCTTGCCCTGTGACCTTGCATAAGTCACTTAACCTCTCTGAACCTCAATGTTCTCATCCATAAAATGAGAGGAATAAAAATCTCTCTCACACAGAGTTGTTAAGAAGACTGTGTGGGAAGGGCTTTGAGAATTGTGTGCCATTGAGTGGATTCTGACTCATAGCGGCCCTATATGACAGAGTAGAACTGCCCCATAGGGTTTCCTAGGCTGAAATCTTTACAGGAGCAGATCACCAGGTCTTTTCTCCCACACTGGTAGGTTCAAACCACCAACCATTTGGTTAGCAGCCCAGTGCTTAACCATTGCACCACCAGGGCTCCTTACTGTGTGCATACCTATTGCCTTCGAGTTGATTCCGACTCATGGCAACCCCATGTAGGGGATGCTAAATCCAGAAGACTTGGCCTTTCTTTGCAAAAGGTGGTTTCCCTGACTCCTCCATTCAACCTTTACAATCACAGAACTCATGTATCTTAAACTGGAAGAGATGCAAGAGGTCATGTGGTCCAGGCTCCTGGCATGTATTTGTAGGTAAGACTGTTTTGTCATTACTTTGATGTTTCTGTCATACCATAGTACAAATAAGCCCTTTTCCTTTGGGGTAAGGTGTGACCTCCAGGTGCACACATAGGTGCTCTGGACAGCAAAGGGGTGGAAGAAGATGGAAAAGCCATGCCATCTTAGGAGCTAAGTGTAGATTCGGCAACATTTCCAGGCAGAAGGTCCCACATTGCCGTCTCCTGGCAGTGAAGGTGCTGACCCTGCAGGCTAAGGCCAGCTGTCAGAATCACATTCTGTTGCCCTTCCCCTTCTCTGTGTGAATGTGGGATGCACCTGATCCTCAGGACTGACCGCAGGGGAAAGTGGCTGCCAGGTGACAGTATATTTGTCAGTGACTGTTCCTTCAAAGGAAAATCTTTCTGGCCCATCTCTTTGGGAGGGGCGGGGTGGAAGGGAGGAAGGAACCATGGAAGAACAGGACTCCCATGGACTTTTTTCTGGGCCCTGGAGCCTCATTGAATGTGGGGCCTGATAATCACGTTTGAGCTGCAGAAATGCTCCCATTTTCCCACCAGCCACCAAGGAGGCATCAGTGCTTTGACCAGAGACTCAATCAGGAGAATATTAAGGAAACAAACAAAAAAACAAACCCATTGGCCTTGAGTCAGTTCTGACTCAGGCAACCCCATGTATCACAGAGTAGAACCGCCCTATGGGGTTTTCTTGGCTGTACTCTTTATGGAAGCAGATTGCCAGGCCTTTTTTCCGTGGTGCTTCTGGGTAGGTTCAAACCACTAACTTTTAGGTTAGTCATCCAGCACTAACTGTTTGCTCCACCCAGGGACCCCTGATATTAGGGAAGGTAGGGGGAAATGTGGGTCCTGAGTGAAAAGCTGCTCCAACTCTGGTTCAGTTGCTAAAATTAAACCCAGGAGCTTTTCATCACTTAAGTAATTGAGATGGGGGCCCTTATAGGGGCTGGGGCCAGTTTCTCAATAACCTTTACAGGCACTAGGATACTAGTGAGCCAGAAAGTGAAACTTGGGGAGGCTGTTAATAAAGTGCCTTGGAAAGGATTGTGCATGATTTACCGTACCCAAAACCAGAGAGTTTTCTTTGTGGAAGAAAGCGACTTGTGCCCTCCCCAACATCACACACACACTTTCCTGGCAGGCCCGATGGGTTTCCAAACATTTCGTCACCGTTTCCTCCTGACCTTGGTGTGAAGGGAACAAGCCGCGTGGCCAGTTGGTTCCCCAAAGCATTGGGGGCGCCGGCCTCGGCTGGGGGAGGGTGGCAGCCGACGCGGGAGTGGAGGGGAGGTCTGCTGGAAATCCCCAGCCCCGGCAGCCGCTGGAGGTTTAAAGACGCCTTCCCCGGCCTTATTTGGTTGTAGGAAGTGGGCGGCGCCGGGCCTGCTGCAAGAGAGGCCGACCCGAGACTGTTGTGCTGATGAAGTGGTCGAGCTGGTTCCTGCTCGCCGCGGTGCCGTGCGCGCCGGCTGGCCGCTGGGCGCTCCGCGCTCCCAGCCCCGAGTTGTGCAATCCTTTGTAGCGCGCCAGAGAGTCCTCCTCCTTCTCTCTTTTTTTTTTTCAAGCTGTGAGCTCAACCGATGAGTCAGAGCCGTGCAATCCTGCCACTGCATCGCAGGACTGGGGGTGACACGGAGGGAGGGAGAGCGATCGCGAGGCGGACACCTCGGGCGCGGGGCGTGCCGAGGCTCCTGCACCGCAAGCGGGGGGGTGACAGCCTGCGCGTCCCTCCCGGGCCCTGCCAGCAAACTTCCCAGCCTTGGGAGGCGCGGGCTGACGGAAACCCCGCGAGCGCCGCGGAAAGGCGACGGCGCTTGTTTGTTTTTAAAATCGAGGAGTGCGTGCAGGCTGCTGGACTCTGGGAGGCGACCGAAGGCGGCGGCCGGCGGCGGAGAGGGGACAGCCGATGCTGGAGCTCGGGCAGGAGTGGGGTGAGTGGAGCTGTCCGGCTAGCGGCCGAGGCCTGCACACGGCAGGGCGCAACCCGCCCTGTCGGCGGTGGTGGCGAGGGGACCCGGAGCTCCGCGCAAGCGGTGGCCGCTCGCTCCGTGGACTGCAGCTCTGCAGGTGCGGCCCGGAGCGGGGGCAACGGGCTGCGAGGGCCGCCGCGCGGTAACTTCTGCGGCCTGGATGAGTGTGGGAGCGTGTGGGTGTGAATGTGCGTTTGCCGCCTGCAGCTCGTCCCCTCCCGGGCCCCGCACCCCCCAGCTGCGTGTGCAGCACAGACCCGCCGTGTTTGTGCAGCTACGCAGCGCGTTCGCGGCCCCCACCATCCGGGCGCGGCCCCAGCAGGAGAACGCTCCCAACTGTCCGGCCCTCGGCGGCGGCGGCGGCGGCGGCGGAGGCTCAGGAACACCAATGCTCCTCCTCTGCCTGAGCGAAACGTGGTGTCCGCAGGGACCCGCTGGCGTGACGGAGCCCAGGCCCTGGAGGCGCGGGAGGGACTCGCGAGCTTTGGGGACTTGGCTCGGGAACCCCCTCCCTTCTAGCGTGCACGGGAAAGGGGACAGTGCATGGAAACTAACCCCGGGCCGGGAGTTTGTGGGACAGAGAAAACGCGGGCAAGTGCAGTAGAGGCCTAAGTTTGAGCCTTTTGGGCGAGCAGGCAGGCAGGCGAGTGACCGTACCCGGGCATTGCTGGTGTACCTCAGACCTGCCATCCTTCTCGCCTGCCCCCGCATGCCCGCGCTGGTGTGGCCCAGGAACGGCGTGCTGGCCCCCGGGGCGCCGCGCTGCGTGCTGTGTTTGGTGGTGCCTGTCGGGAACACTGGAGCCCCGGGGTTTTGTCTGGACCCTGCATATGGCCGGCTTGGTGGAGTTAGTCATACTTCTCTACCTCTCCTCCCCCAATTCACGCATACTGCAGCGTGAGGTCCCCCTCCCAGGCCTCTGGCAAGGGCCGAGAGGAGGCAGAGGAAGCTGGTGCCACTCTGGGTCGTTCGAGCCTCAGCCCCAAGAAAGGCAGACTTGGAGCAGGTATCTGCCACCCACAGACTGGTGTCCCAGTCCAGCCTCCAGCGTAAGCCACTGGAAAGATAAAAGGGGAAGTTACTTGCCCCGTTTAAAACTTTGTTGGTCACAACTTTGGTGGCTACTTCCTGCTCCACCATCTCACATCAAATGTGTGTGCCAGCCCGTGGAGCCTTGCTCAGGGGGCCCTGGCTGACATGGAGGCCGTTCCCACATGTGTGTGCAGGGGATTCCTGTTGGCAGCTGTGGCTGGTGGGAGGGGAGGTCTCCCTTGTTCCAGCAGGGGGAGCCTGGCCTTGTGGCTGCCTGGAGGTCTAGGCACTCTCCACGTTCCTGCAGCTTCAGGGTTCAGAGACTGGAGGCCTGGTGAAGGTGGAAGAAGTGCAGCTCTGAGGAGAAGCCATTCCTCCCTGTGGGCCTTGGGCCAGGAGGAAACCACTTGTCTTGCTCCAGAGCCTCCTAGGGAAGGTGTGACATATACTCTTTAGGATCAGAGAAATGGACCTTTTCGGCAGGCAGTTAGTTGACTTCAGGATGAAGGGAAAAGGAAAAGCCTTCCCAGGTTGAGGATTTATGGGTCCTCTTTTTCCTACTGCTCTGGACAGTGACTAATAGGGGTGTAAATATTCAATTACTGTGATAAATCATCTCATTGCATGGCCCTGGCCTAGTCTCCACTCTAATCCAATTGGCTTCCTGCTGATTATGCTGGTCAGACTAGCTGGCAAGTGTCAAGGGGTTGCAGAACCCAGAGGGTGCCCCCCAGGCCATGCAGCTTGCTCTGGGACAGCCCGCCCACTGCCAGTGTGGCCTCTTCAAGCTCCAGACAGAACCCTGACTCCCCATACCTCTGTCAACCCCTCACTCCACCCTAGCAAAGAGTGTCCGGAGGGATGAGAATTTTACTTTTAAATGTGGGGTTTAAAAATAGCCCCTGTATTTGGCTCTGTGGGCTGCTGCTTTTAATAAATGGAAAAAAAGAACAGACAGTTACAGATTCAGCCGAGGGCCTCCTGTGGCTGCGTAACCCAGGGAAGAGCTGCCCAGCAGTGCTGAGTCCTCTGGGGTTCCCAGTAGGGAGAGGAGGAGGGGTGCACGGGTGTAATTTCTTGGAGGCGGATGGGCCCAGCCCTGGAATCTTTGGCCTTGGTAGCCCCTCTCCTGCAGTGAGGATAGCCACATGTAGCTGGGAGATTTCTGATTATCCTTCTAGTCTTGATTCAAACACCATTTTCTTTAAGAAGCCTTACCCTACTTGGGAACAATGGTTTCCACCTCATGTAGTTATTTGGGTACATATTGTAGTACGGGGGTCAGAAACATAGACTTGGAGCCAGAGTGCTTGGGTTCAAGTCCCAGCCCCTGCTTACTAGCTCTGCGACTATGGAGAGGTTATTTGACCTTTCTGGACCTTGTTTTCCTTTTTATACCTCCCTCATAGAGTTGCTGTGAGGTTCTGTGAGTTTATATAAAAGGCTAAAGCATGTTTCAGTATTATCATAGCCCCTGGTGCAGTGTAAGCTCTGTGTCATTCCCACAAAGTCCACATCTAGTAGTTGTTTAGTAAATGGTAGTTGAACTGATGAGGGAAAGATCTCCATCAAAAACTGTGGACTTGGTATGTTGTAGGCTCAGTGAGTCCTTGCTGCTGGGATCTCTTCATACGATGCCATTGGTTTCAGAAGGGTCAGTCCACGATGGGTGATTCCATTGCTGGTGGACTCTTGTTCCCTGGCACTGCCTGCAGCTTGCCTTCAGGAGAGCATGTCCAGGTCATCCTGACCTCACACTGGACCTCAGGGTGAAAGAGTTGTGGAGCCTCCTGCCTGGGGATCTGCTAACCTAGGCATTTCCTTGGGCCAGGCCAGGTTGGCACCCTTCGTGTGTGTGTGCGTGCATGCATGCATCAGTACAGAGGCAGCCTTTGAGGCTGCTGCTGCTTCTATGACCCACTACAGGCTACAGGAAACGCAGCCTGTAGCCATACCCCATTTGGAGGGGTTGCTTCTGCACGTCAGAACTCTGGTTTTGTGGACCTGAACTAAACCCTGAGCTCTGGGCTGGGGCTAGGCAGAGTGTGCCGAAATCCCAAGTTCTTTCTAAAGAATTTTCGTTTGCATTCTAAGTGACATACAGGATATGGTGAGACTGTAAGCTCATTTTATGAATCGGAAGCATTACAGCATAATTTCAGTGTTGGAAACTGCTGTTTAGAATTCAGATCTCACACACACACACACACACACACACACACACACACACACACACACACACACACACACACTTTCTCTCACACACTTGGAGGGACTCACAGTCACACTCTTGAGAAGAATAACAGCTCTTGGTGGGGGCATCAATTCAGATTCCAAAGCCATCAAGCAAAACTCGTCCACACCCACTTCCGCCTCCACACTCAGAATGCCATTCCTAGGAGGTGTGGACAGTAACCCAGGCAGTGACTCTGAAGGAAGCCTGGTGGGTGCACCAGAAAGAGTCCTGGGCAGACCTAGGTTTGTACTTCAGCTTCTCCACTTGTGTGGCTTTAGGCATGTTGCTTAACCTCCTGAGCCTCGGTTTCCTCACCTATAAAATGGGGACGATAACAGTACTTCATGGGGTTGCTGTGAAGGTTAAACAAGAGCATGCATATAAAATGACTGGCACATAGTAGGTACTCAACAGATGGTGGCTGTCATTTTGCCAGTTCCCACCAAGTCCAGGTTCTGTTTGCCTTTTGTTCCTACCAGGGAAGAGAAAATGAAGTGTCCTGCTTGTTGTGGTTGAAGAGCCAAGCCTCCCAGGCCACTGGGGCTATAAACGTGCAAATGAAGGGAAGTAGCACATTTTCCAACTCCCTAGGCCTTGGGTATAGAGTCCCTAGGTGGCGCAAATGGTTAAGCATTCCATGACTAGCCAAAAGGTTGGTGGTTCGAAACCACCCAGAGATGCCTTGGAAGAAAGGCCTGGTGATCTGCTTCTGGAAGGTCAGAGCCTTGAAAACCCTCTGGAGCACAGTTCTACTGTGCACGCATGGGGCCACCATGAGTCAGAATCGACTTGATGGCAACTAACAACGACAACATCAGGCCCTGGGTACAGCTATGTGATTCACTTGCACCTAGACCTGCCCAGACACTGTGCCGTGGCACCTCTGCGAGGGACTCTGTCCTGGCAGCCTAGGATCAAGGGCTCAGCTTCCCAGAGATCAGATTGTGCTCTCGGCAACCTACCCGCCCAGGCCCCAGGCTGAACTGGGTGTGGGAGGAAGACTGTTTTTCTCATCCAAGAAAAAATGTCCTCCTGTCTTTGCTGCACCTGAAGCTTCCCAGTGTGACCTCGACGGGTGCTTGGGTGGAACTGGGGTGAGAGTGGTCACCCAGAGAGCATTTTAGCTCTTTCATCAATTGAAATAGGAGCAAGGGTGCAGGGGGAGGAGCACCAAGATATTATGTAAGAAGAAAGTTGCCACATGTCAGAAAAGAGCTGAGGTTTTGCTGGGGTGGGAGGGGGTATCTCTCCGAGGGACATGATTGCTGACTGTGGTTTGCGAGGGCTGGCAGGGAGGAGTGGGGCTGGGGGCCCCAGCCAGCCTCTCTGCTCTTTCTGGAACACAGCCTCGTGCTGTGGCCAGCCCGGGAAGGTGCTCCCTGTTCTTTCTGCCTTTCTCCCCAGCGGCAGGGAGCTCATGGTTAGAGCGTTATTTTTTCCAGGCAGTGCCTTTTCCTCCTGGAGTCTCGGGAAGGGGGAGGGGAGCAGCCAGGGCCAGGTTTGCCCAGGCCAAAGTGTGGAGAGAGGGAAGTACACTGGGCTTGCCGCCAGAAGGGGGTTCCCTCTGAGGCCACACAACCTCTCTGGGGAAACGGGGTCCAGAGAGGGAGGGAAATAGGGATTTCGATTCACAGCTTTTTCCAGCAGTTTGGCAAACAGAGGCCCCAGCCCAGCCTGCTGTTGCCAGAACTGCCAGTTCCATGGAGAGGAAGACCCTGGAGGTCAGGCCTTAAGTGATAACTTGCAATCCTGAGAACGCATGTGAGCTGGCCCTTCTCTTCCTCCTCCCCTCCTCTTCCTCTTCCCAGCCTGTTGGAAGTCGTGGGTTGTGCACCTGGCTGCTGCCACCACTGGGACTCTGATACCCCTCCCCACCTGGCCTTGTTCTGTGTGCCGGCCTCAGCTGGCCCCGGTCATAGTCCTGGGCTTCCCCAGCTCCTGGGAGTCATCCCGGAGCTGCAAAACACTTTGGGAGATCTAGTCCAGTGCGCTGCTGAGAGGCGGCGAGTTGCTTGAGGTTCCCATAGATCATCTCCACTTTCACCTTGGGAGGCTGGGAAGAGGAGCTGCTCCTGTGCCTGCCCCTCCCAGCTTAGAAGTCAGGAGGACAGCTTCAGTGCAGAGGAGCCCAGAGGAATACTGTCTCGGCTCCTGGGTGTGGCTCAGGCCTCTGCTGGCTCCATAGTTATTTATTTGTCTGTGTGTGTGAGTGAGTTTGTGGTCAGGAGGCTGGCTGTGAGTGAAAGCAGAAGTACCCATGCTATGTCAGCTATGCAGCACGAAGATTGGACCTTATGGGGACAGTCTGGAGAGGAAGAAAGCGGGCAGAGGCCCTTCTGCACAGTGGCTGCGGGTGCTTTGTGTCCCTGCAGCAAGGCCTACACATATGAACATGAACAGTCCTTGCATGTTGCTAGCAGCTGCCTTTCCTTGCTGGCTCTGGGCAGAAGAGGTGCCAGAAATAACCAAGCAGGCACTTCCACTTGTGGGACATTCACTTCTTTGATGACCTCTGGGCAGGCTGGCTGGCTTCCTGCAGGCCTTGGTGTCTCTCAGGCTCATAACTTCCTGTGGCTACCTCCTACCCAACCTCCCCTTTTAGTCCTCTTCTTAGCGTGAGCCCAGGAGGATGGAGGCTCATCCTCATGGGCCTAGCTGGGACTTTTGCCCCTCTGTGTTCCTTTGGGCCCTGCTGACACAGTTGAGTCCAGGGGAGGCCTGTTCTTGGTGTGCTTTGGACTTCCTGCCTGACCCTTTTCTCCTGAGTGCCTTAGGCCGGATGTCCTACACACCTGCAGAGCCCGACTGTTGCTGGGTCTCTGAGTCTCCTTGTCCTACTTAGGCCTGATCAGCCCTGCTCCCAGCTGGCTGTGGAACTGGAAGAGTCAGATCATCCAGTTCCCTCCAAGTTGTTGAGGACTGAGCTACCCCTGCCCAGGAAGGGGGAAAGGAAATCACATTTATTAAGTGCTTGCTTTGTGCCAGGCGTTTCATACATGTATTGCCTCATTTTATCCCACAGTAACCATAAGATGAGGACATTCTCTACAAAGAAACTGAGACTCACAGTGAGGCTGGTGACTGGACAAGCTGAGGCATGTTCCATCTGATCTTGAAGCCCTGTCTCTTTTCAGCATGCAGCCCCTACACTTGTCTGGGCTGTTTGCACAGTGCTTTGACGCTTGGAGTGAAGTGCTGATGGTAGGAATTCAGGTGCCTTTAGAGTGGCTGATAGGAGAGCGATTTGGGGCTGGGAAGGGTAGGGAAGACCCCTCTAAGGCGTCTCCAAACACTTACAGGGGCTTTTATAGATGTCTCCAATCTAGAGGGAACCTGTTTCTGGCATACTGGGCAGAGATTGTTTCTTGAGGGGAGTGTAAATATTTCACAGCAGGGGGCCTTACTCTGAAAGACTGGCGGGCATATGGGGATCAGTTGTGTCTGTGGGGGTTGCTGGGAAAGTCACCCATTCACGAGGAGTAGAATGGCTTGGTTTAGGCCTCCCGGAGACCTTCCAAGTGTCTCTTCCTCTCCAGACACATCCCAGCCTCTGTAGTCCTGAGAATAGTTCTGGGGGACCATATACTAGGGTAGGGGGGATCTAAGGTCTCCCTTCCTGGCTGCTGGGTCTGACCCTGGGGCCCTTCATTCCAGCTGACTTGGCCGTGGTCCCAGAGAGCCTGGTTGGTGTGTACTGTGGGACTTGGGCTGGATGCTCTGCCGGTGCCTGGTGCTGTGTGCCAAAGGCCTCTGGGTGTATTTCAGGAACAATAAAGCATAAATCAGCATAGGAGAAAAGGCCCTGCAGCAGCTGCTCATAGACTGGAGAAACGCAAGGAATGTGCAAGCATTTGGCAGAGGCCGTGAATCCTGACTGGGGCCTGAGAAAGGGCGTTCCGCTGACTTGATGGCCAGGCCAGTGAGGCAGGCAGTTCTGTGCACCCACTCTACAGCCCATTTAGGAGGCCAGGCAGCCGTGCTGAGACCTCCTTTGCTGGCAGCCAGTTTTTGTGCCTCTTAGTCGCCAGTAGGTACTGGAGAGCTGTATCGTCCCCATTCTTTGCCCTATCCCAAACTGGTTGACCCTCCTCTCCGGGCCACCAGATAGGTCTTAGCCCCTCTGGAGCTGTCAAAGCAGGAAGGCCTGTGCTGATGAAGACTTGGTAGCCTTGACACCAAACACCAGACCCCTTACTCTATTCCTGCTGGGGAGGAGATGAGCCAGGGGTCAAGGACTTGGCAACACCAGGTCTGAGGGAGTGGTGAGAACACCCACCTGGAAGGCTCTGATTACATCTTTACCCAAGGATCAGCTGTGTGTCCTTGGATGAGTCACTTTATGTCTCACAGCTTCAGTTTCCTCAGCCATGAAAAAGAGATTTTGACCAATGGTCTTTGGAGTGGGTGGGCACTGTCTGTCACTCCCTTATTCAGGATGTGGGATAAACAGTCTACTTAGGAATTTAAGTTCTTGGGAAAAAGAAACCCTTCTGGGAGCCCCATGCAGAGATGTGGGTGGCTGTGGCTGGGAGCTGATGCCCAATGCCCTGGATGGGGGTCATTTGGCACTAATAGAAACCCAAGCATGGAGCTGACTTGATTTCAGGGTGCCAGGGGAAGGGACAGGAGCCTGGGACCCATGGAGATTTGGGGCATCTGGCCACTGACAAACAGGAGAGAGTCAAGGTTCTATTTTTAAAGAGCTGTTGGCCAACAGTGGGTGTAGGGTTAGAGGAGTGTGGAAGGAGTATGACTTCTTGGGCAGAAGAGTGTTGCAGCTTCGCAAGTTGGCTCAATGGTGATAATCACCTGTAGCCTCTTCATCTTTAAAGCCACTCACCTTCCAGGCCTCTCCCACCCACCTTACCTGACTAGCCACACTCCCAGAGCGTCATGGTAGTTTCCAGGCCAGCTGATGCCACTCTGCAAGAAGAAGACAGGAGCAGCCCAGAAGCACAGAGCACAAGGTGCTGCTGCTGTCCATCTCAGCCTGCCTGGTGGCGAGGCATCTAAGCAGGAGGCTGGACCTGAAGTTCTGTGGGTGAAGTTTGGGGAAAGGACTCTCACTGGAGAAGGCTGGCTCAGGTTCTAGTCCTGGTCTTGCCTCTGTACTCACGTGACCTTAGGTGAGTGATTTGACCCTCCGAACCTTCAGGATCCTCACTGGCAAAGGTTAAGAGTAATAATATCTACCGTGTGGGAATTAAACAAGATGTGTGCAGAGTGCTTAGCATCATGCTTGGCACGTAGTCTCACACTCAAGAAATGTCAGAGGTGTTGATGGCGGTAAAGTTGAAAGCCTTGTTCGTGTGATGTTGGTATTTCACCTTGGCTTCAAGACACCCAGCTCAAGTGTCTTGCCTAAATGGAGGCGTGCAGCATTACATTGGGAGTCCTTGATTCTGTGCCTGGGTGTGCTCCTGGCTGTGTGTCCTAAGGCAAGTTTCTTCCCTTCTCTGGGTTGCTTTGTGGAACAAGGAATTAGACTAGATGAACACTGATATCCCTTGACATTTGGCATCTGTTCTCCTTGCCCAGGTGGGCCCTGCTTTGCTGGTTGGCTCTGAAGAGAGACCTGAGCCGCTTTTCTCCATATAGGGTGGAGGGTCTTATTCTGGAGTGAGATCCTGCTGACCCTACAGCTCCCAGGTCACCTCTGCAGTCCCCCCACCTCAACACCCATGGGCTCTCCCGGCTTGCAGGGGCTTTTACAGATGACTGTAATCTAGAGGGAACCTATTTCTGCCATATTGCGGCAGAGATTATTTCTTGGAGGGAGTGTTATATATTATGGTCTGTTTGAAATGCCCCCAGGAAAAGCAGAAGCTCTGGGAGGTGCTTGAGGAAGGTGCTCAAGTAAGAGGATCCATGGCTGGCTTTGTGGGGTTTTCATCGCTAGCATTCCTTCTGAGACCCAGAACAAGTGTAGATTTGGAATTTTTCTGGGAGAATGGGAGCTTTGAAGGCACACAGCAAGGATTTGAATCTAGCTTATGCCACCTTAACAGCATAGTCTCAGTTTCCCTCTGTAGAATGGGGACGATAAGACCCCTGTACCAGGAAGTTTGTAAGCATGGATTAGGGTAAAGTGCTTGGCATGAAAGTTCTCTATAAATGTTAGTTCCCTTCTGTTGGAAAGGATCTGCCTTTTGAGTATTCTGCAGAATGGCCAGGGAGTAGAAATATTTATCTGTGGCGATTTTCTCAGGGGAAGCAGGGCTGCATGACCAGCTATTGCAAACCCAAATGTCTCCCCTCCCCTAGCTGTTTTGATTCTGGGATCAAGCTTGGGGTCCGTTTGAGTATGTGTCTGGTGTAGATGGGAGAAGGGCTACCTAGTGTCTGAGATCTGTGGGTGCCCAGGGTTGTACAAAAGGTGTGGAGAAGATGGCCTGGGTAAGGAGGGAGTAGCCTTTTTGAGCTGGGAGAACTTGGTAAGTTACTTAACTTCTAATCTTAATTTCCTGATTTGTAAATTCCTCAAATTTCTTTCTATTATTGAATTCTAATTTCATTCCATTTTGATCTGAGAACATACTTTGTATGATTTCAGTCTTTTAAAATTGATTGAGACTTGTTTTATTTAAGGCCTAACATGTAATTTATCCCAGAGAATGTTCCATGTGCACTTGAGAAGAATGTGTGTTCTGCTGTGGTTGGGTGGAGTATTCTATAGATGTTGTTAGGTCTCCTTGGTTTATAGTGTTATTCAGGTCTTCTATTTCCTTATTGATCTTCTGTCTAGTTGTTCTATCCATTATTGAAAATGGTGTATTGAAATCTCCAACTGTTATTGTTGTATTGTCTATTTCTCCTTTCAATTCTGACAGTTTTTCCTTCTTGTATTTTGAGGCTCTGTTGTTAGGTGCATATATGTTTATAATTGTTATATCTTCTTGATGGATTGACACTTAAATATCATTAAAAAATGCCTTTCTTTGTCTCTAGTAATTTTTGTCTTACTGTCTATTTTGTCTGATATTATTATAACTACGCCAACTCTCTTTTGGTTACTGTTTGCATAGTGTATCTTTTCCCATACTTTTACTTTCAATTTGTGTCTTTGATTCTAAAGTGTGTCTCTTGTAGACAGCGTACAGTTGGATTTGAGTTTTTTTTAAATCCATTTTGCCAGTCTCTGCCTTTTAATTGGAGTGCTTAAACCATTTACATTTAAATTAAGTACTGATAAGGTAGGATTTAATTCTGCTATTTGTTTTCTGTACATCTTGGCTTTTTTGTTGCTCTATTCCTCCGTCACTGTCTTCTTTTGTATTACATAGATACTTTCTAGTGCACCATTCCTGGCCTGAAAGTGAGACGAAGGAGGGTGAAGGTTAAATGAGATATTGCCTACAATGTGCTTAGAACAGTGCCTGGAAAATAGTAAGCACTCATTAAACATGGGGCATTAAGTCGAGCCTTGGGCACTGTAAGAGCCACAGCCAACTCTAGGGCTAGCTAAGAGCAAAGTCTACCCAGGGCTCCATGGGCCCTTCATGTCTCCTGAGCAGGGCACTCTGGTCCTTTGGGGAGTGGAGAACGGTGGATCCTGGGAAACCAGGTCCTGACCCTCTAGCCTTTCCCTTGCTCCAACGCCTTGGCACCACCTGGGCCACTTATGAAGCATTGCAGATTCCCTGCCTGGTGACCCTGACCCATGAAACCACTCAGGGTAGGTTTTACTGCACACACTAAAGCTTGAGAACCACTGCTCTACACAGATGGGCAGCGAAGTGTGATAGAGAGAGACCTGGTTTTGAGTCAGCAGGCTTAGGTTCAAATCCTAGCTCCCTACTTGGGCACTCTGTGACCTGGCACATTACTTATTAAAGCCCCCCCCCTTCCTCATTTCTCAGAGGAGAATAATAATAAGGAGCAACACTCACATATGCTGGGCGTGTAGGTGGTGCTTGTAGCTACTATTTCATGTGGTGGTTGCCCATTACAAAGGTGTTTTCTTTGGTTTCTGGACATAGGTCTTGTGTCCTCTCTTCCCCCATCTTGACCCAGGTTCTTACGTTCCACAAAAGCATGAACGAGTGAGTGGCGGCTCTTGGACCAGATACTGGTCATATGACAGCCAATCCACTGCCCTCCCCACCGGGTCACATCACCTGCAGGCTCTGCTGCTCCTGGCCTTGGTGTGGAAACAGAAGGGAGTTGAAGAAGCATTACGAGATAGCAGTTAACACTGAGTAAGAACACAAAGATTCAGAAAGAGTGGAAACGGTGTGTGTTGGCAGGCTGCCTGGAGGAGGTGGCCTTGAAGGAAGGCAGATTGTCAGAGTAGAGGCAGGGGAAACAGCTCCAGTGAAGGCTCCAAGTCAGGGAGCTCTCCCTGGAGTCACTGTACTCTGTGCATATCTACCCCTGCACAGGCCGCCTAGCATTATTATTAATGTGTGTTTTGTGCCTCTCTCCCCCGCTGAACTGAAAGCTCTGTGAGGGTAGGGACCATGCCCTGCCTTATCTCCTGTATTTCCCCAGAGCCTGGCTTGTAGCCAGTGCCCAGTAAATGTTTGATGAATGGATGAAGGGACAGTGGACAGGGCTGCAGCTGGGTGTGTGTGGTGAGGTAGTGGGCAGGGCAAGGCCAGGTTAAGGGGGATCCCTGTAAGTGGCCTCCTGTGTATCCTGGCACTGAGCGCTCAGGCGCAGACTACAGAGAGCTCTGCTCTAGACCTGCCAGGGAGCCAGGCCTTTCTAGAAGGGGATGGAGGTGCTGGAGGAGCCTCTGGTGGTGTGAGGTCCATGAACATAGGAGGGTTGTGAGAAGACCAGGGGCCTTACCAGTCCCCAGCAGGCCTGCTGCAGGGACATTGGTCAGCTTCCACCACACTCCTCCTGGGAGTCCAGGTCCTGTTGGAAAGAGTTTTCCCAGGCTGCCTGAGATCCTTTGTGGCCCTTGCTAAAGAGAGAGGCAGCTGGTCCCCCCAGTGTGGGTGAAAGCTGAGCCTTTCCTGGCTTTGCCTGTGACTCTGCTTTCTCTCTGCCTCAACTTCCCCCTATAAAATGAACCTGATTGCCCTGGCTTCCTATGAACATCCTGGGTGTGCTTGCAGTGTGTGGAGCAGGAGGAAGAGAAAGGTAGAAACTTGGATTGAAGCCCAAGACCCCCTTATGAGGCAAAGAACTCCTCTCTCCTACATATCCCTTTAAAGCATCTCAGTGGGCATTTTTATGGTCAAAGCTCAAACTGCAGCCAGTGTGAACCCTGGAAGGCTTCTGACCTGACTGGCTTGATGGCCAAGACCCCTGGGACTCATGACTCATCGGCCTGTCGACCTGAAGTTCAGTCCAGAGAAGTGATGATTCTGGGGGTGTCTCGACACTGCGAGTGGGCAGATCATGGGGCTTCCCACCGGCTCTCTTATGCCTCCAGGGGAAGTGATACTTGTGGGAGATAGGTCCGCGCCTTTGCATCTTTTTCCTTGAGAACAGAACTCATGTGTCCAGTGGCTTGGAGAAATGGGGCCCTGCAGCCTGGGTGTGAACTCCCTGTTCACACGGAGGACACATGGCTTTGCAGTTAATGGAGGGGCACATGGCTTTGTAGAGGGCTTCTCTGTGTCTAGAGAACAGGTTTGTCAGGGCCTGGGTAACTAACTGTAGCTGGTCCAAGATGGCAGTGCCAGGCCACTTAGGCAGTCTGGCTGTAGCCAAAGGCCCCAGAGTTTCTGAGAAAGAGCTTTTCAGGCAGCAAGCCTGGGCTAGGGGGCTGACTGGGCCATGCTTGGCTCTTCTCGAGAGGGCCCCTGGCCACAGCTCCCCGCTCCCTAGAGCCAGACTTGGCGTGTCTTGACGCCCAGCCCAGCCATGTCAGGGCATGAAGAAAACAGGCCACAAGTTTGTGTCTCTGGCCATGGTCTAGGCAGGAGTCGGAAGCCTTAGGGGAAGAAGAGTGGGGCAGGGGGCAGTGGTGGGTCTGGTACTTTTCCATCTGGCCTGCATGTGGTGTGGAGCAGTGAGTGGTGGTTGAGATGACATCAGGGGGCAAGTAGCTTGTGGGCCAGCAAGTGGAGAAGGACTTGAGCCACTGCTTAGTTAGATCCTGGGGCCATTGATGGGGTGGAGTGGGGGGAGGAGCTTGGGCCTTCTCACTTCCTCTTGGCATCATGAGTAGCTCAGATGTGCTTCGTGGAGGGAGGCTGGAAGTCAGGGCTGGGCAGGAGCCCAGGGTAGAGATGCTGTTCATGAGTAGTGCCTCTGCCCAGGCACGACCCTGACCCACCAAGCCCTTGGGCACAGTCTTGAATGAGCATGCCAAGTGATATCTCCAAGCCGGTGCAACAGCCTGCCACCTTTGCCCCGTGGAGCTTGCTGTGTGCTGGGAATGAGGAAACGGGCACCTAGAATTCAGTGGCAGGGGTTTAGGAGGTGCTGTGGCTCATAGTGCAGCTCCTGGCTTCCCAGAGAAGCAGTGTCTGAAACTTGCAGGATGAGTAGGACTTGGCCAGATGAAAAGCATGGGAAGATGCCCTAGATAGAGGGTACAGTCTGATCAAATACCCAGAAACAAAGTGGGAACAGCATGTTGGGGGCCCTGAACGTACAGCTAAGAATGGAAGGTTGAGAGAAGTGGCAGGAGCCAAGGTCTTCAGGGACTTGTGGGCAGGAACTTCGCCCTAAGCCTGTTTGGTGTCAGGGAACTGGCTGGCCTGGGAATTTAGGGCCCTGCTGGACACCATGGTTAGATTTGTGTTGCCCTCACATGGGAGATGCACAAGCTCTGACTCCCCCTTTTCCTTGTGCTGAGCTTGTGGGGTGTGTGGTGGCCCTGGCTATAAGAACAGGAACTTGGAGCATTAGCTCCAAGGGTGGGGGATCCTCCACTTGGCTCTTACCCCCAGGTCAGAGCTAAGCCCCTGTGGCTACTGAGCCCAGGCTGGGGGCCTCCTCCTTGGCCTGTGTAACCTTGGCTTGCAACAGTCTTGTCACAGATAAACCTGCTAAATGCCCCAAGGAGGCTGGTGAGTGGCCCCAGGCCAGGCCTGGTTGGTTGGTTGTCCTGTGATAAGGCTCCCCGGGTTCCCTGGGGATTGGCCAGCCGGTGGTGAGCATGTGGCTGGGCTGCTGACTGGCACTCAGGGAGCTGTGTATGTTCAAGCTGTTGTCCCTGCAGAGCTCTGCTGGCCTCCGGAGCATGGTGTCCCCGTCAGCACAGAATACCCAAAGGCCTTTCCGGCACTTTCCCCTCATGTGCCTGCAAAACCGACATGCGGGTTCAGCACCATTTTCTTTCTTGGTGTTGTAGAGAGGAAGTGCTTCTCACTATATAGATCTTCCTGAAAGCCTGACAGGTCTCAGGCCGTTGATATCATACCCTTGCCCTGGCTTAGGCCAGGTTCTGCTCAGGGATTGGGTGCAGCTGTGAGCAGCCTGGAGCAAGGGAAGGATGAACAGAGCCGTGACAGATAGTCAACAGACTGACAGAGCTGGTTGCAGCATCTGGGGCCTCACAGTGATTGTGGGTTTCCTTTTGCAGTGTTCCGGCATCCGCTGTCAGAGGCCCTGCAGCTGGGCCCAGGGGTAGGCTGCTTGCAGGAGGTTCCTCACTGCACCCTCTTCCCCACAACCGTGGGGACTTGGCCCATAGGTCAGCCTTCAGAAAAGATGACTTCCTTCCTCTTCCTCACTATGAGGAAGGCTGAGCCACCTTCTACTGGAGGGACAGAAGCTTCAGGGTGAGGAGTAGGGTTGGGGTAGAAGAAATGGGAGGAAGTGGCTCGGTCTTGCCAAGAGTTGCAGGCTGTGAGGTGCTACGGGGATCTGAGAGCTTGAAACCCCACCAGCAGTTTCCAGAACTGAGCCAGAAGGGGATTCAGGGGATAGAGAGTCCAGGTCCAGAAGGCAGGGCAGAAGTGGCCAGGGCAGGAGGCAATGTCTTAATATCAGGCCTCCCTACAGGTGAATCGCACACACCTGCTGGCCCCTCTGTGGTAAGGCCCTTCCCCTCCTTGCCTTCCTATAGGACTGAGGGTCTCGGCTGTGTTTTGGGAGAATGAGAGAGGTTTACCTGCTAAGGGTTCAGGCAGAGGTCAGGGGCTTCTCAGTGCCAGTGAAGAGAGAGATCTATGTCCAGAGATGCCTTCATAGGCCTTGTGTGGTCTGAGACAGTGGGGAGCATGCTGTGGAAGAGGGGTGTGCAGAGAGGCACTGGTGTCTCAGCAGCATGGCTTGGGGAGAAGGAGTAAAAGCTTGGTCTTGGAGTCAGACAGACTTGGGTTCAACTCCTGGCTGTGTAACATAATAACTCTGTAACATAACTGTGTGACCATAGACAAGTTACTTAGCCCCTCTGAGCCTCATCTAGCTCATTTGTAAAATGGAGATTAAAATAACAATGCCTGCCTTATAAGGTTGTTATGGGAATTGAATCTATGCAAAGCATGTAGGACCTGCTTGGCACAAGTGCATTATTATCAATTATTGTCATCATTATTTTTATTATTACTATTACTGCTATTATTTGTGCCCTGCTACCTGGGTGCCCCCTCCCCCTTCCTCCCGGGTTCCTTGGCAACTTCCACTCTTCTCCCCACTCCCCAAACGATGGTCAGTGCTTGCTTGAGTAGAGGGGAGGGTCCCAGGCCTGGATGTCCATGCCCCTGGCACTCTCAGTCCTCCAGTAGGGGTGACGGGAGGCTCGGTAGCAGGCAGCTTCTGGGGTGATTCAGCTTCTCCAATACTGCTCCCCTTAATTTCTTGTAAGCAAGTCCCTGCTCCAGCTTTGGAGAGCCTGCTATGGGGCCCAGAATGATGGCCCTCTTTGATATGAGAGTGGGAGGCCAATGAGCTGAGTGCACTCTGCCAGTGAGCAGGTCCTGCAGCCCTGTCTGGGATCCTCCTTTGCAGAACCTCCCATCACCCTCCCCAAATCTGGCAGAGCCCCGCCCTTGGAGGCAGGTTCTGAGCGGCTGTCCCTGTCCCAGTGCCTAACACCGTGTGGACATCCATGTGCATGCGCACCCAGGCTGGCCCACCATGTGGGCCTTCCCTTCCTCCAGGGCCCAAGCCTGTGCTGTGGCTCACATGGCGACAGGACTGTGATGGGGGGAAGTGTCTGTGTACTCTGTCAGGGACGAGGATGGCGTGCATGCTGATGAGCAACTGAGGGGCCCCCAGCCCTCTGGAGGCACATGGACCTGCCAGGCTGCCCCTCTGCCCCCTCCCCTCCAGCACATTCTTCCTTCCTCTGTCTCTCTTGAAGCTGCAGGCACAGACTTCTAATTTAGTCTGCTTGATGCCCCTGTGGAGAGGCAGAGATCTGGGCTTCTGCAGCCAGGGACAGCCCTCCACCATACAACTTCCTGGTGGTACCCTGGGTTCAGTCTGGGAGCTGGCTTTTGGGTTTCTAATCTGAATTGGGTTGGCTGTCAGGGAATGAGAGCTTAAAAGCAAGATTAAGGGGTTTGTTCAAAAGGTTATTCCTATGGCCCTCAGTGCTCTCTGCTTGTCCAGATCCTCCTCCTCGTGCTGGGGGGCCAGGGGGCCTTAGATGCTCTCCTTGTCTGGTCTCTCTCCCTCTCCGCAACTTCCACATATGCAGATAAAGGGGGTGCAAGCTGGGAAGCTTTCCCTCTTACCAACTTCTGGGCCTGGAGCTGAAGGAGGAAATGGAGGAGGAAGTTCCTCCCCTGCTGGGTGCTGGGTGAAAGTGAAAGATAGGGAGGGGGCCTGGAGTGAGTCACCAAGCTCCGGGAGTGGAAGGGCTTAGAGCCAAGGAAGCCTGCAGAGGAGTGATAGCACCAGGCCTCCGGGAGCAGCTGGCATTCATGGACGCTGAGGTTGGGGGCAATGTTGGGTGGAGCCAGGGCTTTGTACAGAGACTTGCCCCGTACCTGCCCAGCCCCTGCCCTCCTCTGCTCTGGGCTGGTTTCCTGGGAACTCCCGGGGCTGCTAACGCATTGCCCAGGACCTGAGGTCAGCCTGAGATCTGCCAGAGATCTCCTCCCCTCCCCTCCCCTCCCCTCCCTTCCCCTCCCCTCGCTTCCTCTCCCTTCCTACCCTGACTGACCCAGGACCCAAATCTTAATGTGGGGAAGTGGTGAGTCACATAGCTCCTACCCCTACCCAGGGAGGAAAAATAATGATCTCTTCAAAGCAAGAATCAAAATACATGCAAACACTATGTAAGTTATAAAATATGGGTCTTGAGTCTGTCTGTTCTGTAGCAGGGTAAATAGAGGAAAGATTTTTTTTTTTTTTTTGAAATCGAATTAGAAAACAAAACCATAAAAACTATGAGCACTTTAAACCAAAAAACAAACCTGTTGCTGCTGAGTAGAGCTGCCCCATAGGGTTTCCAAGGAGTGGCTGGTGGATTCGAACTACTGACCTTTTGGTTAGCAGCCGTAGCTCTTAACCAGTGCACCACCATGGAGTAACCTTCTGGGCCTAAGTCCTCACAGTCTGCACCTCCAATATCTTAGCTATACTATTCCTTGAGTGTATCCCACCTGAATTTAGAGACCATCTCAAGAATAGATTTGATGCATTGAACACTAATGACTGAAGACCAGACTAGGACCTCAAGGACATCATACATGAAGAAAACAAAAGGTCATTAAGAAGATAAAAGAAAGAAAAGACCAAAATGGATGTCAGAAGAGACTCTGAAACTTGCTCTTGAATGTAGAGTAGCTAAAGCAAATGGAAGAAACTATGAAATAAAAGAGCTGAACAGAAGATTTCAAAAGGCAGCTCAAGAAGACAAAGTAAAGTATAATGAAATATGCAAAGACCTGGAGTTAGAAAATCAAAAGGGAAGAACACACTTGGCATTTCTCAAGCTGGAAGAACTGAAGAAAAATTCAAGCCTCAAGTTGCAATATTGAAGGATTCTATGGGCAAAATATTGAATGATACAGGAAGCATCAGAAGAAGATGGAAGAAATAACAGAGTCACTGTACCAGAAAAAAAAACTGGCTGATGTTCAACCATTTCAGGAGGTAGCATATGGAAGAAATCCAAGCTGCACTGAAGGCATTGGCAAAAAACAAGGCTGTAGGAATTGACGGAATACCAGTTGAGATGTTTCAACAAACGAATGCAGCGCTGGAAGTGCTCATTCATCTATGCTAAGAAATTTGGAAGACAGCTATCTGGCCAACCAACTGAAAGAGATCTACGTTTATGCCTATTCCCAAGAAAGGTTATCCAACTAAATGCAAAAATTATCGAACAATATCATTAATATCACATGCAAGTAAAATTTGGCTGAAGATCATTCAAAAGCGGCTGCAGCAGTATATCAACACAGAACTGCCAGAAATTCAAGGTGGATTCAGAAGAGGATGTGGAAACAGGGATATCATTGCTGATGTCTGAAAGCAGAGAATACCAGAAAGATGTTCACGTGTGTTTTATTGATTATGCAAAGGCATTCGACTAGGTGGATCATAACAAATTATGGATAACATTGGGAAGAATGGGGGAATTCCAGAACACTTAATTGTGCTCATGCAGAACCTGTACATAGACCAAGAGGCAGTCATTTGAACAGAACAAGGGAATACTGCATGGTTTAAAATCAAGAAAGATGTGCATGAGGGTTGTATCCTTTCACCATACTTACTCAGTCTGTATGCTGAGCAGATAATCTGAGAAGCTGGACTATATGAAGAAGAACGTGGCATCAAGATTTGAGGAATCTGATACGCAGATGACATAACCTTGCTTGCTGAAAGTGAAGAAGACTTGAAGCATTTACTGATGAAAATCAAAGACCACAGCCTTCAGTATGGATGATACCTCAACATAAAGACAACAAAGATTCTTACAACTGAACCAATAAGCAACATCACGATAAATGGAGAAGAGATTGAAGTTGTCAAGGATTTCATTTTACTTGGATCCACAATCAATGCCCATGTAAGCAGCACTCATGAGATCAGTTGACTCACTGCATTGGGCAAATCTGCTGCAAAAGACCTCTTTAACGTGTTGAAAAGCAAAGATGTCACCTTGAAGACTAAGGTATTCCTGACCCAAGCCATGGTATTTTCAGTTGCCTCATAAGCATGTGAAAGCTGGACAATGAATAAGGAAGTCCGAAGAAGAATTGATGCCTTTGAATTATGGTGTTGGTGAAGAATATTGACGATATCCTGGACTGCCAGAAGAACGAACAAATCTGTCTTGGAAGAAGTACAGCCAGAATGCTTCTTGGAAGGGAGGATGGCGAGACTTCATCTAACATTCTTTGGTTATGTCATCAGGAGGGACCAGTCCCTGGAGAAGTACATCATGCTTGGTAGGGTAGAGGGTCACCGAAAAAGAGGAAGACCTTCAACGAGATGAAATGACACAGTGGCTGCAACTATGGGCTCAAACACAGCAGTGGTTGTGAGGATGGCCCGGGACTGGGCAGTGTTTTGTTCTTTTGTACATAGGATTGCTTTGAGTTGGAATCACTCAACGACGCCTGCCAACAATACTCCTTTGCTCAGGACGCCAGGGTCTCTTTGGTGGGGGGTGGGGGGTGCTGCAGGGAGGGTGCTGACCTGCTAAGGGGCTGGATCCTGCCTCTAGCCAGGGCTGCAGAATAGGTTCTGTGCTAGTTTTGGGGAGGCTCTGGCCCTACCAAGCAGCCCCTCCCAGGGGTGGGACTGGAACTGCACACGCCCTCCTGGAGCCTTACCTACAAGCCTCAGCGCAGAGGACTGCTTGGCTTAGCCCGAGGCTGGACTCTGTGAGGGCCTGGTGGGGCTCCCGGCCCTGGGGTGCGCAGAAGGGTGGCCATGTTGGGAATGACCACTTTCCACTTCCTGTGTCTGAGGGGTACATGGAGCATCAAAGGAGATGTGGCTAGACAAAGATCCTTCTGGGTCGAGTGGAGGGGTTACTGCATGGATAGATGGCAAAGGAGGACCAGGCCTCGCTGCTCAGTGGGCTGGGGCCTGGGTTAAGAGGAGAAGGGAGCCTGTGGCTTTGTTGCCCTTTCTCCCAGCTTGGCTGATGGGGCTCAGGCTGCATCTCACTCCCACTTGTCCCTTGGCAGGTGGCTTTGTGCACAAATGACAGTCAAATGCAGCATTCCTGTAGCCTAACCAGGCAGGTGAGGTGGTGGGAGAAGAGGAGGGTGACAGAGCACCTTGAGGGATGCTGCTGCCATCCTGGCAGTCCCCCAAGGGTCCTGGCTCCTGCCTCACCAGTGCTGCTCTGTGACCTTGGGTTGTCCCTGGGCCTCGAAGTGGTAGAACCATAGGGCTTTGAAGGCCCCTTCCTTAGCTTGTGCTGAAATCCAGGGCACCCTGGGAGGCTTGGCTGACGCTGTTGCTGCTCTTTTCTCTGCAGGCTCCAGGACCTTGTGGAGGAGCATCATGAGCTGGGAAGAGTAGACGAGCCCCGGAGCCTCTCTGCGAAGAGGAAGGAAGAGTCAGCAGTTCTTCTTCCTCGTGCCTGACTGTATCATACAGCATCTTCCTTTGCCCTGCCCTGCCCCCACTGGCTCCAGGACTAGGACCAGGCTTCCAGCAGGACCTTTCCCCAGGGAATGGGCAACTGGTAAAGCAGGTCTCACTTCCAGGGCCCAGCTGGCCACACCATGAACCTCCAGGCCCAGCCCAAGGCTCAGAACAAGCGGAAGCGTTGCCTCTTCTTCGGGGACCAGGAGTCAACTCCCAAGGAGCAGCCCCCATCCCTGCAGGCCCCACAGCAGGCCCCGGCCCCTCCACAGTCCACCAGAGTGAAGGAGGAGCCGTACTTTGGGCGCGAGGGTCCATCAGGAGGCATTCCCACGTCTCAGCCTGTGGAACTGCCCCCTCCCAACAACCTGGCCCTGCTGAACTCTGTGGTGTATGGGCCTGAGCGGACCACAGCAGCCATGTTGTCCCAGCAGTCGGGCTCAGTCAAGTGGCCCAACTCTGTGATGGCCCCAGGGCGGGGCCCAGAGCATGGAGGGAGTGGGGGTGTCAGTGACAGCAACTGGCAACAGCAGCCCGGCCAGCCCCCGCCCCACTCAACGTGGAACCGCCACAGCCTGCCTCTCTACAGTGGACCCAAGGGGAGCCCTCATCCTGGCGTGGGGGTCTCCACCTACTATAACCACTCTGAGGCACTGAAGCGCGAGAAAGGGGGAGGCCCACAGCTGGACCGCTACGGGAATGCAGTGCGGCCAGTGATGCCACAGAAGGTGCAGCTGGAGGTAGGGCGGCCACAGGCCCCTCTCAACTCCTTCCATGCAGCCAAGAAGCCCCCAAACCAGACACTGCCCCTGCAACCCTTCCAGCTGGCGTTTGGCCACCAGGTGAACCGGCAGGTCTTCCAGCAGGGCCCACCACCCCCCAACACTGTCACAGCCTACCCCCCACAGAAGCAGCAGCAGGCAGCCCTGCCCCAGATGCAGCTCTTCGAAAACTTCTACCCCATGCAGCAGCCACCCTCCCAGCCGCCGCAGGACTTTGGCCTGCAGCCAGCCGGGCCCCTGGGGCAGTCTCACCTGGCTCACCACAGCATGGCCTCCTACCCCTTCCCCCCTAACACCGATTTGAACCCAGAGCTGCGCAAGGCCCTCCTGCAGGAGTCAGCCCCGCAGTCTGTGCTACCTCAGGCCCAGATTGCCTTCCCCCGCCGTTCCCGCCGCCTCTCTAAGGAGGGGGTTCTGCCTCCCACCTCCCTGGATGGGGCTGGCACCCAACCTGGGCAGGAGCCCACCAGCAACCTGTTTCTACATCACTGGCCCCCACAACAGCTGCCACCTGGCCCCCTGGGGCAGCCCCATCCTGAAGCCCTGGGGTTCCCACTGGAGCTGAGGGAGTCACACCTGCTGGCCGATGGGGAGAGACTGGCACCCAATGGACGGGAGCGGGAGGCTTCTGCCATGGGCACTGAGGAGGGCATGCGGGCAGTGGGCCCAGGGGACTGCGGGCAGGTGCTACGGGGCGGGGTGATCCAGAGCACGCGACGGAGGCGCCGGGCGTCCCAGGAAGCCAACTTGCTGACCCTGGCCCAGAAGGCAGTAGAGCTGGCCTCGATGCAGAATGCAAAGGTGAGAGTGGTGTGGTGTGGAGGCTGGGCCTGGCAGGGAGTGGGGTAAGCAGTATCTGGGGGTAGGAAGAGCGGAAGTGACTCTAGACCCACAGGATAGTTTTTTCAGTTCAGTGAAGAAAATGAGCCCATACATTTCAGGGACTTCTGAACTCCCTGCACGCAAAGGACCCCTACCTTAGAGCGTTTGTACCTCAAGGGAAGCTGAGGTTTATACACACAAAGGCTGCAGGCCAGAAAGTATAGTATACCGCTGTGGGTTGGCCTCTTCATATGAAGGAATGGGAGTAGGAGGAGAAGAAACCATTTCTGGATCTAGTACGCTAGAAGACAAGAATGTGGTGGTGGTTACACAGGCGATTGCATAAAACTAATAAAAATTTTAAAAAAAATGCGTTTTATTGTATGTAAACTATACTGTAATCAAATTGATTTTTTTAAAAACAAAAAGAAAACAATGGGGAGGATTAAAAAAAAAAAGATCATAAATAATCATCATCAAACGCTATAAGAGGAGTGCTGTCATTTATCCCCATTTTATAGCTGAAGAAACAGGTCCAAGTGGGATTTCCCAAGATAACATGGCTGGGATGGAAGCCTAGTGGATCTGTGTCTTCCTTCACCAGACGTCTCAACCCTCGATGCCTATAGGGCCAAGCTGATATGTAGGAGGCTGCAGAATTTGCCCTGTCCTTAGGGACAGCCAGACTTCACTCTAGCCAGTTGTCTGTGTGGGCAGTAAATACAAAGACAACCCTTCACCTTGCAACAGGTTCCTCCTGTTTACTTTCTGCAGCAGAGGTGTGTTTTTGGATAGTATTTCGTGTGCTAGCCACCATGCAGGCCAAACAAAGCACAACTGAAAGCCGCTTGTGGTCTGAGATGGCCATATGGAGACCCCTGCTCTAGGCCAGAGTCTGAGGACTTGGCAGAAGGGAAGTGGTGTCAAAGACCATTGGGAGCCATCATGGGTATCTGAGTCCCTGGATTAAATGGGGGTATGGGTCCTGGACCAGCAAATGAGGACTTGACCTTCTACAACTTACCTCCATTCTCTGCACTCTTCTCCAGGATGCCAGTAGCTCTGAGGACAAGAGGAGAAGTGTGTTGGCCTCAAATACCAAGTGTGGGGTAGAGTTTTCTGAGCCTGCTTTAACAGCCAAGCGAGCACGAGATGACAGCGGGATGGTACCCCTCATCATCCCAGTGTCTGTGCCTGTGCGGACTGTGGACCCAACTGAGGTGGCCCAGGCTGGAGGTGTTGAGGAGGATGGGAAGGGTCTTGAGCAGAACCCCACTGAACACAAGCCGTCGGTCATCGTCACCCGCAGGCGTTCCACCCGCATCCCCGGGACTGATGCCTCAGCTCAGGTAGGAGAGGCTCCCCATCCAGACACCTCCAGTATCTGCATGCTCTTGGGGGCCTAGGATCCCACGGGAAAAAGGAGAATCTGGCAGTGTAGGAGAGGTTCAAGGAACCTGTGGGGATACTCGTTTACGTTTTCAAATCAAACTTAAGGACAAATGTATTTATGGGAGAGCAATTAAATAGTTTTATACTTGAAATTGGGATTGTCCAGGGAAATCTAGGATGTGTGGATCTCTTTCATTTCAGGTCAGCAAATTTTGATTGGGCCCCTGTCATAGGTCAGGCTCTGTGCTAGGCACTAGCAGAGATGGATGTTTGTTCTGACTATTGAGAGATGTATGTTGAAATCTCCCACTGAGATTGAGGTTTTGTCTGTTTCCTCTAGTTCTGCAATATTTGTTGTATATATTTTGAAGCAACGTTATTAGGTGCATACTCATTTAGAATTGGAGTAGACATTATCATTATGAAATGTTTCTTTTTAGTTCTAGTAAATCTTTTTTACCTTTTAAAGTCTTATTTGTCTGATTAATATAACTACACCAGCTTTCTTTTTGGTAGTGTTTGCAGTGTATCTTTTTCCATCCTTTGACTTCAGCCTGTCTGTATCCTTCTATTTAAAATGTAATTTTCAAGTGCCATATAGTTGAGGTTTGTTATTATCAAGTCTAACAATCTTTGTCTTCTAATTAGAGCATTGATACTGTTTACATTGAATGTAATTACTGATATATCCATTGCTGTCAATTCTGACTCATCATGACCTTATAGGACAGAGGAGAACTGCCCCATAGAGTTTCCAAGGCTGTAAATCTTTATGGAAACAGACTGCCACATCTTTTTCCCGCAGAGCAGCTGGTGGGTTCGAACTGCCAACCTTTCAATTAGCAGCGAAGCACTTAACCATTGCACCACCAACCAAAATCAAACCAAACTTTTTGCCATTGAGTTGATTCTGACTTATAGTCCCTATAGGACAGAGTAGAACTGCTCCATAGCTTTTCCAAGGAGCGGCTGTTGGATTCGAACTGCCAACCTTTTGGTTAGCAGCCGAACACTTAACCGCTGTGCAAGCAGCGCACTTTAATTGTTGATATACCAAAACCCATTGCTGTCAAGTGGATTCTGACTGATAGCAGCCCTGTAGGACAGAGTAGAACTGCCCCAAGGCTGTAAGTCTTCACAGAAGCGTACTGCCTCATCTTTCTCCTGTGGAGTGGCTGGTGGGTTCAAACCACTGACCTTTTGGTTAGCAGCCAAGCGCTTAACTACTGCACCACCACACCTAGTTACTGATATACTTGGGTTTAAATCTGCAATCTACTGTTACCGCATTCTGCCTTTACTGTGTCCTTTTTCCTCCTTTTTGTTTCCTTTGGATTGATTTGGGTTTGTTAATCCATTTCCTCCTTCTAATAACTTGTTAGTTTTACACTCATTTGTAACACTTTTTGTGATTACCTTACCAGCCTTTCTTACCCTGCTTTCTGTGAGAGAACTAAGCCCTACAGAAAGTGATTTGAGTGACTATCTTCTCAATTCTCCAAAGGAGATTTAGTACTAAAAGATAGGTAGTACCATTGTAGATGTATAGAAGAGAAGTGAAACTCATTATGTACAGTGAATGCCTTATGACATTAGGGCGTAATTGGTTGAAAAAAGCTGCTAGAGCTCAAAACATGCATCCTTGGCTTATTGAAGTCTAATAATTTTACCATTTCCTAGAGAGTGCAAGTTTCTTAAAACACTTTAACTCCATCTCCCACCTATCTGCCCAACTTACAGAATTATTGACATGCTTTTTCATTCTCTATATATTTTAACATCCACAAGACATTATAATGTTGTTTTGTTCAGTTGATATTCATTTTAGATTTATGCAGATATACTTTTGGTTGCTTTTCTTCTTATATCTGTAAGTTTCTATCTTGGATCATTTGTATGCTACTTGAAGAACATCCTTTAGTATTTCCTTTAGTATGAGTCAGCTAGTGATGAATATTGTTAGTCTTTGTCTGAAAATGTTTTTATTTCACCTTCATTTTTGAAGGATGATTTTGTTGGGTAGAGATTTATAGGTTGGCAGTTATTTTAGCAATTTCTATCATTCCACTATCTTCAGGTTTCCATTGTTCTTACAGTGTTGAGAAATCACTGAACCATTATCGCTGTTCTTTGAATATTAAGTGTCTTTTTATCTTGCAACTTTTAAGATTTTTCTTTGTCTTTGGTTTTCAGCAGTTTTACTATGTTATACTTAAGTACGGTTTTCTTTGTATTATCTTATTTGGAATTTGTAGCGCTTCCTGAATACTTCTGCTCCGTTTTCTCTCCTTTCCTTCTGGGACTCCAGTTACACATTTGTTAGAATTTTTCACCATAATTTTCTGTTTTATGTCTGTCATGTGATTTTCTATATTTTTCATTCTTTTTTTTTCTAGTCTGATCTATCTAGTTCACTAATTCTGTGTCTAGCTCTGTCTAATCGCCTGTTGAATCTACTCATTGAGTTCAATTATATTTTTCTTTTTTTGTGTGCTTTAGGTGAAAGTTTACAGCTCAAATCAGTTTCTCATCCACAAATTTATACACACGTTGTTATGTGACCCGAGTTGCTATCCCTATAAAGTGACTGCACACTCCTCCTTTCCACCCCAGATTTCCTCTGTCCATTCAACCAACTCCTATCCCTTTCTGCCCTCTCCTCTCGCCTCCAGACAGGAGCCACTCAATTAGTCTCGAGTATCTACTTGAACTAAGAAGCACACTCCTCACCAGTATCATTTTATGTCTCATAGTCCAGTCTAATCTTTGTCAGAAGAGTTGACTTTGGGAATGGTTTTAGTTCTAAGTTAGCAGAGAGTCCAGGGGCTGTATCTTCTGGAGTTCCTCCAGTCTCAGTCAGACCATCAAGTCCGGTCTTTTTACTAGAATTAGAGTTCTGCACCCTACTTTTCTCCTGCTCCGTCAGGGACTCTCTGTTGTGTTCCCTGTCAGGGTGGTCATTGGTGGTAGCCGGGTACCATCTAGTTCTTCTGGTCTCAGGCTGATGGAGTCTCTGGTTTATGTGGCCCCTTTTGTCTCTTAGGCTAATATGTTCCTTGTATCTTTGGTGTTCTTCGTTCTCCTTTGCTCCAAGTGGGTCGGGACCAGTTGATGCATCTTAGATGGCTGCTTGCTACCTTTTAAAACCCTAGATGCAACTCACCAAAGTGGGATGCAGAACATTTTCTTAATAAACTTTGTTATGCCAATTCACCTAGATGTCCCCTGAAACCATGGTCCCCAGACCCCTGCCCCAGCTACAATGTCCCTCAAAGTGTTTGATTGTGTTCAGGAAACATCTTAGCTTTTGGTTTAGTCCAGATGTGCGGATTTCCCCTGTATTGTGTGTTGTCCTTCCCTTCACCTAAGGTAATTCTTGTCTACTATCTAGTAGTTAAATATTTTTCAGTTGCAGAATTTCCATTTGGTTCATTTTTAAGTTTCTAGTTCTTTGATGAAACCCTCAACCTTGCCATTTATTTTATTGAAAATTTTAAGCATAATTTTCTTAAAGTTTACGTGTGATAATTCCATTAATGGCATCCCCCATGAGTCTATTGTTTTTAAATCACATCTTGCCTTCTAGTGTACCTGGTTATTTTTTATTGAATACTATAAAATTAAAGACCCTGGATGATGTTTTCCACTTTCAGAGAGTATTTATGTTTGCTTCTGACAGGTAGCAAAGGGCACTAGCAGTCTGAATCACTTCAGTCTAATCAGATTAGGATGATTTGAAGCTGGGCTTCATTCCATGTAAGGCCTAGGCCATTTCTGATTCACCTTAATCTGAGGGTATAGTCCTTTGAAGGAGCCCTGGTGGTGCAGTAGTTAAAGTGCTTGGCTACTAACCAGAAGGTTGGTGGTTTGAACCCACCAGCCACTTGATGGGAGAAAGATGTGGCAGTCTACTTCAGTAAAGATTTCAGCCTTGGAAACCCTGTAGGGCAGTTCTACTCTGTCCTGTAGGGTCGCTGTAAGTTGGAATAGACTCAACAGCAGCAGGTTTGGTTTTTGGTTTTATAGTCCTTTGGAGTCTCAATCCAAAGCCTAGTGAAGCCTTCCTTGGCAAGTCCTTATCTCCAATTTTTATTCTACTAATTCCTTGAATTTGTTAAAAATCTCTGCTCAGTTTTTCAGCCTCTCAGTTGCCTCTTCTAGTATTGGCATCTGCCTCTGGGGAAAACATGGCCCTAAATGCCAGGCTCACCACTTTGGTTTTCGTTCTTTTCCTGGATCTTGGCTCTTTAATTCTTTGCCAACTTATTTGCTCTCTGATACCTTCATAAATGTGTTTTTTATATTTAGTCTGGCTTTTCTAGTTATTCTCAGCTGAAGGTTTCGTCTGTGTACCTTTCCTCCTTAACAGGAAGGGAGCTCCAAGATTTATCATGAGCAGAACAATTTCTGCTTCCTGGGATCTTGTTCTCTGGTTGGAGAAACCAAAGAGGTTTGTGCTAGAGGCTGGAGGTTGATGGCTTGGTCAGCTTGTCCTGAGAGTAGGCAAGAAGGAGCCTTGGCAACTATATAGCTGAATGTCTGTATTTCGCAGATGAGGAAACAGGTCCAGAGAAGGCAAGAGACCTGCCTAAGGTCATACAGCCTAGTAATGGCAGAGCTAGCCCTGGATTTTGGACCTCCCAAGTCCCTGCCTATGTATGAGTGCTTTCACTACACTAGGCTTCTTGGGGAGGCTTTTTGTTTTTCTCTTTATTGTTATTTATTTTTCTTTGTATTATAGACCTTTTCAATCATGCACAAAAGTAGAGAGGATACTAAGTGAGCCCTCCAATATTTACCTATGAACAGTTATCAAAATATAGCCAACAGTTATCAAAATACTGTTTCAACAGTTATTTCAAACTAGTCTGTCTTGTTTTATCTTTGCCTTCACATCTCCCTGCCACTGAATTGTTTCGAAGGAAATCCCAAACAGCGTATTTCATCCATAAATACATAAACACTTCAGTTTATAGCTGAACTGCATACATAAGGACTCTTTTCTAAAACAATATATATAACCACAATACCATTGTTATTGTTAGGTGCCTTTGAGTTGGTTCTGACTCATAGCGACCCTGTGTACAACAGAATGAAACGCTACACGGTCCTGCTCCACCCTCACAATCGTTGTTATGCTTGAGCCCATTGTTGCAGCCACTGTCAGTCCATCTCACTGAGGGTCTTTACACCCAAAAAATTAATAATAATTTTTAAATATCATCAAATATTCAAAATAGTTTATATCCATTCCCTTTATTATAAAAATACAAATCATTACGGCTAGCTGAGTTTATCTTGGGTTTCTTGTTTAACAAGTTTAGGGGCCTTTGGCTCCACTGCATTTTTTCTGTGTAATCATATTATTCCTCTAAGGGCTGAGAATGAACAATTTCATTTCTTTCTAGTCTGTAGAAGGGGAAAGAAAATACAGATAGGTAGTGGACATGGCAAAGGCCTCATGGGGAGTTGGAGCCGGCCTCTGGAAGGTCTGTGGGTGTTGAAGCCTGGGGAGTGGGAAGAGAGTCTGTTGTTCCCAGGCCCACTCAACCAACGTGGCCAACTTCACCTGATGGCAGACTGTGCACCCAGAGAGATGACCTGAATGCTGCTCACCTTGTAGGGTTCTATTCACTGCCCTTTTGAGAGTAATGAAAGGCTTCTACGCCCTATGTCCCTGCCTCCTTTTCTGTACGGAGGCCCGTGAAGCACACCAGCAGGAGAAGTGTAAGTCAGGAGGGGGCTAGCCTTTGACAGCATGAGTGGGCTAGCCTCTGATAGTAGGACTAATACTATGAGAACAAATGTTCTTCAAGGACAGAAACTATCTGTTCATTTTGTTGTCCTATGCCCAGATCAGGTCTTGGCACACAGGAGGGGCTTCCATCTAATGCAGAGCCTGGAGTTTAAGTAGTGATAACAGCCAGTATTTGTTGCATAATTACTATACACCAGGTTCTTTTCATAGTGATTTCCATTTAGTCCTTAGAACTATTTCATTAGGTAAACCAAAAAAAAAAAAAAAAACCAAACTCTGTTGCTGTCGAGTCGATTCCGACTCATGGCAACCTTGTCTGTTATAGAGTAGAACTTAGCTCCATAGGGTTTTCTTGGCTGTGATCTTTACAGAAGCAGATTGCCAGGCCTTTCCTCTGTGGCCTCAGTGGGTGGATTTGAACTGCCAACCCTTTGACTGGTAGTCAAGCGCAAACCATTTGTGCCACCCAGGGACCATCCCATTAGGTAGGCACTTATTATTCCCGGGTTAAAAATGATGATGCACAGAGAAGTTAAGTAATTAAAATGGTAATGAAGGAGGTGGATCTCAGTCTAAGCAGTCCACCGTCAGAGCCTGGGTCCTTAACTGCTGTACTCTCCTGCCCCTAGAGCATACCTTCCTGCAGGCATTGGGAACTATGGCCTGTGGGCCAAATCCATAGTGCTGAGAATAGTTTTTACATTTTTGAAGAATTATGTATTTTTTTTTAAAGCATGCAACAGAGACCACATGTGGCCAGCAAAGCCTAAATATTTACTGTCTCTTTACAGAAAACGTTTGCCAGCCCCTGCCCTAAAAAAACAAAAACAAAACAAAACAAAAAAACAAACCATTGCCGTCGAGTCAATTCCAATCCATAATGACCCTGTAGGACAGAGTAGAACTGCCCCATAGGGTTTCCAAGGCTGTAATCTTTAAGGAAGCAGACTGCCACATGTATCTCCCATGGAGCAGCTGGTGGGTTCGAACCACTGACCTTTCCGTTAGCAGCCAGGCGCTTTAACCAATGTGCCACCAGGGCTTCTACCCCTGCCCTAGAGGAGACAACAAGAAGGGCCTTTGCACATGCTTCCTTATTCAGGCATAGCTTGGTAGGTGTGACGGGCAGACCAAGTTCCAAACGTGAAACCAGCAAGCAGTGGTCAAGACTTCAGTTTTTCTGAGACATAGGAGGCTGAGCCATCTTTTTTCTGCTTTCGCCTCCAGGCTGAGGATGTGAATGTCAAGGGAGAGGGCGAGCCTTCTGTAAGGAAACCAAAGCAGCGGCCGAGACCGGAGCCCCTGATAATCCCCACCAAGGCAGGAACTTTCATCGCCCCACCTGTCTACTCCAACATCACCCCGTACCAGAGCCACCTGCGCTCTCCTGTCCGCCTAGCCGACCACCCCTCTGAGCGGAGCTTTGAGTTGCCCCCGTACACACCACCCCCCATCCTCAGCCCCGTGCGGGAAGGCTCTGGCCTCTACTTCAATGCCATCATTTCAACCAACAGCATCCCAGCCCCTCCTCCCATCACGCCAAAGAGTGCCCATCGTACCCTGCTCCGGTCTAGTGAGTAACCCCCCTTGGTGGCCTTGAGGGTTGGGAATGTGGGGAAGGAGGAATGTGGGTAGGCAGAGGACCTAGTTGATGGGGCTCCTGGGGATTGGGCTGGAATACTGTGTTCTGGAGAAGGAGCTCTGCTCTCTCCAGGAGGGAGAAGGGGGTTGTCCTGGTTCAAGCACACAGGGTGGGTCAGGCCAACTGCTTGGGTTCAAATACCAGTTCTACCACTTACTATTACATCCCATTGTGCAAGTCATTTAACCTCTTCTGGGCCTCAGTTTTTTTATTATTAGAATGGGATATTAGTATTTGGTTGAACCGTAGGAAATTGCCAATGTTCAACCGTTTTTGGATTTGCGAATACCACTTTACTATGGTTCAACCTAATACCTACTTCACAGAGTTGTGATGAGGATCAGATACATTAACATGCATGAAGCACTTAGCATAATGGCTGGCAAGTCACATTTGTTTTTAAAATTATATGACAGGTCCAGTCTTGTGGATTTCTTGGATAGTCATTTTGGCCAAGAACAGACATTTTGGAAAGATAAGGCTGGCCTGGGTGATGTACTGCTGAGAAATGTTGTACACTCCACAGAGGGATCCATTTCCTCTGAAAAATGGGATAATCCCATCTCTTAGGGTAGTAGAGAGGATTAAGTGGGAGTAAACACTATCAAAAGTAGCACATGAGTGAGGCAATTCCATCACCTGATTAACCTATGACCCTGACCTCACCCATGGCATAGCTCTCTGATGCCCCCTGGTGTCTGTGGGCAAAAAATGATTCACCCTGGGCTGGCGGGCCTCTGGCTCTCCTGGCCCTCCCGCTTCCACTAGAAGCTTCTCTTGAGCTTAGGTTGTGCAGAAAGAAGTCACTGTAGAGACCAGACTGGCAGCAAAGAAGAGGTCAGTCTGTCCACTAGTATTTATCGAGCACTTGTGTGTAAAGCTTTGAACTAGGTCCTGTGAGGGCTCCAAGAATGTATAGGACCCCATGGTCTGTCCTAAAGGAGTACAGGCTTGTTAGGAGTCAGCATGAAAGTCTGGGAGACAGAACACCAGAGGATCCAGGCAGTGTATGATTGGCAGCTAGTGAGCAAGGCAAACACTTAAGCTGAAGCCCTCAGAGGCCTCTTGCCTGGGGTGGTGAGGAAGGGATTCCAGAGGAGGTGGGGCTAGAGCTGAGCTTGAACCCTAGTGGGCGGAGATGGGGAGGGCATGCTAGGCCAAGGAAATGCAAAGACATGGGAGTGGGCCTGCAGGGAGCATGAGGAGCTGTAAGGTAAGCAGAGTCCAGGCAAGGGGTGGTGGGAGGTAGAGATGGACCTGGGGGTGGGGGGTGCAGGTCATGGGAGCCCTGAATGCTGTGCTGGAGATTTCAGGTTTTATCCCATGTTGCAGAGGGGAGTCAGCAAAAAAAAAATTTTGGAGCAAGGGAGTGTCTTGATCAGGCGGAGCATTAAGAAGTTTAGTTCAGGAGAAACAGAGGCAGAGAATCCAGAAAGGAAGTGAGGAGATAATTATGAAACATGATCACCTTCACCACCTCCTAGTGTGCCCAAAGTTTAAGCCTCTTTTCTACAATAGCCATAGTTTTATGTTGGAGTCAGTCCTGTAGTGTGGAAGCTGCTGTGGGCAGGGACAGGGCCTTAGTAGTGGTACTAAACCCACTGCCGTCAAGTTGATTCCGACTCAGTAGCCACCCCGTGGGATTTCCAAGGCTGTAAATCTCTACAGAAGCAGACTACCACGTCTTTTTCCTACGGAGCTGCTGGTGGTTTCGAACCACTGATCTTTCAGCTAGCAGTCGATCGCTATAACCACTGCGTCAGCAGGGCTTCTTAGCAGTAGTACTGGTAGTATTAATAATACGACTAGAAACAGTGATAGCTACTATTTATCGAGTGCTAGGCTCTGTGCATTGTTTCATTCAATCCCCACGAACCCTAGGAGATAGATATTAATAGTCCATTTTTGCAGATGAGAAAACTGAGGCACCCAAATATTTAGCAAAGTGCCAGCCTCATCACATTGAGCAGGCTGTAGAGCAGAACTCAGAGTGCCTGATTTCTAAGTATGAACCTCTGTGAGTCACCATCGGGACTCTACTGCATATACATCAGCAACTTAGGGTCGGGGGTGGGGGTGCTTTGCTGAAGAAGGAGGGTGCCATTTATAAACCTACTCTTTGTCCCGTAGACAGTGCTGAAGTCACCCCGCCCGTCCTCTCTGTGATGGGGGAGGCCACCCCAGTCAGCATCGAGCCGTAAGTGCAGCCCTCCTGGCCATGGTGTGAGGGTGGCCCAGTGGAGCCCAGTGCATGCAGGTGCAAGAGGAGGGTTCTGTGGGGCCCACTGGTGGCTGAGCTGGGCTTCTGCAGTTTGCTCTGGGCTTTACTGTCCCTATCCTGCTTCTGTGTAGAAGTTGTAGGGAAAGGGAAGGAACAACTTGAATTTGCCTCTGAGGAGAATTGGAAGGGATAGTCCAAGAGACTCTTCCCCAGTCTGTAACTCTGGAGCTGTTTCTCCCCTTTCCAGCTTCTATACCTTGCTTTTCTGCTGGTACCAGGTACCACATGCCAGGTTGTCCTCACAGTCCCCCAGAAGCCAGATTCCCTTACTTCCAATCTGAGGCCTTGCCTGTGCTTGCCGCCTCTGCCAGCTCCCCCCGCATCCTTTGCCCTTCCCCAAGGAGAAAGTCAGGTTCCTCCTTCCCACAAGGTGAGGCCTCACTCCCTGCCCTCTGCACCCCTGCAGGCGGATCAACGTGGGCTCCCGGTTCCAAGCGGAAATCCCCTCACTGAGGGACCGCAGCTTGGCAGCTGCAGACCTCCACAAGGCTGACTTGGTGTGGCAGCCGTGGGAGGACCTAGAGAGCAGCTGGGAGAAGCAGAGGCAAGGTGAGGAGAGGCTTGGGGGCACACAAGCAAAGGCAGGCTGGTTGGCGGACAGTAGGCCAGGCCCAGCCCAGTCCTGAAGTGATTTCCTCTCCTCTCTCCCTATGACTCCTGTGAATCCAGTGGAAGACCTGCTGACAGCTGCCTGCTCCAGCATTCTCCCTGGAGCTGGTACCAACCAGGAGCTGGCCCTGCACTATCTGCACGAATCCAGGGGAGACATCCTGGTGAGACAGTGCCCCCAGTGCAGGGGGGACCCTCAGGGCAGCTGGCATGGATTCCACTGGCATGCTGGTTTTAAGGGGGGTCGGAGGGTCTGACCAAGGGGGATGTTGTAGGGGCTGCACCCAAGGGAGCCCTAGTTCCAGTCCAGACTTTGCCCTGCAGGATCCTTCTGTCCACCCCAGTTCCAGGTCAGTGGGCCTCCACCCTGAGACAAGGCTCATCAAGGGCCTTCTCTGTCCATAGCTGCCTGACTCGGGGGCCAGGTGCTTCCTCTTAAGCAGCCCCAGACCCTGGTCTGGAGCAGTCCCACGCCTTGTTACCTCCCCATCCTATCAGGCCTCTAGCCCCTTAGCAGCTAAGAGAGTCAAAAGTAGGTCTCCACCCTACTCAGAGGCCCCCTGAATTTTGCCCAAGGCCTAGATGCTCAGCCCACCACTGAGACCCCTGCTGGGTCCCTGACCTTCCCCTCACTTCCCCTGCAGGAAACTCTGAATAAGCTGCTACTAAAGAAGCCCCTGCGGCCCCACAACCACACGCTGGCAACTTATCACTACACAGGTGGGCCTGGCTGCGGGTGGGCATGGGGCCTGGAGCCTCAGGGGCCATCAGTGTCAATGGGACCCTGGTTTCATGGCCCTGGGTGGGGTTGAGGAAATGGGAATGGATAAACAGAGAGCCAGAGTGAGGGACCTAACACCAAAGCTGGGGTAGCTGTTAGGGGGCTTCCTGTGCCCTGGAGGGAGAGGAAGAAGGGGGTGGGCAGGTGAGAGACCTGAGGAGCCCAGGGAGTTCCGTTCAAATTAGCATCAGTTACCTGGAACCAAGACGGCCCCTGGAGCACTGTGTCCCATCCTGCATGCTGTACTTTCACAGGGACAGAGACCAAGTTGTGTAATCATAGCAGCCGCTGTTATTGGTCACCTTTGACTGGGGTATTTGGTCTGTGCCAGGCAAGGGCTTCACGTGAATTCTCTCATTTAGTCCTCACCACAACTGGTGAGGTGGGTTCTGTTATTAGTTCCCATTTCACTAGCAAGGAGTGTGAGGCTCAGAGGCTAAGCGACATGGCCAGTAAGTGGCAGAAGCGGGACGTGGGGCCAGTTCTGGATGCCTGCAGAGGCTGTCGATGGATGATCTAAGCTAGTCAGCGTTGCCCCCAGAGTACTCACAGTCCTGCCCACCTCACATCCTCGGATCCCTCTTTGCCCCTCAGGCTCTGACCAGTGGAAGATGGCTGAGAGGAAGCTGTTCAACAAGGGCATTGCCATCTACAAGAAGGATTTCTTCCTGGTGCAGAAGCTGGTGAGCTGGGGCTCTGTTTCAGGGACAAGCAAGGGGACTTCGGGGCTCCCTCTGCCAGTGCGGGCCCTGCAGTCACTTACTAAGCCCTCTTTTTAAAAGAGGCTTTCCCTGCATTGGTTCTAAGCTCCCTCCTTCCATCTTAGGGAGTGTGGCCTTTCTCTGTGGTCTCAGATCCAGAGGGAGGCCTGAGTGGGCATCAGACCCAGTGGCATCCAACTTAAAATAGGTAGGGAAGGCCAGGAAGGAAGGTGGTAAGGCTGAGGTGAGTCATTCCCCAAGGGGCTGGAACATGTCAAAGGCCACAATTAACATGTAGGGAGGGAGGTCACCCTGGGGTAAGCGAAACTGAGAGCCAGCAAATGTCTGTGTAACGGACCTGGGGGACCTCTGCCGACTTTCTGTCAGACCCAGGACTTCCTTCCATGTGTCAGCTGATGACATAGAGGAGGCCAAAGTCTAGTTTTCGTGAATTTCTCACCACTCCCCATATTCTTTAGGAGTGTAGACTGCTTTTCCAATCCAAGGGAATTGTATCTTTTCAGCCCTCTACCTATGTGGAGAAGGAGTTGAGGACCGCTGAGGGAAAAGGGCTTTCAAGAATGTGCTCTCTCCTCCTGGGATTGTAGATTATGTCAGGGAGGTCCCCAGGAGGGGACAAGTGCTGATGAATTAATTCCCCTACAAAGGTCCTGTTCTGAGCCCGTTTGCTGTGTTTCAGTAACACTCTGTTCCCTGATTGGGCAATATGTCTAGGAAGTACATGCCTGTGAAATTCACTGAGGCACCCCTAATGCTTTATTGAAAAGTGCAGACCGTTAGTCAGTCAAACATATGATCACAGAGAATTGATAGTAAACATGTAGCCAGGATCTAATTAATTAATTTGTGGCTTGGCCATTCCTGTAAGATGAAACATGTCTATTTTCTCCTCAGACACAGACAACCCTCACTGACCTCTTGGGCTCTCTGGACAGGAAGACCCAGCACTGAGGGCAGTCCAGCAGTGTCTAACCAGACTAGGAGCCTTGGCGGGAGGGAGAGTGTTAGAGATAGCAGCCTCTGTGTGTGGGGAAGTAGTCTAAAACTAAACCCACTGGCCTAATGGATTTGTGAAATGGGAGGGATAGGATTTCAGAGCTTGGAAGGCCGGTTGGAGATCATCTAGTGCTACCCCACTCACTATTTACATGTGAAGAAACTGAAATTAGACCCTAAGGGACTGAATTGCTGGGCAGAGGGCTGTTGGGGACCATGGTCTCGGGGAACATCTAGCTCAATTGGCATGATACAGTTTATAAAGACAGTGTTCTACAGTCTACTTTGGTGAGTAGTGTCTGGGGTCTTAAAAGCCTTTGAGCAGCCATCTAAGATACTCCACTGGTCTCACCCCTTTGGGAGCAAGGGAGAATGAAGAGAACAGGATACAAGCAAAAGGTTAGTCCAAAGGACTAATGGACCACAGCTACCAAGGCGTCCACCAGACTGAGTCCAGTGCAGATAGATGGTACCCGGCTACCACCACTGACTGCTCTGACCGGGATCACAACAGAGGGTTCTGGACAGAGCTGGAGGATGTAGAACAAAATTCTAACACACACAAAAAAGACCAGATTTACTGGCCTGAAAGAGACTGGAGAAACCCTGAGAGAATGGCCCCCAGACACCCTTTTAGCTCAGTGGTGAAGTCACTTCCGAGGTTCGCTGTTCAGCCAGGGATTGGACAGCCCCGTAAAACAAAATGGGACTAATGAGGCATAGCAGTCCAGGGACAAGGACTAGAAGGCAGAAGGGGACAGGAAAGCTGGTGATAGGGAACCCAAGGTTGAGTAAGGGCAGTGTTGACATGTAGTGGGGTTGTTACCCATTGTCATAGGGCAACGTGTACTGTTTAATGAGAAACTATTTTGTTCTGTAAGCCTTCATCTAAAGTGAGAATAGCAGCACAACTGGAAGAATGTAATCGATGTCACTGAATTGTGCACGTAGAAATTTTTGAAATGGTGTATCTTTGGTTATGTGTATTTTCACCAAAGGAAAAAAAAAAAAAAGGTTTAGAAGGGAGAGTGTTGACATGTCGTGGGATTGTTAACCAATGTCATAAAACAATATGTGTACTGACTGTTTAATGAGAAACTATTTGTTCTGTAAACTTTCACCTAAAGTACAATTTAAAAAAAAAAAAAAAACTGAAATTTGAAAGGTGAGTGACTTGCTTAAGGTCCCACAGCCATTTAGTGGTAGAGTTAGGAGCAAGACTCAGGTCTCCTACTTTCCTCTCCAGGTTTTCCAGGGATTTCTTGTTAGTTTCCCTTCCATTCCTCCCCCACATAGGACAGTTTAACATTTCTCTATCTTCACTTGTCAATCACTGCTTTCTGGAAAGGAATGAAATTGTTTGCGTGGGTTAATGAAGGGGTCTGTTTTGCCAGGTTGGGGCTGGCTTTGCATGTGGATGATGCCGAAACTTTCCCCTTTTACTTTTTCATTTTGAAAGTTTCAAACTTACAGAAAAATTGAAAGAATGGTACAGTGGACATTGATTTAACCCTTACTTAGTTTTAACAAATGCTAACATTTGTCACATTTACTTTCTCTCTTTCCCTGTCTCCTTCTCTCTGTCTACCAGCCTACCTACACATGCACACCTATTCTCTCTGTCTTTTTTGGCTAATATTAAAAGTAACTTACAGACTTTACATTACGAAACTTGACCCTAAAGACTTCAGTATGTATTTTCTAAGAACAAGGATATTCTCCTACAAAACCACAGTACCCAAGAATTTTAAACTGATAACAATAATATTATCTAATATATAGCCCATATTCAAGTTATCCCAGTGGTCCAGTGTTGTTCTTTATAGCTTTTTTCTTTTGATAGTGTTGACACGTTGGTCAGTTAATTAATGGTCCTGTCAGTGGCTTGTTGTGCAGCAGAAGTTGGAGAAATGCTTGTACTTCCTAAGACACACTAGGTTAATCTTTTGGCCTGAGGTTAATGGGGACATGCAGGGGCCGGAGAGACTGGAGTATCCTGAGGCAGGTGAGCTGAGCCCGGGGGCTCTGACCACAGTTTTGGCTTCATACTAGATCCAGACCAAGACTGTGGCCCAGTGCGTGGAGTTCTACTACACCTACAAGAAGCAGGTGAAAATCGGCCGCAATGGGACTCTAACCTTTGGGGATGTGGATACAAGTGACGAGAAGTCAGCCCAGGAAGATGTTGAAGTGGATATGAAGGTGACTCCCTTCCTGGTTGCAGCTGCCTAATGCCTGGGCTGGGTCTGGGACCAAGGCTGAGCTGGGAGCCTAGTCTGTGGAGGGCAGAAGAGGGAAGCTAGTGTTCCTAACAGCCCCAAGGAGATGATGTCTCCAGCACTGGCCCTGGACCTTCGGGTTCTCATTTCTATGCTGCCAGTGCGATAGTAATAATACATTGTGTTGATGCGGAACATTGGGGAATTTCCCCAATATTTGCATCAGCATCAACTTGCTGTCCCTCATAGCAGACCTCTAACACTTTCCTAAACTTTAGCCATCGCCTATAAATTTTGCTACATCTGCATCCTACCACATATCACCATTACCATTTTTATTTTATCCACAAACCACTTGTGATATTATTAAATCAACTTATTTTTTGCTCGAATAAAAGGGAAGCTTTATTTCACAATCGTAACTAGAAAAGCCAGTATTGCTTACCGTAAATAGAAGGCACTAGTAAAAATTTATGTGAAAACCAAACAGTGTTATTAAATTCTAGCTGGATAGTATTACCTGCCAAAGCTCTGAGACTGAGGCCTGACCTCTCTCTCTGTTAAAGAGAAAGACTGTCAAGTCTAGAGAGATGTCAAAGATGGGAAGGGGATTGAGGTACAGAAAGTGTTACAAAGATAGTTTGGAATGGGAGCTCAAGGCTCCCCCCCTGACTTAACCACACCACCCTGTCTAAGGACATGGCTCTTGAGTGTCCAGGAGGAGAGTGGTCTGTTTGTGGGGCACTGGCATGCTCCATCTCTGCTCCTGGCTCCATCTCAAGTGCTTAGTCTCATCCTGAGGGCTCCCAGGGTTCAAGCCTCCCTCTTCTGTCCCAGGTAGACTAGCCTTGGACAGCTGTGGCCTGCATTGCACAGGGGTCTGCACTGGGCCAGGCCACACGAGCAGGGCTAGTGAGCACCTGGCTGGATCTGAACCTGTGTGGGATGACAGCGTGGCTGAGCTCTAGACTCACTGCCCTCCTTCTTGTCCCCCTCCATAGACTTCCCAGAAGTTCCCGAGGGTGCCTCCTTCTAGAAGAGAATCCCCGAGTGAAGAGAGGCTGGAGCCCAAGAGGGAGGTGAAGGAGACCAAGAAGGAGGGGGAAGAGGAAGTGCCAGAGATCCAGGAGAGGGGGGAGCAGGAAGAAGGGCGAGAGCGGAGCCGGCGGGCGGCGGCCGTCAAAGCCACCCAGACACTACAGGCCAATGAGTCGGTAAGTGTAACTCCACCCGGGAAGCCCAGGCCCAGGAGGATAGCTGGAACTGGGGGGTATGAGAGGAACTGCAGAGCAGGTCATGATAACTGTGTCGTCATGATCATAATAGCAGCCGATGTACTAAGTACCTTATGCTATTAACTCATTTAATCCTCATGTGGTAGGTACTATTATTATTCCCGTTTTTCAGAAGAGAAAATTGAGGCCTAAAATAACACAGCTAGCATGCAGCAAATAGGCAGCCTGAGTCCACAGTCTATTAATTTTTACATTGTACTGCTTTTGTATCTGAGATTCAGAGGAAAGAGGCTTTGTGAAAACCTAGAAGGTATGTAGGAGACTGGGGAAGCATTCATGAGCTGTAGCTCAGATGGGGCTCCCACAAAGGGAGCTTCGTCCTTAATGAGAATGTCTGAAACTGAACTGAAGCACAAATGTGGAGTAACACATGTGATGCCTCACGCATGTCCTTTATCTTATTAGTCCTTCACAATAACCCCATAAAGTGTTAATCCCCATTTTGCAGATGGAGAAAATTGGGGTTCAGAGACGCTAAGTGACTTGCCTGAGGTCACACCCCAGGTCCTCTGACTCCTAGTGCAGTGTGCCATCCACCACACAGGCCAGGAAACAAGACCTACCAACTACAGCTGCTCCTTGTCAGGGAGAGTTCCCCCAAGCAAGGGGAGAGATTGGGAGGGGTCTGTTGGGGAACTACTATGAGAGTCTGGTTTTTTGTTTTTTAATTTGTGTTGTACACATATGCTTACAGAAAACCCCCCATAAACTGCAAGCACACAGTTGTTTGCTCCCTTCTGGGCCTTGACTGTGTTCCTGCTCCAAGAGCTTTGTTCTGTGGACACTTTCCTATGAGAGCCAGCACAGTGCACATACTTGACGCTCCTAATGGCCATCTGGGGCTTCCCCAACCCCGGGCCCATGGTCTGCATACTGTGCCCTGAGCACCACCTACTCCTCCCCCAGGTCTCAGCAAGGTGCCCTCTGCTCTGATTTTGTGGCACCTGCTCTTCCCCCTCTCTTCAGCATTTCCCATGCTGTTGTGAGCTAGCTGCCTGCAGGTTCATCTCTTCTACTCAACTGTGAGCTCTCTGAGGGGAGGGGCTCCTGTCAGTCCCTTCTGTATCCCTAGTAGCTGACACATCACACAGACCTGAATCTGATTTGTGAAATGAAGGCGTGAATGGACTAAATGACTGAAAACGTGAACATGTGCTTCACTAATTGAGACACAAAAATCCCCTGTCAGACTCATCGAGAGGTAGCATCTAGGACCATCCCACTGAACTACGGTACTGACAGCTTTCCAAGCGACAGAGCTGGCCAAGGACAAAGTGGGCTGTCCAGAAGGCAGTGAGTTCCTTGTCACCGAAGGATTGATTCAAGCAGACACTAGATGATCATTTAGCAAGAATGTGTGAGTCTCTGTTCCCTGAGACTCCAGAAGTCTGGATCCTCTTTCCCAAATCACTCAACTGTCCTTGTTTGATTCTTTCCAGGCCAATGACATCCTCATCCTCCGAAGCCACGAGTCCAATGCCCCTGGGTCTGCCAGTGGCCAGGCCTCAGAGAAGCCAAGGGAGGGGCCGGGGAAGTCACGAAGGGCACTACCTTTTTCAGAGAAGAGGAAAAGAACAGAGACATTTAATAAGACCCAGAATCAAGAAAACACTTTCCCTTGTAAAAAATGTGGCAGGTAAGATGGCAGGCTTAGTCTTCACTGGGTATCTAGCGGGTTGGCTGGCACGCAGAGGCAGGGCAGAAGCCGGGTTTGTGAAAAGTTAAGAGATTTTGTCTTGTTTTCTTATTGGCTTAGTGGGTTTCTGGGGGAATGACATCATTTGGCAGCTTTTAGAAGGGAGGGGTGATGGCACCGAATCCGTAACCCATCCCTGAGTCAGTGCCTGGTAGGAGTGAGCTGTTGACATAGAGCAAGTCAGGAAGGCCCCGTGGGAGCGCCCATCTCAGTGTCTCACACCCACGATAATCTGGGGGCCCCTGGGGAGTGGGAGGCCCAGACCTCTCCCTTGAGCTCGCTCCTGTCTGGCTACAGGGTGTTTTACAAGGTGAAGAGCCGCAGCGCCCACATGAAGAGCCACGCAGAGCAGGAGAAGAAGGCTGCAGCTCTGAGACAGAAGGAGAAAGAGGCTGCTGCCGCCTCCGCCACGGCCGCCCCCCGCCAGCAGGCCCTGCGGGAGGAGAGCGCCCCCCGCCAGCAGGCCCTCCCGGAGGAGAGCGGGGCCGGCGAGAAGGCCTGAGAAGACCGGGAGGGCTCAGCCAGCAGAGTGAGGGGCTGGCCCCCCTCCCTGGGCTCCCTTACCCCTTCCTGCGCCAGCCTGCCAGGAAGACCGGGAAGCGTCTTGGAACCTAAAGAGGGTGTGAGGAGAGAATCCCATGGACTTTTTTCTCTGAGGAAAAAAAAAAAAAAAATCACGCAGTAAAATAAACGGCTCTTTTATTTATAAAGGCGCCATGAGCAGTGTTAACGGGCAGCAGGATCCAGTTCTCTTTGCGTTCAGTCTGTCGTAAGTTGTCCTCATGCTTTCGTGGAAGTCCCTGCTGGAGCTCAGGCTGCCCCTCAGGAGGGGCGCTAGCTGTTGTCGCTGCTGCCTCTCACGCTCTGACCTCTGCTGCCTCTGCCCTTCCTCTTTGCCTCCTCCCCCCCACCTCAGTCTCCAGGAAGTGGCCATGGGGAGCCAAGCACAAGCTCACCCCACTGCAGCATTACTCCCCCTCCCCAGAGGACCTCAAAGGCTGCCAGGCCTTGTCCATGAAACCCTGGAAAATGGGACTCTGAACAGGGGCTCAGCCTGGCACCTTTGACTGCTCCCTGCACAGCAACATCCAGGCCTAAGCTGTTCCAAGGGACCCTGCCCTCAGAGAGGCCACCTCCTCTGGGGAGGCCACCGGGATGCCCCATGGGAGAGAGACCAAGGACAGGTACTTATCCCTTTGTTGCTTGCTAGCAGCCCTAGTAGCGGGGGAAGGGGCCAGTGTTCTGTCTGAGCTCTCAGCCTTCTGGAGGGAGGGGAACTGTAGAGGCTGGAAGCTGCAGGGCTGTGTGCAATGTTAGGTCTGAGGGAGCTTTTGACAGGCCTGGCTCTTCCTGCTTCCCACCTCTTTGTCAAATAATGCAGGGCTGTGTGCAACGTTAGGTCTGAGGGAGCTTTTGACAGGCCTGGCTCTTCCTGCTTCCCACCTCTTTGTCAAATAAATTCAGGCCCTGGAGGGAGGATCCCCAGTAGCCCAGCTTGCTGCTAGTGGTCGGGTGCAGCTCCTTGCCTGCCTCTGTCCTCTCTCAGCAGCTGCCCCCTGGCCCCACCCCTTCCAGTGGTGATACCCACAGCCCAGCCCCCAGTCCTACACACACCGGAGATTTCTGGATCCTTCCCTGGGAGGGGAGGTCTCCAAACTAGATTGGAAAGGAGTCTTCATTCCTTGACTCTTGTCATTTGGGAGCTATTTATTTATTCTTGATATTTAATTTTTAACATCCTCTCAGGGACCAGGGGCCTCCTGCTTTCCAGAGGCCCAAGTGCATTTATCCCAAAACAAGGTTATCTTCTTGGCACCCTGCTCACTAAGGCCTGAAGGTCCCCCACCTCGCTGCTCTGAAAGCTCTTGCCAATAGGAATGATCGTAGCACTGAGAGAGGGTAGAAGAGTCGAGGGTGTCACCAAAGCAGGAGAGACTAGCAGGAGCAGGGGAGATCAAAGGCAGTTTTCCTTTGCTACTTATTCTCTGGCTGTACTTCCGAATTGCCTGAGGGGATTGGCAGGAGGCCAGAATTCTAGTTTTGTTTAGGAGGTCTGGATTCTGCTGGAAGAAGATGAGAAAGGAGTCACTGAAGTGAAAGGGCTGGAAGGTTCTGGAGACCCCTTCACTTGCCAGTCCCATAGGAGAGCTGAGTTATTTTTTTGATCTTCTTACTCAACTTTTTAGTTGTGTAAAAGAAGTTCTAAGAAATCAACATGTTAGGAAGGAGTCAAAAATTATTCTTTCTGCTAGTCCTCCTGGGATAGCCTCAAGGCATCGTGTTGGTAACTAGGAGTGGGGAGGGAGTTTTGTTTTTAAACTGTGCACTATCAGGTATTTTCCAGCATTTGTTTATGTATTGATGTGGTTCTATAGGACCCCAGCTATGGGAATAACAAAATTATTCTCCCTCCAGACTCCAGGACAGCTACCCGATCTCCCACTTCCCGGTTGTTTTCTCCATAGACTTCTGCAAGCTCAGTGTCCCAAGATTGCAAAAATCTGGTATACCCTCTAGAAGCAGGAGAGTAGCAAATTTAGGCTCTCTTTTAAATCCTTTGTGTAATATGAGTGCCTTTACAGCTTCACCCCAAAGTGCTACTTACGTTTCCCAAGGTTCTTTCTATTCAAACTGTATTTCGTTTCAGGCCCCTTTATGGACATGTGATAACAGAAACCTCCTTCAGTCACATGAGACCCTTCTGTTCAGTGGTAGCTTCCAGTAATTAGAAATCTTTTTTAATAAGAAAGTGATTCTCTTCTAAGCTTACAGAGACCAGACCAGATGAATGTAGGTGGGGAAAGTCAAGATGGTACCTGTCTGTGTTAATCCTCCAGCAGCCTACCCACCAGACACCGTATTTTAGGAGGGTCCATGCTCCAGGATGGATTTATATCTAGAACGCAGTGTGAAAATCAAAATGTTTAGAGGGCAGATGCAGTTGTGGAGTGACCTGCCAATAAAGTAGGTACAGCCGTAGAAGCTGGCATAGGTATATCCTTAATGGTGCTTTCTCCCTGTGAACACATTAGGCTTGTCTGTTTCTTCTTCTTTTATTCAGAGCTCTCTGCTTTAGGAAGTTAAATGACAAACACCTACAGCTTTATGTCCTTCTTCTCACACGGTGTCATCACATCCATTTTCCAGCATCTGTCTGCACTCATCGAAGGGCATGAAACTGACCTAGTGCCTGTATTCCAGACCATTTCTGAGGTCTCTTATCCACCCAGGGAGACAGTGCTGTCTGCACTGTTCTCCATGCCTTCAGCAGCCTCCCTCACAGCTAAGGTACACACCTGCCCCTTCTGCTGCCCCACCTCCCACTGTGCTAAGTGAGGTCCTCCCCTGGCACAGAGGTTGTGTGCTGCTTATGTCTAAAGGGATCGTCTATATTTAACTGCCTCAGTGACCTAAACTTTTTCTCATGTGCCAGATGTTAAGATGAAGGAGGAATACAGCACATCCTCAAGCCTCAGCTGTTTATGTTTTCACTGGGGCTTACTTTTCTGGGTTGGTATTTATTACCAGACTGGCAAACCTAACTCCTTAGGTTTACAGAAAGTATGCATATTTTTATAGAACAATTCTATGTCCTCCCCACATTTTGCTGTGTTAATATTTGCCTCTAACAGTTTGCAGCTCTTTCACCTTTTCCTCATTTGTCTCTAAAGTTGAAGGCCTTGTTGGAGGGGACAGAGCACAGGAACAGCCTTGACAGTCTGTAATTATTGTACAAATATTTTAATAGCATATAAATAAGTATATTCCTCTTATTTTGAGAAAAATGATCAGACACTGCCTTTTGTGTGTTTGCTGCCTGTGGCACCCTTTTTTAAAAAGACTGTTACATACTAAAATAGTGTACATATATAGAGAAATATTACCTCTTTTGCTGTACAGTTGTGATAGACCAGACTGAAGATTTTATTTTTTGTGTGCTTTTTATAAAAAAAAATTAATACACTAAAGAAAATCTTGCTGATGTGATTGTAATGTACCTATGTAACTTATTTACTTTTGAATGTTCCTCTGTATCTTTAAACATTTTATTAAATAAGGTTTTAAAAATTCAGAGTTGAATGCTGTGTTCTCTTGGGATTTTCACCATCTGGGATTGACGTAAGTAGGCCTTGTTTTGCTTACAAGGGATTACAATGGACATTTTTGAACCATAAGGATTCAGTTTTATCAGCCCATTGTCCATGAGGCCAGGATAGGGGAAATGTCACACCTAGTGTTTGCCTCGCTACAAAAATTGACTGAGTAGAAATAATGTCTTTTACGATACTTCAGACAAGAAAAAAGTCTAAATCTCTCACACACGCACAAATGGCACACTTCCAACATTACAGTTTCAATGAGCTGAACCACGGAGGGAGAAGAGTTTGGTCAGGTGGCTCAGGGACGCCGGGTGCTGGGGAGACCGTTTTTATAATGCTGCATAGACCAGTTGAATGAGCAACCTGTGTAGACAAGTCGGCCATAACGGATGCATTTTCAACAATATCTTGGATCCACTCCAAAATCACATTCTTTTAGCAGTATTTTTTCATTGTAATATGTATATATATATATACATATATGAAAAAGGAAATGCACCATCGGAGAGATCGGTACTGTGAGCCCCTCGCAGCCCCCAGCGCAACCGCTCCACCCCGCGGGCCGCCAAAGCGCGCTGATTTCACGTCGCCTAGGACACCGTTGCCATAGCTATAGTCGAGCAGGGGGCGTGGCGCGCCAGAAGCCGCTAGTCGGGCCTGGCCCCGCCCCTCACTGCGGCAGTAACGCCTCGGCTTCCTGTGGGGAAGACTCGCCGGCTGCTCTGCTGCGCCAGAGGGGGCTGCAGCCCGTGCACGGCCACGCCCGCTGCTTCTCGTGTCCGCAGCCTCCAGCCTCGTCTCCGTATTGCCTCCGGCCTCCGTCCTCCGTCCTCGATCCTCGGCCGTCTTCGCTGCCGAGAGGGGGTCCCGCGCCCGCGAAGAAGCAGCTCGCGGACTGATCCGGCCGTCGCCGCCTCTGCAATTTTGGGACAGTCTCTTCCTCCTGGGGCGTCAGCATCCTCATCTGCAAACAGCAGCTCCTCGCCGGCCTGAAGGCCGGGCTCCGACCGCTAACGCCCAGTTGACTTCTGGAGCAGCAGCTAGCTCCTGGTGACCCAGGCTGCGGGCGGAGGCGGCCACGCCCCACGACTGCACCGCGGCAGTCTCCGGCCCGGCGGCTCCTGCCTTCGCGACCCGCACTCGGTCCTCGACCTCGCTCCTCGTCTTTGCTGGGACGCGACCCCCTGTCTGCAGGCGAAGGACCTCGGCCTCGGAACCTCACCGGAGACGCAAGATGGCGGCTGCTGCGTGACTGACTGAGCATCCCCAGGCTTCGCTCCAAGACGCGTAGACGGACTTAGGGGAGTACTTTGGGGGGCAGGGAGGAAGGGTGAGAGCAGGACTCTGGTCTTTTGTTAATTGTGACTGCGTGAAGTTTGCCTCCCTCGGGTTTTTTGCGGGGAGGCTCCGGTATTGTCTGAGCCCTAGAGCAGAGTGAGCCACGATAATCGAATCAGTACTTGTAGAATCGGAGCCATTTGATAGGTGGGAAAATGGCGATGACTCTGTTGGAAGACTGGTGCAGGGGGATGGATGTGAACTCCCAGAGAGCCCTGCTGGTCTGGGGAATCCCAGTGAACTGTGATGAGGCTGAAATCGAAGAGACCCTCCGGGCTGCGATGCCCCAGGTGCCTTATCGAGTGCTTGGGAGAATGTTCTGGAGGGAAGAGAACGCGAAAGCAGCCTTGTTAGAGCTCACTGGCGCTGTCGATTACGCCGCCATCCCTAGGGAGATGCCGGGCAAGGGAGGGGTCTGGAAAGTGGTCTTTAAGCCCCCGACTTCCGATGCTGAATTTTTAGAAAGATTGCACCTCTTCCTAGCGAGAGAAGGGTGGACCGTGCAAGATGTCGCCCGAGTCCTTGGGTTTCAGAACCCCGCTCCGGCCCCAGGTCCAGAAATGCCAGCAGAGATGCTGAACTATATTTTGGATAATGTTATTCAGCCTCTTGTTGAATCCATATGGTACAAAAAGCTGACGCTGTTCTCGGGGCGGGACATCCCGGGGCCTGGGGAGGAGGCCTTTGATCACTGGCTGGAGCACACTAATGAGGTCATGGAGGAGTGGCAGGTGTCCGATCTAGAAAAGAGGCGGCGGTTGGTGGAGAGTCTTAGAGGCCCCGCCGCGGATGTCATTCGCATCCTCAAGACCAATAACCCTGCTATAACCTCCGCAGAGTGCCTGAAGGCACTGGAGCAGGTGTTTGGGAGCGTCGAGAGCTCCAGGGATGCCCAGGTCAGATTTCTGAACACTTACCAGAACCCGGGAGAAAAGTTGTCTGCTTATGTCATTCGTCTGGAGCCTCTGCTACAGAAAGTGGTGGAGAAGGGGGCCATAGATAAAGATAACGTGAACCAGGCCCGCCTCGAGCAGGTCATTGCGGGGGCCAACCACAGCGGGGCCATCCGGAGGCAGCTGTGGCTGACTGGGGCAGCCGAGGGGCCGGCCCCGAACCTCTTCCAGCTGCTGGTGCAGATCCGCGAGGAGGAGGCCAAGGAGGAGGAGGAGGAGGCCGAGGCCGCCCTCCTGCAGTTAGGCCTGGAGGGGCACTTCTGAGCTTCGGGAAGCGGAGGAGCTTTAGTGCAGACCTAGATCACAGCAGCATTCCGTTGTCTGTGTCGTCGTATAGGTGTGTCTCTAATTAGGGTCATGTTCCGTTTTTTTGGGGGGAAGTTAGGCCTACTTATTCGTGTAACATTCATAAAATCGTGCAGGTGAACACCGGGAGCTGCTACAATAGGATAGCGTCCAGCTGACTGAAGTGCCAGGTAAAAGCTTGGACACAACGTTCTCCGTGTAAGCTGTCATCGCGCCATCATCGTCAGTTGTGAAAAACAAAATCTGTGACACTTCCCATTGAGGTAATTACATGAGGAATTGCATGTTCAGACGTTCAGTGCAGGGCCTGGTTCATGGGAACGTGCTGGGTAAAAATGTGAAAACTGTTCATGTAATATCGTGGGTAGTTTTTGTGTTTAAATCGTTGCTGATTTATATTAATGGAAAGAAGTGAGAATTTGTTGATATTACTAGCAGTTCAACTTTAAAATGCAAATTTTTCTGTTTCTCAGCTGGGTCAGTTTAATTGAAAAGTATTTTAAGACTACAACATGGAGTATTAGAAAAATACTGTAATTATAAAGTGCTGTGTAAATCAGTGTTTCACTGTACAAGAAACAGAAATCGCATGGGGAGGTTGATACGAACCTGTTACAGTAATCCATTTCCCCAGTTCAAATCCTTGTCATCGAATAGTAGGTCTTCTTGTTCATGCTAGTTCTAAGTGTTCTAAATTTGAAGTTATCAAATAGATGTATACTAATAAAAATATTTAAAAAATTCTAATTGTCTTCTAGTTTTTTTTCTGTATAAAAATTTTCTGTATAATTAAGCTCTGTGTCCTGTTCTTAGGACTTTCCACGTGTCATTTATTTTTTTAAGTTTTATATTATGGGTTCAAATGTAATGTATTCAATTTTTACATGTTTTTTCAAGGCAAATATTAGAAGATGCAATAGACAGGTGTAAGTAAAATAGTGACTTTTACTACAAAATGTTAGGAAATTCTGAGATGGGGTTTAGGGAGGTTATCTGGTAATGCTTTCTATCCTTTTTTAAAATCTCTTTTCAGCTGAACATTTTTGTTTTACTGAAGAAATAACTTTACACGGGTATAAAATGATTGTTGCAATTTCATGGCAGCTGTTTTATATCAAGAGCTTAAAAAAGGAAAATATGACTTAAAAACACGTTTATTTGGCTGCAGAGATTCAGTGACCGAAGGTGTCCATCTTGTGAGATCCTTATTATGTCCAGAAGTGATTACGTGAAGAATTCAGTGGGTTGTTTTCCTAATAGCAAGGTTTTTAAATTATAGCAGATTCACTATCATAAAGTACAAAACTTATATATAAAAGCTAATATTAGCATCTGTTCTTCCAGATTTTTCTGTACTGATGTCCTCACTTCCTATATCATGCATGTACCTCCTTGTCACACTCTCCTCCCCACCCAGATACGCATAACCTCACTTCCCCCCACAAATACCTGCATGTCCGCACCCATCCTAGATGTACATACCTTCCCCCTCCACTTGTGTGCATACTCATTCTTCCCACCTCTCCCATCCTCACACATTAGACTCCCACATCGTCCTCAGCATTCCATTATAAACACATTCTGTCTTCCCACCACACACTCCTATGCTGCACATGTACCACACACATACACTGCTACAGAGCTCACCCCCACCCTGCACTCCCCCCCCCCATAAACGTGCACACACTTCAACCCCCACCATACACACACCAACCAGCCATCATATATAAACACACACTCCTGCTCCACACACGTGTATTCTTAAATATGGGTTCTTAATTTTTTCACCTGTGTTACAGGTATCCTTCCATGTCTATACATAAGAGTTATACCTTTTTTTTAATAGCTACAGAGTCGACTGCATCCTAGGAGGGAAGATCAGCACCTAAGATTCTGGCTTTTATTATTACGTAAAACAACTGTATATACCTACGTACACATACATACATATTTCATATGTAGAGAATAGAATATTTCTCTTTATAGGCTGAGAAAATCTGCTTTTTAAGGGAGGGCAGCAGCAAGAAATGGATCATAACCAAAGAACTGTGGATTAAGAAGTGAAATCTGCACTATAGTCCTATTCTGTGACCAAAATTAGGTTTTCATTCGTACTATGGAATGAGAAGAGCCCTGGTGGCTCAGTGGTTAAGCGCTTAGGTTGCTAACCAAAAAGTTGGCAGTTCGAATCCACCAAGCTGCTTCTTGGAAACCCTATGGGGCAGTTCTACTCTGTCCTATAGGGTCGCTATGAGTCAGAATCGACTCGATGGCAACGAGTATATACCACAGAATGGACTGGCAAAATATGTAATGCTAATAATATTGCTTGATTCGCTCTACTTCTTGTTTATCAAAAAGGGGCCGGCCAAGATCAGGTTATTCCAGGAGACCACAATTCAAGGTCCTAACCTTTACCTTGTGCATTTCTGGAGGTAAGGAGAGGACTAGGAATGGTAAAGTGCAGTCCTGGAAGTGCTCTTTCCAGGAGCCTAATAATTTGAAATGGTGCCCATTTGGAGGAAGTTCTTGGGAAGCACTTACAAACCTGGGGGAGGAGATTATTACTGGAAATGAACTACTGGAAAAAAATTAGCATAAAGAAATGAGTCAGTCTCTCTCATACATACATATACAAAGCTGTGTGGAATGCTATCCAAAGGCTGAATTTCTTTGAAATTATAGTTGTTCTACATTAGCTAAAACTAATGGTCACAAACCAAAAAAGATCCACATTTTTTTTTATAAAACAACACAATTTATTACTATTTTAAAACAAGTCTCACAAAATAACATTTAGAAACTCAAAATTTCTAAATAATTTAACACAGTAAGTTTAGTCATAAAGCCATGCTACAAAAATCCTGTGTATAAAAGATTATTACCAAAGTATTAATAGATGTTAAAATGTTCTTCAGATTGGAGTTGGTTCTAAAAGCCAAAGATTCTAAAATACGCTCGTGATCATAACTGACAACCTGGGAGAAGTAGCTGGCTATATGTATATTCTCTTTGGCTGCCAACTCACTGGTCTTTTGATGGATTTATCCCTCTAGGCAGTAGCACTTCAGAGGCATGTACCCTGCTGACCAAAGCAGCAAAGAGCTTCTCACCCACATAACATCAGCCACAGCTTAATTTAGCCAACATCCAAATTTTTAAAATCTAGATACGGGGAAGATAGCTCAAAGTTTCTATTCTGAGTAGACAAGGTCTTAAGATGGCACCAAGTAGGGAAAAAGGGAAATCCCAACTCTGATTAGGCCGACAGACAGCTACTGCTCATGTGGGCTTAGAACAGCATGGGTGAGATTTTTCTAACATCCACATGCAGGCTAGGTATTTACCCATCTGCCCTTTGGGAATACTTTCCACCAATATTCAGTTCATAATTTAAAGTGCAAATCTACTGAAAAATAGTTTACTCATCCTTACCCCTTTGTTACATTTGATAGATCACAATTCGATTGGCTGGCTCCTCTCTAACCTGCCCAACATCGGAAACTAATTAGAATCCAGTTATGACTTCTCCAAGTGTCAAGTGAAAAGTTTTACTCAATTTATCTTAGATCAGAAAAAGGTAAGACTAAGTCTATTTCTTCCTTTCAGTTTTCTTCCTTTTCAGTCATGGATTTATAAAAAGGCAAGAATATAGATAGATTTCTAAAAGTTCAGTGATTTTAAATATAACTTGGTATTTCTATTGCACCTATTTTACGGTTTTACAAAAACAACAAACAAAAACAATGAGACATATGCTAGAGTAAAGATAAAGGAATATGGTTAAGTTAGCTGTGTCAGAAGCACCAACTCTGCTACACTGAATTTTTTTTTTTTATATTTCATTATTTACAGACACACTAAGCAGCCCAAACAAAGAAAAGGTGTGCCAAAGGAACAAATTTCTGGTAAAGGATAATTTGCAGGTGAGCGGTTTTCTACCTTTACCAACACTTACAATGTATAAAGGTCCCACGGAACTGATGGTCTGACTGTAGTCAGAGACACACTAACTAATAATGATCAATGATTTGACACCTCCCAAATTTTTTTTGGTGAAAGATTAAACCCAAACTTTCTGGGCCCTACACTTCTTTATGCAGTCCTAAGAACAACCCAGGTGGAAGATTCTGGGTCACAGAGTTACTACCTTCAGCTCTTTACACATCACCAGTTCTGAGAGTAAATCAACAGACAAGGTTCATTTCTCCTTATTTTGCTTCAGACCACTGGTAAAAGGTATCAGAATAAACGCCTATTCGAGTCAAAATTTCTCTTTCCACATAGAAACCACATTTAAGTGTTTTATAACACCTCTATCTGTGGAATTGATCTAGTAACCACACCAAGTTGTTGACCAGTTATTATGATCACACATACTTCTGATCACACCCAAAATCGATGTCCACACCAGTTAATTTTCATACATGATTACCAAATTTTACATAGTATTTTTATGTATTTAATGACTTCTACAGTCTGCAGAATTCTGTGCATTACTGAACAATGAGTGAGGCTTGAAAGAATGATGATCCATTTTTCAAAGCACATTCAAACTGTTAAACTTTAGAGACAAAGCAAAATCTATCATAAAGTTGATTTTTTTGCTATTGAGAGAGAGGTAGGTGAATGATCACTGTCCTAAGATAAGGAAGAATGCTAAGAAATGAAAAGTTGAGACCTGCTAAAAAAAAAAATAAGTTGAACCTTCCAACCCTGAGTTTCTAACAATCTCTGAAAATTATGAGAATGAGCAATACAAAAAAGGGAAACACCAGTGGCCATTTCCTTTCATCCATTGTGATTAAATACATCGCCTTCTCTCATACACTGTAACTCAGAGTGAAAATGAACTCTGGACAAAAAGCAGTGTTAGTGTAAAGTACAAAGCACTGCTTCTCAACCAGGAGTGAATTTGCTCACCCTATCCCCACTCCCCAGGGACAGATGGAGATGTCTGAAGACATTTTCGGTAGTCACAACTGGGGAGAGGGTGCTACTGGCATCTAGTGGGTAGAGGCCAGGGATGCTACTAAACATCCTACAGAACCTGGGAAGGCCACCCACAACAAAGCCCAAAATGTCAACAGCACCAAGGTTGAAAAACCCTGGTTTAAAGAAACAAACTCTTATTAACAGAGAACACAAAAACCTTTCAAGACCTGACCAGGTAATACGGCCAAAGGCTTAGAGTTAGGGAACATAGTAGTACACTAAAATAAAATTTCCTGTGAAATATTAAAATGCTGAGCTGATTCCACACTTCTATCATTTACTAGAAGTAAGAGATTTAAATGATCCACTAAAATAGCATAATTCATTAAACTAGGAGCACAGAGAAAACCTACTCCTAGTTGGTCAAATACCTAACCCAAGAGACATAAACCAAGGCATTTTATATCAGTTAAATTTACAGCCGTAAAGGATGATCTGAGGGACAATTTGAGAGAATATCCTGAACTTCTTCATATAACCTCCCTTCCATTTTCTGACTTTAATTCCATGAAAAGGATGCATAGAAGGCATTCAAATATTTTTGAGTAGAACTAAATTTGAATTTTTTGTGAAATGGACACAGAAAAGCACCTTATATTTATAAAAGACATTAAGAAACAAGGAAAAGAAAAAATTAGTTCCTACACTACCAAATTCAGAAAAACCAAACACCAAAACTGTAAGCCATTTTATAAATAAATTCAATATGAAATCATCCATTCCCTATCATAACCACTTCCAGGATAACTTTTAGAAAATACACCCATTCATAGCAATATGGCTTCAAGCTTGCCTACTGGATGAAGTACAAACTGTAAGTAAAGAAGCTCATCTTCCCTCTCAGCCTATGGGCCTTAAACACCAAGGGGAATAAAGGCTCATTAACCTTATGGTTCACAGCAGAAACGCCCAAAAGCTTTGAATGTATAAGCCAGTCAGAGGACAGTAAAGATTTACTTCCTGTCAGATTGTAAGGAAGAGCTAAAAGGAAACTAAAAAGGTATTGGACTAACTCTTCCTCTTGTTTGTATTTAGAGTTGATTGTCAAAGCAGTGGTCCCTTCTGATCAGAGTGACTCTAAGAGAAATCAAGAAATTCTACTTAAATTATAGCTAAAAACTTCTGAAACCCAAGACTACTTATACAAACACTTTTTTAAAAATGACTCACCCCTTTTTAACAGTGTAGATGGGGAAACAAGAATCAATAGTCTCTGGTTGAGGGACTTTAGGCACAATTTGGCAGAGGGCCCCTGGCTTCTTTTCTGCAATCTATTAGTGATTCAGTCATAGCCTGCTGTGGACTTCATTTAGTTACTGACTACAGTGCACTTTTCAGAAAGAGAAATACCACAGAATTTTTTTTCTTACCTGATAAATTCTAAGCTCTGCCTCTATCACTTTGCAATTTTGAAGTTAAAAACCTAATGAGTCACACAGGAGGCAATCCTCAAACATATTGCCATTTGCCTGGAATTCCATAATGAAATATCTCTTCTCTCTTCTCTCCACAACCACTTACATAATACATTTAAAGAACTGCTTCACTTAGAACTTCTCAAAAAATATATTTTGAAATACTAAGTTTCATTTATTGAAAGGTACCAAATCCAGTCTTTAAGTTCTATACCCTTATAACCATAACAATCACTTCCCCCAACAAGGAGGGCCACCAAAGTCATTAGGGCAACTTTTAGGCTAGGAATTCAAATATAGCTATTCCTTAAACATAAGGAATATAAACCAAAAAAATGTGCTTAAAGCCAGGTCTACACGAGTAACATGACTAGATTATTGGTGAAAGGAATGATCATGACAGACATTCTAGCCACTGACCTGGATCACAAAATGACTGATTGAACACAGTGACTCAAGTGGCCACACATGTAAACACAACCTAAATTCCAGTTGATAATACATACATTTTTGGAAAAACAAACAGTAAATATAATATCGGCTATAAGGCCTCCAAGATATTAACTTTTCCCTTTTTTGACCATAATTTTTCTAATTGGATTTTAGATTCTTGTGTCTATGGCTGCTGCTGTATTTATAAGAGGAGCTCTTCCTATCACCATGCTGCCTTCTGAACCAAAAGCATAACACGTTTGTGAGTCGTAAAGTAATGGGATGGACCTTCAAGAAAGATGGTCTACAGAGGCAAAAGTTAAATAGTATATCTTTTAAAATGCCTAGTCTAAAATCTGAATAAAGAACACACAATTGTTCCGTTGTTGTTAAAATGACTGGTCTACAAAGGTTTCAATAGATAGGGCCACACAGTACATAACTGGGACTGAAGACAGAAATTGAAAATTCATAGTTTCTAAAAGAAGGCTAGAATATATAAAGTTAGTATTATCATTCTGAGGGAGACACACTGAACAGGTTAAGGGGAAAAAAAGTGGGAATGAGAGATTTGTTTTATCTTTTTAAGAACCTTTTGACCCATACACAATCTTTAAAATAGACAATTATATAAAACTTATCTATTGTTCTTTTGACATTTAAATAAATTAACATGAAGCAGAAAACGTAGTGTTAGTTTTCTTCTTCTTCATCCTCTTTAATTACTGGGGTACCTAAAATGAAAAAGAAAATTATTTCTGGTCATTCTCAACAGATTGTTAAAATTCTAAATGAAAATATTTCCCTGTTCACCAAAGGAGCTCTGAGATGCTGTGAAGTGTGCCATAATGAAAGTAATTTCATAAAATAACCTCTTTAATTTGAAATTCTACAAAATGCCTCTCAGGAGAATTCTCAAATGGATTAATATAAATACTTATCACTATTCAGCTCCCCAAATGCAGGATTACACATAAAAATGCCCAAGGTGCCAGGTAGAAAAATAAAATAAGCTATGTATACATTAAAAACTTTGTTAGCTTGTTAAACACAAAGAAATAGTCTTCATTTTCCACAATAAAACATACAATCCCAGTGCTGCTGGAAATTAAATTTTTATGTGAACTCCCCCAATTATTCAACACTGAGGACAGATTTTTTTAAAAAAAGAACTACTGCAGAGAAAACAAAACACATCCACAGACCCACCCATTTTTGACCTCTAGCATTTTAAAACCTATCTACAATTTGACCCCAGTCAACCATCCAGTCTTAACTCTGCAGCCATTCATCCTCTACTCATGCTGAACTATCAACTTGCTGTCTACCAAACTCATCCTGCACACTCCTACCTCTGGACTCTTGGTTAACAAAGTTCTTCCATTTTGGAACGCCCTCCCCAATTCTCCTCCCATCCAAATCCTATCCTTATTTAAGAACCAAGTCCAATTCCTTTTCCTCTGTGATGCCTTCCTAGGTGTAAATTTATGTTCTTTATGGTAGTGAGCATAGCTTTACCTCTATCCCCCACCACATCTGTATTCTTCAACTGACATACATTTTTGCAGGGGAGAGTGAACATTTTATTGAAGTATAACATACATACAAAGCACACAAAAGTCAGTAAGTCTTAGGGGATGTTTCTGCAGAACATATAGTTTGTGAGATGATACAGAACAATGTGCAGGAGGAGGGGAAGGAGGACTCTTCCCAGACTAGGAAGAGTGAGCAGAAGAGAGGGAGGCCTGTGGGTCCTAGAACAGTAGAAATTCTGGCCTTGCTTCCTGATAGCACCACTGGGAAGAGGCAAGACCCAGGGAGAAATGACTGTGTTTTATCTAGAGAGATAATCCTACAGGCACCAAGAATCTAATTCTCAAAAAAGCATTTTCGTAACACTGGAGTAGCATGGAAGTAGCAGAGAGTCAGTAGTCCTAAAAGGGCCTTGGGAATGGGGACAATAGGTATCTCAGTGGTAACTCTGGAAGCCCTCCTCATGACTTAACCCTAGTATGGTAGCATAATGTGAGAGGGATCTTGAGAATAACAGATTAAATTTCATAACAGCCTAGCTGAATTAGATCTGGGGCGGGGATGGTGGTGGTGGTGGTATTCAGAGTCAGAATTGGATGGATTTATATTGAAATAACTTGTATACCTGAGTTTGTGGATTGATATTAAAATCTACTAAAGTGATTATAATAACATTTGTTGAATGCTTATTTTGTGCTAAGCACCGTTCAATGCTTAACATGAAATGATGAATAATGGTACTATTATCATCTCCAATTTTTAGATTACAAAAGAACAAGGTTTAGTGAGACTAATTAACTAGCACGAGGTCACAAATGCTATCAAGTGGTGGAACTGTGACATGAATTCAGTCAATCAGGAATATCTACTGGCACTGACACCAATCTTAGGTACTTGAGAAACTAAAATTAAGAAAGAGAGAGTTTGAGAAAGCAACAGAGAACACTACAATTTTCAGCCAACTGTGAAAAAGCAACTGCTTACCATTTATGCCTAGTTATTTTGCAAAATCATACTTTGTGACTTCAGAATAAGCCCAGCTTGCTTATAAACTTTTGGTCTAGGGATGATCCTGTGCCAGTCTAAATATCCCAGGAGTTTTTCTCTCACCCTAACCCAAACCTGGACCATTAAATTCAATGTGGACAGAAATGACCTTGGAGATTAGAGACAACCTATCATTTTCTTTAGTTTTGTTTCTTTTCATCATTCCATGCCACAAATTCAATTCTTATTTGTAAAAAAACATTTCCAAGCTGGTTCCAAGCCAGTGCTCAGAGTCCCTCACCATCCAGCTTCTTCAGTTTGGGTACTCTCTTGGTTGCCTCATCAATCCAGTTCCCCTCAGCAGAGTGTTTCTCTTCCAAGGGATTGCCTACAAACACCAGGTCCTCCAGGCATGGCAGTTCTGCCAGCTTCAGAAATTCAGCTACAAGTACAAAGAATATACTCTGTATGAAAATGGCAAGTTTTACTGTTATCATTGTGGAAGCTGAACTCCAATATCACTACTCCTCAACTCGTAGTTATTCAGGACAATTAGTTGCTTGAGATTTTGAAGGAAGTTACAGAAGTCATACCAGATGAAGTTATGCTCTGAAGACATTATGGAAAGGGTGGAAAAAAGACCTATCTTTTCTACTCTTATGCTAATCCTAACAATGAAATGAGAAGAAGAGATGAGGTTCAGAATCAAAAAGAACAAAAAATCCATTTCCAGTGAAAGGTCTTCTCTATGCTGTGCTGTATCAGAGTAGGTTAAACTAAACTGCCTTCGTCTCTACCCATTCTTTCATCTTTGAATTCTTAAAGCAACTCATTCAAACTTTTATTACAGAACTTATCACCCAATTTTATTATTATTAGTTTATAAATTGATCTTCCTCCTAAGCTATAAACTCCTTGAGGACAGGGATAGTGTCATACTCAACTATGTATCTAAAGAGGCTGGCATAGTTCATGGCACATAACAGGGCTTTAGTGAATACTGAATGAATAATGTATAATAAAAAAAGAAAAGCTATATCAAATAAGTTTTTAAATTTAATAACAAGAATTATTAAATTTAAATTGGTTCCTTTCAACCTTTCGACAATAATTTAAAATTTTTCATGATTTTTAATAGGACCAGGGCCTATGTAATTATATTCATTCTAAGTAAATATTTAAATATAAATATTAAGCATTTAGCAGAAATATAGGAACTCCTATAGCTACTTCTCTCTGTGCTTACAAAAAAAATTCCCATTTTGTATCTTTTTCCTTATTGGGCTATTTTCTATAAACAAGAGACAGAAGGCTAGAAAAGAGCCAGCCTCAGCTTACCCCAGTCTTTCACCAGGTTATTAGACATGTAGAGAATCTTCAGTTTCTTCATTACATGGATCCCTTTCAACTTCTCAATAAAATTGTAGGAGATCCACAGTTCTTCTAATGTGTCCCCTACTACTTCCTGAAAAAGAAAGCAATCTGATTTATGTGCTTATTTTTAAGCTTTTCCTTTGTCTCCTTCCTTATAAACATCTATAGACAATGGCCTTCCTAGAGAACTGAGACCCGCCTGTCCACTTGCAGGAAAGCTGGAGGCTGTGTGGGAATTTTTTCTCATTAAGGAAGCCAAGTAGAACATTCTCTTCCACTATTCACAGTGATTTGGACTTTTTCTTCTCCAAGATTGTTTCATTAAGCTAAAACTCACAAAACATAATACTTCAAGAATAGTTACTGAAATCATTAAGAAGGAAAAAAAAGCACAATTTTACCACTTTTATTGAATAGTACAGTTTTCAAATTACTTTTCTATACATTCTAGTATTTGATCCTTACAACATTTAAGATAGGCAAGGTAGCTTTTTATTTCTATTCTAGAGATTAAGACTTTTTTAAAAGATCAAACTGCTACTAATAAATAGTACAGCGAGGCCTAGAATTCAGGGTTTTTTCCCAATATTTATTATGGAAATTTTCCAACATTAAAAAAAGTCTGAAGAATTTTATAATAAACACCCATATATCCACTACCCAGATTCTACCATTAACATTTTACTATACTTGTCCTATCACCTATCTATCCTACCCATTAGCCATCTATCAATTCATTTAATTTTTTTGAAACGTAAAATTCAGTTTAAACTCCTAGTCTATCCATTATAATATAAAGATTATATATATTGCCTTTTAAATGTTAGATATAATCATTGGTGGAACAAAGACTTTTCCTTCTTTTATTGACATAAGACAAAAAATAGTGATTTTTTTCCTTTAAAAAACAAAAAAAGTACTAAGCAGGATCAATTTGATGTCCAATCCCCTCTTATCCCAAAAGAATTTACCTACGTCCACATAATAATGTCTAGAATGTGGGGCACAGGTCTATGTCCTGGTAATTGTCCTTTCAAAGACTGCAGAGAAAATAAATGTACCCTGGATAAATATCCTTAACAAATTTTCCACAGTGGTAGAAACAAGGGGAAAAGTTGAGAAATGTGTGGCCTGAGTTAGCTCTGTGTGTCATTATAACCCCCACATTTTATCTTAGTTTTGACTTTCCAAGTTAAGAAACAACAGTTTCAAAGTAAAAGAAACTTTTATCTTCGAGCCAGGCACTCTTAAATCAAAACTTTGTGATTTAACCCTAAGACCTCTCAGATGTATTCTGACATCTTCTCCCAAAAACTCTAGTTACTATATCATATATATCTTTTACAGGAGGGAGATAAGTCTTAAAATAATTTAAACTTTATTGCAGATAGTTTGATTGCCCTGCATCCCCATCCTTCTCATACCTCAAATTTACATAGTGCAAGGTAGAAAAATACTGAGCAGAGTATCAGAAGATTTAGGCTCAGTTCTGGATTCTGTCACTTATTTACTATCATTTTACACATGCATATTGCCAATTTGCTGAATTTACACTTTTACTGATTTATCAAAAACTTGTTTACTTACTTATTTACTTATAGATTACAGCAATTTATCTGAGATGGGATAAGACAGGATAGGAGAAAATAGGGTAGGGTAGAACAGGAATTCCTTTGAATAGGATAGCTTTTTTTTTTTTTTTAAAAAAAAAAAAAAACAACAACAACCAGACTTTAATTTTTTGAGAAGTTTTAGGTTTACAGAAAAATCGTGCTGAAAGTAGAGTTCCCATTTACCAGCCCCTCTCCACCCCAACACTGTTTCCCTTACTAACATCTTCCATTCCTGTGGTACATTTGTTATAATTGATGAACCAATATTTATACACTATTATTAACTAAAGTCTGTAGTTTACATGGAGTCTCTGCGTGGCACAAATGGTTAAGTGCTCAGCTACTACTAACTGAAAGGTTGGCGATTCAAAATCCACCCAAAGGCTTGGCAATCTACTTCCTAAAGATCACAGCCATTGAAAACCCTATGGAGTACAGTTCTACTCAGAAACACATGGGGTCGCCACAAACCAGAATTAACCTGATGGCCAATTTTTTTTTTTTTTAATAGTTTACTCTGTGGGTTCACTCTGTGTTGTACAGTCTATGGGTTTTGATAAATGCTTAATATCATGACCACCATTAGAGTATTATACAGAATATTTTCACTGCCATAAAAATGCCCTGTGCTCCACCTATTCCTCTCTCCTCCTGTCCCTCTGAAACCCTTGCAACAATTGATTTTTTTCATCTCTGTAATTTTGCCTTTTCCAGAATGTTATATAGTTAGAATCATACCATACGTTTTCAGGCTTGCTTCTTTGACTTAGATTGATAGATAGCTGCTGTCGAATCGACTTTGACTTACGGCAACCTTATGTACAACAGAATGAAACATTGCCCAGTCCTGTGTCATCCTCATGATCACCTGTATGTTCGAGTCCATCATTGCAGCTATCGTGCCGATCCACCTCACTGTCTCCCCAACCCTCGCTGACACTCTACTTCACCAAATAGGATGTTTCCTCCAGAGATTGATCCCTCCTGATGACATGTCCAAAGCAAGTGAGTTGGACAATATTCTACTGTGAACCATAAGGTTTTCACTGGCCAATTTTTAGAGGTAGGTCATCAGGCCTTTCTTCCTAGTCTGTCTTAGTCTGGAAGTGCTGCTGAAACCTATCCACTATGGGTAACTCTGCTGGTATTTGAAATACCAGTGGCATAGCTTTCAGCATCACAGTAACACGCAAGCCACCACTGTACGACAAACCGACAAACCGACAGACAGGTGGTGGTTCTTTCACTTAGCAGTATGCATTTAAGGTTCCAACAGGATAGCTTTTGAAGATGTCTGTGATGCTTTGTTCACTCACTTGAAGTGTTAATTTTGTTTTAGTTTAGGTTTTAGCTATTTGGATGCATCTGTTTTGCCATGACCAAATTTCAGTGCATTTTTGGATTTTTCTTTACTTGGGAATATGACTTTATGGAATGAGAATTTCTTATGCATTATGAATTACAAGTGGTGTATAAATCTTGGATGTCCAGGGTGTAGTTCAGTCTTTCAATACATTTTCAACCTATCCTACTGTCTCTTGTACGTCCTCAAATATAAAGATTTATTAACCAGCTCAACTGGATTAATATTTTTATGTGTTTTAGTCATTTGAGAAGGGATCCATGCCTAAAATATGAAACTGACATCTCACAAACATGGACTGACAAATCTAACAGCTAGGATGAAACGGTTGCAGTAAAATTAATACTAAACAAAACCTTTTAAAAATTTCAAAAGGTGTTGAAACCATTTCGAGTAACACAATTTCGTATATTATTTGTTGTTGTTAGTTGCTGTCGATCGATTCTGACTCATGGTGACCCAATGTGGGCAAAGTAGAACTAAACTCCATAGGGTTTTCAAGGCTGTGAACTCTGGCTAAGTTTGTGTGAATCAATTCAATGAATCTGTCATTCAGTACACTGGTCCTTTAGAGAACTGGACACTGACTGAAAAGGCACTTAGCACATTAGTATGCTTCTGCTTATGAACAAATAATTTTCCTCCCAGTTTCTATGTAAAACGAGGAGGTTGGACAAGAAGATCTGTAAGGTCACTTTCAGCTCTTAAAATTTATAATTCTTTAAGGTTAACAAGCTATTATGAGTACTGAAAACAACAACATATCTGTTCTGTAAATAGTATAATACTGGAGGTTACAGAAGTGAAAAGGGCTTTATGGTGTGCTGTAAAACCTCCCTCCTTTGGACTATTTAAAATGATAGATTATTATTATTACTGTTTGCTTTGCATATAAAGTAATGACTCCAGATAATACAATGTTGCTTAGAAGTCTTTAAGGAAATCTGATTTATAAAGAGTTAAGAATTGTTTGTCGGTAGTTGGTTACAAAGTAAATATACAAAAATAAATAGCTTTTATAAGCCAGCAATAAATAGGAAGTTGTTAGAGAAAAATGATCTCATTCACCACAGCAACGAAAAGCTATAATTTACCCAGGAATATAATTCTTGTGCAAGAAATGTACAAGGCCTTATAGGCACTAAAACTATAAAATTCTACTGAAAAATATATAAAAAGTATGACTAAATCTTCCTGTAAGGGGAGACTCATTATTATAAAGACATCGATTCTTCCCAAGTCAATCTATAAATTTAATATAATTCTACAAAGACTCTCAACTGGAATTTTTTTAATGACTTGATAAACTGGTTCTGAAGTTTCTCTTGAAGAGTAAATGTTCAAGGAAATGCTACAAACATTTTGAAAAAAAGAAACAGGACTTCTCCCAATAGGTATCAAAACATATTGTAAAGCTAAAGAAAATTAAAGCAGCATAGTATTAGAGCTGGAATAGATGAGTAGGACAACAAACAGAAAGAAACTTGACCATCCAGGAAACTACCCATGCATACAGGGAAGTTTAGACTTCCAAACACTGGAAAAAGGAGACTTTTCAATAAATGGCATTCAGAGAGAGTTGAAGGTGGAGGGGATAATCCTCACCCATATACCATCAATATAAGTGGGAACTAGCATAAGCATCACGGGTGTAATTTAGAGTACATATCAAAAATTTGAATGCACATATATTGTCAACATTTCTCCTTTTACGAATCCTATGGAAACACTCAAATAACTGTAGAAGGATATATATGCAAGGATGTTCACTGCAGCATAACTTGCACTAGCAAAAAAGAAAAATGAAAAAAAAGAAAGCCCCCTTCCCCAAAAAAACCCTGGAAATAATCTAAATATCCAGCAGTATAGGAATAGTTAAATACATTATTGTATACTGACACTATGGAAAACCATGAAGCAATTAAGAAAGAATGCATATTCTGGGAAGAACAGGTGTGAACAGGTCTAGGTTTCTGACCCTCCCCAGATGTACACCAGGAAATGTACTGCAAAGTCTGTGCATGGTCCTGTGGGACTCTGACTCAGTGGGCAGAGGACAGCAGCAAGGAGCTGCAAACGGAGCCAAGCCAATAACGAATCTCATATAGTAGGAAAAGTGTTTCTTCCATTGTCCTAGCCCCTTCCTCCCCCAGCAGTGAGATGGTTGGCTTCTGCAGACAAATGTAGTGGCATGCACTCCAGCCAATGCACAGCTCATCTGTGAACAGGGAAGGGCCCCAAGATCTGGCTCTGAAATAAACAGGAAAGATCTCCCTTGTGGTCTGTTTGGGGTGTGCCCACCTTTGCCACTCCTAGCACAGCAGATAGATGACTGCTGCAGTCCCAGTCAACCCACAACTCGCCTGAGCACAGGGAAGGGCCCTGAGCTTCAGCTCTAAGAGGGCCCTCACAGAGTAGGGGAGAGAATGGCAACCAAGGACTGGTGACTTCCCTTGCAGGAGGATGGTTCATTCAATATTGGCTTTCTGACTAGCTTTAAAAAAAAAAAGTCACTGCCCTCGAGTGAATTCTGACTCATGGCAGCCCCATGTGTTACAGAGTAGAACTGCTCCATAGGGCTTTCTTGGCTGTAATCTTTACAGAAGTAGATTGCCAGGTCTTTCTTCCGTGCCACTGCTGAGTAGGTTCAAACCACCAACTTTTGGGTTAATAGATTAACACAAACCATTTACACCACTCAGGGACCTTTCTGACCAGCCTAATAGCTGGTAAAGGGCAGAAATGCAGCCCTCAAAGACAGCAGGAGAGGGAACGATAACCAAAGACTGAAGGCTGCACTCCCTGAAAGGTAGGCTGATTCTTGTGTGTTCCATATTCTGTTTGGGAAGTGCTGAAGGACGGACACCTTGGTCTGGACTGAAACAGTTATCAAAGAAAGGGAGAGGGAGCAGTAAGCAGAGCCTGAATACTCTGCACACCTAAGAGTTTCTTGCAGAAAGTAGCACTGTCAAAAACACAAAAACTTGGGAGAACTGAGACAACTAACATCTTGTAAAATTCTAATGTCCTGGATACAACAAAAAACAACAAGGCACACAAAGAAACTGGAAATAATCCACTGGTCTCACTCTGTCTGGAGCAAGGGAGAATGAAGAAAACCAAAGACACAAGGGAAAATTAGTCCAAAGGACTAATGGACCACAACTATCATAGTCTGCACCAGACTGAGTCCAGCACAACTAGATGGTGCCCGGCTACCACCACCAACTGCTCTGACAGGGATCATAATATAGGGTACTGGACAGAGCTGGAGAAAAATGTAGAACAAAATTCTAACTCACAAAAAAAAAAAAAAAAAAGACCAAACTTACTGGTCTGACAGAGACTGGAGAAACCCCTGAGAGTATGGCCCCCAGACACTCTTATAGCTCAGTAAAGAAGTCACTCCTGAGGTTCACCCTTCAGCTAGACAGTCCCATAAAACAAAACAAGACTAAAGGGGCATACCAACCCAGTGGCAAGGACAAAAAGGCAGGAGGGGTCAGGAAAGCTGGTACTGGGGAACCCAACGTCGAGAAAGGGAGAGTGTTGACATGCTGTAGAGTTGGCAACCAATGTCACAAAACAATACGTATATTGTTTAACGAGAAACTAGTTTGCTCTGTAAACCTTCATCTAAAGTACAATTAAAAAAAAAAAAACAAAACTGGAAATGGCTCATCCAAGTGAACAAGACAAAGAGAGAGAAATCGTATTTATGGAAGCCCAAATAATGAACAGACTGGAAGAATATAATAAAACAATATTAAACAAGCTCAAAGAACTAAAGGAAAACACAGACAAAGAGCTAAGGGAAATCGGGAAAATAATGCATGAATAAAATGATAAATTTAAATAAAGAGGTAGACATTACAAAAAGAAACCAAACAGGAGCAGGTGGAATGGAGGAGGAAAGAAAGTTTCATTGCTTAGGGACACACTAAGCTTCTGTTAAGAGTGATGGATAAACCTGGAAACAGATACATGATGGCTGAACTACATGATGAACATAATTAATGTCACTTAACTGTACATGTAAAAAATGTTGAAATGTTTTGTTACATATATATTTACAATAAAAATGCATTAAACTGCATGCATTGACATGGAAGGGTATACTGTTACATTGTCCTGATATATTGTTGAGTGAACAAGTTAAATTACAGAAGGAATATGCCTTGTATAATATCAGTACAAACATATATAACATGTATCTATATATACATAGATACCTATTTGTTTGTATGTGCACAGAAAAAAATTTAAATATATGTGATGGTTAAGATTGTGTGTCAACTTGGTTGGGCCATGATTCTCAGTGGTTGGGCAGTCACATGATGTTGTGATCACCCCCATAATGGGATCTGCTGTGAGCAGCCAATCAGTTGAAAGGGAGTTTCCTTGGGTGTGTGACCTGCATAGAATATAAGTGGAAATTCTGGCAAGGCTCATGGCTTTTTGCTCATTCTGGATCCTGCAGCTGGTTCCTGTTCATCTGACCTCTGGTTCTTGGGAGTTGAACTAGCAGCTTATCTGTGGTCTTGCCTACCAATCTTGGGATTCATCGATCTTCACAGCCTGCAAGCAAGAGACCTCTCCCCAACCTCCCTATCTTGGGTTCACCAGCCCCTGTGGCTACGTGAATCAGGAGAAGCCTCTATCCTGATCCATGGACTTGGAAGGTTCCAGCCTCTACAACCACATAAGCCATTTCTTTGATATAAATCTCTCTATATAAATATTTATACGCTTTACTGGTTTTACTTCTCTAGGGAACCCAGCCTAAGACAATATATAAAACAATATTATAGTGGTTATTTCAGTAAGTTGGGATGGTAGGTAGGGAAAGACTTTCATTTTGTATTTCATATATCTATGAATTGCTTGATTTGTTTTTTACAATGAACATATATTACTTTTAGAATTAAAATTTTAACTTAAAAGACCAGACTCTTACTCACCTGACAAAGACTGGAGGAACCCCCAAGACTATGGCCCTAAAACACTCTCTGACCTGGAACTGAAGTCATTCCCGGAGACCACCTTTCAGCCAAACAATAGATAGGCCCATAAAATAAATCATAACACCCGAGAGGAACGTGTTCCTTAGAACAATCAATTATACGAGATCAACATTTGCCCAAAAGACAACACTAACCAAAAGCAAAGATGATAAAGCAGGAAGGGGTAGAAAAACCAGACAAAAGGCAACGAAGAAACTAGGGCAGAAATGGGGAGAGTGCTGACACATTGTGGGGAAAGAACCAATGTTATGGAACACTTTATGTACAAACTACCAAATGGGAAACTAATTTGCTCTGTAAACTTTCACCTAAAGCACAATAAAAAATTAAAAATGTATTTAATTTTTCTTAAATTTAACTTAAATGGTAGTTTTTTGTAATTAGTAATAAAATATATTGAGTTACTTAATAAATATAGACACTCAATAAATATTTACTGAGTGCCTACTACATGTACCAAGCACTACTGCAGATGCTGATGAACAAAACTGACATGGCCATTGACTTCATAAAGCAGAATCTGGATTCATGTGTATGAGACAGAAAGAGAGAGAGAATAAATAAAAATTTAGATATAGGGTCACCTTTGAGGAGATGACATCTGAGCTGAGATGTGAAATTTAAGAAGGAGCTAAAACCCGCTGCCGTCGAGCTGATTCCGACTACAGGACAGAGCAGAACTGCCCTACAGAGATCCCAAGGAGCGCCTGTTGGATTTGAACTGCTGACCTTTTGGTTAGTAGCCATAGCTCTTAACCACTATGCCACCAGGGTATCCAAGGAGCTAGCAATATGGAAATCCAGGATAACAGAGTTGCAGATTCAAGGAAAAGAAAGAAGGCCAGTGGTTGGAAATTTGTAACTAGAGAGAAGAATAACATGAAATGAGATCAGAAAGGAAGGCAGAGGCTAGATCATATATATGAATGGGCTTATAATATACCTTAATAGTTTTCCTAAGTAGTTTTAAATAAACACCCTTCTTTCAATTTAACATTCTACATTTTATACACTACGGTAGCCATTTGTAATTTACTGAGGCAGCTATTTAAATCATGTGATGAGGCTGGTGTATCGCAATGAATAATTCATCTAGTATGTGAACCTATTTGAAGCCCAGCATCTGCATCCCTGTGCAGCTTTATTTTTCTTTAGTCTATGCACAAGTAGTAAAGCTTTTAGACTGGTAAGTTGTTGTTTTTGGTGAGTGTTGGTATATGTATATACACACAAACATACACATACCCTGGAAAGAAAACCAACTGTTAGATAGAAAGTGAAGAGATCTAAAAAAGTAATAGTTCAGTCAGAAAATTTCTCATGCATGCCTTTACTCCTATATAATTTCTTTGTGGTCTCTAATTATATATTAAATTTCATGGAAGTACAGCCAGAATGCTTCTTAAAGGCAAGGATGGTGACATTACATCTCACATACTTTGGACACGTTATCAGGAGGGATCAGTCCCTGGAGAAGGACATCATGCTTGGTAAAGTAGAGGGTCAACGAAAAACAGGAAGACCCTCAATAAGATGGACTGACACAGTGGCTGCAACAATGGGCTCAAGCTTAACAACGATTGTGAGGATGGCACAGGACCAGGCAGTGTTTCGTTCTCTTGTACATAGGGTCACTATGAGTCAGAACCGACCTGACAGCACCTGAAAACAACAACAACAACAACATAGCAATATTTGAGAATTAAAGTTCTGTAAATATCTAGGGAACACCAAGCATGTGCAATATTGATCCTAAAAATTTTGGGGTACATTTATTTACACTCTTCCTTTATAGATATTTCAAAGTAATGTTTAGTCTGAAGTATAATAAATGTTGAATTTTAATACTACAATAACCTGTAGTATTGACATTATCATATAAGGCTCAGAGAATGGAGAGAAGGCAAAATATCCTTAAATTTCTCAATCTATTTAGAACAGTAAAAAAATTAAATTTTTACAGATCATTCAGGATTCTACTCATCATATTTAATTAGAAAGCTAATAATTCATCTGCTGGTTATTGTTTGAAGGAAGGAAAGTTCCTTAATTTAATTCCAGAATCTAATCCCAAAGAATTTTTGAGTGCTTTATAAATTTATTAGTAACACTTTATATGAGTAAATTGACATGTAGAAGAGGGAATATTATCCAGAGATTGGCTAATGATTTGTTGATTTTTCCAAGATGATTCAGAAATTGCACCTCTGAACTGATTTCTATTCAAGTATTTCAACTGTTTCTGTAATGGGAGAATGATCACTTTAGCCTTCTGGTCTTGGGAGGTTATTGTTGAGAATTACTGCAGTTTCAACCCCACTGGCTCTTAATGAAGAGCAAGCTGGACTTACTGGAGGGAGGGAGGAAAGACAGTGGAAACCATAAAAAATTTCAGAATGTTCATGAATTCTTTAACAATAAACACTTTAAAAAAAAAATGTATTGTCTTTTTGGAACAGATATGAGAAAAAGAAATTAGCTTCATCTGTCTTGAAATCATGCTTAGTTTTACAATATTGTTCCATCTCACCTTCTTTGGAAGGAAATGCAAATGACCAGTAAATATACAAACAAAACATACTGTCAAAAACTTTTAAAAATTTAAAATACTCATAGTTGTTAAGGGGATATGGGGATACTCATGTATTACTGGTGGTAGTATAAAATGTCATAATCTTTCCAAACAGCAACTTGATAATATGTCCCAAACAAAACAAAACAAAAAAAACAAACCCACTGCTGTCAAGTCGATTCTGACTCATAGCGATCCTACAGGACAGAACAGAACTGCCCCATAGGGTTTCCAAGGCTGTAAATCTTTACAGGAGCAGACTGCCACATCTTTCTCCTGCATGATAGTATGTCACAAAAGCCTTAAAAAAAATTCATACCTTTTGACCCAGCAATTCCATTCTAGGAATTTATCCAAGGAATTATTCATGGATGTGTGCAATAATATAGCTAAAAGGAGATTCATAACATCATTGATTATAATAACTCCAAACTGGAAACAAACTAAATATTGAACAATAAGTAACTGGTATAAATAAACTATAGTACATTAATAAAATAGAATATTATGCTGTCATTAAAAAAAGACATAGTTAAAATTATTTTAAAAACTTAAGTCAGATCCTATGATCAAAACCCTCCAATGTCTTTGCACCCCTCTTGGAAAAAAAATTTAAAAATCTAAAATCCTTATCACAGTCTATAAGGCACTGTGTGACCTGGTTCCTGGCTCCCTCTCCAACTCATTGAGGACCACTCTCTCTCCCTCATTCAACTCTCCCTGCTCTTACTCAAGCATGCCAAGTAGCTCCAGTTTCAGGACCTTTGCCCTTGCCGTCTCCTTAGTCTGGAGCACTTTTGCCTCAGTCAACTGCATGCCCTGCATCCTCAGTTCCCCAGAGACAACTTACTACTCTATGTTCTCTTACTATGCCTCAGTTTTCTTCATTACATTCATCACCACCCGATACATTACACAATTGTTTTTGTCTGTCTCCCTCTATTGTAATGGAAGTTCTATGAGAGCAAAGACTTTGTTTCATATTCTGCTGCAACTCCAGTGCCTAGCCAATGTCTGGTTTAAAGGAGGCATTCAGAAAATACACTGAATGAATTTGCTGAATGAATGACATGGAAAAATGATTATTACATCTTAAGGAAAAAAAGAGATGCAAAACAATACGCAAAGTATGATTTCACTATCTGTAAGAAAGATATAAATCAAAATCAAAATTGTCAGTGGTTTTTTTTATAGTTCTACTTTGAAAAGTTTCTGCAACAGATAAGAATTGTTTTTTTACTAAGAAGAAAGTATCTGTGTATGTTTTTTAAGCAATAAATAATAACCTACCAGTCCATTTAAGTTCTTTATGTTGTTTCTTCCTAATGACAATATCCTCAAGTTTTCTGTAGTGGAGAGAAAGCAATTTTTTGTTTATAAGAATCATATTACACAACTGTAAATCAAGTATAATAAAGCTTTAATAAATTTTATATATTAAATATCCTTGGAACGTGCTCCTCAGAAAAATCAACCATACAAGATCAAAAGGACAGCATTTGCTCAAAAACAAAGTTGAGAAGGGCAGGGAGGGGCAAGAAAGATGGGTGAATAGAAATGAGGAAGACAGGGAGGAAGTGGGTAGAGTGCTGTCACAATGAGGGGACTGCAACTAATGTCATGAAACAAGTATAAAATTGTTGAATGGGAAACTAATTTAAACTTTCACCCAAACCACAATAAAATGTTCAAATAAATAAATATCCTTATCTAATGAGTAAAAAAGGCTACGCTAATAAAAATTGGTTATCATATAGGAAATAAACCAACCAATCATCTAAAGTAAACACTATAATTTCATATCATGCCAATATTGAATAAAGAAATGGTTACTTACTTGGAATGGATAGACTTAAATTGCTGGTTAGTAGAAGTATTACAGGGATAAAACAACAGTAAAGAAGATTTTAACTTTAAATTTGGGAACATACCTATTTCAAATATCTTATAGTATGAGGACTCACACTAGACAATAGAAATACATATTTATGTACATATACCAGCTCACTACACAAAGGATTAGAAGTGAAATCAAATTAATCTAGCATTTGATTAGTATTGAAAACAAAAAATCTTTTAATTTTTTTAAATAATTAGATTGTAATCTGTGTTAAATATGAAATGCCTATATGTGTGTGTTTTTTTTTTTAAAGGGTTTTAATATTTGTATATCCATAGACTACTTCTGGAAGAGAAAAAAGAAAGTAGAAACGGTGGTTTCCTTTGGGGAGGAACTGAGAGTCTATGGTTAGAGGAAGACTTATTTTTCATTGTAACCCCTTCTGAACCATTTCAACGAAAACATATGCATGTATTATTTTTCCAAATTAAAAAAACATTTTTTCCAAAAAACCACAGAAAACCTCATTTCTATTCCAAGAAACTACTTTGATTACTTTTGCATAAGTTACACATTTAGTTTTCATAATTTAAACTTCTATAAGTATGCTGTCCAATATGGTAGTCATTAGCTACATGTAGCTATTTAAATTAATTAAAGTTAAATACAATTATAAATTAAGTTCCTCAGTCACACTAGCCACAATTTCAAGTGCTTAATAGCTATATATATTGATACAGCACAGATATAAAACATCTCGATCATTGCAGAAAGTTCTACTGAACAATGCTGCTCTATAACATCCATAATTCAGTGGTTAAGAACACAAATACAATTAAACTGGGCTCCAATCCCAACTCTCTAGGGAAGTAACTGAACCTCTTTGAATCTCAGTTTCATCACATGTGAAATGGAGATAATATAATATCTATTTTACAGGAATATCAGGATTAAATGAGGTAATTATCTAAAACATTCAGCATAATGCCTAATCCATGGTTAAGTACACAATAAATGACATGTATACATGTATGTTTGCGTATCAGGCACATACAGGTATATAAACTTTGGTTTTAATTTATTTAATGAATTATTTTAAATTCTCTTAATAACTGAACTTTCAAACAAGGTATTTTAATTCACGGAAAATGGTTTAACTATTTAATTCATGCAAAATTATTTATTTAATTAAATATTTAATTCATGCAAAATGGTTGAACTACTGAAACAAGATCCCATATAACTATAATAAAAAATAAAATATTTAAGAAAATCACATAATTATTCTTTAAAGCTTCTTGATGTGGAAACATTACCATTTTCTTTTTTCTATTTCATGTAGAATAAAAATCTTATTCAAAAATTCATTCATTCAACACATATTTATTGAGCATCTACTATATGCTAAGCACAACTACAAGCACTCACAATAAAACAGTGAACAATATAGATAAAAATTCCTGTTCCCATGGAACTAACATTTTGGGGACAACAAATAACGAACAAAATAAGTTAGATATAAATTATACTAGACAGTGACAATTGTGAAGGAGAAAGAAAAAGCAGGTAAGAAGAATGAAATGTCAGGGGGCTGGGAGCAACTGACATTTTATATAGAAAGTGACCTACATAAAGACCCAAAAGAAGTGAGTAGCTGGCCATGAGGATATCTAGAGGAAGAGCATTTGCAGGGTAGAGGGAACTTCAAGTGCAAAGACTTTGGGGGAGACCACGTCAGGAGAGTTCAAGAAACACAAGCTAGTTGAAACAATGAGGGAAGATTTATAGGAGATGAAGTTAGAAAGATAATAGGCTTTACTGGGGATATAAGAAAGAAGAGTCAAGAAATTATCAAGGATCCATCCAGCTATGGACAGTTGATCTTTGACAAAGGGATAAAGTCCATTCAATGGGGAAGAGATAGTCTCTTTAACAAACGGTGCTGGCAAAACTGGATATCCATTTGCAGAAAGATGAAACAGGTTCCATACCTCATATCATACACAAAAACTAACTCAAAATGGATTAAAGACCTAAATGTTAAACCTAAAACTATAAAGTTCTTGGAAGGTAAGATAGGGACAAAGCTAGGGGTCCTAATCTATGGCATAAATACACTATCAAACATAACTAAAAATGCATAAACAACAGAAGATAAACTAGATGAGGTGGACCTCCTGAAAATTAAATACTTATGTTCATTAAAAGACTTTACAAAAAGAGTAAAAAGAGAACTTACAGACCAGGGAAAAATTTTTGGCAACAACATATCTGACAAGGGTCTAATCTCAAAAATACATAGGAAACTTCAACACCTCAACAACAAAAAGACAAACAATCCAATAAAAAAATAGGCAAAGGACATGAACAGATACTTCAACAAAGAGACATTCAGGCAGCCAAAGAAACACATGAAGAGATGCTCACAATCATCAGCCATTAGAGAGATATAAATCAAAACTACAATGAGATACCATCTTACTCTGCAAGAATGGCATTGATCAAAAAAAACCAGAAAACAACAAATGCTGGCAAGGTTGTGGGGAAATTAAAACTCTTATACACCGTTGGTGGGGGTTGTAAAATGGTACAACCACTATGGAAAATGGTATGGCGCTTCCTCAAAAAGCTAGAAATAGAAATACCGTATGATCCAGCAATCCCACTCCTAGGTATATATCCTAGAGAAATAAGAGCAGTGACAAGAATAAACATCTGCACACCCACATTCACTGCAGCATTATTCACAACAGCAAAAAGATGGAAACAACCTAAGTGTACATCAACGGATGAAAGGATAAACAAAATGTGGTACATACACACAATGGAATACTATGCGATGATAAAGAATAATGATGAGTCCACGAAAGATCTTATAACACAGATGAATCTGGAAGACATTATGCTGAGTGAAATAAATGAATCACAAAAGGACAAATATTTATGATACCACTGTAATACCATAAAAAGTTAAGAATAGTTTTATATACAGAAAGCAACATTCTTGATGATTATCAGGAACAGGACGGGGTGGGAGGGACAATCACTTACTAGATAGAAGACACATGTTAGTTAATTCTGGTGAAGGGAAAAAAATTAAAAAAACCCAAACCTGTTGCCATCGAGTCTATTCTGCCTCATACCGACCTTAGTAGGACAGAGTAGAACTGCCCCATAGGGTTTCCAAGGAGCAGCTGGTGGATTTGAACTGCTGACCTTTTGGTTAGCAGCCAAGTTCTTAACCACTGTGCCACAAGGGCTCCAGTGAAGGGAAAGGCAATACACAATATGGGGGAAGCAAGTACAACGTGACCAAGGTAAATGAAGACACTGAGAGGTATGCAATAATAAAGGACAACTATGGTAAATGCTTTAACATATACAATTCTCCAACAACTGTAGTAGCAACCAAAAAATTTGTGAGTGGTTACATAGATAGATATGTATGCTATATAGGTGTGGGAGGGCATAGGGGAGTACATGTGCATGCATATATAAGTATAGTTGTGCACAGTTGTATATACATATTTGTATGTGCTGCATATATATTCACATATATAACAGAAGACATAGAGGGCACAGTTATGGAAACTTCTTAGACATACCCAAACAACTTGAGCGATTAAGTTACTGGGCTTGAAGGCTAAGGACCATCATCTTGGGGGACATCTAGGTCAAATGGAATAACATAGTTCATAAAGATAATGTTCTACATTCTAGTTTGGTGAGTAGCATCTGGGCTCTTAAAAGCTTGTGACTGACCATCTCTCGTGGATTGAATTATGTCCCCCCCAAAAATGTGTGTATCAGTTTGGCTGGGCCATGATTACTGGTATTGTGTGATTTTCCTGTATGTTGGAAATCCTGCCTCTATGATGTTAATGAGGGAGGATGGGTGTCAGTTGTGTTAGTGAGGCAGGACTCAATCTACAAGATTGGATTGTGTCTTGGGGCAATCTCTTGAAATATAAAAGAGAGAAGTGAGCAGAGAGACAGGGGGACATCATACCACCAAGAAAGCAGCGCTAGGAGCAGAGCGCATCCTTTGGACCCAAGGTCCCTGCGTGGAGAAGCTGCTAGTCTGGGGGAACAATGATGAGAAGGCCAACAGAGAAAGCCTTCCCCTGGAGCTGATGTCCTGAATTTGGACTTTTAGCCTACTTTACCGTGAGGAAATAAACTTCTCTTTGTTAACACCATCCATTTGTGGTCTTTCTATTATAGCAGCACTAGATAACTAAGATGCCATCTAAGATAGAACTATTGGTCTCTTCCTGTCTGGAGCAAAGGAGAGTAAAGGAAACCAAAGACTCAAGGAAGCCATTAGTCCACAAGACTAATGGCCCACACAAACCACAGCCTGAGACCAGAAGAACTAGATGGTACCTGGTTACCACTAACAACTGCTCTAACCAGGGACACAACAGAAGGGTACCAGTTAGAATGGGAGAAAAATGTAGAACAAAACTGAAATTAATAAAAAAAAGACCACACTTACTGGACAGATAGAGACTGGAGGAACCCCCAACACTATCATCCTAAGATACCCTTTTAACCTGGAACTGAAGCCACAGTCGGAGGTCACCTGTCACCCAAATAACAGAATGGCCTATAAAATAAACAATAACACCCATGAGGAATGTGCTCCTTAGAACAATCAACTATACAAGACCAAACATGCAACATTTGCCCAAAAGCAAAGATGAGAAAGCAAGGAGGGGCAGGGAAACTGGAGGGACAGAAATGGGAAAGGCAGAGTAGAAATGAGGAGTGTTGACATATTGTGGGGATGGCAATCTATATCATGGAACAAATTGTGAATAAATTGTTGAATGGGAAACTAATTTCCTGTGTAAACTTTCGCCTAAAACACAATGAAACTGTTCAAAAAAAAAGAAAGAAAGAAATTATCAAGATTTTTGGCCTAAACAACTGGAAGAATGGAGTTGTCACTAGCTGAGATACAGAAATATAATAAGTTAGTTTGGCTAGGGTTGAGAGAGGGCATCAGGACCTCAGTTTTGGACATGTTAACTATGAGAAGTCTATTAGACTGCCAGTGGAGGTATCAGGCAACTGGATTCATGAGTCTGGAGTTCAGGGAAGACACCTGGGGTAAAGATATAAATTTGGGACCCATCAGCATACAGATGGCAAAGCCATGACTTTGGATGTGATCATCTAGGAAGTGAGTGAAGAGAGAAAAGAAAAGAGGCCCAAGAACCAAGTTCTGGGGTACTCCAATACTTAAAAGTTGGGCACATGAGACTAGGAAGAAGTAGCCAGAAAGTCTGCAGGAAATCAGAAGTAGAAGTCAAACACTGAAAGTGCTTCAAAGAAGAAAGAGAAATTATCTGTGTCAAAATATACTGATAGGTCAACTAAGATGAGAGCTGAGAAGCAACCTCGGAACTTGGAAATAGCAAATATATGCAACTCTTTAAAAAACAATATCTAAATTAATACATAAAATTTCTTTTAAAAAAATGGTGAATGAATAGCTAAAAAGATCTTACTCGTTGCTATACAGGAAAAGAAATTATGATATCAAAGTTAACAGACTAATT